>CAWUFW010000645.1:2060000-3465000 GCA_963921515.1 Calotriton arnoldi | reverse complement strand
TCGGGGCCCGGGGAGGCTCTCCCCGGCCTGGCTAGGGTTCGGAAGCTGGGACCGGGCCCGGGGCTTGAGCTCCGTCCGGCAGGCCCCGGGTGCGGGAGCCCCCATCCTGCAAGCCAGCCGAGGGTCAGAGCGATGTGGACGGGGGAGGGGGGTCCCATCGGGGCCCAGGGAGACTCTCCCCGGCCTGGCTAGGGTTCGGAAGCTGGGACCAGGCCCGGGGCTTAGCTCCATCCGGTGGGCCCCGGGGTGTGGGAGCCCCCCATCCTGCAAGACAGCCGAGGGTCCGGGCGCTGGGGACGGGGGTCCCAATGGGGCCCGGGGAGGCTCTCCCCGGCCTGGCTAGGGTTCGGAAGCTGGGACCGGGCCCGGGGCTTGAGCTCCGTCCGGTGGGCCCCGGTGTGCGGGAGCCCCCCATGCTGTAAGCCAGCCGAGGGTCCGGGGGCTGTGGACGGGGGTCCATCGGGGCCTGGGGAGGCTCTCCCTGGCCTGGCTAGGGTTCGTAAGCTGGGACGGGGCCAGGTGGTGGGGGTGGCAGGCTAACTCCGCTCCGCTGGCGGAGCAGACTCCTCTGCCCACCCCTACTAACACTATGGTTAAATAGAGTTGCAGGCCTATGTCCTTACTGCCTCCATGACATCTGTGTAATCCTTCCTCTGTCACCCTATCTCACATATGTATGATATGGACCACTCTGAGGGATGCTCAAGTACCCCTGAGGCCAGATTACAGCAGCCATACCTCAGGTTAAGGGTTGCAAAAAGGGGAAAAAAGAAATGAATTCCTACAGACAGTGTACTAACACCCTTACAGCAACACGTTGAGAGACCGTTTGTCCTCTGTCATGACTCTAATCAATGATTAGGAATAACTTTGGCCTATCACAACAACATTTGCAGCATCTATCATAGGAAGAATAGTTTGTGATGGCTAGCCTGCTGACACGATCACACAAGTTTTTCCAAGTTTGACATATGGATTCAAACATAGCTACTGGAACAGGTATGGGTCACAAAACATTTTACACTGAACCCATGTTGCAGGTAAGGTTAAACATATGCAGCATGTAGGAGCATAGTATGATGCAAAACAACAATAACAATATTTATTGATCGACCAACAACATGATCATACACAGCATAAAATCTCATATACACATTACTGCATAAAAACATTAAAAGCAGGTTCTTTAAAACAATGATATAAAACATAGCGTGGCTCAGCTGTCAGGTAGACTTAAGACAAGTTACAATTTTGCAAGTCTAAAAAATGAAGATATCAATTTAAAGACACATATATTAAAGCTAGTCTAGCCCCAAGCTCATTATGATATAACTTTCGATCTCTGCCACCAAGCATATAACAGGTATCTAGTTATTGCAAAGACGTGCCATTTTGTTGTATCTAACCTGAATATGCGTAAAGCTTCAAGGGGGCGTGAGAAGGAAAGTAGTTGGCAGACTGGAATAATCCATGATTTCCTTGAGCTTGCATACATGGGACACCAAAGAATAAAATGTTCTATGGTCTCTAGAGCAGAGTGACAGGACGGGCACAAAGGAGATATAGTAACATTTGCCCAGCTATTTTTCCATGCATTTAGTGGAAGAGTCCTTGTCCTAAACTGTATATAAAGCGCTCGTGCCTGAGGGGGTTCGATGTCATCCAAATACATGTCAAAATTAAAACTACTTTTAACATTTAAAAATTGAAGAGTTAAAGTGCCTCGTGCTGCAGTATCAATACAGGAGAAATCTACAAAATCCCAATATCTCTTTTTTAACAAGGGGGCCATTTTTTTTGTAATAGGCTGTAGGGCCTCCCACATTGCATCCAGGCCCAGTATAAAAAGCCACTCCCTGACCCTATTAAACCAGGGCAATTGACCTATCCGTCTTTGAAGGGTTAGTGATTCCACCACCGCTTCTTTTACAGGGATCTCGGTATTATTAGTCCAAATTCTGACCCAGAACATTAAAGCTTTGAGAACAGCAAAATGTGTAATGGACTTAAGCCCTAGGTCAAGGCGTAATGGCAATATTGGTGTATTAATAGGGAGATTGAGGTTTGCCCTTAGGAATTTGTTTTCTGCTACCTCTAGCGGTTTCACATTCTCCAGCCCCCACAGTTCGGACCCGTAAAGGGCCACGCCTAGGCCTTTGGCCCTATGTATTTCAAGTATGGAAGAGATTGGACGGAAGGTTGAGCGTTTTGCCCTCCTTGCTATTGCGCAGTCCGCGTGTTGCAGTACCAGCTCACTCTTTTGAATTTGAGATGTCCATGCTAGATTATCACTAATTCTGACTCCCAAGTAGTCGAAAGCCTTGACCTGTTCTAAATGTTGGGTACCCAACATCAGTTTACCCTTGGTGGATTTATAAGGGTTGCAAACCATGTATTTTGTTTTAGAGCAGTTAATCTCAAGGCCCCGATCTTTGCATGCTTCGGCAAACTTATTTAGAATATTCTGAATGTCCATCGGAGTCTTGGAGATGAGCAATGTGTCGTCTGCGAATAGCAAGGAGGGCAAAAGGCTACCTGCCAATCTTGAGGGATCGCCTCCACAATCATATAACTCTTTTATTAGCCCGTTAATGTACAAAGTAAAAAGAGTTGGGGCAAGCACACAACCCTGGCGTACACCCTTGGAGATTACTATGCTGTTAGATAGGCTACCATCTGACTTCCACCTAACTTTGGCGTAATTATCCTGATGTAAAAGGACCAATAGGTGAAGTAAATCGCCTGGGAGTCCTAATTTTCTGAGTGTGCCCCAGAGCTTGGTGCGGTCAATGGAATCGAAGCTGTTTTGAGGTAAACAAATACAACTATAAGTGACTCTTCCGGATCTTCACTTCCTTCCAAATGAGCAGCAGAATTCAAAACACTTGATCTAGGGTACTCGTAGATGGCCTAAAGCCTGCCTGCAAGTGTGAAATAATGTTGTTCTCCTCTATCCAATTCTGGAGACGTAGCAGAATGACTTTGCAGAAAACTTTTTGGGAGACATCTATAAGACTTATTGGTCTATAATTTGAGGGTTCCCCTTTATCTCCTTTTTTAAAAATGGGAATTATTTCAGCTCCTTTCCAGGTTGGGGGGATATCCCCACCATGCTGAATGGCATTGAAGACCTTATGGAGCAAAGGGCCCCAGATGTTAGGCTCTGCTTTGTACAGGTCTCCTGGAAGTCTATCTAGGCCAGGAGCTTTCCCAGTCTGGAGTGAGTTATTTGCTGTTATAACTCCCTTTAAGGAGAAACCTTCGGCATATTCCTGTGTTGACATTAAAATGCCTTCCCCTGCTACTGCTACTATTCCCTTCTCTGGGTCAGGGGCCACACCAATATAAAGCTTTTTAAAATATTCTTCCCAGACATGCGTTGTATATAATAATCATCTTCACTGACCTACTTAGTTGAGCCCTTAGAAAGAAGGTGCCAAAAAAGTCGACTATCCTTCTGTCCAGAGGCCTCAGCCAATGAACGCCAGTTGTCAGCCTCCCAACTGCTTTTAGCCCTGTCCTGAACCCTCTTATACAACGTTCTTCTGTTCTTAATGTCATCTCATGTCCCCTGCTTTACTGCCACTGTTAGATTGACCTTAGCTAGTCTGCAGTCCTCATTGTACCACGGGGCGATGTTTCGTTTGGACGTGTTAAAATTGGACAATTTACTAAAATGAGGTTTAATACTATTGGACAGTTTTTGGAAACTGGCCACAATAAGATCATCATCTTTTTGGTCTAAGTCACTAAGAACCATAAGGGTCTGTGCCACTTCTTTATAAATTATTGGAAGTATTTTCCCATCTGCCGTGACCTGGGGCCATTTAATTCTCCTGTTGTTGTTCGTGGTTACAATTGGGGCTGCTGTTTGATAGGTTTTATTATTAAAAATAGGAAGGCCAGTTAGCTCCAAAAAGAGGGCATTGTGGTCATTATCCTCACGGTTTTGGATGATCATATCCTTGACATACTGCCACAAGTCAAGGTCCACCATAATATAATCTATCCTACTTTTGATACTCCCCCTCTTGAATGTAAACTTGGCTTCCTCGTCAGATGGTGTCCGCCCATTACGGGCACGCACCCCATAGGTTAGAGTAAGGGACAATACCTGCTGTCCAACCTTGGTGCATCTTTTAATAGGGGAAATGTGTAGCTTATTTACACCCCTAGCTTGCTCTTCTTCCTGTACTAATTCTTGTACAAAATCTACTGGCTCGTAAGTCGTATTGAAATCGCCAGCTAGGATAAGATAATAATCTCCACTACAGGTTTTGAGAAAATTGGCAAGCGTTGTTATAGTTTCAGAGTGCTTATGATAGCTACTAAACCTATTATATATGTTGAATAATCTAATATGGATATTCCTTTTGGGCCATATCAAGTCGATGCCATGGATCTCCTGGGATTCTACCTCGAGTAATTTGATTTTACACTCCAATGTTGTCCTAACCCAAATTAGCAGCCCTCCAGCCGGGCGGCCCGCTATTGATGGCATAGCCTCAATACTAAATGTGGTGAACCCCACCCTGTGCACCCGCTCTGTCGCCCAGGTTTCCTGAAACAGGCATACGTGGCAACTGTCCACCATCCTGCCCACTCAGGGTCACTTAACTTAGATTTTATTCCTGCGATATTCCAAGAAACAACCTGAAGTGACTGTTCAGCACCCATGCTTCCCTGTTGTGGGCAGCTAGTTGTGAAATTGACTTGCGATGGATCCTGGGCAGTTTCACTGGTAATCGATTGGGTAGGTGAAGTATTATTCACTAACTCATTATAGAGAATATTACCAGCAGTAATTATTCCCTCTGCTAGGATGCTTGTAGCTACAGGGTAGGGCGGCTTTATATTTCCATTCCCTTGGTTTAGTCAGTCAGGGCTATCCAAATCAGTAAGAGCTGCATATCTATTACTGACTTCATGGGGAAATGAACTTTTCTGTTTGATGAATTCTGAACAAAGCGAGCATTCGATGGGGGAGATAACCCGGCTGGCTTAAGATGCTTATAGAAGAAACCGAGTGGCACTAGCTCAATCCCTTTACCTGGACCCCTCCCAAATGGCTTCTTCCTACTTTGGAGTAACTGCCCTGCAAGATCTGGAGATCTGCAGTTAATCACTATGCAGTCTCTTATTGCAACCTTTTGTAACGGACCAACCCAGCTCACTCTTTGAACGAACAGGATGTCATGGAAACAAGTATTGGAAAAGTCAGTGTTCTGACATAGCCAATGGCATACTTTGTTCCTCAACTGAGTGGTAGATTCCTTTTGGTTGTCCATAAGTGGCGGAGCATTAGTTAAAATAACCACATATGGACAACATTCTGCAGGGAGGTGAAGAACCACATCGAAACAGAAGTCTGCCCCTGTGAGAGGATTACCTAAATGTAGATTGGACTGTCTAGATAGTTCAGTTCCTTTCCTATTTAATGGAGGGCTGATGGTATTAAGTCCAGGGTAATTACCAGAGCTATGCACCATAGTTTTACGGTTAAATGGAACTTTCCGTATGTCATTACCATTTTCTTGAGCATTGGTCATAGCTAAAGATTGTATTGGATTACAGGGGTGATTTTCCACCATGATGTTGGACTTCCTGCAGCTTTTAGCCCCCAATTGATCTACAGAATCCGGACATAAAGGGCCGTGATTCCCTGTCTCCATTACTAACATCGAAAGTGACTTTTCTATATTTTCCACACTAACTTCTAAGTCATCAAGCCTATTGATAATGGGTAACAAACTATTTTGCATTATTTTCTCAAATCCATTCATTAAAAGCTTGATATCTTGCGAAGATAAAACTGCAGGGAGAGGTGGCACAGGATATGGGTGTGATGCTATTGGTGATACTAGAATAGAGCTATTACGGTCCACAATTGTGACCTCTTTGACTTTTCTCTTTGATCTAGTATTGGCTGCTAGTGCGGGCTCCAGATGTTTTTGCTTCCTCTTCCTTTTAGCTGGGGGGCATGCTATTGGGGATGCTTGAGGTCGGGCCAGGGGCAAGGGCATCACAGAAGGGGTCAATTCTAATACAGATTGATCAGCAGTAGGGCTCTCTAAGTCCATATTCTTTACTTGGGCACTTGTGGAAATATCCTGGTTCATACATATTGTTGGACTTGGCGCTTTGTGCAGGGTCACCCCTAAAACTTTTTGCCTTTTCTCTGACATGGTGTTGGTGGTTTTAGGCCTCTGGGAACTTTAGTACTGTGGTCCAGTGTAAAGTGCGTGCGCTCTCTATGTACATTTGGTAAGGTTGGCCTGCCCTCCCATAGGAATGCATGGGGGATTCCCTGGTAAAGTGTGTCAGTGATAATTCCTGGGATGGGAGGAGCAGCGTGGTTGAGTTTAGTATGTATGAAATTGTAATAATAAATGCTGCGCAATGGTGTGCGCAGATTTATGATGACTATTTGAGAAATGCCACTTTTAGAAGTTGGCATTTTTGTGTGCTGTGTGTCTGCCTGCCTGATGTGAATTGCATGTCTGGCTTGCGAGTGACAGGGGCTGGGAGGGGTGTGTGGCTCCAGGAGGGGCAGGCTGAGTCAGCGCTAGGCTGAATGGGACATCTGCCATGGGAGCTTGGAAAACAAAGTGCTCCAAATCACCCCAGAACCAGTTGCATCTGGTTCCCCCAAACCCTACACTGCAGAACAAAGGAGAAAGGAGTATAAATGTAGCGGCTGTGACCCCCTGTTTTTTGGTTCTGTGCTTGGGTGCTGTTCTGTACTTGCTGGGGCGTGCTGCTGTTGGGGCGCAGGAGGAATCGCCATGAGGGCTTGCCTCCCTGGGCCACGTATTGCCCCCTTGATCTCCATGGACTTGCTGGGACTTCTAGCGCCTCGTGAGCGCTGTGCCTTATTTCTTTATTTTTCCCCAAGACAGAAGAGAGCGTGGGCTGCGCAGCGCTGGGCTGCAGCCCTTTGAGAGGGAATCCCCATCGTAGGGATTCCCCCGTGATGCTGGAAAAGGCGGGTGCCCACCCCGTGTTTTTCTCTATTTTTCGCGGGTGCCCACCCCACTTATTGGGATAATTATCACGGGTGCCCACCCCGCATTCCTCTTTGCCTTTGCGGGTGCGCACCCCGCGTTCTATGATTGAAAAATCTCCGCCGCGGCCTGATCGAGAGAGAGGCCGCCGACCCAGAAGCCAGGCAGAGTTTGCCTGACTCTGGGCGGGGCCTGCAGCGTAGGGCCGGAAGAGGTGCCGAAGTGTTGATCCGAGCGGGGCTCCCATGAGCGGTTGGGAGCCCCGACGACGGAGGGAGAAGATGTAGGCAGACGGGAGCCCACCCCGCCTGCGTGGATGCTGCCAGATTCGAGGCAGGGCTCTCGTGAGCAGAGAGAGAGCCCTGCGTGCTGCTGCGGCCGCCACCGAGTCCCAGAAGCAGGCCGATGAAGAGCCTGCATACCCGGTGAGTGGGGGCCATCGCCTAACTGTTGACGGTGCCTTTCGAGGCACATTGCCGGCTTGGGGTGTTCCTGAGCAGTCCCGCCAGAGAGCGGGCCGCTCCAACGAGGGGCATATTTATTGTTTGAGGGCCCAGAGGGGCCCGTGCTTTCCCCGGTGTGGCTATGCTTTCACAGTTGCCCCACTTGACAGTGGGCAACTGCAACGACGGGGGCAATTGGATTTAGAGATGCACAGTGGGGCTGAAGAGGCACAGATGTGCCAGGGCCCCTTCACTTTGTTTGTCCTCTGCTGCGCCGCACCAGCGCGGGCAGCTGCAACGTTTTGGCATATTTGCCCAGAAGGCACAGTGAGTGCCCAGGTCCACGTTCTGCTTCACAACTGCCCAGCAATTAGTGGGCAGCTGCAACGTTTAGGCCAACATTCCTTTGGGGGCATTTGGAATGAGATAGGAGTGAGATACACTCCTCTGCCCCAGCGCAATTGCGCGCTTTTGGTGATTGCTGCCTTGGCAGCCGCCCTGACATTTGGGACATAAGGCATATGAGCCCTCTAAGAAGGCCAGTTGACCAGGGGGACTGTTAGGTTGTTAGGGCGCCAGGCCCTAATGTGATTTATGTGGTGCGCAGGAAATGTGATTCATGTACTGTGATTTATGCACCGTGATTTATGCCTCTAATGTGGTTTATGTATTAGGTTATTTGCATACTGTGGTTTATGCTTGTGAGGTTATCCTCTACTGTGAGTTATGCCCCTAATGTGAGTTATGCTTAGGAGGTTATGGTCTAATATGGTTAGGCTTATGAGGTGGTCGCAGAATGTATTTCACGCCTGATGTGATACTGTGCATAATATGGTTTCTGTTGCAGGAGATAATGCTGAGTACAGTGTTTGCCAGTAATTACTGGTTGTGTTCTACGTTTGTTATATGTTCTACATTTACTATCTTTGCTAAGGGATAGTTCTGACAGTGGCCCAATTGGCCCTGTCAGGTGTATATAATCCCCTGTAAATACTGCCTAGTGCCAGTTGGCACAGTGTATATTGTGTGATTACTATTCTAATGTGTTTATGGTAATACAAAGGCTATTTTTGATACAACCTTGTGTGGAGTTCCTTTTGTGGTGTGCCTAGTGGGTTGCTGCTGTGTGTGTGTGTTGCGCAAACGCTTTACACATTGCCTCCAGGATAGGCCTGACTGCTCGTGCCAAGCTACCAAGGGGGTGAGCAGGGGTTATCTTCGGCGTGTAACTCCCTTGCCCTGACTAGAGTGGTGGTCTCTGCCTGGCTTTGGCGAAAGCCTTAGCCAACCAGAGATCCCATTTCTAACATTGGTGGCAGCGGTGGGATAGGACTTGCGTATGCGCAGTACCGCAGCGACAACTTGTGCACTACAAGCTCTGCATTTAGATAGTCACATGTTTGGGGATTATTGTTTCTGATTTTGTTTTAAGTATCATTTCTTTGAAATGTGTTTTATTGTTGCACTATGAGTTGAGGGTCCTGCCAAGGACAGAAACCAGAGAATCTGGAGGAGTTTTGTACTGCCCTTGTGCAGACTATTGTTTCTTGGGTTGGCCTGAAGCTGAAGGAGTTGACTGCCCTTGTGCCATCGTGCTATTTCTTGGGTTGGCCTGAAGCTAAAGGAGTTGTACTGCCCCTGTGCTGTCTGCTATTTCTAGGGTTGGCCTACAGTGGTAACTTAATTGGCATGGAGTAACTAGCTCGGGAGGGTAGATTATCCCCTAAGTGCAGTTTTAGTTTTCTGGAATCCCCAGTAAGGGTGGGATCCAGTGGTGGCAGCAATATGAAGTCCAGTGCAGGAAGTCCCACTCCCAGTTCCCAGAGTATGGTACCTGGTTCCCAGTTAAGAGGGGGACAGGTTGAGATTCAGGGGCAGTAAGATGCTGTCTCACCAGTCTTGAGGGGAGTGTGGATGAATGTGTGGTACACTGGACGTTTTGGGTGATTGGTTAGCACGGTAAATGGTGTTAAAGGGCTCTTCAATCTGTTTTGTCAGAGAGAACCTGCCCCGTAATTGTTTTCCGGAGTCGCGCCAACACCTGTTGGAGTGTGTGAGTTCATTGACTCTAGGGAGCTTGCATTGGGGAGTGATCCCAGAGGAATGGTGCAGGTATCACCCAACCCGTGCGGCAGAGATGGTTCAGAGTAGCCCAGCTAGGTGCCCTTATAGTGAGGAGGTTATAGGGACTCACATCCTGTCTCGCAGGAGAAGTAGTGAGATTGGGCTGTGTCCCAAAGTGCCCGCACCTCAGTCTCCAGTACTGGATGGTCCCTAGAGGGAACACCAGGTAGGGTGCCTAGTCTGTCCTGTTGGACCGTTCTTTGAGGGGGATCTCCCCGTGTTAGGTGAGCTGGGAGTGTCTGTAATCAGGCCTCCATCAGTTCTGGTGTCTGGCAGTGCCACTCCTAAGTGGAGGGTGCAGAAGTCCAGATTGAGGGGTGAGAGGGGGAAAGAGTCCCAGTGGAAGAACCATTGGGTCAGGGGCCAGCCAGAAGGGCTGAGTCACCAGTGATTGACCATGGTGATGCCACTTCTGTCCTGGGGCATCTTCACGCACTGTCAGATGGACAGGAGGTCGTGAGCTCTGCACCAGGCAGACTGTCACACGACACATTAGTTATGTGTCACCCTCGGGGAAGGTATATGTACTCCCAAGTAAGTCCTGGTTCGCCGGGCAATTGTCCAACCAAAGCGTACCGTCCCTGGGTTGGGAGGCCATGTTCAGGGGTTTCCTGACCTGGAGGGAAGGGCAACTGTAATCAGTGTCCTGACCGGGTTGTCTTCAAGGGGTCCACTCCAGTTGGGAGGGTATAGGGCTCTGGAAGGGGGTGCAGAGGGAGGGAGTCCTCGCCTCTGACCCTGGTGCAGCCGGAGAGTTTTAGATCCCAGGTTGGTAGACCAGTTGATGGAGGGAGGTCCTGAACTGGTGGGAGAGTTGTGTTCTAGGGGTGCTTCTCCTGGGAGAGTGCAGAACCCCAGAAGGGAGGTAGGGTGAGGAGACGCTTCGCCCGTGACCTCTGGTCAGCCTGAGGGTGCGGACCCTAGGTTGGAGGATCAGTGGCAGTTTGGAGCTACACTGAGAAGAAGAGTGGAGAATGGCTATTATGTGCCAGGGGTTACTGCCCCCCACTCTGTGGATTGGCAAGGACCAGTGACATCTGGATGGCCTAGGGCCTGGTCCTGGCCATGGACAACTAGGGAGTACCAGTGGGGTAGCCTAGTTGGGCCTGAGAGTTTTTTTCAGAGGGAATCACATGGGTTCAGAGTGGCGTAGAACCAGAGGTTGTCCCTGCAGTTGCGGGCCCGCGTCTGTGTTCTATCACCCGAAGCAGGGAAGCCCATCAAGGTAGTGATTGGTCTACCCTGCGTTTTGGCTGGAAGGGGGTTGTGTTGGACTTGGGCCTTTGTGCCGGGTCACCCCTAAAACCTTTTGCCTTTTCGCTGACATGGTGTTGGTGGTTTTAGGCCTCTGGGTACTTTAGCACTGTGGTCCAGTGTAAAGTGCATGCGCTCTCTGTGTACATTTGGTAAGGTTGGCCTGCCCTCCCATAGGAATGCATGGGGGATTCTCTGGTAAAGTGTGTCAGTGATAATTCCTGGGATGGGAGGAGCAGCATGCTCGAGTTTAGTATGTATGAAATTGTAATAATAAATGCTGCGCAATGGTGTGCGCAGATTTATGATGACTGTTTGAGAAATGCCACTTTTAGAAGTTGGCATTTTTGTGTGCTGTGTGTCTGCCTGCCTGATGTGAATTGCATGTCTGGCTAGTGAGTGACAGGGGCTGGGAGGGGTGTGTGGCTCCAGGAGGGGAGGGTGAGTCAGCGATAGGCTGAATGGGACATCTGCCCTGGGAGTAGTGGGAGGAATAATCCCCTGACCCTGAATAGGACTGTGCCCAGCCTGCACAATGCTGGCTCCGCCCCCTGTGGTATGTCTGATCACCTAGCCCCCACCTGACAAAGGGGAAGAGGAGCTTGGAAAACAAAGTGCTCCAAATCCCCCCTGAACCAGTTGCATCTGGTTCCCCCAAACCCTACACTGCAGAACAAAGGAGAAAGGAGTGTAAATGTAGGGGCTGTGACCCCATGTTTTTTTGTTCTGTGCTTGGGTGCTGTTCTGTACTTGCTGGGGCGTGCTGCTGCTGGGGCCCAGGAGGAACTGCCATGAGGGCTTGCCTCCCTGGGCCCTGTATTGCCCCCTTGATCTCCATGCACTTGCTGGGACTTCTAGCGCCTCGTGAGCGCTGTGCCTTATTTCTTTATTTTTCCCCAAGACAGAGGAGAGCGTGGGCTGTGCAGCGCTGAGCTGCAGCCCTTTGAGAGGGAATCCCCATCGTAGGGATTCCCCCATGATGCTGGAAATGGCGGGTGCCCACCCCGTGTTTTTCTCTATTTTTTGCGGGTTCCCACCCCGCTTATTGGGATAGTTATCGTGGGTGCCCACCCCGCATTCCTCTTTGCCTTTGCGGGTGCCCCCAGAGATCCCATTTCTAACACATATGGTAGAGCCCCCCTCTATAGATAGCCAGCGTTGAAATACTAATATTTCTTTGTCTATGGCTTTCGCAGCACGTGTTAAGAAGCAATCAAGGGTAGAGTTCTGGAGGGGTTTAGGAGTACTCTCCCTCTCCCCCGTTTGCTTTACTTTCGCCATAGTCCAGGTTAGGTAGAGTCACACTAAAACAGGGCTTAAATCAGGGCAAAATGTCCAGCAGACTTACTTGGCAGAGTTCTTCTTCAGAGGAGGTCACTGATCCAAACAATCCTATTCCAAGGAGAAATGAAAAACAAACAGTAAAAGTTGAAAGCCAAGAGGGTGGGCCCAGCCCAGCCTCGTCCGGGCTCTGATGGGCGCAGAAGGGCCCGCCCTTGACCCGGGCTTTGCCCGGGTGCGGCCGGGCCCGCCCGTGCGCGTCCTGCGCTGCGGGAGCCCGCGAAGATTTTAAGGCGCCTCCGGGCGCAGAAGAGTGACGTTGGTGGCAACAGCTGCGTGGGAGGCTGGGACTGGTGGTCCTGGTCCCCCTCTGCCCCTTGGCAGCAAGTGGCGGCAGGCACAGAGTCAGGACGGGCTTCGCGCGCTGCGGGAGTCCGCGAAGATTTTAAGGCACCTCCGGGTGCAGAAGAGTGACGTTGGCTGCAACGGCCGCGTGGGAGAATGGGACTGGTGGTCCCGGTCCCCCTCTTCCCCTTGGCAGCAAGTGGCGGCAGGCACAGAGTCAGGATGTTGGATTTGGACACACACTTACTCTTATTCTGATTACATGAGACTATAATGTTGACTATTGATAACGCTGTCTGGGTAATGTGTTCCACCTCACCAGCACCGGTCTCATTCTCAAATATGGACTTAGGCAAACATACCATGTCCAGACACGATCAGTCTAGCTCATTCCACTTTGCCGCAGCATTTGTTGAACCATATGTTGTAATGGTTATGCCATGTGTTGGGTCTAAAACAAAAAACGTTGGAACATCTATAATTTTAGTGCCAGATGATGGTACATGTGCCATAAGTATCCACACAGAAGATGAGCAAACATCACCATAGCATGTAAAGATGCATGATTCATGTGGACCTGCATACATTGGCCCTACATGCAGATTGACATACGCCTTTATCCGTTTTACATTATCCTGTGTACAGGTTCAGTTGTCTTTGTACATTGAGTGTAAATTAGTTACAGGTGATTGATACCCCCAATACATATCACAGTGTTACAACTATCATAAATCACACAAAACCTTACAGAGCTACAACCATGTACTTATTACACTTACTGGTATCGTTGAGATCCCGGGAGGTCTCAACTTCGCCCCTGGTGTATGGTGCCGGTTCACCTACAAGACAATAATTTGAACATTGATTTACAAATATTGCTAATATACACTGTCTACATATCATGAACAATACAATGACATCCCAGTGATCTGGTATATTCAACATATTGGATACACATATGTATGCATTGTCTGTTTATATGAAATGCAGCTAGTCACCTACATGGCAGAGGTGGCTGGTTGTTGACGCTCAGAGATATCGCACACCACATGCCTGAAACATGCCTCAGGCATGTGATGTTTTGTGTACTGCTGGTCAGCATCATCTCAGGCCAGCTTGTATCATGACATAAGGGGTAAAACCATTGACCCGAGGCAGGGCAAAGTAGTGCTGGGATTGAAAAGGACAGGTATACACCGTATGTAACATTGTAAGGACAATATCAGACTATTAATGTCACTGGTGCACAGAGTGCTGAGTAGCCACAAAACATGCTACCTTGCAACATGGTGCAAGGGCGCATGCCTTTGAAACTGTATCAATTTTCAGTCCTGAAAGGGTCATCTTCCTGAACAAATAAAATTGATAGGGACATGTTAAACTCTCTACCTGGGCTGAACAATGCAGCACAAATAAGAAGGTTAACATTATAGGAGATTGATCATTACTTTCCTCCTTACATGTCACCTGTGCAGTGTTTTAAAAAATATCAGATCATGCTCTGAACAAGCATGTATGTGAAATCAGGTCATGTTTAATAACACATGCATATGAATTTATTTTAAAAACCACAACACCTTAAACAGCCCCCTGGGTCAGGGTATAGCAATTGGGCAGATGTACACTGTATTTTTGTCACCTACCCTTGAAATTATCTGCCTCTTACATGTTAAATGTATTTTTTAAATGCAGATGGCACATACATGCATACCTACGGGGCCATCAATATCCAATCCAAGGTGGTGTAAGAGATCTACCTCTTGGAACACCACGTCTGCCCATCAGTGCTTAAGCTGGTGGATGGTGCGCTCGACCCCAAAAACCCTTGACATGTGCCACCGCACCCTCTCCCAGCACTCCTTGTGTTCTTTGGTGGGGTAGCCCTGGCTGACCTACCCCCGATGCCATCATGTTGGGTACGTAATGGGGCCAGCAGCCATAGCAGTCCTCCAAACTCACCTTCTGAAAGGTTTTTTGCCCTACCTTCCCTGACATGGCCCAACGCACTCTAGACACCCTAAACTCAAAACATACACCCCTTAACCTAACCCCTAACCCTAAAATAGTAAACTCCTAAGTGGGCAAACACCTGAAAAAGCAATGACATGAACAATACAATTTACAATTACAATACAGAATAAACCCAGTTAGCACAAGACAGGGACAGAGCAAACACCGACAAGAGCAAAATTCAACACAATTCACCAGTCGCTGTCCAAAACACAACCAACACCCAGCACAAACTAACAGACTGTAAGAGAAAGTGAAAATAACTTTCACACTTCCTATTTTGCAGCCCACCGCACCCATTGCATAATTTCCTGGGTGTATCCCAACCGTTTTTTACATTTGTGTCCTTCTTATATGGCTAGCATGTCATTCCTGCACTGTGCAGTGGCACTTCTGCAGTCATTTCCATGCATTGGCTTGGATGCGTGGCTTCCGATCGATGCAAGTGTTGCAATTCACCGCACAACAGGGATAATGCGCGGGTTGTGACCCACACAATTGGCCTTTTGTGCATGTTCAACTGTAGAGGCCTGTGTGATGCTGGATCACATACCTTGGGTACCCTGTCATTGGGAAAGGACTAGGGTGGCTCCACTTGGTGCATCTGTATGACAGAGGGCAGTGTCCAGGTGGTTACTCTCGGTGGTTGTAAGTCTGTTATGTGCCTGTAACTTCATGACAGGTGGCACAGCATATACAGGTGGAGCAGCAGATTGCCCATGGAGTCAGCCTGGGTCCAAGGAATGCATGTCCAGTCTCTATCACCGTGCCACAGAAAACAGTAGGGAACATTGCAGCACAGCAAGGCAGACCTTATGGGCTTTAGGATCACACAGCCATTACCAGGGTACACACCTGGATGTCTCCCACATTCATTTGTGCATGTAAATATGGATCCTGGGGACTATGCGCCACGCTATTCAGTCACGTAGTTACATTAGGCCCAGATAGAAATGCCATTTTATATGCTCATGTTCTTAAGTTGCCTTCACTCTCTAAACACAATGACATTTGAAACACATTCATTTGCATGCGCATACAAGATAATATTCTTAGAACTCAGTTTTGCTTACACTTACACTTCGTAGACACCCTATCACAACACCTTGAACATTCGGAACAAGGGCAAGTTCATCACGCAAGATGTTGTTATTTGTTTTGGCCGCTCAGCAACAGAGCTATCACTTTAGAATAAATCATAGAGGCCTGACTGGGGCTTCAGCATGATAATATGGATGATGTCATTATATATATATGACATCAAGCCTTTGTTCAGACAGAGGAGCATTTCACTGGCAGAGAGGTTGACCAGTGCCAGAATTCTAGCCCAGCTGATTCCTGTATACCTCATGCAAGGGATGCTGCTGAGCTCTCCACCAAGATGGACAGCTTGATGACACTTACCCACAGGTAAAGGGGAGTTAGATCACTCTACAGGGATTTGGTAGATTCATTCACCCTAGACATGATAGGTTAGGATGCGCTAGGTAGGAGTACAATTACAGTACTTATATGCAAGCATATAGTCTCTGTAATAAGCAAAATGGTTGTACTGTTTTTCTTTTTCACCATTCTCGTAATGGTAATCACATTATTCTGTTTACTTCTATTGGTTATTGCCACATAAGTATTTTTCTCAAGAATCACAATGCTTCAATAAATATTGAAACTCTTTATGGGTATTTCTTGTGTATCTCTCTGGGTATGAAGGAAGTGGCCCTTAGGGGCCACTCGGGTTTTCTTACAACCACCTACTATGCCTTCCCAAGAATGAAGAATCGGTCAGACAGTAGAGAATACAAACTCACATTTATTAGTAATGCTCTGCAGAGGAGTCCATCATGACCTGCACCCTAAGATGTCTGCCGAGGGACTGACCCCCAACAGCTCACACTGAGTAATCATTCCTCTCGAGAGGCCCCCAACCACGCCCCCAACGGAAAACTACCGGCTTGGGCCGATCGTGAACAAAGAGGCACAGTAGGATGAACTAACAACTGCCAGATGGGTACATTTTATCAGGAATCCAAGGCCACAGTGCTGGGTCTCAGCATCTCCTAACGTGGGAGCAGAAGCTACACATTCGGATAGGTATGCGAGGGCAGAACGGCCTATTCATTAGTAAGTCGAGAAACAGCCTTGAATAGAAAGAAAAAAAAATAATGAAATACAATGTTCTGCTCAGGCAAGCAATACGAGCAATGAGGCCTAACTCAGGCACAGTCTAAGCAGCCTAATAAGGATTACGAAATGCAAAATGGAGTCACACTCGCTAACTGAAGCCTGCACATTACGGAGATACCTCTGTGGGTTGCAAAACGTGAATACAAATGTGTTGGACTTGGCCCTTTTTGCAGGGTCATACCTGAACTTTTGCCTTCCTCCTGTACTTTTTCTGACCTGTTTTTGTTGGTTTTCTGACTCTGGGCACTTTACCACTGCTGATCAGTGCTAAAGTGCATGTGCTCTATGTTATAAATTGATGTATGGATTAGTGACTCCATGATTGGCCTATTTGATTCACTGTCAGACCCTAGTCCTGTGCACTGTTTGTGCCCAGGGCCTGTGAGTCAAATGCTGCATGGTGGGCTTGCAGCACTGGTTGTGCCACCCACAGGAGCAGCTTGTAAAGTGTGTCTCAGGCCTGCCATTGCAGAGCCTGTGTGCAGTCTGGTACTGCCATGTCGACTTGGTAAGTGCACCCACTTACCAGTCCCCAAACCTTCCCTTTCCTGCATATTAGTCACCCCTAAGGTAGGCCCTAGGGCAGGGTGCATTGTATGTATAAGGTAGGACATGCCCTGGTGTGTGTGGCATGTCCTGATAGTGAATTACAGCCAATTTCGTTTTTCACTATTGCAAGGCTACCTGTCCCCATAGGCCAGAATGGGCAGTTTGATTATAACATCTTATAATCCTAACTGACCCAGGGAACATGGTAGAAAAACGAATTTAGTATGCCTGAACTCAGAATGATAAAATACATCTTTTAGTGAAGTTGGTTTTAACATTCTGTGTTTGAAAATACCACTTTTAGAAAGTAGGTATTTTCTTGCCTAACCATCCAGCCTGCCTCTGCTAGCTTGTGTATTGTATGTCTGGGTTTGTGAGTGACAGGGGCTGGGGGACCCCAGGAGACAGGGTGAGTCAGCACAGGGCTGAATAGACCTATCTGCATGTAGAGTGGTGGGAGGGGTAGCACCTGGGCCTGAATAGGGCTGTGCCTGCCTTCCACAATGCTGGCTCCACCTCCTGGGGTGCGTCTGATGTCCCTGGCCCACACTGACAAAGGAAGAGGGTGTGCACTGGCAGAATGTACCCAGAACTGGTTTGGACTAGGTACAGGACCCTCTGCCTTCAGAGGACAAAGGATTTATGGGTATAAATACTGGGGCCCTGACCCCAAGACTTTAGATCAATTCTGGAACAAACAAGATGAACCTTTGCTGAGGAGAGGAACCAGAGAAGCTGAAGGAGGAGACTATCCCTATGCTGTATGCTGTTTGAGGGATTGGCCTGCAGTGGTTGCCTGATTGCCAAAGAAAGGAGAAAGGAACTTTGTGCTACTTTCATCATCTTGCAGAACATCTCCAAGGGCTTGAAGATTGAGCTTGCCTCCTGCTGAAGTCTCAGGAACACAAGACTTCACCAACCAGCTCCCCTGAATTCCCTTGCTGGGAATTTGAAGTCCCTACTGTTGTGTTGGGCCTTCTGAGAGACTGCGTGTCGCTGGGAGCTGGAAGCGCGACTCAAGAGGGAGAAGCGTGTAGCCGCCGCTGTCGTCGCATCGCCGAGAAAGCGTGCCGCCGCTGCCACTGTCGCCATTGCATCGCTAAAGCGCCTCGCATCACCGGAGAAGAGTGTTGCCGTCGCATCAGATGCCGTCGCATCATCGGAGAAGCGTGTCGCAGGGCCATCGGCCGTGCACGCATCACCCCCTGAGTGTCGCATCGAGAGGAAGACGCCATTTTGTTTCATTGCACCGGATCGTCATCGCATCACGGCACTGCGGGTCGCATCACCACAGAAGCGCAGTAAAAAAACGACGCATCACCGTCCCCTACGCAGCAGTAGGGAACCGACGTATCACCTCCCCTGGAGCAAGGAACTGACGCATCACCGTTCTTGCGTGTAAGGAACCGACTCATCACCTTCCCTGCAACTCTTTTGTTTGTATCGTGTTACGCATCCAAAGGTACATTGAACATTGAGTGTCGCATTTACCATCTTTATTGAACTGAACTATTTTCTACCATTGACAGTCATATTTTTCATAGTGTATTGTGGATTTTTGTCGTTTTGGGTCTTGTGTTCAGTCTATATAAAAATACTTATTTTTATAATACAACCTGTGTGGTGTCCATCTGTAGTGTGGTCACTGTGTTACTGTATGTGTTCACAAATGCTTTACACACTGACTCTGAGATAAGCCTGCCTGCTCGTGCCAAGCTACCAAGGGGGTGAGCAGGGGTTATTTTAGTAGTGTATCTCCCTTACCCTGACTAGAAGCAAGGGTCCCTATTTGGACAAAGGTACCTACCTCTGCCAACTAGAGACCCCCAGTTCTAACAAAATGGCATCTATTTAGCCACAGAATGCTAACCTAATATAACGTGGAGTGAGTGCGTGGCAGGGATGGGAATTTGAAACCTAACAGACCCTTCTTTTAGCATGGGTGGCTAAAGGCTTTATTTGCTATCCGGTAGGGTCGTTACAATTCTAAGGGGAAGAAGTAAGTTGCATAGTCACTCATGTTACAAGGGAAAAACAAGCAACACATGAGCATCGAAATAACCTAATACTCAAAGATGCCCTCATCTATGAGCATGATGTCCTGAATTTCCTGCATCATCATAGCAGAAATCTTGTTGTCACGTCTTGGCAATGTAGGGGTAGGGGTAAGTTTACTCATACAATAGGTACAACAGGCTGGAAGGCAATTAATGCATAGGCGACAGGTAAAGATGACTCCTGCGATGGCTATTAAGACAAGTAATATCTTCCAACCCCATGATGTCAGCAGACCCCAGAGCCACCCTGTGAGAGACCATGAACCATTATCCTGATGGATATCTGAAGCAAGTTTGTGTAATTTTTGTATTGCGGAATACACAGTAGGGGCACTATCAGGTATGTACACACAGCAGCTGCTGCCAATGACGCGACAGGCTCCACCCCTATCAGCCAGGATGACGTCTAAAACGATCCGATTTTGAAGAGAAACGAGCCTCGTAGCCTGAAGCTCGACTGTAATATTAGTCAGTATACCAGCAGTAGTGTTAATAACTCCCTCAACTACTCTAGCAAGGCGACGAATGTTACGACTATTGAACATAGGACCCCAGAACGGCAGAATGCCCTTCATTATGTCAGTAAATTGCTGGAGGGCGGTATCTGTTTAATCAATATCATCTGTGTTGACAACTCTCCTAACTCGATGCACCTGGAGATCCCTACGTTGTAGCTTATGATCCTTGTGGTAATTGGACGGTGCAATGTAAACGGGAGGCAAGAGAAAGGAAACATAACACTTGCCAGACCATCC
This sequence comes from Calotriton arnoldi, assembly GCA_963921515.1. NCBI lineage: Eukaryota > Metazoa > Chordata > Amphibia > Caudata > Salamandridae > Calotriton > Calotriton arnoldi. Next base: position 3,444,994 of record CAWUFW010000645.1, on the reverse strand, counting down.
CCTCGGAAGCCATATATAAACCTGTTCCCCACAGATGAAGTATACATTCGGAGGTGTAAGCAAAGGTGGGCTGCTAGTAGTGTTTAACCTATATGTATAGTTACAATGACTCTGTCCTACTGAAATATTCCCTGTTCCTTCAACACAGAAACTAGCTGTTGCATTGATCACAGGGACTGGCATGGCTTTGTCTTCAGTGATATTAAGTTCCTGGAAACATTTAAAATATTCAGTGACATTAAATCCTTGGAAATCCAGCATTTCATTTTGTAACCAAGTGACATTTTCGTTGACTTCGAAGATGTTCATACAAGCGTCTGGGTGCAGGGTACCCTCCTTGCCGTCTGGGGGAGTGTGGATGAATGTGTGGTACACTGGACGTTTTGGGTGATTGGTTAGCACGGTAAATGGTGTTAAAGGGCTCTTCAATCTGTTATGTCAGAGAGAACCTGCCCCGTAATTGTTTTCCGGAGTCGCGCCAACACCTGTTGGAGTGTGTGAGTTCATTGACTCTAGGGAGCTTGCATTGGGGAGTGATCCCAGAGGAATGGTGCAGGTATCACCCAACCCGTGCGGCAGAGATGGTTCAGAGTAGCCCAGCTAGGTGCCCTTATAGTGAGGAGGTTATAGGGACTCACATCCTGTCTCGCAGGAGAAGTAGTGAGATTGGGCTGTGTCCCAAAGTGCCCGCACCTCAGTCTCCAGTACTGGATGGTCCCTAGAGGGAACACCAGGTAGGGTGCCTAGTCTGTCCTGTTGGACCGTTCTTTGAGGGGGATCTCCCCGTGTTAGGTGAGCTGGGAGTGTCTGTAATCAGGCCTCCATCAGTTCTGGTGTCTGGCAGTGCCACTCCTAAGTGGAGGGTGCAGAAGTCCAGATTGAGGGGTGAGAGGGGGATAGAGTCCCAGTGGAAGAACCATTGGGTCAGGGGCCAGCCAGAAGGGCTGAGTCACCAGTGATTGACCATGGTGATGCCACTTCTGTCCTGGGGCATCTTCACGCACTGTCAGATGGACAGGAGGTCGTGAGCTCTGCACCAGGCAGACTGTCACACGACACATTAGTTATGTGTCACCCTCGGGGAAGGTATATGTACTCCCAAGTAAGTCCTGGTTCGCCGGGCAATTGTCCAACCAAAGCGTACCGTCCCTGGGTTGGGAGGCCATGTTCAGGGGTTTCCTGACCTGGAGGGAAGGGCAACTGTAATCAGTGTCCTGACCGGGTTGTCTTCAAGGGGTACCACTCCAGTTGGGAGGGTATAGGGCTCTGGAAGGGGGTGCAGAGGGAGGGAGTCCTCGCCTCTGACCCTGGTGCAGCCGGAGAGTTTTAGATCCCAGGTTGGTAGACCAGTTGATGGAGGGAGGTCCTGAACTGGTGGGAGAGTTGTGTTCTAGGGGTGCTTCTCCTGGGAGAGTGCAGAACCCCAGAAGGGAGGTAGGGTGAGGAGACGCTTCGCCCGTGACCTCTGGTCAGCCTGAGGGTGCGGACCCTAGGTTGGAGGATCAGTGGCAGTTTGGAGCTACACTGAGAAGAAGAGTGGAGAATGGCTATTATGTGCCAGGGGTTACTGCCCCCCACTCTGTGGATTGGCAAGGACCAGTGACATCTGGATGGCCTAGGGCCTGGTCCTGGCCATGGACAACTAGGGAGTACCAGTGGGGTAGCCTAGTTGGGCCTGAGAGTTTTTTTCAGAGGGAATCACATGGGTTCAGAGTGGCGTAGAACCAGAGGGTGTCCCTGCAGTTGCGGGCCCGCGTCTGTGTTCTATCACCCGAAGCAGGGAAGCCCATCAAGGTAGTGATTGGTCTACCCTGCGTTTTGGCTGGAAGGGGGTTGTGTTGGACTTGGGCCTTTGTGCCGGGTCACCCCTAAAACCTTTTGCCTTTTCGCTGACATGGTGTTGGTGGTTTTAGGCCTCTGGGTACTTTAGCACTGTGGTCCAGTGTAAAGTGCGTGCGCTCTCTGTGTACATTTGGTAAGGTTGGCCTGCCCTCCCATAGGAATGCATGGGGGATTCCCTGGTAAAGTGTGTCAGTGATAATTCCTGGGATGGGAGGAGCAGCATGCTCGAGTTTAGTATGTATGAAATTGTAATAATAAATGCTGCGCAATGGTGTGCGCAGATTTATGATGACTGTTTGAGAAATGCCACTTTTAGAAGTTGGCATTTTTGTGTGCTGTGTGTCTGCCTGCCTGATGTGAATTGCATGTCTGGCTAGTGAGTGACAGGGGCTGGGAGGGGTGTGTGGCTCCAGGAGGGGAGGGTGAGTCAGCGATAGGCTGAATGGGACATCTGCCCTGGGAGTAGTGGGAGGAATAATCCCCTGACCCTGAATAGGACTGTGCCCAGCCTGCACAATGCTGGCTCCGCCCCCTGTGGTATGTCTGATCACCTAGCCCCCACCTGACAAAGGGGAAGAGGAGCTTGGAAAACAAAGTGCTCCAAATCCCCCTGAACCAGTTGCATCTGGTTCCCCCAAACCCTACACTGCAGAACAAAGGAGAAAGGAGTGTAAATGTAGGGGCTGTGACCCCATGTTTTTTTGTTCTGTGCTTGGGTGCTGTTCTGTACTTGCTGGGGCGTGCTGCTGCTGGGGCCCAGGACGAACCGCCATGAGGGCTTGCCTCCCTGGGCCCTGTATTGCCCCCTTGATCTCCATGCACTTGCTGGGACTTCTAGCGCCTCGTGAGCGCTGTGCCTTATTTCTTTATTTTTCCCCAAGACAGAGGAGAGCGTGGGCTGTGCAGCGCTGAGCTGCAGCCCTTTGAGAGGGAATCCCCATCGTAGGGATTCCCCATGATGCTGGAAATGGCGGGTGCCCACCCCGTGTTTTTCTCTATTTTTTGCGGGTTCCCACCCCGCTTATTGGGATAGTTATCGTGGGTGCCCACCCCGCATTCCTCTTTGCCTTTGCGGGTGCCCCCAGAGATCCCATTTCTAACACATATGGTAGAGCCCCCTCTATAGATAGCCAGCGTTGAAATACTAATATTTCTTTGTCTATGGCTTTCGCAGCACGTGTTAAGAAGCAATCAAGGGTAGAGTTCTGGAGGGGTTTAGGAGTACTCTCCCTCTCCCCGTTTGCTTTACTTTCGCCATAGTCCAGGTTAGGTAGAGTCACACTAAAACAGGGCTTAAATCAGGGCAAAATGTCCAGCAGACTTACTTGGCAGAGTTCTTCTTCAGAGGAGGTCACTGATCCAAACAATCCTATTCCAAGGAGAAATGAAAAACAAACAGTAAAAGTTGAAAGCCAAGAGGGTGGGCCCAGCCCAGCCTCGTCCGGGCTCTGATGGGCGCAGAAGGGCCCGCCCTTGACCCGGGCTTTGCCCGGGTGCGGCCCGGGCCCGCCCGTGCGCGTCCTGCGCTGCGGGAGCCCGCGAAGATTTTAAGGCGCCTCCGGGCGCAGAAGAGTGACGTTGGTGGCAACAGCTGCGTGGGAGGCTGGGACTGGTGGTCCTGGTCCCCCTCTGCCCCTTGGCAGCAAGTGGCGGCAGGCACAGAGTCAGGACGGGCTTCCGCGCTGCGGGAGTCCGCGAAGATTTTAAGGCACCTCCGGGTGCAGAAGAGTGACGTTGGCTGCAACGGCCGCGTGGGAGAATGGGACTGGTGGTCCCGGTCCCCTCTTCCCCTTGGCAGCAAGTGGCGGCAGGCACAGAGTCAGGATGTTGGATTTGGACACACACTTACTCTTATTCTGATTACATGAGACTATAATGTTGACTATTGATAACGCTGTCTGGGTAATGTGTTCCACCTCACCAGCACCGGTCTCATTCTCAAATATGGACTTAGGCAAACATACCATGTCCAGACACGATCAGTCTAGCTCATTCCACTTTGCCGCAGCATTTGTTGAACCATATGTTGTAATGGTTATGCCATGTGTTGGGTCTAAAACAAAAAACGTTGGAACATCTATAATTTTAGTGCCAGATGATGGTACATGTGCCATAAGTATCCACACAGAAGATGAGCAAACATCACCATAGCATGTAAAGATGCATGATTCATGTGGACCTGCATACATTGGCCCTACATGCAGATTGACATACGCCTTTATCCGTTTTACATTATCCTGTGTACAGGTTCAGTTGTCTTTGTACATTGAGTGTAAATTAGTTACAGGTGATTGATACCCCCAATACATATCACAGTGTTACAACTATCATAAATCACACAAAACCTTACAGAGCTACAACCATGTACTTATTACACTTACTGGTATCGTTGAGATCCCGGGAGGTCTCAACTTCGCCCCTGGTGTATGGTGCCGGTTCACCTACAAGACAATAATTTGAACATTGATTTACAAATATTGCTAATATACACTGTCTACATATCATGAACAATACAATGACATCCCAGTGATCTGGTATATTCAACATATTGGATACACATATGTATGCATTGTCTGTTTATATGAAATGCAGCTAGTCACCTACATGGCAGAGGTGGCTGGTTGTTGACGCTCAGAGATATCGCACACCACATGCCTGAAACATGCCTCAGGCATGTGATGTTTTGTGTACTGCTGGTCAGCATCATCTCAGGCCAGCTTGTATCATGACATAAGGGGTAAAACCATTGACCCGAGGCAGGGCAAAGTAGTGCTGGGATTGAAAAGGACAGGTATACACCGTATGTAACATTGTAAGGACAATATCAGACTATTAATGTCACTGGTGCACAGAGTGCTGAGTAGCCACAAAACATGCTACCTTGCAACATGGTGCAAGGGCGCATGCCTTTGAAACTGTATCAATTTTCAGTCCTGAAAGGGTCATCTTCCTGAACAAATAAAATTGATAGGGACATGTTAAACTCTCTACCTGGGCTGAACAATGCAGCACAAATAAGAAGGTTAACATTATAGGAGATTGATCATTACTTTCCTCCTTACATGTCACCTGTGCAGTGTTTTAAAAATATCAGATCATGCTCTGAACAAGCATGTATGTGAAATCAGGTCATGTTTAATAACACATGCATATGAATTTATTTTAAAAACCACAACACCTTAAACAGCCCCCTGGGTCAGGGTATAGCAATTGGGCAGATGTACACTGTATTTTTGTCACCTACCCTTGAAATTATCTGCCTCTTACATGTTAAATGTATTTTTAAATGCAGATGGCACATACATGCATACCTACGGGGCCATCAATATCCAATCCAAGGTGGTGTAAGAGATCTACCTCTTGGAACACCACGTCTGCCCATCAGTGCTTAAGCTGGTGGATGGTGCGCTCGACCCCAAAAACCCTTGACATGTGCCACCGCACCCTCTCCCAGCACTCCTTGTGTTCTTTGGTGGGGTAGCCCTGGCTGACCTACCCCCGATGCCATCATGTTGGGTACGTAATGGGGCCAGCAGCCATAGCAGTCCTCCAAACTCACCTTCTGAAAGGTTTTTGCCCTACCTTCCCTGACATGGCCCAACGCACTCTAGACACCCTAAACTCAAAACATACACCCCTTAACCTAACCCCTAACCCTAAAATAGTAAACTCCTAAGTGGGCAAACACCTGAAAAAGCAATGACATGAACAATACAATTTACAATTACAATACAGAATAAACCCAGTTAGCACAAGACAGGGACAGAGCAAACACCGACAAGAGCAAAATTCAACACAATTCACCAGTCGCTGTCCAAAACACAACCAACACCCAGCACAAACTAACAGACTGTAAGAGAAAGTGAAAATAACTTTCACACTTCCTATTTTGCAGCCCACCGCACCCATTGCATAATTTCCTGGGTGTATCCCAACCGTTTTTTACATTTGTGTCCTTCTTATATGGCTAGCATGTCATTCCTGCACTGTGCAGTGGCACTTCTGCAGTCATTTCCATGCATTGGCTTGGATGCGTGGCTTCCGATCGATGCAAGTGTTGCAATTCACCGCACAACAGGGATAATGCGCGGGTTGTGACCCACACAATTGGCCTTTTGTGCATGTTCAACTGTAGAGGCCTGTGTGATGCTGGATCACATACCTTGGGTACCCTGTCATTGGGAAAGGACTAGGGTGGCTCCACTTGGTGCATCTGTATGACAGAGGGCAGTGTCCAGGTGGTTACTCTCGGTGGTTGTAAGTCTGTTATGTGCCTGTAACTTCATGACAGGTGGCACAGCATATACAGGTGGAGCAGCAGATTGCCCATGGAGTCAGCCTGGGTCCAAGGAATGCATGTCCAGTCTCTATCACCGTGCCACAGAAAACAGTAGGGAACATTGCAGCACAGCAAGGCAGACCTTATGGGCTTTAGGATCACACAGCCATTACCAGGGTACACACCTGGATGTCTCCCACATTCATTTGTGCATGTAAATATGGATCCTGGGGACTATGCGCCACGCTATTCAGTCACGTAGTTACATTAGGCCCAGATAGAAATGCCATTTTATATGCTCATGTTCTTAAGTTGCCTTCACTCTCTAAACACAATGACATTTGAAACACATTCATTTGCATGCGCATACAAGATAATATTCTTAGAACTCAGTTTTGCTTACACTTACACTTCGTAGACACCCTATCACAACACCTTGAACATTCGGAACAAGGGCAAGTTCATCACGCAAGATGTTGTTATTTGTTTTGGCCGCTCAGCAACAGAGCTATCACTTTAGAATAAATCATAGAGGCCTGACTGGGGCTTCAGCATGATAATATGGATGATGTCATTATATATATATGACATCAAGCCTTTGTTCAGACAGAGGAGCATTTCACTGGCAGAGAGGTTGACCAGTGCCAGAATTCTAGCCCAGCTGATTCCTGTATACCTCATGCAAGGGATGCTGCTGAGCTCTCCACCAAGATGGACAGCTTGATGACACTTACCCACAGGTAAAGGGGAGTTAGATCACTCTACAGGGATTTGGTAGATTCATTCACCCTAGACATGATAGGTTAGGATGCGCTAGGTAGGAGTACAATTACAGTACTTATATGCAAGCATATAGTCTCTGTAATAAGCAAAATGGTTGTACTGTTTTTCTTTTTCACCATTCTCGTAATGGTAATCACATTATTCTGTTTACTTCTATTGGTTATTGCCACATAAGTATTTTTCTCAAGAATCACAATGCTTCAATAAATATTGAAACTCTTTATGGGTATTTCTTGTGTATCTCTCTGGGTATGAAGGAAGTGGCCCTTAGGGGCCACTCGGGTTTTCTTACAACCACCTACTATGCCTTCCCAAGAATGAAGAATCGGTCAGACAGTAGAGAATACAAACTCACATTTATTAGTAATGCTCTGCAGAGGAGTCCATCATGACCTGCACCCTAAGATGTCTGCCGAGGGACTGACCCCCCCAACAGCTCACACTGAGTAATCATTCCTCTCGAGAGGCCCCCAACCACGCCCCCAACGGAAAACTACCGGCTTGGGCCGATCGTGAACAAAGAGGCACAGTAGGATGAACTAACAACTGCCAGATGGGTACATTTTATCAGGAATCCAAGGCCACAGTGCTGGGTCTCAGCATCTCCTAACGTGGGAGCAGAAGCTACACATTCGGATAGGTATGCGAGGGCAGAACGGCCTATTCATTAGTAAGTCGAGAAACAGCCTTGAATAGAAAGAAAAAAAAAATAATGAAATACAATGTTCTGCTCAGGCAAGCAATACGAGCAATGAGGCCTAACTCAGGCACAGTCTAAGCAGCCTAATAAGGATTACGAAATGCAAAATGGAGTCACACTCGCTAACTGAAGCCTGCACATTACGGAGATACCTCTGTGGGTTGCAAAACGTGAATACAAATGTGTTGGACTTGGCCCTTTTTGCAGGGTCATACCTGAACTTTTTGCCTTCCTCCTGTACTTTTTCTGACCTGTTTTTGTTGGTTTTCTGACTCTGGGCACTTTACCACTGCTGATCAGTGCTAAAGTGCATGTGCTCTCTGTTATAAATTGATGTATGGATTAGTGACTCCATGATTGGCCTATTTGATTCACTGTCAGACCCTAGTCCTGTGCACTGTTTGTGCCCAGGGCCTGTGAGTCAAATGCTGCATGGTGGGCTTGCAGCACTGGTTGTGCCACCCACAGGAGCAGCTTGTAAAGTGTGTCTCAGGCCTGCCATTGCAGAGCCTGTGTGCAGTCTGGTACTGCCATGTCGACTTGGTAAGTGCACCCACTTACCAGTCCCCAAACCTTCCCTTTCCTGCATATTAGTCACCCCTAAGGTAGGCCCTAGGGCAGGGTGCATTGTATGTATAAGGTAGGACATGCCCTGGTGTGTGTGGCATGTCCTGATAGTGAATTACAGCCAATTTCGTTTTCACTATTGCAAGGCTACCTGTCCCCATAGGCCAGAATGGGCAGTTTGATTATAACATCTTATAATCCTAACTGACCCAGGGAACATGGTAGAAAAACGAATTTAGTATGCCTGAACTCAGAATGATAAAATACATCTTTTAGTGAAGTTGGTTTTAACATTCTGTGTTTGAAAATACCACTTTTAGAAAGTAGGTATTTTCTTGCCTAACCATCCAGCCTGCCTCTGCTATGCTTGTGTATTGTATGTCTGGGTTTGTGAGTGACAGGGGCTGGGGGACCCCAGGAGACAGGGTGAGTCAGCACAGGGCTGAATAGACCTATCTGCATGTAGAGTGGTGGGAGGGGTAGCACCTGGGCCTGAATAGGGCTGTGCCTGCCTTCCACAATGCTGGCTCCACCTCCTGGGGTGCGTCTGATGTCCCTGGCCCACACTGACAAAGGAAGAGGGTGTGCACTGGCAGAATGTACCCAGAACTGGTTTGGACTAGGTACAGGACCCTCTGCCTTCAGAGGACAAAGGATTTATGGGTATAAATACTGGGGCCCTGACCCCAAGACTTTAGATCAATTCTGGAACAAACAAGATGAACCTTTGCTGAGGAGAGGAACCAGAGAAGCTGAAGGAGGAGACTATCCCTATGCTGAATGCTGTTTGAGGGATTGGCCTGCAGTGGTTGCCTGATTGCCAAAGAAAGGAGAAAGGAACTTTGTGCTACTTTCATCATCTTGCAGAACATCTCCAAGGGCTTGAAGATTGAGCTTGCCTCCTGCTGAAGTCTCAGGAACACAAGACTTCACCAACCAGCTCCCCTGAATTCCCTTGCTGGGAATTTGAAGTCCCTACTGTTGTGTTGGGCCTTCTGAGAGACTGCGTGTCGCTGGGAGCTGGAAGCGCGACTCAAGAGGGAGAAGCGTGTAGCCGCCGCTGTCGTCGCATCGCCGAGAAGCGTGCCGCCGCTGCCACTGTCGCCATTGCATCGCTAAAGCGCCTCGCATCACCGGAGAAGAGTGTTGCCGTCGCATCAGATGCCGTCGCATCATCGGAGAAGCGTGTCGCAGGGCCATCGGCCGTGCACGCATCACCCCTGAGTGTCGCATCGAGAGGAAGACGCCATTTTGTTTCATTGCACCGGATCGTCATCGCATCACGGCACTGCGGGTCGCATCACCACAGAAGCGCAGTAAAAACGACGCATCACCGTCCCCTACGCAGCAGTAGGGAACCGACGTATCACCTCCCCTGGAGCAAGGAACTGACGCATCACCGTTCTTGCGTGTAAGGAACCGACTCATCACCTTCCCTGCAACTCTTTTGTTTGTATCGTGTTACGCATCCAAAGGTACATTGAACATTGAGTGTCGCATTTACCATCTTTATTGAACTGAACTATTTTCTACCATTGACAGTCATATTTTTCATAGTGTATTGTGGATTTTTGTCGTTTTGGGTCTTGTGTTCAGTCTATATAAAAATACTTATTTTTATAATACAACCTGTGTGGTGTCCATCTGTAGTGTGGTCACTGTGTTACTGTATGTGTTCACAAATGCTTTACACACTGACTCTGAGATAAGCCTGCCTGCTCGTGCCAAGCTACCAAGGGGGTGAGCAGGGGTTATTTTAGTAGTGTATCTCCCTTACCCTGACTAGAAGCAAGGGTCCCTATTTGGACAAAGGTACCTACCTCTGCCAACTAGAGACCCCCAGTTCTAACAAAATGGCATCTATTTAGCCACAGAATGCTAACCTAATATAACGTGGAGTGAGTGCGTGGCAGGGATGGGAATTTGAAACCTAACAGACCCTTCTTTTAGCATGGGTGGCTAAAGGCTTTATTTGCTATCCGGTAGGGTCGTTACAATTCTAAGGGGAAGAAGTAAGTTGCATAGTCACTCATGTTACAAGGGAAAAACAAGCAACACATGAGCATCGAAATAACCTAATACTCAAAGATGCCCTCATCTATGAGCATGATGTCCTGAATTTCCTGCATCATCATAGCAGAAATCTTGTTGTCACGTCTTGGCAATGTAGGGGTAGGGGTAAGTTTACTCATACAATAGGTACAACAGGCTGGAAGGCAATTAATGCATAGGCGACAGGTAAAGATGACTCCTGCGATGGCTATTAAGACAAGTAATATCTTCCAACCCCATGATGTCAGCAGACCCCAGAGCCACCCTGTGAGAGACCATGAACCATTATCCTGATGGATATCTGAAGCAAGTTTGTGTAATTTTTGTATTGCGGAATACACAGTAGGGGCACTATCAGGTATGTACACACAGCAGCTGCTGCCAATGACGCGACAGGCTCCACCCCTATCAGCCAGGATGACGTCTAAAACGATCCGATTTTGAAGAGAAACGAGCCTCGTAGCCTGAAGCTCGACTGTAATATTAGTCAGTATACCAGCAGTAGTGTTAATAACTCCCTCAACTACTCTAGCAAGGCGACGAATGTTACGACTATTGAACATAGGACCCCAGAACGGCAGAATGCCCTTCATTATGTCAGTAAATTGCTGGAGGGCGGTATCTGTTTAATCAATATCATCTGTGTTGACAACTCTCCTAACTCGATGCACCTGGAGATCCCTACGTTGTAGCTTATGATCCTTGTGGTAATTGGACGGTGCAATGTAAACGGGAGGCAAGAGAAAGGAAACATAACACTTGCCAGACCATCCCCTCGGAAGCCATATATAAACCTGTTCCCCACAGATGAAGTATACATTCGGAGGTGTAAGCAAAGGTGGGCTGCTAGTAGTGTTTAACCTATATGTATAGTTACAATGACTCTGTCCTACTGAAATATTCCCTGTTCCTTCAACACAGAAACTAGCTGTTGCATTGATCACAGGGACTGGCATGGCTTTGTCTTCAGTGATATTAAGTTCCTGGAAACATTTAAAATATTCAGTGACATTAAATCCTTGGAAATCCAGCATTTCATTTTGTAACCAAGTGACATTTTCGTTGACTTCGAAGATGTTCATACAAGCGTCTGGGTGCAGGGTACCCTCCTTGCCGTCTGGGGGAGTGTGGATGAATGTGTGGTACACTGGACGTTTTGGGTGATTGGTTAGCACGGTAAATGGTGTTAAAGGGCTCTTCAATCTGTTATGTCAGAGAGAACCTGCCCCGTAATTGTTTTCCGGAGTCGCGCCAACACCTGTTGGAGTGTGTGAGTTCATTGACTCTAGGGAGCTTGCATTGGGGAGTGATCCCAGAGGAATGGTGCAGGTATCACCCAACCCGTGCGGCAGAGATGGTTCAGAGTAGCCCAGCTAGGTGCCCTTATAGTGAGGAGGTTATAGGGACTCACATCCTGTCTCGCAGGAGAAGTAGTGAGATTGGGCTGTGTCCCAAAGTGCCCGCACCTCAGTCTCCAGTACTGGATGGTCCCTAGAGGGAACACCAGGTAGGGTGCCTAGTCTGTCCTGTTGGACCGTTCTTTGAGGGGGATCTCCCCGTGTTAGGTGAGCTGGGAGTGTCTGTAATCAGGCCTCCATCAGTTCTGGTGTCTGGCAGTGCCACTCCTAAGTGGAGGGTGCAGAAGTCCAGATTGAGGGGTGAGAGGGGGATAGAGTCCCAGTGGAAGAACCATTGGGTCAGGGGCCAGCCAGAAGGGCTGAGTCACCAGTGATTGACCATGGTGATGCCACTTCTGTCCTGGGGCATCTTCACGCACTGTCAGATGGACAGGAGGTCGTGAGCTCTGCACCAGGCAGACTGTCACACGACACATTAGTTATGTGTCACCCTCGGGGAAGGTATATGTACTCCCAAGTAAGTCCTGGTTCGCCGGGCAATTGTCCAACCAAAGCGTACCGTCCCTGGGTTGGGAGGCCATGTTCAGGGGTTTCCTGACCTGGAGGGAAGGGCAACTGTAATCAGTGTCCTGACCGGGTTGTCTTCAAGGGGTACCACTCCAGTTGGGAGGGTATAGGGCTCTGGAAGGGGGTGCAGAGGGAGGGAGTCCTCGCCTCTGACCCTGGTGCAGCCGGAGAGTTTTAGATCCCAGGTTGGTAGACCAGTTGATGGAGGGAGGTCCTGAACTGGTGGGAGAGTTGTGTTCTAGGGGTGCTTCTCCTGGGAGAGTGCAGAACCCCAGAAGGGAGGTAGGGTGAGGAGACGCTTCGCCCGTGACCTCTGGTCAGGCTGAGGGTGCGGACCCTAGGTTGGAGGATCAGTGGCAGTTTGGAGCTACACTGAGAAGAAGAGTGGAGAATGGCTATTATGTGCCAGGGGTTACTGCCCCCCACTCTGTGTATTGGCAAGGACCAGTGACATCTGGATGGCCTAGGGCCTGGTCCTGGCCATGGACAACTAGGGAGTACCAGTGGGGTAGCCTAGTTGGGCCTGAGAGTTTTTTTCAGAGGGAATCACATGGGTTCAGAGTGGCGTAGAACCAGAGGGTGTCCCTGCAGTTGCGGGCCCGCGTCTGTGTTCTATCACCCGAAGCAGGGAAGCCCATCAAGGTAGTGATTGGTCTACCCTGCGTTTTGGCTGGAAGGGGGTTGTGTTGGACTTGGGCCTTTGTGCCGGGTCACCCCTAAAACCTTTTGCCTTTTCGCTGACATGGTGTTGGTGGTTTTAGGCCTCTGGGTACTTTAGCACTGTGGTCCAGTGTAAAGTGCGTGCGCTCTCTGTGTACATTTGGTAAGGTTGGCCTGCCCTCCCATAGGAATGCATGGGGGATTCCCTGGTAAAGTGTGTCAGTGATAATTCCTGGGATGGGAGGAGCAGCATGCTCGAGTTTAGTATGTATGAAATTGTAATAATAAATGCTGCGCAATGGTGTGCGCAGATTTATGATGACTGTTTGAGAAATGCCACTTTTAGAAGTTGGCATTTTTGTGTGCTGTGTGTCTGCCTGCCTGATGTGAATTGCATGTCTGGCTAGTGAGTGACAGGGGCTGGGAGGGGTGTGTGGCTCCAGGAGGGGAGGGTGAGTCAGCGATAGGCTGAATGGGACATCTGCCCTGGGAGTAGTGGGAGGAATAATCCCCTGACCCTGAATAGGACTGTACCCAGCCTGCACAATGCTGGCTCCGCCCCCTGTGGTATGTCTGATCACCTAGCCCCCACCTGACAAAGGGGAAGAGGAGCTTGGAAAACAAAGTGCTCCAAATCCCCCCTGAACCAGTTGCATCTGGTTCCCCCAAACCCTACACTGCAGAACAAAGGAGAAAGGAGTGTAAATGTAGGGGCTGTGACCCCATGTTTTTTTGTTCTGTGCTTGGGTGCTGTTCTGTACTTGCTGGGGCGTGCTGCTGCTGGGGCCCAGGAGGAACCGCCATGAGGGCTTGCCTCCCTGGGCCCTGTATTGCCCCCTTGATCTCCATGCACTTGCTGGGACTTCTAGCGCCTCGTGAGCGCTGTGCCTTATTTCTTTATTTTTCCCCAAGACAGAGGAGAGCGTGGGCTGTGCAGCGCTGAGCTGCAGCCCTTTGAGAGGGAATCCCCATCGTAGGGATTCCCCCATGATGCTGGAAATGGCGGGTGCCCACCCCGTGTTTTTCTCTATTTTTTGCGGGTTCCCACCCCGCTTATTGGGATAGTTATCGTGGGTGCCCACCCCGCATTCCTCTTTGCCTTTGCGGGTGCCCCCAGAGATCCCATTTCTAACACATATGGTAGAGCCCCCCTCTATAGATAGCCAGCATTGAAATACTAATATTTCTTTGTCTATGGCTTTCGCAGCACGTGTTAAGAAGCAATCAAGGGTAGAGTTCTGGAGGGGTTTAGGAGTACTCTCCCTCTCCCCCGTTTGCTTTACTTTCGCCATAGTCCAGGTTAGGTAGAGTCACACTAAAACAGGGCTTAAATCAGGGCAAAATGTCCAGCAGACTTACTTGGCAGAGTTCTTCTTCAGAGGAGGTCACTGATCCAAACAATCCTATTCCAAGGAGAAATGAAAAACAAACAGTAAAAGTTGAAAGCCAAGAGGGTGGGCCCAGCCCAGCCTTGTCCGGGCTCTGATGGGCGCAGAAGGGCCCGCCCTTGACCCGGGCTTTGCCCGGGTGCGGCCCGGGCCCGCCCGTGCGCGTCCTGCGCTGCGGGAGCCCGCGAAGATTTTTAAGGCGCCTCCGGGCGCAGAAGAGTGACGTTGGTGGCAACAGCTGCGTGGGAGGCTGGGACTGGTGGTCCTGGTCCCCCTCTGCCCCTTGGCAGCAAGTGGCGGCAGGCACAGAGTCAGGACGGGCTTCCCGCGCTGCGGGAGTCCGCGAAGATTTTTAAGGCACCTCCGGGTGCAGAAGAGTGACGTTGGCTGCAACGGCCGCGTGGGAGAATGGGACTGGTGGTCCCGGTCCCCCTCTTCCCCTTGGCAGCAAGTGGCGGCAGGCACAGAGTCAGGATGTTGGATTTGGACACACACTTACTCTTATTCTGATTACATGAGACTATAATGTTGACTATTGATAACGCTGTCTGGGTAATGTGTTCCACCTCACCAGCACCGGTCTCATACTCAAATATGGACTTAGGCAAACATACCATGTCCAGACAAGATCAGTCTAGCTCATTCCACTTTGCCGCAGCATTTGTTGAACCATATGTTGTAATGGTTATGCCATGTGTTGGGTCTAAAACAAAAAACGTTGGAACATCTATAATTTTAGTGCCAGATGATGGTACATGTGCCATAAGTATCCACACAGAAGATGAGCAAACATCACCATAGCATGTAAAGATGCATGATTCATGTGGACCTGCATACATTGGCCCTACATGCAGATTGACATACGCCTTTATCCGTTTTACATTATCCTGTGTACAGGTTCAGTTGTCTTTGTACATTGAGTGTAAATTAGTTACAGGTGATTGATACCCCCAATACATATCACAGTGTTACAACTATCATAAATCACACAAAACCTTACAGAGCTACAACCATGTACTTATTACACTTACTGGTATCGTTGAGATCCCGGGAGGTCTCAACTTCGCCCCTGGTGTATGGTGCGGGTTCACCTACAAGACAATAATTTGAACATTGATTTACAAATATTGCTAATATACACTGTCTACATATCATGAACAATACAATGACATCCCAGTGATCTGGTATATTCAACATATTGGATACACATATGTATGCATTGTCTGTTTATATGAAATGCAGCTAGTCACCTACATGGCATAGGTGGCTGGATGTTGACGCTCAGAGATATCGCACACCACATGCCTGAAACATGCCTCAGGCATGTGATGTTTTGTGTACTGCTGGTCAGCATCATCTCAGGCCAGCTTGTATCATGACATAAGGGGTAAAACCATTGGCCCCAGGCAGGGCAAAGTAGTGCTGGGATTGAAAAGGACAGGTATACACCGTATGTAACATTGTAAGGACAATATCAGACTATTAATGTCACTGGTGCACACAGTGCTGAGTAGCCACAAAACATGCTACCTTGCAACATGGTGCAAGGGCGCATGCCTTTGAAACTGTATCAATTTTCAGTCCTGAAAGGGTCACCTTCCTGAACAAATAAAATTGATATGGACATGTTAAACTCTCTACCTGTGCTGAACAATGCAGCACAAATAAGAAGGTTAACATTATAGGAGATTGATCATTACTTTCCTCCTTACATGTCACCTGTGCAGTGTTTTAAAAAATATCAGATCATGCTCTGAACAAGCATGTATGTGAAATCAGGTCATGTTTAATAACACATGCATATGAATTTATTTTAAAAACCACAACACCTTGAACAGCCTCCTGGGTCAGGGTATAGCAATTGGGCAGATGTACACTGTATTTTTGTCACCTACCCTTGAAATTATCTGCCTCTTACATGTTAAATGTATTTTTTAAATGCAGATGGCACATAGATGCATACCTACGGGGCCATCAATATCCAATCCAAGGTGGTGTAAGAGATCTACCTCTTGGAACACCACGTCTGCCCATCAGTGCTTAAGCTGGTGGATGGTGCGCTCGACACCAAAAAACCTTGACATGTGCCACCGCACCCTCTCCCAGCACTCCTTGTGTTCTTTGGTGGGGTAGCCCTGGCTGACCTACCCCCGATGCCATCATGTTGGGTACGTAATGGGGCCAGCAGCCATAGCAGGCCTCCAAACTCACCTTCTGAAAGGTTTTTTGCCCTACCTTCCCTGACATGGCCCAACGCACTCTAGACACCCTAAACTCAAAACATACACCCCTTAACCTAACCCCTAACCCTAAAATAGTAAACTCCTAAGTGGGCAAACACCTGAAAAAACAATGACATGAACAATACAATTTACAATTACAATACAGAATAAACCCAGTTAGCACAAGACAGGGACAGAGCAAACACCGACAAGAGCAAAATTCAACACAATTCACCAGTCGCTGTCCAAAACACAACCAACACCCAGCACAAACTAACAGACTGTAAGAGAAAGTGAAAATAACTTTCACACTTCCTATTTTGCAGCCCACCGCACCCATTGCATAATTTCCTGGGTGTATCCCAACCGTTTTTTACATTTGTGTCCTTCTTATATGGCTAGCATGTCATTCCTGCACTGTGCAGTGGCACTTCTGCAGTCATTTCCATGCATTGGCTTGGATGCGTGGCTTCCGATCGATGCAAGTGTTGCAATTCACCGCACAACAGGGATAATGCGCGGGTTGTGACCCACACAATTGGCCTTTTGTGCATGTTCAACTGTAGAGGCCTGTGTGATGCTGGATCACATACCTTGGGTACCCTGTCATTGGGAAAGGACTAGGGTGGCTCCACTTGGTGCATCTGTATGACAGAGGGCAGTGTCCAGGTGGTTACTCTCGGTGGTTGTAAGTCTGTTATGTGCCTGTAACTTCATGACAGGTGGCACAGCATATACAGGTGGAGCAGCAGATTGCCCATGGAGTCAGCCTGGGTCCAAGGAATGCATGTCCAGTCTCTATCACCGTGCCACAGAAAACAGTAGGGAACATTGCAGCACAGCAAGGCAGACCTTATGGGCTTTAGGATCACACAGCCATTACCAGGGTACACACCTGGATGTCTCCCACATTCATTTGTGCATGTAAATATGGATCCTGGGGACTATGCGCCACGCTATTCAGTCACGTAGTTACATTAGGCCCAGATAGAAATGCCATTTTATATGCTCATGTTCTTAAGTTGCCTTCACTCTCTAAACACAATGACATTTGAAACACATTCATTTGCATGCACATACAAGATAATATTCTTAGAACTCAGTTTTGCTTACACTTACACTTCGTAGACACCCTATCACAACACCTTGAACATTCGGAACAAGGGCAAGTTCATCACGCAAGATGTTGTTATTTGTTTTGGCCGCTCAGCAACAGAGCTATCACTTTAGAATAAATCATAGAGGCCTGACTGGGGCTTCAGCATGATAATATGGATGATGTCATTATATATATATGACATCAAGCCTTTGTTCAGACAGAGGAGCATTTCACTGGCAGAGAAGTTGACCAGTGCCAGAATTCTAGCCCAGCTGATTCCTGTATACCTCATGCAAGGGATGCTGCTGAGCTCTCCACCAAGATGGACAGCTTGATGACACTTACCCACAGGTAAAGGGGAGTTAGATCACTCTACAGGGATTTGGTAGATTCATTCACCCTAGACATGATAGGTTAGGATGCGCTAGGTAGGAGTACAATTACAGTACTTATATGCAAGCATATAGTCTCTGTAATAAGCAAAATGGTTGTACTGTTTTTCTTTTTCACCATTCTCGTAATGGTAATCACATTATTCTGTTTACTTCTATTGGTTATTGCCACATAAGTATTTTCTCAAGAATCACAATGCTTCAATAAATATTGAAACTCTTTATGGGTATTTCTTGTGTATCTCTCTGGGTATGAAGGAAGTGGCCCTTAGGGGCCACTCGGGTTTTCTTACAACCACCTACTATGCCTTCCCAAGAATGAAGAATCGGTCAGACAGTAGAGAATACAAACTCACATTTATTAGTAATGCTCTGCAGAGGAGTCCATCATGACCTGCACCCTAAGATGTCTGCCGAGGGACTGACCCCCCAACAGCTCACACTGAGTAATCATTCCTCTCGAGAGGCCCCCAACCACGCCCCCAACGGAAAACTACCGGCTTGGGCCGATCGTGAACAAAGAGGCACAGTAGGATGAACTAACAACTGCCAGATGGGTACATTTTATCAGGAATCCAAGGCCACAGTGCTGGGTCTCAGCATCTCCTAACGTGGGAGCAGAAGCTACACATTCGGATAGGTATGCGAGGGCAGAACGGCCTATTCATTAGTAAGTCGAGAAACAGCCCTGAATAGAAAGAAAGAAAAATAATGAAATACAATGTTCTGCTCAGGCAAGCAATACGAGCAATGAGGCCTAACTCAGGCACAGTCTAAGCAGCCTAATAAGGATTACGAAATGCAAAATGGAGTCACACTCGCTAACTGAAGCCTGCACATTACGGAGATACCTCTGTGGGTTGCAAAACGTGAATACAAATGTGTTGGACTTGGCCCTTTTTGCAGGGTCATACCTGAACTTTTGCCTTCCTCCTGTACTTTTTCTGACCTGTTTTTGTTGGTTTTCTGACTCTGGGCACTTTACCACTGCTGATCAGTGCTAAAGTGCATGTGCTCTCTGTTATAAATTGATGTATGGATTAGTGACTCCATGATTGGCCTATTTGATTCACTGTCAGACCCTAGTCCTGTGCATTGTTTGTGCCCAGGGCCTGTGAGTCAAATGCTGCATGGTGGGCTTGCAGCACTGGTTTTGCCACCCACAGGAGCAGCTTGTAAAGTGTGTCTCAGGCCTGCCATTGCAGAGCCTGTGTGCAGTCTGGTACTGCCATGTCGACTTGGTAAGTGCACCCACTTACCAGTCCCCAAACCTTCCCTTTCCTGCATATTAGTCACCCCTAAGGTAGGCCCTAGGGCAGGGTGCATTGTATGTATAAGGTAGGACATGCCCTGGTGTGTGTGGCATGTCCTGATAGTGAATTACAGCCAATTTCGTTTTTCACTATTGCAAGGCTACCTGTCCCCATAGGCCAGAATGGGCAGTTTGATTATAACATCTTATAATCCTAACTGACCCAGGGAACATGGTAGAAAAACTAATTTAGTATGCCTGAACTCAGAATGATAAAATACATCTTTTAGTGAAGTTGGTTTTAACATTCTGTGTTTGAAAATACCACTTTTAGAAAGTAGGTATTTTCTTGCCTAACCATCCAGCCTGCCTCTGCTAGCTTGTGTATTCTATGTCTGGGTTTGTGAGTGACAGGGGCTGGGGGACCCCAGGAGACAGGGTGAGTCAGCACAGGGCTGAATAGACCTATCTGCATGTAGAGTGGTGGGAGGGGTAGCACCTGGGCCTGAATAGGGCTGTGCCTGCCTTCCACAATGCTGGCTCCACCTCCTGGGGTGCGTCTGATGTCCCTGGCCCACACTGACAAAGGAAGAGGGTGTGCACTGGCAGAATGTACCCAGAACTGGTTTGGACTAGGTACAGGACCCTCTGCCTTCAGAGGACAAAGGATTTATGGGTATAAATACTGGGGCCCTGACCCCAAGACTTTAGATCAATTCTGGAACAAACAAGATGAACCTTTGCTGAGGAGAGGAACCAGAGAAGCTGAAGGAGGAGACTATCCCTATGCTGTATGCTGTTTGAGGGATTGGCCTGCAGTGGTTGCCTGATTGCCAAAGAAAGGAGAAAGGAACTTTGTGCAACTTTCATCATCTTGCAGAACATCTCCAAGGGCTTGAAGATTGAGCTTGCCTCCTGCTGAAGTCTCAGGAACACAAGACTTCACCAACCAGCTCCCCTGAATTCCCTTGCTGGGAATTTGAAGTCCCTACTGTTGTGTTGGGCCTTCTGAGAGACTGCGTGTCGCTGGGAGCTGGAAGCGCGACTCAAGAGGGAGAAGCGTGTGGCCGCCGCTGTCGTCGCATCGCCGAGAAAGCGTGCCGCCGCTGCCACTGTCACCATTGCATCGCTAAAGCGCCTCGCATCACCGGAGAAGAGTGTTGCCGTCGCATCAGATGCCGTCGCATCATCGGAGAAGCGTGTCGCAGGGCCATCGGCCGTGCACGCATCACCCCCTGAGTGTCGCATCGAGAGGAAGACGCCATTTTGTTTCATTGCACCGGATCGTCATCGCATCACGGCACTGCGGGTCGCATCACCACAGAAGCGCAGTAAAAAAACAACGCATCACCGTCCCCTACACAGCAGTAGGGAACCGACGTATGGAGCAAGGAACTGACGCATCACCGTTCTTGCGTGTAAGGAACCGACTCATCACCTTCCCTGCAACTCTTTTGTTTGTATCGCGTTACGCATCCAAAGGTACATTGAACATTGAGTGTCGCATTTACCATCTTTATTGAACTGAACTATTTTCTACCATTGACAGTCATATTTTTCATAGTGTATTGTGGATTTTTGTCGTTTTGGGTCTTGTGTTCAGTCTATATAAAAATACTTATTTTTATAATACAACCTGTGTGGTGTCCATCTGTAGTGTGGTCACTGTGTTACTGTATGTGTTCACAAATGCTTTACACACTGACTCTGAGATAAGCCTGCCTGCTCGTGCCAAGCTACCAAGGGGGTGAGCAGGGGTTATTTTAGTAGTGTATCTCCCTTACCCTGACTAGAAGCAAGGGTCCCTATTTGGACAAAGGTACCTACCTCTGCCAACTAGAGACCCCCAGTTCTAACAAAATGGCATCTATTTAGCCACAGAATGCTAACCTAATATAACGTGGAGTGAGTGCGTGGCAGGGATGGGAATTTGAAACCTAACAGACCCTTCTTTTAGCATGGGTGGCTAAATGCTTTATTTGCTATCCGGTAGGGTCGTTACAATTCTAAGGGGAAGAAGTAAGTTGCATAGTCACTCATGTTACAAGGGAAAAACAAGCTACACGTGAGCATCGAAATAACCTAATACTCAAAGATGCCCTCATCTATGAGCATGATGTCCTGAATTTCCTGCATCATCATAGCAGAAATCTTGTTGTCACGTCTTGGCAATGTAGGGGTAGGGGTAAGTTTACTCATACAATAGGTACAACAGGCTGGAAGGCAATTAATGCATAGGCGACAGGTAAAGATGACTCCTGCGATGGCTATTAAGACAAGTAATATCTTCCAACCCCATGATGTCAGCAGACCCCAGAGCCACCCTGTGAGAGACCATGAACCATTATCCTGATGGATATCTGAAGCAAGTTTGTGTAATTTTTGTATTGCGGAATACACAGTAGGGGCACTATCAGGTATGTACACACAGCAGCTGCTGCCAATGACGCGACAGGCTCCACCCCTATCAGCCAGGATGACGTCTAAAACGATCCGATTTTGAAGAGAAACGAGCCTCGTAGCCTGAAGCTCGACTGTAATATTAGTCAGTATACCAGCAGTAGTGTTAATAACTCCCTCAACTACTCTAGCAAGGCGACGAATGTTACGACTATTGAACATAGGACCCCAGAACGGCAGAATGCCCTTCATTATGTCAGTAAATTGCTGGAGGGCGGTATCTGTTTAATCAATATCGTCTGTGTTGACAACTCTCCTAACTCGATGCACCTGGAGATCCCTACGTTGTAGCTTATGATCCTTGTGGTAATTGGACGGTGCAATGTAAACGGGAGGCAAGAGAAAGGAAACATAACACTTGCCAGACCATCCCCTCGGAAGCCATATATAAACCTGTTCCCCACAGATGAAGTATACATTCGGAGGTGTAAGCAAAGGTGGGCTGCTAGTAGTGTTTAACCTATATGTATAGTTACAATGACTCTGTCCTACTGAAATATTCCCTGTTCCTTCAACACAGAAACTAGCTGTTGCATTGATCACAGGGACTGGCATGGCTTTGTCTTCAGTGATATTAAGTTCCTGGAAACATTTAAAATATTCAGTGACATTAAATCCTTGGAAATCCAGCATTTCATTTTGTAACCAAGTGACATTTTCGTTGACTTCGAAGATGTTCATACAAGCGTCTGGGTGCAGGGTACCCTCCTTGCCGTCTGCCCCAGGTGCATACCCCTGGTGTACCACTATATACTCCAGTACTGCTTCGTAATCGGCCTGTATCATTTTCATAGCGTCAGCATGATAATGCATGTATACCATAGAGAGCAGTTGAAACCAGGCTTCACAGCTACCCAAATATGACAGGGGCAATGACACTAGCAAATCATTTTTGTGCATAACTGAGGGAAGCAGTTCACACACCCAGCAATTCGTGGCATTAGTAGTACTGTGTACCTGATGAAGCATCTGAACAAAAGCATTTTGTGTATAAGTCTGTCTATGTCTCTCCTTATGTGGGGCCAATGCGACAAACGAGTGCTCAACTGGAACCGGGGTAGTCCCTATCAAGGTGTGCACAGGATGTTATTCCTCTAAGTACCAGACCACCCCAAAGACGAATAGCAAGGAAAGCAAAATTATGACAACAAATACTATTTTACTCTTAGTGGACCAAGAGGACCAAACAGGACCCTCTGGAGTGGGACACGGAGTCGCAAAGGGCTGCTCCTCATCAGGGATAGGACGACCAAAGGGATACATTTTAAGAAACTTCAGGGGCAACCTATAGGTGTCACAAGGGAAGGAAAAATTCGCAGGCTAGAGCCACTATTGCAACAACAGTACCAGAGGACACAAGTCACCCAGCGTCCGTTTAGAGCCTCAACGTTAGGCTCCTATTGTTCATCAACGACGGTGCTATGAAGCACTCCCACGGAGGAGCTGCGCGATCGCAGGCCTTGCAGAAAAAACAAATCCTTCTTCTTTCAGGATAGGGCAACCTCCCTCCTGGGCAAATGCCCTCAACTATCCTGTCCAGTGTCCAAGGCAGTGCACCAGTGTTGTTCACCCTAGTCTAATACAGGCACCTTAGGCACAGCACCTGCGCCCTAAGCTCAAGTCCTTCCCTAAGTCCTAGACTGTTCGGCTGGTGCACTGTCCTTCTGTCGGGCCTCAGACTATATTTTGTTATTCCAGGCACTGTTTCATCAACAAAAAGGGGCAGAAACTCAAGATCAGATGGGCATCGAGACTCAGATTCTGGTGTATTAGAAACTGTGTTATCCAGGGCAGCCCTTATCTCTGGTGGGATCGCCTCGGACAGAACTGCATCACTTTCTTCATCTGTCTGAGCCCACCTCACCCAGGCGTCAGAGAAGGGAATGAAGCGTGGCACCTTCTCACACTCCTGATCACCGGTGCCTTCGTTGACCCAACGGGTATGGGAGCGGTAGAGGTACCCGTTTAACGTGGGATCCGTGGATCCAGTGTTTCCTGCCATCTACTTTCACTGCTGTACGGGTGGCAAGTAGGACGAAGAGAGGTCCTTTCCACCTCGGCTCCAAACAGCTCTTCCGTTGAAAGTTGCGGACAAGCACATAATCTCCGGGCTGTATCTGATGCCCGGGCCCCTCTGGTACTGGCTGCAGCGTGGCTTGTGTCCGTTGGTGAAGAGAACGAAGATCTTTAGACAACTCATACAGATAGTTTACAAGCAGTGGGTACTCTATCTCGGAAAAGCGCTTGGGCCTCGGGACGCCCCAGACGTTAGCAGGGTGTCCGAAAACCACCTCATACGGGGACAACCCTGTTCTAGAATGCCCTGTCGCTCTGGTAGATAGTAAAGCCAAAGGTAATGCATCTGGCCATTGCAGTCCTGTACTTTATTGAATCTTTGCTAGCTTCAGTTTGAGAGTACCATTGTACTTCTCAACCAGAATTGCTGACTGGGGGTGATTCGCTGCATGAAACTTCTGTTTAATATGCAAACCTGTGCACACCAATTCAATGACTTTTGCATTGAAGTGACTTCCGTTGTCACTCCAGATCACGCATGGCAACCCATAGCACAGGAAGTACTCTTGTAGAAGTGCCTTAGCCGTTGCCATAGCTGTATTCTCTTTAGTGGGGTAAGCCTCAATCCATTTACTGAATGCGCAGATCACTACTAGCACATTCTTTAGGTTATTAAATTGTTCCATTTCGATGAAATCCATCTGGAGAACCTCGAAAGGGAAAAAAGGCGGTGCAAAGTTACCAGCGGGTGTAGGGGTACCTTTCCCAGGGTTATGCTTCAGACAAATGATGCAATGCTTCACTAGGTGCGTGGCTGCCTTAGCGATATTATCATTCTGCCATACTGGGTCCAGTAACTTCCATATTCCTTTGGCACTAAGGTGCACCGGGCTGTGGGCCATGGTAACAACAGGGAGCACATATGAATTAGGCAGCAACCATCGCTGCTTCCCAGACAAGTCAGTCTAACACCCATCCTCATCCAAGCGACCTGTTCTCTCCTCCCACATTGCTAACTTATCTAGAGTCGCCTCACCCTGGATTTCTCTGACATTCTCCAACGTGTCCTCAAACATTCCATTGTCCAGGACCCACCTAGCTGGACCTGCCAGGAACATCTTTGTCATCTTTGATCGAGCTGTCTCCTTAGCTGTTTGGTCTGCGAAAGCATTTCCCCTCCCAACATTATCTGTAATAGCCTTATGAGCGCTAAATTTCACTATTGCTAACTTACTGGGAAGTGTCAGTGCGGACAGTAATCTATGTATCAATGGCCCGTTCTGAATCCGCAGTCTGTGCGAAGTCAAGAACCCTCTCTCTGCCCAGAGGCACCCAAAATTATGGGCCACCCCAAAGGCGTACTGACTGTCGGTGTAGATGTTAACAGCTAGTCCCTCACTCAACTCACAAGCCCTGAGGAGGGCAACCACCTCTGCAGCTTGGGCCGATTGGTGTGGGATACGGGATGTCTCAACCACAGTGTGTAACGTTGTGATTGCATAGGCTGCAGTGGTGGTGCCATCTGGTAATTTGAAACAAGAGCCATCGACATATAGTTCCCCTTGGGGGTCAAATAGGGGGAACGACAGTCAGGTATACCCGTCCCTTTGTTTCTTCCTCAGTCCGAAATAAACAATCATGGACATCATTGTCCTTTTCTTCCGAAGGGAGGGGTAGTAACGTGGCTGGGTTCAGAGTAGCACATCTTTTGATGGTAATGTGCGGAGCAAACAGAGTCAATTCATAGCCAGTTAGACGCGCACTAGTAAGGTGCTGCGTCTTTGTCTTATTCAACAGTGTATCCACAGCATGGGGTACCATTACTGTGAGAGCAGTATCAAGGATGAGCCCTGCCGATTGCCTGATAGAAACCGCCACCGCCGCAGCGGTTTTCAGAGTGCTCGGGAGCGCTCTGGCAACATTATCAAGCATGGCAGAGAAGTAGGCACAGAGTCTCTGCTTACCACGAAACCCTGTGTTAGAACAGAAAGCGTGCAACCGTCCACCTCATGCACATAGAGCACAAAAGGCTTTTGGTAACCAGGAGTACCAAGCACAGGAGCAGAGCAAAGCGCAGTCTTTAATTGCTCAAAAGCTTGCTGGCATGCAGACATCCAAGGCAGGGGTTCATGCACATCTTTGGTGGTCAGGTAAAGAAGGGGTTTTGTTAGTAGGGAATAGTTAGGGATCCAATGCCGACAATACGATGTTATCCCGTAAACGCGCGTACCTAGCGTTGGGTTTTAGGAACAGACATGTTAGAAATGGCAGCTATGCGTTCAGGTGTTAGTCTGCGACCCTCCTTCAACAGTAGGTGATCTAAATAGGTGACCTCCTGTCGACAATATTGAAATTTGGAAAGCGAGACCTTGTGTCCATGATGCGCCAGATACAACAATAATTTAACAGTGGCGTCTTTACAAACACCTTCAGTGTCCGAAGCCACTAGGAGGTCATCAACATACTGCAACAGCACATTACCAGGGGGAAGCTCCAAAGAATCCAATTGAGCTTTCAAGGCTTGGCTATAAATACTAGGACTTTCAGTATAGCCTTGTGGAGCACGGCAGAATCAAAAGCTCCGACCGACTATTGCGAATCCAAACAGATATCTGCTATCTGTATGGATTGGTATGGTAAAGAAAGCATTTTTCAAATCGATGACTGAGAAAAATTTTGCAGACGGGGGAATCATTGTCAAAATCACAGTACTGTCTGGGACTACAGGATTCTGGGGGATCACTATCTTGTTCACCTCTCTAAGGTCAATTACAAAGCGGTAAACATCAGGGTGAGCATCAGAAGAATCCAAAGGTGCCTTTTTAAGTATAAGAAGAATAGGGCTGTTACACACATTCGCCGCTATCTCCTCAACCACACCAGACTCAATCAAATCCTGTATTATTTGCAATAAGGCCTTTTTTCCTGCCTGGGATATCTTGTACTGGGGAATACATGGCAATTTAGCATTATCACTGATCTGTATAGATACTGGCGGGATCTGGAGTAACCCACATCCGTGTCTCCTGTAGCCCCTAAGGTATGAGGCACATCTTGAAACTCCGTGGGAAGGGGGGCATCCTTTGCGAAGCACTGCTTGGCACGAGCTACCCGTGGGCCAACAGTCATGTAAACACCGTCTGGGGAACAAAAGATTGTCGCATGCAACCTTTTTAACAAATCGAGTCCTAACAAATTTTCCCCACAATTTGACGTCAGTAAAAATGGTGAATCGACCGTAAAGGGGCCAATAGTCAAAGCAAGAGGCTTGGAATTGGGGCTAATGACCGGCATGCCTGAGAAACCCACCGACACATTGCTTTGGCCAGACATTCATAGCCCTTGTATCAACTAAAAATCTTTCAGTAGTACCCTGTAAATCAGCAGTGACATAAGGTCCGTGCTGATCTATAGGCACAGGAACTGGTCCCTCGCCCTGTCCTCGGCTGTCCTAGCTGTGAGACAACCCTGTCACTTCGTCCATGTCATAGTCGTCGTGATAGTACTGCCGTCCTCGGGGGTCGTCAAAATAATTCCCGCTCTGCCTATTGTAGGATGTATCCTCTGACTGCATCCCCCCTACCTCCTGTTCCTCGTCCTCGAAAACCCCGACCTCTCGGGCCTCACCTTTCTGTACCAACTCCGGACACTCGTTCCGCCAATGTCCCTCCTGCTTGCAGTATGCACATTGATTGGGCCCGAGGGGCGTGCTTGAAGCACCACCCCTGCCGGACCGGGGCGGCCATTGGGCCGAACCCGAACCTCTACCTTGTCCACTTCCCCTCGCAACTTGCTGCATCAATACCCTCGTCTACAAATCCTTTGACTTTTTCTCTACCCTTTCCTTGTCCTCATTCTCTCTATGTTCGTAATATTGTGCCATACTCAATATCACTGACGGGGATGATGTCGTCCAAGTACTTTCCGAAGCCTGCAACCGTGTTGCAATCTCGGGAAGCAAGTTAGTGACAAATCTGTTGACAAATAAACGAACACCACCCTCCTGTAACAGGTCCTGACCACTAAAATCTAAAAACACCCCTTCAAACCTGGTAAAGAAATCAGACACACTCTCATCCTTCTTCTGGCGACACGCGGTCAACTTATCCCAATCCACTCTCTTCGGCGGGATAAGTGAGTGCATGTATGTGATAATACGCCCTGGCAAAGCGAGGAGCTCCGCTTTCGGCTTGTCGCCGGGCTTACGCTCCTTATCCCAAGCCCTGATCTCATCCCGTGTGCCCCCCAACTCCAGTGCATGATCCTGCACATGCACCTGCCTCCATATATCCACCGGTACCAACAGACCGAAAAACAACTCTATGTCAGCTAACATCATTACTGTGGAGGAGGATGCCTCCGTCAATTCCTTATAATATGCAGTAGGGTTTTTCCGGGGGTCCGGCAGCTGGCTTTTTAAAGATAGGACCTCACTCATCTTCCAGGGAGTATAGATCCACTGTTCCTGAAACCGAGCGTCGACCCGCGGCCTAATCACAGCATCAGTGGAATCACGCAATTCTGGAATTTCAGGGTGGTAAATGGGATGAACTTCCCTCATGGGATGCTGCGTCCCCATCGTCGGAACCTTCTGGTGCAATCTGCCTCGGTAACCCACTAGTGTCATTATATTGCTAAAAACCTCATTGGGAGCCATACCCGCAGCGCATACCCTATCCCGTATCTCATATATTAATTTGCAGTGCTACACCTTGAAGACACTGTTCCCACAACCCTATCAGCGTCGCGGACATATGCTTAAGGGCATGCTGCTGTATAAATGGCTCGTAATCTTTCATCACACTCCAAACATCCTCCACACTATAGATCGGATTCCGAGCCCACTGAGCTGCTTGATTCGCCACCATTTGCTTTTCCTCATCAGCCACCGCAGAACGCACCAATACTTTATCCATTCGGTCTTGCGCTGCTGTCCAGTTCCCATCATGTACTCCACGCGCAGGGGTTTCGACATTCAACTGTGCCTGGGGTGTCTCACTCACGGGGGCAAGAGCAGACGCAGAGACAGGTACCATAATGTAGGGAGACAGGGTGGTAGGGGTGAAAGGGGGAGTAGCAGCCGATACAGAACTAATAGACTGGGCGGGGGAGCTAACAGTACCCGTCCCGGTGACTGGTGTGAATAGAAGAGAAGCGAGAGGGGCCGGGGCCGAAGCGGCAGCGCCAGAAACAGGAACGCTGGAAGGGGTGGCACTAGAGGCCAAGGACTGAGATGTCGGGACTGTCGGGACTGTCGGGTATATCCGTTCAGGGGCATAAGGAGGAGGAGGGCGAGAATCTAATAGCTCTTCGACTAAATCATCACCTTCCTCCCTAGTAACATAACATTTATCTGTCTGTAACCGGAACTTTCTATCTGCGCATTCTATACCCTTCTCTATCTTTCCTCTTTCATAAGCTACTGCTTTCTGTGTTATTGTTTGCGTCTGCCTCTTCCAGGCCTCTTTCTCTGCTCTCATACGTCGTTGCTCTGCTTCTTTCTGCCATACTCTTAAAGAATCAAACATCGACTGTCTGCTCCTTCTAGCGAACAACTTGTCCTGCAAGAAATTCAATTTCTGTTCATCAAACGAGCTAGTAAGCGGCCACTGTAACTCAGCATTGTCCCTCGCATATTTATGCCACAATGTGCTAAACATAACAGGGCCAATACCATGTTTAATGTATACGTCAAAATTTGGAGAACCCTCCGGAGGTGCAGGCTGGCTCTCTTCCAATCGAGCATCAGTAGAACAACATCGACATCCAAAACACCCCAATTTGCTGAAACAAGGCATCTTAATATAAGACACATGCACTGTCCCTAACGGACAAGTATAACACCAACAATCGGCAAGCTAAGACAAGGTAAAGTAACAAATATTAGTCACGGACCAAACCAAAACGGTCCAGGGACCACTCCCTACAGTCCAATTTCAAGCATTAACCAAATTACCAGCTGGTCTGGCAGATTGTTCGTGGGCAGTCCCGACATTTTCAAACGCAGACCAAATTTCCAAGTGGTCCGGTGAACTGCTCGCAAACACTCTGTGCCTTTTTCAAGGGTCCGCAAACCCACCAAGTTCAAGACAAGACAGTCCGGAGACCGTACCAAGACACAGTCCGTCGACTTGTGTCGTTCAAGCAAGGCAGTAAAACTGCAAACAAGACAGTCCGGAGACTGTATCAAGACACAGCCCGCAGGCTCGTGCCGTCCAAGAATGGCGCTATTTTTCCAAGAATCAAATCACTCACCTGGTGCACACAGGTCGAGTCCAGTTATTCTCCACTGCCGACTCTTTGGACCAAACGGTCAACTCCAAGGTTTCGCCTTCTCAGGACCCCAGCTGGTGACCACTAGATGAGGGGGCGCCCGATCAGCCGGGCGGGGAAGCTGTGAGAACCAAGCTCGGTCTTGTGTGGGGTACCCCGATCCGCCCGACCAACCAAACGCACTCCCCGACCCTACAACCCGATTTCGGGTGAGTCGGATCACCTTGCGGGGTCCCTGTTCGGGCGCCAACTGAAGGAAGTAGCCCTTAGGGGCCACTCGGGTTTTCTTACAACCACCGGCTATGCCTTCCCAAGAATGAAGGGTCGGTCAGACAGTAGAGAATACAAACTTACATTTATTAGTAATGCTCTGCAGAGGAGTCCATCATGACCTGCACCCTAAGATGTCTGCCGAGGGACTGACCCCTAACAGCTCACACTGAGTAATCATTCCTCTCGAGAGGCCCCCAACCACGCCCCCAACGGAAAACTACCAGCTTGGGCCGATCATGAACAAAGAGGCACAGTAGGATGAGCTAACACCTGCCAGATGGGTACATTTTATCAGGAATCCAAGGCCACAGTGCTGGGTCTCATCAGCTCCTAACGTGGGAGCAGAAACTACACATTTGGATAGGTATGCGAGGGCAGAACAGCCTATTCATTAGTAAGTCGAGAAACAGCCTTGAACAGAAATAAAAAAATAGTAACGAAATACAGTGTTCTGCTGAGTCAAGCACTACGAGCAATGAGGCCTAACTCAGGCACAGTCTAATCAGCCTAATAAGGATTACGAAATGCAAAATGGAGTCACACTCGCTAACTGAAGCCTGCACATTACGGAGATAACTCAGTGGGTTGCAAAACGTGAATACAAATGGCATCTATTTAGCCACACATTGCTAACCTAATATAACGTGGAGTAATTGCTTGGCAGGGATGGGAATTTCAAACCTAACAGGTATGCATAAGTAACTAAGCGAAAGCGTTCCAGATCTGTTACCACAATTTCCTTGGGGAGTCAGGGTTGTCATGTACTGAGGTTGCATATACATTTGTTACCATGTTAGGGGTACAAATGGTACACTGTGAGCTAGCAGGACTTAGGCCAACATATCTGGACAGTGTGCCTGTAATCAGTCTCACACAGTTCTGATGGATATGTTGTCCAACAAACGCACAGTTTTACTTTGGAAAGTATAAGCTGTATGACAATTGGATTCCCTATTCAGGCTAGGCTCTCTATTCCTGAAATGTGTGGGGAATCCATCATTGTGCACAAATGCAGACTGGCTCACCCATTTGTGTATGTCCCACCCAGTTTGCACATTTGCAGTATTTTCTAACACCATCAGGTGTAAATCCAAATTGCAACATATTTTTGAAAGTAAACCATGTCTTATGCACAAAGCTAGGCAAGGTCATCAATGTGATATAGTGGTGCAGGCACTTCAGCACTCAGGGGTATATGTATGACCTGAGTTGTGTGGCACTTCCACAATGCAACATGGTACATCTGCAATGCCCTTGCACTTTTTTAATGATATATTCTCTCCAACCCAAGTCCACCTTGCATAGCTTGTGAGGAATCATTTGTCTTGTGCGATGCAATGCAAAAGAAAAGACTTCATTGGCTGACCCAGCAACAGAGAGAGGTTCCATGATTGTTGCATGGGTGTACCCATGCAACTTTCATGGTTTGAGACACATTCCCTGATGTAGTACACTAGGGAAAGTTGGGAATGCACCAGAAAGTACAACCATTGAAGGAATGGGGTACCAAGGTGTCAGACTTTTAATTCTCCTTGTTACTTCATCTTTCAATGTGTACTGCATTCTGCAGCACACGTACATGGTGGAATATGCCTCACAGGATATTTTTCTTAGCAGGAAGGCACACCTTCATGCACCAATACGTTCCTGTATGCAAAAGAAGCAACGCAAGGGTGCCTGCGTTAGGCCTAGCCAGCCAAAATGGCCCTGACAAAGGGGAAAAGGCAGGAATGCATTGTATGCTATTAGATGCAGCACATTCCTGCCCTTTTGCTTTTACACATAGCAGTGCAGTAGGGTGACTTCCTGCCCTGCACGGTGTGGCCATGCTCATATGATACTCCTCTGTTTACTTTCCCAGGGCATTCATGTAACAATACAGTGATACACGTGTTTAGCTAACACCTGCATCATGTCATGCAGCACACACACACAGTCACCGCACACTGATTGGTGCTACACTCCATTTTGACTGTACGTGAGTGTATGAGGGTGGACACACACTACCAGCACACAAACAGTCACCAAGTGCACACTGTTCCACATTGGAACCCATGTGTTGTATATGTCTTTCACAGACACATGCATTCTGCTCATGGTTTTATAATGCACACATATTTTTAACATCATGATGTTGTGCAGGGGTGAGTGTAACATTAGAAGAGGTGAGTGAGCCAGTAGGCCTCACTGCAGTGAACCAGGGTCACATGGTCATGTTCACTACTACTATACACTGAACAACATGCTGCCAACCCCACTTTAGCTCTGTCTTACTCCTGTCAAAGGCAGTAGCAGTACATCTACTCTGAGGGCAGGTCTTTCTGTGGCTCTCTAGGTCCAAGAAGACTGCACTACATGACACAGGCCTATGTAATGGCACTCACTCAAATGCCATATCATGTTGGGTTGTGACAAGATGTGTGATTCCCTCAACTATGCACTTGTACACTTAGGGCATGGGTAAACTACTCTTACCATGCAGAGGTAGTTCATATACAAAATCCTCCATAGCACCATGTTAAATAAGATAGTGTATGCATACATGCATTTGTGTGTGATTTGTGACATGGACACTTCACACTTTTGCCATGTTTGTATTCTTCAGGTGATGTGATGGTTACAAGTACATTCCCATTGCCTTATTTATCTGGGTAATTCCACATATTGCAAGGTAATATGTTCATAGTGCTGTGTTGCAGGCCTTTGAGCCGTATTGCATTGTTGTGCAATCCATGCAAAATGTTCTAATTATCAACTGTGGTATGATGTGGTATATAT
The DNA here is from genome assembly GCA_963921515.1 of Calotriton arnoldi. Lineage (NCBI taxonomy): Eukaryota > Metazoa > Chordata > Amphibia > Caudata > Salamandridae > Calotriton > Calotriton arnoldi. The sequence goes on along the minus strand of CAWUFW010000645.1, from coordinate 3,412,033 downwards.
GACACTATGGGCAGGAATTGAGTCACATGTGTAGTGTTTTGAAGATCCCCACCGCATGTATGCCTTCTTTATAAATGGCATTTTTACATGTTCACATGATACTTGGCCTTTGTCCAGGACAACTGTCACTCTTGATCTGTGATCATATCTGCAACAACATTTGTTCCTGCAAAGGACTGCCATTCTGCATGCTACCACTTTGGGGAGACACACTGCAATGACGGGTTTGTCTCAGGTATGGACATATTGTGGGGTCTGTGTTCCAACACTCACTGAGTACTATCTGAAGCACTCTTTGCAGCAGCAGAACCCAGCAAGACTGCTAGCTGTGCAGCACTGCACTGTTCAAATGTGTGAGGACAGAAATGGTCAAATTGGATGTGGATATGTGGCAAGCCTGGCTTGTCCCTTTAATTCAGTTCACTGCACTGCATTGCTGCGTTGCTTGATTTATAATTTTGGGCCATGGCCTCATGTTGCTCAATGGTTCTGACAACATGATTGCAACATGTTGAGGCTTACCTCTAGTTGAGAAGATGTGAGTGACTTGATGTTTACATTGACTGTGAAATAAAAAGCATCACAATGAATGAGCCAAGACGTATTCTCACGTTGAACATTTAAGAAAGTTGCATTCAATTTGTTCATCAGTTCTGATCATTTAAGAAAATAAATTTGTCACAATGTGGCTGTGTTGCAGCCGATAAGCCATTGTGTGGTGGATCTCATCTCCATCCTCCTCCTCTTTCTCCATTGGCTCAGTCTCTTCAGACTCCAAGCCCCAAAGGGCATTAGTTCTCACACATATTGTGGAGGATGGCACCTACGAGTATAATCTTGCACACTAGAGGGAGCGAGTATAGCAATCTTCCCCTTGACATGTCCAGGCATCAGAACCTGGATGTTAGTACACCAAATGACCATTCTTCCACATTCCTGGTATTGATAAATGCCTGGTTGTAGTGTCTTTCTGGATCCATCTGCGGATGTACAATTGAGGTCATGGCCCATGGCTGCAGACCATATCCTCGGTCAGCTGAAAGTAGAGAAATGAATATGCAAATTGTTACTGACACATTCCTGTCCATGTGTGTAATGTGTACTGACTGGCTCATACACATTTCTTATAGTATTTGACAATATGTGTTATATACACAGTTGACCATTGGGTTAGACATGTCTCTTCCAGTTCTCTGTGTCATTGCAAATGTTGACCATGCCCTGCTACTTTTGACACTTCTACTTGCTGACTTTCATGTTTAGGCAGTAGATTACTGTGATCTCTCTTGAGCTCTCAATGGTATGTGCACTCGCTACATGTGCAAAGTGACAAATTAGTGATCTGACCTTCTGACATATGTTCATCCCTAGGTAGGTTGTGACACATACATATGTTCTTGTGAAATCTCTGATGTTGTTGCTTGCATATAAGACATTGACGCAGCCTTGGAATTGTTCACATACTTTATCATGGGAATTTGCTTAGTAAATGTGGTGCATTTCCAACATAGATAGTTATACAATTTGTTGTCAGACTTCAGATATTGCTCTTTGTCAGGTAAGTAGTCATGGTGCACTTAGATTAACACATAGGCCTGCAATATGGGCCATCTTTATGTATGACACACTGATGTTGCTACAGGTAGATTTCTACTACAGACCTGGACACAATACTTTAGGTGTTCACATGTATGTGTATGATTGTAACTTGTGGGGGATTCTGTACTTCTATGCCTTGATTCTGTCATCATTAATGTGGCAAGTGAATGTTGAGATTGGTATCCTGATGACACTGCGATACTTTGTCCTGGTTGCATTTTATTCTATTTTAATTACTGATGCATGTCATGTTTGACAGCATTGAGTTTGACTTCGTGAGTTTAACATTGATGGATTCATATGCTGGAAATGGGAAAACTAGTGATCTATTACATTGGTTACATATGTCAATGTGGCTTGATACCTAAGTGTATGTGTTACTAGACTGCCAGTATGGCTGAGACATATGTGTGTTTTGTACTTTTGGTATCACATTGCTATCCAATATGGGCATTTACACATGAATGGGGCCTACACTTACATTACATGCCACAGTTGGACTTTGCAACTACTTCTTCCAGTGTTGCTCCAGAAACTTTGGTCAACATACAAGTATACTGCCATGTGTGACACACTTATTTATGAACACAGGATTTGTTCACACACCATTAATTTTGTGGAACTTTAACTGATAGCAAGACTGGGTACGTCACTGAGAAGAAATTCATCTCACACTTACATTTTATGTACCCTTTGTACTCATATTGACTTGTCTTATGTAGCACATGAGTCGAGTCTTTATTCATTAACCAGTGGTTTTGATATGGTTCCGTCCATTCGCACAGTGTCAAATGATACAATACTACACACAGATATTCTGTTGCTACTGCCATTGCAGGAATAGTGAGGGAATGACAGAATGAAAAATAATTGTTTACACGTTGCAGTACATTGTTCCCACTATGTGCACACAACCATAGGGTTCAAATATTTTGCTAATTGGCGCAGTGCAGCGATATACCTTGCTGCACTACACTGAGTCAATGGGAGAGAGCAGAAGTGCACAGTATTTAGGCCCTATGGCATATTTCTGTCCTTTCACCCTGCCTTGGCACCCTTGCCCCATGGTGCCTGTTCTCTCCTTACTGCAGGAGGTGGGCTCACCTTAACGATAATTAATGGGACTAATGACATTACCAGTAGGTAATCAAAGCATTTCTATATATTTTTAAATACACACACACACACTTTTTTTACAAGGTTTCTTGCCATATTTTATTGTGTCTCTGATTTTTTTGTAATATGCTGGTCTCTTTGCTGAGCATGTGAGGACCCTAAGGAATGGGAAAAACATGGATGCATATACTTTATGGACCCATATATCAAGGTAAATGTGTTTCTTTAATAGCATCTCAACGTGGGAAGTAGAGTAGCACTCCATTCTAGCATGATTTAGTCTTTCCAATCAGGTCAACACTATTTCTTTACATTACGTTTAGATTCCAATGTAAGCCTTGAGATTAATAATTTAGTTATCTTTTCTTTTTATGTCTCGTGCGCATTCAATTTATGATGTACAAATCATGCAAGCCACCCACTCACAATGATGAACCTCCATATGTTAGGCAGAAATGGGAAGTGTTAATGTAAACGTTTGCAGGAAAGCTGAACTCTAACATTTCGAAGATTTGCTAAAAAGACAGAAGTATAACAAAAATGCTAATCCTGAACGAGTTTACAAATTGTTAGTGCGATGTCAATGCTTCAACTCTATGGACGATAAAAAAACAAAAATAATTGAACACAGCAAAATGTCTTTATCTCGCAGTGCAGTGTGTTTATATAAGGGTAACCTGAACATTATTCAATCGTTATCTCATATTTCCAGTCCCAGATCACACCATGACCTTAATTTCATGCTGTCTGCCCCTGTTCTGCTTTGTACACAGAAATGATAAAACATCTTCGGCAAGTGAATGGATCATGTTTGCACAACAGTCAAGTTATTTTGGGGATGGTTTCATTTTAAGAAAGGGAGCAGTATGAAACTGTCATTCCATGCTGAAAGTCTGCAGGGATTTGCCGTAAACTGAGCCCACTGCGGCTTCTGGAGCCATTTCTGAAATGTATTTATTACCATGAAATAAATATTACAGTAAACCGTGGTTCATGGTTGTTTTCGTTTTCAGTTAAAATATATTGATAAACATAAATAGTATATACTTTTGGTGTGAGTTGTTCGATGGAATTGCACCATGTGGGCTCACATGCATGCTTTAATTTGAAGGAGCAAACACTTCTCTAGGTATTAGAATATGTTACTTCTAGAACATATATACACACAATCTCAAAACCAGCAGGCACATGTTGTTTCTTTCTTTTTATAGATATTGGAACACAGAGGAATTCTCTGTGACCCACTTTAGATACTGTAGTTTCTGCAGCGCCTGCTGAAGAATGTAAGCATTCCTTTTGTAAATGTCATTTGAAAATAATTTTTGGGGGTAAACACGTTCCCCTCAAAAATGTATTTTTTGTTTTCATTAAAAAAAGCCTATCAGGAATTAACCTATGTTACAGAACTGAGCCTCGGAAGGGGAGTCATTCACAATTAAAAGGATGATGCACAGGGCATATGATAAAAGGACCATGATATAATGACCAAATTCCATGGGCAGTGGAAGTGACATCACACACTCTTTGACCTCAGTGACACCCTAGGAATTAAAATTGTTGAAAATAGGGTTACTGGTTGAGAGAGGTGAAACATACTCAAGCAGCAAACACAATTTCTGTCTGAGTCAGACACAACCAGACCCCAAATTAACCTGTGCCTAACTCTCTGGTAGCTTGGCACAAAAACAGTCAGGTGAAGTGTAAAATGTTTATGCAGCAATTCAAACAGTAATAAACTAAAAATGAAACAAAAGACCCCCCACCAATTTAGAAAAATAGAGTAAAATGTTATAAATTATACGACAGCAAAATAACAAAAGGTCCAATCAGTAGAACCGGAGATATGCAATTTTAAAGATTTCATATTATTGAAGCACCTTAAAGCACAAAGTCCCACTTGTGGGTATCTGGTCGTGCCAGACCAGGTGAATATCACAAGTTCAGGCCAACCACAGTGGAGCATGGGGTGGATACAGGGACTAGGTTAGTTTCGCTGAAAAAGTTACCTTCAAAGTCCAGCGCAAAGAGTTCCGATCACGGTGGAGGGGGCCATGATGAGCAGGGAGAGTGTCAAAGATGGTTGTCGATGTAGCGCGAAGAGCAGACTGGGCGTCACAGATGGTCATTGCTGGGTCATGAAGATCCTGTCGGGCATAGCAGACGGTCGTTGCTGGAGCTTGGCATTGGCGTCACTGCAAGCTGTCGATGCTATAGCACAAAGTGCAGATCTTGCGCTGTTGGGCGTCTTTGGCAGTCATTGTGGCGAGAAGAGTCGGGTTCAGCAGTACTACGCATAGGCGGGCGGGGCAGGTGTCAAGATTTTGGCACAAATGGGCCTGTTCATGAAGTGCCTAGAACTTCAGGATTTCTACATTTCTTTGGGGAGGAGCTCAACTGAGGCCACACTAAGGGTCCAGGAAGGGGCACCTCTTGGGGATCATGACCTCACTCCAATAGAGGCCAGCAGGGCTGAGGCAGGTTCAGGCAGCAGGTCAGTTGGACAGTTGCAGAGAACCTCTAGAATGTTTTATGTCCCTTTAGCTCAAAACGGAAGGCCAGTTACCTGACCCCTGGAGTCACTTCAGCCTGGGATGAAGGGTGTAAGTCCTGTCTTCCTTCTCAGCATGCAGGGAAGCAGGCAAACAGCAGATTAGCAGAACAGCAGAGTGGCAGTCCTTCTGGCAGCATAGCAGCACAGCAGCCCTTCTTCTGTAACATCCACAGGTCCAGGAGTGTACTGAAGAGCTGGGTCTGAGAGTCCACTATTTATATCTGGTGCCTTCTTTGCAGTAGGAGACATTTCTAGAGAATTCCCTTTGAAGTACCTAAAGTTTCTTGCCTCCCTTGCTTTGGCTCCAAGATTGCTGTATGAACAATACAGTGGTGACAAGTCCTTTGTGTGAAGGCAGGGCACAGCCTATTCAGTTGCGAGTGGGGCTGTGCAAAGCTTCGCTCCATCCTGCCAGTGATGGCCCATGCAGGCACACCTAATCCCTCTATTGTGTGACTGTCTGGGAGGAATAAACAGAATCCAACTGCTAGCTACACCCAGTCATCTGACCCAGGAAAAGACTACAGGCACCAAATAAGGCAGGACAATGACAACTTTCTAACAGTGACATTTTAAAAATTATAACTTAAAATCCGACTTTACCATTAAAGAGGATTTGTAATTACAATACCCCATACAATGAACATGAATGTTTACCTGGTCCAAATAAAAAATTAGCGCTTACTAAATGCAATAAGGCAACCCAATGTTATTCAATGGGAGAGATAGGCCTTGCAATATTGAAAAACAAACTTAGGAGTGTTTCACTACCAGAACTTGTAAAAGTTAAAAGTACATGTCCAACTTTTTGCATCAACTGCAACCTGCCCTAAGGGATGCATAGGTCCTACCCTAGGGGTGACATATATTTAAAAAAAGAAGAATTAAGCCTGGCAAAAGGTTTAGTTTGCGCGGATGAAATGGAAGTTTAAATCTGCACACGCAGGCTGCAATGGCACACCTGAGACATGTTTATAGGGCTTGTTAAGTGGGTGGCGCAATGAGTGCTGCAGGTCTACTAGTAGCATTTGATTTATAGGCCTAAGTACCACTTTGCTAGGGACTTACAAGTAAATTAAATATGCCAATTGGGTGTAAGCCAATGTTATCATGTTTAAAGGAGCGAGAACAATCACATTAGCACGGGTTAGCAGTGGTAAAGCAGGCAGAATCCTGAGGCCAGCAAAAACGAAGTCAGCAAAAACAGGAGGCTGGAAGGCAAAAGGTTTTTTGGGAAAACCACACCACGAAGATTAGGTTAAACAGCCACCATATGACATTTAACACTAAATCTCCCCAAGAAGTGATGTCATATGACCTTAGTCTCATTACAATAACTAGCAGTTCTATATTAACTGCCTAATTAATAATACACATATATCTACTTAGCATGCTGACATGATGTGCCATAGGAACACTACTCATGTCTCATTATATTATATGAAAAATTAGGTGTTTGTTTAAAGTGGAGGATAGTGTACCACAAAACACAGGACAGCATTGGGAATACAAATCATTTAGGCCACAAACAGTTTTAACCGATGGACTGTGGAGGATGTGAGTTTCATGTTCAGGGCACACACTCAACCCCGTCTTTGCCGCAGGACACATCGTCTTTTACAGCCACACCACAGAACTTCTCTGGATGGACCACCACTGTATCCACTTCTCCTTCAATAAACCCACCACCCCCAAGCACGCCCACCGTTTCTCCTGCAGAAGCTGGAACAAGGTCACCAAGGACCAGCTCACCACCGCCCTCAACAACACCTTATCACCGTCAACCTCCGACGCCAACATCGCAGCACGCAATCTTCACCAATGGATCGCAAACTGCGCCGAAACCCTGGCCCCCTCAAGAAAACCACCGGCAAACACATCAAGAAAGCAAGCTGGTTCATGGCTGCCCTCCATGAAGCCAGACACTCTTGCAGACAACTCGAAAAGACTTGGAGGAACCACAAAAACCCCGGAAGCCCACACCGCCTTCAAAGCAGCCACCACCGCATACCACCACCTCATCAAAAACACAAGGAAGAAGGCCCTCCGAGACAGAATCAACACCAACACACACAACAGCAAAGAACTCTTCACCATCATCAAGGAATTCACCAAACCCAACAGCAAAACCACAGACACAGTCCCAAGACCTCTGCAACAGACACAGCACCTTCTTCCACCACAAGATCAAGATGATCTACGGTAACTTCGACAACCAGAACCTCCCCACCTCAGCAGCAACCTCCTCAACTGACGCCCCCAATGACCCTGCTCAGTTGGACCCCACTCAACACGAACGACACCCTAAAGACCAAAACAAGCATCCACTCTGGAGCACCATCAGACCCCTGCCAGCACTGCACCTTCCACAGAGCTGCTCCCGCCAACGCACCAGAGCTACGCCGAACCATCAACTGCTCTCTCGAGACCGCCTCCTTCCCTGACGACTGGAAACACACCGAAATCAACCCACTCCAGAAGTAACCCTCTGTGGACCCAACAGACCGTAAGAACATCAGGTTCATCTCCCTGCTCCCCTCCCCAGCCAAAGTCATCGAAAAAGCCATCAACAACCAACTATCTGACTTCATCGAAACAAACGACATCCTGGACATCTCCCAATCTGGTTTCCAAAGCAATCACAGCATCGAGACTGCCCTCCTCACCTCCACCAATGACATCCGCTTCCTCCTCGACCAGGGCGAACCGTGGCCTTCATCCTCCTGGACCTCTCTGCAGCATTTAACACCGTCTCCCACTGCACCTAACCACTAGATTCCACAATGCCGGCATCCGCAACACGGCCCTCGACTGGATCCGATCCTTCCTCACAGGCAGAACACAATGGGTCAGACTTCTGCCATACCTCTCGGAACCGACAGAGACCAACTGCGGAGTGCCCCAGGACTCCTCTCTCAGCCCACCCTCTTCAACGTCTACATGCCCCCCCTCGCAACCATCGTCAGGAACCACAAACTCAACATTGTCTCCGACGACACAAAGCTGATTCTTTCCCTCACCAACTAACCCAAAGTTAGCAGGCACAACTTCCACAAAGGGATGAAAGCCATTGCACCTGGAAGAAGAACAACTGCCTTAAGCTAAACTCAGACAAGATAGAAACCCTTATCCTGGGATTCACCCCTTCCACATGGAACAATACCTGGTGGCCCTCTGCGCTAGGAACTCCCTCCACCCCGACAGACCACGCACTAAACCTCGGCATCATACTAGACCCATCGCTCACTATGGACCGCAAGATCAACTCAGTGTCCTCGGCCTATTTCAATTCCCTCTGTCTGCTGCATAAGACCCTCAGTTGAATCCCCACCGAATGAAGAAAGACCGTCTCTCACACGCTCATCAGCAGCAGACACAACTACGGCAATGCACTCCATGCCGGCGTTACCCAGAAAAACCTCTGCAAGCTGCAGAATGTCCAGAACGCCGCAGCCAGACTGGTCCTCGACCTCCATCGGCATTGCCACATCACTCAACACCTCTGCAAACTCGACTGGCTCCCGATAGACACAAGAATAACCTTCAGACTCCTCACCCACGCTTACAAGGCCCTCCACAAAGCCACACCAGCATATCTCAACAACCCCCTCTCCTTCCACACACCCAAAAGACACCTCCGCTCCGCCCAGCTCACCATGGCTACCGTCCCACAGATCCGCAAGACCAGAACCAGAGGAAAGTCCTTCTCCTTCCTCACTGCAAAGACCTGGAACACCCTACCCCTCCACCTCAGATTGTCTCCCACGCTACCCCAGTTCAGGAAGGACCTCAAGACCTGGCTCTTCGAATGACCCCAGCACTTAGACTGATCTGCTCCCCACCTCCCCCCAGCGCCTTGAGACCCTCACGGGTGAGTAGTTGCACCTTACCAACCATTGATTGATTGAATGATGTCCTCTGTAATACCTTTGCAGTGTAATGAACTTCATGTCCTCACAATAAAGGCAGGAAACCCCTTTGGTGCTCACCCCAGAGGGATTCTGTTTTACTGTCACTTCAGGCCCCAAGTGAAAAGCTTCCTTTACAAAGTGTTTTTTTCAGTTTCAGTGATGTGCAGTGCACCATGTATGCTTAAGTCACAGAAACACAGTCTAAAGGCTTTTGCCTCTCAGTTTGATCAGTGCTCAGTTCAACACCCCAGTCACTGATCTGTACTGGAGAGGTACTGTTGGAAAGGGGAGACTTTCCACTGTCAAGTGGTACCTCTGTCCAGTGGATCCTGTTTAGGGATTGATGCAAGAGGCCCGGGAACTACCCATTAGACACCAAAGATGGCTTCACAATGGGCAACACCCAGGCATAGCCAATTGCTCCTTCCCACTGAGGGTCTTCACAGTCTTTGTACCCCCTGGGGAAGGTGGTTGGGGTGGTGGGGTTTACCCTTATTGTTCCCACCCCATGGGCAGCAGAAATATCAGTAGACAAAAGGATTTAATTTATTTATAATGGGACAAGTGATGACCCCAGGTGATGACCTTCCTGACATCGAGCCACCTTTCTGACACTTAGACTCCAAACAGTCTTTCTGCCACCCTGGGTGGGGTGATATGGGGTCTTGAAATGCAGGGACTTTGAAAAAATAAAATAGATAAGATAGCATTATTTATAAGTAGTACTGGATGGGGCCCAGTCCTTCCTGATATTGGGCCGCACTCCTTGCTCCTAGATATTTTGTTCCTCTGAGGTATTATAGGGGGTTTACCCCCACTCTAATCTGGAAAGCACAATAGTCACAACGCTCTGTATTGCAGAAAGTATCTCAGGTTTGAAATGGGTCATTGCACCTACTCTTTGCACCTCTGAGGTACTTTGCTATTATAGAAGGAACCACAGTTGATTTTGAGGCCCAGTCTATAATAAGGAACTGCACATCTAGCACCAGCGCAATAAAGAGAGAGCAGTCTGTCTTTTGAATAGGGGCTTGGCCTCATGTAAATGAAGACAAACGTTTCCTGGTGTTATTATGAGGGGACAGATTGACCCATACAAATGTGGAAGCACTTGCCTTTGACCTCGCTCCATGCCTGTATGCACACAGATTGTGCACCACATAGAGATGTTGAATTGTCAGTGGGCCCCTGAGGGTGGCTATGGAAGAGGTTGTCAGTGAGCCCCAGTCATACCCTTGCCAGTGGGTGCAATAATGCACTGCAAAGGCTTGCAGTGGGATGTCTTTTCTCCTCTTCAAAGCAATGCTGGTCAAACTCAAAGGAAAGACAGAGCTGTGGTTTCAACCTGCAGCCCATCTTTCACTAATGTGCTCTCTTCAGTGCAGATGGTAACTGACTGAATTGACACTTGAGCTGAGGACAGCAATAATTTTGCTATTAGGCACACTTTTCTGTTTGTGCTGGATGCACCTATTTAAGGATGTGCTGTGGCGCAAACACAGACAGTGCAACAGATGTATAATTTGGGCAAAGAAAATTATTTTTATAAAAAAGAATGGGGCTGGGCCTGCCTGACCTGGCACTGTGATACAGTCCCAATCATTGGAGGTCAAAATGTTTTTCTGCCCCCCAAGAAATCAGAGCCTGAATACTGAAACCATCCCTTTGGCAGGTGAGATGTAGTTAGGATGCTTTGGCTTTCTTGTGACATATGAGCCTGCAGAGAGGGTGTAAACCTCCATTATTCCTCCCCTGGAAGCAGAAAGAACATCTGTTGTTTCAGTGGAGGACCCAATGTCTACTCCAGTCCCAGGTGTCCAGTTCTCCTTTACCCCTTGGGACAGGAAGATTGGAAATGAACCCTGCAATATGCCCCTCCATGGTGGTAAAAAGATTGGCTCCTGTGGGTGGGAGCTGAGCCAAGTACCAGGTTGGGCAAGACATGCTCTTTCTGACTTTTTTACCTGATGAGTTTTCTGCCCTTGTTGGAGTTAGAAGTTAGGAATAAACACCTCAATCTGACCAGGCTGCGAATCAGAAAGCGGGTGACAATACCAGGACAAAAAGTTAAAAAATGTATGGAATGGGGAAAGGCCCATAGGCCTCCTAATTCCTCACATAGGTTTCCTTCCCCTCTTGCATGGTGCTTTCTGCCCCACCCCTAAGGGCAGAAAACGCACAAGACCACTAGGGGAAAAGTGAGCCAAGTAATGGGGTGAGGCACCAGACCGTTTTAGCACTGGGCCACACTCCCTGCATGAGGCAGTATTTCTGCTCCAGGTGGAGACAGAATGGTGAGGGCTTACCCTGTCTCTGCCAGCTCTTGTGTCAAAACGACACCCGCATAAATCCCAATTTGCTCACTTGGAGGTACTTGGAGGATGGCTGCAGTAGTCAGTCTATGGGTTGGCCAGCATATAGAGGCCCTAAAAACCATGGACTTCTCTGAAATCTGGAAACCCATAGGAATTCAGACTGTCATAGACTGCATAAATATTGCTAGTTTTCATACCAAGAATGCCACATGACCATCAAAACTATACCTAAAAATACATTATAACTTCTCTTTGGCTGTGGTATTTAGAACCAGGGATAGGCCTGCAATAAGGGAACCCTATTAACTCTGAGCATTTCTGAAATGTATGGATGTAGGAAACTTCGGGATGCCAGGTAAATGGCAAAATATTTGGCAAAAAGCAATTTTCCCTATATTAAAATGGCAGAAGTCTCCTGCATTTCAAGCCAATACAAAAAGTCCTACCATCCTGCAGTCCTAAAGGTGTCCCAAGAAAAACAAGTTACTCCAAGTGTGCAGATGGGCCAAAAGCATCTGAAAGCAATGGACCAACTTTCTAACCAAGTATAGATCACATTGAGACTACATTGAATTCACATGGTGCAAGTGTTGACCGGTTCTTTCCAGTACAATAGGGTAATTGTAAGAAATTGAGTTATTGTGTGAAGGGGTGGAAGCCCCACTCAGGCAGTAGCCACAATCCTTGTCAGAGGGAACCAAAAAAGTCACTAAATTAAACTGTGCTTAACACTCTGGTAGCTTGGCACAAAGGTACTCGGGTTTAACTTAGAGGCAATATGTAAAGTATTTATGTAGCACTCAAACAGTAATAAAGAATAAATGAAACACAAGAAGCCCCAGACCAAGATAGAAAAATAGAAGACAGTTTAATAAATAAAATCGTACCAGAATGACAAAATCCAATCAGAGGCCTTCGGGGTACCTATGCCCTGGGTACATGGTGTACCATATACTAGGGACTGATAAGGGTACCCCAGTATCCAATCTGGAGTGTACCTAAAGTACATACAGTGCACATGGCCTGCTTTAGGTCATCAAATGCCTTTTGACAGCTAACTGTCCACTGAACATTCTTAGGCATTCTTTTGGAAGTTAAGTCATTCAAAGGGGTTACTATGGAGGCATATCCTTTGACAAACCTCCTGTAGTACTCAGTCAGGCCCAAGAAAGCTCTGACTTGAGTCTGGGTAGTTGGAGCAACCCAATCCATAATGGTTTGGATTTTGCTCTGCAATGGTTGAACCTGGCCTCCACCCACAAGGTGGCCCAGGTACACAACCTTACTCTGCCCTATCTGGCACTTGGTGGCCTTGATAGTGAGGCCTGCTTTCTGCAGGGCCTCCAGAACATTTCTCAGGTGGACCAGGTGACCCTCCCAGGTGGAGCTAAAGACAGCAATATCATCAAGATAAGCTGCACTATAGGCTTCCAGACCTGTGAGAACTTTATTCACCAGCCTTTGAAATGTGGCAGGTGCATTCTTCAAGCCAAAAGGCATCACCACAAATTGGTAGTGCCCACTAGGGGTTGAGAATCCTGTTTTTGGTTTAGCTTCCTCAGCTAATCTGATTTGCCAGTAACCAGCTGTCAGGTCAAATGTACTCAAGAATTTGGCAGAGGCCAAAGTGTCAATAAGTTCATCTGCCCTTGGAATTGGATGAGCATCAGTCCTAGTGACTGCATTGAGTCCCCTGTAGTCAACACAGAACCTCATCTCTCTCTTACCACCCTGGGTGTGAGGTTTTGGTACTAAGACTACTGGGCTAGCCCAAGGGCTATCTGAGGGATCAATCACTTCCAGCTCCAACATTTTCTGGACTTCAGTCCTGATACAGTCCCTGACATGGTCAGGTTGCCTGTAAATCTTATTTTTAACAGGCAGACTGTCACCTGTGTCCACCTCATGTGTACACCAAGCAGTCTGACTTGGAGTCAGTGAAAGCCTGTGTCTGTACTGATTGAGGACCTTCCTACAATCAGTCTGTTGCTTTTGAGTGAGGCTGCCTGCCAAGGCTACACCATCAACTGAACCATCATCAGGGTTCTGTGAGAGGAGGTCAGGGAGTGGATCACTCTCTTCCTCCTGTCCCTCATCAGTAGCCATGAACAAGCCTATGTCTGCCCTATCCACATATGGCTTGAGCCTGTTCACGTGGAGCACCCTGTGGGGGCTCCTGGGAGTTCTAAAGGCCACCAGGTAGGTAACCTCTCCCTTCTGCTCAAGAATGGTATGGGGCCCACTCCAATTGTCTTGGAGAGCTGTTGGGGCCACAGGCTCCAACACCCACACCTTCTGTCCTGGCTGATACACAGTCAAAACAGCCTTGTGGTCATGCCAGGCCTTTTGCAATTGCTGGCTAGCCTCAAGGTTTTTGGATGCCTTCTTCATGTACTCAGCCATCCTGGAGCGGAGACCAAGTACATAGTCCACTATGTCATGTTTAGGTGGTTTGAGAGGTAACTCCCATCCCTCCTTAACCAAACATAAGGGACCCTAACTGGATGTCCAAACAGAAGTTCAAAAGGGCTGTAGCCAACCCCTTCTGAGGAACCTCCTGTAGGCAAAGAGAAGGCAGGGCAAAAGGATATCCCATCTACGCCTGAGCTTGTCAGGGAGACCTTTTATCATGCCCTTGAGGGTTTTGTTGAATCTCTCAACTAACTCATTGCATTGTGGGTGATAGGGTGTGGTGAATTTGTAATTCACTCCACACTCCTTCCACATAGCAGTAAGATAACCAGACATAAAGTTTGCATCTCTGTCTGATACCACCTCCTTAGGGAAACCCACCCTGGAAAAGATTCCCAGGAGGGCCCTGGCCACAGCAGGAGCTGTGGTGGTCCTAAGGGGTATTGCCTCTGGATACCTAGTGGCATGGTCCACCACTACTAGTAAGAATCTGTGTCCAGATGCAGTTGGAGGATCCATGGGACCAACAATGTCAATCCCAACCCTCTCAAAGGGAACCCCCACTGCAGGTAGTGGTATCAGGGGGGCCTTTGTAGTGCCACCTGCCTTACCACTGGCTTGGCAAGTGATACAGGAGCGACAAAACTCCTTTGTGTCTTCTGAAATGTGAGGCCAGTGAAAGTGAGAGACAAGCCTGTTGCAGGTCTTGCTTTGGCCTAAGTGTCCTGCTAATGGGATGTCATGTGCAAGTGTTAATAGGAAACCTCTAAACTTCAGAGGTATAAACAACCTCCTGGTAGCACCAGGCTTGGGTTCTCTACCCTCTGAATATAGAAGTCCATCATCCCAGTAGATCCTGTGGGACCCACTGGCACTCCCAGCAGCCTCAGCAGCAGCTTGCCCTCTGAGGGGTTCAAGAGAGGGGAAGTTCAGCTGCTCCTGGCTCAGTTCTGCCCTGGAAGGGCCCCTTTCCCCAATAACTCAACCTGGTCAGGTTCAAGTTCCTCTGAGACAGTTTCTTCACAGGGACTGAGATCATCTCCCTCAGGAGACTGATCCTCACTCTGAGGCAGGGGGGAAGACACTGCCTTACCCCTACTGCTCCTTCTCTTGGAAGGTACCTGGTCCATTATTTCAGGATCCAGGACCTGTTCAGTGGAAGGCATTTTTGCCTGTGACCTAGTCATGGCAAACACATCTGCAGGGATGCCCAACATTTCTGCATGTGTCCTGAGTTCCACTTCAGCCCAGGCTGAAGTTTCTAAATCATTGCCCAACAAGCATTCCACAGGGTGGTCTGAGCTAACCACAACCTTCTTAGGGCCAGTTACCCCTCCCCAGGTGAAATTCACAACTGCCAAGGAATGGTCTGTCCTGACATTGCTTGCATTGGTCACTTGGTACATCTCACCAAGTATGATCTGGTCAGGGCCCACAAGATCTTTTGTCACCATTGTGACACTTGCACCTGTCTCCCTGTATGCCATGACCTCCTTACCATTGATTAAAGGCTGTTGTCTGTACTTGCCCAGGTTACTGGGACTGACAAATAAGGAGGCAATATCCATGCCCCCATCACAGACCAAAACAGCCTGAGTTGGAATTCTGACCAGGCCAGAATCCATCTCAGATCCCAAGGTTAACCCCACTATTCCCTTGTTCTGTGTACCACCACTTGAGACTGTGCTAGGGGGGACAGTTGCCTTAGGGGCAGTGGTGGTAGGAGTAAAATCCTTGGCCCTTGGACAATTGGCATCCTTTGTCCAATGGGTCTTTTTGCCTTTACCCTTTTTAGATTGTGACTCCCCCCGATGCAGGTTTTTGGGGCCCTTGTGAAGACTTCTGGTCTTTACCCTTCTCCCCACCCTTATCTGAAGTTTTAGCATCTTGCTTCTTTTGGTCACCACCTTGATTCTGAATTTTCTGCTTCACCCTGGTTCTGACCCATTTGTCTGCCTTCTTTCCCAATTCTTGGGGAGAGGTCAGATCAGAATCAACCAAGTACTGATGCAACAACTGGTTTAGGCAATTATTAAGGATCTGCTCCCTAATAATTAAATTGTAGAATCCTTTAACATCATTCACTTTACTGCCAAGTAACCAGCCTGCCAGAGCCTTAGTAGCACAATCTACAAAGTCTACCCAGTCCTGAGTCTGTGTCTTCTGGGTGTCTCTGAACTTAATCCTGTATTGTTCAGTGGTTAAGCCAAACCCATCAATGAGAGCACTCTTCATGACTGAATAATTATCAGCATCCTCTTCTCTAACAGTGAGGAGCTTATCTCTACCTTTGTCAGCAAAGGAGAGCCACAAGATAGCTGCCCACTGCTCTTGAGGGACCCTCTGTACCTTACAGGCCCTCTCTCATGCAGTTATCCATTTGTGGATGTCATCCCCACTCTGGTAGGGAGGGACTATCTTGTTCAGGTTCCTATGATCATGAGTATACTCCTTAACCCTAGGGACACTGTTGCTGCCACCATGGGACTCTAGTCCCAATCTCTTTGTAGCTCTCTGGAGCTCTCAGGATTTCCTGTCTAGGGCCAACTGCTCCTTCTTGATCCTAAGCTTGATTTTCTCAAGCTCTAGAAGTTGGCACTGTCTATCATAAGAGGATTCCCTCTTATTTGATATGAAAGTCCCTACAGAAGTTCCTGAGTGTCGAGATTCTACAGAGGGAGACCTGGATCTCCTAGGTAAACTCTGTACTCTTCCTGGTGGAGTAAAGAGAGGACCACTGGGGCCTTCTCCCCCACCTAAAGGAAGCTCTATGTTGTCCAGGTTAGAATCATTTTGATCCTCCTGGCCAGGGTTTGAGTCCAGGTCAAAGAAGGTTTCACTTCCTGGCCTTTCCTTATTACCTGCCCCACCCACTCTATCTACCTCATCAGGCCCTGGGGTCTTCCTAAGGTCATCCAAGAGCAAAATCTCCATGAGACGTTGGGTGTTTGCACCTCTCCCTGTCCTCAACTTCCTAGACACACACATGGCTTTCAATTCCTGGAATGAGAGGCAATTGTACCTAGTTGGCAGAGAGCCACTGGCTTCTCCTCTAGAAGACATACTAGTGTTATGTGGTGTAGGCACCTACCTAACCTAGTGGAGACTAAACCATCTTGAGTTGGAGAAAGGGTGTGCTAGACCCTTGACTTACCCAACTCCAAGTTCAGTAGAACTTACTTATTCAAATCTTGATGTATTATATGTGCCTAATACTTAGTGGTTTTCAGTTAATCACTCAATGAGATTTATCTGGTAAAACAATAGCATGTTTGAATCCCAACCGCTGCACACCAATGTGAGAAGGTGGCCTGGTATATGCTGTCCACTAGTTAAAGTGGGCACCTTGTACCAGTCCACACAACCCTTATGATGTATGAGGTCAAAGATAACCTTTAGAAAGCTATCCTAGTGGTAGCTGTGGAGAGCAGCCTTCAGGCTTAATCTTGAAGGAATGTAAAGCAGCTTGTTTTACCAGAATATCACCTCCTGAATGACCAAATGAAAGGAGAACCACACAGTAGTTATATAAAAATAGGTATTTATTAATAGAACACAAAGCACACAACACTGAATCAATAGAACATTTGTAAGTAGCACAATACACAGCGGGCTCCAAAAAATTGTATAACAATCACGACTTGACTAGACATAGTGCCTAGAGCACGTAGACTCTCTGGGACCCCAAGGAACCACCCAAGGCAGTGACACAGGGAGCCCATGGAGGATGGGTGCAGTGAGGAAACACGACCGCGTGCTCCGTACAACTCAATGGGAAAGTCGCGGTTGAAAAGTTACAGTTTAAGGACACTTCTACGAGGACTTCGAGCAAACCCTTTGGAACATAGGAGGTTCTAGAGCCAACCCACCAGTGAGTACCGAGGTACCCGTGTTACCTATCCCAGAGGAGCCGGGTGCATAGGGGTCAAGTGGTGTCGGAAACCTTCGTCGTTTTCAATGGAGACTTGCGAAGAAGTGCTGCTGCCAGGAAGGCGAAGAGTGTCCGGTGGAATCCCAGCCTGGATTCTAGGTGAGAGGAACCTGAAAGCAGAGGGGACAGAGTCTGGGTCACTTCAGGTGACCATGGGCTCAGTAGTCGAATGCCCACCGATATCGGGTGCTTCAGGTGCGAAGAAGGGATGCTTGACTCTGCAGCCACGGGGACCTGGAGACATCGAGGATGACCAGGAACTGAAGGTGAGCTGTCCCACAAAGGATGTCACGTGCTGAGGGGTCGATGTCTGGCTGGAGCACCAACAAGCCTTGGCAAATGCAACCCACGAAGGAAGGACAAACAGGTTACGGTGTGGATCAGCAAGGTCCAGGGGACTCTCCAAGCAATGGAGAGTCAGGGCACTTCTGGAGCAACCAGGGAAGCCCAAGAACAAACAAGGTGACCCTTGCCAGGACCCACAGGCCAATGGACTAGGGATCGCGAGGAGACCTCGAGCGAGTTTACAAAGCACCAGCCCACAGTGCA
Organism: Calotriton arnoldi; assembly: GCA_963921515.1. Classification (NCBI taxonomy): domain Eukaryota; kingdom Metazoa; phylum Chordata; class Amphibia; order Caudata; family Salamandridae; genus Calotriton; species Calotriton arnoldi. Next base: position 3,393,649 of record CAWUFW010000645.1, on the reverse strand, counting down.
CTTGGTGAGAGGAGGCCGGTTATCTTCAGTGCAAATGCTGCTCTCGGTCAGGACTACACGAAGTCCAAAGCACAAGCTCGAGGATCGCCAACAAGTATATGCTCTTGCATATGTACACGTTGCACAGGGGTTCAGGTTGCACGGTGCCCACGAGGGATACTGGTCTCATAATCACTGAGAGGTCAGATCAACCTCAGGGACCTTCGGGAACCAACCTCCTGTGTTGCTGAAATCTTCAGAGTCCACAGGAGCTCTGGAGAAGCAAGCCAGTCAGATGCTCTTATGTGCCTGCTACTGCAGGGGAGTAACTCCTTTACTCCAAGGGAGATTCTTCAGTCGTGCAATCATTGTGCAGGCAGTCAAAGTACTTGATTTCTTCTTAGCATAATCTTGTCCAGGTAAAATCTAAAGTCCTGTAGCCAGGTAACCCACTTTATACCCACGGAAAAGGGTTGGACAGATTCTGGGGGGCAGGACAGAGGGGTGGCTATACCCATGTCCTTTGTCCAGTTTCGTGCCAGAGCAGGAGCCAATGGCTCCCAGAACTGGTTTGAGCTGGACTATGCACAGGGACACCAAATGTGGCCCCAGTGCAGACTTTCTGGCACTCTCAGAGTGCACCCACCCAGCCCCAATACACTAAACCCTGTCTGGGAGGTGGTCACACCTCCCTGTGACAGGATACCTATTGTCATGCCTTCCTCTGCTCGAGCTTGGATCAGCAGCAGGAGAGCAGAATCGTGTCTGTGGCTGGCAGCGCCCATTTTGTGCTGCCCAGGTCGAGAAAGCTGGTACCGGATAGACCGTTGACCCACAGTAGTGGTTTCAGAAGGGTGGAATCATACCTCCCACACCAGTTACTGGTTACTCGAAATTCAACATTTTGGACATGATGGAAAATCAATAAATTGGTAACATGATTATAAAAACAGAGATGACCAAACAGTGGCTAAGAGATGGATCTTCTTCAACGCGCATTTCGGCGCACACTGCACCTTCATCAGGAAAAGCCACAAACAATATCTTTATCTGTCTGTAAAGGATGGTGTCCAAAATGTTGAATTTTTGTAGTATGTCTATTTGTGAAGAAGATCCATCTCTTAGCCACTGTTTGGTCATCTCTGTTTTTATAATCATGTTACCAACTTATTGATTTTCTATCATGTCCAAATGTTGAATTTTTGTAGTATGTTTATTTGTATTCATGTTGTCTGTTTTTGAAAATGTAAATGTATGTTCTATCCCATTGATGAATTGTATATATGTCTAGATTTGTCCCCTTTTTTAAAAAAAATGAGATTAATAAAAATGGAAACTTTTTTCAAAAGTCATATTTGTAGTTGACACTGAGTTAATTGTATCATGTCTGGCCTCGATTTGAGTCTTTAACTACGTTTTGACCACATGACTGCCTAGGGATTTACTTTCAAATATATTATTGCCCTGCCCTAGGAATCTTATATTATTGCACGGGGTCCTCGCTATTTACATTAATGAACTTGGTGCCCCATAAAAACATCCTGAAATGTTTCACTCCCCAGACACAGGCTAACAGCTCCTTCTCTATAACAGAATAATGTTTCTCCGCATCCTTCAATGATCTGGATGCATAAGCAACAATCCATTCCTTCCCATTGTCCCTTTGCATCAACATTCCTCCAAAATCACAATTGCTTGCATCTACCATTATAATGCATTGATTTCCCACCATAAAAGGTTTTAAACATGACACATTTACCACAAATCCTTTCAAAGCGTTAAACGCTGCAGTCATCTCTTCTGTCCAGTCAAATTTAGCATTTTTTAATAAACATCTAAATGGATCCACCTTAGATGCATATTTTGGGATGAATTTAGCGTAAAATTTGCTTAAACAAAGAAAGGCTACTAATTGTTCCTTAGTAGCTGGTACAGGTGCATTAGTAATGTTCTCCACATGAATACGTTTGGGTTTAATACCAGCACCACTAATGCAATGCCCCAAATATTGCACTCCAGTTGCCTTAATTATGCACTTGTCAAAGTGTAGAGTAAGACCTCTAAATGACAAATCAACTAGTACCATCTTTAAATTGTGATCGTGCTCCTCTGTATCGGCATCCTTACCAAATACAAGTATGTCATCTTGGAATGCTATTGCCCACGTTAACCCTTCAAGGGTTTCCTTCATTAATCTTTGGAAAATGGAAGCAGCACTAGCAAAACCAAAAGGCATGCAACAAAACCTAAATATACCTTCAGATGTTTTAATGGCAGTGAAATTCTTAAATTCGTCATCCAGAACTACCTGGTAGTAAGCGCTTGCCGTTTCAATACAAGAAAATACTTGCACATCTGCTAGAGTGGAAACGATCTCATGCAAGTTAAGGAGGGGATGAGCATCCACCGGTATAGCATTATGGAGACTGCGCAAGTCCACACACAATCTCAGTTCCCCAGAGGATTTAACCGAAGAAACCCATGGCCATGATTCAATAGGTTCAATCATGTTTTTGTCACACAAATCACGCAACATTTCCTTAAGCTTACTCCTATATGATAATGGAACATTTCCCACTCTGTGGCGAAATCGCACAGCATTGTCACACAGTTTAATGCAATGCTTAAATATCAGTAATATCACCACTAACATCATTTGAAGACCCAATAACATAGACAGGAGGATTTCTAGGATCTAGCTTAATTCCCAGTTCCTCTTGATGTGGCTAACACAAAAGATATTGCCCACACTTAGCCACATAGATTTTCCCAAAAGTATGACGTACTGAAAATTCCAAATTGGCCCAAAAATATTTAACCAAATCAATTTTATGGCCTGTATACCCTCCTTGTGCTATTTCAGGGAGCTAGCAACTTTCCGTTGGGCTATTTATTCTTTACTATATAATATGAAATGATGGTGTACCACGCACAGGAATCCACCAAAAACCACAGTCCTACTCCATCAATAGTATTCACACATGCAGGAAATTTGCTATTACCTTCAAACAGTATTAATTTCATATCTATCTTTAACAACAGGAGGATAAGATCCTGCAGACAAGCAGTGAAGGCATGCCTTGGAGGAGGAGATGTACAGCTGGCGTGCTAGTTCGTACAATTCATGGGGATGGCAGAGGAAAAATGAAGAGATCCTGCGCATAATAAGCAGCTTTTCAAACGAAGGCTCGCCATTTCCCGGAACCGGCACCCTCTAACAGGAAACGCACAACGCAAAAAGTCGCGTTTAAAGCATGGTAATCTTCCTTATTAATAGATCAGAAAACAACTTCTCATCAAGTACCGGGCATCAGGCACTTTATGGAACTTCGGTACTTATTCCGCCATAACTCCAAGAACGAGGCAGACACATAAGGTCAAAACCTTTTAATACATTTTTTTTTTTAAAGTTTTAGTTATTTTACAATATATGCAATCCAATGGTACCTTTTTCTTCACGCACAATGCACCAGGCACTTTACGAGACTGTTAAAACCGGGAAATCAAGGACTGCTTAATGCATATTGAATGGACAGATATTCCACAGAAGTACTGCACAAATTAGTTAGAATGGAATACGTTGCGTAGATAACATAAATTGTACCATAGCCTTTTACTGTTGGAAACTAATTACGATGAAACTGTGGTTTTATTTTTATGAATTATGTCTTGAGCGAATATTGTAAAGGTTTTAATTAACTTATACAATAAATAAATAAACCTCCCTTAAATCTCCTTTAAATAGCTATCAAACAAACTATCACAGTCATCATGACCTTGCACCATATTTACTCCTCTGGGAGTCGACCTGCAAACTCTGCTAAAGTGTCCCTTCTTACCACACCATGAACAGTGTTTATCAATAGCAGGACATACTGCTCCCACATCTATAGAATAAAGGAAAACCTCTTCTGCCATCCTGTTTCACCCCTTCGTACTTCCCATCAAATTTTTGTGTAACCTCATTCCTTTGTATAAACGTTTTCTTTGTTTTATCACCATCCCTGGAAGCAATATGTATTCACTTTTTTCATCACTCCTTATTTTCTGAACAAACTTGTCAGAGTGCTCAATAGCCTTAGCAATCTCAATAGCATCACTTAAAGACATGTCAGACATGTCAGACGAAGTTCATAATCTTTCCTGTATTTTTTGTTATTAGTCCTCATCAAGATCTGGTCCCTCATAACTTGCTCATACGAAATGTGTTCGAAGTCACAAGTAACAGCAAGAATACCTAAGTGCTGATACATAATCCTCAATGGATTCCATTTCCATTTCCAAGCTTTATTTCGGTCATTGTAGACCATAAAAGCAGAAAATATAATACATACATCACTGGATTTAAGCAATAAAAACATCAACTGGACATTATAAAATATAACCAGAAAGCAAATGAATTAATCGAGTTTCATAACAAGACTTGAAAAAAGTTAAAAATTTAAAAAGAAGTTAAAACAACAATTTTGTGAATTGATAGTGTTAAAACAGTAGAAAGTACAAAAAGGACGTTTAACATATGCAGGGGGAATTTAAAAACTTACGGCGCCTATGCCACATAGAATTGAGAAAACGGGACACAGCAAGAACAATCGAAGGATGGGTGTCAGTTCTCAAAACTCTATAGGCCTCCAAACACTGCCTATACCCTAAGTTCCTGCAAAGTGGTAAGAGCCAATGCCTCCTGGCTGCATTATAGCAAGGACAAAAGAAAAAAACATGAATGGCTGACTCTTCTTGGCTACTACAAGCAGGACATCCAATGGGAGTAGCTTTTGACCATTTGTTTGTAAAAGCATGAACCGGCAGGGAACCCAATCTGAACTGAATATATAACTTCCTTGCCATAGATGGTTGAACAACATCAAGGAAGGACTCAAATAGGTACTGGTCTTTAAAATTAGGGAAGTCAGTAGTTAGGCGGCCTAGTTTTGTGCTCCCCTGAGTTTTAGCCAGTCTAAGCATTTTGTACGCTTTAACTAGTTCCAGCCTCGATATTGTCGGGGACACTTCCTCAGGGCGGGTCCATAGGTTTGGCCAACCTAATCTGAAACACATATCTCTTATGTGTACGAACCAGGGTAGTTTTCCCACCCCTGGGAGTCCCAGAATCGCCTTAAGTTCAGACTGGTAGACTATTAGTTCGGGGGTCAATGGATTCCTCGGGACATTATTTTCTTGAGCAGAAAATAAATCTCTCCATCACCACATTTTTCTTCTTGCCATACCTTAAATTCAATTGCTTAGATGCATACTGATAAGCATTAATAATTAATATTACCAGGATTAACTAATGCAGGCAAGTTCTTAAATTCTTTCAAACCCATTCCATCTAGGCAATGTTTTAAAAGGGCTACTTTTCTCTCTGGTTCAAATTCCTGCCCCTATGACACTTCTACATAAGCCAAAAAAACAGGTTCCCATATTTCCCAATCCATCAATGGTTCCCCTGGAGCAGAAAGACTAGGAGGAGGCAAAATACCAGACATTTTGCTAAATAAATTTACTACTACACAAAACAAAAATAGAACAAAAACTGATATAATAAAGGTAGTCACCGCTTTCACCAATTCAGGAAAGTTCAAAGTGGGTACATCACAGTAGTCGATATGCTGGTAATCCCTCACTGAACAGAACCATTTAGATCCAAAACAGGTGAAGCAAGGCAAAGAAATAACAGGAACCTCACTGATGTATCCTCCACGTTCACACGTCAATGTTGATAATTACCATTGCATTCTGCACGTCTTATCCTGTAGAAAAACTGTAAAGGAGCCGGCCGGGCAGTGTGTAGATGCCAGCAGCTTGTGAGAGCCCAGACTCAAATCAACGTACTTTGCATTATTAGAGCTGTGTAGTGATTGGCAAAACCAACACACGGCACACCACTAAGAGCCCACGGGGATCCAATGAGACGAAGGCAGGTGTTACATCGCCACCCAATGCAATACGCGGTCAATAAACACAGTTTAATCCTCAGCCTAGAGGTCAATTTAAATTGCTGCAAATAAACAAGATAAACAATTCATGGTAAATCCTCTATGTGGTAGCGAAACTCCGTGCCCGAAAATAAACAGGATAAGCAATCCACTGTAAATCCTCTGTATAGTAGCGAAGCTCAGTTCCCGCTCGTCGGCAGTGTAATAAGATAAGAATTTACCGTATTAATGAAGAAGTCCACGCAAATGAAGTCCTTGAAATAATCCAGGTTTATTAACAAACAGACGTCAATCTCGTTACAGAATCTCAGGTAACGAATGAACTAAACTGCTGATTACACTGCATAAATACATCCCCCACCCACTCAAATATATACAATCCCACACGAGACAAGCTCATTACCACCAGGTATGCAATATATGAAATGGGCACAAGCGTGCCACAATTGTGCCACCAATACATACATTCAAACCCAAACACAGACCTGATGAGCAAGCACAAAAGGGTAATGCTCGCACGCACGCAGCACACCGCATGCAACAAGAGGTCTGCCAGCCTGCCCTCCCTTGCAACAATGAAGGAACAACCTGAAAGCTACTTGGAGATGCTGCTTATCAACTTATGGAGATTTTATCCTACTCTCTTCAGCTGCAGGAGAAATAAATCGCTCTAGAATGGGGTTACTGTTTTCAGGGGATTTAAACTGCCAGTTCCCTGTGTAATTAAATTATGCATCAGGGAAATATGTCAAATTTATAAGTACATGAACAAACTCATATAGTTTAATATGGAGTTTGTAACTGAGAAAATCATAGGAAAAGTCACATCAGTGAACTTTCTACTTTGTGCCAATCGAAAGATACATTTTAGGAACATTTTATCGAGTTTAAAACCAACAGATTTACACCTCTGCCAAAAAGGAATGGCATTTTTTGAATTTGCAATGAATTATGAGTCTTTCACGAGCTACTACCAATATAATCTGGGTCTCATCTGCGACAGTGCTACCTGTGCCTAAATTCCAGACTACCTCTGACAATTGACTTCCGCGTGCAGCCTGCTCACTTGTCACTTGAGCATGTACATGTATCCATGTTCATGCGTAAACTGCACAGAAGCTCTTCCACTAGCTGCACAGCAGCTAACCTTATTTCAAAAGAGTGTGCTGGAGATACAGCTCAATGCATTCTAACAGAGAGTTTACAGTCATTGTGGCTCCATTAGAGGGTCTCACAGCAGAGTAGAAATTTAAAAAAATCTAAGTTCCATTAGCAAAATATCTCGATGGTTTTTGCAAACACATTGTGAAATGGAAACTCAAGGAGCCTAGTGTAAGAAAAAATGTAGACACCTACCTGACTGATGGAGGACAGTGAGCTTTGTCTTGCTTGCAGAGGGATCACAAATATAAGAGCATACGTAGTTACAGAATTGCTTCCTGTTGACATTGAGAAACTGAAGCTGAAAACAGATGCAGATTAGTACATAATGTTTACCAGCAGGGCAACATTGAGATCTAAACGAAGAATAACATTAACACACAAGATGTCATTCAAATTGTAGCCTATGCTTTGAACTTATGTGCCAAATACTAAGGTTCGAAATCAGCACCAAGTCGCGTGGGGCTGTGCTGCGTGTAAAACAGTGTTTCATTATATGTCTTGTTGGTCTTTTGATGTTTTTTATTTTAACAAAAATGATCGTGATAGAAGGAGCACAAAATTCTCGAACATTTCACACACTTCGGGCCATATTATCAAGAACGGGCAATAACATTATCGCCGCTTTAGCGGCAGGAAACTGCCGCTAAAGCGGCGATAAGAGGCTTGATAATATGCCTATAGAATTCCAATAGAAGCCCAGGTTCTGGTGTGAAGGACATCAAACCTGGGCTTCTATTGAATTCTATAGGGCATATTATCAAGCCTCTTATCGCCGCTTTAGCGGCAGTTTCCTGTCGCTAAAGCGGCGATATGTTATCGCCCGTTCTTGATAATATGGCCCTTTAGTTGCTCAGCAACTCCGTCAGTACTATAGTGAAAAAAATAATCATATATTTCAGGTCACAACAGACACAGGCTTTGCTGCAGGACGTTTGAGTGGAATGTGAATTCATTGCCTGCTGAGGCAGCATGGAAGAATTCATATGACTATTTAATGCATCAGACAATGAATATGTAAATAGCTGCTATTTAGATATGTTCAAGCATACTGTGGGGCCACTATTATGCTGTATGGAAGTGTAGTAAGACGACAATACCAAAATGTAGGTCATGGACAAAGATTGTGCGATGGTTTATTACATGTTGATGTCCTGACTGACTGATGTTGGCAAATTATACTATGTTTCTTCTTTAAAGGAAGATCTGCTGGAGCTGCCTTAATTGTAATTGTAATTACATTTATATAGCGCTTTCTACTCCTGAAGAGTCATTGCAGCGCTTTTCGGCGTGTAGCACATATCTCCAGAACCCAAAAAGGATTAGTGGTGAGTTAGTAGAGGGAAATCTGAAATTAATTTGAGCTGTGGACATGTAAGTCTGTTAGCTGCATTGAAAAAAAATAGTGCAGGGATAGAAGAGGGAAGGATCTAGAAAGTGCTTATATGGAGATCATAGCAGTAGGAGGAGGTTTGGGTGAGTAAAGGAGAAATGAAGGGGGAAGAGTCTCTAGAAGTGGATTATTGAGAGAGATGAAGTATTGGATGAGTCAAAGAAGGATACATGAGGGAAGGGTTTAGAAAGGCTTGTTTGGGAAATCTGAATAGTAAAAGAGATTTGAGTTAATGCGAGGAGCAGTAGAGGAGGGAAGAGTCTAGAAAGGGTTATTTTGGGGATCATAGTAGAAGAATGGGGTTTGGGATGACCCATTGAGTGGAGGTAGGGGATATATTGAAAGAGGTATAGGGTGAGAAATAGGGTAGTGCATTGGAGGGAGTAGCAGAATGAGGTTTGGCATGAGTAAGAGATTGGAGTTAGAGGATATTGAGAAAGGTATAGGGTGAGAAATAGGGTAGTGCAATGGAGATGCTGAATTAGAAGTGAAGTAATAAATATAGAGATACATAAGTAAATGGAAGGTATATATGTATAAGGAAGGTAATATATCTAGATTTAAATTGTATTTGATAAACTCAGACTTTCAAGTGCCGCTGTACTTTAAGCTATTTAATTTGTTTTTATATATTCTTTTCCTTTTAATGAATTCAATAGTGAAGCAAATGTAGATGAATAGTTTAAAAATACTTATTTATGCAGTGACCTATATACAATTTTACAGGACAAATAAAGACAGTAAGGCTATAGGAGAGTTGCTCTAGTACTCATCAATATTGATTAATTAGCTGAACCCAGACACTCAACTGTTTGTGATCCTAACGCCAACGAACCACTAAAGGAAAACGAAACTTCTTAACACCTACAGGACAGGAGCATCTATTATCTAAACATAAATTCTCTTTGATAGTAAAGAGCTATGTCATAGTATCCATAATCACTTTTATACTTCACATTTCCATCATTAATAATACCAAAATATCATGGTTGATATAGACCAAATGTATAAATCATTCAACCCGAAATCACGGGAATATTCATTAGTGATACACAGGAGTCGAGTAATCTTGATGCAACAAATCTTGATTTATTTCTATTCTTTTTTGGATGCAAATAAACAATCAGCCCAGCCAACGCGTTTCGTCCTTGCAGACTTCATCAGGGCTGAAAAAATTAAAACATATGCAAAAAAGTTTGATCAGATATTTGTTTATATATATATATATATATATATATATATGTATATATATATACATATATACACACACATATTTACAATCTTAATCATTTGCATCAATTTCATACATTGACAAACAAATAATCAATACAAACAAACCGCGACTCCGCCTACATAACTAAGTCATATGTTCATTAAACAATGATAGAGAACATTGATACATATTGAAAACAGTTTAAATCAGTTGGTTTCAATAAGGTTTACATACAACTTATAATGAATTGAATATACATCAAACAATGTAGCTTAAATGAATCCATGAAATTCAGATTAGTTTACCATGTTTGGTTAGTCACCTACCCACAAATTCCTTAATCAAAGTTAACCCCTCTTGTTTACCCTAAAATTCCAACAATATCAGAAAGTAGGAGTTTTACGGGATTCAGTAAAATTCGAATTAAGAAAAGCAACAGATTTTCATAGTACTGTCGGCAGCACCTGTTGGCAGTTAATCAATATTCATGGGCCAATTAGTATAATCATTTTCCCTAAAACTCACTTGCAAGTTAATGCTCAGAACCAGGTGTATCTTTTCTAGCTTAACCTTGAGTTGCTAATAATGGATCCCAGACGATAGTCTGTACATAATATTTTAGGATCCTCGCAATATTATTTCAATCCTATTATGAAAAAATAATAAAATCCTGACATATATAAGCTACTTACATCCAAACTACGTCATCAATTATTCTATGTTCAGCTCCACTGTATTTGTTCTCACCATCCTTCCGCCAAATTGGAAAATAATTCATTTTTGATCAACTAAAAAGAAAACATATTTTTACCAAAATGAAACAAAACCTATCTGCAACATCCATTGATTAAATAATATACACAGGCTCTTTATCTTAACAGTGTCGATTCAAAATATCACATCTAAGTTATACCGAATACGTGTGAAATTCACACTCCGGTCCACCTAACCAATCCACTTATCAAGTGCTTGCTATTAAACTTTCCAAAATATCACATCTAAGTTGTACTGAACACATGTGAAGTTCACACTCTGGTCCACTGAACCAATCAACCTATCAAGTGGTTGCTATTAAAATCAGCAGCAATTCTCTTGACACTACAGTGAATCAAAGCTGTCAATTAGTCAGTAAGTTGGCCAATAATTTTAAATACTCGAAACAAGCTCTAGAACTCAACGGTGTTGATTCAAACTTCAATATCTCATCAAAGTTTTACCAATACAGTATGTTTGCAACATGACTATATCCTTAATATCAATGTACATCTTTCTGTATCCTTACCCCCAGCACTGGCAATTTTCACATTGCGTTATCATTCCTAAGGAAAGGTTAATCTACGTAAAAAGTTCCCCATCTGGTCCAAAAATCACAAGATTATGCTAACTATGAGAAATGCAAAACTTACGGAAGGCTAAGAAGAATAGATTAGGATAACGTATCTTAAGTGTTCTAGAGGTAGCTGTATCCCCATAATACGCGGTCCCATCAACCTGTCAAGCAATCAATAAGAATTTCATATTTTCCTTTTTAACCAATGATGAAACAATTTTTCAAAGAAACCACCTTTCCATTATCACGCCCTGTGACCAATCAGAATATCATATATACCCTGTAAGTCAATAGCGAATAACCCGTCCAATTACCAATTTAAATCTATGGACATACTCAACTACCACAAAGTACCTATACGATATTCAGACCATGGAAAGACACCAGTATACCTATGATCAGAGAAAGTAGTGAAACTCATTTTCAATGTTCAATCCTAACTGAACTGTTCTCAAACGACTAATCCATTGAGGGCCAGAAGTACGACCATTTCATTTAGCGCCTCGCAATTTGCGACACATTGCGAGTCGCAAATTGTGAGGCGCTAAATGAAATGTACAACAGTGTGTTTAACACTGTTTGCGATTCCCAATGGGGTCGCAAATTGCGAGGCTCATTAATATTAATGAACCTCTCGCAATTTGCGAGCCCATTGGGAACACCAGCCCTCCCAGGGATGGTGGCCTGCTGGGCTCAGCAGACCACCATGTCTGGGACTGCTTTTAAATAAAGCAGTTCTTTTTTTTAAATGCAGCCCGTTTTCCTTAAAGGAAAACAGGATACATTTAAAAAAAAAAAATGAAACGTTTTCGTTTCATTTTTTAAGGGCAGGCAGTGGTCCCTGGGACCACTGCCTGCCCTTAAACAATAATTTCGCCTGCATTTGCAAAGGGGAAGGGGTCCCATGGGGACCCCTTCCCCTTTGCAAATGCATTACCACCTACTTGAAGTAGGTGGTAATTGCGAGTGTTTTGCGACCACAATTGCGGTTGCAAAACATTTGTACATGGTTTTGAGACTCGCTATTTGGAAGGGAATGCCCCTTCCAAATAGCGAGTCGCAACAACTATTTAGCGAGTCGCAAAAAAATTGCGACTCGCTAAGTAGGCTATGTACAGGGCCCAATAGGTTTTTGCATGCGCGAACGGGTGCGCATGCAAAAACAGGTCGTACATCTGGCCCTTAGTCTCTTCTTGTCAGAGTTTCAAAATCCTATCCCCTCCTCTTTCATCCTTATCTACTCTTTGAATGACATGAGATTTGAAACTATGATTGTTCGGATGACTCTCCTTTATATGTTGAGCTCTTGGTGATCGTTCATCATCATTACAAACTGATCTGCGATGTTCTTGGATTCTCAGTTTCAACTGTCTCTTTGTACTTCCTATATAAATCTTAGAACAGTTACACGTAATCGCATAAACAACAAAAACTGTGTTACAATTAATGAACTGTTTAATGTAGTAAGTGCTACTAGTGTTGTATGAAAACTTTTTCATTTTGTTCAAACCAAAGCTGCAAGCTATGCAATTGCCACACGTAAAAAAATCCCATCGGTTGTGGTGGTAACCAATTTCCATTAGGGGAGTCCACAGGTCTCAGATAATTTCTCATGACTTATCCCTAACGGTCGGTCCTTTTCTGTATGTAATGTTAGGTCTCTCATGTATACTGTCTGTCAGTTCTGGAACACCGCTCAATAGAGACCAATTCTTGCTCAGAATTTTGTAGATAAATGAATGATTCTCACGTAAAGTAGAAACAAAGCTGAGTCTTTCTGCCTTTACTTTCTTAACTAATGTATTGGAGTGTTGTGTATTCCAAACTCTTTTCTCTGCTTGATTTAGAACCTGCTCTGCATAACCTCTCATTTTCAATCTACTTTTCAGACCATACATACAAATATTAAAATATCTCTCTTCACAGCAATTTCTTCTGCCCCTGATCATCTCACCATAAGGTATACCATTAGTTACATTGTGAGGATGTGCACTATCTGCTCTCAAGATATTGTTAGTGGCTGTTTCTTTTCGATATAATCTACTTTGAATCTATTGTCAGAAGTGTATAGCTCCACATCCAAAAACATTATTCTATTGGGATGATGACACTTAGTGAATGTAACATTATAACCATCACTGTTGAGATACTTAAAATAATTCTCCAGGTCTACTGTACTACCAGTCCAAATAATCAAGATATCGTCAATAAAACGATCCCATAAAAAAATACAGTCCATCCATTTTCCTGCCGATATTGCCAAGGCATGCTCCTTCTCAAACCATCCCATAAAAAGGTTGGCTAGCTGCTTTGCTACACTAAGTTCTCTGAGAAGGATGCACCACTTGGTGCCTGGGGTTTCCTGTAAGACTGTTGTCTATGCCCTTGTCACTGCTAAAATGGACTGCGCCAACAGTCTTTACCTAGGTGCTGGTGTACCTTCTGCACGAGCTGCAGATTATTCGGCATGCCACTGCTCGCCTCATTCTCAAGTTCCCAATTCAGCAATCAGTCTCTGCACATCTTTGCCAGCTTCACTGGCTCCCTGTGATCAGTCATATAAAATTCAAGACGCTTATTTTTACTTATAGAGCCTTAGAGAATAAGGGACCTCTGTCATGAGATGCAGACTTAAGGCCCACCACCAGAGCAGATCCCTCAGGTCTAATTCCCTGAGGCTCCAGCATATCCCAGGGATCCACAGGGCTAGACGCAGTGGGAGATCTTTCAACTTCTTTACTGCTAAGCTTTGGAAAATGCTTCACCTTGCTCCCTCAGAAAGGATCTTCAGGAAAGGCTTAAAGACTCTCCTGTTGAATGCCCAGCTCCCTTTCCGTTCTTTAGGTCAGTCCTGCTTTTAGAGCCGGCACTCTCCCTCAGGAGCAGACGCAGGCTCTTCAAATGCCTTTGAATTGTGTATTGTAATTCAGGTCCAGATTGATCAAACTTTGATGCAGAGCAACAGAGCAAGACAACTTGCTGCACTGCACTGAGTCAAATGGAGATGACAGGAATGCACCATATCTATCAGGATATGGTGCATTCGTGCTCTCTCCTTACACTTCCAGACTTGTGACTTCCTATCGCCAATGCAGGCATCCTTACGCCATGGTGCAAGGGTGACTGTATTGCTGGCAGGATTGTTTTTGTGCAGGAAGGAACACCTTCCTGCACCACAAAAACAATCCTTAGAAGCGTTTTCCTCTTTCTAAGTGTGTTGCAGAATGCAGCACACTCAGGAGGAGGAAACGACAAGGGGAAATAAAGATATTTCTACTCGTTGTGCCTCTATGGGGAAGGTGTACAATTTTGATGCATTCTCAGGTTTACCAGTCTATGTAAATCTGGGAATGCACCAAAATACCTAGGTAGCTGCATGGGAACATCCATGCTCCACCCATGTAACGCCTTCCAGGCACAGAGTAACTTGCGTTACTCCAGATTTACCAAGCCATGCATGCCCACGCAAGATTGCCTTGCATAGCATGGTAAATTTGACTTAAGGATTGTGTTAAGGATAAGAAGATTCAAATGTTCCATATATTTAATTTTATTATTGTACATCATATGGTAAACAACATAATACATGATGAACAGATCCGAAAGTGAGGTGTGCAACATGGGCGCTGATTCACTCAAATGCCTGGGGTAGCTGAAGTGACATCAGGTACCCTTGGACCTTACTGGCATGACAGAAAGCGGCATCATATGACCCTTGACCCAGATTTTTTCCAGGAAGGCATGTCACATTGTTGTAATTTGGCAGCATTTAAGTTAAGCATTAGCTGAAGACAGCCTGTATTTAGAGGCTAAATTGTCCGCTTTGTGGAATCCATTTTGTATTTCTGTCAGCCATTTTGGATGCCATGTGCTACCATGTGCTCGCCATGTGCTCTGTCCTACCTTCCTGTCAACTGCTCTTGAAATCTGCCTAGAGACAAGTTATATTTAGTTCCTCTTGCTTTGCACATGCTCAGTTGAGCTTGCAGCTGTTCCGAGTTTATAAATGTCAGGATGTGTCTACTAAAAGTAGAAACTGTTAGCTCCACCCACTTGTCGACTGTGCATTCTCTGTATGACCTTATATGTACCTAAAACCAGCATTTGTGTTAGTACCGCCTTCATTTGAGCCCCTGTGTGGGTATAAAAGGACCAGGATCCTTCCATTCAGTGTGCTACTTCATGCATTACTGAAGGGTGATGTGTGTGAATGTAGCTCCACCTCATGAGGTTTAATAAACTCTGTCTTTTCTATTTCCAGTTTCTGTGCCAACTTCTTCCTAAGTGTCTGAGGACTCTGTGCAGAGAAGGGAGAACCCCTAAGCACTGGTAGGCCTTGCTGAGGCTCACTACAACAAATTGGCGCTTCCAACGTGGGACTCATCAGCGACTCGGATGCCCGAAGGACTGGTCGCGACGAAGGATTGGATTCTCGCTTTTGGACGCGATCGCTGCCTGAGGAGACCTGAGTCTTGGCACCCACGGCGTTTTTCCTTTCTTTCTGATCTGACCATCCCGGCGGCGCCAGTCCTTAACTGAGATCTCTTCTGTTGATTCGCCGTGCAGTGACCATTTGGTCGATTTGAGAACTTGGCAGTTGGAACCTGGACACCATTTGATTGGTAAGAGCCGTTTTGCGGCACTTGCTGTTGGTTTGATGCCTTTGATTGGTAAGGTAGTTTTAGTAACACTTACTGTGGCTTTGTTTGTATGATTGGCCAATTTTGGAATCTGTTTTGTAATTATATATGTATTGCAATACATATAGGCAGGTAATGAGGAGAATTTTCTCTATTTAAAATTGTTTGAACAGCGCAACGTACGAAGAGTACCTTAAGCGCTACTTTGATTATAATACTGCATATTTTGCACTATTTTTTGGCATGCCTGTTTTCAGCACACTTCGTAGGATATGTTGCTTTTGTAGTGGTACCAATTTGAGACTTGACGAAGCACAACCAGCCCTCCGGAGGGGACGCCTAATAGGGATATGTATATTAAGTATGGTATTTCTTCTATAATGTACTGCACGTTATGGAATAAATATACTAGTAAAGACCCTGAGTTGCGTTGGCCTATATATGGGTCATTTGATTTGCGAAAGATTCAGTATGTGGAACAATGTATGTTTAAACACAAGACTAGGCAAGATATGTTTGATTGTGTGCGAATGTGGGAGAAAGAAGTGCGTGAGCGAATGAAGCGTGAGCAAGCCTTGATTGACAAAGAACAGCGAAAGACCATTTATGCGAAAGCATTAGAGTTAAAAAACAAGGAGATGAAAGAAATTAAAGAGAGGGAAGATAGGGAACGCCATTTACAGGTAACTGGCCAATACGCTGTTAGGCAGCCCCTTTATCCTATCCTTAATAAACCACAAGATGATTTCTTGTTATTAGATCGTTCTCCACCTCCGTATATTTTTTCTTCCGCTCCTCATGAGTCAGATGAGGACTCTTTTTCAGACCAGGACAAAGCTCGAGAAACTCGCTCCATGCTATCTGCTGAGCGTGCATCTGACATTAGATCTACTGCGCGTAAAGCCGTTCGTAGTACTACCACTGCCTCTGAACCTTTAGATAGTATAAAAGGATGGCAGGAAAGGGAGCAAATATATTTTACCGATACATTTGCTGCAGAGGTTATTGAACAATTTAGGAAGTATTCGGTAGAAATGGAGCCCGATGATGTAGCAACTGATTGTAAACAATTACGTGACGGTCTTTTTGTCTTCTCCCAGGTGGCTGACACGATCAGACGCTTGGTTAAACTGCGTGTTGAAGCAGCCCGTTTGCGAGAGGAGAAAAAGGCAGCAGAAACAGCTGCACTAGCATCTCAGATCAGCATGGCACGAACTCCTACTCCTGAAACAGATAAGAATGTTGTAATTCATGTGAAACCCATGCGGGAAGCCGCGCCTTTATATGTTCCTCCTAAAGGAACGGGTACAGAGGATGATAAGACTTCTCTTAATGCGAAAGGGTACTTTATTTATAATTGGGTTTACACTCCTTGGAATAGAGCAGATGTTATGGCCCTTAAAAATGCATTGCCTGACCCGCGAAAGAATCCAGCAGCCTTTTATGAGGAAGTTGAGGGTGCAATCAGCTCTTGTACTATGACTCTGTCTGATATTGATTTGTTTTTTGGATTAATATTACCGCCTGATATGTGGAGAACTGTGCGTAGAATAGATGATAATGCGACATTTGGAGCATTGTGGAAAGATTTAGAGCGGTTAGATGAAGATAGAGAACCTGCACAGAAACCGTGTCAGTTAATTTTAAATCTTCTGGCAGCTATATTAGTTAAGTTAAAGACGATCATTCCCCTAAGAAGATAGATTGGACAGTGCTAGCGTCTTGCAAGCAAAAGGTAGATGAATCAGTTTCCGACTTCTTCACACGTTTTGAAGAAGCATTTCACGATTTTAGTGGCCAGTCATTGACAGATGACACAGGTAGGCATCTGTTTGTCGATAAATATGTCGCAAACCTTTTGCCAGGAATAGCTAGTCGCTTAAAGGCCAGTGAGAGTTCATGGACTACATCTTCTCCGGTTTCTCTTTAACTATGGCCCAGTATTATGAGCGGCAAGAATTAGAAGCCAAAGGTAATGAGGACAAAAAGTCTAAAGAGTTGAAAACAAAGGTTATGTTGGCTCAAGCTTATGGTCCGCCTTCTAGAGATAATGATAGAGGTGGACGTGGATCTTATGGTTCGTCCTTTCCTTCCTCTGCCCGTTCGAATTTGTCTGTTGATCAGTGTGCGTACTGCAAAAAATTTGGACATTGGCTTTCTGATTGTCCAGTGCTGCGTGCTCAGCAGAATCTACGTGGTCGGGGACAAATGAGAAATCGTTCAGGATATCAAGGGCCTAGAGGAAGCGCGAATGATCGTGCTCGGTTTGATGCTAATACACGTGGGCAGAATGGGTTTAACACTTTTGATAGAAGGAACCAATATCAAATGTCTGACTATGTGCCCTCTGATTTTCAAGATTCTGCTTATGCATAGGATTGCCTAGGATGGGGTAAGGAATCAGTTGAAGTTCCAGTAGATCAGAGGGGTCCCTATGTTACAGCACATGTTTTGGGTTCTACTGATCAGTTTCTGGTTGATACAGGAGCTACTCGTAGCGCCTTGTCTAAACAATTGGTTCCAAGGGCTCCCCTGTCTGGCTTAACCATTACATCGATAGGTTTCGATGGAACACCTTCCCTTAGCCCATTGTCACAACCACTTGCATTTGATATTGATAAGTTTACTGCTCCATGTCCGTTTTTGCTTTCTCCAAACACACCAGACAATATTGTGGGTCTTGATATGCTTAAATATTTTAGGGCTACGATACGGTGTTCTCCGGAAGGAGTACGGGTTATTTTGAATGACAACTACCCTATGATTGAGAGATCTTGTATTGTTAAAGAGGACATTGCACTAGCCTCACTCCCTAGTACTTTGTGGGCTACTTCGGACACTGATGTAGGGCAAATGGTTATTCCACCAGTACATATTAGTGTCAAGGAGGGCGCTTTATTGCCAAGACTGCCTCAGTATAAAATTTCTCGAGAAGGAGAAGAAGCACTCACACGTATTGTACATGATTTAATTAAGGTGGGGGTTGTGGAAGAAGTTCCTTACAATATTTGCAATAGTCCGATTCTTCCCATTTTGAAAAAAGATACTGACACTAGGATTTATAGATTTATTATCGATTTGAGAGAAGTCAACAAGATTGTAGTACCACAGTACCCCGTAGTCTCTGACATAACGACATTGCTTACCCTGGTCCCTCCAACAGCAACTACATTTTCTGTAATTGATCTGAAGAACGCTTTCTTCTCGATTCCTATTCATCCTGATAGCCGATATTTGTTCGGTTTCACTTTGAATAATAGATCATACAGATTTTGTAGAGTTCCTCAAGGCTATACTGAGAGTCCTAGTATTTACAGTCAAGCATTGAAGAGACAGCTTGATTCCTTTACCTTGTCTAAAGGAGTGGCTCTCATACAATATGTCGATGACATCTTGTTGGCAGCCGATACACCTGAGCAGTGTGAGAAATGCACTTTGTCTTTGCTTTCTTTTCTTGCTACACACCACCATAAAGTATCACGAAAGAAATTGCAATATTGTAGACCGAAGGTGACCTATTTAGGACACCTTCTGTCTAAGGAGGGCCGTGCACTGACACCAGATCGCATTCAAGCAATTTTAGACACCCCAGTACCTTCCACGCAGAAAGATGTCCGTGCATTCATTGGTCTGACTTCGTTTTGCAGGCAATGGATATTGGGTTTTTCACACATTGTTAAGCTCTTGCTAGCACTTTTGACTAAAAACACTCCGATCCCCCTTCCATGGACAGATGAATGTCAAAATGCTTTTTGTCAGTTGAGACAAGCTCTTTGCTCTGCACCAGTGTTAGGCACACCAGATTACACGAAGGCTTTTACACTCTATGTACATGAGAAAGAAGGATGTGCATTGTCAGTTTTAGTACAGACACACGGGGACAAACAGCGTCCTTGCGCATACCTTTCTGCAGTTCTTGACCCTGTTGCTCGTGCATTACCTGGGTGCTTCCGTTCAGTTGCAGCGATGGCTGTGTCCATACGTCAGAGTGAAGGGATAGTTTTGTCACACAAACTGTTAGTGCTAGTACCCCATGCAGTAGATGCCCTTTTGAATCAGACTAAGACTCAGCACTTAACTAGTGCTCGTTTGACAGGATACGAATTGACACTGCTAGCACCTCATATTACCTTGAAGAGATGTGCGACACTGAACCCCGCCACTTTGTTGCCATATCCTGCGACTCAGTCTCAGTCAAAGGAGCCTCACGATTGTATATTCCTTACTGAGGAACAGACAAAGGGTCGCATCGATTTGCAAGATACGCCCCTTCCAGATGTAGATGGGGAACTGTGGGTTGATGGGTCCTGTTTGAAGTTACCAGATGGCACGACTTCAGCTGCTTATGCAATTACCACGCTTAAGACAGTAGTGGAAACAGCTCGCATACCTCAGAAGTCGGCTCAAGCAGCTGAACTAATAGCTTTGACACGAGCATGTGAGCTTAGCACTGACTTGTGTGTGAACATTTACACGGATAGCCGCTATGCTTTTGGAGTGGTTCATGATTTTGGCCTACTCTGGAAGGAAAGAGGCTTTCTTACATCCCATGGGATGCAGATAATGCACGGAGAGTTAGTGCATAATCTCTTGACTGCACTTACATACCCAAAGAAAGTTGCTATTATGAAGTGTAGCGCACACAAGAAAGTGACTGACAAAATAGGACAAGGCAATGCCTTTGCAGACCGCGTAGCCTCGTGAGACTGCGATGCAGCGAAGCACTACACCCATGTACGTAGTGAAATCACAAGCTGAGCGTTGGCATGATGCTAGAGAGGAAGTATTGGATATACAGAGATCTGCTTCTGTGGAAGAGCTTGAGCAATGGTCTAAAGAAGGAATATTAGATGATGAGGGTTGTTGGCGTAACAAAGAAATGAATAAGTGGAAAATGCCTGCGGCCTATTTACAACCTATGGTTCAAATGGCACATGGGCTGGCACATGTTGGAGCTCTAGCAATAACTACATTGCTTACACAAGTTTGGGAGCATCCTGAAATTGCTAGCACAGCCAAAAGGGTAGTACAGTCCTGTTTGATCTGTTGGCAGTATAATCCTGGAAAAGGGACACGAACTCCTACAGGAGGGTTTGCTACACCAACCGCACCTTTTGAAGTTTTACAGATGGATTACATCCAACTCGAACGCTGCAATAATCTGAAATATGTCCTAGTGGTGGTATGTGCCTTTAGCAAATGGATAGAGGCATACCCTACGAAGGATAATACTGCTCTCACCACAGCAAAGGTGCTTCTAAAGGAGTTTTTCCCTAGATACGGTGTTTGTAAACTTTTGTGGAGTGACAATGGACCTCATTTTATTGGGCAAGTTGTTGAGCATGTCCTGAAAGGATTAGGGATCAAACAGAAATTCCATACAGTTTTCCACCCGCAATCAGCAGGATTGGTGGAAAGGTATAACGCTACTCTAAAATCAAAGTTGGCGAAAATACTGGCTTCCACGTCTCTAAAGTGGCCAGATGCCCTACCTTTGGCATTGTTGTCCATAAGATCGGTGCCACATTCACGATCAGGTCTTACCCCCTATGAGGTGGTGTTTGGAAGACCAATGAACATTTGGGGAATTCCTAAGCCACGCCCCATACATGATGTTCCTTGTGTTCTGATGAATGATTATTTGGCACAGTTAACTGACAGTTTGATTTCTATTCATCAACAGGTTCGAGAAGCTCTTCCTGACAGATCTACAGGTGAGGCCCACAAACTCCGTCCTGGTGACCATGTAATGGTCAAGGTCTTCGACAGATCGAACAGCTTGGAGCCAAGGTGGCGAGGACCAGAGCAGGTGCTCCTTGCGACAAGGACAGCAGTTCGAGTGACAAACAGAAAGAATTGGATCCACAGCACACACTGCAAACGCGTGTCGCCTGCCTTGGTGGAACCTGCTGTGTTGACCGACCATCGAGAGATTCTGGAGACGGAGAAAGGCCAAGCTATCTCACCTGACGAATCTGCGGAAGTCTTCCCGGACCACACGATCACTGGAGTATCCAGATATCAATTGAGACCGAGGAAAGGATCTGCAGTTTTGAAAAAGACTGGTTGAGCTACCGCCCTGGGTTAGTGAAACGGAGAGCCATTGTGGCAAGGGGAGGGGGATCAGCCCTGTATTAGTGTAGTGACACCCGCTTTGGCCCATGGTGAAGAAATCAGCGGCTGCCCAGGGAGAAGAGCTCCAACGACTGTTTGCAACAAGTTTTCAGAAAGATCAATCATTACTGCTGCTAAAATGAAAAAACAAATCATTTGTGCTGTAGGGTTTGTTGTTGCTATGGTGGCTATGGCAGCAATTACGTGGTACATCGAGAAGGTGGCTCCTGTTCGCAGCTTTTTGTTGCCACTACGCCAGTACCCGTGGAACACCACTACTTTACTCTTCCTTACCATGAGCAAAAGCATCGACAATCTTACCTGAACAATACTTTTATCCAGATGTTGCACCATACTCACAATGCTACAAATACTACCAACTGTTGGGTGTGTGGGATGATACCTGCACATCAAAAGAAAGGAGGAACACCTTTTATTCCTCTTCCATTTTCTCACAATGGTTCTTGTCAAGCTTGGTATGCGCTTTTGTTTGCATATGGAAAGCCTTCAGTAGGTGGGATTATTTTTCAACTTAATAAAGTATGTTATCAAAATAAAGAAGGTTATCCACAAGCCAAAGGGACTAAATGGGAATGGGAAGAGTATCAACCGGACAATATTTCAACACCATATGTTTTCACAAATGTGAGAATAATAAAGAACATTGGACCTTTTGTGATTTCTGTGACAAAAGCTAAAGCAGATTTGTGTATTTGTAGTGTTGGAAGAATTCCAGTGGGGAGGAGCGAGTGTACTGTAATCCTGACCATTGAAGGTGCCAATAAGAGCACTTTCACAGCCTCGCATAACACGTATTTTGTGTGTGGAAATAACGGATATTATCAATTACCTGTTGGGTGGTCAGGAATCTGCTATGTATCTTTTCTGTTGCCCCCTGTGTTTCTGGCACCTGCATTGTATCACCGTGATTTTAAACTGTACAATGACATTTCCAAAAACAGAAATAAGAGGACAATAAGTATGGATGAAGTTGACCAAACCGACACTACCCTACAACAATATGTTGATTTCAACTTGGGCTTATTTTTCTTTGTGGGTGCTGCATTAAACAGCAGGAAAATCCGACGACTAACTCGTGTCGTGGAAGCTGTTACCAATCAGACAGCTATGGCACTTGGGAACATTACAGAGGAACTACAGATTGCAAGGATTGTAGCACTCCAGAATAGGATGGTGCTAGACGTAATTTTGGCTGATCGAGGTGGTGCATGTCGCATCATCGGTAGCAGCTGTTGTGTATTCATACCAGATCACTCACCTTCAGTATATGACGCAATATCAAAATTGCATAAGATTGCTGCAGAAATTCATCCAGAGACTGGAACTTGGACTTTTGCTGGATGGTTTTGGACTCTTGTTTCTGCTTGGGGCTGGAAGCTACTGACTATCCTGTGTGTAATAATTGTAATATTTTTTACATGCTGTGTATGTATCCAATGTGGTCCAATGCTTTGCTCCATTTGCATTTCTGCTTGTATACCTGCCAGAGGGAACATTGCTGAAACAAAGGCCCAACAAATGTTGAATAAAGAGGTGGCCGAAATAATGTTAATAGATATACGGGATGAATATCTAGATTACCCCAGATAAACGAATGTCTTCAGCCAATGCTGAAAGGGTCGTCTGTTGTAATTTGGCAGCATTTAAGTTAAGCATTAGCTGAAGACAGCCTGTATTTAGAGGCTAAATTGTCCGCTTTGTGGATTCCCTTTTGTATTTCTGTCAGCCATTTTGGCTGCCATGTGCTACCATGTGCTCGCCATGTGCTCTGTCCTACCTTCCTGTCAACTGCTCTTGAAATCTGCCTAGAGACAAGTTATATTTAGTTCCTCTTGCTTTGCACATGCTCAGTTGAGCTTGCAGCTGTTCCGAGTTTATAAATGTCAGGATGTGTCTACTAAAAGTAGAAACTGTTAGCTCCACCCACTTGTCGACTGTGCATTCTCTGTATGACCTTATATGTACCTAAAACCAGCATTTGTGTTAGTACCGCCTTCATTTGAGCCCCTGTGTGGGTATAAAAGGACCAGGATCCTTCCATTCAGTGTGCTACTTCATGCATTACTGAAGGGTGATGTGTGTGAATGTAGCTCCACCTCATGAGGTTTAATAAACTCTGTCTTTTCTATTTCCAGTTTCTGTGCCAACTTCTTCCTAAGTGTCTGAGGACTCTGTGCAGAGAAGGGAGAACCCCTAAGCACTGGTAGGCCTTGCTGAGGCTCACTACAACAACATGACCCTAACAACAAACTCACACATTCTCTTACACCCCCTTACAATGATTCCTATTAATCTCAGTCACTCTTAATTTCACTCATACTCAAGCGTACTTACTGATACTACTGACACTAAGGCCCAGGTTTACTAACGCTTTGCACTGTGTTTGTGCCATGTTTGTGATGCAAACCGGGTGCAAAGTGTTAGGGTGGGATTTACTATCCAATGCAAATCCCGATTTGCATTGCATAGATTCCCAAAGTAATATAAAATTGCCCTATACACTGCTTTAGATTATTTTGCGTCAAATAGGCTTTCCATGTGTGGTGCATGGGTGTTCCAATGCAAAAAATACAAGGGGTCCCCTAGTTTGAAGGAGAGCGGAAACAGGGGAAAAAGACCATACATTTACTGACAACCCGCCTCCCCTCAAGAATGCAGAAAATAAAACATTATCATTCCTGCTTTTCATCACTTATTTGTAAGTTTGTTTCATCATATTTCCAAGAAATCAAATTAAAGTATCTCAATATGTGCCAATTATTTAATTAGCCAATATTCAATGTTGAAACCTCAATTCATACCCTACCAACAACAATCATACCACATATACTCCACTCATACCATACTAAAAACAGACAATTACCTCAATATGTGAAAAATGTCAAACCACTGGATTATGCAGAGAACTGATTTTTTTCTTCTTTATATTAGAATCTGTAACACCGATATCCACAATAATTATTCATTCAAACAATATGGGAAGTCCCTCATTATTTGCAAACATATACATTATTAAGTTTCATTTTATTTTCTGGTGTATTATTATAGTCATGATAGTCCCCATGGTTGTTGTTCAATCAATAATCTATATTGAGTCTGTGCCAACTCACGTTTTGGTGAAACCACCAAATACATGGTCACCTTCCTCAGGGCATAGATTGTCAATTTAAAATCCAAACGTTTACAGGGAAACATCCTAGTGTCCAACAGTCCGAGTTTTATAAGTGAAGACAGTATTTGAAAGAGATAAAGCCTGAATAATCAAATACGGCGCTCACTTCAAATGAATAAGCTTTGAATCTAAATAGGCACTTGCATAAATCTAATTTAGATATCTATGGTTAAACACACCGAGTTGGGGGGCGGAGCTTGCTCGCGACCAAGATGGCCGCTTGAGCCTTGAGCTCCGCAACATCGTCCTGCAATCCGACAGTTATCCGGCAGCATCGCGCTTCGAAATTGAGTGCACTGAAGTGGCCTGTGCTTTGGCAGGCACGGGGGGCCCGGCGATTGCATTCTGATCTGTTATTACCCACTGGTGCAGGAGGTACGGAGTGCTGAGACCGCCCGCCCGGCGGGCCTGTGATCCCCGGGCTCGAGTAGCACGACGGCGCGAACCGACCCAGGACACGAGTGGTGCTGTTGCGGCGAGAGACGCTGTCCCGACCGCTGCTGGGCTCCGCTGGTGCATGCTGCTGCGCGCCTGCGGTCCGATTGCGGCTTTTGAGAGCTTTTGGCCGATTGAAGTCTTTTGGCCCCGGCCGTTGGCCTGACGTGGTCGGAAGAGACGAACCTCTGGACCCGTGACTGCGGCCGGACAAGCCAGACCCAGCACGGCGGAGGAGCGAGAGCGGCAACAGTGAACCAGGAACGGTGCTCCGCTCGGGGAGGCACTGGGGCCCTGAACGCAGGCCTCGTGGGCCTTCACGCGTCCCTGCCGCCTTGGACGGTTGTGGCACAGAAGAACGGCCCGACGCGACCTGGAAAGCCCGAGGCGGGCCTAACGGGGCGACACTGGTTGAACTATGCGCACCGCTGAGGTACGATTCTTGGACTGGCCGCCACTTATGATCTGCGACGCGGCTGAGGTTCCTGTGCCCGCGGAGCCCCCGGTGAGTTCGACGTGGAGACGAGGAGGGCGGAATGAGAGAGTGCAGGTAGCATGCAGTGAGTTGCCCTGCCCCTTCAGGAGGGGGCTCGCACAGGTGTACACCCTGCATAGGAGATATAGTGGAGCTCTGGACGGTGACTGTCAGGCCTGCAGGGTGACACTCCGGGAGGAGCATTGGGGCCCTGAACGAGGAGAGCGATTACGGACCCGTACTTCTGCCATTTAGAGCAGTGCGCGCTGGACGTGCTGACACACGTGGAGCCTTGCGGGTGGCGACTCACTGCACTGGGCAAGTCATAGGAGTGAGTGCCTGAATGGGCAGTGTTTGGTGGAACACCTTTTGCGGTAAGCTATAGCTGTGGCACGTGGATCGGGACTGAGATTGCAGAGGGACGGTGGGAGTGCGTGGAGGCCCGATACTGCTGGAGACCTGGGGGAGGTGCGGCACGCCTCTGTTGAGAGGGGTCTGGCACACACATGCTGATGGTGGTGGGAAGAAACTCGCCAGGTGGACGTGCCCCACTGCAATAGCGCTTTGTGCGAGTGCGGAGTTCCTTGGGGGAGAACTCCAGTGATTCTCCGCTGACCGGGCAGGCAGGTGCTTGTCCCGTGCATTGGGCGCGCATATTGGCCAAGGCTTGGGACCGGCTAGGGGAGCGTCCTGGAACAACCAATGGGCGTTGTGTGCTGACATTGGTGAGCAGGACGGAGTCGCCTGAGGGAGTGAGCATTGCCAGGAGCGTAGTCAAGAAGCACTGAAGACTGGTAGTGGCTTGGCGTTTCGCGCAGCTGGTCCAGTGGAGTGTCTCGCGGATCTTTGGCGCTGAGTGGTGAAGGAGTGTCGTTGGAAGCACTCAGCTAGCAATGACGATGGGCAGAGTGGATAGGACCCAACCTAAAATCTCCTTTGATCAGAGGCGGTCGAAGTCGCACGATGCCTCTACGGAGGCGGAGACACGTATGCTGACCCCAGCGCCCACGGACCCCGGCACGGACATTCGGAGCATGCTTCTGACCATGGAAAAAATCTACAGGGCGGCATCACCTCTCTAGGCACGAAAATGGACGCTCTTTCCTATAGGATGGACAGAATGGCCGAGCGCTTAGACAAACACGCCGAACGTCTGGACATGTCGGAGCGCAGACTTACGGAGGCCGAAGAAGCCAATACTGCGTTAGACACAGAACACAAGCAGCTTGGCAGAGTTATGCGCGTCCTGCAGGATAAGACAGAAGACTTAGAAGCACTCTCCCTAACCTTAGAATTGTTGGCCTGCTGGAGTCCACTCACACTGGTAACATGGAGCAATTCATCGAGAAGCTATTGGTTGAGCTGCTGGGAGAGGGGGTATTTTCCTCAATGTTCGTAGTGGAAAGAGCGCACCGCTCACTGGGGCCTCGCCCGCCCCCGGGGGCGCCACCGCGTCCGATCATCGCTAAATTGTTTAATTATCGAGACAGAGACGCTGCCCTGCGACTAGCGAGAGACAAGCGTTCATTGTCCTATGAGGGTTCAGAGATTTCGCTCTTTCCAGACTTTACGATCCGAGTGCAGGAGGCCCGCAGGCAGTTGATCCCCATGAAGAAGCAACTCCGCGAACTGGGCATAGATTACGCCATGCTATACCCTGACACGCTTCGCGTCAACACGCAGGGGTGCTCCCATATTTTCACGGATCCTAAAGAGCTCCAGAAGGCGTTAAAGGGGTGGACAAAAGAGCGGCGTCGCAGTCCGGAACGGCAGCAGCTCGGTGAGGCGGCAGGAGGAGACCTGGACGAACAGGACTAACAGCGGAGAATCACGGCGCATTGCTAAGTAGGGCTATGAACACACAAAGGAGGGGGGGTGCTGGGCTTTCAGGGCTGTGCTGAATGGGCGGGGTGGCGGCGAGACTACTTCTGTTGGGCTTGGGTCATCACTAAGTTGGGTACGCTTCTCGCCTTAGTACTTACTTGGAGCAACCACCTGCCAACTACACATGTGGAGACTGGGTATGTCGTTAAGTGAATGACGCAGGTGGGGGCCACTGGGAGTCTGAGATAGCTTTCTAGGTGTATGCAAGCCGGGTCACTGGAGCCACTGGATATTTGGCCGAGAGATGTACCTGCTAAGTTAGTGTATTGTGTGTCGCTTAGGATCTAGGCATATGGGATGGCGATGCTGTTGCTCATGTTTGGGGCGATGTGCGGGGAGGGGGGCTGTTTTATGTTTACACAGTCTCTTTTTGTGCTGTTGAGCAACATCTGCCCACGAGTGAATCACACGACGGGGGTCCTGTTTGATTGGGGGGGATGGTTTGGATGCTATTGGGGATGACTCACGACCAAGTTGGGGGTGGTCTGTTGTGGGAGGGGGGATTGTGGGAAAAGGGGAATGTTTTAATGTTCCTGTTGTTTAAAGTCTCACACCGGCCTTTGATGGATAGGCACACTTGCCACAGGTTGAATAATCCAGGTTGCACCACATTAAGAGTAGGGGCGGATGGCGGGACACGGTGAGCCCCAATGTCCAAGGCCGCTAGACTCTCTCCGCGCGCTTATGTGGAATGTCCGGGGGCTCAATGACCATCGTAAACTGCGTAAGGTACTCCACTACCTGAAGAGACAGAACATTGATGTGGCCCTGGTACAGGAGACCCATCTCCCATTGAACAGTGCTATTCTGCGCAGCAGAGGGCTGGCGGATCATGTTAATGTCTCCGGATTCACCACACATGCTACGGGAGTCCTGACATGGGTTAACCCTCAATCCCCCTATACATTGGTCCAATTGGTATCAGACAAGAATGGTCGCTATGTTATTTCCAAATGTCAGGGAAGAGGTCTCGACTTAATTATAGTGAATGTATACGGCCCCAACTATGACTGTCCGGAGTTTTTCTCTGCACTGGCGTCTGTAGTGGCCAGATACGCAGAGGCGCGGTACCTCTGGGGTGGGGACTTCAATTTGGTCAGAGCTCCAAATCTGGATAGATCCGGGGGTCTGGTGAGGAAGACCACAGCAGCGGCACGGGCACTTGAATGCGCTATGACGAGACTGGGCCTCTGCGATGCTTGGCGCCTGAGATATCCAGGCAAGGGGGGCTACACACATTATTCTGCATATCACAACTTGCACACCCGTATAGATTATTAGTTACTCTCTGCTTCCCTGGTAGAGCACGTTCGGGAATGCTTGATTTTTCCGCGCACTCTATCGGACCATTCTCCGTTGTTATTGGTTATTAGTACGCCGAAGAAGACTATTCCTCCATTCACCTGGCGCTTCCCCCCTTACTCACTGCTGGACCCTCTTTTTAAAACTGAATTAGTGGAGGCAATAGAATCCTTTTTTCCCATAAATGTGGGTTCAGTGGATAGTTTCCAAACAGTGTGGGAAACGTTTAAGGTATATATCCGTGGCGTAGCTATGGCCAAGCACTCGGGGGTTCTCCGCTCGATTCGTGGCAGACTCTCTACTCTGGAGAAGGAACTGGGGGCGTTAGAACAATCTCTGATAGAGAACCCAGATGAGACGACCACGCAAGCCATTAAGGACCGCTTGGGGGAGTATCAGGAAGCTGCAGATAGCGAACTGAAACACATGGGTAAATATGAGACAGCGCGCACCTACGGGGAGGGGGACAGACCGGGGTCGGTTCTGGCGCAGATTATCAAAGCCAAGCGCAGCAGAACGCTGATCACGGAGCTCAAGTCGGAAGAGGGGGACCTGCTTACGGAAGAGGCGGACATAGTGGACCGGTTTAAGAGATATTATGGGGCCCGTATACACTTCCCGGTCTACCGGCACGGATGACCAAATTTTGGACTATCTAGAGCATATAAAATTGCCATTCCTCACGAACACGCATCGCGAGTTTCTTATGCGGCATATTGAACAGGGCGAAATATTGCATGCATTGTCAGGAATGCGAGCAAATAGCGCTCCGGGGGTTGATGGCCTAACTGTGGGGTTCTATAAGACATTTTTGGATGTACTACTCCCGCACCTGGCAGCGCTTTTTGATGATATGTGTGTGTCAGGCACAATGCCACCATCAATGAGGGAGGCGGTTATTGTCGCCATACCTAAACCAGATAAGCCGCTAGATGAGTGTGGATCTTACCGCCCACTCTCCTTGCTCAATGTGGATACCAAAATCTTTGCAAAGATTCTTGCTAATCGTCTTTCCCCCCTGGCACCGACACTGGTAGCTCCGGAGCAAGCGGGGTTTGTCCCGGATAGAAACCTCACCTATAACCTTTGCACAGTGTTCGGCACCATCCAACATGTCGGTCACGATACTAAAGCCGTTGCTGTCTTTCTTGACATGGAAAAGGCCTTTGACTCAGTCGAGTGGCCTTTTCTCCAGCATGTTCTAACTAAGATGGGACTTGGCCCAGTCTTCCTTCAGCTGATTGGGGTACTGTACACCTCACCCAGGGCGCGAATAAAAATCGGTAATTTGGTGACGAATCCTATAGCTATTACACGAGGAACGAGACAAGGCTGCCCGTTATCACCGGTTTTATACGCTTTGGTCGCAGAACCGTTGGTGTGTGCGCTCCGAGAGTATCACGGACATGAAAGTATCAGTTTTCCGACATATAAGATAGTGGTCTCCACCTATGCGGATGATACACTGTTGTACGTCCGAGATCCGGAGAACAACCTTTCCTCTATTATTAGGGAAGTTGTGCATTTCAGAGCGCTGTCAGGATTACGAGTCAACTGGCCTAAATCCATAATTTTCCCACTCACCCCGGCTACGCTGCAATTTGAACCAGAGTATCCACTATGCTGGTCTACTGAGTCGATTCGATACTTGGGCATACGGCTCCATACAGATTCGGAGGTCGTGTTTCGGGAAAATTACGGTACAGCGGTCAGCAAGCTGGAGGATGACGTAGAGGGCTGGATTAAGCTACCTCTATCATTATTAGGTAGAGTGTCCATCATGAAGATGGTGATTTTGCCCCGGTTCCTGTTCTTGTTCACATATATTTCCATTGTTCTTCCAGTATCATTTTTTCAGCGAGTCCAGGCATTGATGATAAAGTTAGCCTGGGCGGGTAAACAGGCACAGGTGCGTTGGCAGGTACTTACCCTCCCGTATTATATGGGGGGGGCTGGGTGCCCCGGACTTGAGTCTGTATTACAGGGCGGCGCAAGGCGCTCAGGCGTACCACTGGATGCACGGCTCGCCAGATATCCTGTTTCTCCGCATGGAACATCTATTTGCCGACCCGCTACCTTGTCCTGCTACCATATGTGCACCCGTTGACCGAAGGACAGGGATACTAGACAGGCTTAATTCGACCTGCCACGCCTGGCACACTTTGTTGAACTTGCAGGCGGGGGCGTTATTGTATTCGCCGGCTATGCCTATTGAATGGGCCCTTTGGCTTGCCCCATGCCATGAAAAGGGAGTGGTTCGAGCTTTGCAAGCATTGAATGTTCGGACGATGGGAGACTTGTTCAATGACGGGATAGTGAGGACATGGGAAGACGTGGGGGGCTCCGCCGCGGCCAGCCTCTTGCTCCAGAGATTTCAATTTCACTGGGTGCGGAGAGCCTTACGGGAGGTGCTGGGGGACGATCTGCAGGAACCACCGGAGATGCTGGAACTGTCATATATTATTAAAGCTAAAACGCCGCGCAAGGCGGTCTCCAACGTTTATAAATTGGCAATGTCACATAGGGCGAATAAATATACGAAAGCCAGACTAGCCTGGCAGTGTGACTTGCACAAGGAAATAGATGACTCTATGTGGTCCTATTGCTGTGCTAGCACCCGGCGCATTTCGCTACACGGCAGACATAGGCTTGTCCACTTCAAGTTTTTGAATAGAGCGTATTACACTCCAGAGAGACTGTGTCGATATGGGTTACGGGAGGACTCGGATTGTGACAGATGTCGTGCGCATTCGGCGGACTTTGTCCACCTAGCTTGGCATTGCCCTGAAGTGTACAGATTTTGGGAGCAGATCTTCCTGGAACTGGGCAGGGTGGTGGGTGTGGAGCTTTCCCCAGACCCGGCCCTGGCTCTCCTGGGGTACTCCTAAACGACTGCCTACAGCGATCCGCAGGTTAGTTGATATGGGTCTGCTGGTGGCAAAGCGGCGTGTGGCAATGTGTTGGTTGAAGGGTCCTGTACCCACAATGGCGCAATGGTCGCATGACATGCTTTATTGCAGCACCCAAACTGAGACCTTTAGTGAATTATTACCTCCCAGGAACAGGCCCAAGAACTTCTGGGGACTATATACTACGTACCTGCTTACTAAAGAGGTTGCCCCAGAGGAGGCGGCTTCTGCCATCTCTGACATGCGCACCCATGACCCTGGAGTATGAACCCCCTCATATGAAACATAACAAGTGTCACTCCCCTGGACACATTCCTACTGGTATAGGTTCGCATCTGCCTTGTTGAATGGCATCTGCAGAGTGGAGGGACGGGTCAGACCTTACTAAATTGGCACGGGGTCCCCCTTGCTGGAGACACTGGGGGGTATTGGTCTTGGGGTGAGGTGTGTAGTTACATGCTTTGGGAGTCCGAAAGTACATTGTGATTGTTGTCCTGGAATGGTGGGTTTAGTGCAACATGTGCGCTTTTTGAACGGCGGACCTACTATTACCTGTGATTGAAGACTGCTGCCTGCCCCTTGGGTTGTTGGCTAAATAGCTGTGTTCATTGCTGGGAATTATTGAGCTGCCGGCCCGAAGGGTTGTAGGCGAGAGGCTGTGTTAATTTGAGACTTTGTTTTAATAAAAGTTTTAAAAAATTAAATTAAAAAAAACACACCGAGTTTGTCTCTGACAGTGCCCAACAAGGATAAAAAGATGCATGCGGTCTACCTAGAGTCACTATATTAAGGCATCAAATACCATCTGCGTCTTCAAGAATTGTCCTTCCCGGCCGGCGCTGAAAAAAAAAATACAATGCTACCACGCATAGGTTTTGATGCAAATCCCTATCTTCAAACATTGGTAGAGAAGAATTTGTGCCAACATCTTAATACTCGTCAAGGAAGGCATAACGAAGAGAAATGTTTTCATTTTTTCTCATTTTTCCAACTTTTGCATGTGCGCTGCATTGTACAGCACACATACAAAGAGGTCAAAGTCTTAAACAGTAGTTATTATACTGGAAGGTAAACCTTCCTGTACAAAGCCAGTGCTTCAGAGAATGCACACACACTTGCACTATGGAAAAAGTGTGTGTGCATTGGTGTGTGGCTGCTAAAAGTGCACCAGCACACAGTGAGAGAGAGGAATGGGGATAAAACTGAGGTTTTAATTTTTGGAAACCATCAGGATATCTGGTCAGAGGCTTGGTGGCCGGATACGCTTGGCCCTTGCCCCTGCCTTGGGCCTAGTGCTAAAAACGTAGGTATCATAATTGACAATTCCCTCTCCCTGGGCCCCCAAATCAGTAGAACAGTTTTCACCTGCTTTGGGATTATAAGGACTGTTAGAAAGATCTCCCAATTTCTCTCCTTTTCCTCCCGAAAACAGGCAGTTGTGGCCCCTGTGTTGTCTAGATTGGACTACTGTAATGCCCTCTATTTGGGTATTAATAAGGGGCTTGTGCATCGACTTCAGCTAGTGCAGATCGCTGCTGCCAGACTGGTGATTGGTTTTCCCAAATATCACTCAGTCTCGGCCACTATCAGTAATCTGCATTGGCTTCCGCTTGGTCGGAGAATTGTATTCAAATCCCTTTGCCTCGTTCACAAGGCTTTCCACAATACTGGGTCAGAAGGCATTAAAAAACTCTTTCGAAGATATGTCCCCACCAAACAGTTAAGATCTGCTAGCAAGAATTTGCTGATAGTTCCGAGTTTCAGGAAAGCTAGATGGGGGGGGGGTAGAGCTTTCTCTCTGGCTGCGGCCAAACTCTGGAATTCCCTTCCTTCCTCAATCTCTGGTCTGGAAACTCATTCTCTCTTCCGTAAAGCCTTGAAGACCTGGCTTTTCACCTTTTCAACTCTGTAAGCCCTGTACATATTTGCACAACTTTCTCTTGGCCCCTTTCCGTAGCGCCTTGACGCCCCTGGGCAAAGTTCGCGCTTTACAAAGCTAATATTCATTCATTCAGGTAATGCACCATTTCTTAGGAGATATGATGTATTTTTTCTCTTTCCTTTTGATGCAAGGCAGAGCAGCTACTTTGTTGCAGTGTTGCCTTGCATCAAAGAATAGAAATTTGGCTCTCAATCTCGAACAATCCCACCCACAGCCTGTCACTGAGTCCCACTCACGCACATGCTTACACTTACAGGCATACATTTAAAAACATTTTTACTTACCACAGCTGCCACCAAATGTCCTGTTCCAGATAAGTGTGCTCCATTTTTTCCTACACTAATAGTCTAGCAGTGAATAATAGACGATTATTGACTACTAGTATAAAGAAAAAGTGCTGCAAATAAGGAACGCAGATCAGCCCCAAGGTTTTTGGCACTGATTTTGCCGCCTCTGAGGCAACTGTTTGCAAAGTCAGTGCAAGGGGTCGCAAGAAGCAAACCAGGGGTCGAAGCTGTGACCC
Organism: Calotriton arnoldi; assembly: GCA_963921515.1. Taxonomy (NCBI): domain Eukaryota; kingdom Metazoa; phylum Chordata; class Amphibia; order Caudata; family Salamandridae; genus Calotriton; species Calotriton arnoldi. The sequence goes on along the minus strand of CAWUFW010000645.1, from coordinate 3,359,217 downwards.
CTGGCCACCCCTTAATGAGGTTGTCCTGTCCATGAAGGGCAAAGAGTATATTTCTTAAACTGGAGAAACTGTTAGGCATCATCACAACCGAGCAGTGACTAATTAAAATCTGGTTGCTTGTTAAGAGGACCAATCCATGCAGAAAGATTGCTTTCTGCTGGGTGATACTATATTCAGCCGCATCATCACATTTAGTTTCTCGCAAAGTAATACTTGTAAACCTGTGAAATGTATGAATTCAAGTAGGAAAAAATAATTAATCTTGAAGCACATTTCTGATTTTGGTTAATCTGAAGGCATGAGCACACTTTACACAAATATCTACTATCTCAAGTTAGAATCTATCCAGTGCTTAGGCTGAAAATTACATTAAAATTTGGTAACTGCATGATGTTTAAAGAGGCCTTTATTTCACATTTCCTTGTTTTCGGTATTATGAAAAAAAATGTTTTTAGATAGTTCGATGCAAGCAATTGGTGGCCACAGGAACGATTACATTTGCTTATAGATGACCTCAACGAAAAGCAATTAGCAACAAGTAATTCTTGGTCCTTACTGTGCATAATTTAGGACCAGAAGGAAATGAAAGCTGAGGTGATAATTCAAAAATGTATTTGCGCAGTGTTATACAGATTCCACCAGTAGCAGAATATATAGAGGGAGTGAATCAACATTATCCATGCTTTTAGGAGCTAAACACCTAAAATTGTGTTACATTTGCCACCGGACACGTAAATTTATCCTTGGCTAGCATATATACAGCTGAATAAAAATAATATAAATTATTTGCAACTGCATTGACCTCACAGGAGAAACCACTCATGCATCATACCAGCGTTTCAGTTACCTTGCACAGCGAAAACTTTAGGTTGATGTAAAGATGACAATCCAAGGTAAATGTCAAACTGTAGTTTATTAGAATCTTCCAACGCAGAGTAAAGTAGGCCAGTGAGGAGAACTGGGAGGAGCGTCCGGTTACGGTGATCATCAGCTGTCGTCTGGCCAACAATCCAGAACGCTCAGCTGATGACAGGAAGGAGGGAGGGGAAAGCGTGGCGAGAGGGAACAAGAGAGAGAGGGAAAACACGACAGTTGAGGAAGCTGGTTATGAATTTTACCTATTTTAAGACCGGCTAGATGTGATGATTTTCTGGATGATAACGTGCACTATCTTCTGGTAGTGTGTTTAACTTTAATTGGATTTTATAGCAGTTGGTGTGGCTGTGCCTGGAGAAGAACTCAGGGGCATATTATCAAGAAACGGCGTTAAAATTATCGCCGCTTTAGCGGCAGAAAACTGCCGCTAAAGCGGCGATAATGGGCTTGATAATATGCCCTTGAGAATTCCAATAGAAGCCCATGTTCTGATGTCAACATGGGCTTCTATTGGAATTCTCAAGGGCATATTATCAAGCCCATTATTGCCGCTTTAGCTGCAGTTTTCTGCCGCTAAAGCGGCGATAATTTTAACGCCGTTCTTGATAATATGCCCCTAAGATCGTCTACCCCAGTCCTCCTCTAAGTCCCCTCTCCTGGACCCCCACAGACTTCCAGTAAAGATGCACCACCCTGATGTCTTGGACGTCTGAGTGAACAGTATGCCACTTTAAAAGATTATTGTAATGTCTAAATTGTATTTTTCTCCCTTAATATGTGTGTTGGTTTAATTGGTGTTCTGAGAACTGGGTCTATCCTTTTGGTCAATAATTTTGAGCCCTGCACTCGAACCTTGCTTCCCAAAAAATATCCTTTGAACCCTTGCTTGTCAGCGCCATCATGGTGTTGCTGAGGTGGATTCAGGGCACAAGTCCTAAAAAAAGAAGTGGGGGGACGCACCAAGTTAGGTGGTGTCACCGGAAGTGACGTGACGAAATTTGCCGGACTCCGTCTGAAATGCGTGAATACATACAAGATACAAGTAGAGGTATAATACTGCAATAAGTGGCAGTCACTCAAAACACAAGAACACACTATACACAGGACCCATTCCTCGGATTACACGGTTATTACAGACTCGGGCCGTAGGCACTACGGGCATCTGTCAGGGTCCCTGGAAGTGACATGCTCGGCAGTGTTGACAGCGCAGCTCCTTGAAGCCTTGGCGCCTCGGCTGTGCTCTGAGAAAGGCTGGCAAGGGGAGGGCGCGAGGTGAAAGGGGGGATTAATCTGAGCCTCGGGTGCATTTGAAAGGCTATCATTCGCGCGCAGGTGCAGACTCGGGTACCGGCTCCATCTTTTGGGCAGGGGTGACGGCGTCCACCCGGTAAAAACCCGGTAAAATAAGTGGGGGGACGCCGTCCACCCGCGTGGTACCCCGACTCGAGCCCTGGGTGGATTCACATCTACATGGTAGTCTCTTGTGCCGCTGTTGAAGTCATTGCTCAGACCCAGCAGACTTCCAAGTGAGACCATCTGCCTGACACTTTGACCAGCTTAGGGTTGATTGTGCTGTGCATATTGCGTTTTCTTCCGTAAAATGTGCATTTATTTAGTTTGTATTGCGAGGCGGGAGTTTTAGAAGAGGAATTACCTGAACAAAATAAAAATTAAAGCAGTCCATATATTTCTCTATCAGATGCCCCATGTGCAAATGGTATACCTGGATGGGGGTTCAGTGCTTTTCGGCAAGCTGCAGTTCACCGTTCTCAAACTTCCCTTCGTTGAAGAGTTGCATCACGGTTATTTTACCGGTTGTACATTGCATGCATATGTTACACATATTACGGATATGAACCTGTGACCATGAGGTCGAGCACAGGCCCCTACAGGGACGCATTAGTCCACCGAGCACCCAGGCCTGGCGCCAATCAACTCGATATTATCACAAAAGCCCAAATAATTTTTAACGGTTATTTTACCGGTTGTAAATCGCATGCATATGTTACACATATTACGGAGTAGTTAACCCAGTAAATGACTCATAACGACCACTGATTTAAGCAAAATGAGCTACATTTAAAAGGGGGGCCACTTTACAAGGGATAAAACAAATGTTCTGTGTTAACTTAAGAACTGCCCGTGCAGAGCACCAGCAGGACCCGGCCCACTTAAAGCCCTGCCCGCACCCGTGAACTCTATGCAGGCTCCATAGCAACAAGTGGATCCGACTCCCTAAAGCCTGCGTGTAGCCACTGCCGTGCTTTATAACGGTAGCAACCCCTGCTTAAAAAACCCTGGCAGACCCGCCACTCACCTTCTACATACCAAGCCAATGTAGGAGCCATGAGTCTTCCGCCATTACAGCAGGCCCTGCGACGATCTTCCGATCGGTGATACTATTGGGGCTACGTTGCCGCTCTCTGCACAAAGTGGCGAACCAGGAACTTTTCTCCATGACTGGCCAGACCACATTGCCGCCGTTTAGCGCAATATTCCTCAAAGTGAAGAGAAAAGTAAGAACGAATAGTTTAGTGCCCCAGCAAATATTCTAATAACTGCTGAAAAAAAATATCCACGGCTACGCTCATGGTAGTCCCCCCCACACGCGCACCTACCCCACTCAAGATCACCTTAAACAAATGCTCCCGAAGCCTGCATACTACGAGACCTATTTGCTGTAGCCTTTAGGCTGGTGCGCGGTGGAGAGAATTTCTGCGGAAAAAACGCACCGACATCTTCTATCAACTCACAAAGACCTGACTACGCTGTGAGGCCCTCTCCTTTTCTCCGTGTGCAGTGACCCAGCTTACTAACTGTTTCTTTTTCCCACCATAGCGTTTAACTTGTCGCTGGTCTGCTGCCACAGGAGCTGCTTGGAGAGGACAAAGAGTATTAATCGACCGAGAGTCTTGTCTTCGTCTGTCAGATGCCTTCTGACAGTGATGAGTTTTTGGATACCGAGGTAGTGGCCTCATTACTCCACATTCATTTTGAGTTTTTTAGGCGCTGTTTCGGTTTTCTTATTGATATGTGACACTTTGTCACAGTTGAAGTTGGTTCACAGGGTCAGCACTGTGATGAGCCGCGGGTAGCGGTCAAGTGTGTTTGCAGAAATGTCAGCAAGTTTTATCCCAGAGTCTTGTCTTTTGTCAAGATGCCTTCTGGAGGTGATGAGTTTTGGATGCCTGCCGAGGTGGTAGCCTTCTGACAGTGATGAGTTTTGGATGCCTGCCGAGGCGGTAGCCTTCTGGCAGTGATGAGTTTTGGATGCCTGCCGAGGCGGTAGCCTTCTGGCAGAGATGAGTTTTGGATGCTGAGTCGCTGTTCCGGTTTCACAAGGTCAGCGCTGTGATGGGACGCGGGTAGCAGTCAAATGGGTTTGCAGAAATGTCAGCAAGTTTCCTGATCAGTGGGTTTACTTTTTGATCCAATCCTTTGTAGAATGTTTCGTTGAGTTTGCGGAGATGGTCGTCCAACATATCAACGCCTAGGTCTCTGTGGAGGTCTGCTGTTCTTGTGAAGATAGGAGCACCTGCTGCAATCCGTAAGGCCTTGCTCTGTAGTCTCTGTAGGTCCTTCCGATACTGCGGGCAGCAGCCACTCCAAACTGGTGAAGCGTACGTCATTGTTGGTCGAATTATTGCGGTGATTGCCCGCACCTTGCTCTGCATAGGCATTGACTTGGTCCTCAGGAGTGGGTACAATGCGACCAGTTTGGTTGTTGCTTTCTGGCAGGACTTCTCTATGTGGTTTCTCCAGCTGAGTTTGGAGTCCAGAGTCACCCCCCAGGTAGGAGCTGCTGTTTTCCCATTTGATCTCCTCTCCATTGAGGAGGATCTGGGGATGCTTCCTGTTCAGCTTTCTGGTGAATAATGTTGCTGTGGTTTTGCTTGTGTTCAGGGTGATCTGCCAGTCGCTGTACCATTCGGAGAGTCTGCTGAGCAATGTCCCAAGGTTCTTAGCCACTTCTTTTTCGCGGAAGGATTGGGAGGTGACTGCAACATCATCGGCGTAAAGAGCAAGATCAGTCTTCTTTAAGTCCGTGGGGATATCGTTTGTGAATATGTTAAAGAGGAATAGTCCAAGAATTGATCCCTGAGGCACTCCAGCAAGAATAGGGCATGATGTTGAACATTCTTCTCGTACCGCCTCGTGAAAGGTCCGTTCCGACAAGTAGCTGGACAGCAGCTTGACCAGGTAGATTGGAAACTTGAGCTTGATAAGCTTGTAAAGCAGTCCCTTGTGCCATACTCGGTTGAATGCTTTGGCTACATCCAGAAAGACTACTCCAGTAGACTTGTTGATGTTGAATCCATGGCTAATGATGTCCACAACTCTGAGAAGTTGGTGATTGGTTGAGTGGTCTTTCCGGAACCCAAACTGTTCTTTGGCGAGGAGGTTTTCGCTTGTCGCAAAGTCCATGAGACGGGCGAGGATAACTTTTTCAAAGAGCTTCGATAGGCCAGATAGCAGACTTATGGGGCGGTAATTTGCGGGGTCTCATAGTGGCTTCCCAGCCTTGGGGAAAACAACGACTCTTGCTTCTTTCCAGGTATTAGAGAAGTACTGGTGCTGCATACACGCATTGAAGCTCTCAGCAAGATGATCCACTGTGGCATCTGGGAGCATCTTGATGGCTTGGTTGACTATTCTGTCCTTTGCTGGAGCCTTGCCGTTTTTCAGTGTCTTTGCCAGGGCCAGTAATTTGTCAGTTGAGCATTCCTCAATGGTTGCAGCTTCTGTTTCCAGTGGGTGCTCTAGGTGGTGCTTAGTGACCTCTTGCTTGACTTCTGCTGCCAGTTTGCTTGCCTGGTTAGGACTGAAGGATGCCTCCAGCGTGTCAGCGAAGACCTCAGCCTTGTCCCTGTTGCTGCATGCCAGATGAGTCTTTCCTTGTATTGGTGGGTTTGGTTCCTTCTTCTCAGTCAAGCGTCAGGTCATTCTCCAGAGAGAGTTGTCAGAGTCCTTCAAGTTTGCTGTAGCTGCTTCCCATTTTTCACCTCTGTGCTGGCTTATTTGCATCTTCAGCTGTCTTGTCAGCTCGTTGTACTTCTTCAGCAGGTCAGGGGTGCGATTCCTTTGCCACTCTCTCCGGGCTCTGATCTTGTCAGCTATCGACTTCTTGATGCCGTTTGGGAGGTCATAGATGGAGCATCTTTGGAGTTTCGCTGAGGGACGCTGCGTTCAATAGCAGTGTGGACTGCAGCTGTGAAGTGGTGAACCGCCTGGTTAATGTCCTCAATGCAGCATAATCGGCCAGGGACCAGTGTCTCTTCCAGGCTTCTCTTGTATAGGCTCCAGTCTGCCATCTTGTAGTTGTGCCTGGTGCCCTGTTGCTGGTTTTCAAGCACGTCTCCAACTGTGATAAACACTGGGTTATGGTCAGACGTCAGCGCTGTTAAGGTTTCCAGCTCCATAGATTGGGAGAGATTCTTCATGACGACTATGTCCAGACCGTCCGGTTTATGCAGTGCAGAGCCTGGATAGTGTGTTAGTTGAGTCGGGCCAGCCACTACAAAGTCCTCCTTCTTTGAGTGGGCAAGTAGAGCGTGTCCTTTGCTGTTTGCAGTGCAGGAATTCCAGCACTGGTGCTTGGCATTAAGGTCGCCTCCAATTAATGTTGGGATGCTGGGGTCCAGTAAAGCATCTAGGTCCTTTGGGCATAGCTTGCCTGGGGGTGAGAAGGCGGCAATCAACCGTAGCGGGCCTGCAGATGTCTGGATCTGTATACCAGTTGCTTCAATGCTCCCCATTGGTGGTAGTGCAATCTCATGGTGCTTCACTTTGGTGCTGACGATCACCACTGTTCCTCCGCCCTTGCCTCCAGTGGTGCGATCTGTGTGGTACACCCGGTGGTTTGCTAGGTTAAGCTTCTGGTTTCTTTGGAGATGGGTCTCGGAGATAAGCGCTATACTCACATCCATGGTTTCCATCAGGTGCAGGATTTCAGCAGTTTTCTTCCGAATGCTGTGGGCATTCCACATCAAGAAGAGGGAGTTTCCTTTAGATTTGGATGTCATGGTGGTTGTTTTCTTCACCTGGGAAAAGTCCGGCGATGATATTCGCCACCATTGTCACCACAGGGTGGATGTTCATATCTGCGACTACTTTCGCAACCTTCACGAGAAGTTCCTGCCAGTTGATGGCTGAGCCTATTTCACAGGATGGTCCCGGGGCAGTTGTTGGTGGTGGGCAGTCTTGTTTGGATCCTGTAACTTCTGTGTATGTCCTTCCATCTACACGCGCTTCACTGCTGGTTGGATTATGCTTTGGGATCCGGTGTGCCAATGCAGGTTTGTGGTTGTAAGTCTTCCTTTGACCCTGGTCTGTTGCTGTTGGGTGTGGAGAAGCCTTTTTTGGTTTTGGGAGTTGCTTGCGTGGTTCATCCTTCTTTGCATTCTGCAGGTAGGGACAGCCGCGGTAGCTTGCTGGGTGGTTTCCAGCGCAGTTTGCACAGGTCGCTGGTTCGGTTTCTCGGTTCCTGGTGCATTTGTTGGAGGTGTGTTCGCCTCCACAGCGTATGCACCTAGGCTTCTGATGGCAGAATGCAGAGGTGTGCCCCAAGCGCTGGCAGTTGTAGCACATGACCGGGCCCCGTTTCCCCCTGGGCGCTTATGTGGTGACGGTGCAGCTGCAGAGCCGTGTGACTGCTGAGAGGTCTGCTGGCTTCCCATCCTGGCTTGCCGACAGGGTTACGACGAACAGGGGAAATTTCCTGTTCTTGTCCGCAGGTGATGCAATCTGTGTGATATTTTTCATTGGAAGTCCAAGTTCCGCTAAGTCCTCAGTGATGTGTCCAAGGGATGCATTTACTGGGAGCCCCCGTATTACGAAGCACTGGGCTTTTGCAGCTGTCAATGGGAAAGTGTGGTACTCCATTTTCTGTTCTGTAAGCATGCTGGTCACACTCCTGTAGTCCTCTGGTGTGGTGAGCATGATCTTGGCCTGGTCCTGCCAGGGCTTGATTGTGAACGTGGAGGAGCAGTGTTCCTCCAGTTATGTTATGTTATGTTATTATAACTTCTATAGCGCACGATTACCCGGAGGTGTCTTGGCGCTGACTAAACCAACTCTGCCGCTCCTGCGTTTCTTAATTCTGGAAAAGCCACGTCTTTAACTTTTTCCTAAAAACGCCCAAAGAGTTGGCGGTTCTGATTTCCTTAGGTAGAGTGTTCCAAATTTTAGCCGTGCCATATGCTATGCTTCGACCGCCCCAGCTCGCTGTTCGAATCCTGGGAACTACCATCAGCCCAACATTAGAAGACCTCAGTAGTCTGCCTGGGTTATACCATAAGCATAGGCTTTTCAATGAAGCCGGTCCTATGTCATTCAGGGCTTTGTATGCTAAGCAAAGCGCTTTGAACCTAATTCGTTTTATCACTGGCAACCAGTGGAGTCTTCTGATTTCTTCCTTAACCGATACATACTTAGGTATATTCAGTAGGAGCCTAACTGCCGCATTTTGCACCATCTGAAGTCTTTTTAAAAATTGTTTTTGTAGTTCAAGATAGAGGCCGTTGCAATAATCCAGCTTCGACAGCACCATGGTGGTGACCACTGTTCTCCTTGATTCCGGAGGAATAATGGGGAGAACCTTCTTTAGTTTTTTTATCAAATAGAAAGATGCTGAAACTGTTGCATTCGTTTGTTGAGAGAAGGTTAGTTTACTATCTATCAGCACCCCTAGGTTTTTGGCTTTTCCCCCTGGTATTGGTATTTCTCCAATTTCTGTTGGCCACCAGTGAGCGTCCCAGCTTGGCTGGAGATTACCGAAGGTTACCACTTCGGTTTTATCCAGTAGCTCCACGAGGTCCTTGTGGGTGGCTAAGTTCTTCAGGATGATGGGAGGGATCCGCAGTCGCTTTGTGGGACCTGAAGAGGTCTCAGGTTCAGCTGTCTCGTGGTCCTGAGGGCTGGCGTCGCAGCCCTGGGCAGTTTGAAGGACCTGGAAACGGTTTGCGGTCGGAATTGCGGTGTTTCTGGCAGGTGCGCGGGCAAGCTTTGTGGCTTTTTCTGGTGAATTTGGGCACGAGTCGCGTCCTCGCTTGGACTTTGTGTGCAATTCCATTTGGCCTCATTGGCGTCGATTGGGTGTGTCATGTCGTCGGTGCTCATCGTCGGTGATGGTTTGGTGGAGCTCCTGGCTGGAAATTTTGCTCAGATATTTAGTTCAGATATTTTTAGCTCAGTTGCTTTCTCTGGTTGCTGTCACTTTGGTCTATCTGGTGGTCTACAGCTGACCGCAGCGTCAGGAAGAGGAGTTTGCCCTTAAATCCCTTCCCCCTCAACACAGCCTTGCTCCGGGCAAGCCAGAGAACGAAGGCCCAGCCTTGGAGTCCAGTCACACAGAGTATGGGATCTCAGCCCTTCACCACTGTGGTGCGCAGCCTGGCCCCGGTCAAGCCAGGGAGACGCAGGCCCAGCACCCTGATGGATCAGGGGAGAGTCTTTTGAAAGTTCAGCCTTTCAGCTTTTCCCTTCCTTGGTGCGCAGCCCGGGCCCGGTCAAGCCAGGGAGACGCAGGCCCAGCACCTTAGAGGAGCCAGCTGGGTAGAGGGTCAAGCTCTTTTCCTTCCCCTCTTCAGCACGCAGCCTGGCCCCAGTCAAGCCAGGGAAACGCAGGCCCAGCACATCAGAGGAGTGGGGAGAGAGAGCGGAGCGGAGAGTCCAGGTCGGAGCGCGGTCGAATGCTCGAAACTAATGTCGAATGAATCGAATGGAGTATTAATCTGCATCTCCCAACGCTTTTATACCCACCGAGGAGGGGAGGTCGACCCTGCGCCCTTTGATGATGTTGCGCTCACGGGGGCATGCCTAACCTTCTACCTTGCCGCCTCCTCCCTGCCCCTTCCTGCCTCGAAGAAAACCATGCCGGCTCCCGCACGAGATGTCACTAAGGGCGCCATGCCCCTAGGTGCGGGTGGCGCCGATCAGTTCACCGTTCTCAAACTGCCCTTCGTTGAAGAGGCCCATTGAGGCAGAACAGACCTGGGGTTGTTTGCATTTCCATTCGGAAGGATCGTGGCCTGAAAGTTCTCACTGGAAACTTTCTATAGGAAAAGGACCAAGGCTGATTTCCATAAGATTGCTCCTTGTGTGTAGTGGAACAGTGGGCAAACAAACGACAGTCCGGAGTGTGGCTCGATGACTGAGATGAGCTTGAGCATTCCACTCAGCACTGTTGTGTATTTCTGAGTGAGATGCCTTAGTTGCTACAGATTTACCTTGATTTGGGCCCCACACTCGCTCGACTATAGCACTCAAGCTGCACCTCACTGATGAGTCCAGTCAGCTCATAATTGGTCTCGGGTTCCTTATGTTTCTGTACAGAAGCAAGTAACTTGACAGTTCTTGCTGAACTGCTCCTCATTTGGCAGGACTAGGGCTGATTTGCACATGGTTGGCCTTCCTATGTAGGTGACCAGTAGGCAAAAGTAAACACGAGGATGAATTCCACCCTAAATAAAATTAATTTATTAACTCCACTCATCATCTTTTTCTATTTCTCAATTTTTTCTATTTCTCATGGTTGAACAAGGAGCAAGGATAACTCCAAGTTCACATGACCAGAACTTGTAATCGCATATCCATAGTCCAACTTCCATCAAACACTCATTCAGAAGGACCACTGCTTGGTGTAGTTGTGCCTGCAGAAGAGTTTACATTCTCGTTGATTGCATCCCCTGTGAGTCTGCTACACAGACACCTTAGTCTTATGTATAAGACCCTCTGCCTGAGGCTTTTGCCTTCTGAGGGAATGGTGACCCATTTTTAAGTGCTGTGAATATTGTTTTACTCCCTAATAGCAGTGTTTGTTTAGTTTGCGTCCTGGGCATGGGTTCACTTGAGACACTGTGATCATAGTCACTTGTCCCTAGCCTCCAGTCACCCTTTTCTCTTCATGGTCCTCTAGTCTATGCTACCTCTTCCTCCATCCTTAATACTACTTATCCTCGCCTCTCTGGTCTTCCAGGCCGGGCATCCAGTTAAAGGGGCTAAATATGTCTTCCAGTGGTGTGTCTTCCTAATTTGGGCCTCTCAGAGCATCTAAGGACATGGTGTCAGAACCACTGCACCCCCTTTCAGTAGTAGCATGGTAAGCTGACCAGCCTTAAAAAATCATGAATATTTCTTCCTCATAAATCTTTTTTTTCCAAAAATCACTCATAAATCTTTTTTTTCCAAAAATCACTCCTCTTACCTCCTTTGTCTTGCACATCACTAAATCAGGAGTGGTGGCCATCGAGACTAAGTACGTCTCTCAGTGATCATCAGGAAGGCCTCCAAAAGGCTACTGAAGGCTGCACCTTCTGATAGAATAGTACCCCCACACTTCAGTAAACTCCATAAAATCACAATGCTATAGGTTGTTTTTAGACGCAACACCTTCCCTTGTGTTAGCATCCTTGTCTCAATTGGGTTGATGCAATCCATTTTTAATACATTTTGTAGTTTTGTAAACATGTGCCTTCCTGTGACTTTCCCTCTGCTACAGAGAGACATCATTGAAACTTAATTTAGGTTTACACCTCTATTCACATGCGGATCCCAGAGAAATCTAATAGAAATGGTGCTTTTCCATAGGTGTGCAAACTTGCCTCATGGAGTGTCAACACATGTGCTGCCCTTTAAAGCTGTACCTTCCCAAGGGTTTGCATCTTCTCCACTCCCAGGCCTACCTGACAGACCTTTTATAAAGCAGGTATTTCTAGAATTAAATCTTACTTGGTGCCCCTCTGAAGTATTAATACAGTTGTTGGATATGGATACTATGCCTTCCCACAGGTTACACTTTGGTGCTCCCTGTTCGACACAACAACACCTTAGTATGACTAGAGGCCTTTAGAAAGCCCTGCCTTTTCATGGAGTTGGACTGTTACTGTACTTGTATGTACTCCATAGAATCTGAATATTGCTTATGTTTTTTGGATGTTGTGCCGTCCATTGGGTTTTACATCCCACTCCATGTTAAACCCTAGATCATTTTAATACAGCTAGTGGTGGGGAGCCCCGACTTCCTAAGTCTTTGCTGCTTTATCTCATTTAGACTGCATTACATCTAAAACATTTGGTGACTTGGAAACTGCACTTTCTGTGGGCTTTTGTTCATATAAGTGGTGTAGTCCTTTATTGCCATTAGATGGAACATTTCCCAATATACTTAATGTTCCAACATGCACTCCAGCTCATTCCTCTGACCTTTACTGTCCTACAAGTGACCTTCTCCACCATTTTTTACATTCCTACTATCCACTTCTTTCTTTATCCTTATCCACCTTCTCCCCTTCCGTATCTACCCCATAGCCTCTTACATCTCCCAGAAACCACTCACCTGTCTAAGCCCGCTTACTTTTCCACCTCTCTTTTGCTCCCTTTATTACTTCTCTTTCACCCTTACTCACCAGGTAATGCTCTCTCTACTTTACTAATTTAAATTCCCCTCTGGCAACTCCTTCTCTCTTTTCTTGCACACCTCAAGAGCATTAACTTTACATCTTCATTGAGAGCACTGCTGGCCTATGCAGATCCTGCATTTTCTACACTCATCCGTACCTAACCACGTCAACCTCTTTTCTTACCTCCACCGTGACTTTCCTTATTACTTACACCCCATCCTTCCTTTCTTCTCAGACTTTAAACCTTTGTCTCCTCACTGATGTATGGAATTGGAGTATCAGTTAAGAGAGGTGAGAACCCACCTCAGGTAATAATCACAGTCCTTGACAGGGTAAACTACTAAAGTCGCTAAAAGCCTTCTGGTAGCTTGGCACTTAAGTAGTCCGACTTAACTTAGAGACATTGTGTTAATTATTGTTAGACCTTGGCATCTTTTGGCATGTTTCCCATGACTTTTTGCTTTTGCTTTCAGACCTCCTGGTTTTGACTCTATTTCTGCTGGTTTAGTGTATCTGTGCAGTTTCTCACTGCTGTTCAGTGTTAAAGTGCAAGTGCTCCTGTTGTAAATTGTATTATGGATTGGTGTTTCCATGATTGGCATATTTGATTTACTAGTAAGTCCCTAGTAAAGTGCACTGAGGGTGCCAGGGCCTGTAAATCAAATGCTGCTAGTGGGCCTGCAGCACTGGTTGTGCCACCCACACAAGTAGCCCTGAAAAGGGTTCTCAGACCTGTCACTGCAGTGTCTGCGCGCAGTTTGTAACTGCCATGTCGACCTGGCAAGTGCACCCACTTGCCAGGCCCTAATCTTCCCTTTTCCTACATATAAGTCACCCCTAAGATAGGCCCAAGGTACCCCTGTGGGCAGGGTGCAGTGTATGTTAAAGGTAGGACATGTACTGGTGTGTGTAACATGTCCTGGTAGTGAATTACTGTGTATTTCATTTTTCACTATGGAAAGACTATCTGTCCCATAGGATAGAATGGGAGCATACTTATAACATCTTATAAGCATAACTTCCCATTGGGACAAGATAGGGAAATGGAGGTTAGTATGCCTGGACTCAGAATGCATCTTTAAGTAAAGATTATTTTTATGTTCTGTGTTTGAAAATACCACTTTTAGAAAGCAGGTGTTTTCTTACTTAGCCATTCTGTGTGTCTCTGCTGGTTTGTGGATTGACTGTCTGGCTTTGGAGTGACATGGCCTAGGGATGTGCATTCTCTTCAGACAGCAACTGGGGGGTCGATGTGTGTTCTGCCTTTCCTGGATGAGTCAGGGCTGGACTGAATAGACCTAGGCTGCATTTAGAGTAGTGGGAGGAGATTTCCTTGCATCTGAATTGGCCTGGTCTGCTTTAGACAATGCTGTCTCCACCTCCTGCTGGGAAGCTGGGCCAGAGAGCACCAAACTGGTTTGGACTAGGTACAGACACTCTCTGCCTGAGAGGACAAAGAGAAACTGAGTATAAATATTGGGGCCCAAGCCCCAGAACTTTAGAACTCAATTGAATCAAGGAACCTGCCAAGAAGAAGAGCTGGAAGAACTGCCAGGAGGAGTACAGCCCCTTTGCTGTGTTGCTGTTTTTATGGGATGTCCTGCAGTTGCTGCTTCTGCCTTGGGCAGGGAAAGGACTGGACTGAACTTTCTTTACCTGTGCTGAGTATCTCCAAGGGCTTGAAGTAGAGCTTGCCTCCTGTTTTGTAGTCTCAGGGACCGCAAAGGCTTCACCGACCTCTGGGTACCGCCTCTGGAACCGTGGTTTCAGAGGCCACAGAGGGGGGAAAGCAACTGACTCCGTCGCTGGCTCTGTGTTCTGAAGGCACAGCGGAGGGTACCGCTGCATCTCGCGAGCCTCTGCTTGCACCGTGACCTGTGGCACCACACTCTTCACTGCCTCGCTTCACTTCGCCACCCTGGTCTCACCGACACCATCACTGCCTGCTGACTTCAACATCCGTGACCCCATCGTGGCATGGGGCACTACTCGTAAGTCTCACGACCCACTGCCCCATCCCACACTGCAGTCTGAACCAACCGACGCCAGCTACCCGCAACCGGCTCTGTAGGCTGCACCTTGATCTTTCAGCACCGCAATGAGCACCGCCTTCACTCCGCACCGCAGCCCTGGTCTCACCGATGCCACTGGATGACCGTCACCAAGCCGCTGCCTGCACAGCGACATAAGGGCCCCGCTATGTTTCGCATTGCAACCGCGATTGTTGCCACGACCGGCCCGCACCAATGTGATCGGCCACAACAAAAAGGTACTGTTTACGAGTCTGCCGACGCTCCGACCGACGCAGTCAGACGGAACTGTTGGATTCCGTTGTTCTCAGCACCGCAGTAGCACCAGACGGAGCTACCGACTTCAAGGAACTGCATTTTAAAGGTTATTTTTGCAAAGTGCATATTTTTAAGTATTTTATGTTGGATTTTTATCGTTTTGGTCTTGTTTTAACTACATCAGATGTTGGATATTTTTCTAAACTGGTGTGGTGTCAGTTTGTGGTGGTTATGTGCAATTGCTTTACACACTGCCTCTGAGATAAGCCTGACTGCTCTTGCCAAGCTACCAAGGGAGTGAGCAGGAGTTATTTCAGTAGTGTATCTCCCCTATCTTGGCTAGAAGGAAGGTTCCCTACTTGGACAAAGGTGCAAACCATTGCCAACTAGAGACCCCCATTTCTAACATTATGTATACAGTACTCAAAAAGCAATAAAGTGAAAACACAACACAAGGAAAATCCCAAACCAACTTAGAGAAATAGAGAATATTTTACTAAATAAACTGACACCAAAGTGACAAAAATCCATTAAATAAAACCAGTGATGTGAATTTTTGAAAATCTGAATTAAAAATAGCACCAAAACCAAACAGCACCAACCGCTGTATCTGGTTGTGCTAGATTGGGTCAAAGTCAAAAGTTACGGCTGGTCTCTATGGAGTTAGATATAGGAACTAGGGGCCATATGTATCAAGCCTTTTTCCCGTTTGCAAACGGGCAGATTCTCAGAATCGGCCCGTTTGCGAATTGGAAAAAGCCTTTGGGATGTATCATCCCAAAGGCCATCGCAAAATAGAGAATTGCAAAATTTGCGATTCTCTATTTTGCGAATGCAATTAAGGAATTGCAAATTGCGATTCCTTAAATGCAATTCTGGAAGCACCCAGAAATTTGCTATTTGGCCTTAGGAATTGTGAAATTACCACCAACTTCAAGTTGGTGGTAATTTGCGATTTTCTTTAAAAAAGCACTTTTGATTTTTAAAAGTGCCATATGTCGCAGACATACATGCCCTTAGGGCATGTATGTGCGCAAAATGTGCATACATGCATATTTCAGGGTGCAATAGGGTGTCCTTTGGCACCCTTGCAACCCTGAAATTGCATTCTCAACTTGCGATTCTCTAATTGGTAATCGCAAATTGAGAATGTCTTCCCATTCATTCCTATGGGCCTCATAGCCCATAGGAATGAATGGGAAGGTATTCCTTATTTGCGAATCTCAATTTGCGATTCGAAAATAAGGAATATGTAGGATTCGCAAAATTTTTAGCAAATCCTACATACATTGCATTTTGCGATTCTCTAATTGCGAATCGCTAAAAATCGCAATTTGAGAATCGCAAAAGTCTTTTTTGATACATATGGCCCTAGGTTATTCCTAGTTGAGAGCTTACCTTCTGACTTAAAATCTTTTATAGAGAAGAAATATTCATCGATGAGCCACCGGCTTGGCTAGCTGCTTGCTGGACCCAATGTAGAACAGGAAGGTGAGAGAGACTATGAATTATGGGAGATGTCCCCAACCAATCCCTTCCCTTCCTCTGTCAGCTTGTCTATTATCTAGTTTCATTCGTTCGTTCTGCATGTGTTCCTATCACCACCCATTCAAGGAGGGAAAAGGGCACCAGTTAAAGCCCAACACTGTTTTGACAATGGGTCTTTCAAAAGAAACCCATATGCCAATCTCTCCATCTGCTCTATCAACATTATTTTATTTTCTGATTGTTTCAATGTGGGAATGATATTCAGGCCGGAATTATGAAGCCTTTGCATTGTCCTTGCGTTGCATACAAGATTAGGAAGTATACCCCTTAGTCTCCAGCAATAAGTCACCATTTATTTGCAACCACTGTCAAGATGAGAGTATAGATTTTTTCTGCCTGATGGTTCCCACTTGCCAGCTCTCAAAAAAGCAGTGGGAAGGCTTTGTGTAGGACATAATTCATAGACCTTTTGGTGTATTTTAGTTATAAGAGGTATACCGTTAGAGTATGTCCAGAAGACATTTCATGGTGTATCAACCTGGCCACGATCCTGCCAGTACAATCACTCACTATCATCCTAGTTATAGGTTTGGGTGGTCAATCAAAATACCTAATATACACCCTTCATGGAAATACCCTGCATGACGTTGGGTCAAGTGGTATAGCGGGGCCCACTACTCCATATAATATGCACAGATTATGCTGTTCAATTATGCTTGCTGTATTAACACCAAGATTTGTTTAACAGGTGTCATAATATCTGGAGACTAAGGTACTCCTTATGAGTTGCCAGTTAAACACAGCATTATTTCTCTGCCCCAGGAACTAGTGGTCCAGATAATTCCAGGTGTGGAGAAATGATAGCGATTGCATATTTTTGGAGAATAACATGCATGAATCAGTGCTTTGGTACAGATTCCAGAATGTCTTCTCCAGGATTTTTGCATAAACATTATTCTATGTGTGACAAAACAAAAGGCATATTTCCCATGAGACTGGTACCACCGGTTACAAGGCCCACTGGAATTTACAAGCCACATGTAATGACTGTGTACATGTCTGGTAATTAGGCATATTTGTGTTTGGTTCAGCAAAGCCAGCATAGGGAGATCTTTCTTAATATTTGCCTGTGCCATTCTACTGGGGCCCTCCAAAAATAATATCTGTTCAGTAGGTATTCATTGTGCATGTGATAATCTATATTGTTCACAAAGCCCTCAAACATTTGCACCCTCTCACTCTTCATGAAGTAAGAAAAGCAAATTAAGAGTCCAATTATGAGTGGCTCGTTAAATGACATCAAATGTGCAAACCACTGTTTACTCATGGGATGAAAGTAAGAGTTGGTTTTATTTAACACATTCAATAATTAACGAATGCATTAAATAACTCAACATTTGTTACATTTTGGCAGGACAAACATGCTGAAATTTAGCAGGGGAAAACAAAAGTAATTACTGTGTCATGTGGATTTTGGTGTGTTAAAAACCAAAATCTGCATGTTATTCCTCATATACTCATAATAGGTGTTATTTATTGCACCCGATAAATAAGGTACCCCAAGAAATCGTTACTTATCAGGGGTGATAATTAATTACTCAACTCGTAATCAGGCCCTAAGTCTTCTGTTTATCAAATAACTAATAGCTGACTCTAGGCACTTGAGGCAAAGTCTATGTTCCTTTTTATCGGCTATCATTTTTATTCTATCATTTAAATCATACCTTGTTATAACGGAGCCAATGAAAAACAAATTGATGTTCAGAAGGGACGTTTTTTAGTTATGACTGCAGTATTCAGTGGGAAAAGTATTGCTTGTTTTTATCTTACCATCCGTGACGTCCTGTGGAGCTGCTTGTTAAGACAGAAGAAATTGGCTACCTCTTAAAAATAAGTTTAAAAGGACTAAACTGAACATCAAGTTTATTTTTATAAATTGTATTCTATTGTATTGTGAGACTAGAGTTACCCCTAAAGAAGGAGCTAATGCACATGTCTAGGATGTCAGAGCTTTATGTATTCGATTGACTAGAGATGCACTGAAATAAGTTTTAGATTCTGGAGAGAAAGTTTGTTTTTAGTGTCTATTCTTCCCTTAGAGGTCAATTGAACAGTCCTGCCAAGTACCACGCATCAGGCGTTAGACCCTGAAATGCATTGCCACGCATATCCAAATATGGCAGTTGCCACTGTGAAGCCTGTGAAAGGAACTCAAGTGTGTGGCATTTGGCAGCATGCCGCCTGTGGCTGCGGTGTGACACGCTGTTCCTGCAGGTTTGAGGCACTGATGGCAGGCTCACAGTGCTACAATGTATCAGCAGATCTAATTCCAATGCCCGGCGCAGCTCTGAGTCAGACAACTTGACTTCAGGGCCTAGCCGAGTCAGGTTGGGCTGGGCCCAGTCACATTGTTTGAAACAACTGGCTGGTCGCGCCGCAAGGGACATCATGTCCTGCTGCCAGAGCACTGCGGGAAGTTTGTGAGAAAGGCGCAGGGTCTCACCAATTTACGCGTGACGCTTGGCTCTCGGTGCTGCTCTCTGCTGCTAAGTGCTTCCAGCTGCCCGGCCGCCTGCTCAGTGACGCTTAAGATGGCCACCGCTCGTGGCGAATTCAATATTGCTGAGCCTGGCCTAGGCAAAGTCAAGTGCAGTGGAAGTTGTCGGAATCTCACTGATGACGGGTAAGGTTCATGCAGCAGCTGCCAGGACAGACAGGGCTCACAGCAGAGACAGTCATCCTGGATTACAGCAGGCCACGGCATTCCAAACTAAAATGATTGCCGCAGGGGGATGGCTCGCGGCGTGAGCCTGGCACCCTGCTGCAGAGATTCACCAACGCCTGTCATGGTGCCTCCCTGGCCTTACAAATATATCTCTACTCTGTCTCTCACATACTCACTGGGGCTTGCCCCTCCCACCTCTTGTGTCTTGAAACGAGTCACAAGGAATTACTCATCTCCGGCCCCGCTCTGTGTGTCCAATGGATCAAAGAGAAGGGAAGAAGGGACAAGCAGAGGTTTCAGTAAGCAAGATGGGGCATATGCAGAAAAAGGGAGGGAAAAAGGGAGCAACCAAAAATAAATAATGCCATGTTTAATTATACCACGGATCACTGATCAAGCAATCCAGAGCAACATTAGGAGCAAAATAAATGGTTTTAAAACCCATACAGACTAGGACTGGCAATGGCAGTGCAGCTGCTCGTTGCTGCTTGCATGGCTGTGGTAAATTATCCTGTGACTGGATCTGACCCCAGTGGTACTGATGGTAGATTGAATCTGTGGACGACATTGGTGACCACTGGAGTGTTCCTCAGCAGCCCAGAACACATGCCTCTGAGCCAGAATTATGCGGCGTTGCCGCAGGACTCCACGAGGTGCGGTCACAGACCGAAAATTGCCACCGCCCCAGCTGGCTGGGGTAAGAAGAGATTATGTGCGTGAGGGGTACAGTGTTCATATACACCCACTTGTTCACCGTACGTTTACTTTCTGTCTGGAAGTTATACTACTTTATTGTGTCCCGACAAGAAATGAATTGGTGTAATTTATGATATTTATATGTTTTTCCATGTCTTCATTCCTTGATTTTGCTTAAGAGAAAGTGTCACTCATAGTCGTTGAAATGTCACTCATAATAACACTGAAATTATGAAATGTCACACATGACAATCTGAAAACAGCTATGATTGAAGTGTTTTCCTCTAATCAGATCTTCCCTAAAGGAGTGCAGCAGTGGGTATCCGTAGCCTCATACACACTCTACGGATTCTCTGTAAATGTTATGCTGAGGTACTTTATTTCTTTTGAAAATTTAAGGATTGATACTAGTTGACATTGTGTGCATTGATAGATCTTCTTGACAGGACTTGACAGGATCTTCTTCCTGTCAAGTCTAACCACTCAGGCTTTTGCATTTGTAGATTTTATTATGAGCCATGTCCAAAAGTGTTATGATCTGTGAAGATCCTTGTTATCTCAGCTATTGGGTCACCCCATTTCCAGATGCCCAGAATGGTAACTTTAGGCAGCAGTCCTGGAGGGGATACCACTATGAGCAACTCTTTTGGCAACAATGTCTAGGTCTGGAAACACTGGATCTGATTTACCATGTGCAGATCCTCACCTGCAAATAATGAGGCAGTAGCCCAGAGCTCAGGAACCAGGCATACATGAGCCTACAGCCTTTTGTCCCCCTGATGCACTCTCTACCACCTGCAAAACACAACCCGACCCATACCAGACCCTCACAGATATTTAACTTAAGTTCACAGCAGGTGGTTAACATCTCCATTCAACTTACCGGAACCAGGAAAACCTGAGGAGAGGGACTCAATAATTCTGGGTACAGCAGGTTATTCCCCATTCTGAGAAAGTTATCTTGTAATTTCCAATTTGAGGTTTATTCCTGCTGGAATTGTTAATACAAACCCTGTTATCTACACACCCCTCTATAGTTATTGGCCTGAATTTGTCGTTATAAGAAGTTGGCAGTATTATTTGAGTGGGATAACTAACTATCTCAAGTAAAATCTATTCTATTCAAATTTTTTATTCGATTTAAAAAATCATAAAAGATACAGATACCAATATTTCGCAAGTCAGGCACAGGTATGACAAATGTGTGGTACAGTAAGAATTGCCAGGGCCTGCACATCGTGTAACAAGGTTGTTATCTAGCATCTGTTTTGGATTTTTTTAAAATCTGTCTAAGAATAAAAGTATCAACATTAGCTGTAAAGTACAATCAATGTATAAGACAGTGCAAATAAGATTGAAATAAAACAACAGCATGAAATTAATAAAGTGCAAATGCTTTGATCATTTCCTCCTCTTTCTATTAGTCATTTCTTCTCGGCACAAATGGCCAAGTGAAGTCAAGTAATAATCACAATCCCTGTTAGGATGAATCACTAAAGTCACTAAATTAAACTGAGCTCACTCCAAGGCAACTATGGCACAGAGCAGGCGGGCTTGACTGCGAGTTTTGACTTGAACCCAGAAATGCACTCCCATTACCAGAGAGAGAACAAGAGAAAATAGAAGGAACAGGAAAAAAATGAGGTCTCTATAATTTGTGTACTTAGGGGGACTCTCCCATAATGCCTTCCTCCCTTGCCTTTAAGTCGTGAGCACTCTGGTGCACTTGAGGTATCCAAGCCACCCAGAGTGTCCAAAAATAAAAATCACCCATGGTGAAGTCCTCACAGCTATGAGTGCCAATTACACTCAGAGTGGCAAAGCATAGAATATAAGGTAAACATGTAGGGAGTAGTACACTGGTTGGAAGATTCCCCCTTATCTGGCCCCTGGGTATCTCTCATGAGCAGTGGCAGGATCGTTAACCTCGGTTGGTGGCACCCACTGGTCCTCTGAACACGTTTCATTGTTTTGGTCCTCACTCCACCTCTCTCTGGGACCTTGCAGTTCCTCCTTCTCTGGGCTCCCCATTTCACGATGGCCTTGCGTCCTCTCCCTGGCCAGCCTGTCTTCCTTGCATCGCATCTCCTCCTCGCTGCACATCTCTTTCCCCATCTGCATTTCTCCCCTGGTTCGGGTTCTCCTTTCTGCACTCCATCTTTCTCCCTTGCTTCCAATCTCCTCCTTCTCACCTTTCCTCTGCATTTCTCTGTTGCCTTTTAACTTCTGGTCTCTGCCTTCTTTCTCCTTCTGTTGGTAAAAGTCTTTTTAGTCTCTCTTTCCTTTCTTCTCTCTTCCTCTGCCCTTCCTGTTCATCTATTCTTTGTCATTCGTTTTTTTCTAGGCCTACTTGGCGGTTAGGATGGCCTGAGGCATGAATGTCGGGCCTCTTCCCAGGTAAATAAAAGGCAGCAGATCCAGCTCTTTTACACTTCTCTGATCCTATAGGGCAAAAAGTGTGACCAGTTCTCAGTCAGATCTATGGGAAGCCTGCCTACAAGTCTGGGGTGGGAGCCTTGGAAAAGGCCTCCAACTGCCAACATATTATCTCTCTCCATCCAGGGCATAGCAGCACAGGTTGGCATGTACCCATAGTCTCCTCTGGAAAGAAAATCTCTATAGGGAGCTAACTCTGCCCATGGCATGCACAGTATCTACTGAGAAACCGGCAAGCCTATTCCATGTGACCTTTAGGCCTCGCTTGACATCTAAGTGAAATGGCTATCTCTTGCTCCACTTCCACAGGACTGAGCAGTGAGAACGATATCTGGGTTGCTCTTAAAAGCCTGATAGAGTGCAAATAGTCGTCTGACTGCAAGTTACAAGAAAACAGTCACTGTTGTCTCCGGGTTGTTTTAGCTGGTGTCTAAAAGATCTCCATATGGACCAGATCCTTTCTCGAAGCAAATGAGTGTGATGAGTCCCACATTTCTCACATTTCACATCTCATCTTGGGCACAAAGGTCTTAAGGTGGCTCAGTGAGATCTCCAGACATGGGTAGAGAAAAGCCCAGAAGCCTCAGGTACCCTTTCAAATATCATTGCGAGTCCCAGATGCTACACATGCCTTGCAGTGCCTCTGGCTTCTCCAGATTTTCTACAGTTACTCATGCACATCTTCTGGGTGACAGCCTTTAAGGTTACAGAAATAGAGATCCATGGACCCCACACAAGTCTTGGATGCAGGTCCCAGAGTTGGGCTTCTGTATCAGATCTGGATTGAACCTCTTCACCCAAAGCAGAATTCAAGAGCCCCATCAAAGGGCTAATTTTCTCCTGTGGAGTGAAAAACTCTACCCATGCACACGCCAGAGCTCTGGGAAGCTGGGAGCTGGAACACACTTCAGCACAACATGGAAAAGGAAAGGAAGGAGGGATGAAGGAGGCAGCCAGAGGTTTTATTGTAAGATTGGAGAGAGTGAGGTAAGGTGATGGGGTTTAGTGTTGGGAGAGCATGTCAGGATGCCAGATGAAGGTTTTTTGGAAGGTGAAGCTAGTAGCAGGATGCAAGGTACAAGGACTTTTATGGAGGGTGATTTGGTATGAGAATACTAGGATAAGTGTTTTTTAGGGGCACAGGGATGGCTGTATACCATGTTTGCATACTTGTTTGGGCATGTCACAACAGTAGATATCACAATCTGGTTTGTGAGGTGAATGTAATGGAAGGATATTGGGCATGAGGTCTGCTCTAAGGGCAGAATGAGGCTGTGCATGAAATATTGCACTTCTTTTGGCAGTGATGGGCCATTAGTTTGTTGCTGGAATATGAATTGACCTTGAAAAATCAAAAGACAAGGGGCCTCACAGGCCCTACCAGCACTATTCAGCCGCTGGAATGTCACTTTTTTGACGTTCCTGTGGCTTTTCATGGCCTTATGTATATGTGCCCCTGAGCAAAAGGGATGTTCCATGGGTGATGCTGGGGGTGTTCCCAGCAACATCCATGGCTTTTTGACACTGCTCCATATTTACGAGAAATTGTAAGTCTGAGGCAGCGCCAAAAACTTACGCCTCCCCAGGGGTGGTGTAAGGGGGGCACAATGAGGAGAAATATCTTTATTTATCCTCCTTTTTCCTCTTTCTATGTGTGCTGCAGAATGCAGCACACATAGAAAGAGGAAAAAGCCTCTTGTAATTGTTTTTGTGCAGGAAGATTTCCCTTCCTGCACAAAATAATCATCCACACAATGCAGGCACCTTTGTACCATGGTGCAAAGGTGCCTGCGTTGACGCACGGCAGCCCATTGCGCGCCGGTGCAGGGGAAAAGGACAAAAATGCGCTGTATCTAATAGATACAGCTCATTTCTGCCCTTTTCATTTGCTGCAGGGCAGCGCAGCAGCAAGGCCAGCAGCAAAAACCCATAAATGAGGCCCAAGAGGTGTTTGGCAAAAAAGGAACAGTTGATTTAATCAAACGCTTTGGCCGGGAGACAACCACAGAAATGTGTCTGGGGACTATCTCAACATACATTCATTCTGGGTGCCCTTATATAACGTCTTTGGAGCATCGTAAAATGATTTAGATCTTATTTTAGAGAAAAGAATGCAGGCCTAGTCATGGGATTGTAAATCAGGCCACCTGATAGTGAATGCAGGTGGGCCTCAATCTTGGGTGGACACAATGAGGGCCAGTGGGTGAAGTGTCAAGATGTCCGGTATGAGGAGCATGTGATCGCTCCCTGTACTGTGTGTGCTACGCTCTGAAAGGCTGTGCATTCCTACCTTCATGTGGCATCTACCTTTATGGTGTTTTGGGAAGGTGAGCACCCCTTTGGCCGTATGTGCATTATTAGGGCCAATCTCCTGGTACCATTGTTGTGTTGCAGCCTATCCTTGAGACTAATCTGTTTTTTTCTTGTTCTCGTATTATCTGGCTGGTTACGTGCCACACCACCTGTGATCTGTCAACCAGTAGCCTCAGGCCTAGGTCGCAGGGCCTGCCTGACCACGCATTTCTTACTCGGGGTTGATGGAGAGGTCATTTTGGTAGATTTTGACAACCGTGACTTGATCCTGTTTTTAAATATACATGTATTAATGCCTAAATTGACATCAGTATTAGCTTTCAGTTTTTATTACTACTACTTCTCTATTTGTTTGCGTTCTACCCAATTTGGGAACTGCATTTTTACAGTAGCAAACCTCCATTTGTAGAAAACCACACAAAAACAATACAAAAATGAGAACCGGCAGCAATGATATACACAGTCCCGCAAACCACCAGGAAAGCCAGGCAAACCAGTTTTCACACCATTCCACTTTGGGGCACCTCCTTCCTTGCGCATGTCTGTTTGCAATCAATGCAGTGTTTGGATGGCAGGAGTCAGCGTCCCTTTATCCATGTCATTGCCTGGGATGAAAGTACAGCAGGATGCACCAATCTTGACACATACCCATCCCTCTGTTGAAGTCATCAAGTACAACAAATATCTGTGTTGCATCACCATGAGGCTGATGACTCTTCTTCCTTGATTGCGTTAAGGCCAAGCTCAGTACTGTTCATCATTTTGAGCAGCTCCCAGCTGGTTAATTGCAAACAGTGGGTGTTTGCTTTTGTATGCACGGTAAAAATAGGGTGCAGACCCTCCTGCATTTACTTGTGTGTCAGTAAACAGTCTGAATTCTTCCAGAATGTTCTTGTATTGAGCCCAACCAAAATATCCAGCAGTTCTTTTTTCTCGAGCCTGATGCAATAGAGCTGTTTTCTTCCGCAGCTGATGTTGGTAAAACTCTGACAGATCTTCTCCAGGGATGACCAGAGTCGGGGTTCCCCGTACCTGCAATGTACCAACGCGCATACTGAGAGCAGCTCGGACGAGCCTCCAGACCGACGGCGACGGATGCATGAAAACAGCACGTACACACATAGATTTACTAACCAGGCGACCCCCAGCTCTGGAGAACATTTGCGGTTCTAGTGCACGCCATGTAACCTTCAAATTACAGGGAATCACCACTATATCACAACCAAATGAGAGATATCTACATGATCCATTTTACGGAGAAGTTAATCAAGAAGAATCAGTCTTGGAGTCCTGATTTCCATATCAAGCTTTTTTAGAAAAAACCAGCCTTAACTATTAACTGTACTGACCATAAAAAGATTTTATATCATACATGGCTACCTGATGAAGGCGTAATGCCGAAACGCACGTAGGATTCTATCTTCTTAGCCATGGCATATAGGAATGCCTCTGTTTATCCTATGTATTTTTAGATATACAAAAATTATAATGCTTTGAATAAATTGTACTGTCAATACAGAGAAAAGAACTGACAAAAGACATATCTAACATATAGTTTTATTGGTTTAACCTGATCAATTGACCATGCTTTTTCGCTAACAGAGTATATATTGAAGAATCACAGTTTTTGATAAAAGTGGCGATATTAGATAGACAAGTATGAGTGCATATGTGTGTCTGAAATACATAGATTAGCATTTCTCTAAGAAAATCTTGTGAAGGATATACTAATGAAAGTACAAATTTGATTTTTTAGTAACATTTCCATGTTTTCTTCTTTTAATATATGGATCATTTAAAGTAAACTAAAAAATGACTAAAGAATGAATTAACATTTATATATGAAAAAAAGAATAAAAATTGATTTTTTGATATGAAATACTTGCTGGGTGTTTGCATATGTTTTATTGCAAAATTGTTAGTCCACCAATTATTATGTTTCCTAATTGTTTTTTCACATATATTTGCAAACAGTGGGTGTTTGCTTTTGTCTGCACGGTAAAAATAGGGTGCAGACCCTCCTGCATTTACTTGTGTGTCAGTAAACAGTCTGAATTCTTCCAGAATGTTCTTGTATTGAGCCCAACCAAAATATCCAGCAGTTCTTTTTTCTTGAGCCTGATGCAATAGAGCTGTTTTCTTCCGCAGCTGATGTTGGTACAACTCTGACAGATCTTCTCCAGGGATGACCAGAGTTGGGGTGTGCATGGTGATGAGAGAGCAAAGGCCCCACCATCCAGGGATGAGCTGAGTGTATGCAAATTCCCCACACTGCCAGGAGAGATCCATCAGCGTGGAGGTGCCCCATTGCATGTCCGGCATGAGCAGTATTGCTCTGTAGTTCTCACTCATGCTGAGTGGAATCATTCAATTGCCTCTGAAACACAAGGAATACAGTGTAAGAATCCATACAATTAAGGGTTGTCCCTTCCCCTCTAACCTCGTGTACCTATCTATCTCAGTGTACCATATTTCCTGACAGGGGTTATCATTGATGGAATTTAAACCTCCCCTATGTGACTCATTTCACTCTTTATCATTGAAGTGGATGACCCTACACTGGAACTCCATGTCTGGTGTGCATTTGTTATTAACAAAGACTGCACCAGACATGCTAAGGGCCACCCTGGGACCATAAATGGAAGTGGGAGCGGGTGTGTTTGTGCACTCGTGTGGTGGCTTTGCTACCTCCAAGATTCTCTTTATGGGAAAGTCTTGGGGCCAAACAGTATCCTCCGCTATGGTGCCCAGCCTACGCATCCTATATAACTCTATTGGAGTCTTGCCAGGCTCAGTGTAAAAGCATAGTACTGTGGGATTGGTCTTGTATCGAGTCACGCTTACTACTATTTGATGGGGTTCTACTCTGTTGGGTTGTATCTTGGCCCTAATCTGACATAGGTACAGGTGGAGGAGACATTTCGCTCTTTTGGGGGGCTACCTCTTGAGATAAATAAAGCATGTCTGCTATGCCTACTGTGATCGGTATCAGTAAGCATTCATAACATGACCGGGATGATGTTTGGGCGCCCACGGCGGTCATGTGCTGATACCAGGTGTTGTGTTAGAGTGCGCTGTGTGGTGCGTGTGGAGTACTAGCGTTGGGTTCAGTAAAATTGTAAGTGGTGTTGGAGAGGTCTTTGCGCAAGCACTGTAGAAATGTCAGGATGGGCTCCATTTGATTAGGCAGATTTCTGGCTGTACATGGATGTGGCAACACCCACACTAAACAGAGTGTATAGAAAGGTACATTAATACATAACTTTTGAACCATTGCAGGTCTTGGGATGATTTCCTCAGAAGACATATGTAGTCTTCTGGTGATCTGAGGTTTCTTTTGTTTTGGTGAAAGTGCTAAAAAGAGTTTGTTTGCAAATGTCCGTAAAAAACACAGTTCGTGCTTTTGACTTGCACACTTGGGCCTGACTGGGGTTCTGAAAGTAGTCTCTGCAGAGGTGGTGGGTTGCTCTAAAGGTGGTGCACTTGTGGCTTGACTGTAGACCACTGCATCCTTATGTATCATCCTAAATCAACCCTGGGGTTCCCTGTGCCATTCCTTTTTGGGGTTTTGCTCCTTTTTTATTTTATTTGTACAATTTTAGTGAGGTTCGGTAAGGTGGCTCCAATTGTGGTAATTATTTTAAAATTCAGTGGTGAATGGTTCTACATGGTTTGCCTGGGTCTGTTATTCATGAGTCATCATCTCTCCCCCCTCACCACAGTGGGAAGGGACATTTCAGTAAGCTTGTGATCTTGTTTATTAAGCTGCTTTTTATGGGCGTTGTCAGTCTTCTAACTTACTTAATGTGAGTGGAGGTAATTTTATTGATGCAGGCAGTATTTTTCGACCTATGTGTGCGCGGAGTGATGTAGAAGAGGGGGTGGTTCGCAATTGGGTGTTTGTTAATGCTCACACCGTGCTCTGAGGTCACTTGCCTGCCCCTCCAGCTCCGCACATGACATGCAGTGTGATTCTCCCTAGTGGCACCAGTTGTCCTGGTCACGCCTGTTTTCTAGAGACTTCTTTTGGGTTAATTTGGGCTTCTTTTTTGCAGGTCTTTTGGGCGCCTCCCTAGGTTCCCATGTGATTTGGTTATATCCATTTTTGTTTATCAGAGGGAGCTGGAAAGCTATCCCGTGGCCCCCATGTGTTTTTTCTGTGGCTGTATTCAGTGTGTGTAAGGCATTGTGTGCTGTCAGCTTGGTCGCTAGGCCTGGTACTGTGGTGAGCCTATTTCTGAGCTCTCATGGATTTGTGATGGATTTTTGCAGAACTTCCCCTTCCCAGCACCCCCTCTCCCTTCGACTACGCCCCACCCGGGATTTTGGGCCTGCTCTCTTCGGCTGTGGCCCGAGACTTCCAATCCTGGGACACGCTACCTTCAATGTTTTGGAGGGACATGACCCATTGAGCAGGCTTTGGGTGTTTTGGAGAACTTTCAAGGAAAGGATGAGGCAGGATGTTGCTCAATGGAGAGTCTGGTGCAAGGCCCGAACTTCATTGTATTTCACCCGATGCAGATAATGGATTGGGATGATCAATTGTTCTGATAAATTCCCCACATCTGGCACCATGCAGTGCTTTGTGAATGGTCGGAATTTTATGGGGGGTACCATTTTCCTAAGTGCTTGTGAAATATGGCTCCCGATACTGGAACATTGCCTTGTTTTGAAACCAAAGGGGGCCTCCATTGGCCAGGAAGCAGTTGAAGGATGGGGTCCTTGCGACTTAGGGCCCATCCTAGTGACTTGAGTGAGGAAACCTGGGTGCCTGTTTTTATGCACTGTTCGGGTGGGCTATCCTGCCCCCTCGTTAGACTGCCCTCCTGCGGGGCGTGGCCAACCAACCAATCAGCAGCAGATGGGGCCTAGGCTCCTGCGGCCACCCGAATGGTGGACTCTAGTGCGTATTCCCGATCAACACAATTTACAGCAGCTCTGAGTTTCCCGAACGCAAGTAAGGATTTGAAATTCCTAATGTTATCTTACAAGTCCTTATTGAGGTGTGCGTGAAATGTATATTCTGCATTCGGGGTTTGAATCTACTGCGCATTTGAGTTTTGTGTTGGTGCAAATGTATTGCCTACCCAGGCAGTTATCCCTCCCTGCCATGGTTGTGCCCCCTGTCCCTGTTGGGCTGGGCTCCCTGTCTGCTGCTTCTGTGGCCATGTGTTCGGCCAACCAAGTGGTAACTGTTGTGGTGGTGTGGTCATTAACTGATTTTGCTGTAGCTGAATGTAAGGTGCATTCAGTTTGGTCTGGGATTGATTTTGTGTATGGGGATTTTGCGGATACTGGCCTAGTCTTATCGATCGTTGCTCATGATACGCCTTTGACCAGCATTGGTCAGCCATATGGCCCATTCTGTGGCAATAGAAACATTCACTGAGGTCTGGCTGCTTACAGCCTCCCTGAATTCTGCCATTAGGACTTGGTGGAAACCCTTTGGGGTTCTAAGGCGTATCTCCCTTCAAGACTGGTGCCATTTGCAAGCTTGTGGCCAATGCAACCCCCCCGAGGACGGGCCTTTTTCAATGTGTGTTTGAGCAGCTTAGCGGTGTCTCGTTATGCTTGCTCCTGCCTCTTACCAGTGGGCTGTTATGCAGGGTGTCTGTGTGGCTGCCTTCCCTTCCCAGGCTCAGAGTCCCTTCCCAGGTGGTTGGCAGGGATACTTCCTTGGGGTGGTCTTCTATTTGCACTACATGCTGAATTTCCTAGGGTGGTTATGTGCATGAGGACCACATTTGGCAGCAGGAAGGGGGCTCCAGGCATGTGGAACGCACCCCACAGTGCCAGACAACCATGTGTGAGCCACCTCCCTACACGTGGAAGCGCTGTGCTGGTGATAGGGGCTAACTTAAGTGATCTGAGGAGTGCTCTGGTTGTTGCTACTATCGCACTATGCCCCTTGGCCCTGCTTCTCACCCAGTCTCGGGGTTCCCAGCAGGCATGCCTGTGTCGCAGTCCCAACTCCCTTCCGACTTGCATACCCTGTTGCTTATCACGGTTTTCATTCTTTTGGCTGCTTCAACTAGCAGGTGATGTCTAGGCCTGGGTGTAAATTTCCTCTCCACTTGCAGAGTTTGTGGAATTCGGGAACTCCGAGTTCCACAGAGAATGTGGGGTTCCCAATAAACTCTCCACTCTGCCTCTGAATTTTTTTCTGTTGAAATGCGCTGGCAAGAACGACAAGTGAGATTTGCCAGCCGCCCGAGAGCACCAGTGAGACTTGCCGACTGCCTGCATTGCCCGCAGGACTTGCAGTCCGCTAGCGCGGCTTTAGGCCATGTCTGTGACATCCAGCACCTTTTTTCTGACAATAGCCAGAGAGCTCCAGTGACTGCGGCTGCATCCTTGAGCAGATTTTCTCCTCGAGAAGCTGCTAAATCTACTCGAAAAGATGTTTTTGAGTTAATATTCTCCTCCAACAGACCTTTCAGATTGTTTTTCAGTGCAAGGAGCCTTTTTCTCTTTTTTTTCAACAAGGAGGAAATGCCCCTGAGACTCCAACTTCCTTTTCCTGTCCAGCAGGCTCCACCCAGTGCTCTGTCCATCTCCTTGTCACTTTTCCTTTGGCTTTGGAGCTGGAAGGATCACCTTCTTTGTCTGCTGCATATATACCATTGGATTTAAGGACTTTGTTTTTGTGATATCACAAGTAAGTTCAAAAACTGTTGTTTAACTGTGTTGTTTGTTTGATAGAGGGCCTGCACCAGGATTTATGTGTACTTTTATTCGATTTTTAAAAATTATTGTGGTGGGTGGCCTACAGTTTCAGAAGGGGCCTAATCATTTTTCGGCATTTAATTTTTCTTCTTATGAAAAGGAAAAATGTTGCACAGTTTAGTACATTTTCTCCATGTTTTTTAATAAATTTGCAATATTCATTTTAATCACTATGTGGCCTAGTCTGACAATGGGCCTTTCAGCCAGTAGACCAAGTACTAGACATGGGTGCATGAAACAACTGTTTCTGTGGTGTCTGTTGAATTGAATTGAAATTGATGACATTGGATTAAATTACAAAATGTGTTTTTTTGGGGTATTTCACGTTTTTGTTCTGCAAAAAGTGTAAAGGTGGGGTAATATATATTTGAAGCCTTTGAAGGATGTATGTTGTTGTAAAAGTTTACAGCACAGTAAAGTTGCGTTTTTGGCATTGCTGAATTAATGCTGTTTTCTCCTGTGTTACCATGCCTCATTTTTCTGGCCAGTGTGTGAGTGTGTTTGCTATAGACCGCCATTTGTATTTGTTTCCATTGCCATTTGGCCAGGAGCCATTTTGTATAGTCAGTGTCTATAGGCCTGCATGTATTCTTTGTTTTCCCTGCCTCCTTGAATATTCTTTGATCATGTGGTCGGCAGCCATTTTGTGTATTCAGCCAGTGTGCTCTTGCCATAGGTCTGTAAATGTTCTTTGTTATGGCCGTGCCTCCTTGCTGGTAGTTGTTGTTTGACCATGTGGCTGGTGACCATTTTGTGTAGCCAGCAAGTGTGATTTTTCCATAGACCCACATGTGTTCTTTTTTGTGGCCATGCCTCCTTGCTGGTTATTGTTGTTTGACCATGTGGCTGGCAGCCATTTTGTGTAGCCACTATCAGCCAGTGTGCTTTTGCCATAGGCCTGAAAGTATTCTTTGTTGTGGGCATGCCTCCTTGCTGGTTGTTGTTGTTCGACCATGTGGCTGGCGGCCATTTTGTGTAGCCAGCCAGTCTGCTTTTGCCTTAGGCCTGCATGTGTTCTTTGTTGTGGCAATGCCTCCTTGCTGGCTGCTGTTGTTTGACCATGTGGCTGGTGGCCATTCTGTGTAGCTAGCCAGTGTGCTTTTGCCATAGGCCTGCACATGTTCATTTTTGAGGCCATGGCTCCTTGCTGGTTGCTTTTGTTTGACCATGTGGCTGGTGGCCATTTTGTATAGCCAGCCAGTGTGCTTTTGCCATAGGCCTACACGTGTTCTTTGTTGTGACCATGCCTCCTTGCTGGTTGTGGTTGTTTTACCATGTGGTTGGTGGCCATTTTGTGCAGCCACCCTTTTTTTGCAGGTCTCAAAGATAGATTGAGAGGAGAGGGCTATGCTTTTTCTGTTTGTTCATTTGTTTTGACTTTTTCCTGATAGTTTAATATTTTGCACCAGGATCATTGTGTAATGTTTGTATATTTATTAACAGTTTTATATTGCATGCTTTTTGCACTTTTCACCTGCACCCTCTTGTCTCCCAATGGGTTTCTCATAGTCACCTAGTACACTAGCAATTAATTACTGTTATTTTTAAATTGTTATTTTAATTATTTTATTTTAATTGTAATTTTTTTTTATTTTGAATTGTATATTTTTTCATTTACATTTTTTTAAAAATATATATTTTTTTAAACTTTTCCACCATCCATCCACCAACTACCCACCATAGGTGCACAGATGCACAACAGCATTAATTTTGTAATGATTGTTCCTTTTTTTCCAGGACCTTCTGTCTGCCATAGGTGCAAAGCACACACCAACATTCATGTTTTAAGTATTATTCCATTTTCCCCTGTACACACCGCCTGCCTCAGGTGCACAACACACATCAGCATTCATTTTTTAAGGATTATTCCATTTTCCCCTGGACCTCCCTGACTGCCACAGGTTTCTTCCTTGATGCATGCATTGCACACAAAGCAAACAGTTATGTTTTTATCTTCATTGGAAATTAAATATTATGTTCTTGTGGTGTAGCTTGAATTTGAAATGCACTGTTGTTAATTATTTAGGATGATGAGGCAGAGCCTAGCTGCGCAGCAAGATTGCCACTCGATAGAAAGCATAATCTGGCTAAATCCTCCTCCATTGGCCATCTAACCTACAATGCACCACTACTCAGCTCAAACCTGACATTGCGGCTACCGCTTTGGTGCGCTGTGGAGCCCTGGAGTGCAGATGGAACCTGTTTCTGAGGATGGAGGCCACAGCCTCGGCTGATGTGGGTGATGCCGAGCTTGTGTGATGGCCTGGCCGGGTTGGTTGCAGCAGAGCTGGGAGACGATTGAGGAGAACAACAGTCCGGCTGTTGTCATTACTGAGGTCGACCTGCCTTGGGCCTAGTGGCGGACCTCATTGCCCGGCCCCACCTGCACCGGAGGTCCTGTGACTGCTGGTGGGCAACTCGGCCCTCGCCCATACTATTGGGTGATGGGCGCACGTTGGCTGTCCTGGGCCTGCCACATGGAGCCCACCATCCATGGAGCTCAGTTCCGGTTTGCGGTAAGTTCAAATTCATTGTGCTGCACTAAAAGGGGCCCCAGGCTGCGCTGTGGTGACTTCGACTAAGGCCCTCCCATGAGTGAGAGACTGGTCGGACCGGGGGGGCCTGCCGGTTGCTGGCCCCTCCAATGCCTATCTACTATTCAAATACCTGGCCAATGGCCACAAAATGTGAAGAGCACCAGCACATGTCACTGCAGACATTGATGGAGAGGGCCTGCTCGTGCCTCCTGGTTCCAGCTATATCCCCGGGGCGTGGCAGGGTCCGGGGTTGTACTGTCTGGCCAGCTCTGAGCGGTCAGGTCCCTTCATGCTGCAAGCCTTACCAGTAATTTGAGAACATTCTACAGTCTCCCACAAGCGTCCACATATATCTCTGCCTTGATCCAGTCCTCCTGGAGGGGTCCGTGCGCTGTGGAGGAGAACTGGAAGGCCAAAAGTGACACTGGGGCCTCTCCTGGTTACCCCACTACTGCACTCACACTTTTTGAACCATTGGATAGAATTGTAATCTCTGGGCTGATTTGATTTCTGCACTGCTGCCATGCACTGATTGCACCTTTGGCCTCAGTGGAAAAGATGGGCAAACACGATACCCGCCAATCCCAACTCCCTTTCAAAAGTAAGAAATCCTCACCCCAGACAGAAATGGAGCTGCCACGGGACATGATCACTGAGGATATCAGTTTTGATGATGATCTCAAAGAAATCCTTGTTTATGTGAAAACTAGCCTGCGGACCAATGATGCCAAGCTAGACCTTATGGCAAGTCACCTTGACAGGATGAAAAAATGCATCGACAAGCACGATTATCATCTGGATCACCTTTAAGCTAGAGTCTCGGACTTGGATGATACCCATGCTACGACCAGTGAACATGTACTCAGAATGGATAAAGTTCTTGATCTCATTAAGGTTAAGAATGAGGATTTAGAGGTGCCCTCGAGGCACAATAATTTGCGCTTTATAGGTGTCCCAGAATCTACAGCCATTGGCAATATGGAGGACTATGTTACAACACTATTAAAGTGCATGTTTGGCAAGGCCCTGTCCGTAGTCTTCATTGCCAAATGTGCCCACCATTCCCTAATGCTGCGGCCGCCCCCTGTTACCCCAGCCCACCCCATAATTGCACACTGCTTAAATTACAGAGACATAATTCTGTGCCTTTCCAAGGAAAGTGGTGAAATACAATACCAAGGCAATGCAATTTCATTCTATCCTGACTTTACCATTACAGTCCAGGCCGCCGGCAGAGAATTTCTGTCCACCAAAAAACTTCTTCAAAAAGCAGAGATCAAATATGCCCTCCTCTGCCCTGCCAAATTGCGTGTCATGTACGAAGGAAGAGCACACCACTTCACTGACGCGAAGGCAGCCCTCAAGTTTGTCAGAACTATATCAAGATCACCTCGGGGTCCCCATATGGCCGTGAGTAAACACATATGAATGATAATGACTAATAGCGCTGCCACTCGAGATCATTGTCATGCCGCTGCCCTTTCCCTCTGGGAGACGTGGCCGAAACTGGTCGTCCAGCTCAGCTTGTGCCTTACATGTCTCCATTTGCACAGATGTAACACTGAATTTGGACCGATGGACAATTACATGGGTGGTACCCATCATTTCAGCCACCCAGCCTAAGTCTGGCTGGGAAGTTTGCTTGGCTCTCCTTCATCCTCTGGGATGAGTCCCATATATTAAGCATTGTTTTGGGGATATGAATAGGGTGGTGAGTGGGACCGGGTTTTTCAACCAAGTTCGGGGGTTTGAGTGGGAGGGGTGGGTTCTTATGGAATTGTTTTGGACTGCTTTCTTTGTTTGTTATAGTTTTTATCTTCAAGAAGGACCCTGACAGGGCAACACACCTTCCCCTGACCCGTTCACATGGCCAATGGACTTGCACTGGCCTCCTGGGAGCAAGCTGAGAGCAGCACTCCTGCATCAACTGCACCACCCCAATCTAAGCCCAATCCCATGTCTCTCAACTAGGCAGTCCCTGCAACCATGTAAATGCCAGTGAGCTGTGACATTGAAATGGATTTGTCTTTTTTCCCAAAGCAGTACCCAATAGTTTCCGGAAAGTACACAACAGCTGCAGCCAGCAATGGATCTTACTGAAGTAGTAGCAGAACAGGAGGTTGGGCTTCCCGCTGAGCAAGAACCTCCTCTTTTACAACCATTTGCTTTCAGATCTCTGGCAAGAAAAATAATGGGTACTCCACCATCTTCTCCAAGCCCCCCTTCTGATGATCTGGAGTCTGAGACATGCTAGGAGAGGCTCAGGAAAAGGAAAGTTCCTGAAAGCCTTCCAATTATGGAAGGGGGTGAGGATGACGACGAGCCACTCATTGTGTAAGCTGGCACAGAGAAGACCGAGATTATCCCTCCTTTTCAATCTGCTCCAAGGGATGTGGCACCACCACCCCTGCCTGCGCCAGCTCCCATATTTGCAAGGCGCATGCCGAGACCTGCATCCACCACTAGCTCATTAGAATTGTGCACTGCAGAGAGACATTCGTTGACACACCCGCCTGCCTCCACTTCTTCAGGCATTGGCAGTGGCACCAGCGGCCCAATGAGAAACTGGACCTCTCCAATTTGGGACTTCTTTACGGTTAGCAAGCAGAAGTACAACATCACAATATGCTCCATTTGCAATGCTAGTGTTCATCGAAGTAAGCTTTGTACACGCTATGGTACTGGAGGCCAAGCGACCCTTTTGAAAAGCATCACACACTCCGCTGGGAGGAGCACCTTAATAAACTTTCTGCATGTGGTGGTGGTAAGGTGATGTGGGAGGGGTATCAGCTCTGGAGCCTCCCATCAGAGTGGGAGTTGTAAGTAGTGATGAGGAACAGGATGACATCTTTACGCAAAGCAGCCCTGTCCCCAGCAGTGCACCAGTATCATCCGCCTCATCATCAGCAACCTCGCAATGGCACAAGAGTCAGATTAAGACAACACAGCAAACAGTAGTGACTGCCCCAAGATGTGCATTGAGTCTGCCACCTCCTGGTCCTCTCTAGAAGTCCCCTGCATCAGTGTTACCACCAACAAAAAAAATCCAGGCTACTATTGCAAGCATGTTTAGGCAGGAGGGGCACCACGACCGCAACCACCCAACGGCATGTTTGTACAGCAGCAAGCTGGATAAAATGTTAGAGCTGGACTTTCTCCCTTTTTCTTTTGTGGAAGGAGTGGGTTTTTTAGAGTTTGTGGCAGCCATCTGCCTGAAATGGAAGGTTCCTAGCAGGCATACTTTGTCAGAGAGGCTGTTCCAGTGCTCCATCACGATATGCTGGAAATGGTTGGAAAAGCTTTGCAGTAGAGTGCTGGTCATACTATCCACCTGAGGACAGATATGTAGACCAGCTGTGAAGCCACTGATTACATATGTTTCACTGCACACTGGATTGTGGGGGTTAGGCAACAGTTATCTACAGGTCTCAGCACTGAAGAAGCTTTTAAGGGCATTCAGCAGCTTGCAACAGTAGCTATGTTCGCAATTGAAAACTCCCATACAGCTGCATCTTGGTAGACTTTAACAGCAAGGTGTTTGAATGGTTTCAACCCAGAGGTCTCCGAATTGGATTATTTGCTATGGATAATGGCAGTAATATAGTTAAGGCCATGGCAGATGGTAGCTATTTCCGGGTCCTGTTGTTGACGCACATCAACATCCTTGTGCAGGACATTCTCAAAAAAGAAGTCCTAGTCAATAACTTACTGACCATCTGCAGAATAATCTGCACACATTTCAGCCATTCTTTTAAAGCCTGGAAGCAGTTGAGGATCATTTATTATGCTAATAGAGTATCAGTTAAAGCTGTCATACAGTGGGTGTCAACACATTGGATCTCAACCTAGTACACGTTACAACGTCTTTTTGAGCTGTACAAACTGATCAATGAGTACATCATGCAAAGAGGAGGGGATGCAACTAAAATCATGACCATTGGGCTGCCACCTTCAACTTCCAGACAGGGCAGTCCTGTTGTCTCACAACAGTAAACACCTGCAACAAGAACGCTGGTGGCAACAAAACCAACAGGAACACAAGAATCATCCACAACCTCTGCATTGGCTTGGTGTCAAATGGCAGGGCTGAAGTCCAATGCAGAGATGAAGACAAAACAGGTCAAGCAAGTGGCAGCATCAATGACCATTGAGAGGATTTTCAATTACTATCTGGATGACCCAAGAGAGGTCTATGTCAATCAAAACCCTTTGGTGTATTTGTATGAGAAAATAAGCCAATGGCCACAGCTCAGCAGGCTGGAAATAAAGTATCTGGCCCGGTCCGGTGGCCAGTGTGCCTGCTGAGCGTGTGTTAAGTGCAGCTGGCTCAGTCGTCACAGTGAGAAGGACCAGTATCTCGCCTCAAAATGTGGAGAGATTGATCATGATTAAAATGAACCAACATTTTATACCACCAAATTACACCATTCCTGAAACACCACAGGAGGAGGATGAGGGTGATTGGTCAGACTCAGATCAGAGTGTGTTCGCTGACCAACTTCTGGGCAAACAACCTGAGTTTGAGGACAAACTCTACCTCCCTGACTGAATAGGCCATCATAGAACCTTTATTGCCCAATTGCTTTGAAAAGCTAGAGGAACATTATATTGTTTATTTTGTTTGTTTGTGTGTGACCTATTTATGCAGCCCCACTGTTTTAGGCACATGTATGGCCAGATTGCAGTTAGACATTTTAAACACAAATCTACACATAAAGGTTACTCAGTGTTTCTCTTCTTGTTCATCAAC
Source organism: Calotriton arnoldi (assembly GCA_963921515.1). Lineage (NCBI taxonomy): Eukaryota > Metazoa > Chordata > Amphibia > Caudata > Salamandridae > Calotriton > Calotriton arnoldi. The sequence continues at coordinate 3,320,983 of CAWUFW010000645.1, read as the reverse complement.
AGGAGTGCACTAAAGGTCGATCTCTCTCATTTGGGTTGGGAGTTGGAATGCAGTTGGGCAGATACTCGGAGTCAGGAGGATAATGGAAGGACTCAGGGTGGGACTACCAGGGGGGAGATAATGTGGCCAAACGGCTAGGGCGGTCGACCTCGGAGCTCGGGAACCGGGTTCGAGTCTCAGCAGGGACGTTCAACATTCTGTGATTCTGGGCAAATCACTTAATCTCCCTGTGCCTAATAAAAAGGAATGTTTCTGTCTGTAACGTAGCTGGTGCTCATGTAAAGCGCTCTGGTACCTCCAGGTCTAGTTAGCGCTATACAAAAAAAACTCCACACAACCTCAACAACAGCCAGAAGAAGTAAGCTATCAACTTCAGGGAAACCAACATGATGATGACTCTAAGAGGCCTACTCCGTTCTTTGGACTGATGAGAGATGCGTTAATTTGGGAAATGCAATGCTGCTGAGTATGTGTGCTGGCTCAAATTTGAAACTCCTCTATTATGTGGTCAGGTCTGTTGCTGTAAGTAACTGGGGACAGACATGTGAAGTCATCATATTATGCACACACTTGGCTAAACGCTATGATGACAGTTGTGAGATCGATCAGCCCGGTACATGCAGCCACTTGTCTATAATCGGTTGTAATTTGCTCTCACTTCTCAGTTACCACATGAGTCATTAAATGATCAATTGCACAGGCTATGCTCTTGCTCTGCCTCTCAGAGTCTTCTTGGTACACTTAGTTTCTGTTCTCTCCTTCTCCGTGACTCTACAATATCCTTTCTGTTTTACAATCCGCAGACCTTCTCTTCTCTTGCACAAAAAGGCAAAAGCTATATTACACTTATCTTACCAGACCGCTACAGCCAGGAAGCCAAGATTGATGGACAACCGGAGAAGAATGCAGAAACACAGTGCAATTTGGCATTACAGTATCATGTTTCTTCTAAGAAACATTTTTTAGAACTGTGTCAGTTTACCTGAGTCCCCCACAATGTGTATACTATATTTCAAAGCTAGATAATTTGGGTCTCTGGGGTTAAAGTACTGTTTCTGTTTGCAATGCATTAAACTAAACTGTGTCATCCTCATTCATTCATTTGCTTCCACAACAGATTGATGATCTGCTGATCGTCACCCCAAAGAATATTGCGTAATTCTCTAGTGTTTGTCTTTGTCACACCTTTCAGCAGTTCCCCTTTCCCATCCATTCATCAAACCCTTAACCCTCTTCCCTCGGGCTGTGTGATTCATTGATGTGTGACTTAATTTACACCATAAATAGATCACACACTTGGTGGGGCGGATGTGGTGAAAGTGACACCAACTCACTGCGGTGTCTTCTATTACCTGAGCAAAAGCCCACGGTCCCCATTTTATTTTACCCACCCACATATCAAATTGACCCCTATTTCAGACATAGAAAAACATCATTCGTCAACATCATCATTCAGGCCTTGTGCTGCATAAACGCTTAACCTTGTCCATTCCTGACTCAACTCCACCTGACTCGAAGACTTTGTAAGTTTAGTATTTCCGTTTTAAAACCTAGCTCCCCATTGCTCAGAAGAAGTTGCTATTGCTAGTTTTTGTTATATCAGGTCTTCTTTGTTGTGTCATGGTGGTAGTCTGGTCTCAGTCTTTCTAAAGTTATGATGATGATATAATAATATAAACACTCACCAACTCTGTGTTTTCTTTCAATCTAGTTGCCTGTGATGGATAATACTTTGATTAATACTACAGTTGGAGTTCACCTAGGTGGGAGTGGGACCTCACTTTTCATTCCTTCCATTAACACACTAGCCTGCTACTACCACCACCACCATAGGATGGCACCCTGGGAAACCCTGCCGTAATAACACTGAGAAAGGTAGCATCCTCTGCTTCAACTATTGAGGTAAAAGAACTATGGAGTGTTGTTGTTATATAGTCAATCAATGAAACCAACTTTATTCAGATTTCCCATATAAAACCATAAAAGTACTCTGATATTTAAAAAAAACAATGCATGGTATTAAAAAATTCATAAACTAATTACACAATTCATCACATGATGGACCATGGTCCCTGAAAATCTCTTATAATACATGGCCAAAATACAATATAAAGTGCATATTCCCTTGAACATAAAAGTTAAGCAAACCATTAAAAGGATAAGTCCTGGGGCCTTATTTGATCTATATGTGTCATCAGTGTGACTGGAATAAAAACAAACCCTAACAGATACTGTGATTTAATCAAGGCAGGCTCTAAGCTACACTGCAGATTTTAGGAAATTAAGGACAAATAGAATAGAATCTCCATGCAACAGTTGTAAACAGATAAGAGCTGGACATGCCTGCTTAAATTCCAACCTTCTTAAAGTAGGGGTAATAAAAACTTTCCGGGCGATCGCATAATACTTGCAGAATAATAGAAAATGAAGCAAATCCTGTGGAGACACACCATCGCAGCCACAGGATGCTAGAATCTGTCCTCTACTACACCCCCGTGGCGAGGCCAGCAAGAGGTGAAAGAGATCCAAGCGAAACATGGTCAATAAAAAGCGTTCGTAAGTGCTAAAAGATCCCAGGAGATATGGCTCAGTTGATAGTGTTGTTTTCAATATTAAACATTTTCGAACACTAGGGGGCATATTATCAAGAAACAGCGTTAAAATTATCGCCGCTTTAGCGGCAGAAAACTGCCGCTAAAGCGGCGATAATGGGCTTGATAATATGCCCTTGAGAATTCCAATAGAAGCCCATGTTCTGGTGTCAACATGGGCTTCTATTGGAATTCTCAAGGGCATATTATCAAGCCCATTATCGCCGCTTTAGTGGCAGTTTTCTGCCGCTAAAGCGGCAATAATTTTAACGCCGTTCTTGATAATATGCCCCTAGGTTTCCTTAATTCCAGCTCTTCCCTCTCTAATTTCCCTAGACTGCAGAAGGACTCCCTTATCCACCCCAGATCCTTTTTATTTACAGATTCAGGGTTTGTATATAATTCTACTCTTCCTAATCTTTTAAAGCTACTCTTTAGGTATCTGAGCCATGGTATGTGATGGGCGTAGTCAAGGGTCATACACTCTTTCAATATAAATTGACTCAGAGACGATCCTTCATTCAGCCAGATTTTCAACCAAAATATTAGTGGGCGGAGAGTCCAATGTGTCACACAAATAGGGCACCCCCAATTCTTCGTGTACCACCATATTGGACATTCCACAGGGCACACCTAACAGACGCTTCAAAAACGTATTCTCAGCCACTTGTAGCTCGTCCATAGTGACATGCCGCCAAATTTCACTACCATATGAGACTTTCGCGACACACTTAGCCTGATAAATCTTTAAAAGTGCTGCAATCGGTCTCTTGCCCAATTTAGAAGCAAAATTAAAAATGGCCGTATTTGCCCGCACTAAGTCTCCCTTCTTTCTCTGTTTTAGTGGGCCCCATCTCATCTGCTCATCCATTATGCCCCCCAGATACGAGAAGACATCAGTGCGGGGGACCTGAGCAGATCCTACCCTAAATTGAAAAGACTTTTTCGTGCGAAGACCCACCTGCATCACATAAGATTTGGAGTCGTTTATTGATAAATCCAGGTCCGTCATAAAGGTGGAAAAGGAGTCAAGCAGTGTTTGTAAACCCCTAGCGGTCCTAGATATAAGGGCCGCGTCATCCGCATATAATAAAACCGGCAGACCACGTCGACATACCTGCGGATAATCAACCCTTGTCGTCAATAAAACTTTATCCAGATCATTAATATACAAATTAAACAGGAAGGGGGCTAAAATACACCGTTGGCGTACTCCTCTCTTTATGGCAAAATTGCGGGAGACTCTTAAATCTTGCGAAAATCTAACCTGCGCCTTGGTTGCTTGGTGGAGGTTTTCCAAAAAATAGACAATGTTGCCATCTACCCCGATAGCCAACATGAACTGCCAAAGTTTAGCCCTGTTCACGCGATCAAATGCAGAGGACTGATCCATGAAGGCTAAATAAATAGTACCAGGGCGGGCAACCATATATTAATTGAGAATCATAGATAGGTTAAGGCACTAGGCCACGGTGGACCGCCCTGGGCGGAACTGGTACTGGACGTCCGAAAAAGTAGCATGTTCCTCTGCCCAGCTAGTCAACCTATCTAGAAGTACTCGACCCACGACCTTAACCACCGAGTCCAACAAAGAAATCCGTCTATAGCAGTGAGTGCTGTCTCGAATGCCTTTTTTAAAAACAGGCACTATAGTGGAAGTAGCCCAGGACTCGGGACAGCCGTATTTTGCTGCTGCATTCATGACTGCTGTAAAAACCGGCACCCAAAAAGTTCTGATTTAACAATGTCCGATGGAATGCCATCAGGTCCCGGGGCTTTGTTACTTGACAACCAGATGATACCATCCTTGACCTCATCTATGTTAAAAACCAAATCAGGGATACCTACCTCATGGTTAGATTGGCAGTTTAACTCGGGGGGGACACTGGAACATAGCTTCAAAATGAAGCACCCACTCCTCCTCAGTAATATGGGCACCCACTGCACTTCCTTCCTCGTGATTTAAGAAGGGGCTATTAATTATGCTCCAGAACCTAGAACTGTCCCTCAGCGTGCTAGCCTCAATTAACTCCCTCCAGGCTTCCTCCTTTAGAGTGGACTTACGTCTTGCCAGTTCCATTTTATACTCTCTTTGGCAGGATCTAACTAATGTAGAATCTCTTGGGCTCCTATTTAAGGCTTCCCGCAGTTTCCTTGCTGCCCAAGAGCAAAGAGAATCGAACCATCTGGGGATCTGTGGAGTAGTTCGCCGAGCCGGGGCTCTCAAAAAGTCACTTATTTTAACAGAAATAGGGGCATATTATCAAGGAATAGCGATATTTATCGCTAACCGCGCTTAGCGCGATTTTTTTTAACGCCGCCTATCGCTGGAAAATATCGCTGAGATATCACCCTATTAACAAGGTTTATCTCCATAGTGATAACATTTCCAGCGATAGCGGCAAAATGTGAGAATATAGCTGGAAAAGCAGCGATATTCTTGCATTAACGCAAGGATGGATTCAGCCTGACAATCCACCTCCTATACTTTAAACAGGTAAGTCATCCTCAGTAGCAGGTGTTAAAATCTAGCGATAAACGCGCTTAGCGCGATTTATTTTATCGCTTTGCCTGCCTTGTTAATAGGGGTTAGTTGTGTTAGCGACTGTTTACAGTCGCTTTTAGTGGGGAACGCCTACCTTGCATGTCATTAGCGATAATTATCGCTGACATGCAAGGCGATGTAAAACCCGGCCGCTAACGCCTGAAAGCTGTCGCTAACGCCTGTTAGCAACAGCTTGCTAATAGGGCGTTAAAAATATCGCCGCTTTAGCGGCAAAAAGTGCCACCAAAGCGGCGATAAAGCCCTTGATAATATGCCCCATAGTTTTAGAAGCACTAATAACCTCCCCCGGAGCCGTGGACGGGGTGGTGCACAGGGCTAACTCGTTGGCACACAAGACCGATATTAATTCATAAAATTCATCTGGGGATATCTGGGTCCATTTTAGAATAAAGGAGTGAAGTATTAGAAAGTGACTGAGTGGGCACTGGTAGGGAAGGGAATCACACTTTGTTTTTGCTTTTCCATGCATTTAAAACTTTGTAAATACCATATTAACTGAAGAAGACGCACATTGCACAACCAACACTCCAGTGCTGAATTGAACCACGCAGCAGTTAGATCATGGGTGGCACTGGCAAAATGCCATGTTAAGGGATGTGATGGGTGGATACCTATCTGCCTCGCTTCCCAAATACAGAGAGTCAAGGGAGTACACAGAAATATCCCCCACTTTGAAACAAAGCTTTGATAAAAACATTCCAAACAAGCGAAGTAAGTGTGCATGCCTCTCTCCAGAAGAACTCCCTTGTTTCTTCATCCAAGCAATTATCTATTCATCATTTCGTTGTTCTAGTAGTTCTACACTCTTTGATACCCACTATTTAAGTGTCACATTCTCTCATCCAGTCTTTCACCATTGAAAACCATCCATCCATACATATCCATCCATCCATTCAGTCACCTATCCACGGCTCTCCACCATCCTTTCGTCAATATCCATTTACCCACCCATGCATACTTTCACCTATTCACCCTTTCATCCACCCGGGAATAATCCCTTTCACCAATCAGCTGTTTGACCCACCCAGGCAGGCATCCTTTCACCCATATACCGTTTGACCCACCCATGCATCCTATCAACCACCTATGCACCCTTTCACCTTCACTCACCCAGGCATCCTTTCACTCATATAAAATTTCACCCATCCTTTCTCCTTCCATCCTTTTTCCATTTTCCATCAACCCATCGTTTTTAGCGTTCATTATGAGCTTTTGTCTGCTGAGTTGCAGATAGAGGAGGCCATTAACTCAAACCTGTTGTAGCTGCTAAAGCCCTTGCAGTAAGTATAAGTATAGTAGTAATTGTCAATAAGCAAGCAATGTCACTTACCAATGTCCTGCTGCCGCTGGGACTCCCCCTTCGACCGCTGTCATGTCTGCTCTGCTGACGCTGGCCCTAACACTAATGGTCTGTGCGGCTAGAAAAAACTTACACATATTAGATGCCAGACACGCCTCCCCTTATTATTTTTTTTAACAAAATTTAACCACAATACATCACTATAGTCTGGTTGCAGTATCTTCTTCTTTCAGAAATATCTACTTGGGCATTTTGTTTGTTTGCAATGTTTGAAAAGCCAGGTAGTCAACCCAACCAAAAACGTTTTGTAATGGAGGGGCAGAGCGCTAATGACTCTTGAGTCATTGGTGTGCAATGAAGGGGAGGAATAATTGGCCAATGAAGGACATATGATCTTGCTTGTAAAATGCAATGAGACCATCCTCATACTAGTTTCCAACCATACTGCACTGTCAACGAAACTGCTGGTATACTACTACTGTATAAATGAATACATACACAACATTGGGAGGGGTCTATCAATGATGACCATGGCCACTCTCTAGTTTTACTGTTTGAGCATGAGCAAGAAAATGAAAGCCTTCTGAACGAACATGTGTAGAATAAGAATAGCTTATTTTGGCATACAATTGCAGTCTTCACAGTAGAGTACTTGTCCTAAAATCGGTTCTTTTAGTCTTACAGTACCAGACCACAAGATATATAAGGGGAGAAGGAAAACCTATTGAAAAAGCAGGAGAAAGGAAGCTAAAATAATCAAAAAAGGGGGGCTTCTGTTCCTAAAAAGGAGAAAAGAGTGTGACTAACAGGTGTGACTGGACCTTATATAACGAGGACAGTCAACAAGACTGTCTCATGTTGCCCTCACACATCCCCAAGGGGATGTCATGCTTCATCATAGGGCGTTGCTCCTCGTCGGGCCGGCGCTGCAATGCCCTACGGGTCCCCCGAAGGGTCACTTTGGTGGAGATCTTTTTAAGAGATGCCGTATGATGCATGCGAGTGAGGTGACAGGTGTGGTGGAGTAGTGAAACATGTTTGTGGGTTAAAACTGATAGGGGAGGTCACAAACTATCCTTTAATTGGTAGACCATCCTGTCAGAGATAAAAAAAAAAACATAACAGGTAAATGCTACCTTAGGGGTCTAAAAGGAACCCCGGTAGTCAGTGTATTACGGCTATATGGGGAAGATACCCTATAGTCGTGAGGTGGAGGCCTCACTCGGTCTCTCACTCAGTGATTTGTCGACATGTTTCGTGCCTGTTAATTGGTATGAAGGATCCATGGCGCTTCGTGGAGAAGTGTGGCTCAATGGTTAGAGCGGCAGACCCTGATGCAGAGATCTGGCCCGGGACCAGGGTTCAATTCCCGCCTCGGCGGGTCTTGGACTCAATTTCCTCGGACCTGATAATGCTCGCCTCGGTGCCTATTCTAATCATGGGTCCCACTCTGCAACTCTGGGCAATAGCTTGCTTAATCTCCACAACGGCCCCACCAGCGCTGGGATGCCTGGCTTCACCTTGGGGGTGCCCAGGAGTGGACATTTCACAGGGAATAGCCAGGAAGGGTTCCACAGCGGTATGCGTATAGCGCCAGGATGCCCCAGTTGGGGTGGCAGTGCGCTTTACAAGTACGAATTACATTTACATTTACATTTACATTTACATTCGTCAGGACATCAACATATATAGTGAGCTCCCCCACACAATAATGGTACCCATAAAGTGCAACCTACAGTCTGTGTGGTTCTCGGTCCAACCTATAAAAGAAAGGCATATAAAGGAAAAAAAGAGGTTACTGTGACCCTGATAAAGCAGGAATTCTGTCGCCAGGAAAAATACGAGGGTGGATGATTTAAAAGAACTGGCTGGTAGCACGGTTTTTAGGAACAGAAGCCCCCCATTTTTGATTATTTGATCTACCCATCGGATCACGTGCTCTGGACCTTCTAAACCAGCTCTTAGTACCCCCCTCCCCTCTGTCTTACAGAGGAGAAATTTATTGAAACAAAAGGAAGCTAAAGACAGACTAGTACAGACAGGAGTAAGTCAACTACAGAAACTTGAAATATAGAAAATAACTAGGATAATGCAAGGATACTGAGAATTTAACAAACATAGAAAGAAGTAGAACGAAGAGGAGTTGGAATAAAAAGAAGTAGGAAACAGGCACAGTAAAAAAAAAGAAAAAAAGGAAAGATTATTTTAAATGTGGAGTGTCAGCATCAACCACGGCCGCAGCGCTGGTGGTAGTGTTGGAGATGGAACTTCCACCTGCTGCTGCACTGGTGGGGGCATCCCCGTCTCTCTGAACCGCCTCTCTGCTGCCAGCCCTCGTCTTGCCTCTGGATGCTGATGTAAAAAATAAAAGAGAATAAATAAGAAAGATTAGTTAATAAGCACCCCAAAAACATTTGAACAGGCAAAGGGAAACACAGTAACATTGTACTTTTAGATATCAGATTGCATATAGTTCTACTAGTATTGAGTTGACCTATTCCTAATTTCCTAAACTTAAGCCCTATTCCAAATTTCCTAAACTTCATTTTGGAACTATTAATGCATTGCAACAAATGATCTTTGCTTCTTTCTCAATCTCAACCCGCTTTGACGGGCCAACTCAGTCTCCCTTTTTTTCAGTGCACAGATGCATACTACACATCACTGGGAGATTGCTTGTGACTGTATGAGCCACATAAAGAAAGGCACAGAGAACGCTAAATCACTGATAATACTACTACTACCACTCTCTTAGTGACAGGACAGAGGAGTCTGCATGAATTCTAAAATAATCAGCCCAAGTGAGCACCAACGAGTACGATTAGGTAGCACTGAGCACAGGGCTGGATCACATAATATTTGTAACGTAAACTTAACTTACCTCTGAGTGTGAGCAGCATGCTATATGGAAAAAAATATTAGCATAAAAATAACACAACAAATAAATAGTTACTCACCGATCCCAGCAACCTCCACCCCCAGCAGGTCCAGCAGATCCTGTTCCTTGTCCAGGATGTTGGCCCACCGGTTCATTAACTGCTGCTGGGTGTGCTGGACTCCAGGGCTCCGGCGCACACTCCAGCGCACCCTTCCCCACAGCAGCCAGCGCTCCTGGAGGCCGTATCTGCTGCCAGGCCTGCTGCCAGCATGGAGGGGAGGTGGCGCCGCACATAAAAAACAAGTGCAGCCACCTCCAACTCTGAGAAAATGGCAGGGGTTGCACCTCTTGGTGGTGCCGACGACCACAAGGTGTGTGGTTAACCGTCACCCTGACACCACTATTCCCTCCCTTGCCCTGCTCTGCCATGGCACTGCAGGGTCCAAAAAAAACTAAATGAAGAAATAGGAGAGGAAATAAAGGAAAAAGTAAAAACTCAAGGGCAAAACCAAAAAAGTCACCAAAAACAAAAACAAATGGGCAAAAACGTAAAATACATAAACACAAAAACACATACTGATACAATAAAAAAAGAATGAGGGGTGTTTTAGTCAGATGGGGAAGGATTGAAAAGATTAAGGGTGGATTAGAGACAGGCCCCAGCAGCATGCACAGAAACCAGAAAACAAAATGGCGTTGCCCAAGAGAACCACATGGTGCCAATCGCATGTAATTTCGAGTGCGAGAACGCGCCACGCGTTGATGAACGTCAAACATGTAGCATGAATGGGTGCGTTGAGCAGCTCTGTCCACTCACAGAATTCCGCTGAGTTGCGCAGAGTTTTTGGGCTGCTCCACAGAATTCTGTATAGGGCCACTCTGCGAGCTCTGCCCAGGCCTAGTGGTTTGTGCAACATGCCCACTGCTGGGATAAGCCGCATAGTTTAAAGAAGCTCCCTATATATTTCATGACTGCCTCAGTGAAGGGGGTCTGGTTGGCTGGAAGTGTCCTTGCTGATATATATGCAGAGTGGGAAAGCTTTGCTGGTCTGAGTTCTATGGAAGGAGCTCCAAGGGAGGAGCAGTTTATGGATCCATTGCTGCTAAACTGAGTGGACATTTCTAGCTTGGTCACTAGGTATTGTCCTAAAATATTAGTCAGGGATGAGGGATATTATAGTACTCTTCCCTCATCCTATTCCTCTCTTTCTCCAAATCAAGGAGTTCTGTGATGAGGACCCCGGCCACTGCACTGAGGTTCCCTGTAAAGTTGCAGTGCTCTCTGATAAGGGGACTGCTCCTTCCTGTAGGCACGATGTTGATGTCCCCGTGTCTATTAGGAAATTGTAAGGTGTCTTGTTCACTAGCATTCTGACCACAGGGTCCCCATTTGACCAGCTTGGGGTGGATAATAGGATGTGTGTGTTCTCTGGCATGTTGGTGGCCCCTGGCATAGGTCTTTTATCCCCTTACCCTGGTCTGTTGGGCTGACCATGTAGTCTTTTTTGGGCGGCTGGATCCCGGGGGACCGGGGCCCTCAGCCTCACTCTCAATAACCATTTTGCTATCCAGTATTGCTATGAACTTCCTGGTCACCTGAGAGCATTCTAATGGACGTTTTGGAGTGTAGGTTCCTCGTGCTGCTGGGGCATGATGTGTTGAATGCGATGGATGGGGGGCCGAACTTCGGGGAACCCTAGTATCGATCTGGGGTGAGGCTGGAATCACCTGGGCTTGCCAATCTGGTAGCCTTCCAGTCCTAGATCTAGCAGCTCACTGCCCGTGGGGGGCCCTCTGGCTCCCACAACTGGCAGGTTGGTGTATCATATTGCAGGATATCAAGAGAGCACTTCTGCTCCCGTATCTGGTGGGGGAGGTGTGGTTACCTTACTTGAGTGTTCTGAGGTGGGATTGTCAGTTTGGGTCACCTCAAAGATGCCCCACAGTTCTAGCAGTGCCTCTCTTCCAGCTTTCTTTTGTCCTACATATTTGGTCTGAATGTGTGTCTTCGTGTGTCCTATTATGTTGGTGTTGAATGTTCACCCCGCCGGCCAGGTGAACGCGTATTCCTTAACGTGTGCGTGCCATTCATGGCAAAATTTAGTCTGAGTGGGGAACCTAGTTTGCATAAGGGGTTAGAGGCAGCTCCATGATTTAGTTGAGAACTTTTCAAGGGAATGGTATACTCTAACTTCTCGGGTCAAAACAATCCTAAATTCCTACTCTGATCGTGAGGAAATATGTACACGGGATTATGCCGGCAATAACAACTTACTACGATCTCAGCTTTAAACAAAGGTGCATCGAAAATAGACTTACCACAAAACAGCAATGCATATGAAAGGTCACAACCTGAAAGAAAGTGCAATGGGTAAATTCAAAACACTGAGAATGTTTAGCTAGGATTAGCAGATATGGAACTACAGTATGCGGGCACGGCAGCTTTTTCATATGTACTTTAAGTCATTAACAAGACACAATGTTCAGCATAAAGCACAGTTGCAATCCTTTACCAGCACCACAACATCAAGAATATGCAAAACATCGCCAATGTAACATCTGAACACTGAAATGATGAGAGAGACGGAGAGAGAGAAAAAGAGCAATAAAAAACTGATAGAAAAAATTGTGAATTTGTCAAACAAAAACTTAGCCCGCTCTTAGTGCATGCTGCCCAAACACGAAGGGAGGCTTTCTGCAGTACATGGGACTAAGTGAATCCATTAGCCTGGGACAAAGATAACAACAATTTACGTGGAGAAGAAGAAACAAATTGACAATCACAGGCTCTTCCTTGGTCAAACACAAGCTACACTTAGTCTCCAAGATCCAATTTGTCCCTAACGTCTGAATTGCACCCTTTATCACACCCAGGAGACTGTGTCATGCAGTGGTCCAAGCGAATAACACCTCTCACTTTTTTCAGATACTACCAGTGTTTAGAAACAGACAGCACTGAGAAAACCCTTTAGACTAAAGAATAAGATCAAGGTATTGGCCCTATTTTACACCCAGGGCCTATGCGTGCTATCTGTGTTACACCTAGTGGTCCAAGTGGTGAGGCCTCACCCCTGTATCACACCAAGGGGACAAGTGTACCATCTGTGTCATGCCCAGCGGTCCAAGTGACAAATATCCTTCACCTTTCCTAGCATGCTGACTATCGAAAAAAGGGACCTCCGCTGGATTGTCTCCGAGGCCGCGTTGTGGCTACTCAGTTCAGACACATAAAATAGGCAATATGTCAGATTTCTGTTAGTGGTAAGATGCTCAAGTTAATTTTGTTGCTCTTCTTTCTATTTTGCCATATGCCAAATGGTGAGACTAAGGATCAGATATAGGGGCATTTGTAGGAGGAAGTGGTGGAGTGAGGCGTTAGCCGTCATGGCTTAACGCCTCACTCCGCCACTTCAAAACACAAGGCTGCACCATATTTCCAAGGATATGGTGCAGCCTTGCATTTCCCCCTGCGCTGGCACTACACTTAGCAGTGTACCACCAACGCAGGCACCCTTGCACCATAGTGCAAGGGTGTCTGCGTGCAGGGGAGGATTGTTTATGTGTAGGAAGGTGTCCCTTCCTGCGCGTAAACAATACAGAAATGCCATTTTGTCACTTCGATGTGTGCTGCTTAATGCAGCACATATGGAAGTTACGAAATGTATTTTTTTAAGGTTTGTTTATGTGTATGAAGGGTAACCTTCATACACAGAAACAATCCAAGGCATTTTGCTTTTTCCATCTGTGCTGCACAAGGCAGCACATATAGAAAAAGTAAAAACGAGGAGAAATAAAGCATTTCTCCTCATTTCGCCAACTTAAGATCAGGTTTTCCCTGGTCTTAATTTTGGCGCTGCCTCCTATTTACGCTGCCCTTGTGAATAGGGGGCAGTGTCAAAATCAATTGGTGTTGCAGTGGAACGCCCACCGCAACACCCACTGCCCACCCCTTTTATGCTAAGCATAGTGTGAAAGGGGGCCTTATTTACAAGGCAGCATTAAGCCACATTAAGTGGCTTAACGCTACCTTGTAAATAAGGCTAAGCCCCTATCGCCATGGAAATGTCACAAAAAGTGGCGTTTCCGTGGTGAGAGGGGCTTGTACATATGCCCCATAGTCTCTTACCCACTGACGGCGGCTCCGGGACAGACCTCTGCCCGAAGATTCAGCAGAGCTTTCAATCAATTGCGCCATCTGCTCACCTTCCTTGTTGTGCAGATGTGAATCCATTTGGATGGGGTCCTTTTCCTTCGGCTGCAGTCGGGCTCGAAGAAACAATCTCTCCTGGCAGTGCTTTATTGAGGCCAATCTCCTGGGACCATTGTGGTGTTGCTGACTACATGTGACCACATATCAACTTACTCGGAGTTGATGAAGAGGTCATCTCGGGGGATTTCGACAACCATGACTTGATCTAATTTTTTAATATACATGTATCATTGCATAAATTGACATCAATATTTACACTGTTTTGGGGAGATGTTTGTGGCAGGATATAAGATGTGGTGGTACAGTGCAGAGCAGTGCTTAATTGGTAAGAGCCATTTTAATGTATACTAAATTAATAATTAACTGTTGTTGTGGTCATCTCCAAATTGTCCAGACAGCGCCACCTTGTGGCAGACTGTCACAAGCGCCGGTGTTGACAAATAAGTGCTGGTGTCGAGCAACGGAAACCGCCGGCTCAAATTAAGCACTGGTACAGAGAGACTATTTAAGATGAGCAAGACAAGGTTTGATTTCTATTTGTATGTGGGGTCATCACAATAACAGGTAGGACTATTTTTCGAAGGATGGAGTAAAATATTTAACGAATGTGCTTTTTAATGGATGACAGATGAACAGATGTAGGCCATTTTTGCCAGTTGTGATGGTACATGATTTTATGGCTAAGCTTCTCTGGTGTTTTGCAGGTATTGATATTTCATAGTTAGGGAGCAGAAAGCCAGATACGGGGTTGGGTTTTCGGGTGCCAAGCTTGATTGTGGTTTGTTCATGTGTGTTTGTTTTGGGTGGATCAAAACACCTGGCTGCAAGGCTGTTTGTGTACATTTTGAGGTTAAGATGGTGGTATGCTGCAATGTATTGGATGTTGGTAGGTGTGTTTGGGGGAATACTGAAAGCCAATTTTGAATATGGATGTGTCTTTGAGGGGTGAAAGGAAGCATTTATGGGGATTCTTTTGAGAATTAAAGTCAAGTCAGCAGGTGTGTGCATGTTTGTGTTTTTTTAAGTGTGCATGTGTGTGCTTGTGGGTTTGTGTGTGTGTGACAGTAGGCAGGACAACGAATATGCGTGTTAATTTCGAAAGTGACAGTGCTAGTGCTTTGGACAATGGTACCAGATCTCTCTATGTTCCAGGTTTATATTTATGAAACAAATTATCTCTATAGTTTTAATTTTGGATCAATTCTGTATAATTGAATGGACTAACACACGAGAGCAAATAATTGTAAATTAAAAGTTCTGAACTTTTAATGTTGATGCGTGTGTGATATCGTTATGTCTCTAAATTAGCAATGCATGTCGCATTGTACCTGGGGCCCCGATGTTCTATACACCGATCATAACCAGCAACTACTAAAGCACTCAGTATTATTTTATATTTTTACTTTTTTAGATAACGTTGTTATTTTCTTTTTTTTTCTTTTTTAGATACAGGTATTCCTTTATATTATTGGAATCATTCCTTGCAACATCTTATTTTTCAACATCACTACCTAGCAATTTTCATGCATATTACCATTCATATAATTGTAACAGTAAACTGTTTACGTCCTTTGTAGAGTATTTCAGATTACATTTCAAGGAATGGGCAGTTTCCCTGCTCATGACTTGAGAAGGCAGCGCTCAGACTTCACTGCACTGACAGTCGAAACACCGTGGAATCTGTTTCCACCTTTAATTTAATTATCTGCTGCCTTTATCTTCGTAGGCAAATTCGATCTCACCACAACAATTTCTCATTCACTTCGGTTGTAAGAAGCGTTTTGATGTGTATTCCCACGTGCCGTAAGCAAAAGACAGATTTTTTTTTGACTGAAAAAGTAACATTAGCAAGCACAATTTTCCCCTTGATACAAATGGCAAAGGGAAAAAGGCTTATCTTGAAATATGCCCACCGATCAAGAAACATAAAAAAAACGTGAATGTTAAATATCCCACACACCAGCTCTTCCATGAGCTATAGTGTGCCCCATGTGAATTTACAATGTGACAAGTAACAGCATTATTTTGTCAAGTGTCATTACATCTCGCGCTGTCTCAGGCTGAGAGTCATATATAAATATTCGTCCTTTGTGACCCTTGATGGTGTTCGTTTTACTTTCCAACGCATTCTACCAGTTTTCTTTCGGCGCCTGAAATGGTCTCTCTAAATTCATCTTTCTCTTTTCAATTTCAGGGATCCAGAGTAGGAGTTATGCTGTGCGGCATGGGTTGCCTAGCAACTGATTTCTTTGTCTCTCCTCAGGAGTTGTAGCATGCAGCAGTGCCTACAAATGTGCCCTCAGCAAGCATAATTTTAAGTGCATGATGGGTTTTAGAGAATTACTTCAATTTCGAATGTTATCGGGCAGCCAGACACCTCTTCTGGTTCCGTACCTGGTGCCCACATCTTGGTATACAGATTGCGTCCGATTTCCTAGGTATAAAGGGGCATATTTACGTTCCCTGGCGCATCCCTGCATATCAGCAGGGATGCGCCAGGGAAAATGCGTCATGCAAGTTTACCCTTGCGCCACGTCCGATGCGCCGCATTTACAATGCGGCGCATCGTGGCGCAAGGATAAGCAGATGCGTGACGCATCTGCCGGCGGAAGGTTGGCGCAGTGCTGAAGTTGTGTCGCAAGCGCGACGCAACTCCAGCACTGTTCCAACCTTCCCTATCCCTAACATGGTGCATCAATCCTTACGCCTGCTTGAAGCAGGCGTAAGGATTTGACGCACCAGCGTCGGAAAAGTGACTGCGTGAAATCTTGTAGATTTCACTACGTCACTTTGCCGAGGCGTTCCAGCGCCGGAACGCCCCCCCCTGCGCCGGTACGCCCACATGAAACCTGACGCAGGTTTCATGTGGCGCAGGGGTTTACTACGTGACGCATCTCCCTAGATGCGTCACGTTGTAAATATAGCGCAATGCGGCGCATGGTTTGCGTCGCCGTTGCATCACATGCGTGACGCAACGGCGGCGCAAAAGTGGCGCAAGGGGCTTGTAAATATGCCCCAAAGTGCATTTGTATTAACATTTTGATGCAACTGCGCATTTCAGGATCAAAAGCCATTTGTATTTTGACGTACATATGTTAATTTGTAAATAAACATTTTGGAATGTATGGTTTGTCGAAATGGTGGCAGTCCATCGGGGATGCAGCTGCCAATAGTGCAGAAGGTGCAGTAGCACCCAGTTCAGAGGCCCTGGGTAATCCACTAAACTACCGTTAGGGAGGTATTTTATTACTCATTCAGCGGACAGGGGACCCCATTTTCTTTGTCTGCATCAGGGTCCTTGCCACCCTAGGGACACCACAGGACATTTTCAACAGAATTACCTCTAAAAAGTGAATATAGACTGTATCCAAAGTTTATCAGGAAACCACTTTTTAAAATGGTTACTTTTAGGCATGGCCAGTGCCAGTATGCAGCAGGAGAGGGCAAAATTATGTGACAGGGTTGACTAAATTATGCGGCAAGAAAAAATACAATTATGAAACAATGCAGCACATTTTATGATAGTATCACTTCATTATTTTGACATTTTTACACATATTAACACTTTCTGGGCAAAGATTTAATCTAATTAGTATCAGTTTAACATCTAAATACAACAATAAGCAACAAAGATGTGACCAGAGAACCTTTGCGAAGATCATTTCACTGTGAGGAAACATGTGTTGATATGTTTTTAGTAACTTCGGGTCCATTAGAGCTAGAAACAAAATGTGTTAAAATCTGCAGATTATGCTGCAGATGATGGGTGGCAAATGCGGCAGATCCAAGGGGAAGTGCTGCGGCCACAGAATCATATAATTCCAGTGGCCAAGCTGTTAGGTAGTCCCAGTAAGAGTTGGAGAAACAGATGAGGTAGTAGGAAAAGAAAAGCTCTTGTTCTGCAGATCAGAGCAAATCATAGTACATTGTGTTTAGTGAATGTATAAATATTACCCAGGAGATTTCCTGAAATGTAATCAACATAACAATTAACTGGATAAGGTATACCAGATTTTGCTTGCCATTTAATACAGAGACAATTAGTGATGTAAAAACAATGGAGAGATTGGTTTGAAAGGTATTACTGAACCTGCCTGGTGAGCAAGTTTCTTGTTGCAAGACCACTACAACACTTTTATTGTTGGATTCTGCACAGCTGCACAACATCCTAGAAGCAGTGTTAGCTTTCTTTTTAATTTAATTTTGCTCTTAATCATTTCTTGTAATCATTGTTTGTTTCATTGTCCGATAGGTTGAGCTTTATAAGGGTTTCCTCAAATTTCTTGTAACCATCTTGTTTTATGATCTGCATTAGCTTTTGCATCTTACCATCACTGCGGTGTGGGCTGTAAGTTTGCATGCTCTAATTGGTCCCTACGTTGACTCTGATGCAATGCGACCTTCCTGCTTCACATTAACAGGTTTTTGCTTCGTGGCACTTCTAAACTCTGGCTGCAAGACAGCCCTGAACTCTTCTTCATCAGCGTCTTCTTTTTCGCTTCTGTCATTAAAATACTTGCCAGTCCTTGACGGTATAAGATAGAGCATCTTGTCGACTGAACTCTTGTACACATCTTCTCAACTACTCTTCCTCTTTTCTCCCCATTATCCACTAAGCCTTTCAAGAATTACTGCTCTAAAAAGGGAGAAATTCCGACCATTAACGTATAGTCTGGACACACATTTTCGATCTTTGAGGAAAGTGACAGTAAAGGCCTAATATCAGACACAACACCAAAATATCACCATTGAAATTATCTGGAGTCTCGACCTATTTCATCTCTTCACCATGGAAAGCATTGGAAGTCACAAAGTTGCTGTGATATGTCACATACTTTTCCTAGTTTACACACGCCTACGTATGTGAAGCGCCTACTATGATCAATATGTTCAGTAATGGAGTTCGATTTCCATGAGGCATCTGAGGAGTGAGGGACGTCACTTTGGGTGCACCACAACCCCTCTGGTATATTTGTCTCAAAAAGTGGTAAACCTAGGACAAACTTACTCATCATTATGGTCAGGAAAACTTTAATGGAATTGTATTCTCCAGATAATAGCAGATTTTAATAAAAAAAAAAAAAAAAAAAGAGATAATCCAACATTACTGTCAAGGTAATTCATTTTGTATTTTTCTTTATTTTGTGTATATCTTTCCTTTTCTTTTATCATTTTCTTGTTGAGCACCTATGTCAGTTTGAGTGTGTAGATCTAGGGACGCCTTATAAACCCCAGAGGGATCAATCTGCTATTAATTGGTTTGAACCCAGTTCCCTTTGTTTGAAGGGTCACTCTCTTGATATTTTTTACTTATTGTATACTCCAGAGTCACTCTGGTTTTTGCCACTGGTGCAGAAACAACAGATCCGTTGCTACAATTGTTTAATGGGTTTTTCTTTGTGGCACTTCGGGTGCTGTCTCATTATTTAAATAGTGAGTACTAGACACGAAGGTTGAGTTCAGTTTAGCCTTTGGGAACTGGTATGGTTTCATATTTTCAACTATCTCTGAAGACTCCTGCATTTTTATACATTGAAATTATCTTGTTTCATGAAACTGTTGATGAAGTTCTGCTACTGTTGCAGAAGAAACAAAATGAGTCCTGATCTTGAAAAATACTTACGCTCCCTGTCAGGTACACATTTACTCTGAGATTCTTTCCTTCCTGCTATAGGTATAGAGCTCAAACAGAACCACTCTTTCTTTCTTTCTTTCTTTCTTTCTTCCTTTCTTTCTTTCTTTCTTTCTTTCTTTCTTTCTCTCTTTCCAGAAATATCCTCAGCCACTGCTATAAGGACGATAACATTGCAGAACAGACTACTTCTGATCCCTTGACCCTCGCCCAAAGTGATAACCAGCTTTGGTTTTAACCCTCTATGAATTGTGGGCCATGCATCTTGGGAGGGGGTGGGGGGATCATAGGCAGGGTCCCAATCAGAACTAGGAGGGTGGAGATAAACATAAAATCAAGTAGTTCTCTAAAGGGCCCCAAACAAATTCCTTGGGTCAGGACTCCCATTCCCAACTGAGCAAAAGAAGAGCTGATTCCCTGACAGTAAGCCTTCAGGGAAGGCACATCCCAAGTGCTATGAGTGCGAACAGGAAAGCCATTTCAAGGGGGATGCCAAGTGTACCTAGTGAGCGCAGCCCCCCACCGGTGGACAGTCACTGGGGTTGGCTGGTGCAGCGCTTAAGGAGGAGATTGTCTCAGATAGTGTGTGGGACAGAGTAGAGGGTAACATAGGGCCTGATTCACAGAACTAACTTACGTCAAAAACGTAAAGTTAGTACTTTTTGGTATTCACAGAATACACTTACTCATTTTGGTATTCACAGAATGAACTTACTCATTTCGGTATTCACAGAAGTTAGTAGCCCTAACTTTAGGACTCCTAAATGCCTTCTGTGAATACCGAAAGTCTTAAAGTTAGGATTTTCTCAGTTTAGGAGTAGTAAAGTTAGGACTTTACTACTCCTAAACTGAGAAAATCCTAACTTTAAGACTTTCGGTATTCACAGAAGGCATTTAGGAGTCCTAAAGTTAGGACTACTAACTTCTGTGAATACCAAATGAGTAAGTGTATTCTGTGAATACCAAAAAGTACTAACTTTACGTTTTTGACGTAAGTTCGTTCTGTGAATCAGGCCCATAGAGCTCAAGTCCCACTTGTAGATATTATGGCTGCCTGAGTGGGTGTGTCTGACCACACTGTCGATTGCAGAGTGAGAGGCTAGTCAGGAGGACCTGGAGCTTGGAAGAATGGCCACGGTGCCTGCCAAAAAAAGGAATGGCAACAGGTGCTGGAAACCTGCTCCTGAAACTCCCACTGTCTGGGAGGAGGCTGGCTCTGAGGGGGGACCCCAGGACTTGCAGGGGAGGACTTGCTGACCATGGGAACTAATTGGCAAAAGGAAGGGAGTTCCACAAGGGAGGTGTTCTACAAGGCGTAGAAGGAATGCCCTACTCTTGTGAGCCTACGGCATCAGGCCGAGGTCCAGGCAGCTGGCAACGCTTCTAATGATCACATTATTTACTGGTAGAATGGTCTCAGGTATAGTGAGCCAAAGGTTCCTGAGTCTGGTGCAACCCATGTGTTGATGGTTCCCCAGTGCTACAGGACAATCCTACTGGAGTACCCCTGGCAGGTCAGTTGAGGCATAGGAAGACCTTTGACAGACTTGCCATCCACTTTTACTGGCGTCAAATGAGGAGGGCCTCAGATGCATTCTGTAGGTCCTGTCCTACCTGACAGTGGCAAGTCAGGAGAAAAGCACAAGGCTCCCCTACTACCTTTTCCTGTCATTGGCACCCCCTTTGAAAGGGTGTGCATCAACATCATTGGGCCTCTGGAGCCCAAGAAATCAATGGGCAGCAGGTTCATCCTGGTCTTGGTGGTCCACGCCACTTGGTACCCGGAGGCTAAACCTCTGAGAACAGTCACTGCACCCACAGTTGCCACGGCACTGATTGAGATCTTTACCAGTGTGAGGTTCCCCAAGGCGATGTTGTCAGACCCGGGTACCAACTTCATGTCAGGATACATAAAGGTCATGTGGAAGAAGGTTGGGGTAACCTACAAGTTCTCTACTCTTTACCACCCTCAAACTAATGTGCTAGATTAAAGGTTTAACAGGGCTCTAAAAGGCATGATAATGGGTCTGTTAGATCCCATGAGGTAGAAGTGGGATATCCTCCTACCATGCCTTTCATTTGCCGACAGGAAGGTACCAAAGAAGGGAGTTGGCTTTAGCTCATTTGAACTTCTGTATGGGCACCCTGTGAGAGGAACACTCAGACTGGTGAAGGAGGTTTGAGATCAAACTTCCAGGATGGCCCTCCAGGATGGTGTCAGCTATATGATGGCCCTTTGTAACCAGAAGAAGCACCTCTGGAAGAAAGCACAGGACAATCTAGAACCTCAAGACTCACAGGAACCCTTTAAGGGTCCTGCATGTCAATCACCTCAAGCCCCACTTTGAGAGGTCTGAGTTAACCATGTTCCTAATCACGGATGATGGAGCAGAAGGGGAGAGTGAAGCTAACCCTGACCTCCTCTCTTCCAAGGAGCAGGATGGGTCAGTGGAGAGTATCAGCCTCTCCCCTAAACTGATCGTTGAGCAACTCAAAGACTGCCGCCAGTCACTGGGGCAGTTTGTCTCACTCTTCTTCCTTTTCCCAGGACTCAATACTTGGTGTACCCATGATATTTACACTATGGACAGCATGCCTCTGATGAGTAAAATCTACAGACTGTCTGATAAGGTAATAGCCAGCATCAAGGAGGAGATTTCCAAGATGTTCGAGTTAGGAGTTATTGAGCCCTCAAACAGCCCTTGGTGCAGCCCAGTGGTTTTGGTCCCGAAGGCTACCCCTCCAGGTGTCACTCCAGAAGTTAGGTTCTGTGTGGTCTACTGTGGCTCAATGTGGTCACCAAGACTGATGCATACCCCTTCCCCAGAGCTGATGAGCTCATAGATCGGCTAGGAGCTGCAAAGTTAAGTTTGCCTTAGTGTCTGGATACTGGCAAATTGCTTTGACCGAGTGGCCAAAGAGAGGTCTGCGTTCTCTAGCCCAGAAGGGTACTTCTAGGTTCCGGGTAATGCTCTTCGGGTTGAAAAACGCCCTTGCCACTGATGCAGCGCGTACAATAAAAACTATCCTCCTCCCAGGCTACTTATAGGTCATCCAGGGGCAAACTATATTTCTCATATCCACATGACGATGGGGCCCATAAACATCGCCTAAACACACACACATACACTCCTGGATTTCCTTTTACACCTTTATGAAATTCCGTACTCCTAGGAGAAGCATGAGAACTAAATGGAGAACACCATTTTGTGTACCGCTGGAAGATCAAGGATATCTATTTACCTTAATTTGTCACTTTCTTTTAATTATTTCTTAAGATATTCCTGCTCATTGTTTTGTCGATGAATCATTCATTTAAGAAATTAGTTCATAGTGATTAAGACCAGCTGAATCACAATCAACCAATTACTCAGGTCACAATCAATTAGGAAAATAACCACTGAGTCATTTTGGTTTTTAAAGAATCTTAAATTTTATATAATTTTAAAAACATGAAAAGATTTAATACTTTATTCAATTATTCATTTTAAATTCACAATTTTATTAAGCATAATCAATTTATTGCAGAAAGGAAATTTTGTCATGAAGCCAAAAACCTTAGTTACCTGCCTAGCTTCCTAATTTAGCCTAATGATTTCTAACCTAACTTTGGGATTTAGAAATAGCCTGATTCTCATACTCAACTGTAAAGTTAAGACCGCAACAGCAACTTCAGCTCGTCAGCATCAGCTACCTGCAACCCGTCTCCTCTACTGCAACCACGACTCTCGAACTGCAACTCTCTGTGACTGCAACCGCGACTGACCCCCTCCCACTAAGAGTAGGCCCTCTTATACCCTAATTCTAACTTTGCTAACTAACTGTTGCAACATTAATATCACGCTTTTCTTTCATTGGTCCATGCATGTCATCTTATTCATTCTTTAATCAAGTTCTCTTGGATTCAAGGGTCCTTGGATCATTTCCTTTCCCATACGCTTAAACATTTCCATCCGATTCGATCAGTTCATTTGTATCTTCTTTTGACACATTCAAGAACTCCGCAGTCATTGTCCTTTCTCTTGGGCTCCTTTCCCACGGACTCTCTCCTGATCATCACGGCACACTATCAGTTCAATTAGGTCACACCAGCCTTGACCATTTCTTGCATCCTAGCCTCTCAGAGACATCACGCGGCTCCAGATTTCTTCAATCTCATCCCGTACCACGTGTCCCCTTGCGCCTGCGCACATCTTCCCACTGGCGGCCATTTTATCTCGCCACTCGGTTCTACTTTAGAAGCACTAATTTGAGGCAAATAAAACATAATTAAAATAGAGAAAAATATCCCTTTCGTTTCCCTCCCGTCTACGTACCCCAATTAGTTGTTACCTAGCAAAAGCGACATTTAAGCTGCTCCTTACTTACCATCACTATTGTTTTTGCAACGACACATTTTATTTCTATGAAGCACAAACATGCATTTATTTTATTTAGTACGCTTTTTATTCTTACGTTATGATTAGACACACGGACATTCATTAATAGATTATTTAGCACATACATTGGCATATTACCATTCCCACATATACAATGTTGATTAATACATTTAAACGAACATTTTTAATTAATTAATTATATAATTTGTTAGGGGTTACATTTTTTTATTTTTACTGCTCCATCAATCCCCCTTTGGTGATTTTTAAATCACCACATAAAACCCAAGTCATACTTCTTTTCAGGCAGCATGTCTTTCATCCTTTACTTTCTGTTATTCATATCTCTGTCTCTTCTTCATCTTGCCTTTTAGTCTCTTTATACATGCTTTCTTTCATTTTCTCCAACTCAATTTCACCCATTTCTCTCTCTCTTTCTCTCATTATTCTGTTATTTCTTCTTATCTTATTCTGTCTTACTTTTCTCTTTATACATGTTATTACTATTTTCAATGTCATGGCTAACAATATCACTATAGTTGCTACTATTATAACTTTCCCTATTACTAGTTTACTCATCCTAGTTAACCAATTTGCTACTGAGGAAAACCCTCTACCAAGTTTTCCCAAAACACTTTCAACCTCCAGTGGGACTAATTCTTTGTGCAGACTTGTAATATTTGTAATATACTTCTGTATATTTTCACTGTTATCCGGAATGTAAGTACAACAATGTTGGACTTTTAACATTCCACAGACTCCACCCTCTTTTGCCAAAAGAATATCAAGGGCAAGCCGATTTTGCATCACCATAGCTCTCATGGCAACCATTTCGGTATTTACCATTAAGAACCCTCCCGCAGTATCTGTAGACAAACGATCTACTACTGTGGATAACTTCCGAATTTTAAATGCATTCAAAGATATTCCCACTGCTGGTATCAATGCTCCAAAAATATCTCCTACAACTTCTGAAAAACTTTCCCTCTTTCTACGTGTAAATCTATTAATCATCTTGTATGTTCCCTTTTCTTCTCTGTCCATGTGAAAGATTTTTGGAAAGACCAGGCCTACATAGCAAGTTCCATACCAATGGTCCGGTAACCTGTAATAAGCTCTATTCCCACAAATATAATAGATACCTGGAAATATTGGATCTTTTCCACCTTTGAATCCCCAACCTCCCAGAATTTGATAATTGTCATGGCAGACACTGGAACCTACAAAGTAATTGTCATAGACTGTCTTATTTCTCCTAATGCACAACTTTCCTGTTTGCGGCCAGTCTAATGTCATTGCTGCATTTATCTTTTTCCCTTCATGATTTCCTTCCTCAAACGTCCATAAACGTTTTCCTTCCTCTTTCATTGCTTCTTTTTGAAATTTCATTCTTCTTTCCTCAACCATGTCTAGAAATACTTTTTCTTCTTTCCTTAACTCACAGGTAAGGTTGTTACTAACTATTTCTTCTAACGTTAATTTTCTATGTTCTAAAAGAATTCTCCTAAAACCTTTGCTGGTTTTACTTTGTTAAGTTCTGGCACTACAGGAATGTTTGCAAATATCTTATCTATATCAGTATAATAAGATTCTAATCTACCTGTTTTATAAAATAAACTTGCTATTACACTACATGTTATTCCATAAGTCAAAGGTAAGTGATGATAAGTCACACCTTCAGATACTGATGCAGGCAATTGCATACAAACATAACAATCTCTCACTTCCATTGTTTTTACGTACTCATACAACAACTTTGTAAAAACATTCTTTGAAAAATCTGTTACTGACCTATCCTTATGCAACTCTGCACTACTTCTTAAAACAACTTGTTCTTTAATATTAGTTTCTTTTTCTTGTTTAGTATCATTCTTTGCTTCTATCACAGCTACACTAATAGGAATTGTGATTGCTAATACTATCCATATGGTCATTAATAACCCTGTACAAAAGCAGCACATTTTGCACCATCTCTTTATAAAATCACATTTATTTCTTCTATTCTCATTATTCTCCATTTTTCTTTTTCTATTTGTTAAATTTTCAGAAAATTGTGTCACTACACCTCAAAATGACTTAGACGCCACTCTGCTTTCAAAAAGTCTTTGCTTGGTACTTTCTTTAATTCTCTCCAGAATTCTTTCGTTGTCACATCCGGTGATTTGTCACATCCAGTAAAATTGTCACGTCCGGCAGAAGCACTTTAAGTCTTCACTTCAGTCCTTTTGTTGCATCTCACCTTTTCCCATCCGACTTCTCAGTCTCTGGTTTCCGTGAGTGTTTTCTTCTTCTCCTTTGTAATCTGTTAGTGCAATATACAGCCACTCAGGTGACTTAAATTTTGAATTTATTTTCCTTGTCCTTTTGGACTTTTGTAATCTTTTTCCACTGGGTTTTTCTTGTCCCTTTTGACTTGTTACTTCATTTACTTGTTCAGCATCTTCATCTTCTGCTCTTATTATTCTATATCTCAATTTTCTTACATAGCTGTTGGGCCAATTATCTCCTTTTCTTGGCCTTTTTACCTCACCCTCTCTTTCTTCTCTTTCCGACCTCCAATTTCTTTTTCTTGATTCAGTCTTTGCTTTTTCCTCTCCTCCACTTTCTTCTGTTTCTGTTTCAACTGTCTCACTATTGTCTCTTATTTTGAAACTTATAATCTCGTCATCTCCTACTGGTGGATCTGTCTTTTCCTTTTCGTTTTCCCTTATCACTGTCCCTCCTCGGGGTTCTTCCGATTTCGTGTTTTCCTCCTTACCTGCTTCTAAATTTCCCTGTTCTCCTGTTTTTCTATCTATCCCTATTGCTCCTCGGGGTTCTTCTCGATTTTCTAACTTTTTGTGTACTTCTTTCCCTACTTCACCTATTAATATTGTTTCTGAATGATTTCCACCATAACTTGTACTTGGTTGTTCATCTAACTCAATTTCTTGCTCAGTTTCTTCTCTAATTGGTTTATAACCCCAAGTTCTCTTTCGAATTCTTCCCAATTTGCAGCTGAATCATCAGATCCTGAAGTTGTGTCAGATATTTCCAGATGTCGACTTACAGGTCGATCTTCAAGTTCTGGAACTTCTGAATTTCTTTCTTCTTCTTCTTCTTGTTCCTCTTCTTCTCTAGAGGTGTTTTCCGTTGGGGTCTCCAGATGTCGACTTTCAGGTCGATCTTCAAGTTCTGGCACCCTTTCTTTTATCTTGGTTGTTCCCGCCGTTAAACTTTTATCCCACACTTCCAGACGCCGACTCACATGTCAATCTGTAGGTTCTGGAATTCTGATTGTGTGGCTGGCATGAACCCAGTTCTTTACTCCTGCACACTTGACAGCAGTCGTTGTTACTAGGATTACCTGTCTTGGCTCATCCCAACGCGGAACTAGACAGTTTCTTCTCCTGTGGACTTTAATACGGACCCAGTCTCCTGGATTCAAGTCGTGGGCTGGTTTTCTTTCAAGAGTGGTCGCATCCGGTCCAACCTGATGAAA
This sequence comes from Calotriton arnoldi, assembly GCA_963921515.1. Classification (NCBI taxonomy): domain Eukaryota; kingdom Metazoa; phylum Chordata; class Amphibia; order Caudata; family Salamandridae; genus Calotriton; species Calotriton arnoldi. The sequence goes on along the minus strand of CAWUFW010000645.1, from coordinate 3,293,949 downwards.
CACAGAACGCACCACATCAGCCAGTCCTTTGCAATAATCCAGTATTAGATCATCAGTTATTGTCAATAACTTGTTGACTGGTACGTGGGCTTGTCTCATTGCTCGTCCCATGATCATTTCATGAGGACTGAGTCCCGTTTTCTTTTCAGGGATGCTTCTGATGGTCATCAGAACAAGAGGCAGTGCATCTGGCCATTTGAGTCCTGTAGCTTGACACATTTTTCCTAATCTGTTTTTAATTGTTCCATTTATCTGCTCTACTACCCCAGAAGCTTCGGGTCTGTAAGCACAATGTAGTTTTTGTTTAATACTCAATGCTTCACAAATCAATTGGATCAACTCATTTTGAAAATGTGTTCCTCTATCTGTCTCAACTGTGACTGGAAAACCATACCTCGGAATGAACTCTCGTAGCATAAGTTTTGCCACTGTTGTTCCATCATTCCTTCTTGTGGGGTATGCCTCCACCCAACGAGAGAACAAACAGACGACCACCAGAACATATCTTAATCTGTTACTAGGGGGCATCTCAATAAAATCCATCTGTATCCTTGTGAATGGACCTCCTTCTCGTCCTATTGTTCCTAGACTCACTACTGTCTTTCTTCCTGGGTTAAATTGTTGACAAATAAGACATCTTTGACAAAGACTTTCAGCAATGGCTCTGAATTTTGGATTATACCAGGTTTGTCTAAAAAGTCTGATCATTGCATCTCTCCCAATATGAGCTTGTCCATGGTACATCCGTGCCATGTCTGCAATCATGCTATCAGGGATAACTGGTCTTTCATCTCTGTATACCCACACTCCATTATCTTCCTGTCTTCTACATCCTGCTTTAATCCAGTAATCCTTTTCCTCATCTCTTGCTGTTTCTTGTAACTGCCTTACTTCATCCCACGTTTCGACTGCATTAGTGAAAAGCAAAGGACAAGAGACATGCTCCCTTTCTCTATTTCTGTTCAGGGACGCCATGTTTTCCGCACAATATCTAGCGATCTCGTCAGCATAATTATTGCCAACCGCTATGTAATCTTCGTTTTTCTTATGCGCCTTGCACTTCACTACAGCTATTTGTTTAGGCAGCTGTATCGCCTCAAGCAGTTTTTTAACATAATCTCCATTTCTGATAGGTGTTCCTGCAGATGTCAAAAATCCTCTTTGTGACCAAATCTGGCCAAAATCATGTACGATGCCGAAACCATATTGGCTATCGGTCACAATCGTGATTCGTACATTTTTCCCCAATTTACATGCTTGAATCAAAGCAATTAGTTCCGCAACTTGGGCAGACCTAACTCCTTTCAGACAAGACGCTTCCATTACAGTTGCCACTGTGCATACTGCATAAGCTGCGCTTAACACTCCTTCCTTTGTGCGTAAACATGAACCATCTACAAACATGACATAATCGGATTCCTTTAACGGTTCATCTTTTATGTCAGCTCTTGGTTTTGTGCAATATTCCAGCACATTCAGACAATCATGATCTACTTCATCTTGTTCAATTATACTCTCTTCATCTGGCAATGAAGTCGAAGGATTTACATTTATGCATCTATCTATGGTCACATTTTCTGCGCTCAAGATGACTTTTTCGTACTTAGTCAGCCGACTATGTGTCATGTACTGTGTTTTTGTTCTTGTCAAAAGAATTTCTACTGAATGGGGAACATATACTCTCAGTGGATACCCCATCACTATACCTTCACTTTGTTCCAGACTTACACAAGTAGCAGCAACTGCTTTCAAACATCCAGGCAATGCTTTTGCTATAGGATCTAAAACAGCTGAAAAGTAAGCTATAGGCCTCTTCATGGTGCCATGTTTTTGTACCAGTACTGAAAATGCACATCCATCTCTTTCACTGCAGTATAACTCAAAATCTTTCTCATAATCAGGCATGCCTAATGCAGGGGCCTCACACAGTTTCTTTTTCAATTCTTTGAAAGATTTCATTTCTTCCTTGTTTAACTCAAAAGGGTCTTTTACATCTTTCTTTGTCAATTTTTGTAATGGTTTTGCAATCAAAGAAAATCCACTTATCCATTGTCGACAATATCCAACCATTCCCAAAAACATTCTTACCTCTCTTTGAGTCATTGGTGCTCTCATTCCTTGAATCATTCTTACTCTTTCTGTCGCTATTTTCCGCACTCCTTTCTCAATTTTATGTCCTAAATACTGGACTTCTTTCTAACAAAACTGTAATTTTGAAGGGGACACCTTATGTCCTCTTTTCTCCAAATGGTTCAGTAAAGCAATTGTGTCACTTACACATGCCTCTTTGGTTTTCGATGCCACCAATAGGTCATCGATATACTGCACCATCACTGATTTTTCTGGCATTTTTAAATCTTCCAGAGATTTCTTTAGAATCTGATTAAAAATTGAGGGGCTCTCTGTATACCCCTGAGGAATTCGGCACCATGCCAAAATACGCTCTCCAAAACGGAATGCAAATAATGGCTGGCTATCTGGATGCAAAGGAATAGAGAAAAATGCATGACACAAATCTATCACAGTGTACCACTCAGCTTCATGCGGAATTTGATATAGAATCACTGCAGGGTTTGGCACTATTGGACAGCATGGTACAACTATTTTGTTGATCTTTCTCAAATCCTGTACTATTCTGTATGTTCCATTTGGCTTTTTCAGTCCCATAATAGGTGAATTACATGGACTGCTCATGATTTCTTTCAGAATTCCCTGTTCAATCATCTTATTTATCACAGGAGTTATTCCTTCAATTATTTCTGGAGTTAATTTGTACTGTGGCGTGTTTGGATAACTTATCCCTTCTTTCACTGTCACTTTTACCGGATCAACTTCTCTCATTAATCCAATGTCTTCTCCTGTAAAATCCCACACACTTTCTTTCACTGCACTTTTTAATTCTTCTGGAAGTTTTTCTGCATCAAATGCAGGAAACAATCCATTCATTTCAGGTTCCTGATTCATCAAAGTTACTTTATACAAAGCATCTTCGTCTGAAGTCTGAAAACCAATTCCATCTGGTGTACAATAAATTGTGCAATTCATTTTACACAAGAGGTCACGACCTAGAAGATTTACAGGACTACAATCGCACACTACAAATTTATGCATTTTCCTAAAAGAACCAATTTTTACTTCTACCAATTCAGTAAGTGGGGTTTTAATCTGCTGATTGGCAACTCCTACCACTTGGATGCATTCACCTGAGAGAGGAAGGTTCGGAATTTCCACTGACCTAACAGTAGAACGGGTAGCTCCAGTATCGACAAGGAATGTTACGTTTGCTCCATTCACTTCTCCATCCACAAAGGGACCAGACTGATCTACCTCTAGAGTTGCGCCAAGCACGCACTCTTTCCCCTCTCTTGCGCACCGTCAGAAACTTTCATCCGTGTCATCCTCACTCTGATGCAACCAATACTGGGAAATGTTAGCTGCTCTCGGCAACTGTGTTACCTGCTCTCCTCCGTAGAATCCTGTTTCTGTACTGTATCTTTGCTGGTTAACAGTGTTGGGAAGTGGTGGTTGTGGCACCTGACTTTGTTGAACAACTACCTCATTCTGCACCTGTGGAGTTAATGATTGATGTTCCGGATTAGGTTTAGGTGGGAACTTACACTCATTTCTCCAATGCCCCAATTTTCCGCAATTATGACATGGCCATTTCTTCTTTGCCTCTTCTAGACTCACTTGTCCTTTTCCTTTACCTATATTTGGTCGCATCTTATTTTGTCCTGATTCGTTTCCATTATTATTATCCAATTGAGCTTCTTGTTTTTCTGCCACTTTCACTTGTGCCCACATTGCTTTTTCTTTCAACTTACGCTGTTTACTCTCTATTTCATCACTACAATACTTAGCATACCTCAGCACCTCATCTACACTTGCATTCTGCCAGTTTATCATATGTTGCTTAATCATATCACTTATTTCTTGTTTCAAGCCAAATACAAATCGGTATACAAAATGACTCATATCCTTCTCACTTAATTCCTCATAACCACTATACTGTTTGAAAACCAACAACAATCGCTCATAATATGCATGTACACTCTCCTTGCTTTCCTGTGTAGTTCTATCAATCTTAACCCAATCTGTCTCTTTTGGAGGAATCTTATTTTTCAAAAAGGTAATCACCTTATCATATTTCTTCATCACATCTGGTCCTGGAGCTCCTGTCTTAGGATCTCTTGGATATTCTGTAGTTGGCCAGTCAACTGTAATCTTACATTCTGACCACAGATCCGTTGGTACTACTATGTCAAACAATCCATCCAAATCTATCCACAACACTTTCGAGACCTTTACAAACCTTTCTACCTGTCGGTACCACTCAACTGGCTTTTCTCTTAACTTTGGAAAGTCATTTGTAAATGACAGGATGTCCTGCCTAGTCCAGGGAACATGCACATAACTACCACCTGGAGTTTCTCTCATAGGGTACTCTTTAACAACATGTTCCTTTTCTGTTATCATAAAAGCCAATGAACCTTTGTCTACACTTTTCTCATTCTTCTTTGTCCATCTAACCTTCCATCTGTCCACATCACCCCATTTTCTCAACAAAACAATCAACTCTTTTATCTGTGTCAGCCTTCCTGCTGTATTCAAATTTTCAATATCTTTTTCACAAAAATCTACTCTGTATGGTTTCTGCAACGTTTTTACTTTTGCAAAATCTATTCCAATCTCACCGGCCACTTCTTCTAGTTTGTCATGTAAATTCTTTGCCCTCCATGTTATACTTTTGCACAGAAACATTATTTCATCATCCTGATAATTCTTTATCTTTTCTGTACCAATCGTTCCTAGAATTAATTCTTCCATGTCAATCTTCAATCTGATCACATCTAATGGTTTTTCTTCCGTTTCTTTTATTTTAAAAGCTTTTATCCACTCATTTAATTCATCAGGAGTCGGACCTATAGGAGTACTATTTATTTCTGTCCAATTTCCACTCTTTTCAGGTGTCACTGTTGCAGATTCAGTTACCATAGGCATTTTCCTACCGCTACACTCATTCACTGTCAAATTTTCAGGTGGACTTGGTCTGTAAACACTAGTCAAATTGCTCGTACCTGGACTTGTTTCTATTCTTTCCTTTTCTCTTTGGAATTGCGAACTCAAGGGAATCACCAAAGATCGTTCATCAATTTTCTGATTCTCGAAAACTGGTATTACTGGACCTATTGTTACGGGTACGGTAACTGCTTCCATATTCTTTGTTAATTCTCTAATTTTCTCAGTTAGTTCTTTTGTTGTCCTTGCCAATTCTCTTGCACTATCATTTTCTATTCCCTCAATTTGGGAAGTTCTTATTTGTTCTTGTGACCTATTTATTTCTTGTCTTTTTTCTGGGCTTTCATTTCGCATAGCTTCTATTGGTGGCGCATTTGGTGTCACCACTGTAGAATTCTGCTGATACGGAGGTGGATTTTTATTTAATATGTCTTCCAGCAACTCGTCATCCGTTTCGCTCTCATGCATATACTTTTCTCTCTCTAAATGTTTCTTTTTCTCAGTCCGTTTTTCTTAGTCCCTTCCTCAACTGTAAAAGCTGGAAACAAACCTCCTGTCATGTTAGCACATCTCCATCGTTTTATTCTGTCCTCATGATTCATTCCCCACATTTTTCCGGGCACGAACTCATAACCTCTCATACCTCTGAATCTTTCTTTCTCGTACATCTCATCTTCCCATTCTGTTAAAGCCTCAAACTGTGTCGGTCTAGGTCTAGGTTCCAATTTAAGCATCTTTTCTTTTAAATTCCGTAAAATCGCTACATTAAAAGAACCATTTTCAGGAAAAGCCAATGCTCCATCATTCTTTGTATATTTTACCCAATTATCCAACCATATGCACGTATGATATCCATATTTCAGCATCATATGTGAAGCTGCTGATTTCGGCGGAGAAATTACTTGTCCCTCTCTAGTCACAACCTTTTTGTCTTTCTTAAAGAAATTCTTTAATTTCGTTGTCCATGACGTTCTCTCCCTTTCATACTCGTAATATGGCATGTTTTCTATTTGTTTTCTCTTTACTCTAACGCTGTTTCTGTGTACGGAACTTCGTCCAATTACAGCGCGATTCACACTAACGTACCAATCAGAACAATTTCCACCGTCCGCGAACCAACCAATCCTAGCGCGGCACTTTTCTACGTCACTCCTGCTCTGTATTCACGTGACTAGTGCACTAACCAATCCTAGCGCGGCACTTTTTCACGTCACTTCTACTCTTTACCCCTCCTTTACAAAATTTATCGGCAATTTTTCTTTTTACAGTTTTCTTCGTTAGTTACAACAAATAAACAATTCCATAGTCTGATTCGCTAAACAAAGTGACAGCTTTGTCCTTTTACACAAGAATCCTGTTTTTCCAGTAGGCAGCGCTTACCTCTACCCTACCACAGAATTATTTACTTTCGCCGATAAAGTAGCACTTCCCTCTACCTTACCCTTCTTTCAAACAAACAATTTACTCGTTTCTCTGGGGATAAGACACATGTGGAGACTAGGCTCCTGAGAATTAAGGCCAAAGTTTCACAAGTAAACGTGATTTGCTATTTCATTTACACACTTTTCACACCGAAAACCCTAACATAACACAACCTGCGTTATAACCAAAATGAATTCAGACCATGTACCAAATTCCATGTGACTTCTCTTGCCACACGTGTTCCACTTCCTACATCCCAGAAGCGTGAAAACTTACATATAACATAACGCGACTCAACATATAGTGTTAGTCATCAAATAATCAATAATCAATAAACAATAATCACTAAACTAATCTATAGAAAACCATAACTCTGCTACCAAGAAATCTGATGCAGCGCGTACAATAAAAACTATCCTCCTCCCAGGCTACTTATAGGTCATCCAGGGGCAAACTATATTTCTCATATCCACATGACGATGGGGCCCATAAACATCGCCTAAACACACACACATACACTCCTGGATTTCCTTTTACACCTTTATGAAATTCCGTACTCCTAGGAGAAGCATGAGAACTAAATGGAGAACACCATTTTGTGTACCGCTGGAAGAGCAAGGATATCTATTTACCTTAATTTGTCACTTTCTTTTAATTATTTCTTAAGATATTCCTGCTCATTGTTTTGTCGATGAATCATTCATTTAAGAAATTAGTTCATAGTGATTAAGACCAGCTGAATCACAATCAACCAATTACTCAGGTCACAATCAATTAGGAAAATAACCACTGAGTCATTTTGGTTTTTAAAGAATCTTAAATTTTATATAATTTTAAAAACATGAAAAGATTTAATACTTTATTCAATTATTCATTTTAAATTCACAATTTTATTAAGCATAATCAATTTATTGCAGAAAGGAAATTTTGTCATGAAGCCAAAAACCTTAGTTACCTGCCTAGCTTCCTAATTTAGCCTAATGATTTCTAACCTAACTTTGGGATTTAGAAATAGCCTGATTCTCATACTCAACTGTAAAGTTAAGACCGCAACAGCAACTTCAGCTCGTCAGCATCAGCTACCTGCAACCCGTCTCCTCTACTGCAACCACGACTCTCGAACTGCAACTCTCTGTGACTGCAACCGCGACTGACCCCCTCCCACTAAGAGTAGGCCCTCTTATACCCTAATTCTAACTTTGCTAACTAACTGTTGCAACATTAATATCACGCTTTTCTTTCATTGGTCCATGCATGTCATCTTATTCATTCTTTAATCAAGTTCTCTTGGATTCAAGGGTCCTTGGATCATTTCCTTTCCCATACGCTTAAACATTTCCATCCGATTCGATCAGTTCATTTGTATCTTCTTTTGACACATTCAAGAACTCCGCAGTCATTGTCCTTTCTCTTGGGCTCCTTTCCCACGGACTCTCTCCTGATCATCACGGCACACTATCAGTTCAATTAGGTCACACCAGCCTTGACCATTTCTTGCATCCTAGCCTCTCAGAGACATCACGCGGCTCCAGATTTCTTCAATCTCATCCCGTACCACGTGTCCCCTTGCGCCTGCGCACATCTTCCCACTGGCGGCCATTTTATCTCGCCACTCGGTTCTACTTTAGAAGCACTAATTTGAGGCAAATAAAACATAATTAAAATAGAGAAAAATATCCCTTTCGTTTCCCTCCCGTCTACGTACCCCAATTAGTTGTTACCTAGCAAAAGCGACATTTAAGCTGCTCCTTACTTACCATCACTATTGTTTTTGCAACGACACATTTTATTTCTATGAAGCACAAACATGCATTTATTTTATTTAGTACGCTTTTTATTCTTACGTTATGATTAGACACACGGACATTCATTAATAGATTATTTAGCACATACATTGGCATATTACCATTCCCACATATACAATGTTGATTAATACATTTAAACGAACATTTTTAATTAATTAATTATATAATTTGTTAGGGGTTAAATTTTTTTATTTTTACTGCTCCATCACCACCTTCCAGGAGTTGGCCAACCAGGTCCTGGCTGGATTGGAGAACTTCAGTGCCACCTATCTTGACAACATTGTGGTATCAGTTCTAGCTGGGAGGACCACCTGTGCCACCTCAGAGAAGTGCTTCAGGGTCTGCAGAGGGCAGGCCTGACTATCAAGGCCAGTAAATGCCAGATAGGGCATAGTTCAGTGGTCTACCTGGGTCACCAAGTGGGAGGAGGGAAGGTGAGTCACCTCCGGGCCAAGATTGAAACCATTGTGGCTTGGGAATTCCCCAAGACCCAGGCAGAGGTGAGTGCCTTCATAGGCCTCACTGGCTACTACAGGACATTTGTCAAGGGGTATCACACCATTGTTGCCCCGTTGACAGTGCTGATTTCCAAGAAGCAGCCACGTCAGGTGATCTTGACAGAGGCATTCCAGAAAGCTTTGACACTCTAAAGGAGATCATATGCAGAGCACCCTTGCGCAAGGCCCTTGACTTCTCCCAAGAATTCATTGTGCAGACAAACACCTCAGAGTATGGCCTAGGGGCTGTGCTCTGACAGCTAAATAAAGAGTGCTTGGATCAACCTGTACCATCCATCAGTAGGAGGTTACTTCCTAGGGAACAGAGTGGGAGTGCAATAGAGAGAGAAGCCTTTTCTGTGATCTAGGCACTGAAGAAGCTAAGACCATGCTTGTTTGGTGCTCATTTCCGAGTTCAGACATACCACAGTCCCGTCAGATGGCTAAAGCAGAAGAGGGGTTAGAACCCCTAACTGTTGCGGTTATCCATCTCTCAATAAGGAATGGACTTTACAGTGGAACACCATCCTGGAACAGACCACACCAATGCTGATGGTCTCTCCAGGTTCTTCCGCCTTAGTGAAGAGAACAACCAAGGGGTTCACTAGTTCGCCCCACTTTCAGCTGAGGGAACACGTGTTAGACTTGGTATCCTTGGAGTAGTTTTCACCTAATTTCTGCCTTCAGACCTCCTGTTTTTGCTGACGTTTATTTGTTGGGCTTAGGACTCTGGGCACTTTAACACTGCTAGCCTGTGCTAAAGTGTACGTGCTCTCTGTTTAAGGCATAGTAACATTGACTTATACCATTTTGGCATTCTTAATTTACTTATAAGCCCCTAGTAAAATGCACTACATGTGCCCAGGGCCCATAAACTAAATCCTACCAGTGGGCCTGCAGCACTGATTGTGCCACCCACTTAAGTAGCCCTTTAAACATGTCTAAGCCCTGCCATTGCAGACCCTGTGTGTGCAGTTTAAAATGCCATTTCGACCTAGCAAAATAAACCTTTTGCGAGGCCCAAACCTTAATTTTTAATACATATAAGTCACCTCTAGGGTAGGCTCTGGACAGCCTCAAGAGCAGGATGTAGTGTATTTGTTGTGCCTTAAGTGTTGCCATACCTTTTCCTTAGCTCATCTTCCCTTCTGCTCAGCCAGGATGATTGCTGGTGTGCTTGGTGATGAGTGGAATGCTGAATGCTTGGTGATGTGACATAATGCATGGGTGCCTGGTGATGTGCTGACTGTCAGTTGGAGTGTGCAGGCTGAGCCGCAGGGAGGCTGCTCCTGTGGGGCTATCTACTATCTTCTACCTAAATACCTGCTTACCTGAAACGTACCTTGTGACTAAGTATAGTAAATTCACCTACTACATTCCTACCCTATGGCTACATGGACTTCTTTTACTCATTACAACAGTATTTAAAAAGTTGGACATGTACTTTTAAGTCTTTCATGTCCCGGCAGTGAAAAACTCTTAAATTCATTTCTCCTGCTTTCTGAGTTTGTGCAGTAAACTGGATCATTGGCTGAGACTTGTGGTACTTCTGGAGGGGCTACTAGTATGGCTGTGTACACATTATTTATGTATTGATTAACATTTTGGCTCCAACAGACTTCCATGTTTCACTACTCTGTTAGCTGAAATTAATTGCTTCGTTTGCTTGCCTGTTCCACTTCTGGCCTATGCCTTTCAGTGGAATAATCTTCAGAAGTGGCTAGTTCATTTGCAGGCGGGCCATCTTCCTACTAAAGAGGTTCCTGCCTGGCAAGTTAAAGGTCTGACAGACGTCTAGGAAGGCTGCAGATAGAGGCACTAGTTTTAAGAGTGAGTATTTGTTTACCAGGTGGCACAGGTCGATTATTTGTTTAATTGTTGACATGTTTCAAATGAAACCTTCTGAATGGAGTGGGGGGGGGCGGGGGGTAAGGAATTCTGCTTCTTCTGCGAACATTTGGAACGTCAAAGCGAGAAGAGTTGACGTTGACCACATCCTTCCGAATTGTTTAAAGATTTTCAGAGGATTTATGTTGGTTATAAGGCATCTTATTTCTATTATTGAGAGGATTCTTTTGCTGATCTTTTTTACTTTTGTGAACCAGCTTTTAAATTACTGCTTTACTGTCTGTGAATTATGAGGTGATGCTTAGTTTATCTCAGCCTTGTAGTCTCTTTTCAGTACTTGCTAAGATTCTGGCTTGCATATGATTGGTTTTAACAGATTATTTAGAAGTGTGTTTCCCAGGTGCCTGTGATATTGGAGCTGAAGTTCTGTTGGCAATGTCCCATGCTGTTTGCAACCATGGTCCAGTAGGTTTTTGTGTTCCTATTTGCAAAGACGTACCAGAAGTCTTAGGCTTGCTTTTTTGTTGATGGCTTTGCTTCTTATATTTTTCCATGCCATTTGAAAAAACTGTTATATTCCATAATAGGAACTTTCGAAGGTCGTTCTTGAAAGCTTCACATTCCATGTTATGCAGCTGCAGATTTGTTTGGATTATTGATGTATGCTTAATACCATCTAAATTGGTAAATCAGGGTCTATTTTATCCATTTTTTCAGAATATAATTTAAATATGTTCATGGCTCTTGCCTCTATCCAGGCAATTGCGTTAATAGTTTCAGTTTGTGCTGTGCTGGGCAATGTGGAAGCCATGTCGTAGGGCAAGTTATGGTTATCTTCCATCACTGTGAGCTTTCTAAGTAATGTTGTATTAGGATTTTCAATTTTGAATATCTTAGTGCCTCTACTGCTTCGTACAAAATACACATTTTTCACTTATTATTATTATTATTATTATTATTATAAAGCACTTATAAGCACTTAACTAAACCCGCTACCTGTACTACATGTACTGTCTATATATACACCCTAGTACACCAACCTCGAAACAGACACAACTATCTTACCTATTTCATACCAACTCTGCTACTGTGTACACTGTCACATTTATCCGTACCCATGCATATTCATCAATGTCACGTATGCTCCCCATTACTATGTCACTGTACCCCTTCATATAAACTAGTCCCTCTAACTATACAGTAGTAACCTTTCCTGTATCTTCACTTGAGTACCTTTGCCCCTTCTTATCTCATATTACTTCTACCCTTGACTGCTTTTACCCTAGTCCATCGGTCCACAGCATATCACTGGTGCGAGGGTCCGAAAAGTAGTCCCACTCTACTTTGCAATTGCTCTTCACAAGCCACTCTCATTATTAAAATATACACTGGGTTTATCATCAGTGGAGAATAGCAATGTCCAGAAGGGAGTTCGTCTCCATTCTGGACTCCACCACCACCTCGGGTTTTGCGCGCCACTCCCCTCTCCTGCTGCATAGTTCCTCGTGTCTGTGACCGCGTCAGCACAGCAAAACAGTTCGTGCCCACTGCCCGGAGGCCCACCAGTTGAAATTCCATATCCTTCCTCTCTGGGCACGTCATTCCAGTGATTACGCTGGGTTGAGGTAGCTTGAATTGGGATTTCTGTTGTTTATTTAGCCTTTTCGTTTTACTGGTACATGGCCTATTTTTGTTAGTCTTATTTTCACTGCTAGTCTGCTGCTTGCCCTGCCCGTTTTCCACTGTTTCTCTCCTGCCCACTGATGTTCTCGCTTCCTGCCCTCCTGCCTCCCTGACTTCCCCTCCTACCTCCCAGGGCTACTTATGGAGGCCGCTGCGCAGCTCCAGTGGAAGCCCCAGACCTCTGGTCTTGCACACCGCTCCCTTCTCCTGCTGCATAGCTCCTCATGACTGGGACTGCATCAGCATAGCAATCCTAGTCTCACTGCCGCCAGTTTGCTCCCCACTGCCCGGAAGCCCGCCAGTTGGAATTCCATATTCTTCCTCTCTGGGCACATCATTCCAGTGATTGCACAGGGCTAAGGTAGCTTATATTGGGATTTCTGTCAGTGGAGAAACATTGGAGCTACAAGGCTCTGATGTCAGCTTCTAAACATGCAAGTTCTCCCTGCAGCGTCTTGAACATCCCCGCCTGATTTGCAATACATGCCCCACGAATTACAACCTTAAATGCCTCCCAGAGCATTGCAGGGGAGTCCACTGACTGTTTATTCTGTTCAAAATATTCAAGAATAGCCGCCCTAATTTCAGTGTTGAACACCTGATCTTGAAGGGCAATAGGTGGGAGCTTACTGGTGAAGGCTCTTGAGACACACTTTGGAGTGACAAATTCCTGCAGGACTCTGGCTTGGTCTGACAATGTCCTAGGGAGGTGGTTGACAAAGGTGGTCCAAGAGACCACATCTCTGGTGATCAGCCAGTAGCCGATTCTAGACCAGGTGTTGTGCATCAGGCCAATGCAGGTGCCCTCAGCACTACAGATGTGGCAAGCCCGCCAGCTATCGGTGAGGTCATTATCTGCCATAAGGATGAACAGCTGCGCTGCGGCCTCTGGGTGCGGGCGCCAATTCTCGTTAGATCACTTGTCGCATGCATCAAGAACCACCTGAAAGTCCCCCCCATAACACCGCCCCTGATCCCATGGTACCAGCTAGCCGCCACACCTCTGCATAAAAATGAGGTTCGCCTTCATTCGAGCCATAAATCAAAATCAGTGTTAGTGGGCTCACCTGCAGTGTGCCCAATAGGATGACAAATCTACCCTGAGTCACATAGTGCCTTGCGGGTATGCTAAGGAAGTCCCTTATGGATAAGCACCGCAACTCCATGCGCATAACTAGGGTAGTGGTGGGATACATGTGCCTCCGCAACCCATCCAGCCCAGAGGCGCCCAGAGGCGCCCAGAGGCGCCCAGAGGCGCATGTGAGTCAATTCACTTAAGTGTTTTTTCTGCATGCAACAAATATCAATGCAGTGCTGCTGCAGATATGCCAACATGTGCCACGCCTTATGGCGATCGCTCAATCCTCACACATTACAGGTCAAGCAATTAATGGGATGAATCTGGCCTTAAGGGGGCAAATAATCAGGTATGTTGCAGCGACGTGAATGGGGAAAGTGCAGCAGTAAGGATGTACATGTGAGTGGGAAAAAACAGTTGAGATGTGGCATGAATCAGGTGAATGTTTCAGTCTGAGATGGTGGCATGCTACATGGATAGGGGGAAACTAGTTTCCTTTGGAAAAGGAAGGGGTTCATGGTAGGAATGGGTTTGGGTTACAAAGCAAAATAGTAGGTTTGTGTATTATGTAGAAACCAGAGATGTTAAATGATAAACAATTGGTGATTATGTGTTTTTTGATTACTTACAGTGACCCCTGAAGAAGGGCATTCATGCCCGAAATGCATTGGGTATTTTATTGAATAAACGCTGCCTTATATGAATTTTGCATCATTCGTGTTCTTTCAAGAGGTCCGGATGGACACAGTTTGAACAATAGAAGTTTGGGGAAATGGCATTTACACTCCACGTGTGGATTCGGTCAAACAGTTGATGAAAAGTTGAAAAAGTGTTATGAGTACATAAGTTGAAATATGAGGATCATTTGGATTATTATGGAGGATTACATTATCGCCAAGGTGGCGCAATTCAGCTGTGCGATTGGGCGGGGCGAGATGTACGCCCCATCTTTTGAATTTGTGAATCAACTCAGTGCCTTCTGGGCATGGCACTTGTAAACCAGTCTGCACGCACTCATGGAAAAATATGGATGAGCTACAAAAAGCATGAAATACTAGGTGTGCATCCTGTCTCTTTGATTGAAGAATTAGGAGGCTGCCATCCCTCCAGCCCACTGGAGAGATTGTCTTAGCAGTAGAGTCAAGGCAGCTCAGCCAGCAAAGAGCAAGGCCCACTCCACTCAAGCCCACATGCATGGCACAAGCAATGCCATGCAGATAGTCATTGTCAACATCAGAGCCCTCCAGTGAGGGAAGAGGTCCCTCAGAGGGAGAATCCATATTGCGTACAAACTTGGTGGTGGGCTTGGGATCTCTAAAGTGGTAGGTATTCCCACGGTCTGAAACATAAGGCTTGGCCGGATAAAGAAACTAGTACGTGGCACCAGGTTTTTGCAAGGATCATTTCATGGGGAGAAACTCAGGGAAGAAAGGGACAGTTAGCCCCTGGTAATGCAGGGGCCTATCTGGGCTGAACTGAGAACCCAAAGCAGCCCTGGCAACTTTTGTCAGACCAACCCCAGTAAGCTGCATAGTGAGTGCAACGAATGAGCCTGATCACTAGAAGGAGGGTTTGGGGGGGTTTCTCCCCCCAAGGAAAATTGTGCATTCTACGATACATTTTTCATTATAAATTCAATTGTATTAGCTGTTAAAGCAGTAAATGATGACCTTAGCATTCACCAGCATTCATCAATCTTTGTTGGAGTCTTTCAATGATTCCCTCACTATCACCACCAAACAGTGCCCCTCATCTCTCCATAGCCCCTCACTCACATGTGTTTCAATTGTTTTTGAGTGCCTCTCATACCAGTGTAGGGTTGTGTGCAAATCAGTCTATAGGCAATGGTATATAAGACAGAAGGGACTACAAGGTGTAGGATTCATGTCATCCGTACTGGCACACATTTTTTAAGAGTGCTTGGTCTGGAGAAGCACAAACCCAGGATTCGGAATATAACACAGTGGTTAGAGTTGGCTTTACTTATAAGCATTTATTTCTACCCAAAGAAACCCTTTTTAGCATCATTAGGATAATTAAAAACTCAAAATAAAACATACCTTTCTAACCTGTATCATGTACTTGCATGCAACTCTTTAATAACACTTCATAGCTTACTGTGCTAGATTATGATTGTAACTTATGAACTTCACAGTATCAAAAGGGTCTCTGTGACAAAAGCAGTAACCCAGTAAGCTATGCACATAAAATACTGTTATGTGACCTGCATGGTACACGTCCTTTGGAGCAGGCATATTAACCCTCTGCGTTATCTTAGATGGGTTAAAACTGCCACTATCAAAAACTCTATTATCTCTCCAACAGGTACATTAATCACCAGAGTAATTCTGCCTTTTTATTGTTGCCTGAAAACTACCGGATATACAAGGAACTCTGCAAAGGGTGCTTTCATAACTGCTGCACTGCTACAAAAAGAGCCCCCATTAATAAAGCTCCCCCCCACCCTTCCAGTCTCCTGGGGAACTACCCGATGCCCGGTACAGCCAGTCTGACTTTGGGGTCGACGCTCCCTGGCAAGGTGGAGCGCAGGCTCCCAAATCTCTTTAAATTTAGAGATGAGCAACAGGGAGGGGCCGGGCACCCAAAGTACGATGCGCCCTCCCCACAATAAACATCTCCAAAAATGTAATGTATCATGGACTCAACATAGGTTTCCATCAGGCTCATCGCCACTGACTCAGGAACACCAATAATTTGCAAGTTGCTGCGGTGCAATTGCGACTCAAGGTCTTCATTTTTGTTTTTGATGAGCTCTAACACTTTTTCCATCTGGTGCAATTCTTCCCTGGAGGTTGAATGTGCGTCTTCAGTATCAGACATGCGCTCCTCAAGGTCATCAATTTGATCCTAATGACTGTTGACCTTCTCCTTAGGATGGTCAAAATGTTCCACCAGGAGGTCAATCTTCGTTTCAAGAGCGGACGTTCTGTACATCGCCAGTCTCACCACAAGCATGTTGGTCTGAGCCACGGGTTTCATTGTCTGGATCCGCAGCATGTGTAAGGTGGCGTGATTCAACAGAGAGTTTGAATTATTTATTATCATGTTTACCCATGATGCGGTGTGGATGAGGGGATATGAACACCAACCAGGGTCACCAGTAGCAGTGGGAAAGAGTGACACGATGGACAGGTTCCTGCCACTCCCCGGGCACAAGCCATCAGGGGGCATGAGCAGACCCAGTCAAAGCTCCCGTCCGGAGGCCGTTCAAAGCGATTTCAAATGGGAATGCGCATCGCCGTGCAGGAGTTAAGGGACTGGGCAGCGTGCCTCAGTGCAGCAAAAATGCAGACAAACGTAGATGTGCCCGAAGACTGTTATCCTCAAATGCGGCATCCTGCCACACACCGGGTCCCTCCACTCCCCAAAAAACCCCAACCAGGGGTTCCGACCTCACCCGGGTTACACTGGGGAGACTGCAGGGCTCAAACAGGGAGGAGAAGGGCCCGTGCGGGCCACAGACATCTCAGCCCTTCATGGGCATCAGTGATACGTGTAATTCCCCCCACTGCTCACGTCTCATGCTAGGAAGGGGGCCGGGTTGTGTATCAAGGTACAGAGGCATTACAGATATGCCTCTGGCACCGCCGCAGGCCGCCATGTCCAACCGCGGCACCACCTCTGCCATCTTTCCCTGCCACACCCCAGACTAGCCCTCGGGGGGGGCATGAGCAGGCCCGGGAAGCTTCCACAAGGCCATGAGTAGTACCAAAATAACACAGAAGAGAGGTAAGAGGATAAGTACCTGGTCGCCCTCCTACAGACTATAGATCCACACAACACAGACTAGGGACTAACAGAATCAAAAATCGTGATGGGTAATAGGTGAGGGGGTTGATCGGTATAAGGCTGGGCACAAACAGTGTGTGTAAAACTGCCCTCACACACAGCAAGCTGTGTCATGCTTCATCATAGGGCCTGCTAAACACACCCCCGTGCTAGCCAATGCTGGAGGTGGAGCAATAGGGAGGGGGAAAAAAACACACAACATAAAAAGTGAACAAATCGTGTGGGATCAGGAAGGTGAAAAAATGTGGCAGAGAATAATTTAAAAGCTGGTAACAGTGTGTCCCTGCTCTGTCTTTAATGGTGGGGGTGTGTTTAGCAGGCCCTATGATGAAGCATTACACAGCTTGATCACAATTTTTGATTCTGTTAGTCCCTAGTCTGTGTTGTGTGGATCATGAGTAGTACCAGCCAGGGATCAGGTGGCCAGGCAGCAAAGCCGGTGTGGCCGTGCACTGCAGCGGCTCGCGGAAGCTGATGTGGCAAGTGAATCTGCCCGCGTCCTCACCTCTCTGCGGACAACTACTCTGGGTCCTGCCGAGGGGCCAACGCAGGCCCCCACCTTTGCTCTCACTTTTGGTGCCATCAACCACCTGCCAGGCAACAGCGCTGCATCCCACAGGTCCATTCACCGTGAGTCTCCAGGCAAGAGCAGCAGGCCCAGGTGCCAGTTCGGGGTCACAGACCACCTGGCAGGCCTCACACGAAGCAGAGGCCAGGTCTGGGCCTCCTGCACTCTCAGCACCACCAATGGGATGCGTCGGGAGCCTCTGGACTTCAGGGACAGCAACTGATGTGAAAACAGGGACAATAAACCGCAGAATGAAGGATGATTGCTGGATTACGGCTCCCCGGTTGGCAGAGCCTTGGTAGGCAGCAGCCATCTTGCTGCTGGCAACTTTGTGCCCCCCATGCCTGAAAATGGCATGAAAATACTTTGATAGGTGGAGTTTGTTGAAGTACGCATCAGTGTCCTCATGTTATTTCCCATTTTGTACAATTTAACAGGTAATATACGGTTTTATTGCCCTTTCTAAATACCAAACTGTGGAACTGAGGGGCATATGTTCAAGGAAGTGGCGGAGTGAGGCATTAGCCGTCATGGCTGAATACCTCACTCCGCCACTTCAGAAACGCAAGGCTGCACCATATTTACAAGGATATGGTGCAGCCTTGCGTTTCCCCATGCGCTGGCGCTAAACTTAGCAGTGTAGTGCCAACACAGACACCCTTGCACCATAGTGAAAGGGTGTCTGCGTGCAGGGGAGGATTGTTTATGTGTAGGAAGATGTCCCTTCCTGCACATAAACAATCCTGAAATGCCATTTTTGTCACTTCTATGTGTGCTGCGTAATGCAGCACACATGGAAGTTACAAAATGTTATTTTTTTAAGGATTATTTATGTGCAGGAAGGGACACCTTCCTACACATAAACAATCCAAGGCGTTTTGCTTTTTCCATGTGTGCTGCACAAGGCAGCACACATGGAAAAAGCAAAAACGAGGAGAATAACGCATTTCTCCTCGTTTCACCAAGTTAAGACCAGGTTTTCCCTGGTCTTAATTTTGGTGCTGCCTCCTATTTATGCTGCCCTTGTACGCTGCTCCTATTTACGCTGCCACTGCACCCCCTTTTCACGCTAAGCATAGCGTGAAAGGGGGCCTTATTTACAAGGCAGCATTAAGCCACATTAAGTGGTTTAACGCTGACTTGTAAATAAGGCGAAGCCCCTATCACCACGGAAACGTCACAAAAAGTGATGTTCACGTGTCGATAGGGGCTTGTACATATGCACCTGAGTTTTAGCACGTTACTAAACTTAGCATCATGGCCTAGTGTGCAGAAGCAAAGTCCTGCAACCTTCCACAGTCCTGGGAATAATGAGAATTTTGACTTATTTGGTGGTGACTTCCAAGTGGACTGCTTTTGACGATTCTGTGCAAGTAATTGATTTCCTCTTTAGGGTGTCATTTACTTGCAAAATATACTAAATATACCGGGGTAGTGGAATTCCTCTTCACTTTTAGGCTTGACATTCTATTTAACAAAATCAGATTTATTAAGCTGAACAGCATTATTTTTTATGCAGAAATAATTACTTTCTCTTACTTTACCCCTGGAATTATCTCTTTTACTCAATAATATGGAAATGTAGCCTGACCTGCCTGCCTGCTTTGCACGTAACAACGACTAGAAATAGCCAGTCCATTGTTTTAGAGAGTATCTATTCTATCTAGCTTGATCTGAAAATAAAATCACATTAATTGGTTAGCGCTTTAAACCATCTGCGACTGATATGTACGCCGGTGCATCACTTTTAATATGGGAAAAAGTGACCTTCCGGCGGCGCAAGGGGCTTGTAAATGAGCCCCTAAAAATACCTTTTAATTTATTTCTAGTTTTAGTGCACTTCTTGTTAGAAAGTAATCTCTTTAAACAAATCAGAACTGCCATTTAAATGTCCCTTGTAACACTAGATTACTTTAGGTTAAGCATAAAAAAACAATGCACCATCCACGTCTCCAGGTACGATGTCCTCGCTTGCAAATATGTAGAAAAGATTGCAATCGTTGTACCTTTGGACAAACACCAAATTGACCATGAATATAAATTAGATGTTTTATTCAAAGCAAAACTAATTACTGCGAGTTATCAGGAACTGATTGAACACATACCGAGACATTGTCACTGACTCACAGTGCATACAACACTGTAATGAAAAGCAAATACCTCAGGTGAGCCATTTCAAAGTAAGACCCAAGCATGCTACACTACGAACTACTTCGCTAATCTATTTCTCAAAATAATTTCGGATGTCCTAAACATTACCGAAATGTGCATATGTCGCATTACAGAAGGCCATACCATCGCTCTGACCTCAGCAGTACATAAATTAGACTCATAAATTGAAGTAACCATGGGCTGGATCATCAATATGTGCATACACAGGCAACAGACGCGCACCTATTTTCAGGCGAGTGCACTGTCTAAAGCGCATACATTTAAGTCGGAATTTCTCTGAATTAGTGCGTGAACTGCAGTCAGCACACCTTGGAAACAGTGAGCATTGGTTGCTTCTGACTTTATCCACAATGTGCTGATTGAAGCTCATGTACTAACTCAGAGAAATTCCCTGTTAAATAAAGACAGGTGTACAGAAGATCACTGCTAGCGGTCAGACATTCATGATATGGCACTTGGGCCATATCATGAAGGTGCATACTGCACAGAATAGAGCTGTGCACCTATTTTTAAGACATTTTAAATACACTGAACCCTGCCCTTGGGGCTGTCCAGGGCAACGTTAGGGTGACATATGTATTGAAGAGGAAGTTTTGGGCCTGGCAAAAGGTATACTTTGCACGGTCGAAATGGCAGTTTAAAACTGCACACACAGGCTCTGCAATGGCAGGTCAAAGACATGTTTAGAGGGCTACTTAAGTGGGTGGCACAATCAGTGCTGCAGGCCCACTAGTAGCATTTAATTTACAGGCTCTGGTTACATGTAGAATCACTTTACTAGGTACTTACAAGTAAATTAAATATGCCATTTGGGTATAAGCCAATCTAACATGTTTTAGGGAGGGAACACATGCACTTTAGCAGTGGTTAGCAGTAGTAAAGTACCCAAAGTTCTATGGCCAACAAAAATTGGTTCCCCGAAATGGAGGATGAGAGTCAAAAGGTTTGAGGGGAGACCACCTTAAGGTTGACAGGTCTAACAGTACCAATCTCATGCAACTTCCTAGGTCAGCCATCGCTCACATACATATGGAAAACCTTTAAGGGTAGCGGGCCTATACACCACCATCATAGATTCACTTTACTCAATTCCCAATTCCCTTCCCTTGCAATAATGATGGGCTCATAGGCTCCAAACACAATTCCAAGATGATGACTGTCTTGTCCTGGGTGACTACAATAAGGGGTTGAGGGAATCCTCCTTGAAGTACAGGCATTATAAGATCCTTAATAGATAGCATTTGTCACCAGAAGAATTGCTTATGACCACTTTTTTGCTTGCTGGAGATGCAATGCACAACATTGTGACATAGTGCATACCCTCTGGGAATGTCCATGCATCTGAGACTTCTGGCAATGGGTCTGGGACTACATGACACCAATGTTATCCACATGCCGGCAGCTGACACCGCATATAGCACTCCTACACTCCTATGCTTGGCAGACATCTTTAGCACTGCCAAAATAGAAGTGACACCTGTGCACATCTAATTGCTACAATGGCTGCTGTAGCCTAACACCATCAAGAAACTTCACTCATGGAACATTAGACTTCTTCACATGCTTCACCTGGGATGTTCACACACTCCAATGACATTAATGCACAACCCAGTGTGCTTTCATTACCACATGATGTCAAGGGTAGCACTGACCTAAGGTGCCTGAGAATGACTGCTGCTTGGATGCTACGCTTGGCAGACACCCTACCCACTTCCCGCCTGAAAGAGACAACAGCTCCCCAGTTGATTGATGCCTCAGCTGCACCTGCCAATGCAATCAAGGGACTGCACCTACAAATTAATGACTTCCTCATATGCTCACCTCGATCTGTGGTAGCCTCTCCTAGTGTCAGTGCATGCTCTAGAGTTCTTTCATAATAACCGAACACCAAAGATCATACTTTCACTTCTGCTCTAATAGATGGTTTTTAAAACCAAAAGTAGGCGTGCAGTGCCGACCATGCAGCAGAGTGGTAGATAAGTGTGTCAAGTCATTACTTGCCTTTTGCCGCATGGTGTTGCTGGTCTTAGGTAAGATTCTAGCTATTTGCACATAGTCCTTCTCTTCATAAAAGATATAATTAGTATAAATAGCTCGCAATGTGCACTGGAAACTTCCATGCAAGAACTATTGGATGAACTAGGTCTGTTGCAGTCCTTCTATTTTTGCCCCATACTTACTCTGAAATGCTCACAGCACAAGACCATTTCAATTCCCTTTCACTTTCATCTTCTCACTACCCTATCTGAATTCTGAATGTTGAAATTTGCTACCTGTCATAGAAACCTGAAATCCTATTCATATCAGAAAGGTCGTTATATACCAGCAAGCGTGCCAATCTTGCTGAACAGATATATTCCTTCATCTGGATAGGGCTCCGGATAGGAGAAAAGGTGTGGACAGTACTTAATTTGTAAAAGAATAAGTGCTGAGGCCCAAAGTTTTGCACAGAGGCCCACGGCTTGTGCTATTGAATTTCACATGATGAATACAAAGGCTACATAGTCTTGATTCCAACTCACACCTCATTAATCGGCCATCCGACACTCCCTGCCCCTTTCTCTCACTCTTTCAGGTTCCTGCTTTTTCCCTTCGTTATGGTTTCATTTCATCCTTCTTCTTTCCTTCTTGTGTTTTTCACTGCCTTGCCAAAAATCAAAATCTGAGGAGGAAAAATAACTACCAGTCCCCTGCAATCATCAGCTCAAGTTAAGAATTTGGTAGGGATACATCCAGTTTCACAATGTTTTCCTCACAACTTCCATGTGACAACTCTGGATTTCTGGGCACTCTTTGGGACATATTTACAAGACCCTATCGCCACCAGAATGTCACTTTTAGTGACGTTGTGGTGGTGATACGGGCTTCGCCTTATTTACAAGGCTGTAAATGAGGCACCCTCTCATGCTATACTTAGCGTGAAACAGGAGGGCAATGGGTGTTGCGATGGGCGTTCCAGCGCAACACCCATTGATTTTGACGCTGCCCCATATTGACAAGAGTGGCGTAAATATGGGGCAGCACCAAAATTAAGACCAGGAAAACCTGGTCTTACCATGGCGAAACGAGAAGAAATGCTTTATTTCTCCTTGTTTTTGCTGTTTCATGTGTGCTGTGTTGTGCAGAACACATAGAAATAGCAAAACACCATTGATTTTTTATGTGCAGGAAGGTGTCCCTTCCTGCACATAAACTATCTTTAAAAAAAAATGACACGTTGCAACTTCTCTGTGTGTTGCATTCTGCAGCACACATAGAAGTTACAAAACGCCATTGGTGATTGTTTATGTGCAGGAAGGGACAACTTTCTGCACATAAACAATCTTTCCCTGTAACGCAGGCACCCTTGCACAATGGTGCAAGACTGCAAGCGTTGGTGCTAGGCAGCTGTAATTAGTGCCAGCGCAGGGTGAAATGCAAGGCTGCACCGAATTCTTGTAAATATGGTGCTGCCCTGAGTTTCTGAAGTGGTGGAGCGCGGCGTTAAGCCAACAAGGCTAACGCTGCGCTCCATCACTTCATTGTAAATATGCCCCTTTGTCTTTTACCACCCCAGAAAAATTATTTTTTAGAGTTATACTATCCCTCTCTGGCAGTACAGCACACTCACATCCTTATTTTACTTGATTTTGATGTTTGGATAGATACTCTGTTATACACCCTGACAGACCTGTTAATGATCAGCTTTTTTGAGTTTAGGGGCCTCATTTATGTTTTTTTTGCCATAGGCAGCGCAGCAGGCCTTGCTGCTGCGCTACCATACGACAAAAGAAAAGGACAGGAATGCATTGCATTTATTAGATATGGCGCATTCCTGTCCTTTTCCCCTGCACTGGTGCACCATGGGCTGCCGTGCGCCAACGCAGGCACCTTTGCACCATGGTGCAGGGGGGCCTGCGTTGCAGGGATGAATATCTTTGTGCAGAAAGGGAAACCGCCCTGCACAAAAACAATCAGAAGAGGCTTTTTCCTCTTTCTATGTGTGCGGCAGAATGCAGCACACATAGAAAGAGAAAAAACGAGGAGAAATGAAGATATTTTACCTCGTTGTACATCCCCTACCCCTCCTCTGGGGAGGTGTAAGTTTATGGCGCACACTCAGACTTACGATTCCTCGTAAATCTGGGGCAGTTTGAAAAAGCCATGGATGTTGCTGGGAACACCCCCATCTACACCCATGGAATGCCCCTTTCACACAGTTTTCTGTGTGAAAGGGGCACATATTTATAAGGCTGTGCCCCTTTATAACGTGGCTTTACGTGACCTTATAAATATGCCAGTGGCACATTGCACCACCGGAACTTCGAAAAGTGACGTTCTGGCTGCGCAAAAGTGCCGGGAGGCCCTGGATTTTTATACAGGATTTTTATGCCCATGTATGGAAGTACAACTATTGGCTGACATATTTTCCCTAACGTTCCTGAACTAAAATGATCTGAGCCATTCATCGCAGATAGACCGCTGAGCACTTCACTAGGAACTATCATTGTGAAAAATCTTAATTTTGAAACAGCCTTTCAGCTATTCTCCTTTGCTCTAAAAGCTCTTCTGCTCTGATTGACCTCTATACATAACTCACAGTACTCAGTCACATACTCCATTATAATGTACAGCAAAAGTCAAAGTCTGGAAAGCTGCAAATATTTAATCTAATAATATTCTTAAGGTACAATATAAAAGCGGCCTACACATGAACATGTAACCATTCTACTGGAAACACAGACCTATTGGTACTCAATACTTCACAATGTCAACAATCACTCCGTCACTGTCTTTAAGATGGGTTTGTCCAAGTAGGATCAGTTGGATCAGTCCAAACAAACTTCATAGATTACCACTTCCTCTAAATTGTGCAACAACTAAAACACTTTTTCATAAATTATATAATATCCTTTTCAATAACCTCCCTAATTCGAGTACTCTGAAACTCAGCTAAAGTCTAATATTACATCCCACTTGTCCACTAATACACCTATTCACAACTCAGCTGCCTTTGCTCCAAGACTGACTGCACCTGAAGAAATATCTACCATCTTAAAAGCACTGAAAGAAAAGAGTCATCAAAACACTTGGGGCCTGATTTATCAATATTTCCCGCAACACAGGAAGACAACTTCTTGTGCTGTGCTGCATGAAAGGGAGAGAGTAGGAATGCACCACATTTACTAATAAATGGTGTTTTCCTGCTCTCTGCCATCCCTAGTCACCCTTGTGCCATGGTGCAAGAGTGCATGAATTGCAGGCAGGATTGTTTTTTTGCCCAAAACTAATAATCTGTGGCTTTGTTCTCTTTGTAAGTATGCTGCAAAATGCAGCACACTTAGAAAGAGGAAACAACGAGGAGAAACACATTTCTCACCACTGTGCTGCTCCTGGGAAGGTGTAGCATTTGACATATTCCCAGGTTTACCAACCTTGGTGAATCTGGAAATGTCTCAAAATCCATGGGTGGATGCGTGGGAACATCCAAGCTCCACCCACGGAACGCCTTCCCAGACCAGAGAATGCAAAGCAGTGGCTTGCGCTGCCTTTAGTTACTCCAGATTTATCAAGCAATGCAGGACCAGCCAATGTGGTCTTGCATTGCCTAGTAAATCTGAATTTAGTATCGCATTGCCCTTGCGACACCATGCTTGACGGAAGGGCAATGCAATCCTATAATCAATCTGATCCACAGTATCTGCCTTCTTAGTTGCTGAAGTGGCATGCTTTATTCCTAAAACCTAGTGCCAAATACCTTAATACCCATCCATTATTACATAGTGTGATCCAAATCAGCTGAAGAAAGTGATCAAAACACTCCCCTTAAAGACCCTTTTAAAGGCACCTAACTGGGCCACTGCATCTTCATACACTGCCTAGCCACCATATCAACAGTCTCATGTGAGACTCTTGACTGGTTTCTTAATTCTCTTCTGTTAGACCTGTAAGCCTTAGGGTGGTCTTTTCCCAAACTTTTGCCTTCCTCCTCCACTTTTTGCTGATCTTATTTTTGTTGGCCTTAGGACTCAGCACACTTTAGCACTGCTGACCAATGCTAAAGTGCAGGTGTTCACTCCTTAAAATATGGTAACATAGGCTTAACCCCAATTTGCATATTAAATTTACTTGTAAGTTCCTAGTAAGGTGATACTACATGTAAAACCAAAGGGAATGATGGACGGAGTGTTGAACATTGCAAGCACTCACCCCCAGTCAACTGATCTGGGTTTAATCCATCATCATTCTTTAGCTCACTCCGCCACCCCAGTTCAGACATGGCCATATGCAAATCAGTCTGACCCTGTGCCTCATGGGAACAGTCCAGCCCGAACTGCCAAGCCATGTCTTCCCTGGACCGGAAACAAGCATCCTGGGACCGGTTTCGGGCTCACAGCCCTCATCAGCCAGGCTATCTTGAATCCAGTGGCAAAGTGAGCAAGGGACCCCCGTCTGGGCATACCCTGCCAACTTAGGGTGAACAATGCAAAACCAAAGGGAATGATGGACGGAGTGTTGAACATTGCAAGCACTCACCCCCAGTCAACTGATCTGGGTTTAATCCACTCATCATTATTTAGCTCACTCCGCCACCCCAGTTCAGACATGGCCATATGCAAATCAGTCTGACCCTGTGCCTCATGGGAACAGTCCAGCCCGAACTACATGTACCCAGGGACTGTAAATTAAATGCTAATAGTGGGTTTGAAGCACTGATTGTTCCACCCACTTAAGCAGTCCTTCTAACATATCTCGGGCCTGCCATTAAAGCCTGTGTGTGTGGTTTTTAAACTGTCATTTCGGCCTGCAAAATAAACCTTTTGCCAGGATCAAACCTTCCTTTTTTCATACATATAAGTCACCCCTAGGGTAGGCCTTGGACAGCCCATAGAGAAAGGGGCAATGTATTTAAAAGCAGGCCTACCTCTCCCATAGGATAACATTGGCGTTCCCCTATTACAGTTAATACGCTGTAATTTCCAAATGGGAACAGGTACAGGTAACCAGTTCATGTTTCGTGTCTTTGGAATTGTAATGAAAAATCCTCTCTTATGGTTAAGATGGATTTTAAAATACAATTTTGAAAATGCCAGTTTTAGAAATTTGGCCTTTTTCTGCCTTTAGGCTGTCTGTGGGTCACATAACTGGGTGCAGCTGACAGTTGGGCTTTGTGTATTCCCTGTGATGACCAGCCATTATACAGAGCTTAGGTGTGCCTGATTGGGTCATTGCTGGCAGATGGGAGGGTAGAGTTGCACTTCAATAGTCTGTGTCCTGCCTCCATACAAAGGGCTGCATAAGCCAGGTAGTAAGTCTGGAGCCAGGTCAGGGAAGGCAGGATGCCTGGGGACTTCAAAGGGAAACCTTTAAAAGCTGCTCCCACTTTCTAGTAAAAAGGCACCAGGTATTAATATTGGAGTGCACTCTTCAGTGCACTGCTGGACCTCTGGATACTCTGCCAGAAATACGGACTGCTGTGCTGCTGAAAGGACTGCCACTCTGCTGGGCTGCTGCTCCGAAGGAACTGCTGCCCTGCTGTGCTGACCTGCTGCCTGCTGCTCTCTTGCCTGGGTGAGAGGGACTGGGCAGTATCTGTTGAGCCCAGGACCCCAAAGTGACTCCAAGGGCTAATTGGCTATCCTCCTGAATAGAGCCTGAAGGAGAGAAGGCTCTTATAACCTTGACCCCAGCACCTGAACTCTGCCCTCTGTGAGTCCTACCCTGCCACGTGGTGCCACCCCAGTCCAAGAACTTTGGAAGTGGGCCTAAGGGTGCTCTGAAAGCCAGTCTGTGGACCCAGCAGAACTCTGCTGTGTGGTGCAAACCTGAGCAGAAATTATGGATTTGCCTCTGCTGCAAGGGTTCTCTCAATACAAAGGACTCCTCATCAACCTTGCAGCCCACATCAGAAATGCCGCCTGTGTGAAACTTTTCCCGGTGCAGGACCACGCATCACAAAATCTGTGTTTGGCGGCAACCTTGACAACAATGCAGGATCTCGCATCGCAGCCTCACAGCTCCTCGCAATGACACATCGTCACGACTTCCCGACCTCGACTTCACATCACAAGCCCTTGTGGACGGGATCCTTGATGACGATGCAGGACCTCACATTGTAGCTCCTCGGAACCAACACTTCTCCTCAGCTGCACAACGCATCCTCGGCACAGGACCCCACAACGTTCCACAACCAGGACTTAAAGTACTTTGTTCAGTGGGCCTAGCTGGGTTTATGTAGCCGGGCGATACTCCTGCGCGGTCAAACTGAACTTGAACGCCACCAGATATCCACAGTTGACACTTTGTGCTTTTTGGCGCTCCTTCCACTAAAATCTTTAAACCTGCATATCTACAGTTCTACTGACTGGAATTTTGTCATTTTGGTCTTGTGTTTTTATTAAAAAATCTAATTTGTTAAGTGTTTTCACTGTGTTACTGTTTGAAGTTCCAAACAAATATTTTACACATTGCCTCTAAGTTAAGCCTGACTGCTCTGTGCCAAGCTACAGAGAGGTGAGCACAGGTTAATTTAGTGTTTGCTTGTGACTTAACTCTGACAAGGACTGTGGTTTCTGGTTGAGTAGAGTTTCACCCACCTCAACCAGTGACCCAGTTTCTTACGTCTTTTTAACGATTCCCAACAGTTCAAACTACTTTTCAATCTGAAAACATTGTTTACTGTTGTGAAGTACAGCAAGGGTCACAATTGACCCTAGTGATCTTCAATATCTACTTGCTTCCCACTTGTGATCTGTTTGGGGGCTATAGGGTTTCTGTGCAATGCTATACTGATGACAACTAATTGTACAGGTAAAAAAAGGTTTATTAATTATTTGGTCAGGTGACTACCCATCTCAAGAAATAATCACAATCCTTGTCAGGGTGAACCCACTAAATTAACCTGAGATCATCCCCCTGGTAGCTATAGCAAGGAACAGACAGGCTTAATTTTGGGGCAAAGTGCAAAGTATTTATGCAGTCCCAAAACAATAATAAAGTCAACATGGAAAACTGTAAAAATCCTGAATTAGAAAATTTGAATAAAATTTAAAAAACAAAATGATAAAATGAAATCTGAATTTGTAAAGTTTTAAGTAGAAATAGCGCAAAAAGTGCCAATAGTAGTGAGTGATCATGGTAGACTGGGACTCAGGTGTAATTTGAGATTGACCGCAATGAAGAGCGATGGATACACCAACCAGGTTTATCCTGGCCAAAAATTGTACCTTCTGATTAGTCTTTATGATCCCAATCCTCAACAGGAGTGCACTTCTAAAGCCCCCTAGGACCTCAAGGGAGACTTACAGGGTGCAAGGCAGAGGGAAACAGCAGGAACCAGTCCAGATCCAGTTGCCACTGATCAGCTGGTATTTCCAGGAAAAGGTCTCTTGCAGCTTTTTTTCTCCCTGTAGCCACATTGGAGGTTAGCCCACTGACCCTCGGAGTCCATGTTTTTGCCCTGGGTACTTTGTCCAAATAGGGACCCTTGATTCTAGTCAGGGTAAGGGAGATACACACTTTAGATAACCCCTACTCACCCCCTGGGTAGCTTGACACGAGCAGGCAGACTTATCCCAAAGGCAATGTGCAAAGTATTTGTACTCAAAACACACAGCAATAAAGTGATAACACCACAAATGGACACCACACCAGTTTAGAAAAATAAAGTATCTTTATCTAAACTCAACAAGACTAAAACATCAAAAAACCAGCATATGTGCAATAAGAATATGACTTTTCACAGGTTTCAAAAAACTTGGTTTAAAAAAACTTGGTCCAAAGAAAACTATGGATGTGTGATTTCTTACAAAGAACCTGTAGATGCATCAAAATTCACAAGGCCAAAAAGCTGCAGTGATGGGAAGCGTCAAGAAACAAAGAGATGCGTCAGTGCCTGAGACCTTGGGGAGGCGATGCAACAGTTCTGCTACACACAGGAGAAGTGATGCGCCGAATCCGGTCTGTAGGGGGAAGTGATGCGTCAACTCCACGACGATTCTGGTCTACGGGTGATGCATTGGGAAAACTTGCCACATGGAAATCTGGGATGCATCGGCGATCAATGCGGCAGCGACAAGAGGCACTGCATTGGTTTCTTCAGCAGCGACCCTCATGATGCATCAGTTCTTGCAGCCGCGACAGGTGCTGCATCGGATATGCAGCGGCGCAGCGATGCATGGAGATTCTTCTCACATGGCAGTGCTGCGTCAGGAAAAACAGCAGCAAGAAGACCTATGCGTTAATTTCTTCAGTTCTTGTTATCTTCCAGCTCCCAAGAGCAGGAACAACCTCCAGAGGCCCAAAACTGGAAAAGGTACCTCCTGGCAGGTCAGAACTCTCAGCGGGAGAGTTCAGGGGAGCTGGGGGGAAAGTCTTTGTGTCCCTGAGTCTTCAGAACAGGAGGCCAGCACACACAGGCCCTTGGAGATCTTCTTCAAGCAGTTTCAAAGCAAAGTTCCAGTCTTTGTCCTCTTCTTGGCAGAAACAGCAACTGCAGACCAATCCCACACAGCACACAGCAAGGGGGCAGTACTCCCCCTCACAGCTCTTCAGCTCTACTCCTTGGCAAAGGTTCACCTTGAGTCCAGAAGTGATCTACAGGTCTGGGGTTTAAGGTCTACTACTTATACCCCATTTTGTCTTTATTCTCTTTGTGCAAGGGTCTCTGAGCTCAGTCCAAACACGTTCTGTCCCCACTGGTGCAGCATGACCACAGGGGGTGGAGACAGCATTTTGCAAGGGAGACAGGCCCTATTCAGGTGCAAGGAAATCTTCTCCCACTACTCTAAATGCAGCAAGCCCCATTAAGCTCATCTCTGAGCCATCCAGGAAGGTCCAGGCACATCTCAACTCCCCCAGTGGCTGTCTACAGCAAATGCACATCCCCAGCCCCTGTCACTCCAAAACCAGGCAGTCAATACACAAACAGGTAGAGGCACAAAGAACGGTTAAACAAGAAAATGCCTACTTACTAAAAGTGGCATTTTCAAACACACAATTTAAAAACCATCTTTACTGAAAGATGTGCCACTAAATTCTGAGTTCAGGGAGACTAAACTTTATTTCTCTATCTTGTCCCAATGGGAAGTTATACTTGTAAGATGTTGCAAAGTATTCCCCATTCTATCCTATGGGGCAGCTATCCTTTCAATAGTGAAAAACGAAATTGGCAGTATTTCACTATCAGGACATGTCACACACACCAGTACATGTCCTACCTTTCACATACACTGCTCCCTGCCCATGGGGGTACCTTGGGCCTACCATAGGGTTGCCTTACATGTAAGAAAAAAAGGGAAGGTTAGGGCCTGGCAAGTGGGTGCACTTGCCATCTCGACATGGCAGTTTTAAAACTGTGCTCAGACACTGCAGTGGCAGGTCTGAGATACCTTTTCAGGCTACTCATATGGGTGGCACAATCAGTGCTGCAGGCCCACTAGTAGCATTTGATTTACAGGGCCTGGAACACTCAGTGCACTTAACTAGGGACTTACCAGTAAATCAAATAGCCAATCATGGAAACACCCATCCATAAACACAAAAAAAGTTTGGGGATAACCTTGCGAAACGGGCCAAGTCCAACAATATATGAGCATGGTTTACTAATATTAGCCAGATATTTATGCCCATACTCCTGAATTAGCATCATACCTGTGCCACACAAGGATGCATATGGCCAATCAAATAACTTAGATGTCAGTATGCAAGAGATGCAAGTGCTTATTGTTGGGACCAGTGCCAACTGATAAATGGTGAAAAATGCTACACTGAGAGAAGTAGGGTACATGTGTTTCTCTGCCCCTGAGAGGGCTCACATGTTTTGAGTGTGAGTGTAACCACACAGTACGTGTATTGTACATTGCACACACATATTTTTGCATGGGAGCCAGAGCATAGAACCAGGCACAAAGCAACACCTCCCAAGAGGAAGAGTTCATGGGAGACTTATGGGCATGAATCTTGGAAAGTAGTTACCCAAAGTGAGCTGCATGTAGTGCCACACTTACCACGTAGTCAATGTCAATGATGAGGGAGGTTCTTCAGGTAGGTGCGGATACATTCATGATTTTAAACCAGCCAACAACAATGAACCACTTGCACAATGGTCCAAGGGTGTGTGTGATAGTAGCAGGCACCAGTGTGTGTCCCAGTGCAGTCAGTAAACTGTAATTGGTAGTGACTCCGCTAATAAAGGGATACCTGGAGTTAACAGAGGATTTTTAATCTTTAAACCCCCTGGCGCTCCCTGAAATATGGTTGAGCCCACCCTGACCCTTAGGAGTCAGGGTGAACCCGATGATGAAGCATGACACTAATAGAGTGTGTGAGGCTTATATAACAAAAAGGATTTTTTTATTTCCCTGCCCCTAAGTGGACGGTGTACCACCTGACGAGAGTAGTGCCCCACATGACAGACAATAACAGGGTGGGATACTTTTTTGTTCGCTAGTATTAAATAGGGAGGACGTATCCCTCCAGAACCTCTTCTAATAAGCGGAAGAACCTCTCCACCCTTCTGGCTTTAATTAGGGTGTCTTCATCCCTGTGAAAAGCTGGCCTGGTATATGATGTACACTTATGTAAGTGGACACCTTGCACCAGTCCAGACAACCCTTATGGTGATTTATGAGGTCTTAGACAACCTTAGAAATCTCTCTAAGTGGTAGCTGTGGAGAGCAGCCTTCAGGCTTAGTCCAGAAGCAGTGTAAAGCAGCTTGTTTTACCAGAATGAAATCTTATAGTATTGATTAAGTGAAAAAGAACCACACAAAGAATTTATAAAAATATGTATTTATTCTAATAGACTCTCTAATACACAGAAATATCTCCTACCCAGAGATATGCACAATGCACACAATAATTTAGCAAAGAAACACAGTAAATAACACGAAATACACAGTGGCCCCAGGGGTAGACCAAACCAAATACTAAGAAAGTGGTATAAGAACGATGACTCGGGTCAAGACAAGGTCGAGAGGATGTAGAAGTGCTGGGACCCCAAGGAACCACCCAAGGTGAGTAGATAGGGACCCCGTGGAGAGCGTGTGCAGTGTGGGAACACGACAGCATGCTCCGTACAACTCTACATGTAAGTCGCAGTTGGATTTTCAAAGATGAAGGACCCTTCCAAGTGGACTCTGAAGAAACCCTGTGGAAGACAGAAGGTTGGAGAGCCACCCCACCCGTGGATACCCTAATACCCATTTTACCTACACCAGGGAAGCCGGGTGCATACGTGTGAATTGGTGTCGGAAACCGCTGTCGAACCCAATGGAGGACTTCAGGAAATTGCCGCTGTTGCAGAAGGAGAAAGTGTCCGGTGAAATCCAAAGGTGGATTCTAGATGAGAGGTACCTGCAAGCAGAGGGGACAGAGTCTATGTCACTCAGTAGTGACCAGGAAACTTGGAAGACAAATGCCCTCCGATGTCGGCTGTTGCAGGATGGATGACAATGACCTTTGCTCTGCAGCTGTGAGGACCAGGCGACGCTGAGGAGGACCAGGAGCCATGCACGAGCTGTGCCTTGAAGGATGTCCAGTGCTGAGCGGTCAGTGTCCGCCGGGAGCACCAACAAGCCTTGGCAAAGGCAACCAACGCAGGAATCGAAGAAGGAGCAACGTTGAGACCAGTAAGGTCCAGAAGACTCACCAAGAGCAGGAAAGTCAGAGCAGGCCCCGAGCAATCAGGGGAGCCCAAAAGAAACAACGGTGACCCTCAAGTGGACCCACAGGCCGGAAGCACTGGAATCACGAGAGGACCTCAAACAGCTCACCAAAAGATGCAGGCCACAATGCACACAATGCGGTGTGGCTAAAGATTCTGGTCACTGGAGGTGCTCGAGGTTGGGGCTTCTTGGATCCCGAAGATCTTCTTGGAAAGAAGTCAACAAGCTTTTGCAAGGGGTTCGGTTATTGCAACCCCCACGAGGGATACTGGCCTCAAAGTTGGTGAGAAGGTAGGGCATGCCTTGGGAGCTGTGGAAAACCACCACCTGTGTTGCGGAGCCTTTGGAGTCCGGAGAAGCTCAGGATCAGCAGACCGGTTGACTTAGTTGCGGTGCCTGCGAATGCAGGGGAGTGACTCCTTCACTCCAAGGGAGATTTCTTCAAGTGTCTTTCATGCTTCACAGGCCTTGAAAGGCTCCTTTATGATGCACAGACGATGCAGCAGACTTGAAGGGAGACGAAGTCAGGCCCAAACGATGTCCAGAGAAGTCCAGACGGTAGAAGAGCAATGGAAGAGCAATGGTGTCTGATCTGAATCTTATCCCATGACGAATCTAGGGACCTACACCCAGGTAAGCCCTTAAGTACTCTAGGGAAAGGGTTGGGAAGATTCAGGGGACCCTCCCAGGGGAGGGTCTGGAGAGGGGGGAGGTTACTCCCATGTCCTTTGTCCAGTTTCGCACCAGAGCGGGAGCCAACGGCTCCCAGGACAGGTTTGAAGTGGACTATGCACAGGGACACCAAATGTGCCCCTCATGCAGATTGAGTGGCGCTGGCAAGTGCACCCACCCCATCCCAATACACTAAATAATGTCTGGAAGGTGGTCACTCCTCCCTGTGATAGGATGCCTATTGTTGTGCCTTCCCCTGCTCAAGCTTGGCTCAGCAGCAGGAGGGCAGAATCATGTCTCTGGTCAGCAGCAACCATTTTGTGCTGCGTGGGTCAAGAAGGCTGGTACCGGGAACACTGAGAGCCTAATGTAGGGCTCTTCCAGTGCTTGGAATCATACCTCCCGGGGTAATGATTCCAACATGTTTGATACCAAACATGATAGGATTCATTGTAGCCGTTTTCGAGATGGTCATCGCGTAATTACGCGGTGCCCCTCTATATAATATATGGCATCTTCACTGACAACCCGGGAGAATGGACTCCGTAGGCTGCAGGGGTGTCCTGCTCATGCAGGGGCACCCTCTCACTTAGAACCAAGCACCCTGCCTCAAGGATTGCAAAGGCCTGCTAGAGGGGTGACTTATAGGTTTTAAGTGCAGTGACCCTAGATCTAGAAAACATATATCTTTAGTAAGTGGTGCTAGCACCAACTTACACAGGCTGCAATGGCAGGCCTGTAGTTCCCTTTTAAATGGTCTCTCATGGGAGGCATAATACATGCTTCAGCCCATGGGAGACCTCTGGGGTACCTATGCCCTGGGTACCTTAGTGCCACATACTAGGGACTTATAAGGGCACCCCAGTATCCAATCTGGGATGTACTTAAGTACTGAACTACACAATTTAGGGAGAAAGCAGATAGACTGGGGTCCTTATTAGCAGGATCCCAGTCAGACTAGTCAAATACAGCTTAGCACCAGGCAAAAAGTGGGAGTAACCATAGAAGCAGATCCTACTTTCCTACAACCCCCCTTTTTTTAACTCAAGATTTACCAGTATTAGTGCAGCGTGCAGCAGTAGGGTTAACACAGGGAAATTCCACTTCAACCCTCGTGAATTAGGACACCTTGCGACCTGTACCATACAAATACATACACCCATAGACTACCCAAGATGACTGAACTATTGGGAATTGCCTATACTGATGACATGGCATACGCAATTCTGGCAGCACCAACCCTGCTACGGGACACGAACATCACCCAGTGCCTTAAACAATCACAGAACTGGGATGAACTTAAAGAACTAAAAAGGAAACAGATAAAAAATCCTACTCCACCGTGCAACTATGACAGAATATTTACATGGCAATGCAGCCCCAACAGGACTGTTGGTGAACAATGAACCGAGAATCTTTTTAGAAGATCCTATTTTTAAGAAAGAATGGTCATTGATAGCGTGGAGATGCACACAAGATTGGCTAATCCTAATCATAAATACAGCAAAAGGACTGTCAGACGCCCTACTCATTAAAATTAAGATGAGTGAGGACATGTTAAACACCCAAATCAAGATAACAGTGTTTAGGAAGAAACTCGAAGTAATTAACAAAGAGATCGGTGAGCATAAGGATTACCTGATGCAGAGTAAGATCAGCAAATTACAGAAAGATCTCAAGAAATGTTTGCATGAGAGTGTATTTCCATACACTAAAGATGATTAAATGAAACAACCAGACTCAGAAGCAAAATCATCATATAGGAGTGACTCAGGCTCATCCCACTCACATCAAGAAGATTGGTCCAACGACAACTCATCCAAGAGTTGGAGAGGAAGACAAAGGTGCAGAAGATGCACTCGGTATAACCCCACATACCTTCCACCCCAGATGTTCGCGCTGCCTGGACAATATGGCCCGCAACAATATCAAGGAACCCTTAATTTCAAAACATGCCATATTTCCAACCCAACCAGAATCAGCAGTATTTTTAGGATGGGGTGGCAGACGAGGAAGACGAGGCAGACGGAACAGCAGAAGAGTTCAATGGTACCACACATCAAGAGAAGGGGTGAACACGAGGAGCCAGGCGAGAGACCAACAAGCTGGCCCGAGCTCCCTGTAGACTTGGTGGTCAGCCTTTCGAACAAAATCCTAACACCAGAAGAATTGGCTGTTCTTAATAAAGGACTCGGCTATGTCCCCACAGCTCAGATTGAAAAATTCAGGACAAGATGTGAATTGAGTGAGTTCTTCAGAAAAATCTGAGTTAAAACCTATTTTTAGGGCAACCCCCCGGCGGAAGCAGACACTGAGTTTACCACTATGCAGAAGAATTCCAACTTTAACCCTCCATCATCCATGATGCCACCAGAAGTAATCACATTTGAAGAAGCGGTGATTAATGAGGTGGAACAATTACAACCTAGGAGAGACTTCTTCAATAACCTCAACAGAAGGGAACGAGAGGCGTTGAGATCACTGAGCGAAAGAACGAACCTCGTGATAAAACCAGCGGACCAAGGTGGAGCAACCGTTATTCAAGACCTGGATAGCTACAGGGAAGCCTGCCTGGCCTTACTTTCAGACACAAGACACTACACAAACCTTCAGAGGGAGCCTACAATACTTTTACAAAAGAAGATTGCGAAAATCACAGAAGAAGCGTTGGAAAGAGACTGGATATCAAAGAAGGAAAAGGAATTCCTCAATCCAGCTGAACCCAGAACACCACTGTTCTACACCATTCCAGAGATCCATAAAGGCAAATTTCCACCTCCAGGAAGACCTCTTGTATCTGGAATAGGATCGATTTTAGAACCTTGTTCCCAATACACGGATTGTTTTTTAGGACCACTGGTCACACAGTTAAATCCTATGTGAAAGACACCAAACATCTACTCAACAACCTAGCTGATATTGAGTATGATCCCACACAAGAAAGGATGATATGCCTTGATGTTGAACCTTATACTTAAGCATTCCCCAAGAGGAGTGCCTATGCGTCATTGAAAACACACTACGTACACAGGACAGGCCATGGCATGCACCCATAGAATGGATCATGACACTAATGCACATGGCTTTGACGGAGAACTTCTTTAGATTTGAGGACCAACTCTATTTACAGAAGCACGGGACTTCCATGGGCAGTACTTTTGCCCCTAGTATTGCATGCCTGTACATGAGCCAATTGGAAGAAGAACATATCTGGACCAAGAATCCCTACGCCAACGAAGTTCATATCTGGCGGAGATATATAGATGATATCCTGATAATATGGCACATTGATGAGAATAGCACTGAGGTATTTGGCGAATGGATGAACCAACTAAACCCCTTCCTCCGCTTCACCATGACTACCCACAATACAAAGATATCATTCCTTGATGTAAACATCATAGCCAGAGATGGGAAATTGGAGAGCACTCTCTATACCAAACCCACAGACCGAAACAGCCTGCTTCACTTTAACAGCGCACATCCACGTTCCCTGAGAGAGAATCTCCCAGTGGGACAGTACCTAAGGATCCGTAGAAATTGCTCGGATCTGGAAAGCTACAAGGAGGAAGCAGACAAACTCACCATCAGACATACAGGAGCACACTCAAACCAAGATGGCGCCGCCGGCTCTCGTGTTCATAGGAAGATAGCCCCGGACCGCGGCTCGCCTCCGGTGGAGCCCGCAGCGATTGGGGGCAAACTGTGCCATTGGCCTGAGCTGGGAAGAGCCGGAGCGAGCAACGGCTAGCGCCCACCACAGGACTTTCGAGGAGTTAGCTGAGGCAGCGAGGGAAACATCAGCAACGCTGCCTGGTGCTCTGGGGGAGCCCTGATCAGAGGAGGTAAGTTCAAGGGCCACCCGAACACCCGGCAGACTGCATGGAGCGCCGCGGGACCAGGGATGACCCCAAGGCAAACTGAAGGCACAGAGTCAGAGTTGGGAAACTAGCGTGGTCTGTGCCTGACCTCAGCATGGTGCCCGCTGTGCATCGATCACCTGAGACGGTGAAAAGGCCACAATAAGAGTCGGTTTAGTCTCCCGATACGTCAGAAGAGACTTTGGGAGTAAGAAGGGGCAGGCCTGGGGGCCAGATCATTTAAAGTGAACGCAGGATCAATTTTAGAACTTTGCCTGACCTTAAGATGGCGAACATCAGCTAAGACCCCTGTGACAGGGATGTTGTGAGGAATTTTGCCAGTAGAGGCTGATTGATCCTCGTGGGCATTTGCGTTCACACCTTCCCTTGTGAGCCGCCAGTTCTGTAGTGGAAGGTCGGAGGCACCCGGGAGCGAGCCACGTCCACGAATGCGGAGAGAGATCTGACTGCACCTATGCTACCAAAAAAAGCCACATGCAAGGTCTTGAGTTTTTGTTTGCACCTGCGTAGAAGAAGCAATTGCCACACTAAAGAGACTCTGATACGAACATGGCGTTCACTAAAGGAGATTTGATGGCCTCCCTGAGGGAATTCAAGGCCGAATTACGCACTTAACTCAAGATGGACATGAAGGCCATCTTGAAGCCTAAATGGCAGCCCCCAGCTCCTTCTCTGGATTGTTTTTTACTCTCCCCCCCTTTTCTTTCACCTCTGCCCTCTAGTGGTGACATGTTCTTCTGCTACTCGACTGTAGCCTATGTATCTATTTTAAACTTTTTTTCCTGAACGCTGAGACTTGAGCAACATGGCTGATGCCCGGTGGAGCTGTTAGACAGCTATAGAGGAGATTGGCCCTGGTTTCCCCCTCGACCGTCTCCTACCCAGCCGGACATTGGGCACAGTTCTTCCTCGTCTCCCTGCTATGGCTCCTTCCTCCCCTCCCTCCCACGAATTCTCGCAACATTGTTTTTGTTTTCTGTACCTTACTATGCTCTTGTAACTGATGTAACTTGTAACTCAACGATCCCCTGGTAAAGCGCTCTGATACCTCCGGGTCTAGCCAGAGCTATATAAAACTTTTCAAATCATATCAAATCAAAACTGTTTTCCTGAACGCCGAGACCTGATCAACATGGCTGATGCCCGGTGGAGCTGCTAGACAGCTATAGAGGAGATTGGCCTTGGTTTCCCCCTCAACAGTCACATACCCAGCCGGATATTGGGTACAGTTCTTCCTCGCCTCCCTGCTATGGCTCCTTCCTCCCCTCCCTCCTACGAATTCTCGCAACATTGTTTTTGTTTACTGTACCTTACTATGCTCTTGTAACTGATGTAACTTGTAACGCAACGATCCCCTGGTAAAGCGCTCTGATACCTCCGGGTCTAGCCAGCGCTATATAAAACTTTTCAAATCATATCAAATCAAAACTGTTTTCCTGAACGCCGAGACCTGAGCAACATGGCTGATGCCCGATGGAGCTGCTAGACAGCTATAGAGGAGATTGGCCCTGGTTTCCCCCTCGACCGTCACCTACCCAGCCGGACACTGGACACAGTTCCTCCTCGTCTCCCTGCTATGGCTCCTTCCTCCCCTCCCTCCTACGAATTCTCGCAATATTGTTTTTGTTTACTGTACCTTACTATGCTCTTGTAACTGATGTAACCTGTAACGCAACGATCGTAAATG
This sequence comes from Calotriton arnoldi, assembly GCA_963921515.1. Taxonomy (NCBI): domain Eukaryota; kingdom Metazoa; phylum Chordata; class Amphibia; order Caudata; family Salamandridae; genus Calotriton; species Calotriton arnoldi. The sequence goes on along the minus strand of CAWUFW010000645.1, from coordinate 3,254,161 downwards.
TAAAGCGCTCTGATACCCTCTGGGGTCTGGTTCGCGCTATATAAAACTTTATAAATAAATAAATTAAATAAATAGGAAAAGGCGTATCCCAAAAGGATAATAGAATGAGCCCGGAAAAGAGCTCACAACACCCCATGCTCTGCCTTTCTTGAGACTACCATAAAAAAAGAATCCAACAAACTGATATGCGTTACCACCTATAACTCATCATCAAACATAATCAAGAAGATTATAAATAAGAAGTGGCACATCTTGACCTCAAACCAACTGAAGTTTGACAAACCCCTTTTTTCTTTCAAACGCAACAGGAGTATCAGGTACACCTTGGTCCATACTGACTGTTGGAAAAACCAACAAAACACACAAATGACCTTGTGGAGCTAACCACAAGTGAGAGGACATTATCCATGCGGCTCATGCATTGTCTGTAAATTCACAGGCCAAACTACCCATATTGATCTGGGCCTCCCCCAGGTATGGGAACAGGGACACCACACCAATTGCAACACTGAGAATGTCATCTACATGATTACGTGCCCCTGCAATAGCCGATATATCGGAATGACAACCAGGAGAGTTAAGACACGTATAAGTGAACATAGAAGCATTATACGAAGAGCCAGAACAGCAACCAAACTCACATCCCATTATGTGGAAATGAGACAATCCGACCAGGAACTAAAATGGAGTGTGATTGAGAAACTCAAGGGGGGCATTGGAGTGACCCAAAGACTACTAGCGAAGGAACAACGTTGGGTGTACAAACTCAAGATGCACACACAAAGGCTCAACGATTCAATTCCATGGGGCCAACTGACTTACAAATAAGATATGCCCACGGATGAAGTTAGCTCACTATTGTGACCACTCTTATGTACCAGTAGGTATATGCCTCTTCCCCACTTTATACACTCCACTTACTTCGTAATATGATTATTTTCTGGAAAGGCGTATGAGACAATATGATTGCAATACCAGACACTGGGTTCCAGTACGTCTCTTCTGTGGCAGAAGATTATACCAGACTTTGCCATGTATCTAATGCACAGTACAGCTAGTAAGGGAGACTTGTACGCTAATAACTTCCAATACTAATCAACCATATGTCCTCTGTCCCACGGGGTGTATTTACTTACCGATTATCGACAAATCATCCAAGTAACTACCCGAAATGTCAGCGTCATCATATGCACCAATCACTAAGGCATGAGGTACACTGCCACTAGTACACATATACTCCTCCCTTTGGCGCTACGGTACACTAGACCCTCGTAATGAAGTATACATAGTACATCCAACGAGGAGGAACTAGATTTTGTAGTGAAAGTCAGAACAAAAAATGACCCAGAATGAACGGTGTCATTAGGTCTCCAGAGGCGCTAAACACCAAGGCATGAAGTTAAATCAGCGAAACCAAGGCTCGGAACTACATCCCCCATGTATCCATGGGAATGTGTAGTCCGTCTCTCTCGGTCGCACCAAATTAGACGCCACAATGACGTCATACAGCATGCCGGGGGTGGCGCTCCACCTGCTACCAAGTAGCACAGAAGGCACTAAGCACATACAAATAGACAAGTTCCCAGTCTGCAGAGACCCAGAGAGCTGGGACACGCTGTACCAAGTAGGTGATCGAGTGGGGCAGGACCCTTGATGAAGTGAGTGTAGAGGCTATGATTGAGAGTGCGCTTGGCATATTTCAGGATACTTTGTTGCATATCCCCCGGATACGTGACCTGGGCAAAACCCTGCTCTTCTTTTCTGTTTTTTCTCCGCCTCAACTCTGTTACGTGCCACAAGTGTATGACTATAGGGCTACCCTTGACTCCGTGTTTCCTTGTGAGGCGAGAAGTCCACCACAGAAGGGTAAGTGCCCATGGATTTTAACACTGAAAAATATGTCATGAATGAGTGGTGCTATAATTATAACTGACAAACACTTGGGTGTATGATTTTAATGGTGCATGGCAGTAAACAGGAAGTGTGTAAAATAAGTCTACACCTATACTTCTAATTCTCACTAGATGAGTGGCTGTGTGAAGGTTGCACTACCACTAACCTAAGGGTATTTTGGGTAACTAGACACCCAACGATCGCTCAATAATGAGTGCACTCATGCATGAATGCACGCTGAGTCCCCCGCAAGGACATCAATATTGATAATAATAGCGCAGCATGATATGGGCACTTGAAGCAACAGTTAAAAAAAACTGTTTTTATTTACAGGTTGGACACCATAACTAAAGAACCAGATTGAGGCTAAGTATATACCAGCCCGGTTTTAGGTGCAGTACTCTGCACACTTTCAAAAAATCTGTAGAACCTTCTAATATCCCAGGGAGGGAATCTGAATTGCCCTGAAGAAAGCCCAAGACCCACTGGGGCAAATTTTAGAGGGCTGAAACATGTTGGCTTTAGGGTCATAGGACCAATGTATCCTCACCCCCCTATTTCTTATTATTTTTAATATCCCCTTTGACTCCACAAATGAAGGGATACCTGGAGTTAACAGAGGATTTTTAATCTCTATACCCCCTGGCCTACTTCTCCTAAGCGCTATCTGAAATACGGTTGAGCCCACCCTGACCCTTAGGAGTCAGGGTGAACCTGATGATGAGGCGTGACACTACTAGAGTGTGTGAGGCTTATATAACAAAAAAAAAATCCTTCCCTGCCACTAAGTGGACAGTGTACCACCTGACAAGAGTAGTGCCCCACATAACAGACAATAACAGGATGGGATTTTTTTTGTTCGCTAGTGACATAGCTGTCCCAACTATACCTTCCCTATCACTTTCCCACTGAGTGCTACAGTAGTGTGCTACCTGTGTTGTGGTGTGAGTAAAATATCCAGATGAGGCCCACTTACAGTGCCTAAAGTTTAGAAAAGGCTCCATACTTGGCTCAAATGTAAGGTAGACTAACATTGGTCCATAGGCCTCTGACAAAGCAACATTTATCAACAAAGACTGCAGTTAAATAGCTACATGATGTACTCAACTCAACTTACTCCATGCTATTAACTCATAAATATGAAATGATGTCGAACTAGTGACTAATCTATGTATACCTACCTAGCCTAAACTAACTACCCTCAACACTACCTTACACTACTTTAACTTATCTTAAAGTACCTACACCTACCTAGCATATCCTAACTAACCTTAACTCTAGCCTACACTATCTTAACTTATCTTACACAATCTTACCTACTATACACATTTGACAAGTTAAACATCAACCCCCATCCCACCTAATGCACATAGATCAGCACAAGACAAACAACTACCTCATCCTAAACATACACTACAAATATATATTTTTTCATTTTCCTTTTTTCTTATTTTTTTTACACACACTAAAAATCAACCCCCAACCACTTAAAAACCTAACAGTATAAAAACAGACTTAAAATCTACTACCTATTACAATATGTAAAAAACTAATACTAAACGACACTATACCTATACTAAACCCTAACTAACACTATGCCTAATTTTCTAAAACTATAGAATGAACATGTAAAAAACAGGGAAAGGGAACTGTCAGAGGAAGAGCCTATATCTGAGCACTGATGAGCTCCATGGCCTCCTGCAAAGTCAACATTATGGCACAAAGGATTGCCTGTTCCTCTTCTATGCCATGCATCCTGATCTTTATCTCCTGCAATTTCTTTAGGACCTGGACCTCAAACAAAGATCCACTGGCAGGTGTGGGACCCATAGGCTGTGTGGTTGGCCCCAGAGAGCCCGTAGATGGACCTGCAATGGCCTGTGTTGATTCTGGTTGCTGTTGGCCACCCTCTAGTTGTGTGGGGCCATTAGATTTTGCTGTGTGGTCCCACCTTCCAGCATTATAGGTCCCAGCAGACTTGGCCCTCTCATACAGCACCCCTATCTTCCTGTGTGCCTTGGCTACATGCCGGATATGGCGGTAGCGCCCCAACCCCAATGTGTGCTGTTTGGCTTCATCATCTGTCATATTATCTAGGGAGGTAAAGGAAGAGCTTATCAGCTCAAGTTGTAAATGTACATGATGTCTGCAAGAATAGACTTACATTGTCATACAATCATGTGTGGCAGGCAAGACCAACACCAAATATTGAGAAAGCAATATGGACAACATACTTTCTATACAAATACATCTCCTAATCAAACAAGGCAAACGGACCCAAACTCTGGCAGTGTAGATATACAATATGGAAATGTAATCCCAAAATGATTACAACCATATCATTCATGACAGTGAGTCACAATCATGATGATGTGTCCATAGGAAATAGGACACAAGCTCCAGATATGGACACATTTGGTGTTGGTATTGCATCATGCAAGCAGGTTGTAATTTTCTCATTAACATATGTGAAATGTGATAAGTTAAGCATGTCTAGGTAGTGTGATTCTGCATTGCATTACTCATTTGGAGTTACAAAAGGCAACACGCATTGCTGACTTGACTCACTCAGTGCCAGGCAGCCAATACATAGATGAGGGTGGTTGGCTACCTCTTGTGAGACATAACTGTATTACACTTCGCCAATTTAGCCTCAGACAAATACTGGGAATTCTGACATATAGCTTCTGGTATGCAGTTATAGCAATACCATGGTGACCTTAACATAATCAAATGTCTGTACACACATTCTCCCAAGGCTTCCTTCATCACTGCACAATTTAAATAATGTAATGCATCTCAGGGGTGTTTTTTTTTTTATATACATATTTTTATTAGGAGAGTTCACCAATATACAAATTTCATTGACATATAACCCGACAGAATTAGTAAAGAATTACTACAGTGTCACTGCTTACAGCAGCTCCAACATTTAAAACATATCGACAGAGCATAATAGAATATAATCATTTTAGACAATCCATCCCATAATTGGTCTAATTAATTTTGGGTTTATCAACATTCTATACCATAAAACCCCATCCTTAATCAAATATTTTCCACAGCTTAAGAAATTTCCTGTATGACCCGGATCTTATTGCATGCCTTTTTTCCAGCCCTTTAATCCTACTTATCTTAGATCTAAAATGTTAAAATATGGGAATTTCCTTGTACCACCTTTTTTGGTGGATTAGAGACCTAGCTATTAAAGATATAATATACAGTTGTTTTTTCAATATCAAATCTGCTTTTAGTTCGGATAAATATCCGAGAACGGCTGTCAGAGTGTCTAATGGTTGTTGCAGTCGCAATGTGTGCCAACAAAACTGTTTAACATCGTCCCAAAATGTACTCAGCTTTGGGCAAGTCCAAACCGTATGTTTCCAATTACCTCCTTCTTCAGCCTCACATCTGAAACAATTGGCAGGAATATGCTGGTTGATCTTATGGAGAAAGGCGGGAGTTCCATATGACAACCATTTAGTGTAGAATTGCATCCGGCGCATATTTGCGCTCTTTGAATAATGAAAAATTAAACTCATTTATCCTATCCCACACTGGCGCTGATATCTGAAGATTTTCTTTAGCCTGCTATTTAACTTGCACTTTCTCATAATGTTTAGATGCCCCATAGCTGCGTAACAGCGAGACCCAGTAACTTATTGACCGGCGACTGTTAGATTCTATCAAATCTTCGACAAGTTCTGCCGATGTCGTAATCTGTGTGGGGTTTAGATTTAATAAAAAGTGCCTTATTCTAATAAAGGACCATTGTAATGATACTGTATAATACTGGATGTTAGGTTTTATTTCATTCCACTTTTTCCAGCACCCGTCCAAAAAATCCAGTATCTTTTCGTACCCATTGTTCAACCACCTTAACACATTATTGCTATCAAGTAGGGGAACTTCCCCAACATATATATCTGATAGCCAGGTTGTCGCATTGAGTATCGGAATATCATAGTAGCTACAAAATTGCTGTCTACTTTTTACCTTTCACTGTAAAACCTTATATCTAACTTTTTTAGGAGTTTTGGTTAATCGCATAAAATTGGTTATATCATATTCTTGAAAAATTAGATCTAAAAAGAAGATATCATATCTGTCGGTATTTAAGGTTTCGTCGAATCTGTATACAGTGTGAGCAAAAGTCGCAAAGTAATATTCCCTCACATCAGGAAGGGCCAATCTACCTTCATTCCATGGTCTGTCTGATAAATCTATAGCCAGTCTAGGCGCTTTATTCGCCCATAAAAAAGTTGAAAACATGCCCTGGATTTCCTTAAAAAATGTCATCTGTACAGCACTTGGAATAGCAGAGCATAAAACATTACATAATGGTAAAATAGACATGCGAATCAGTGCAGTTTGGCCAATTATTGACAGCAGTAGGCTATTCTATTTTAAGAACAGACTTTTCATTTTATTTAACAGAGGAACAAAATTTGAAATGTATAAATCATTAATGTCCTCTGAGACATATTTTCCCAAATATCTCTTCTATAGGTCTAGTGTTAACTGCTAAGCAAAATTCTGGAATTAAATTGTCAAGTGCAGTATTGCAAAGTAGAATCTCTGTTTTCGATTTATTTATCTTATAGCCTCCCAGCAATTGATATCTCTGAAAGATTTCAAATATGTCCTTTTGTATCTCTATGTCCGGCTTAAGAAAGAGGGTTATATCATCAGCATACAGCTTTATATTTGTCATCCCGCGGATTGGAGAGGTTGAATTACTGCATGTGCGAATGTCTATTTCTAATGGCTCTATAAAAAGTGCAAAGAGGATTGGGGACAGAGGGAAGCCTTGCCTTGTCCCTCTGTACACATTGCACATGCCAATGGAGCTAGAATTAATAATTATTTGCACTGAGGCCCCTCTATAAAAACCTTAGAGCAGGCTGATAATTCTGGCAGGGAATCCAAATGTAACCAGGATATAAAAAAGGCTTTCCCAGCAAACCAAGTCGAAAGCCTTCTCAGCAGCATAATTTGGGCCAGGATTTTATTATGACTAAAATAATCTAAGGCCTCAATTAAAAAGGTGGTATTAAAAGATAGCTGCCTCCCTAATATAAATCTGCATTGGTCTGAATGTCTAACTGACCCTAGAGGGAAAAATGACAGAAGCAAGTGTACAATTATCAAAAGATATTTCAAGACAACACAACAATATTTGTACATAGAACAGTGTGCATTATATCAAGGTAAAAAACATAACCATGTTGACTTATTTATTATCAAAACCTTTTATTTTAGTTTTTTTATATATATATCTGTTATCAAAACATTATTATTGACTTATGATAGATAGTTAAAATCATCAATGCATGGAAAACCATGCAACACGATGATGTATCCATGGGAAACAATTCAATTGACATTAACCAGTAATCAGATAGTTTGTTTCATTGCATATTGTGAACAAGTGGGGAGATCCAATGTGACTGTAGATAATGAGAAGGCTGGCGGTAGGTAGGAACTACGCGCATTTTGGCTGGGGTGTCTTCATCAGGGGACCGTCTCAACTTTCACTATTTCTGTATCAACAGAGGGCTATGGGAGGTATAACCACTTATTCTTGTCTGTATCATTCATAGGGGGTACCAGTATTGTGTGTTAAAAGGGTCTTCTATAAGATAGGATTTTTCCAATTCCTGTACACTGTTGTCAGGACACTTGTAGATGCCAAGTGTTTAGAATCCTTCTTTCGCCTCCTGCAAAATGTAATGTAGAATACCGGTAATGTCTTCAACTTTTATTATTAATTGCTGTCATGACCTCACTTGAATGAAGAATTATGGGATAGCGTACTCAGTGGTCAGTGCTGTGGGGTATGGGACTTATAGATTTTCAGCAATGATGTGGTTGTTCGCCTCAACCACAGATAACGCAGCATAAGTACAAGTTGGTACTCAGGACCACGGGACCCTATGTAAACAAACTGAAATACGAATTTGATTAATGGTCGAACATCATTGCTAATTAAGTCCCATATCCCACTGCGCTGACCACTGAGTACGCTATCCCATGATTCTTCATTCAAGTGAGGTCATTACGGCAATTAATACTAAAAGTTGAAGACATTACCAGTATACTATATTACATTTGCAGGAAGCAAAAGAAGGATTCTAAACACTTGGCATCTACAAGTGTCCTGACAACAGTGTAAAGGAATTGGAAAAAATGTCATTTTCCCTACGCTTAGCAAGTATATTTTTGCATGTAGGGGCCCCTACTTTCCAAAAACTGTATAACTGACCCTATACACTTAATCATTCTGTTGGCTAGCAGTTTGGCTATGATTTTATAGTCTGTATTTAGAAGACTTATTGGTCTATATGAATTCACATCGTCCTTATCTTTATTTTTCTTTAAAAAATTGACTACTACTGCCATTTTGAAGGAGGGTGGTACCTCTTCCCCCACAGAATATAACTGGCTAAAACTACCAATTCAGGGTTTAATACTGTAGAGAACTTTTTATATAACTCAGATGGGAGTCCATCTTCTCTTACATGCTTTACCATTAGCTAGCGATTACACCACTTCCTCTATTTCTTTGAGTGTAATATCTGCCAACATCCCTTACGTGATTTACCTGTATTTTCGGGACTGTGAGCTCATCTAGGAACTCCTTAATTTTTGAAAATATTAACCTCCTGTTTCGTAGAATAGATGGCTTTATAATGATTAAAAAAGTGCTCATGAATTTGTGTTTCTTCTGTCATGCGAACTGGTGTATTTTTTTCCACCAAAGATGTTAACCTATTGGATACTTGTCGCTCTCTTATTTGCCAGGCTAGAAATTTCCCGGAGAATTCACTATCCTCATACACTTTTTAAAGGTATGTGGAATTAGCCAAGTAACCTATACTATAATAGTATACTTGCATCCTTTTACGCGCATGTGTGAGAGCCAATTTGTTTTTAGCGCTCTTATTTCTGATATATTGTTCATTTGCTTTATGAACCGCTAACTCTATTTGGGACCTTTCTATCTTTTGAGAGCACCTAATTGCAATTTCTTTGGAGGTTATGTACCCACGGATGGTTGCCTTAAAGGCTTCCCAAACATTTTCTACTTTGGCTGTTTCTCCATTCAGTTGAAAGAAACATTTTCTTTCATTTTGGACCGCGTTGCACCAAATTCCATCCTCAAGATGGATTTTTATTAAAAAGCCATTTCAAGCGTATTTTACGTTTATCAAATCCTGTTATCTCCATTTTTATCAGTGCGTGGTCAGAAAAGCCATTCTGAACATGCATATACCTATTTAAACTTAATTTGCGGGAAGTAGGAAAATAGTCCAGCTGAGCTGCGGTTTTATATTTTGCGGAAAAACAGGAATACTCTTTTCTGGGTAGGTAGCCCGCTAGATGTCAAACAGGTCTAGTTTCTGCATGCATTCTGCCAAAACCCTAGCTATTCGGGGCTTATTTTGTTTACGGGTCTCAGAGGATGAATCCTTTTCCGGATTTTGTAGAGAATTAAAATCGCCACCTATTATTACTGCCCCAGGAATCTGTGTAAGTGCATGGCAAAGATCTAATAGTGGTGCTGGATTATCTTCTATGGGTGCATATATTGAAGCTATCATTAATCTACACTGATTGATTAGCCCACTGATCAGAGCCCATCTCCCTTCTTTATCTGTCTGAAATGAGGTGGTTTGAAAAGGGAATGATTTATTGATAAAGATAGCGATCCCCCTATGGGCAGTGTTGGCTAATGAAAAGTATTGATCACTTGCCCAGTATCTAAACATTCTGTGTATGGATTCCGTTTATCCTGTATAGTGCGTCTCTTGTCCTCGTATCCATTCATCTATGGCCAGAGATTTAGTCCTTTTGTTGAGGCTATTAGCATTTAGGGAGATAATGCAGATGGAATCTTTATACATTTAAGAAGTAGATGTACCTACTAGTCATCCCACCTCTCAGTCCATTTTTTAAAGTGCGCTGTGCAATCGTTATGAATGGCCATTCCTTAGAACACCACCCCACCCTGCCGCCTCACCCCAGACCCGCTAAGGTACATTGAAAAGTGGGATACATACCCTGCATCAGGAATTTTATCATAAGCAATCTTAATGGCCTATTAGGGTAGCAATTCCGGCTAATATAAAGTGCATTTTCAAAAATTTATTTTTAATTCCTTATTAAAGTGCCTATGCAAGATAAAGTGCAAATCCCAAAGTGTAGAGTGCATAGGTAATATTGCACATACTTATATTGCACATACTTATACATATAGCTAAAACCGGACTTAGTTGCATTTTTACTCCCAATTAAAGTCTATGTGCAACATTGAGTGCAAAATGAAAAGCTTAAAGTGCAGAGTGCATAGGTAATATTACACATATATACACAGTGTATAGAGCGCATATTGCACTCTAAGCCAGGGTATATTGGAGAATCTAATCCATATTTATAGAAACGCCAAAACCGGACTTGGTAATATCACCAACACAGTTACAAGATGTCTCTTTCCATATACCTCTATATTCAACCCTATGAATACAGAGATACAATGGATACCTAAAGTGCTTGTGCAGATTGAAGGCATGTGGTTTATAGACACCTATTTCTATAAATTGATATTTGAAGAGGAAAGCCCCTCCTGGCGCCTGTTACATCAAACATTTGTTCACCTCTTACAGACCTATTAACTTATGTCAAGACGTAAAGATGTAATCTCCATTTTTCAACCCATATGAACACCCAGTGCCCTGTCCTGTTCCCACCCAGCTCACCCACCCAGTCCCAACCGCTGGTGTCCCGTGGGAGAATTGCCCACACCTTCTCCCGAGTCCCACTTAACACCAAAGCTGCCATGGCTTTGCACCTGGGGTTATATGCGCTTGGTTAGCAAGGAGACAGTAGGTCTTCCGGCTCCCGACCACTCCCCCATACTGCTCTAATGAGACCTCTTAACCAAACCAGAAACCAAACCCCCCAGCACCCTCAAAAATGCTGCTGCAATCTACAGACATTGGAACTTTGTGCTTTCCCTACATCATCGAATATATGAAATTTGCCATTTGCAAGAACTTACAACTTGAACTGCTGCACAATAGTCGCGTTGCCGCCTTTAGTTTTGCAAGAGTCAATCATCCGCACAAAGTCTATTCTTCTTTTTGCAGCCAATGCCGTCATAGCTGAAAAAATCTTGAATTGAGGAACCGTTTGCGTCATGAAGGATCTTTTTTCAATGGCTTTAGTTAATATTTTCACGCGTACTCGATAGTCGGCAAAATTAACCAATATTGTTCGAGGCTATTTTGCATTAGGGAGACATTGAGAGAGTATCCTTTGTGCCTCTGTAATCGTTAAATCCCCTATTAGCTCTGGGATAGCCTCTTTCAGTAGGGATTCTACCCAGTTTTGCGCTCAAACATATTCTTCACCGTTTGGCCAAATTGCGGATCATGTAGATGTTGTTGTGCATCTTGGAGAGGAGCTTTTCCACCAGCTGAAATTAGTGCTGTGTTTCTATTGGTTGCTGACCCACTTTCTGCATGCGGGGAGTGTTCCTGAGGCTGGGGCGGGATTGAAGCAGGCTGTAGCAGTGGCTGAGTTTGCACCTGATCACTGACGCTTGAAGGTGCCGGAGCTATGTGCGATTTAGAAAAGAGAGGATACTGCTTACAGCAGAGGGGAGTTGAAAAAGACTCTGCTGCAATCGATTTCGGATGATGTTCCAATAGATTGCTTTTCTCTGCATTTTCTACATTCTCGACACGCGCCATACTGATAACTCTACTCGTCTCCATTTCGAACCCACTTTCACTCCCTGTCTGTGTGGCAGAGATCCCAAGGTGCCCAGCCTCTAAAATTTGCTGCACTTTAGTGTCCATTCTCTGCTGTGCGTGTCGCAGAGTTCGAACCTTCATAAAAGGTTTCCCTGAGGTGCCCTTTTGACGTTGTCTTGACGTGGGGTGGACTGGTTCGAAGAAGCTGTGTTAAGACCGGGAGGCTTGCGCTTAATTGTGCGCATACTGTAATTATAGTTACAGCAGCCAGCAACCAGCAGTTAGTTTCCCAACCTCTACTGGCCTCCTCTTTTCTGAGTGTGTTTTTACTCCCTAGTAGTAGCCCAGCAAGTAAGGCCCAAGGAGTGGAGGGGTACTATTTTATTTCAGGTTGTGCCCCATTGACATACCCCTTTAAACAAATGGAAAAATAGAGTAGCGCAAATCCAGTAAAACAAGTAGAAAGTCCAGGAATCAAGCTCTGCAGTTAATATGTCCCATTTTTATCTCACGTAAAACCACATCGGGTTAACAGCCATGTAGCCACAGAAAGGGCCACTTACCGCTCGCCTGCATCGCCTGTAACTGCCTGTAGCCACCCAGATATCGAGACATCAGTCGTCAGCATACACACTTCAGGGGTCCTTTTGGAGAGTCTTTGTCCAGTACTGCTCCTTGCCGAATTACCACATTAATTATAATCCCGGCCGCCATGTAAGCGATCCGCAACTTTGCTCATTTTCAGCATTTCTGCGGTCCCGCCATCTCAGCGTTTGGGGTTCTGCGTTCTCTGGCTCGGAGCAGCTGCGGCCGTGAACCTTCACTCGGGGGGGGGGTCGGACCAGGTGCGCTAATGGGAACGAGCATGGGAAGCGTCCACCATCATTCCCCTTCATCTCAGGAGTGTAAGTATGCATCCTGGAGTACTCATCTGTACAAGAACTTTGTGGGGTATGATGCAGGGAACCTTGCACCATCGGGCAAGGGTGACTGTGTTGGTGCTAGCCAGTATAAGTTATGTGGACTTTTACACAGTGCAGCAACATGACTTCATACCTTAAATTGTGTGAATGCCTCCCATAAATGGGACATAGGGTAGATAGGGGTCATGAGTTTGCATTTCAAAGCGAATCCATGTGCAGACTAGTGTGTTTGTGCAGCTGGCCACAGCATCCATGCATTGAGGCCTACTTGTGCTCCACAGGTTTTTCAGCACTGACAAAGTGCTCCAAAATATTCACATTGCACTGCAATAGGAATTTTGACATCCAGGTATGACCTACCAAGCCATATGACCATAACCTTGCCATATGAACATCTACTCTCACAATGCGCATAAGGCAGGGTGTCTGGTAATGATTTTACAACACCATGGTTAAATTGAGTACCAGGCCAACATTCTTACAGCCTCCAGGGCATCGGTGTAATGGTTCCTCTGTCACTCAATTTCACATAAGTATGACATGGACTACTCTGAGGGAGGGTCAAGTACCCCAGAGGCCAGATTACAACAGGTGTACCTCTGGTTAAGTAAACGATGATACAAAAATACTCATGAGAATGTAGTAACACACTCACAGACACACATGTTGAGATGTCATTTATCCTCTGTCATGACTCAAATCCATGATTAAGAAAAAATATACACTATCAGAACAACATTTGCAGCATCTATTATAGAAGTCGTGGTTTGTTTCTCATGGCTAGCCTGCTGATACAGTCCTACATGTTTTAACATTTTGACTTTTTACTTGACGCACAGCTACAGGGACAGGTATGGGTAACCCAATGTTTTAAGTGTTGATCAGCATGAATCTTTGACCACACCTATAGTCAATCACACAGAATTTACGTAGCAGGAGGTTAAACGTATACAGCATCTATGAGCATAGTATGATGCAAGATGAAGCAATATATGTTGCATTTTGACACACACTTTCTCAAAATCAGATTTCATGATACTGTCATTTTTAAACTTGGTAACACTGTCTGGGTAATGTATTCCACCTCATGAAAACCAGTGTCATACTCAAATATGTACATAGGCAATCAAATTGTGTCCAGACAAGCTTAACCTAGCTCATTCCACTTTGCTGCTACATCTGTTGAAACATTGTTTGTAATGTTTGTGCCATGTGTTGTACATCAAATTTTGCATGAGTTGAACATCAGCAGAATTAGCTCCAGATGATGGCACATGTATCAAATGCAAAAAGTAGATGAGCAAACATCATTACAGCTGCTAAATTCATATGGACCTGCATACATTGTCCCTACCTGCTCGTTGACATACAGCCTTGTCAATCTAACATTATTCAGTGTACAAGTTCAGTTGTCTTTGTACATTGACAGTAATTTGGTTGCAGGTGAATTATATATCCCCATATATATCACAATGTTACAATTATCATGGATCACACACAAACCTTACAGAGCCACAACCATGTGCATATTACACTTACTGGTAGCATTCGGATCCCAGAATGTGTCAACTTCTACCTTGGTGTATGGGACAGGTCCACCTACAAGGCTATAATTTGGACATTGCATTGTAAATAGTGCATCTACACATGGTCTAAATTCCAGTACTATGACATCCCAGTGATTTGAAATATTCACCACGCTTGATAGACATATGTATATATTGTATGAATGTGTGATGAAGCTAGTACCTTGCATGGCAGAGCTGGCTGGATGTTGACGCGCATAAATATCTAATATCACATGCCTAAAGCATGCCTCAGGCATGTGATACTTTGTGTACTGCTGGGAATCATCATCTCAGGCGCTCTTGCACCATGACACAAGGGGGAAATCATTGGCCCTAGGCAGACCAAAGTAGTGCTGTAATGGGAAAGGACCATATCAGACTATTCATGGCATTGGTGCACAGAGTACTGACTAGCGGCCGTGCATGCTACCTTGCAACTTGGAGCAAGGGTGCATGCCTTGGAAGAAGGTTTATATTTTTCTGTCCTGAAAGGGCCACCTATCGGAAAAAATACAGGTGCCTGAGGCATTTTCATCTGTCTACTTGTGCTGAAAAATGTAGCACACATAAAAAGGTTAACATTATAGTAGATTGAACATTAAATTCCTCTATACCCATCACCTGTGCAGGTTTCATATTTTTTTTGATAATGTCCTGCTCAAGCGCGTATGTGAAATCAAGTAATTTATTTAAAAACACAGGCATGTTAAATCTAAATAACCACCCACAGCCTATTAAACAGCCCCCAGGGGCAGGGTATAGCAACTGCGTAGCATTGCACTGGTTTTTTGTAACCACCACATAAATGATATGCTACATGTTTACACTTTTGTTGAAATGTGATAGTAAGATAACTAAATGCATGTGGTACATATACAAATACCTACGGGGCCTCCAATTTCCAATCCAAGGTGGTCTACCAGATCTGCCTCTCATGCCACCACATCAGCCCAGCAATGTTTGAGCTGGTAGATGGCGTGCTCCATCCCAAACACCTTGCACATGTGCCAATGCACCCTCTCCCAGCACTCCTTCCTGTCCTTAGTGGAGTATCCCTGACTGATCCCAACCCTGATGCCAGTATGTTGGGCAGGAAATGCACCAGCAGCCATAGCAGGCCCCCAACCTCTCCCTCAGTGAAATTATTTGCTTCACCCTTTCCTGAAATGCCCTAAACACCACTATACCCACTAAACCACAAACAGCCCTTAACCTAATCTATACCCCTAATATATAAAATCCCTAAATAGACAAATACACAACAAGACAATGATAATACAAGTACGAGTTTCAACAAAAAGACACAAAAGACACACAATTCACAGAAGACAGGGACAGATAAGACCCCGACAAGACCAAAAATGTCACCAAAACACTAGCCACTCTCCAAAACACCTCCAACACCCAGCACAAACTAACAAACTGTAAGAGAAAGTGAACTTAACTTCACACTTCCTAGTATGCAGTCTGCCATAGCAATTGTGTCATTTCATGGGTGTATCACACCCATTTCTGACATTTGTATCATTTTGTTTATGATGGATCGCTACTCAAATGGCTAATGCATGATGGCTACACTTCGTATTGGCACTTCTGCAGTCCATTCCATGCATTGGCGTTGATGTGCTGCTTTAAACCAGCACAGCTTCTGCAATGTGCTGCACAACAGAGGCGATGTGCGGGTTCGGACCCATGCAACTGGGCTAATGTGTGGGATCTACTGTAGAGGACTGTGTAATGCTGAATTACACACTTTGGGTGTCCAGGTGGTGAATCTGTGTGGTTGGATGTCTTTCATGTACCTGTAACTTCCTGACTGGTGGGTCGGCAGATTGCCAGTGGGGTCAGTCTGGGTTCAAGGAATGCATGTGCATTCCTTATCACCCAGCTAGGGGAACAGCAGGCAGCATAGCAGCACAGCAAAGCAGGAATCATGAAATGTATGATCACACAACAGTTGTCACAGCCATTACCAGGGTACACACCAGGATGTCCCTCACAGTCATATGTTCATGTAAAGATCCCTCTTGGGGCCTATGGCCCACTCTATTGTATTCCCTATTCTGCCCAATCTCTCTATTCCTGCAATGTGTCAGGAATCCTTTCATGTGTTGTGTCATGGATACAACACACACTTAGGGAAGCACAGAGACAGGCTGGCTCCCCCATACTCCAGTGTATGCCCCACCCAGCTTGCAGATTTACGGGACTTTCAAACTCCATCTGGTTTAATTCCAATATTTCACATGCTTTTCTCAGACAGCCATGCCTTATGCACAAAGCTTGGCGAGATCTTCCATGTAATGTAGTGGCGCAGACGCTTCTGCACTCAGGTGTATATGTATGACCCGAGTTATGTGTCGCGTACGCAACGCAACATGGTACATGCCCAGGGGCCAGTTATCTCGAGTGACACAATGTTTCACAAATTACTGCATTGCCTTACTCTGCACAAGCAAGAGGTTCCATGACCATCACATGGTTGTTTCCAAACTCCCATGGTTTTAGATGCATTTCCAGACTTACAAAACCAGGTAAACTTGGGAATGTGCAAGAAAGTGCAACCATTTCAGGAGTGGCGTAACAAGGAGTTATAGCTTTATATCTTAAAACTCCTTGTTACTTCATCTTTCATAGTGTGATGCATTCTGCAGCACACATGCATTGGGGAACATACCTCACATGATATTTTGCTTTGCAAGAAGGCGCACCTTTATGCACAAATACATTCCTTCATGTGACACAAGCACCCTTGCACCCTGTGCTAGTCCTAGGCAGCCAAAACGGCACTGGCACAGGGGAGAAGGCAGGAATGCATTGAATTCTATTTGATACAGCTCATTACTGTTTTTTTACTAAAGAATAAAATGTATACTTATGTATTATATAGCAGCAGTTATTAAAAGTTATGTATATTAGTTTAATTATTTTAAAAAAAAAAAGTTACATTAAATTTTACGTTTAAGGTTATTGGCATATTTCATAATAAACTAGTAATTAAGTGTTATTCATAAATACATTTTCTTACATCTTTAAATATTTTTTAAAAGTTAAAATAGGTTAATTTAATGTAACACTAATTCCTGTGGGCTTTTATTGTAAGTCCCTGCCGCCATTATTTTCTACAGGATAGTGTTGGAGCACCAGTGATGGTCATGTATGGAACTGGAGTACATTTACTACTGTTATGTGTCCTTTATGGCGGTAGCAACTGTAGATGTGACCCTTACGCTTTTGTTGGTGGGTGCATGTACCTCCATAAAGCACTCCTTAATCCTCCCTTAACCCTGTTTGCCTAGTAGTAAGAATTGCTCTTTTTCCAACCACTATCACTGCCCCTCTCACATTTACTACTTTAAAGTATACCTACGTGTACAGAGATCTATGCACATAAAAGATAAGAGGAGTGGAGTAGAGGAGTATGCCTTTGCAGGTCAGTAGTAAATAGCATTTTGTAGTGCACTAGTAGTACTATTGTAAAACTAATAACATACATCAAAATGCAGTTTGTGAGCCCCTTTTTCAATCGGCAACGTATGTAGGCAAACGAGCTGGGAAATAAATAGTTTATACAGTTGAGTGTGGATATGTGTTTCACACTCTGACACATAATCACTTCCTAAAAACATCATCCTGCCCATCAGAGTTTCCAACAAATACGTTAGCAGAAATTAATTTTAAGCTGCCATAGCGCAATATTTGAAAATTCAGACTAGATGCACCTTGTGGATAATATACCACAAGTGAGTTCATGCAGTACATTTATTATCAGAGCTGCCCTGTTTGGCTGCATTTCCTCACAGTGCACATGAGTAAAGGGTGAAGAGTGCTTGACATTACAAAACAACTTGATATTATACTATAACCAACACAAGGAGCTGTATAAAATAACGAAAATATAGTGAAATAGTATAAACAATAAATGGAGCAATGTAAGATATTGTGGATATATGTCAATCTTAATTACAGAATGCAGACTTTCAAAATCCAAATTTGGTAAAGAGCAAGAGGACTCTGGGTGTAGGATGATGTTGAAATAGCTGGTATTTTAATTATTTTTTTAATGTATGTAATAATAATGTCTGTTGGGATGAAAATCCAAACCCTTGAGGCATTCCAAAGAAAGGATTGCTCTGCTTTGCTGGGCTTTTTTTATCTGAGTTCCACATCAATGCCCCAAACTCCCCATTCGTGCTAGCAGACATCATTGCAGTCACAAATTTCACCTTCATTGTAAGTACTTTGACATCCACCAAATCCAACAGAATGGGGCTGTAGAGCCTTAAGAACTAGTACCAAATCTCATGCAGGAGCCATCAAGCAAGCAATAGGATGAGGCTGCCTAGAACTAGTCAGCAGTCTATTTACAATGTCTGCAATCGCCTTTAGATTCTCCGAAGACCAAGGCGTTGATGACTGATCGCCACTGTGCCCTTAGGGTAGGCACAGCTACACCTTAGGGAATCCATCAAATAAAAAATCATAAATTTATGAATTCTGACAATACAATGGAGACAAGTACCTTTCCCTTCACCCTTTTTTAGAAGAGCTTTGATGTTTAGAAAATATCTTCAATGTTGGGTCCCTTAAAATTCTGTATAGTTTCCTGCAAAATGACTTGAAATTTCATGTGTCACTATCCTTCTCCTCTCACTTCCAAATAGAGAGAATTAAAGGTCTCAATATTTGAAATGTAAGACACAGATGAGAGAGGTTTGCAGGAATCCTGCAATCCTGGCAAACCAACAGACTCTACAGTAAGGGAAGCTAAGATGCCCTGGGCCAGAAGGCTACTATTTGTATTCTGCTCCTGGTGGACCAATGGAATGATAGGGAAGGCATACATTGATTAGTTAGGTCACTCTAATGTCATTGCATCCCAACCCCATACATGCTCCCAGTACCCACTTTTATCAGCAAAACCTTGGAATATGGTGTTTGTATTGAAGTGCAAGGAGATTTTGATAAGGAAAATCAAATATTTGACAAATATTGTAATTTCTGAGTCAGGAACAGGGACTGACAGGACGGGAAAACCCTGCTCAGAGAATCCACCTGAAAATTGTCCTCTCCCCTCACACGCCAAATAATAATTTGCCATAACCCCTCTCTGTACTGTCAGATGCCCCAGTTTCAAAGACCTTGTTCCATCCTGGTGATTTACATAACTTCCATTCTGGTGATTTACATGAGTGGCAGCCACCACATTGGATTTTGACTGTCCATTATAGTCCACTGTGCCTATGTGGGCAAACTGCTCAACTATGCACACCAGTCCACCACACTGGCAGCTGTTGTGATGATTTTTGTGGTTATCGCTTGAAGAGATATCCCCCTTTCCAGAGAAGGCAAGTGCAGCCACCAGGTTGTTTTATATCACCTTTATCACAGAAGACTCCAGGATTTTTGCTTATGCTTCACAAGTGGATGAAGATGAGCTCATAGCACTGTAAAAATGCATGACACCATATGTCCCTGCATTTTCAACCAGAACCAAACTGGAGCCACTTTCCTTCCACTATGCTCTTTCACTTGAGATCTCAGTATCACAGCTCTTTTGTGTAGAAATAAAAGCTTATGAACATCCATTTTGAAATGAGCAAATATGAAGGTAAGGTCTTGAGAAGGGATCACCTGACATTTGTTGCGATTCAGCATGAAACCATGGGTCATATTTACAAGCCCCTATCTCCACCACAACGTCACTTTTCAGGACGTTGTGGTGGCGATAGGGGCTTCACCTTATTTACAAGGCAGCGTTAAGCCACTTAACATGCGTCAACGCTGCCTTGTAAATAAGGCACCCTTTCACGCTATACTCAGTGTGGAAGGGGAGGGCAATGGGTGTTGCTGTGGGTGTTCCACCACAACACCCATTGATTTTGATGCTGCCCCATATTTACAAGGGTGGCGTGAATATGGGCACCAAAATTAAGACCAGGGAAAACCTGGTCTTATCCTGGCGAAATGAGGAGAAATGTTTGCATGCAGCAAGACGCCAATGATTGTTTATGTGCAAGAATGTGTCCCTTCCTGCACATAAACAATCATTTAAAAAAAAAATGACGTTTTGTAACTTCTATGTGGGCTGCATTGAGCAGCACACATAGAAGCTATAAAATGCCATTTAAAGATTGTTTATGTACAGGAAGGGACACCTTGTCTGCAACGTAGACACACCTGCACTATATTGCAAGGGTGCCTGTGTTGGTGCTAGCCAGGTAAATTTAGCACCAGCGCAGGGGGTAATGCAGAGCTGCCCATATTCTTAGAATTATGGTGTAGCCCTGCGTTTATAAAGTGACAGAGCGTGCTGTTAGCCTTCTTGGCTTAACGACGCGCTTTGACACTTTACTAGTAAATGTGCCCCCATGTCTCCTCAAGCACTCTTCTAATATCTCCAGACCTCTCTCTGTTTCCTAAGTCAAGGAAGCATGAAGCAGCCAGTCATCCTTATATAGGAAAACCACTAGGCCCTGAACATTTTTGGAGCAGTCTTTAATCCAAATGGAAGCACATTGTATTGATAGTGCTGGTAGTTGATACAGAATCTGAACTAGCATTGATGTGTGTTCTCAATCAGAATGTGAAAGTTTGACTCCTACAGATTGGCCATTATCATGTAATCTGCAGGTTGAGGCTGGGGAATTATTCTTGGCACATCACCATATTTAGCTTTTTCAAGAGAATCCACTGACTTAGGATTTTCATATTTCACACTCTTCTGAATTCATCCAATGGCCTTGGCAGCAGGAGGATTATTGAGTAAAATGTCTGCCTCTCATTTGGCACTATGATTATCACCTCTTTTTGGAACATTCTTTGGACTGCATCCAACAACACTTTCCTCTGGCATTTGGCTGCTTTGTTGGTCTGATTCTGGACTCTGATGTAAGATCTTAATTTTCTCATATAACTTTTCCTCACAATCTACAGTATCCATGAAGCTGAGTTAGATTCCTCCTATTCTGTCACATAGTCTCAAAGTCTCCTTCCAGCCACTAAGTTTCTTCTTTTTCTTTGTCACAATCAGGATCTTTGTTTTGCTGACAAACCATGCTTCTCTTTCTGATATTCTTTTTCAGGTTAGGTCGTGCTTTATACTTTTTGGATTTTTAAAACAAGTGCTGTCTCCTTGAAGAATCATGAAAGGAAATTTTTTCCAAACATTGAAGACTGTTGCTACCTCAAGGCAGAAGAGTATTTAATTTTTGAAATATTTTGCAGTGTTTCTTCAGGCTTCATACTGTAGTGTAGCTCCTATTTCCCTAATAGGCTCTGCGCATTGGAATAATATATCCTATAGGTTTGACATAGGACTAAGGTCAGTATGTCCCTATCGAGTATATTAAACTTAATTACTTGTGCCAGCTAGCTCAGAGGCCACTAGAAACTCCTTGACGACAAGAAGGGAGTAGTTTCTGGCAGCCGCAAAACATGACCACTTTGTTTCCCTTTAGAATCAGAACGTGTCCCAGAGTCGTGGAAACAATAGATAACTATTTCACTCAGCTCAATCGTGCATGCTTAGTTTTCCTCAAAGTTACACAGAAAGAACAGACGGGCGTTTCAATAAAAGATTTATTGAACAGTCTTGTTTCTGGTGTAAGTAAAATGTGCTGTTACGATCACAAGACAGTATGCGAGATAAATAATGTACAGTGTGAGCAGTAAAAATAAATAATACTGCGATAGCATTATCTTTTAGTATATATGCATTTACATAAATGACACAGACTAAAAATGCGAGTACTCATAGGATGCGTTTCTAATCTAGTTCTACCCCAATGTACCTAACCTAACCTAGGTGTAGGTAGAGGTATGAAGTAGGTGAAGTATTCCTTACTATGGTATACTAAGAGTATGTTAAGCCTAGTATGCCTAGTATGCCAAGAGTCCCTCTAGGTTCTAGTCAGCTCCATACCTGAAGAATGAGAGAGGTAGGAATCTCTTGCCAGACTCGAACTCCAACACCCCGCAAGGGAAGTCAGAT
This sequence comes from Calotriton arnoldi, assembly GCA_963921515.1. Taxonomy (NCBI): domain Eukaryota; kingdom Metazoa; phylum Chordata; class Amphibia; order Caudata; family Salamandridae; genus Calotriton; species Calotriton arnoldi. The sequence goes on along the minus strand of CAWUFW010000645.1, from coordinate 3,232,026 downwards.
CACTGGAAGCTGGACTCTCTGCGTGCAGGGATGACAGCGTCTTCTCAGTGCGTCAGGCCGGGAAACGGGCTCCTCTGAAGTCGAGGTCTCCTCTGATTTACAAGGGCTAGGGAAGGTATATTTATACCTGAGAAGTACCTAAGAATGTTAGCTTTGACGTGAGTCGGACAGCGGAAGACGTCATGAATGAACCCCTAAGGAATAATGGTTCATGCATAATATATGAGTCCTTGAAGAAATCAATAGTCCTGGGCTAGGGAAACTCCAGCAGCCTAAGGGTCTGTTCTTCATGAACTCGTGATGTTAGGGTGGACGGATGTCGGAGACCATGCCTGTATTTGGAGTGCACGGTTTAATGCCTAAATAAGGGCTGGGATTTTATGCCTATATAAGGGCAGGGCGAATTGTGCCTATATAAGGACATTATACTGGAAAGCCCGTTTATGGACACCCTAAGAGGAATACAACACCCACTCCACTTTTGTGTGTACGATAATACTAAAATGCTAAACATTTAAAATGCTAAACATTAAATGGAGTACCGCATATTTAAAAAATATTTCTTAAAAGCATTAAAAAACATAGTAAAAATGCAAAAAGGTACTGTACATATTAAGCAATGTTTTTCATTTCATGCATAAAGTTTGAAAATAAATGCAATTGGAATGAAAATAAGCAGTCATATTTACATGTGACAGAAAATGATCGATAAGTTGTTCAAAAATCAAAGTCATTTCATGTCATGAAAATTAATGAACTGTTCTAGACACACAAGATGACTAAGTGTCCGTGGAAGTACCGTGAAGTCTGTTCTATAAGGCTAGTTCTACTTTAAGCAGATTGAAGTGCCATTTTCGTTCTAAAAATGGGAAAAAAAGTTCAATTTTGGTAGAGTTCCAAGTCTTTTGAAAATGAAGGCCAAATTGTTACTGCATCTCTGGAACACTGTATGCTGAATCAGAGTCAGTTTACGGGTCTGGTGTAAACATGAGATCATCTATTTCTATAGACAAAACATCATCCACTGAAGTTGGTGTCAGTTGGAACACCTCGCGTAGTAGATTAATTGCACAGAGATGTGAAGCATCGCTTCCAGCATCGGTTGCCGCAGCAATGTTCGCGTCCGTTGTTACCTGTGTGCCTGTAGATCTTTCTCGTACCTCAGCAACAGCCGGAAGCGTCTGTGAGATCTCAATGAATGCTGACATCAGGATTGGTAGCCTCTGGGGACAACACAGAGCATGGGCCGTTATCGGGACCAGCAAAGTATCGACGTCCGTTGGCGTTGCTGATGGAAATGTTAGACAAGTGTCCAACACGCATTCTTCACCGCATAGCAGGCATCGTAGAACAGGTAAGATGCAATCTTGCCAGATTGGTCTGAATGACAGGAACCACGTGGTATTCAGGTCCCGTAGACGAGTCATGCCCAATAGCTGTACTATTCGCTCACGGCACTTTCGTTCAAGGAGAGCTTTCTCCATTTCGCTCGGAGTGATGTCTGCGAATAGGCTGGCCATAGCGCAATAGCAGGAAGAGAAATAGAATTCCGGCAACAAGTGCAAGAATTAATGGTATGCCACCAAACACCGAATGTGCAAAGTTCGGGATGATTCCGAGTATTGCCTGGAAAGGTGCTAACAGACCGGAGCAGATGCTCTTAAATACATGTACAATTCCGGTTGTATCAGACATATTGAAGATACGTCCTATCATTTCTATGAAATGTATAGGGCAGTTTGTACGTATTAAAGTCTGTATCTCAGCCGAAGTCCTTGCTACTTGTAGATCATAGGTTTCTTTGGCCGAGGTCAAAGGCACTGTTAGCTGTAAAAGCATGGCTTTCATTCTGCTCAAAGTATCAAATCTTATAAAAGAGACGTTCAGCGAAGGCCATAGAGGCGACTCCCTGACTGTGTCTATTGGGGCAAACAATACTTGCATACAGCAAGTGACCCTGGAGTTGACCGTTACTAGATATGGGATGCCTGGCAACATGCCGCAGCAACTCTGATCATTCAACATGAGGTAACTCCCATTAGAAAGTTGTCCAAACGTTGGATTAATCACAGCAGCTGGTGTACCCTGCTGATGGCAAGACAAATTTGCCACAGAACCACTACAAGCCCCGTGTAAAGAAATGTCCTGACATATAAGTGAACCGCTCAGTGCACGTTTACAGTGTGTACCGCTCAAAAACACTTCATGATCCCCACTCCAACATCTATATGTATACGGTAAATCCCAAGATGTCTTAATGTATACCTTACCCAACCTTTCATAATTGCCTGCTTGCATTTGTCTGAGGCAATACTGAAACTGAAAAGTAGTCACAGGTAATGTTATTTTGCCATGAATAAGCCATTCTGTAGCTGGTTTTTCTGCCACTGAGAATGGTAATTTTTCCAGTTTTTCAATGCTCAGCACTGTATACCTTGCTCCTCTTTGTGCCAATTCGATCTGTTTATCAGTCAGATTGTATTCTGCAAACAGAGCTGACGTGTTGATAAAACGCTAAGGCACATAGCCCGCTCGCAAAGATTGCAGCGTCCAGCTTAATAACACAATAGAACGTAATTGAGACTGACCTTGTTGTAACATCGCCAAATCTTGTTCTAGTATGTCGATAGCAGAGGATACCATGCCATCCAATGAATATATTCTGGAGGACAAAGTTGTTAACCCATTGTCGACCATAGAGAGTGTTTTCTCTAAATTAATACGATCAAGTTCACGTATTCGTTCTGCGGCCTCCATTTGTGATACTTTCCATGCTTCATTATAGGCAGCATAAATGCCGGCATATATGAAACGTTTTTGACGCGGTTTTCTTGGTCCAAGCAAGAATTCCCTAAGGTCTGCGTCCTTTTTAAGTAAGGATAAGTGTTGTTTCACATCCTGTAGTGTAGACTTATGCAGCCAATCGAGGCATCATTTTCCTACACTGTATGTTGTTACTACCCCCGGATGCTGTCTTTGGACGTATCTTGGGTCTGGCCTATTAATAGTAAAGCCCTGAGTTTTATTCAGGAATCTTTCCTGACAGTTATTCGTGTCTGTGGGCCAGATCAACCATTTTTTCCAATCAGGATTAGATCTGTTGAGTTGTAGTATATTGTCAACTGTCACCACTGCCCGTGTATCGTTATCACTTGCAGGTGTTGGTACAGAAGGTGTTTTCATCTCTTTGATCTTGGCTAATCCAAGACAAGATGTTTGTTGGATGGTTTCATTCAAGAACATTATTTGTTCAGGGGTGATGCAGGCTCTAAATAAAGCTTCTATCCCCTGCACTTGCCAATCTTTAGTACCCCAGACAGTTTTTGTGTCTATTGTGTCTTTCCATAAGTCGAAACCCTGTCTAGACAGTTGGGCAATAAATGCTGCAGAGTAAATCTGTTTTGTATTAGTTAACATAATTTTCAGTCCTGTTTTGTTTACATTTCTATAGTAAAATAATTCTGGGTCAGATGTATTGTAACCTGAAAAATATGGAAACTTACTAGCAAATGTTTTTGAACTACCTTGTGGTGGTGTAGGACAATGTTCCCATTGGTTAAACATAAACACATTTCTTGGATATGCAGATTTATGCAAATAATGATGACCATAGTGGTCATAACAATACAGTTGTTCATAGTCTGATGAACCCTCTAAAAATTCATTTTTAGAAAATGCAGCAGATTTTTCTAAGTCAAACATTATGTCATTAACCGTCTCAAAGTCCCAATCATCTGAATAGGTACTGGACGTTATTAGATCACTTAGTGAAATTTTAAACAAATGTGGAATGTTCAATTATTCCGCCGGGCCGAAGATGTCAAAATCTGTTTTGTCCCACACTATACCATCCTGTACAGGAACGGCTGTGATGTTCACTGACGACAAGTCTCTTGCTTCACGATGGGAAGATTTATGAGGTTTCAAAAGTACGTTCACATCTTTTCCTTCAGTGTTCACATGGATGTATCTGCCACTTATAAGCACGCTCACAGTTGTTACCAAAGCTAGCCAGAGCAGGAAAACAAATAGTCCAGATATAATCCAGAGTTCAATCCATGGAGAAACCAAATAAGTCTTTTTCATAAAGTGAAGAAAGTCTTGTACTTGCTGCTTGAGTTTGAATGATGCTGGCGTCGTTTCAGGTTCACTCGGATCTTCTGAGAACGTATCAAAGTTAATGAAATAGCCAGAAGCAGTTCTATTAATTGTTGGAATTGCATCAGGATTTGTAGAAATCGCTGGAACCAGTTGATCACTTGCTACATTGGTGTAGACAGGCGTATTTGGACGAACTGTTATTTGGTTTTCAAGAGGGATGAGTTCCATAGCGTTGTTGCTTAGTCCTTCATCTGTTACTGCTGAAGTCTCGATGGTTATCAGTCTTTCAGTCTGAACCTCTTGGATAGTAGCGAGAGGAGTGCGTCTGCTACTAGGTCGGAGTCCACGAGGCCTACTGTTTAGTATTGGCCACATACTGTGGTTTGATGAGGTCGATAGACACAAATCTTTTCTCCTTTCTTCCAGCAAGGGGCGGCAGAAGTACTGTTCTTGTTCCTTGAACTGCTAGGACAGGTACTGGTTGTCTGTAAGAAGGTCCAAATTCCTTCTTGTCTGCAATCTTTTCTCTGACTAGATCCCCAACCTTTGGAATCCAGAAAGGCCTTGCTGGGACCGCCGATTTTCCCCCAGTGGTGGTTGGCTGTAGGAATACGTTGCTTTGTTTCGTTCTTAATTCATTCAGTTCCTGTAAAACAGCCAAACGATCTTTGATATCAAGCGGTTTATTTTCCACCACTGTGCCTACGTGTTCAAGGTCTGGTACCCACATTCTTGTCCCAAATAGGACCTCATATGGAGTGACCCCCTAGAGAACTTCTTGGCAGATTGTTCAATGAGCGTTGGACCCCATTAAGGTGTTTGACCCACCCATCACCCGAACCTAATACCCTAGCTGTTATAGACTGCTTTATGTCCCGGTTTTTCCTTTCCACAACCGAATTTCCCTCAGGATGGAATGGAGAGGAGTACCGCAATGCAACGCCCAGACTGTCCATGGCTTCTTTGTAAGCCCGAGAGCTAAACGCAGGACCCTGGTCAGAATGTAGCGTGCCTATTGCGTATGTGCCGATAAAGACTCGCAAATCTTTTATAACAGTTCGAGCGTCAGCAGAGCGCTGAGGCCATATCCATAGGAACCTAGAGCATGAATCCACTGCAACCATGATATATTTATAGTTACCGTCCCTTTGCAAGGGACCGCAGTGGTCCAGGTAATCACAAGCTAATGGTTTGTCTGAAATTAACAGGGGTGTCTGCGCAGGACGTTTCACTGTTGAGACTTTCATCTGTTGGCAAATATCACATTCTAAAACATAGTTCTTTGTTTGTTTCCGAATGCCAGGCCACCAATATCTTTGCTTGAGTAAAGATACTGTCGCTGAAACACCTGCATGGGCAGAAGCTATCCCTTCGTGTGCTGCTAGGATTAGTCCTAATCTGCGTTCCTTGTTTGGAATTACCCTATCCCCCACTCCAGGGATTCGAGCAAAAGGAACGTTGTTCGCATCAATTACATAAGAGTACTTGAGTGGAAACTTTTTTGATAACGCTGCACTGCTGCCCTTGCTTGAAGCATTGACAGCCAACATTATCTCACCGTCTATTTTTGTTTTTGAACGAGTGATCGCAGCTACGGAAGCCGTCTGAACAGCCCCCTTTGCGGCTTCGTCAGCCAATGAATTCCCTGCAACGTGAACGCCATCACGTTGATGACTCAGTGTGTGGATCACGTGAGCCTTTGGTAGTTCGTTTTTCAACTGAACTACTTGTTCCCAAAGCATTTTATGCTTTATTGTGCCACCTTTCGCATCTTTGAAACCATTTTCAAGCCAGTTTCGTATATAGTCATTATACGACTGAACACAGTAAAAGGAATCGCACACTATTAGTGTGGGGAATTCTCGATCTGTACTTTCAAGTGCCAGTTCGAATGCTTGTAGTTCAGCTCGCTGAGCTGTACAATCTCCTAGAGATTGAGTTTTTGTGACCATAGGTCTGAAGATGCCATTTCGCATGCGACCTTTAACGATTGCACATGCTGCACTGTAAGCTTGCTTACTCCCTGTTGCGGGCTGTGCTGATCCGTCAGTGTAAATTATGAATTCGTACTGATCGAGAGGCAGAATCTCAGTGGGCAGAGGACATTCTTGTTCATATTGCAGGAATGCTTGTGTTTTTAAATCTGGATCAAAAACATATTCAACATCTGTTGCAGCAAGAGAATTAACCCATTGTATCCATCTTGGATGTAATGCTTTAGCATTTGGAATGCTTGCTTTTGTGACCGCTTCTAAAGCTGGTACCGGGGTTACGACAATAATGCGTTTCCCTTGGGCTAAGGCTCTTTCTTTTGCTACAGCGGTTTGAACTGCTGTTAGAATTTTTTCAGTTGAACTGAAGCGCATTTCCGCTTGTGTGTACAAATGAGATTTGTATGCAATTGGTATTTTCTCACCCTCATTGAAGGTTAAGTAGGTGAATCCGCATTGACCCGAAATTATTCGGATCACCAAATTTCGTTCACTTACACGTGTTTGTAAGTGATTTGTTGCTAACATGTTAGCCTGGAGTGAACGCAAGATTTCTGTGTGTTCCTGTGTCCAGTTTCTGATCGAAAAATCAGGTTTGATTAATGCGTAGAGAGATTTAACCCTTCCTGCGTAGTTTAGAATGTATGTTCTTCCAAAATTTAGGAAACCCAGGATGGATTGTAAGTTTTTTTGCGTTTTTGGAGGTTGGAGCAGCGCACATTTTTCTAGAAAGTTAGCTGCCAAGCTCTTGCCTTCACTTGAAAGCTCATATCCTAAAAATAGGACATTGAGATGGGCAATTCGGGACTTTTTAAAGTTGAACTTGTAGCCCTCAGAGGCGAAACCCAGTATAATGGTGCTCACCCTGTTCAAGTGTTTTTCCAAATCATCGTCTGTCAGATAGATGTCATCGACATAGGACAATACCTCATTGTCATAGATTTGTAGTAACTCCGTTACCCTCGCTGAGAATAACCCTGGGCTGTTCTTGAACCCTTGTGGGAGTCGACAAAAGTGACTCTGGGTCCCCATTATGGAGAATGCTGTTAAGTACCTGCTTTCAGGTGCTATGTTTTGACAAAAGAAACCATTTGAGATGTCTAATGTTGTTTTATATTTTTTACGCACAATGTTATTCATTAATGCTGTGCTATGTGCATTTTGCACTGCAAAAGTTTTAGAACAAGTGTTTAGGTGTCTGTAATCCAAAACTAGACGATATGTATTGTCTGGTTTGGAGACAGGAAACAAAGGATTGTTCATTGAGGAGGTGCATGTTTCAATCACCCCTTGATATTCAAGTTGATCTAAGATCTCCCTGACCTGTTTTTTAGCTTCTTGCTTTATCGGGTACTGCCTTTGTGCAGTTGGTTCATGTTTCAGATGTATTTTATGGTGAGGTGAGTCCTCATCCCATCCTACATGATTTTTATATAATGCTGGGGCCTGGGCCACTGCCCATTTCCTGGCATATGTATATCTTAGGTGAATTGGAATATGGTTGGAGAAGGCAGGCATAATAATGTCCTCGCCATGTGGGCACTCCCTGACAAATTGTGGTGGCCAGTCCTTTTCTGCTAGAAGTATGTCATAGCCCTTCGATAGTCTTTCCCAAAAAAGTGCTTTCACCTGTCTAGGTTTATCTCCCTCCATCCGGAGTGTTTTTTCATATAACTTTTATGGAGTACTAACCCTGGTGTCTACAGTCTCTACTTTAATGTACTCATTCAAGTCCACTATCTCCAGAAGTTCCTTCAGGTTCTGGCGAGCTATTGTGACTTCTGCTGCACTGTCCAGCATTGTCTGAGCCCATTCTCCGTTCTTGAGTTGTGTTCTCAGTATTCTCGGCATGTCTGATCTTTAGACCTGCTACTTTCTTTTTGGAGAATTGAGGTTTTGCTTTAGTTTTTGGAGCGTGTTTTTCGTCTTTCGATTTAACGCGTTCTTCTCTATGTTCCGATCGTCCTCTTCTTTCCGAAGTCTGTGATGAGATCTGAAAGGGACGAGAGGAACGTGTATCAGTATCTTGATACCTGTCAGGCTTTCTCAAATTATCCCTATTCCTGAGGTTATACCTCCTTTCAGAGGGCTCCTTTTGAGGAGACCTACCTTGGGATTGAGAACGTTTCTCGTTTGAATTTGGTTTGTTAGTCTCCCACTTCTTTTTAGAAGATGTAGGAGTTTGTTTAATAGAGTCCTTCTCAGGACTTTCAGATAGTTTTGGCTTCACTGGTCTTCCACCCAAACTGTCTCTGCCTAATTCTGCATAAGATTGTTCTATAATTCTGGGTAGTTCAGTTTGATGTTCTGTAACATCGAATTCCCTTAATTTTTGGCGGATCGCCACTGCTGCTGCCTCTCCTTTAATATTAGATAATATTATTGTTGAGACCTGGTCGAAATTTTTCAGTAATTTCATACCTAAATTTAGAGCAGGCTCTGCCCCGTATTTGTTTTGAATTTGTTTCAGGACATCAGGTATTACCGCAATTGACGGAATGCCATGTGTTTTAGTATAGATGGCAGCAAAGACTGAGCCCCAAGTGGTGCAGTCTTCCAGTTGTGGTGTGATCCCCATCGGTAAACTGATTGTTAGGATTCTGTGTTTCTCATACGGGCTAGTATTTGGAAATACTACTTCGATTTGAGTAATTTTTTGAGCTATCCAGAATGGAATTTGCTCACGTTTTGTGGGCATTTTACCCATGACTGCGTATAGAGTCTGTGGTGTAATTTTTAGTGTATTCCCCTGGTGAGGAGTTTGATTTGGGAGTGTTAATGGTGGTTGGACTGTGAAAGTCCTCATGACATATTGGACCAATTGTCTGTAGATTTTTATTAACTCTGTGAGTTGAGTAAGTAATTCCTCGTCTGACATTTCTTCAATGTCAGGATGAGGTGTGTAGCCGGCTAGAATCGGCCATGTTGCTCCTGGTCTACCTAGTGGACCGAGCCTGGTAATGTTTTTGTGATGTTTTAGGGCGCCTTTAAACCAGAGCTGATGCTCCTGGTATGTTAATGGAATTTCAATATCCTCGAAAGGAATGTATTCCTCTGGTGGATCATCTTCTTTGTAGAAGTGAAACATGTGTGTTACTGGATTGGATTCAGGAAATATTACCCATGAATAGAATACCTCTGTCTGAAAGGATTTGTGTGCCTCTATCACGAAAACTGCTCTACCTCCTCTTGGTGGTAGGCCATGTTTTATGAGTTTTAGAGTTATGGCTCTTCTTAAATTTGGAGTGATGTCTATAAGACTCTCCTCGGTTTCATTTAAACCTGTAAAGTTAAAAACTGCTGCTTGGGCTGGGTCAGCCGCAGCTCCACCATTTCCGGCGTCATTGTCGGAATCAGGCATTTTTGTTTTTTGAAAAATGTAGAACAAGTTTCAAGGAGACAAAGATAAGGTGCACAATATTTTGGAACACTGTATCCTTCAACATTGAGCAAACCAAACAGCTAATATATAGGGTGCTGCCCTGTGTAGCCTTGGTGGATACTAACCCTGCCCACTCCAGATGTCTTTTGGAGTATATGGGTAGGGGTCTCTGAGAGAAAAAAGCACGGCTGAGTTACTCAGTATCTAACGTTGAATTACCGCCTTACCAAACCGTTGGGCGCCATGTAGTGTAGCTCCTATTTCCCTAATAGGCTCTGCGCATTGGAATAATATATCCTATAGGTTTGACATAGGACTAAGGTCAGTATGTCCCTATCGAGTATATTAAACTTAATTACTTGTGCCAGCTAGCTCAGAGGCCACTAGAAACTCCTTGACAACAAGAAGGGAGTAGTTTCTGGCAGCTGCAAAACATGACCACTTTGTTTCCCTTTAGAATCAGAACGTGTCCCAGAGTCGTGGAAACAATAGATAACTATTTCACTCAGCTCAATCGTGCATGCTTAGTTTTCCTCAAAGTTACACAGAAAGAACAGACGGGCGTTTCAATAAAAGATTTATTGAACAGTCTTGTTTCTGGTGTAAGTAAAATGTGCTGTTACGATCACAAGATAGTATGCGAGATAAATAATGTACAGTGTGAGCAGTAAAAATAAATAATACTGCGATAGCATTATCTTTTACTATATATGCATTTACATAAATGACACAGACTAAAAATGCGAGTACTCATACGATGCGTTTCTAATCTAGTTCTACCCCAATGTACCTAACCTAACCTAGGTGTAGGGAGAGGTATGAAGTAGGTGAAGTATTCCTTACTATGGTATACTAAGAGTATGTTAAGCCTAGTATGCCTAGTATGCCAAGAGTCCCTCTAGGTTCTAGTCAGCTCCATACCTGAAGAATGAGAGAGGTAGGAATCTCTTGCCAGACTCGAACTCCAACACCCCGCAAGGGAAGTCAGATCACTGGAAGCTGGACTCTCTGCGTGCAGGGTTGACAGCGTCTTCTCAGTGCGTCAGGCCGGGAAACGGGCTCCTCTGAAGTCAAGGTCTCCTCTGATTTACAAGGGCTAGGGAAGGTATATTTATACCTGAGAAGTACCTAAGCATGTTAGCATTGACGTGAGTCGGACAGCGGAAGACGTCATGAATGAACCCCTAAGGAATAATGGTTCATGCATAATATATGAGTCCTTGAAGAAATCAATAGTCCTGGGCTAGAGAAACTCCCGCAGCCTAAGGGTCTGTTCTTCATGAACTCGTTGTGACGTTAGGGTGGACGGATGTCGGAGACCATGCCTGTATTTGGAGTGCACGGTTTAATGCCTAAATAAGGGCTGGGATTTTATGCCTATATAAGGGCAGGGCTAATTGTGCCTATATAAGGACATGATACTGGAAAGCCCGTTTATGGACACCCTAAGAGGAATACAACAATACCAAACAATCTATTCTCCAAGAATATAGTATCTTCAAACTGTGATCCTCCAAGAATAGCATCTTCAAAACTGTTGAATTCTGAACCTTGTCTGCATGGCATTCCTTACTCAGCAGGTTTCCTCTTGCTGCTACTGTAGCTCCACCTGCCACAGCTGTTAGCCTTAGAACATAAAATTAAAAGTTGGAAATTAATTACACATACTTTTCCATCATTTCTAACAGAGATGAACAGTCAGTCCTGCTATCCACAGCCTAATTAATTTTGAGAAATTAGAAACCAATGATTTGGCTGCATAGGTCCTGCATAGGTCCATAAGTACCAGCTTTCATTGTGATTTCAATTTGATATTGCAAAATAGATTCCTCCACCATTGTTGTGCCTACCTTTGTAGCTGCATGAACTACATCAGGGAGCAGCTCCTCCATCTTTTCAGGTGGACATAGTTTAGCCATGAATTTATGGCTTAGATATTTTTCTGTTTTTTCCACATCCTTTGAACAACATCCATAGCATGTTCATGGATGGGCAAATCATATTTTTTTAATGTCTTAGGAAGAGGAGGGTTCTGTTTATTTCCCTAAATGCACCCCAAGCTGGAACACAAGCTCACCTTAGAACATACTTAGAATAGTGCACTGTGAGATAGAAGTAAAGCAAGCAATATATATTGCAAACGTGGGAAGGTTTGCCCTTGGGAACATGTTCTCCTTTATGAGGGAGTGCCCAGGAGTCATGTCCACCCTCTGGCTAGTGATTTCTACAAAAAGTAGCACTTCACCCCCAGCTTATCAGAACACTTGACTGGTTGAAGTCCAGAAAAAGACTGGACTTGATGCTTTAGACCTGCTTGTTGACCTGAAGAGGTAGATGATTTGCTTTCACTTATAACCAGGATTAGGAAATGGATTCCAAAGTTCAATTTGTGGATCTTCTGTGTGGCTACAGCGATACAACAAGCTTCAAGAGAGAGGCTTTTTTCCCCTGAAATGCCCTGCTGATCAGCTGCAACTGGACTGGTATTGACGGTGGCTTCTGCTGGAGTGATCCCTATCCCCTAAGAGCTGTCCCTGAGGTTCTGGGAGCCTTTGAAGTGATCAGGAGGAGCTGCTCCAGCTCTGAAAAGTTGTGACATAGGAACTTTCAGGACTTCAAAACCTCCAGAGTGTCAGCAGGACCACGTGGCAAAGGTGTATGATTTTAATAGGACTTTTTTCGATATAGCTTCAGGCTTGCTTCGCTGGAGCAGTTTGAACTCTATAAAAAATGTTAAGTCCAAAGGTAAAAATCTTGATAAGGCGAAGATGTGAAAAGTATGTTCCTGATGCGTGGACTTCGGTGGCCGCAAAGTTTACATTTCTTCCACTCTGAGCTATTCCCCCCAAAACCAACAGCTTCAGTGGGACTTCATGAACACAGCCTGCAACATTCCCCTTGGAGGATTTTGATTTGCATTACATGAATTAGGTCGGAAGGTAAAATCTTTGCACAAAATGACCCACTTGGTGTAATCAAGCCAAGCTCCATCGTGGTCAGCCTGAAATAATTTCTTAGTCTCAATCAAGCCTGCTTTTGTCATAAATCTTTAAAAAATCAAATCCCTGATTCCCCTTATTGGATTCTCATCATTTTTATGTCATTTTTCTCTTTAAAATGTTCTCTATTTTTAAAAATCAGTTGTGGGATTGTTTTATTCTGTTATGTTTCGACTTTGATCTGTTTTGTATTGTTAAATACTTTACACATTTTCCTAAGTTGAAGCTGTACATTCTGTGCCATAGGCACTGGAGGTTGAGCCAGGTTTAAACTATTGATGCTGCGTATTACCCTGAGAAGTTTGTGGTCTTAATCCTTGTGGTGGACTCAAATCTACCTCAATTAATAGTGCATGTTTAATGCTGAAATTAGAGTGAAGACTCTGACAGGTAAAACAGAGCTGCTGGAAAATACTTATGAAATCAATGGGGAGCCAGTTAGGTGTTACTAATATTGGGGCTATGGCAGAGACCAGCCTAATTACTGTGTTTATTGCAGTCTTTACAGGGCTAGGTGATGTTTTGAAATTCCTAAAGGAAGTAAGGGGCATATTATCAAGCAGCGGCGATAATTATCGCTGGCCGCTGTTAGCGCGAGGAATCCTATCGCCGGCTATCGCTGGAAATTATCGCCATGCTAGCGCTGTATTAACAACGCTTAGCGCAAAGGCGATAATTTTCCAGTGATAGCGATGTATTCCATGGAACATCGCTGGTTTTCCAGCGATGTCCCATGGAAAACGGCGATATCCTTGGTGATAGGGCCTGTGGTCTTAGCCACACAATCCACCTCCCATGTTAGGTATGCCTTAGTCAGGAATTTAGCAGACGTTAAATTCCCGCGTTAAGGCATACTTAACGCGATTGAAAATATCGCTAACCCACGTTGTTGATATGGCGATACCTGGGTTAGCGATATTTCCCCATGTTGTTTCCACAGGCACGCCTCCTTTGCATCTCATTAGCGATGCGATGGGAGGCGTGCAGAAAACGGACGCTAATGCAGGAATCACGCGCTAGCGTGTCCTTGTTAATTAGGCGATAAAATTATCGCCGCTTTTCGTCCGAAAACGGACGCTAAAGCGGCGATAATTCATTAACGCCGCCTTGATAATATGCCCCTAAGTTTCCATCTACTAATACTTGGCATCGAAAGAGCTTGAAGGAAAATGGGATGCATATAAAAAGAAAAAATGAAACTTTGAAGTTTTATTTTTTAAGAGTATTTTCAAAATATGTTTTTATTTTGAAAAGGGGAAGGGGTCCCCTGGGAACCCCTTCCCATTTGAAAATGTTTACTACTAACTTTTAGTAGTTGGTACAAAATGAAGGTTTTGCAACCGTAATTCGGTTGCAAAACATTCATACATTGCACTGCAATTCGGTATTTGGAAGGGAAACTGAAAAAACACGCCCCTTCCACGCCCCTTCCACTATACCATATTGCAATTCAATAACAAGTTACTGAAACATAATTTGGCAATTGTTCATATGAAAAAACATTTTTGTGGTTGGAAATGGCACAACCGCAAACATGTTTTGTACATAATCAATCAATCAATCATGTCACTTATAAAGCGCACTACATACCCGCAAGGGTCTCAAGGCGCTGGGGGAAGAGGGGGGTGGTGCTGCTACTGATCGAAGAGCCAGGTCTTGAGGAGTCTTCTGAAGGCCAGTAGGTCTTGGGTCTGTCGGAGGTTGGTGGGGAGGGTGTTCCAGGTCTTGGCGGCGAGGTGGGAGAAGGATCTGCCGCCGGCGGTCGTTTTCCGGATGCGGGGGACTGTGGCGAGGGCGAGGCTGGTCGAGCGGAGCTGGCGGGTGGGGGTGTAGAAGCTGTGTCGTCTGTTGAGGTAGGCTGGTCCGGAGTTGTGGAGTGCTTTGTGTGCGTGGGTGAGGAGCTTGAAGGTTATCCTCTTGTTGACAGGGAGCCAGTGCAGGTCTCTCAGGTGGGGTGTGATGTGGCTGCGTCGGGGGATGTCGAGGATAAGACGTGCAGAGGCGTTCTGGATGCGTTGCAGCCGTCTCAGGAGCTTAGCCGTCGTTCCTGCGTAGAGGGCGTTTCCGTAGTCCAGCCTGCTGGTGACGAGGGCCTGGGTGACTGTTTTTCTTGTTTCAGTGGGGATCCACTTGAAGATCCTGCGGAGCATTCGGAGGATGTTGAAGCAGGATGAGGAAACGGCGTTGACCTGCTTAGACATGGAGAGGGTGGGGTCGAGGATGACCCCTAGGTTGCGTACGTGGTCGGTGGGTGGCGGGGCTGTTCCCAGTGATGTTGGCCACCAGGAGTCGTCCCATGCTGAAGGGTTGGAACCAAGGATGAGGACCTCCGTCTTGTCCGAGTTCAGCTTCAGGCGGCTGGTCCTCATCCATTCGGCGACGGCCTTCATTCCTTCGTGGAGGTGGGCTTTGGCGGTGTGAGGGTCTTTGGTGAGGGAGAGGATCAGCTGGGTGTCGTCGGCGTAGGAGATGATGTTGAGGTTGTGCTGTCGTAGAGCTATTAGTTATGTATCCCATGAAAAGGTATCAGACAAGTAATCATGTGTGACTTCTTAAACACTACACCCTAATTGTACAAGGATGTTCCAAATGATAATGATGGTGCAACAGCCGACTTCCACAAATACTACACAACATTTGTATTCCACTTAAAGGAGATGTTATATAACCCAGACGTTTCCATTTTGAACCTAAATTTGCTTAATTATTTACATATCTAATAGAGCTGGCATGAAGCAAATTAAAGTCAACCCTACAAATGTTTACTTATTGCTGACTAATCATATTTATTACAACAGCACTGAATTAAAATTACAGTGCATTTCAGAGATAGCTTGGGCATCACAGTTGTAACTTCTTACTTAATTTTCAAGGTAGTGCAAAATTTACTCCAGAAGATGATGTGAGAGATCTGACACCAAGGTGGACTCAATGAGTTGTCTTGGATTTTGTCTGACTGGGTCGCTCACTCAAATCAATGACAGTTGTGTCTTTTCAGAATTTAGGTGGTAGGGTCTATTCGGTCTTCGAAATTTATCTCTACAGAAGTGAGGGGCATATTTATGAGATTTGTCACGCAGTAAAGGGCAGCAATTCACCTTGACAGGAAAAGGGCAGGAATGTGTCACATTCAAAAGAATACAGCACATTCCTGCCTTTTCCCCTGCGCTAGCGTAATTTTGGCTGACTAGGCAGGCCATGGCCTCAACTGGGAAGACGTATCTTTTTGGCGGAAGCCCAGGTTTACCTGTTCTGGTAAATCTGGGAATGTGTAAAAACAATGGGAGTTGCATGGGAACACCCACTCAATGCCAATGGAATACCTCCCTAGCGCAGAGTAAGGCAACACAGTGATTTGCACTGCGTTGCTTTACTCTAGATTTATGAAGCCACTCAGGGACAAGCAAGGTGGCCTTGTGTGGTTTCATAAATCTCATTTCTGAGTTGCTTTCCGCATGTACCACATTGTGTGGTGCAAGCGCAGCACAACTGGGGTCATAAATACGCCTCTTAGTTTTTAGCAGTGGTATTTAGTGGTACTTATTACTAATTAGAACATTGGAATGTTGGGAGCTCCATAGAAAACAATGGAGTGCTCAGGGCTTCTAATGGCCGGTAGAAGCCCGGACCTCCAACATTCCAATCCCCTTTGGCTCAGTGAGGCTTTTGTTTTATTTGTTGGAACATTCTACCCTTTAGTTGCAGAATGTTCTAATAGCCTTATAGCCCTCCGTAGCTGGGCTAGACCTGCATTAAAGTCGCGCTCTCTTGTTAAAGGCCCTCGCCTTTGACTCGGGCATTTAAGGTGGAGTGGGCCTTTACTGGCCGGTATAGCCTGCTATGGTGGGCTATAACGCTATAGGATACAATGTTTAGCATCTCCTCATTACTGGGTCTAACCAGTTGACTTTCTTAATTTGGTATGGAAACTGACCCAAATATCCTTACCAACAGGGCTGATTGGCTCTTTTTTCCATTGTCCCTTTTCCTGTTGGGCTGGAGCCATTGGAGGCCGGTTTTGAAAGCCCAGCACTGGTGTTGAGGCCGTTGTCACTTTTCTCAGCTCCTCAATATTACTTGCAGCAGGCACAGGGGGCTAAAAGAGAGAGAGAGACACAGGGGCAGATTTAAAATAAACTAACGCAGCACGGTGCAGCAAGTCATTTTGCTGCGCTGTGCTGCGTTAGTTTGGAAAGCACAACAATGTGACATATTTACAACAATATGTTGCATCTCTGTGCTTCCCCCTGCGCTGGCGCACAAACAACTGCCATGCGCCGGCGCAGGCACCTTTGCACCATGGTGCAAGGATGCCTGCGTCGTAGGGAGATTGTTTTTGTTCAGGAAGGGTTCCCTTCCTGAACAAAAACAATCTGAAATGCCGTTTTTCAACTTCTATGTGTGCTGCATTAGCACACATAGAAGTTGAAAAACAGCATTCTTAAAAAATGACTGTTTTTGTTCAGGAAGGGAACCCTTCCTGAACAAAAACAATCATTAGAGGTGATTTCCTCTTTCAATGTGTGCTGCAGAATGCAGCACACATTGAAACAGGAAACACAAACGAGGAGAAATGAATACATTTCTCCTCGTTGGGCCTCGCTACGCCTCCCCTGGGGAGGCGTAGCATTGACACGCATTTCCAGATTTACGATTCCTCGTAAATCTGGAAATGTGTCTCGTTCCATGGGTGTTGCGGGGGAACACCCACAGCAACACCCATGGAACGCCCCTTCCACGCAAAGTGCTGAGTGTGAAGGGGCCATATTTACAAGGAGAGGAAAAGTCACGCAGGGTGGCTTTTCCTCTCCTTGTAAATATGGAGAAGTGGAATGCGCCTCCAGGACGTCACAAAAAGTGATGTACTGGTGGCGCAGGGGGCTTGTAAATCTGCCCCACAGAGAGGGAGGAAGTGATGGTGAGAGAGCCAGCGATCAGAGCGAGAGAAGAGAGAAAAGAAAAGAGAGAGAGAACAGATGGATGGAGAGAGAGAGAACGAGGAAAGAACTGTAGTGTGGGTGGTTTGAGCATTTTTGCAAGAGCTGCTTTTGGTTCCCCAGTCCCGCCTTCTTACCAACCTACACAAGACCAGGGGAGCAGTTACTTTCTGCTGCAAGTTGCAGGCACCTCTTTTTGCATGAGCACAACGTTATAAAGGGTGTCCTTCAAGGCCTGAGGGACAATGGTTTCAAGCATTAGGGCGAAGGCACTACGACTGACCAGGGAGTATACAGTCTATAGGAAACAAATCATGGCTCTGTCTTTTGTATACCAGGTCCACTCTTAGTCCAGAAGTGTTTCAGGCAAAGGAAACTACAAATCTCCGAGCATTCTTTATAAGGCATGGATGAATGTCTTCTCTTCAACTTCCATTCCACTAGCTATGCCGTCCTTGCAGTGATGTATTGACAAACAAAACCTTTCTCTTGGTCAGTCACAGGAAACCTACATGACAGAGCACCCCATCCTAGAGTGGTGCCAGGGAGTACATCAAGGCGACAGGGACACAAAGCACATATCTTGCCACATTACTCCTCACCTCCTTGCAATGTCCTGTCACTTGGTCAAGGGTGCTAGGCCCTTATCCATCGACTTGCATGTCCTTGCAATGTCCCATCAGGTTTTCTCAGCTGTGTCTGCCATTGTGCTTAATAAATAGGTTTAGCAATTGCAGCGCTGGGCCATAAAAGAGTTGGGCCAGGGCCTGCAGTCCCGGCTGTACCTTCTTGTGACAACCCTGCAAAGGGACACTCAAAAGAAGCACTATATATACTAAAGCATTTCTCTTCGATGAATGCTGATACCTTGGGTGTATGCTTGAGTTACATTTTTTTTTACAGAGTTTTATATAGCGCGAACTTGACCCGAATAGGGTATCAGAGCGCTTTACATAGCGCCAGTCGCATTACATGAGGACACATTCCTTTTTGTTAGGCACGGGGAGATTAAGTGATTTGCCCAGAATCACAGTATGTTCAGCGTCATGGCCGGGACTCGAACCCCGTTCCCCAGATTGGAGGTCGACCGCCCCAGCAGTTAGGCCAACTCCTCTCCCTACATTGCAGGCGACATGATGAGCATAGCAGTGTCTTACGTCAACCATGTTTAGGAAATCGAGCAAAAGAAGGGAAGAGATTACAGAAAAGAAAAAAAGTTGCATGAAACATCATGAGCCGGGGTTTTATCACCTAACTCCGACTGTAAAACACTTTAAAATAGGCATACCTGTTTGAGCAGAAGTTGAGGACTTCTGTTAGCTTTTCCAAACACTTAATGATGGGGAGCTGTAGCCATAGTATTCACAGTAATTTCTATTTATAGGTTTTTTGATGCTGTGGGGCCTACACTATAAAGGCTAGACTGCTATAAAATTCTTTCTTGTAGGCCGAAACATAGTTTAATATAATTCTATTTCAAAGAGTGACTGACTTCTGAAGCCTTTTTAATTCTGATAGTTTTTAGCTAGTTGTATGTGCAGTTCTCATCCATTGCATGTACAGGGCTCTGCTTGTTTCGCTGTTGTTGCCATTAATTTGCAAATCAGCTCTGCCATTGTTGCTTTACCTACATTTGATTTTGCTCCACAAAAACATAAAAGTCAACAAGGTGCACTATTTAGCACAAAAATAAAATAAATACCATTCGGACACATTTTTGGCTTTAAATGCGATGTGTAATAACGCCCTCTAGGTGGGAGTAGAACTCTTCAGTGCCAGCATGATCTGTCTCTTTCAACCTACTTCTTGATGCTTAGAAAATCTGATAGGTCGCCGATGCACCCAACTATTTTTTTGACATCTGTTTGTTTTCTACAAACAGCACCATCTGTAAGCTTTCTGTTTTTTACTTTATATAATTCAACAATTCAGAATGTTATCATTGATTGCTGTTGCCTCGAAAATCCCTATTGTATGATTGATATTTTTTAACGTGGTGCTGGCAATATTTATCAACAATACATACATAAGGAGCACTAGGCCAGCTAAACGTTGATTACTTTTTTTTAAACATACAATGTCATTATTGGAATGAATCATTACTCTGGACTTCAAAGTAAAAAAAATGTTTTTAATATTGCCAGTGGAATCTAGGTTTTTTTTTTATCACGCAAGCCAAGGTTGTTTTAACTTCCCATTCTACCAAAACAATTGCTTATTTTTTCATAGAAGTTGCAATATGTCCTTATTCGTTCATGCATTCCAGCTAGCTTGTTTATCGAAATACCAAATGCTACTACGATTTATCGTTTTTGTTGTGAATTAGAAACAAAATATTTTGTCTTTTTATACTTATGCATTTCATTGTTAAACTGTGATCAATTTAGTTTCAGCAATGGAATTTTGCGTTTACGTCTCTTTTGTTTTTCACATTTTGGATACCGGGTGCCCTGTTAGCTGATTCACATAGACGCTTGAAGCACTGACTAAGGGGCATATTATCAACGGCCAGCGATAATTATCGCTGGCCGTGCTTAGCGACAGATTCCCTATCGCAGGCTATCTCTGGAATTTATCGCCCTGGTAGCTCGTTATTAACAACGCGCTTCTCCAGGGCGATAAAAATTCCAGAGATAGCGAGGTTATCGCCGTTTTGCAGGGAACATCACTGGTTTTCCAGCGATGTTCCCTGCAAACGGCGATGACTCCTGCTGATACGACCCTGTGGTCGTATCAGCACAATCCAACCCCTATGTTAGGGATGGCTAAATCAGGATTTTAGCAGACGTTAGATTTTGGCGAAAACGGCCGTTTTCGCCGAAATCTAACTTCCGCTGAAATCATGTGGGCTGCCTTGTAAATATCGCGATGTGAACATCAGCGATATTTGCAACGTAGTCCATCCGGGGTACGCCCACTTTGCATCTCATTAGAGATGCAAAGATGGGCGTTGGGGGAAAGGGCGATAATGTAAGGATTCACGCGATAGCGTGACCTTGCTGATTAGGCGATAAAATTATCGCCGCTTTTCGTCCGAAAACGGACGCAAAAGCGGCGATAATTGTTTATCGCCTCGTTGCTAATATGCCCCTTAGTAACCTCCTCGCTGATTGTCACCGTAGGGAATGTCTTTCAATTTGTGTTTGGAACATAGAAGGATTATCGTGTAAAATCAAGGATGAGGCCTTTTTAGCTTATTTTACAACTTCTCATTTGGTGATTGTAGTGAAGACGCCGGAGCTACAGTAAGTTTAATCCGTTTATTAGTAAAGACCACAGGGCTGGCAGGTCCATTCACCACCAAGTCCAGCAGTAACTGACCCATCAACGGACATTCTTGAAACCAAACATTCTTAGAACACACTTCTCCTATGACTGTATAGAACTTAACAAGGAAGATGCAGATAACATCATAACAAAACATTCTACAAGTACTGCATAGCTTCCCTTCTTCTGCAAAACAAAGGAAAATAAAAAACAAAAGTAAAAAAAAAAAAAAAACATAAGGCAAACGAAAGAAAAAGTATCACTCATGAAACCTCTTAGCAGTGACTATAACTCTAGAGCTTCTCCTAAGTTCTCCTATCCTGGGCAAACCAGACATCTGGCCCCCTTTACTATTATCAGACAAACTCCCATTCCCGTCCTTGACAACATTTCCATCATCTTTGGTTCTTACTTTGGCAAGATTCCACCAATGTCCACCTTTCACCTTAAAAGCATTACCCCCCATCTTCACAACCTTAGTAGGTGCAGTGTATTTACTTCTTCCTTTCGAGACATGAATAGGTGACTTGATACAAACAATATCTCCCACTTCCAGAGGAACCATCTTAGCACCTTTCTTCCTATCATACCAAATTTTTTGCTTATTTTGCGTCTGTAACACATTTCCTTCACTATATCCATAGGTTTCACTACATTAGATTCTGATTTGATTCATCTACTCATCCATCCCGGTCTAAAGTTTGTATTAGCCTTCCTTCCTCTCAAAACTCAAATGATGACACTTTGGTGGCAGAATGGGGTCTAGTCCTATAAAACCATAGCATGCTGTCCAAAGACTTGACAACAGCATTGTTTCCAGACTCTGCCCATCTGATGCACTCTCCAACCAGCCGATTCATCCTTTCAACAAGACAATTGGTTTGTGGATGATATAAAGAACTCTTTAAGTGCTTTGCGCCACACGAAACCAGAAACGTTTCAAACTCACTGCTTACAAACTGAGTTCCACTGACTGAAATGAGGACCTCAGGGAAACCTTCCCTCATTCAAACCTCTCTCAAAAACACAACCACACTCGAATTATAGGCTTCTTTGACCATATTAATCTCCGGCCATTTAGATGCATAGTCCATTAAGACTCAAATATATCTGCATCCACCTGGCAGATACTCAAAAGGGCCCATCACATCAATACCCAGTTTGACCCATGGACCTTAGGGGCACTCAACAGGTAATAAAGGAAGAGTCACCACCTTAAAACTCTTTTCTACAGCACCACACACACAACTATTTTTCACCAAATCACCAATCTCCACATCCATACTGGGCCACCAAAAGGTGTCTCAGATAAGCCGCTTCGTGAAGGTCGTTCCCTAAATGCCCTTCATGAGCTTTCCTGATGATGATTTGTCTGACAGAATGGGGTGGAATGAGTTCATCAGATCATAATAACATGCCATCCTCCAGAGAGATTTCACTCTCGACCTTGCAATATGGTTGCAGAAAAGGAGACAACACCTTCTCCCTAGGCCAACCTTCCCTGACAAACTCACAAACTTGTTGGGGAATAGTATCTTCCCTCAAAGCCCTCATCCAGTCTTCCTCAGAACCGACATCAAGTTCAGGAATCTCCATAGCAGCTACGAAACAATCTTCAGCATCCTCATCACACAACTCATTGAAATCTAACTCTTCACTCTCATTTCTATTCTGCGGGAAATGGGAAAGAAAGTCCGCCCTTCCATTCTTCCCACCTGAAATGTGGAACACATCAAACTAGTATTGTAACAAGCTGCTAACCATTCTCATAATCCTAGGGGTACAACACTTACTGGTCCCAGAACCTAGAATGGTAACTAAAGGCTTGTGATCAGTAAGCAGTTTGAAATGCTTACCCCAAACATATGGACGATACTTCTCTATCGCCCACAGACGAGCAAACAATTCCTTCTTGATAACTAACTACTGGATCTCTGCACTCCTGAGCACCCTTGAGGCAAAAGCTACAGTATTCTACTTGTCACCACAACTTTCCGTAAGAATCACTCCCAGTCCCACCTGGTTCGCATCTACAGCGACACAGCATAATAAGTCCATATCAAAGGGTTTAATGGCCTCGCTGTTGCTTAAACTAGTTTTGATCTTGTCAAAAGCAGCACAACACTCCTCCGACCACTCAAATTAGATCCCCTTCTTAAGTAAATATCTGATGGGGCAAACAACGGTGGCAAAATTTGGCACAAACCCTGAATAATACTTACAAACCCAGCAAAGATTTAACACCAGTCTTGTCCTTAGGGATAGAAGCATTGGTAATAGCGTCAATAAGACCCTGCCTAGGTCTTAGACCTTCCTCAGATAATAAATGGCCAAGATATTCTATTTCTCTATACAAACATTTGCACTTCTCGGTTTTGAGCACCACACCATGGGGGCATATTACTAAGGATTTACGATAATTATCGCAAAGCGCGCTTAGTGCTGTTTTTTTTATCGCCGGCTATTGCTGGATTTCATTGCGGAGATAACGCGTTATTATCAACGCTTATCTCCAAGGCGATAAAAAATCCAGCGATAGCGGCGAAACCCAGCAATAGCGCGAGAAATCCAGCGATAAATTCACTGCGCTAATGAAAAGCTCGCTAATAGGCAGGTGAGGACTTAACCTTACAATCCACCTCCCATTGACAAGATGGTTAAGTCAAGTTTTTATCAGGTGTTAAATTCCAGCGATAATCGCGGTTAGCGCGAATTTTCTTATCGCTTCGCGGGCATTGGTAATAGGGGGAAGTTGTGTTTGCGACTGTTTGCAGTCGCTTTTAGTTGGGAACGCCTACTTTGCATGTCATTAGCGATAATTATCGCTGACATGCAAAGCGGCAACAAAACGGCCGCTATCGCCATTAAGCTGTCGCTAACAGCTGTTAGCGACAGCTTGCTAATAGGGCGATAAAAATATTGCCACTTTATCGGCAAGAAGTGCCGCTAAAGTGGCGATACTGCCCTTGCTAATATGCCCCCATGTTTCTTGAATATGCTGAGTACCTCTCGTAGCACAACGTCATGCAACAGGTTATCCTTGGCATGAATTAAGACGTCATCCTGAAACACAATCACACCTTCAACACCCTTCAACAAATTTTGCATCACACTTTGAAATACAGAGGCAGCGGATGCCAAACCAAATGGCATCTGACAATATTGAAACGTCCCAAGGGGAGAGACAAAAGCAGGGAGAGGACGCGAGTTTGAAAAATACTTGAGCACCTTTGACACATGCAAATAAGTGACTGATTTTGGGTAGTGGGTGTGAGTCAACCCAAATTTCTCTATAGAGCGACCTCAAGTCCACACATACACGCAATTGCCCACACCTCTTGCGGCAACAACCAAAGGAGACAACAACAATGATGATTCAGTGGGTTCTATAATGCCCTTGTCACACAAACTCATAAGCTCTTTGTTGAGATCTTCCCTCACACTGAAAGGAACACCTCTGAGTTTCTGCTTGACAGGAACGGCCCCCTCCTTCACTATAATCTTTTGTTTGAAACCAGTAATCTTGCCAAGGGTATCGCCAAAGACAGAAGGGAAATTATCCTTTAATTTGACCCCCTCCTCTTTGCAAACAACTAACAAAACTTGCTCTCTGGCACCAGGCCTTAGTACCATTCCAAATAAGCCTTGATGGAACCATCCACGGAAATTAAGGCCTTTGACAGCAACATACATTTTGCTTCTGGTCTTTCTTCCTTTGAATATAAGTACATCTTCAATGAAACCCAGAAGTTCTATCTTGCGTCCTTCATAAGAGGCAGGAGAGCGATCAGGAGGCATTAATTCACTGTCACCCCACGTCTCCTCAAACAATTCCTGAGTGATCATGGTGATCCTGGTTCCAGACTCAACTAACAGTTTAAGTACTTTGTCGCCAACACTCACCTCAACAATAGGATCAACACAGCTCAAGGGATCATCTACAACCAGTTCATTCACAAAACTTTGGGAGGAAATTTGCTCATCCCTGATCACAGAAATAACTTCTGTGTCAGACTCCTCTTCAGACTCATCCACACACACAATAGTTTTCTTTTGAGATTTTCTCTTAAGGCAAACTTTAGCAAAATACACCAGTTTTTTGCAAAAATTGCACGTGACGTTTTCCACGGGACATCTACCCCCTTTGGGATTTGGGGCATTGCCACATCGAAAACACATACTGTTGGAAAAGTTGTTGTCAACCTTATTCTTGGTGCTTGTGGAACAACTATTCCTGAAACTTTTGTTTAGACTTTCTTGCCCCCACTACCACATTGACACTCTCACAATGCTTCTCCTCCAACTCTTTCAAAGAGACCTGTGATATTTCGATGCTCTTCGCCACTTTGATTGTCTCTTCTAAGGACGGGTTACCCATAGCAAGAAGTTTTTGTCTAATCTGCTTATCCTTACATTGACTAACAAATAGGTCTCTAATGAGTTGATCAGTGAAATTTTCAAATTTGCAAACAGATGCTAACCTCTGCAAAACGAACACATACGCATCTACATCTTCTCCATCAGTTTGTTTTCTCTTAAAAAACTAGTGTCTTAGTACCATAAGACTGGGTTGTTTATCAAACCCGACTTGAAGTTTACCACCAAGTCCAGCAGTAACTGACCCCTCAACCGACACACTTGAAACCAAACATTCTTAGAGCACACTTCTCCTATGACTGCATAGAACTTCTCTACATGAGAAGTGAAAAAAATGATCACCACCAGCCACCGTGACGGTGCCCCAGGTGGGAACTGCATACCGCAAGTGATCTTTAAACAGAACCCCCCCTACTGGGCTAAACATCTAGCCACTTTATACAATCATGATCTTACTAACCAGGTTATCCCAAGCAGTTGGCAGAGGTCGATTCTGGACCCAATCTATAAAGAGGGGAAAAGCACACAACCTGGTTGGCCACTTTAATGGATGGGGAGGCAAAATATGTTGTTAAATGTCTGTTCACCGAGTTGTCAGTCTGGGTTGAAACAAATTCATTGCTGCCAGTAAACCAGACCAAGTTCATCAGGAGAACAGGCAAAATCACTAACATCCAAATGCTGCCCTGCTAAACAATCAAGCCTGGCGAAGCTCCATAAATTTACACCTGTGAACTGTGGACTTTCGTTCAGCATTTGATGCAGTACAGCAAAGCATCTTGTGGTCCAAGTTCAAAGCAGGGGAATTTCTCCCCTTCTTCTAAGAGCTATTCAAATGTTGCACACTGATACATGGACAAGGGTAAGGCTGGGAAAAAATGCGTCAGGTTTAACAAAATAATACCTACTAGAAATGACCTTAACTTAAGCAAGGATGCGTACTGGCGTCGTCTCTCTTCAACTTATATTTAGCTGAACTGACAACAGCTTTAAACAGCACCAATTCTCATTCTCCCATGGTGGCTGGATTTAATGCCTCACACATGCTGTATGCCCATGATATTGTTTTAATTAGTAACACCAAGGTTGGCCTACAGTGCCTAATCAATGTACAAACCCAGTATGCTGCAAAACATGGGCTATGAGTCAATTTTAACAAAACAAAAACAATGTTAGTAACAACGAGAAGATGCTTGCGGCCCACACTCTACCTAGATGGGTCAGCTTTGGAAACCGTGTGGGAATGTAAATATCTGGGTGTAATTTTTTATTCAAAAGGTGCTTTTATGAAACAATGCAGTGCAATACAAAGAAGAAATAACATGCTAACTGTTGCTTTCTGTTCATTACAGAACTCTCTAAAAGGCCTGTCTTTCCAGCCACTCCTGCAAGTTATGGCTGACAAACATGTTCCCTCTCTTACGTATGGAGTTGAGGCATTCAGAGGAAAAGCTGATAAAATAATTGATAATGCTATATATAGCATGCACATACTGACGTGTGTTTAATCTTCCTGTGCCATGCCTCTGCTGCTCAAATTCGTCTTGAGTTAGCACTGAGGAAGCAGAGCATAAACAGCTTCGGTGCTTATTTGAAATGTATCTATAAGCTTAAAAATGGTTCAAGACCTAGGCTAAGTTCTATTGTGTGGAAGGCCATAAATTACCCAAGAAACACCATTGCATATCATCTAAACCTGGATATAACTACCTTTAAGGCGGAGGATCTTTGAGCCTTAACCCTTACACAACCATCTTTCAGCAGTCATAAATTCAACTGGGAAAAAGATATCAACCCTCATGGACAAAGCTTTATTCACCAAGAGATCTCACGCATTGGTAATAGGTTCATACGGCCTCCTTAAAACTCAGTCGTATTTAGGGGTCGTGTTTGGCCTAAAGTCCAAGCTTAAGTTGTTAAATCTTCAGCTAGGGGATTTTCAAACTTGCTTTAACACCCCTGTGTGGAGGAGATCGTCTGTTGGGATCTCATGTCAGCTTTGTAATTATCCCAAGGAAGACATATGTCATATTGTCTGTATCTGCCCAGCTCTAATGACTGCATGGAAAAGGCTGTTGAGACAGTTCTTTATTAGGGGTGGGCGGAATTTGCGTAGTCGCGCTACGCAAAGCTCCGCGAAATGGTAAAAGATCTCCGCGAGAACGCAAAAGTTCCGCGAACACGCGGAATTGCTTGTTCCTCCCGTTCGCAATGCTTTTTTCCTGTTCGCGAACGCTGTTTGCGTGCTCGGGGAGAAATATCTCATGAACACACATTTTGAAAGCGCGAACAAGCAAAAAATTCTGCAAAGCTGCGGATCGCGGAATTTTTGGTAATTCCGCGTTCTCCGCGGAACGCGAAATTACCCAAATTCCGCAAATTCCGCGAGCGGAACGGAATTTACCGCCCAGGCCTATTCTTTATAAGGAACAGCATTCCCATGTGCCGGCAAGCGAATATAAACTGCATTCAAGGAGAGGATGCGATGTTCTGTGGGAAGTTCCTCAAGCTTATGTGCATTGCAGATTCACAATTAGCAAAGACAGAGTTATAAAAGGAGTATGCAGCTTGCATGTTCTGTTTGCTTTGTCACTTTTACGGATAGATATCATCTTTTTTTCGGGCCCCATGATGGAGGATCCAAAGTCAAAGCACTAAGCCCTTTCTCCCAGAAGAATTGCACAAGGACAGCCATTACGTTTTAGTCTTGGTAGTTTTTAACTTTAGTGTTTTTAGTATGATGCCTTGCTAATCGATGTATGCTCTAAGCACCTTTCCTTGGCATTTGGCCTACCATGATTTTTTTAATTAATGATAAGGAAGAATCGCATAAGGACAGTTATTATGTTTTAGTCTTTGCAGTTTTACTTCTTGTGTTTTCAGGAGGATGATTTGAAATTCAATGTAAGCCCTAAGCACCTTTCCTTGAGTATTATTATGATTTTACATTAGTAAGCCTATTATGTATGATTCTTGCACCTCTGTATGATGTACAGCAACTCATGTTGAACACTAGGCACTTTTCTTTGTGTATTAGCATTAACCAGTTCGATGGTCATGGCGAATTGGTTCGGTGATGCGCCACGGGCCTCGTGTGCCGAGGACAGAACCATTCCGTCCTCTGCACACGAGCACCAAATCCCTCGCTGTAAACAGCAGTGTGATTTTATTTTATTTTTTCAGACTCAAGAGCTGGGAAAGAGCTTCCCCAAACTCCTGAGGCATTTGTTTTTCTGTGTAATGATGATCGGCACACATGACGCGCCAATGTCATTACACTGAAAGTGAAATAAGCCAATTGACTCATTTCACTTTCACTGCCTTGAGCTTGCGGGCTATCCTAGCCCCGAGCATGAAGGCAGAAGGGAGAGGTATCATTGGGAAGGGGAGAATCTCCCATTTCAATGGTACCCTTCCCTAGTGGATCTCTACTTGGGGAAGGCAGAAGGAGGGCGATCCTAAACCAGTGATCCACCCACTAAACACCAAGGATGGTGGAGCGGCACCACACATAATGGCCATATTCAGTCTTTCTGCCCCCTGGGGCAGATGGGGACAATAGCCCCCAATCTGCCCCCCTGGGGGGCGGAAAGCCCACTAGGAATTAGGGATTATTGTATTCTTTGTAAAAGAGGGGTAGGGATGCCCCTAATGGGCATGCCTATGCGCCCACCCCCCAAAAAGTGGGCACAGTCTTTCTCCCCCCCAAGGGCATATGGGGACAATAGCCCCTGATCTGCCCCCTTGTGGGGCAGGAAGCCCACTAGACATTTGTGACAATTTTTTTTTCTTAGTGTAGGGATGGGGTCTGTCCAGAATGGGCATGCCAATGCCTCCACCCCTCCATAAAAATGGGCACAGTATTTCTGCCCCTCCCAGGGGGTCAGAAAGCCCACTAGGCACCACAGACTAAATATTTCCTTTTGCCGGGGTTGGGCCTACCCTGAAGGAGCATGCCGATGCCCCCACCCCCAAAAAAACAGACACAGACTTTCTGTCCCCTCGGGGGGGCAGATATGGGCAACAGCCCCCGATATGACCCCCTGGGGGGCAGAAAGCCCAGTAGACACTAGGGGCTATCTTTACTTTGTGTAGGGGTGGGGCTGCCCAGAATGCCGATGCCCCCACCCCCTCCAAAAAACCAGGCACAGTCGTTCTGCCCCTAGGGGGCATATGGGGGCAATAGCCCCATATCTGCCCCTGGGGGTGCAGAAAGCCCACTAGGCACCAGTGGCTATTTTCTTTTCTTAGTGTAGGGGTGGCGTCTGCCCGGAATGTGCATGCCAATGCCCCCACCCCCTCCAAAAAATGGGCCCGGTCTTTTTGCCGCCCAGGGGACTGATGGTGGTTATTATGCCTGATCTGCCCCCGCAGGTGGTATCTGGATTTGGTAGGTTACCTAGATGGCCGCCAAGCCCTGGAACAAAAACCCAGGTGCCCCCCATCTATCACAAAATAACCTCTTTTTGCAAAAGAGGCTCCTGCGTTTTAGTCTCAAGCTTGGCAGCCATCTAGGGGAACCTACCAAACCCAGACATTTCTGAAAACTAGACACCCGGGCAAGTCCAGGGAGGTGTGGCTTGGATAGATCCCCTGAAGTTTTCATACCCAGAATCCCCTGCAAACATCAAATTTAGCTAAAAACATTACATTTTCCTCACATTTCTGTGTAGAAAAGTTGTGGGATCACTGGGCTGACACAAATTTCCAACCACCTAGCATTCCCCCAGGTCTCCCAATAAAAATGGTACCTCACTTGTGAGAGTCAGCCACGTGCCTGTGAGAGGGAAGGGCCCAAAATGTATTGTGGAAACATCAAAATTATCTAACACAAAATGATTTTGCAAGGGGGCACCTGAGTTTTTGTTTCCGAGCTCGGCAGCCATCTAGGGAAACCTACCAAACATAGACATTTCTAAAACCTAGACACCAGGGGGAGTCCAGGGAGGTGTGGCTTGGAGGGATCCCCCGAAGTTTTCATACCCAGAATCCCTTGCAAACATCAACTTTAGCTAAAAGCATCACATTTTCCTCACATTTCTGTGTAGAAAAGTTGTGGGATCACTGGGCTGACACAAATTTCCTACCACCTAGCATTCCCCCAGGTCTCCCAATAAAAATGGTACCTCACATGTGAGAGTCAGCCACGTGCCTGTGAGAGGGAAGGGCCCAAAATGTATTGTGGAAACATCAAAATTATCTATCACAAAATGATTTTGCATGGGGGCACCTGAGTTTTTGGTTCCGAGCTCGGCGGCCATCTAGGGAAACCTACCAAACATAGACATTTCTGAAACCTAGACACCAGGGGGAGTCCAGGGAGGTGTGACTTGTGTGGATCCCTCAAATATTTCTTATCCAGAATCCCCTGCATGTGTGGGAACGTTACAGGATCACCAGGCCGACACGAATTTACTACCATGCAACGCTCCCCAGATCTCCCTATAAAAATGGTACCTCACTTGTGTCGCGAGCTCTAGGCCTACCCACACAAGTGAGGTACCATTTGTATCTGGAGACTTAGGAGAACACAGAATAGTAGAACAAGCATTATTACCAACTTTCTATGCATTTATGCCTCCCAAATGTAAGAAAATGTCTAAAATAAATCATTTTGAAAAATGCCCTCTAATTCACATGCTAGTATGGGTACCCAGAAATATGAGGATGTGCAAATAACCACTGCTTCTAAACTCTATATTTTTCACTTTTATATTTTACCAAATGAATTGCTGTATACCGACACACAATGAAAAATCATTGCAAGATGCAGCTCAGTTATCGGCTCTGGGTACCTCGGGTTCTTCGTGAACCTACAAGTCCTATATATCCCTACAACCAGAAGGGTCCAGCAGAAGCAATTGTATATTGCTTTTAAAACTCTACCATACTTCGTAAAAGTTACAGGTGAAAACGTAGGCACAAATGGCTGTTTTTTACAACTCAATTTCAATATTTGTTTATTTCAACTGTATAGGAAATCCTCTTGATGAATTCAGAATTTTGTCTACTTTTCAGAAAAGTATAGCTTTCCGGGATCCACCATGGGTTTCACACCAATCTTCTACCAATAATTGGAAGGAGGTTGAAAGCATAAAAATTGGGGAAAATGGGCTATGTCCCAGTAAAATGCTAAAACTGTGTTGAAGAATTTGATTCTCTGATTCAAGTCTGCCTGTTCCTGAAAGCTAGGAAGATGGTGATTTTAGCACCATAAACCCTTTGTTGATACCATTTGCAAGGTAAAAAACAGACAATTTATTCTGTAGCACTTTTTTCCCATTATTCATGAAAAAACAAAGTTTTGCTGTATTTTGGCTAATTTCTCAGTCCCTTTCAGGGGAATCCACAAACCCTGAGTACCTCTGGGTCCTCAGGATGTTGGAAGAAAAGGACGCAAATTTGGTGTGGATAACTTATGTGGACAAAAGGTTACAGGGGCCTAAGCGCAAAGTACCCCAAATAGCCAAAAAAAGGCTTAGCACGGGGGGGAAAGGCCTAGCAGCGAAGGGGTTAACAAAGCTATCATGATGTGTGTGTGCTGATTCTCTAATTTGACTTTGCACTTGTTCAGTGATAAATCTTGCATGTCATAAAAGTATTTTAATCCTTTAAATCTGGTACTGGCTTTAGTAATTAAATGTGATAAAAAGTTTCGAAGGCTGACGGTATAAATATATGTAAAATTCAGATTTTATAGTTTTGTATATTTTTATCTTGGGGTCTATGAAGCACTCAAAATTTGGCTACTCATACCTTTCAATCAGGTATGTGTTTAGTCATGTATTTAGGTTATGCATACAAAAATCATGACAATACAATAACCCAGTTTTACTAAGGGCTTGTGTTGCCCTTGTTTCCTGTAGGGCTTAAGACAAGGGCTTAAGTGAGATTTACTAATCCATTCAGAGCAACCTTGCATGGCTCTGAGTGGCATAGTAAATCTGGAGTAACCCAAAGCAGCTCAAGTTGTTTCCTTGCGTTACTCTGCCCTAGAGAGGCATTCCATTGGTGGAGCGTGGGTGTCTCACGCATCCACCTATGGTTTTCTGAGCATTCCTAGATTTACTAACAATAGTAAACTTGGGAATGAAATCAAAATGGTATGTGTTGTTTCCTCTATATTGCAAGTATATAAAAACCAGCCTAGGTGCTCCTAGCTGCTCAGCCAGAGTGTGAGTTGGTTACGGAATTTTGGTGTGACTGTGATTAATGGAATGCCTGGGTGCCTGAGTGGATGAGTGTTGTCAGTTAGAGATGGGCTTAGCAGCTAGGCAAGCTGCTCCTGGTGGGGCTGGTACTTGACCAGAGCTGGCTGGAGTTAAGATTGTTGTCACTTGGACATGGATCTAATAAAGAAGACTTAGAAACTCAACATGGCTACTTGTGCCTACTGGTGCAGGGCACAACATTATTTTGCCGACGAGCGGACTTACTCATGGGTCTTTTATGGATCATTGGTAAAGCAACCAAGTGAAAAGACAAGAAACAAAGAAACTACAAGAAACTACAGTAACCAGCAAAACTACAAGAAACTAAAGCAACTACATGAAACAGAATGGCATTCCAGGAAAGCCAGCCCCACCAGTGTCCTTGACAACGGACGGCCCCATCCAACTTTGCCCAGCCTGGACATGCTTCATTCACCTCACGGAAAAGGTACTTTATGTTTGTGTGTCAGTGTTGTTCAACACATAATTGCGACATGTGTGTTTTCCTGCCACATCACGTAGCCAGTTTTACAAAGAGTGGATGACTGGAAACCACAGCACATAGTTCAAAAGGCAGTCTTTATGCTTTCTATCGAGGTGCACATTCAGGGGCATATTCACAAGGACCTACCGCCGATTTATCTCCACCTTAACGCATCCAAAGTGGAGATAGATTCAACACCCCATTCACAAGCGGGTGCAAACTGCAGACATCCCCAGTATTCCCGAGATAACTGCCCCAAAATTTATCTCCACGGTGGACACCACCAACTAACCCTAATGAGATGCAGAGTAGGCGTTCCCGTGCAAAAACACACGAAAAAACCACAACACCACTTTCACAACAAACTGCCAGATCTGCGATGCAAACCAAAAACAGGCGATAAGCAGGACGACTACCTGCAGCATGAAAGGGAGCCCAGCCAAGAGCCACACCCGAAGACCCACAGATGCCATGGAGACAATGATCATGCAGCTCAGATACCCATGAGGGCCACAACACCCACCGCCACCACCCCCCCCGGCCCCCCTCCGCACATACACATACCGTGCACGACACAAGAGCCACAAAAAGCGCATGATGACGCACATTGTCAAAAAATAACACACATGTGTGGCCAGAAGAACGAGAAACAGTCACACAGCACTGAAGTAACAACCAAAAACTTTATTGAAACACAACACAAAACACCAATGCGGAAGACTCCTGTCGGGTCCGTCAGGGACAATCATGACGTCACAGCCTGGAAAATAAAGCACAAAATCAGAACGTGTGCCATGCGCACATCAAAGGAGCGAGACACAGAGAAATAGAGAATGAAAGAAAGGCAGAGAGAGAAAGAGAGAGAAGGAAAGGAAGGGAGAGAGAGAGTGAGAGAGAGGGAAGGAAAGGAGAGAGAGTGAGAGAGAGAGGGAAGGAAGGGAGAGAGAGAGACACTGCCGCCCCTGCGCACCCAGGCCCCACTGTTTACCTGCTGCCACTGGTGTGTCTCCAACCACGTGCCGGGATACACTGCAAGCCACCAGGTCTGCAATCTGTAATCAAGGCCAGAGTCAATCATGGCAGAGTCCATCACACAGCACACAGCAACAACGCCTGTCCGTCCCTGCGCATGCATGAAGCCGCATCATACCCCCTCCCGGCGGCCAGCGCTGGCTGTCCGCACTTGCGCACCCCGGGCCCACTGCTCACCTGCCGCCAACGGTGTGTCCACCAGTGGGCACACCACGTGCCCGTGCAAGCTCCAGGCCCCAGTCCCGCCACCATGGCATGGTCCACATCATACGGACCCGCCCGCGGCCCAGCAGGTCCCACACATGATGCTGAGTCCTGAGGCATCAACGGCAGAGACCACATCAGTGCACACGTCATCATTGCAGGCTGCACACCCCCTCAGCTTTTACGGTGCCACTAACCCTGTGCAACCCCAGTCAGCGCCACGTGGTGGTAGGCCCGTGACGGGCGCAAGGCTTCGGGTGCCACTTACCCTGTGCAACCCCAGTCAGCGCCACGTGGTGGTAGGCTTGTGACGGGCGCAAGGCTTCGGGTGCCACTAACCCTGTGCAACCACAGTCAGCGCCACATAGTGGTAGGCCCGTGACGGGCGCAAGGCCTCGGGTGCGACAAACCCTGTGCACCACAACTCATGGGCTTTTTATGATTGAGAACCGTGGAGCGTCCGTCATCCATCACCACCGGCAGTGGGGAATGTGACGTCGTCGGCCCCTTATATTGGCGGGGTCACATGGCCTGTGACGCCTGTGCTGGATGGGTGTGGTGTGTGTGCAGACCTGCCCTCAGGGAGTGGCCATGACATGCTGACAACTAGACCAGTGACCTGCATACCACCAGCATGTATGCCTGCGACATGTAGCTATGTGGGCCCCCCTTCGGAGCGAAAGCAGAGTGGTCTGGCCTGGCGTACGCCGGACCAGCGCAGGGCTTGCAACTATGACTCGGGGGCTCTGAGCGTGGTTCAGTCCATGTCCGGACAAGGGAGTGAGTAATGCGTGTGTCCCTGTTGTAGTGTCCATGGCAAGCGGAACACAATAGGCAATGTAGCACACTGTGACTGGCATCCCACTAGATGAGCATCATTGACGTGTGGAAATAACTGTCCCTATATTCATCCACACATCCATACATGAATGATGAAAGCCATGACAATAGCAGTGCGTTTCTGGATGTTTATTGCACATCCAGTGGAGTTTTGCAGCTGGAGCGGTACAGGGCCATGCCAAGCACACCACACAATATGGGCCCGTGGAGGGCCAGCCAGAGTCCATCCGGGGATGACAAGTACTGCAGAGGAGGAAGGGTACAGTCCGCAGTCTGGTCACCATGTCATTGGTCATCAAACAGGATATGGCAGTCCATGTCGCGGTCCAAGGTGAGTGCAGCGGAGTGTATCAGGGGTCAGTGGCAGGTCATGGGCCATGTGCAGCACCAAGCAGAAACAGGCAAGGTGGCGGGCATGAATGCTAGTGCCTCCTTCTGAACTCAATCCCATCCACGTCCTCGGATGTGTGCTCTGCCCCACCTGTGGGTGTTGCAGTACCGGCTGCGGCACTGTGTGCCACTGACACATCAGGGGCCGGAGGAGGATTGTCGGCCGCACTGTGTGGCAGTGACACATCAGGTGCCGGAGTGCATACGCCTGCCGCACTGGGAGGCACTGACACACCAGGGGACAGAGATGTGGATGGTGTGGGGGCAGCAGCATTCCTCATCGCCACGCCTTGTGGCAGCAATGCCATGATGAGGATATGCAGGGCCTGGTAGATCCTAGCTACATTTCGCTGATGTGCAGCAGTGGCTGCCATCCTTTCCGCCTCCATCCACACCATGTCCTCCATAAGCCTCCGCATGTGTGCCAGCTCACGGCTGGGATCGCTGGAGCCACTCTGAGCGGACAGGTGTTCTAGTCTCCGAGTCATGACTCCAGCGATGTCAGTCAGGGCTCGTTGGAGACCATGGAGCGGGCCGTAGGTGTCCGTTAGGGACTGGAGCTGGTCCCTGATGGGACCAAGACACCCGTGGATGGCGTCCAGTTTGGTAGCCATGAGGTCGAACCCCACCCGCACCTGCTCAGCCATCTCCCTCTGGCCCTCCAGCACACGGCATTGGAAGACCATGTGTTGTTCCTGGGGGTCTTGGGAGACTGCCGGGGCTGTGGGTGCCTCCTGCTGGGTGGTTGTGGAGTGGGTGGGGTCTCATTGATGCAGCTGGGCTGCCCTGGTCCTGGAGGTGATTGGCGGATGAGTTCAATGATGTCTTGGAGGGCTTGGGTGTCGATGCTGGTGGTGTCCTCCTCGTCATCAGTGAAGAGTGGCTGGGACTGCTCTGCAGGAGGTGTTGATGGTGCCCCTGCAATGTGAAGGGGAGATGGTGTATTACAATGTGTCCGCATGTATGTATCCGCATGGTACAGGTTCACATTCAGGCAGCATGGCATTGTACATTGTGACAGTCTGTGGATCAGGGCCATGATCCAGAGTCATTGTGGGTGTCCACTTTGCTCTGCTTAATTGTGCATGTGTGCCATTGTGGCCATCTCCACCTGTCCCCCCAGTACCTGGTGGTCACTCACCCTGTTGCGGTTGTTTTGTGTCCTGTCGAGCAGTGTCCGGTCCCCCGACTCCTGCCACGGTCTCCACACTGATGACTGTCGACACCAGCTTTTCCATGTCATCCAGCTCCAGCTGTGGCGCTGGGCTCCCACCTCCAGTCTGCATTGCTGCCTTCTGGTTGGCTGCGAGTTTCTCCTTGGTCTTGCGCTTGATGTCAATCCATCGCCTCTTGACCTCGTCCATTGACCTCTTGTGCTCTCTGACGGCATTCACCTTGTCCACGATGTCCCGCCATATTCCATTTTTGGTGCCCAATGACACGTTGGAGGTGACGAACAGTTGTTGATGGTGTTCCATCACCTCCATGACCAGGATCCTGTTTTCCTGCGGACTGAACTCCATCTTCCTCTTCTTCTTGTCCTTGCCCTTCCCTGTCCCCGAGGTCCCAGGCTGGTCGTCCGGGGTGCTTGTGGGGTTGCGCTTGTCCTCTGCGCCTGCTCCGGCTGCCTCCATGGTGCTTTGGTGTTGGTCATTTTGTGATTGTGTGTTTTTTCTACTTTTATAGTGGTTTTTCCCGCCTGCCATGTGTGTATTGCAGGCCTGGCGCTGCTTATCGCTGATTTCCTCATCGCGCTTTGGCCCATCGCATGTTTTTTCGCATTGAGGTTTGTGTTTTTATCACGGTCGCGGTTGTTGTATCGCGGACATTGGCCGCGTTTTCGGGGAACTATCGCATGGTACCGCCGTGTTCTGAATTCCAGGTTAACACGGGGTTATTTTCCCGTGATCGGCTGCGATGTGTAAAGTTGCGTTAACATTTTTTGGAGATGTTTAGCACACGTTCTTGTGAATATACCCCTCAGTGTTTTGGCACGTGCTCTGCATCAAGATGTGAGGAGGAGTGTCAGTTCAGAAGGGAAAAAAGTATGGACGCTGCGCACGCTGAGTTTAACGTGTACATTTGATCTGCAACAAGCAACAACAATGTGCAAGGTGTGTTTACTCTAACTGTGGCATTGAGGAACTGGACTCAACGTAAAGATGTGTTTGGTGTTTGGGCCACACACCAGCGGTGCCTTACAAGCGCATGGGAAGCGCAAGCACTAGGTAAGAGTAATGTCCTAATGGCAACGTGGTTAATTGGGTCTGTTCTGCCGGCCAACGATACTGAATCTGTGTTGTGAGTTACATTGACGGTGTGACATCTGTCGTCTTTCATTGTTGGTGTCCCTTGAGCCAACATTGTTTCAGTGCCAGTTCAACCGCCACCTGCCGCTTAAAAAAAAAAAACTGAGGCACGAGTCACGTTCACCACTCACTCACCTACCGGCGTCATTCTGCCCTGCGATGCCTGCCTCAGTGACGTCTCTTCATTCTTCGCAGCACAGTTAGCTGTTGTGCAGTGCTTAGCAGCACGCTGTGACCGCAAGCCACCCTGTGCGGCGTATGTGGAGCATGCCGCCATTTTGGGATTGGCTTAATCTACGTTTTTGTTCGCTTTGCCAATCACATTGCTCATTCTCCATAAAGTTCATCCAAACAGCAGGAACGTCACAGTGTGTATATCGGTTCCTCTCCAGCTCTCCTGTTTTTTTTTTTTTTAGCACAAGACAATGCAGGTACTTTTTGTTTGGGTATTTCCACGTCGGAATGCTTGTGTACTGTTGGGGTTCATCAATAAACTCCTCCTGGTGACACACTGCCCCGGAAACTTGTTTTGCCGTTTTGCCTTTGCTGAAGGAATTGTTTAGGAAGTGACATTCGAAGGCACATTTTGGTTTATGCTGTGACACTGCCTCCATATCGTCTCTGAAATCTTAAGACTCCACTTAAGTCAGTTTCACGCAGAGATTCTTGAAGTTTTTGCAGCTAGTCATTTCACAGTTGTAGTGTTTGTATGGTTTACAACTTGTTGAGAGTTCTTCCTGGGTAGGGCCATGAAAATGTTCATCACCTTCAACCTTTTGAGTTATGTTTTTATGTCTAGCACAACTCGGGTGGGAGATCGCCCACCGGCGTGGTTTTACAGGTTTTACTTTCTTCAACAGTGTTCGATTCACATGTATTGCTCAACCACAGAGTCCATTTTGACTTACGGTAATTGCAATGTGGTGTGCATTGTTTAGAGCTTAAGTTAGAGATTTTACATTTACAGCATATTTGTTTTAGTGATGCCACAGTTTAGGTACCCTTAAGTAAGGGACGTCCTAGTGTGTCAGTGGGTGGTCATCACAGTGGGTTTGGGCTACTGTCCCATTTTTACATTTACAGTTTGTCACCCCTACATGGGGGTATGTGACCTCTTCATGGGGGGTAGGTATATTGATGAGCTCCCTTATACCGGGTTATGGTGTTAACCCTTACACAGGGTTGGGTTGTGGGTGTCAACCCCACTTACATGTACAAAGGTACATCCCTACATAGGGTGTGTGTTATGGGTGCTAGCCCCATACAACAGTTCCATATACTTGTTAGTTCCTTTGCAGTTGGGATCAGTGTCGCGGGGTGTGTTGCCCTTTGCGTTACTCTACATGATGTTAGTTGGGATCGGTGTCACGGGGTGTGTTGCCCTTTGCGTTACCCTACATAATGTTAGTTGGGATTGGTGTTGCGGGGTGTGTTGCCCCTTGCGTCACTCTACGTGATGTTACAATTTGTTTACGCTTCAAAATGTTTTAATAATTTTTCATGGGGGGAGGATGGGGGATATTGATACTTTTGTATGTTGTATTTTATCCATCCTTTCTTGTTTTATTGTTCACTCTCTCGTGATGTTTTGCTTTATGTTGCATCCCTGAGTTTCGAACACAATTGCTTTCTTGTGCATAGTTCTTCCACTGATGTATTGTTATTTTTTTTGTTTTCTTTTAAAAGGAAAGGGATAATGTTGTATTCTCTATATTGCATTTATATGTAAACCAGCCTAGGTGCTCCTAGCTGCTCAGCCAGAGTGTGAGTTGGTTACGGAATTTTGGTGTGACTGTGATGAATGGAATACCTGGGTGCCTGAGTGGATGAGTGTTGTCAGTTAGAGATGGGCTGAGCAGCTAGGCAGGCTGCTCCTGGTGGGGCTGGTACTTGACCAGAGCTGGCTGGAGTTAAGATTGTTGTCACTTGGACATGGATCTAATAAAGAAGACTTAGAAACTCAACATGGCTACTTGTGTCTACTGGTGCAGGGCACAACAGTATGCCTATCCAGGGAAGGAGTAACACGGATCAAAATGTCTATTTCTCCTCGTTATTTCTGCAGCACACGTAGAAAGCGGAAAAAGCCTCAGAGGATTTTTTTTATGCAGGAAGGTCGATACCAGGTTGATATGGTAGTTTAAATAGTTTAAACTGCCCACACTGCCTCTACAATGGCAGGCCTGGGACAAGGTTAAAGGACTACTTAAGTGAGTGGCAGAATAAATGCAGAAGGAGCACCAGCATTTAGTTTACAGGACCTGGGCACATGTAGTGCACTTTAGTATGGACTTATAAGTAAAGGAAATATGCCAATTGGGACTAGCCAATATTACCATGTTTGAGAAGCCAGAGCACATGCACTTTAGCACTGGTTAGCAGTGGTAAAGTGCTAATCCTAATACGAGCAGAAATGAGGTCAGAAACATGGAGGAGCAAGGCAACAAGTCTGGTGGTGACCCTGTAAAAGGGCCATTTCCAACAATTGTTCATTTGAAAAAGAGAGACTTGGCACTATCTGATGTACAACTATACTTTTTCCAAAGGACTTTACTATCCCCACTACAGTCAGTGCAACAGTTGGGAAAGTGTCAGATTGTGGAGGGGTAAAATGTACTAATCCTACTCCAGTCACTGCAAAAAGAAATATAAATATATACATATTTTTTTAAATAAATAAAATAAAAACATATTACATTATTAAATACATATCAGATTTTAAAAAAATTATAATTGAAATACAAAACTATGGGCCAGATGTAGGACCATGACAATTTGCGACTCGCAAATTGCGCTCGATTGCGAGTCGCAATTTGTGAGTCGCAAAATGCCATGTACAACAGTGTCTGAGACACTGTCTGCGATTACCAATGAGGTTGCAAATTGCATGCCTCATGAATATTCATGAGGCACTCGCAATTTGCGACCCCATTGGGAATGACTGGCCCTCCCAGGGATGGTGGCCTGCGGGGGTCAGCAGACCTCCATGTCTGGGACTGCTTTTAAATAAAGCAGTTTTTTTAAAAATGCAGCCCGTTTTCCTTAAAGGAAAACGGGATGCATTTAAAAAAAGAAAATTAAACGTTTTTGTTTCATTTTTTAAGGGCATGTAGTGGTCCCTGGGACCACTGCCTGCCCCTAAAAAATATTTCCCCCTGCATTTGCAAAGGGGAAGGGGTCCCCTGGAGACCCCTTACCATTTCCGAGTGCTTTACCACCCTCTTTAAGAGGGAGGTAAACTGCGAGTGTTTGCGACCATAATTGCGGTTGCAAAACATTCTTACATGGCTTGTGGGGTCGCTATTAGGAAGGGAACTCTCCATCCTTATAGTGAGTGGCAAAACACTATTTTGCGAGTCGCAAATTTTTCCGAGTCGCAAAATAGGGTTTGTACATGGCCCACATGATTTTTGCATGCGCAAACGGGTCTAAAACCCATTTGCACATGCAAAAATCGGTCGTACATCTCGCCCTATATTCCCAAAATAATACCAACTAATAAATACAATATTATTTACATTTAAACCCAACACAATTAACATGTAAAATAATAAATACCATAATTAAAAAAAATACCCTTTTTGAAATTTTTACCCTTTACTTTAACAAAGTAAACAACACATATCTAAAAGTCTTTATTAAAATAATATTATGTATTCATGAAAAATAATTACATTTTAGTTAAAATATTACTAATAATTATTTATTTCTAAAATAATTGTAGTTAATTACCACCCCACCCTTATCCATGCAAATAAAAAAAATATTTGTTATATTATCTATTAGGTGTCAGTTGTTGAATTTGCAGGAGTAAATGGCAGGAAGTTAACTAAATATTAATAATGTATTATTACTTAATTATTAATAATACCTGTTTAATTTTAATTGAGGTTTAATTATAAAAATGATGGAAATAATAATTTTAAAATGTATATATTTGGTGTGTGTTGATTTATTTGTCCCATGATTTTGTATGTGAAAATTGGGCAATGTTTTGTTCTTTTTTTAGTGTGTTCTTACAACTGATTCAATATATTGGTCAAAAGGTCAAGTTTAGACAGCACAGACCAGTCTAACATTATTTTCATCAGTAAATTCTTGTGTTGAATTACCAATTTGCAACTTTTTATGTTTCATATTCTGATTGTATGGTCAAATCATGGGCGTGTTTGCAAGAAAGAGTTTCAGGTTTTTCAATAACAAACTGAATTGACTTTGCTCAAAGCTTTAGGGGTATTCAAAAAGTATATTGCTATTGGGATGTAGTTTATTTGTGCTGAGGCGATCAATCCATAATTCAGTTTAGTAAGGTGCATAAGGTGCCTACTGAGTAAAAATCCTACCAAAAAGACTTAATAATGGTGTTGAATTTATTAGTCTAAATTAAAGTAGACATTTTTGAATCACATTTCAATCATCGTAATAGTCTCTACCTTTCCGATGATGTTGGATCCTTGTCTGCTTTTAATGACTGTAAGCGTATGAAGTGCCCAGGCCATGCACACTTAATACTTCACAATATAATTGTAAACACATATTTTAGACTAGGTAAGACTTGACCTCTTATTGACTTGGAGGTCACATCTAGAAATCGTAGCTTGAAACAATCTAATTTCCATGTGTCAGTCTAGTCAGCTGTTGCATGTTTTGCCATTCAGAGAATCATTATTCCACAAGTTGTGGATGTCCTTTGTATATTGAGCTAAAATGCTGAAGAAAAGCTTCTTCTATCCCTTTTGATATAGAACACAAACCTGTGTAAGAACCGCCCGCCAGATCGGGAGTTTTTTCCTGGTTTGGTGGGCCGTTCTTTGGCATCCACAGGGAGGTGCAATGGGAACGTCAAAGGCAATACCCGCATTGCATGGAGTGCTGTAGTCCATGCCTTGCAGGTACTGGTGTGCATGCACACAGG
This sequence comes from Calotriton arnoldi, assembly GCA_963921515.1. Taxonomy (NCBI): domain Eukaryota; kingdom Metazoa; phylum Chordata; class Amphibia; order Caudata; family Salamandridae; genus Calotriton; species Calotriton arnoldi. The sequence goes on along the minus strand of CAWUFW010000645.1, from coordinate 3,189,587 downwards.
GGGGCACAAGTTGTGCTCCCCTGTGTTCATCCACATGGCGTGAGGCCCCAGGGGGCCCTGTAAGACCCCCTTTGTTTCCTCACTGCTACACGTTTCATGGTGGTTGCACCACCATGAAAAGTGTGGGGGTGAGGAAACTCGTGATATGGTTGGCGGGACCGCAGCGGCCCGCCAAACATATTTAGGCCTCAAGACCGCCATGCCACTGCCAGGGATCTCTGATCCCTGGCAACTGCAGTAGTCCGAGGGTCGCCCGACCACCCTGGTCCTAATAGGATGGTCGGAAGTCCACCACTGCTGCGCCCCCTTTTGCCATCCTCTGACACATATCAAGCCCCGATATTATGGCTTCTGTATTCTCCCTAAAATGTTTGACATAATGGAGAACATATATTTTTGCCCAATCTTCTCCCAGGCTTCCACAACCAGAGTGACCCATCCCCTTTCTTGAACGTATCAACTTTTGTTCCTTCTTGGTACTCAGTGATGCCACTTGAGTCTCATAAGCTACTCACCACAACATTATTTTATTCCAAATCACACCTTCTCTTTATAAAATTTCATAACACAGTTAGATCACACCATCTTTCTGGATGTTCTCTAGTACAGCATCTGCCATATGATACATTGTATACCTTTTAGTATGTCACATGATGTTGATTATTTCTGGGAATAAGAATTATGCATATTGCCTCACTGTTTTAAACTCCACAAAGCATGTCCAACAATCTGTCGTCTTTGGACCAACAAATGTCAGCATACATTCAAACAGTAAACATTTCTTAACAGAGAGCTTTTAACTTGAATACCTCTAATAACATGATTTCCTTCACAGACTAAGGCCCATACTTATCAATATTTCAAGCCACCTTGCTGCATGAAATGGAGAGGGCGGGAATCTGCCATATTTAACTTTATACGGCGCATTCCTGCTCTCTGCCTGAGGTGGCACAAAAAACTGCTGCCTAGCACCAACGCAGGCACCCTTGCACCATGGTGCAAGGGTGCCTGCATGTCAGGTAGGATAGTTTTTTTGCCGGAAGGGGCACCTTCCTTCACAAAAACAATCCTCAGAGGCATTTTCCTCTTTCTAAGTCTGCTGCAGGAGTACTGCTGCAGGACAGCAACAGACTTAGAAAGAGGAAACATGGATGAGAAATAAATATATTTCTCCTCATTGTGCCTCTGGTGGGGAGGTAAATCTGGGAAGGTGTCAGGATGCATGGGTGGATGCGTGGGAACACCTTCACATCCACCCATGGCACACCTCCCTACCACAGAGTAGTGCAAGACAGCAATTTGTGCTGCCTTGTGTTACTCTAGATTTATCAATCCATGCATAAATGCATAAATCTCATTTAGGTTTTGCATCACCCTTGCATCCCCTTGCGTGGTGCAAGGTCAATGCAAAACCTTAATAAATATGGGCCTAAATGTTCACTAACATCATACGGCCTGATTATGATCTTGGCGGATGGGATACTCCATCACAAACATGACAGATGTCCCATCCACCATTTTACAAGTTCCATAGGATATAATGGAACTTGTAAAATGGGGGACGGTATATCCTTCACATTTGTGGAGAAGTACACCATCTGCCAAGTCTGTAATCTATATGGGTTATGACATTCCCTCTGTATCACATTAACAAAAACTTGTGAGATGCCAAATTTCAAAATAATATAGTTGAACAGCTGGATTACAATCATCTGTGGCTTTAAAAATATTGTCAATATGTATAATGCTCTTTATTACCTGATTCTCTATAGTTTCCAGCTGTTCTTGTTTCATTTATTATACATTTCTAATGTCCTAGAACAGGCAGTTAAGCATTCAGTCATAAGTGTCCCTCATTACTCTATGATTGTTTATGAATTTTAAAACTGGCTGTACAGGTTCATGCAATAGATTTTTAGGCCTAGAGAGCCTCAGCCATTATTGTATCCTAAACTATCCAAATAAATTAGACAGCAAGATCTGGCTACTAGATGTTCTTCAATTTCACTTTGTATTTTTATAGGTCTTCCTGCCCCTTGATGGAACATGCCCCTTTCACCCTTTACTAGTGAAGCTCCATTTACTTGGATGTGCTCTGTTGATTTGCACCAGTAGGAAGGACAGGCTGGCAACAGTTTTGCTGTGCAGCGAGAACAGCAGAAATAATGGGTGGAGGAATATGCATGGACTCTAGTCCTGTAGGGTATGATCTTCCTTTTTATCAACCTAAGAAGATAGAGCTTCCTAATATTTAGTGAGCCTGAGATTTGACTGAGCCAAAGCAGTTCTCTCAGTAACAGATCTCGAACACTTTTGCAAATTCGTATACAGTGTACATGCCTATGTGAGTTTGCATGCCATTATTTTGTGGGCCTGGGGTTCTCTTGTTTGAATATCTGCTTAATTGTGTGAGCGTCACATTGTTGGCTGTAATTCCAGAAGATCAGTGACATTCGACTTAAGATTTACAATACAATACATGTCATTTGTAGAGTGTATGGCTGCCTTTGAAGAGGACTTCCTGGTGCAAGCGGTAAGGGTGAAGAAAGAGAGAGATTATAATCAGCTGTTAAAGTGCCCTATAACATGAATCATAAAGCAACGTTTTGAGTTTTTTCAGAAAATAGATTCTGAAGGACTGCAACGTAAGTAGAGGGGAAGAGAATGCCACAATTTAGAGGCAAGAAAGACCAAGGATCTACCACCTCTTCTAATGTGGCCAGGAGCTCAGATATTCGCAGCAGACAGCTGTACAGATGGGACTTCAGCGGGTCCACCAGGACGTATATGTTCCAAGGTTCAACCTACTGCAATCCCAAGCACAGGCCCAGGATACACTCGTAAGTGCACATGAGACAGCAAAACACAGGCTGTCTGCAATGAAGCCATACAGACTGGAGAGACAGAAACCAATGCTCACCCACTCCATCCTCGGAAGCATCTTTGGAGGCCAACCGCTGGTGCTGAACATATTGGAGTATTCAATCTCAAGGATCTAACTTGACAGTAAGGCTTGAACCTTTTCCAAAGATAGATGGGACCCTTTTGCATGTAGGCCCTGAAAGCAAAATTTAGAGCTTTAAATTGGATCCTTGTGGAAACTGGAAGCCTGTGGAGTTCGTGTAGATGGCTAGACATAGAAACTCACGGAGGAATCGATAAGATTAAGCGAGAAGTGGGATTCTGAACCATTGGAAGGTGTTGTACTAGGTATGCAGGTAGACCCAAATACAAGCTATTTTCATAGTCCAATTTGGATGTATCCAAGACATAAACAATTGTCCTGCGTTAGTCCACTGGGATGAGGTGAGACATCCTCCTCAGTGACTTCAGTGTGGCACAGCAAGAGGCAGAGATCACCTAGGCTTGCGATTCAAATGAGAAACTGGAATCAAATTTCACACCTCGGTTTCTGATTGTTGGGGCCAGATGAGGGGGGCACCCATTTCTGTCAGCCACCAGTTGCCGGGATATGGGGATGTCTTAGTGCTGAAGAAGAGAATATCTATTTTATCTAAATTAAGCTTGAGGCAGTTTATATTCATCCATTTGACAACTGCCTTCATGTAAAGTTCAAAAGAGCTCATCATTACTAATATTTCCTCCTGAAAGTCCAAGAAGAACTGGGTGTCATCCACATAGGAGGCCACCTCACCAGAGGTTCTAGATAGATATTAAAAATGGTGGGTTTGAGTGGTGAACCTTGAGGTATGCCACATTTAAGTGGCTTAGAGGAGTAAGTGAAAGGGGGAGGAAAACTGCTTGTGAGTGATCCTTGAAGAAAGACTTTAGCCTATGCAGGGCCTGATCTCTGATGCCGATTCCCTTGAGTCTATCAAGGAAGATGGAGTGGAGAACAGTATTGAATGCTGAGCACAGATCAAGTAGCATTACCATAACAGGTGAATTTATATTTAATGTTTCTTTTTTTGAATTCTGATACATTAAGCAGGGCAGACTCAGTACTTTTAGCCAATGCAAAAGGTCGACTGGGAGTCATGCAACACGTGGTTAGACTCTAGAAAATGTGATAGCTGCCTGTTCAAGCATTTCTCCAAAAGTGTAGCTATTGTGGGCAGGAGAAAGATGGGTCTAAAGTTACTTAGTACTTTAGGGTCAGAGGAAGGTTTTTTTTAACAGCGGAATCAACATTGCTTGTTTCCAGCATTTGGGGACAAAGGCCAGGTCCAGAGAGTCATTCAAACGTTTGTTTAGGAAGGGATTTACGATGGATGCAGCATATTTTAGAAGGTTAGGTGGACAGGGATCCAAAGGGGAACCCGATTTGCATTTCTCGAGCTCTGCCACTGACTCCTCTAAGGAAATGTGATTAAACATTGTGAGTAACTGACCAGGGTGATGAGAAAGTACAACAACATGATCGGAAGGAGATTGCACAGGGAAGTTCAATTTTCAATTCAATAAAATGTTATTGTTTGATTAATTAAAATCATACAATATAAAATAATGAATTTCACAACCACTATAAAAGCAATACTTCAACTACAAATACCAAGGAAACCGTGAGCAGGGAAGTAACATACAGTAAAAACAATAATGTGGGCCAATTTGATTCCTCCATATTACAGATCTACAATACATATCATTATATCTATATCTATCTATATCTATATCTATCTATATAATTTTTTTTTTGCTCATAAATAGCCTAAATGTTCTGAATTTTTTTTTTTTTAAGATCTTGACAAAGCTCAATCGAAGCAGAGAGAACATTCTTAGTTACAGATGGGAAGAGGAAAGAGTTGACAATTTTAAACAATTGACAAGGTTTATTAGAAGCCTCAGAAATGGAGGAAGCAGAGAAGGTTTTTTGAGCTTTCCGAATGGCAGGCCTGATAAGTTACTTTGGCCTCCTTGTCATGGGAGGATCTCCATCTCTGCTCTAGCTTTTCGCATAGAGATTTCTCCACCTATAATGCCTCAGAGAACCAAGGGGTAGATGGTTCAACTCTTTTAGAAGTGGCAGATTTTTGAGAGGCAAGGATGTCTAGGGCACTGACCAGTCAGTTATTGAAGCTGGCCACGTCACGTACTAGGGTTCCCCTACAATTAAAAGGAATAGACTGTAATATCTCCATGAATTGAGCATCATAAACTTTGTGCCACATCTGGAAATTTTATGAGTCAAACCTTGTGAACTGCAAGGGGTTGTGGAAAAAACAATGAATGGGATAAAAAGGGTCTGACCAGGTAAGTTTTAATGCCGGTTTCACCAGGACAGTTGCGGGATTAAAATATGAGTTCAAGAATGTGACCTACTTTATGAGTAGGCTTCTTTCCCAGCTGTTCTAGATTAAATGCCTCCATTGAGGGCAGGAGTTGCTGAGCAGGTCTGTTAGTTAGGTTATCCACGTGCAAATTAAAATCACCTGGTACCATAAAATTTGCATAGAGAGAAGACAATTGACTTAATGCATCGGACAATAAGTGCAGAGAGCTGGCCGAGGCATCAGGGGGCGATAAATAGGTGCCCCAGATAGGGCAAAGAAAGGGGCCAAAACAATAGTTAATGTTAGTCCTTCAATATTGTTAGTGTTCATTAGTTTGGAGATCCCAGGTTCAGTAGCTAGAACTATGTTCATTGTGTGTGGCAAGGGAGGCAAACCCTCATTGTCTACGTGCCCCTTAGGCTTAGCCATCCTTGCAACAGTGCCATCCAGTAGTTGCAGTAATAGCATTTGCCATTCTTTCTTTCTTCATCTTTATTCGGTCAAAGCGAAATCATCTTTATTCGGTCAAAGCGAAATAGACCATAAAAGCACAATTGACATATATCAAACATGTATAATAGATAAAACAATACATTTTCCGTCTCATTTCATTACCATTTCTTTACATCCATTCAATTTGCACATACAGTGGTAAAAACACCTAAGAACCAATAATCGTACTTTGTTTTTGCAGTCTATACATTCCATACCTGTCCCACAATTAATCTATCAAAAGATAAGGGGCGACTTTTCACCCCTAAACCAGTTGCACAGCTAAATTTGTAAGTATACAAAGTTCGAAAGTTAAGAATCCATTTTTGTCATGTTTTCATGTACTCAGTCTGTTTGTTCCTCTCTTCATGCTTAAATCACACTTGATCCACGCTGGGGTGTCATGCTATTTTCTAAATTTCAAATGTTTAGAACGTGCCCATCCGGACCTTCATCAAAAACACGGCAGACGCATGAATCCATCACTGGCAGTGTTCTTTATTCATACCCAATGCATTTCGGGCTTCATGAGCCCTTCTTCGGGGGTAACTACAATTAATAATAAAACATTCATCATTGTAACAGTCTCCTTAATTTATACATCTAGCGATTAATACTAAACATCTTATTCTAATGAAGTCTAGCTGTCCTGGATGTAATCAAACAACATACATTATGTGTATTAGTCATCTTTTGAGGGGTACAAAACATTAAAAGAAACATTAAAAAAACATTTAAAGAACCCAACATGTGTCATTCAATTATCGGGCCTAATCCCTTGGCATCCCTCCTCCTTGAGTGCGTCCCGTTCCCGGGCGTGCTCTCCAACACTGCTACTCATTTTTGCTCCCTGTGCTTCAAATGGATACCAATCCCCTCTTACCCAACCCTTTTTCGCTCCTTTACCTCATCGCAAACATACCCGCAACATTCCATTCACCCCCACTACTCAAACATCCTCTATCACCCTACTGCTCAAACACACCCACCCTACTTTCCTCTGTAGCATTCAACACTCATCCTTAAACCTACATTGGAATCACTTACTTCTACCGTTCCAAGTCCCCCACTTACACTCCTCGCAACCAACCCAAACACATTCAACGGTCTAACCGCGCTACATCAACACGGCTTCACATACCTGCTGCTGTTTCCGCCCCAGTATCTCAATTCGGGAAAGCGTTACCTCTCAATTGTAACCGCCCGCTTTAAACCGGACGCTCTAAACGAGATCCCTCCTACATTCAAACTCAAACCACCTGTTCCATCCCTTCCTGCCACAAAAACTAACCCGTCTTGAATTAAAAAAGAAATACGATTCCCATAATGCAATGGCTTGAAATCGCCCTTCGTCAATGCTGAGACATCAAAAAACTGTCACCATAAACTTTAGTTCTACGTATATTCTAACACAATATTTAAATTTCACAAAAATTGTGAATGCTTCAATATTATTCAACGTAGCTTTTACCGAAAAAAGCTTAAAAGAACAAGGTGTTACGCCGTAAGCGTGGATCACTATGAAGAAAACAAATGCAACTTCTTCGTCCATTTATGATGCTGGGTGCAAAACCCCGGTAGGGCAATTATATATGAAATAATCAAGATAAATGATGGAATGCACACCATACTCATTCTTTAATCCATGTTTGTCCTCAAATTGTCTGAGAGTGCGTGCACACTGGTTAGTGCCTTGCCCTGGTGGCACATGCGTAATGAACCAAAAGATAAGGGGCGACTTTTCACCCCTAAACCAGTTGCACAGCTAAATTTGTAAGTATACAAAGTTCGAAAGTTAAGAATCCATTTTTGTCATGTTTTCATGTACTCAGTCTGTTTGTTCCTCTCTTCATGCTTAAATCACACTTGATCCACGCTGGGGTGTCATGCTATTTTCTAAATTTCAAATGTTTAGAACGTGCCCATCCGGACCTTCATCAAAAACACGGCAGACGCATGAATCCATCACTGGCAGTGTTCTTTATTCATACCCAATGCATTCCGGGCTTCATGAGCCCTTCTTCGGGGGTAACTACAATTAATAATAAAACATTCATCATTGTAACAGTCTCCTTAATTTATACATCTAGCGATTAATACTAAACATCTTATTCTAATGAAGTCTAGCTGTCCTGGATGTAATCAAACAACATACATTATGTGTATTAGTCATCTTTTGTGGGTACAAAACATTAAAAGAAACATTAAAAAAACATTTAAAGAACCCAACATGTGTCATTCAATTATCGGGCCTAATCCCTTGGCATCCCTCCTCCTTGAGTGCGTCCCGTTCCCTGGCGTGCTCTCCAACACTCCTACTCATTTTTGCTCCCTGTGCTTCAAATGGATACCAATCCCCTCTTACCCAACCCTCTTTCGCTCCTTTACCTCATCGCAAACATACCCGCAACACTCCATTCACCCCCACTACTCAAACATCCTCTATCACCCTACTGCTCAAACACACCCACCCTCCTTTCCTCTGTAGCATTCAACACTCATCCTTAAACCTACATTGGAATCACTTACTTCTACCGTTCCAACTCCCCCACTTACACTCCTCGCAACCAACCCAAACACATTCAACGGTCTAACTGCGCTACATCAACACGGCTTCACATACCTGCCGCTGTTTCCGCCCCAGTATCTCAATTCGGGAAAGCGTTACCTCTCAATTGTAACCGCCCGCTTTAAACCGGACGCTCTAAACGAGATCCCTCCTACATTCAAACTCAAACCACCTGTTCCATCCCTTCCTGCCACAAAAACTAACCCGACTTGAATTCAAAAAGAAATACGATTCCCATAATGCAATGGCTTGAAATTGCCCTTCGTCAATGCTGAGACATCGAAAAACTGTCACCATAAATCTATCCCATACAATAACATTCAATCAACCTTTAAAAGAAGTTCTAGACATGTAAACATATAGAAAGTACAGGAAGGTAAAAAACCTTATTTCTGGGTCCGCCATACAATCCCATTTTCAATTGTTTACTATAAAAGTTATACATAAAACAAGTATATAAAAAGATAAAAAGGAGATACCTCCTACAGATTTGCCGCAAAGTTCTTTAGCAGCTATTGCACTATCCATCTAGATTGTCTATATCCTCTGGGCGGATGGTCTTCCTAGCATAACAAACACTCCATAAAAAAGATGACATTCTTACACAGGTATCAGTTGTGGATAAGGACTGTAGAAAAAGATATGCCGGGCGACATTGAGTAAAATTCAAATGTTTTAAAAAACCTAATATATAAAATTTCCTCCATTTTTTATAAAATTTACAAAAAAGGACCACATGCATTGTAGTCTGTATTGAAACATTATCACAAGGACATTTTGACAAGTTAAAACACCGGTTGTTTTGTTCAGGGAAAGTGACCATGCAATGAAAAATGTCCATTCTAAAACGGGTTAAAATAAACCTATGTTTTTGATAGGGAACAAGCCTGAGGTAAAGTTGCATATCATAGCTGGTTAATATGAGCTGGTCTCGTAAAACAGTATGCTTTAACAATTCAACAGACATCCTAATGCTCTCTAGATGTGTCAAACAATCTGCCTTCAGATCTTTCCTATTTAATTCAGCCAGACATTCTGGGTTTTTTAAATATTCCGGGTGCCCCAGATCCTGACAAAAATGTTCTATGTATCCCAACCATGCAATGTGTGTATAAAGGGTTGACCCTAGACAGTCCCTTATCACAAGTCGGTTTAGGGCAGTATACTCTGATGCCCAAACCTCGTGCCACAGCAGAATGGGTTGGATCTTGATTAAATCAACAAGAAATGGAACCCCCAATTCTGCATGACTCACAAAGGTTGAAACAGAGTTAGGTAGAGCGAGCAGATACCTTAAAAACTCATTCTCCACTAGTTGTGTTGCAGAACAATCCGCATAGCCCCATATATCAGCCCCGTATAATGCTATGCTTACACATTTCGCCTTGTAAAATGCAAGAATTTCTCGTGGCGGGTTAGTACCTAATCTTATGGCAAACCTACGCAGGGCCCGGCAGGCACTTCTAAAAAGCAGTGTCCTGGTCTTGATAGCGGGGGTCCATGAACCATCTTTATCAAATAAGACACCCAAGTACGAAAAAGTGTCAGTGAATTCAATACTGGATTCCCGGATTCTCATGTTACGAGTGCTACCTGTTTTCCTGCCGCACCTCATGATAAAAGTCTTAGATTGATTTACCTGCAAATCAAGGTCCTGCATATAGTTAACAAAATCATTCAATACCAGTTGCATGGAGATAGGGGTGCATGCCATCAAGACAGCGTTGTCAGCATAGAGGAGTGGGGGCACAGGGCGGTGTCCTACCTGGGCCAAATCTCTTGCTTTTTATGTCAGGGCAATGCCTACGTTATTTATGTAAAGCGAGAATAGGAAAGGTGCAAGGACACAGCCATGCCTCACCCCCCTTTCTATACTAAATGGTCTTGAACATTCGCCTTTGCTACCATATCTCATTCTAGCCTTTGTACCAGAGTATAAATTCTGTAAAAAGGAGATTATAGCAGGGTCCACCCCCATATCACTCATAATTGCCGATAGTTTTGAGTGATTAACACAATCAAAGGCGGATGACAAATCAACAAACCCCAAATGCAGTTTTAAGCCTCTGATCTTCGTGTATTTTCCTATTAGAATATTCAAATTAAGACTTTGTTCAATAGTTCCCACCCCAGTCCGGAACCCATATTGTGTATTCACCAGAACACCCCTTGAATCAGCCCACTCCTGAAGTCTATTCGGTCCCCTTTTTTATATATAGGAACTATTGTTGATTCCGCACAAGTTGGAAGGAAATCTACTACACGGCATGCTCTTAAGACAAGAGTTAAAATAGGCCCCCACAGAGGGATATTGGCTTTATACAGGTCTACCGGGATGGCATCAGGGCCGGGCGCTTTACCTCCTTGGCTAGACATTATAGCATTAGTAACCTCTTTTAAGGTAAAATGTGTAATGTCAAGCGGTTTTTCATAAGCCAGGTTATCATTAGTATTAAGGGGCCGGGTGCCATCAGATTCTAGGATCTGTGCAGAATAAATTGCAGAGAAATGTTTGATCCATTCATCCTCGGGTATTGCAACCACGATCCCTGGCCCTACATCTTCTTTCAAAAGGGGAGAATTTACTATTTTCTAAAAGGTATTATTATCATTCTTACTACTTGCGTCGCATAAAGCCACCCAAGCCTCATCCCTTAACTGGCTTTTCCACTTTTTCTGGGCCTCCCTATAAGCAGACCTACATTGCTGAACCTCAGCTCTACATCTGGGGTTTCTGTGAAGTGCCTCCTTGAGTCTCTGATTGGCCTTAGTGCACTGTGTATCGAACCAGCCATTCCTATTTTTATTTGTTTTTCTGGCCGTTTGCAGATTCTCCTTCACAGACTTACTGATGTTATTATCCAGGCAAGTCTCAAAGGCCTTCCCCTCATCACGGATTCGTTTTTCCAGGAAGCCCTGCGGTGTGATCTGATGCCACCGCAGTGTGAAGCCATTAAGTGTGGCTAACTCTAGCTCTCCAGTAGGGACTTGCCCAGGACTATTCTGATCTCTAGTTAAAAAACCCATCATAATTTCTACAGATTGGGGATAATGATCGCTTAATGGTATAGAATGAGTTTTAAAATTATAGACATGGGAGCTCAGGTTGCTAGATGTTAAAACATAATCAATAATACTATAATTATTTATTCCATTAAATGTGCACCTGAATGGGGCATATGGTAATGACATTTCATTTGAGAAGGATAGACCCAACATAAAAATAAGTTAATTTAATTTGTCTTCATAGCAATTATGGGTAAAATGTGTGTTACTGGTTCCATCTAAATAGCTCATACCACATGCTTTCTCAGTATATGAACAACATAATTGGAGGTTGAATTCACCTCCCCACACAATCAATAGCTTTTTGTTGTTGTTGTTTTCCATCTTTTCCAGGTACTCGTATAATTTTCCCTGGTGCATTATCATGTCTCCACTATCAGCATTATTATAAAGATTAACCACTACCAAGGTTGTCGTACCTGTCCCTTCACATACGATCACTTGGTAGTAGGGATTAATTAGTTCTTTCACTAATTTTATAGGTGGTAAGCTGTTGGAAGCAAAGATACATAGGCCACCTTTGGGTCTACCATGAATTCCTGCTACAGCTGAGACATGAATTGTTCTAAAGCCATTCATATGAAGAGGTTCCACCAGCCAAGTCTCCTGGAGACAAATAAAATTATACCCCTCTACAAAATTATTCCATTCAGGGTTCTTAATTTTACTCCGAAGCCCTGCCACATTCCAAAATAGGAAGCTGATGCAGTCATATGGAGCATCAGAGGAGCCCCCAGCCACAGTAATTGACCGGGGATCATTATTAGGCCTGTCAGAGGTCTGTAAGGTGTTGTCTACCAATTGAATAGGATGAGATGATAATACAGTCAGTCCTTCATTGCTGGGGTATGTTAATACTTTTGCTCCCTCTTTTAGATCCTCCTCGCCTACCCCGTTCTCCCCTAATGGTCAATGTATATCTTCAAGATTTTCTAGTCGCTGAAATCTATTAGAAGTTGGGATATTATAGGGACGAAGGGTGGCAGAAGAAGGAAAGCTTGAAGGCAAAGACTGATTGGTGGGTCCTATTGAACCTGGTTGATAGAAATATCCTAATGGGAGTGCGGAAATCATATTTGAATCAATTTGGGTGGACCACGTTCTATTTAAAACATGTCCCACCAATCTTTGTGATTTAAAAGATAACACTACACAATCTCCTGGTAGAGTTTTCTGGCTCCTGCCCACCCATTTAATTCGTCTCACCATCTTCAGGTCTGCAAATAAGTGCTCCGTCAAACCAGATCTTGACCCCAGCCAATGTAATGCCTTGTTCCTGAGGGAGGTCCATGATTCAAAGTTCCTATGCTTTAAAAGGGGGACATTCGATAACACAATTACATATGGCGTGGTAGCAGGTGGACAGTCTAAAAACTCTGGTGGTTGCGTTTGCACAGTGTCTACAGATTGATTATTAGTAGACGCAGCAACGGTCTGGCAGGATTATTCCCTTTATCCCTACAGGGACCTAATTGATCTTGGCATGTTGCACTCTGGGAAGTATGGGAACCTGGGTGGTTTACTTCCCTTGCTGTATTAGCCACATCTAAATTACTACCAACTATTTCAGTCCTAGTTGACTCACTTGACAGTCGATTATTCAGTTGGTCCATGCGTATATTACATTTTGTTTCTAGTTCTTTCAAACGCATCTTTAAACCATATAGACTGTCTTTCATGAACTGTTCTAGGGATCTGACAGTTGAACATAGTGTATCCAATTTTTCATTAATTAAATTACTACACTGCATAGATTGATCTATGGGCACTGTCGGTGGATTGTTCATAGTTCTATTTTGGGTTTTAGTCCTCCTGCTACGAGGTAACTCCTTATTTGAAGAACTAACCGTGGTACATATATGTGTTTTTTTTATCCGTTTAGAGGGCAATGGAGAGTCTGATTTTGAGGAATTAATAGTGTCAGATATACTATGTATGCACCCATTCATTCCCTTGTCTGATGTTGATGCCGAACCTTTGTCACAAGTGTTTACGATCTCGTCCTTGTTAACAGAGCTTTGTGAGGTGAGTTGGGGTGAAGTGTTGTGTTTCACGCAGACTAATAGGGACTCCTCAACATTCATAATCTGCTTCTCAATTGCCCCCATGACGCCTGAGATACATTTTAACAAAGAGGTCTGAGTATGCGTTTAGGGCCGTTGTGAGGAATTGGTCCTTCCATGATCGGGTTTTAACTTTCTTGTACCCATGTTTACTCTAAATGACCCACTAGGTAGATTGCTGTGTGAAATATGTAAGTATATATTGTATAAAAATAGGTATACTGTATCTAGGGGAAGGAGTAAAACCAGATTTATTTTTTATGTCTTCCTCAATATATAAAACACGATGTCTCAGGGTGCTGGCTATACAGTCCGGACAAGGTCTTATAATTAAGCAGCAGTGATATCGTCAAATAATCAGAACAATTTAATTCTGCCAGGTCTCAAAAAGGACATACCGTCCATTTAGCATAAAAGTATAACTTGCAGTGTGTACCTGAAGTCCTTTTTGCAACCGAATACAGTAAATACGATGTCCTGGTTACTTCGCCAGAGTCCTTCCCTGATGGCCTTTGTCCACTCTTTCCGACTCTTGCCCAGGGGCTATCAACACGTGGTTGATTTCGTGAGGTGCCATGTTATCCTGACTGAGAATCAAGAGGGGTGGCCCAGCCTCCGACGGTCTCGGACGGGCGCAGACGGGCGCTGCGGGAGCCCTGTGGGATTTTTGAAGAGCCTCCTGGCGCGAACAAGTGGCATCGGCGGTGGAAAACCGCAGGTGGTGCTGGGACTCGAAGTCCTAGTCCCAGGGCAGGTCCCCCACAGGCAAAACAACCAGCAGCAGATAACGGGCATCCCGCACTGCGGGAGCCCTGTGGGATTTTTTAAGCACCTCCTGCCGCGAACAAGTGGCGTCGGCGGTGGAAAACCGCAGGTGGTGCTGGGACTGAAAGTCCTAGTCCCAGGGCAGGTCCCCCACAGGCAAAACAACCAGCAGCAGATAACGGGCGTCATAACGGGTTGCCATTCACAAATCCAAACATCAGAGCACTGTACCATACCAGTTATTATTTACACAATGTCTAAAACAATAATATTGTGATATTAAAATTTTGTGTCAAAAATAAGGATTACAAAATGATTGTGTCCCTATACATATAATGGTAAGTACAAAAATATTTCAAAAATATTGTTTCACACTAATATTGTTAACAAATATGCCAAAATAGCCTTTTTAAATATACATAGTTTAAAATAATAAATCGTAAATATTTACATATATAACATTAATTTTGTGTAAATTAAATAAATGTAATTATAATTGAATACTATATATAAATATATACTCATATAAACCCACACATATATATGTGTGTGTTTGTGTATATATATATATATATATATATATATATATATATATATATATATATATATACATATATATATTCACTGAAAAAACCATAGGTTTCAGATATGTTATAGTTAGAAATTAGCATTTAAAAAACCTTTGAAATTCACTGAAAAAACCATAGGTTTTAGGGACAGTTATAGTTAGTTGGACATTTTACTCGTACAAAACCCGTGAAATTCCCCGTTATAGTTAGTTCAGCTAACTATAACTCGCGCCCCGCAATGCACTGCTGATGACGTCACATATTACATCACTCATGACATGGTCAGTGACATCACTGATGACATCACTGATGACATCTCAAATGACATCACTGATGACATCATCCAGTGACTGTGTGTTTCTGTAAAGTTTAAATATTTTTAATATATATAGGAAAAGACGTATTGAAGAATGAGTGGGTGTGTAAGTGTCTGTATGGATGATTTAGTAGGTGCGTGACTGACTCTATAAGTGAGTGATTTAACGTATCTTACTGAATGCATGGGTTAGTGACTAAACTGGGTGAATATCTGTATCCATCTGTCTGTTGCTGTGTAAGTGGCTGCATGGGTTTGTGAATAGCTACATGAGTGTCTATAAGAGTTATTGATTTGTTGTCTGAGTATCTGTATGGGTGCCTGAGTGTTTGTGTGGATGGGGTGTGTGCGACTGTGCATAGATGTGTGAGTGGGTGATTCACTGGGTGGATGGTTTCAAGAGTGCATCTGTGATAGACTGTATGGGTGGGTAAGTGTGTGTAAGAGTGTGTTAGTGAGTGAATGTATGTCCCAGTGGTACATGTGTGAGTAACTACATATGTGAAAGGCAGTATATATGTGTGTTGGAGTATATAAATAGCTATAAGCGAGAGTGAGTGATTGTGATAGTGGCTGTATGGATGAGTGTGTGCTTGTATCAGTGATTATATAAGAGCGTAACAATGTGCTAGTATTTGTATGATTAAGTGAGCTGGTGTGTGTATAACTGTATAGGTGAGTAAATGGCAGTGTGTTTAATTATTTGCATGACTGACTAGGTGTGTGAGTACCTCTATGGATGAGTGGCGGTGTTTGAGTGTCTATATAGGAGTAAGAGTGCATATGATAGTCCTGTACTGAGTGACCATAAGTATGAGTGACTGTACGGGTGAGTGAGTGGATGTGTGTGTGTAGACCTAAGAATCAGTGAGTGGGTATGTAGTTATTGGTGTTGGAGTGTCTATGGTTTTGCGAATGGCAGTCTGTAATTTAGATTGGGTGTATCAAAGGTTATATTAGGGTGTGAAGAGCTGCATCAGATTATCACGTGGATGATGTCATCAGTGATGTCATTTGAGATGTCATCAGTGATGTCATCAGTGATGTCACTGACCATGTCATGAGTGATGTAATATGTGACGTCATCAGCAGTGCATTGCGGGGCGCGAGTTATAGTTAGCTGAACTAACTATAACGGGGGAATTTCACGGGTTTTGTACGAGTAAAATGTCCAACTAACTATAACTGTCCCTAAAACCTATGGTTTTTTCAGTGAATTTCAAAGGTTTTTTAAATGCTAATTTCTAACTATAACATATCTGAAACCTATGGTTTTTTCAGTGAATTTCAAAGGTTTTTTAAATGCTAATTCCTAACTATAACATGTCTGAAACCTACGGTTTTTTCAGTGAATTTCAAAGGTTTTGTAAATGACAATTTTTAAATGTATTAATTGTTATATTAATTTTTTCCATACTGATTTACTACATTTTTAGAAACAATTTTTTTTTACATATTTTATTTTTTAAATTACATTGTAATTACATTATACATTACATTACAAAAAATACTTTCTCAGAATGAATTACTTTAGTTTAAATACTTTGCACATAGGCAATAGACTTTTAAGTACAGTAGTTACAGTTGTTGCAATGGGCAACACATTTTCAAACACAATGCAACATTCAGCTCAATGTGAATTTCTAGTTAAATGCAATTAGTTACTTTATGGATTACTTTTCTAACCACAGGACTGGATCCTAGATTCAGTCCTGGTACATCTCCTGTAAACAGTTGAGTAAAAGCGTTTTGGTTACAGTCGTGATTTTTAAGGAATATTATTGTATTTTTAAAGTTGACACTTAGAAACTTTTTCTCATAGAATCACCAATGTTATCCTATGGAAGGAAATTCACTTAGCAGGTAAAAACTGTTATCGTTACTTTTTCTTACTCAGTGTTGGATCCTGGATCCAGCACTGGTGAATCTCCTGTAAACAGTTGAAAGAATGCGTTTAAGTCATACAGGCGATTTTTAAGGAATATTTGTAGTTTGTGAAAATCGACACTTTGAAACTTTTCTGCTGAAAACCAGACAATGGATTCCTATGGAAGAAAATATAAGTTACTGGTAAGTACGGTTAAAATTACTTTTCAGGGTCAGTGCTGGGCTAAAAGATGCAGCACTTGTTCTCTCCTGATAACAGGTGAGTAAATTGGAATTCGTACTTTGGTTGATTTTAGAGGAATATTATAAAGTTCCAAAATTCCACACTTAGAAGAATTTCCAAGTGAAACCAGTCAATGTTAGCCTATGAAGGAAATTCAAGTTACCGGTAAGTACGGTTAAAATTACTTTTCAGGACCAGTACTGGGCTGAAAGATGCAGCACTGAGGTCTCTCCTGATAACAGGTGAGTAAATCAGAATTCGGATTTCGGCTGATTTTAGAGGAATATTTGTATGTTTCAAAAATCAACACTTAGAAACTTTTTCAGCAAAAAGCAGGCAATGATATCCTATGGAAGGAAATTCAAGTTACTGGTAAGTACGGTTAAAATTACTTTTGAGGATCTGTACTGGGCTGAAAGATGCAGCACTGAGGTCTCTCCTGATAACAGGTGAGTAAATCGGAATTCGTATTTCGGCTGATTTTAGAGGAATATTTTAAAGTTCCAAAACTCCACACTTAGAAGAATTTCCAAGTGAAACCAGTCAATGTTAGCCTACGGAAGGAAATTCAAGTTACTGGTAAGTACGGTTAAAATTACTTTTCAGGACCAGTACTGGGCTGAAAGATACAGCACTGAGGTCTCTCCTGATAACAGGTGAGTAAATCGGAATTCGTATTTAGGCTGATTTTAGAGGAATATTTTAAAGTTCCAAAACTCCACACTTAGAAGAATTTCCAAGTGAAACCAGTCAATGTTAGCCTATGAAGGAAATTCAAGTTACCGGTAAGTACGGTTAAAATTACTTTTCAGGACCAGTACTGGGCTGAAAGATGCAGCACTGAGGTCTCTCCTGATAACAGGTGAGTAAATCAGAATTCGGATTTCGGCTGATTTTAGAGGAATATTTGTATGTTTCAAAAATCAACACTTGAAACTTTTTCAGCAAAAAGCAGGCAATGATATCCTATGGAAGGAAATTCAAGTTACTGGTAAGTACGGTTAAAATTACTTTTGAGGATCAGTACTGGGCTGAAAGATGCAGCACTGAGGTCTCTCCTGATAACAGGTGAGTAAATCGGAATTCGTATTTCGGCTGATTTTAGAGGAATATTTTAAAGTTCCAAAACTCCACACTTAGAAGAATTTCCAAGTGAAACCAGTCAATGTTAGCCTAGGGAAGGAAATTCAAGTTACTGGTAAGTACGGTTAAAATTACTTTTCAGGACCAGTACTGGGCTGAAAGATACAGCACTGAGGTCTCTCCTGATAACAGGTGAATAAATCGGAATTCGTATTTCAGCTGATTTTAGAGGAATATTTGTATGTTTCAAAAATCAACACTTAGAAACTTTTTCAGCAAAAAGCAGGCAATGATATCCTATGGAAGGAAATTCAAGTTACTGGTAAGTACGGTTAAAATTACTTTTGAGGATCAGTACTGGGCTGAAAGATACAGCACTGAGGTCTC
The DNA here is from genome assembly GCA_963921515.1 of Calotriton arnoldi. Lineage (NCBI taxonomy): Eukaryota > Metazoa > Chordata > Amphibia > Caudata > Salamandridae > Calotriton > Calotriton arnoldi. The sequence goes on along the minus strand of CAWUFW010000645.1, from coordinate 3,170,936 downwards.
TCCTGATAACAGGTGAGTAAATCGGAATTCGTATTTCGGCTGATTTTAGAGGGATATTTTAAAGTTCCAAAACTCCACACTTAGAAGAATTTCCAAGTGAAACCAGTCAATTTTAGCCTATGGAAGGAAATTCAAGTTACTGGTAAGTACGGTTAAAATTACTTTTCAGGACCAGTACTGGGCTGAAAGATACACCACTGAGGTCTCTCCTGATAACAGGTGAGTAAATCGGAATTCGTATTTCGGCTGATTTTAGAGGAATATTTTAAAGTTCCAAAACTCCACACTTAGAAGAATTTCCAAGTGAAACCAGTCAATGTTAGCCTATGGAAGGAAATTCAAGTTACTGGTAAGTACGGTTAAAATTACTTTTCAGGACCAGTACTGGGCTGAAAGATACAGCACTGAGGTCTCTCCTTATAACAGGTGAGTAAATCGGAATTCGTATTTCGGCTGATTTTAGAGGAATATTTGTATGTTTCAAAAATTAACACTTAGAAACTTTTTCAGCAAAAAGCAGGCAATGATATCCTATGGAAGGAAATTCAAGTTACTGGTAAGTACGGTTAAAATTACTTTTGAGGATCAGTACTGGGCTGAAAGATACAGCACTGAGGTCTCTCCTGATAACAGGTGAGTAAATCGGAATTCGTATTTTGGCTGATTTTAGAGGAATATTTTAAAGTTCCAAAACTCCACACTTAAAAGAATTTCCAAGTGAAACCAGTCAATGTTAGCCTATGGAAGGAAATTCAAGTTACTGGTAAGTACGGTTAAAATGACTTTTCAGGACCAGTACTGGGCTGAAAGATACAGCACTGAGGTCTCTCCTGATAACAGGTGAGTAAATCGGAATTCGTATTTCGGCTGATTTTAGAGGAATATTTTAAAGTTCCAAAACTCCACACTTAGAAGAATTTCCAAGTGAAACCAGTCAATGTTAGCCTATGAAGGAAATTCAAGTTACCGGTAAGTACGGTTAAAATTACTTTTCAGGACCAGTACTGGGCTGAAAGATGCAGCACTGAGGTCTCTCCTGATAACAGGTGAGTAAATCGGAATTCGTAGTAAGGCAGATTTTAGAGGAATATTTGCACAATGGTGAAGGGAGGGGGCGGGGCCTGAGGTGACATCTGTGCAAACGCGCCCCGTGGCGCGTTTTAAGTTGGGGGATTAAGTCCCCTTGAATCATGAGGTTCCCTAGGGGCCAACTAGCCCACCATGAACCTCCAGTATGCGCCAGGGGCTGCGTTGCAGAGACGTGTAGAGAGGCCACACCCCTTTTACACCTCTCTGCAACGCAGCTCTGTGGCGCTTTCTGGATGTACCTGTTGGGCTAGTTGGCCCTCAGGACCCTCAGGATTGAAGGGGATTTAATCCCCCATCTTAAAACGCGCCACGGGGCCTGTTTGCACACATGTCACATGAAGCCCCGCCCCTCCCTTCACCACTGTGCAAACGCGCCCTGTGGCGCGTTTTAAGTTGGGGGATTAAGTCCCCTTGAAGCCTGAGGGTCCCTGGAGTCCAACTAGCCCACCATATACCTCCAAAAGCGCCACAGAGCTGCGTTGCAAAGAGGTGTAAAAGGGGCGTGGCCTATGTACACGTCTCTGCAAGGCAGCCCCTGGCGCATACTGGAGGTTCCTGGTGGGCTAGTTGGCCCCCAGGGACCCCCAGTATTCAAGGGGAATTCGTTCCTCTCTGCAAACGCGCCAGGGGGCGCGTTTGCAGAGTACTGCAGGGAGGGGGCGGGGCCTCCGGCACGATGCCGGTCGTTTTTTTTTTTTTTTTAATGGGAGGGGGCTGCGTGGCCCCCTTCCCTTGCCCACTTTGGCCCCGGGGACCCCATCCCCCGGGGCCTGAGCATTTCTTTTTTTTTTTAATTTAAAAAAAAACGGGAAGAGGGCCGCGTGGCCCCCCTTCCCTGGGCCTGTATTGGCCCCGGGGACCCCATCCCCGGGGCATGGCCTCGATTTTTTATTTTTTTCTTTGGAGGGGGCTGCGTGGCCCCCTCCTCAGGCCATTTAAGGCCCCGGGGACCCCATCCCCCGGGGCCGACCTTTCCCTTATTTAAAAAAAAAAAAAAATTGAACTTTGGGGAGGGGGCTGCGTGGCCCCCTCCTGGGCCACTTATGGCCCCGGGGACCCCATCCCCCGGGGCCTGGCCTCACGTTGGAGACTGTGGGGGGGTCCCCAATCACCCCACAGTCCCAGCCGGCTCCCCGCCTCCTGCGGAAGCCGGCATTGCTTTCCACATGGGGAGCAGCTAACATGCTGCTCCCCATGTGGAAAGCAATTGGTTTGCATTTTGAAAGAGAGAGCAGGTTTCCTGCTCTCTCTTTCAAAATGCAAACTAAGTTTGCTATGACAGGACGGAGCCGCGAGGCTCCCGTCCTGTCATAGCAAACAGCAGTGTCCCGGGGTAGGCACCCCAGGACACTGCAGGAGCCGGACCTGGGGGTGGTGGTCCCCAGGGCCATCAAGGAGCTCCAGGAGGGGGCGCGTGGCCCCCTCCCATTCAGTGCACAGCCCCGGGGAGGTGGTGGTCCCGGGGCTTGGGGTCCGTAACGGACCCCCATATTTAAATGTTTAGTGCCCCGGGAGGTGGCGGTCCCCGGGGCATGTGGGGGCTGGAGCCCCCACACAGGTTTAAAAAAGAAGCCCGGGGAGGTGGCGGTCCCGGGGCTGCGGGAGGGCTCAGAGCCCTCCCGCCATCATTTTTAAATAAAGCCCCAGGGGTGGCGGTCCCCGGGGCTTGGGGGCCTTAGAGGCCCCCCCGACATAAATTAAAACCCCCCCACCATGCCCCCGGGACTTGGGCCACCTGGGGGCCAATTAACATCGAAGCGCGGGAGACCGCGCTTCGATTTTTTCCGGCAGGATCCGCGCTCCCTGAGCGCATCCTGCCGAAAAAAAAAAAAAAAAAAAAAAACTTTTTGCCCAGGGGGTCCTTGTGAGCAGACCTAGGGGCTCAGGGTGTTTCTACCCTGCCCCCTTTGTGCGTTTTGCGCACTTGTTTCTGTCCCTCGGTTCTACCGAGGGACAAAATGGCTGCCAACACTTCCTGATTTGGAGTGTTGACAGCCAATTAGCATGCAGCTCGTGATCGGGAGGGTGCGCGAATCCGACGCGGCCATAGATATATATGTACTTTTACTTTTGATTTTCTCAGCAACTACTGAACGGATTTACACCATTTAACAAAAGGGTTCTTTCTGAACCAAGAACTACCTCTTTGCCAAATTTGGTGTAATTCCGTTCAGCAGTTCGGGCTGTAGCCGTGTCTAAAGTTTCCTATGGAAAAATGAATGGGAAAACGCGTTTTGGGACCCCCCTTTTCTCGGCCCCCGCTGACGAATCACCCCGAGACTTTCAGGGTAGGAGCGGACCGGAGCGCCCCACAAAGTTTGAAAATTTTGCGAAGATACGTCAACCGGCAAGAGAGTTATTTCAAATAGAATGTCGCGGATTTCCTATGGAAAATAGGTTCTAACTATAACTATCTACTGGCGACCGCCAGTAGATATATATATATATATATATATATATATATATATATATATATAAATATTCACAGAAAAAAACACAGGTTTCAGGGACGTTGTAGTTAGGAATTAGCATTTAAAAAACCTTAGAAATTCACTAACAAAAAACACAGGTTTCAGGGATGTTATAGTTAGGCTGACATTTCACTCGTACAAAACCAGAGAAGTTCAGCCATTATAGTTAGCTGAGCTAACTATATCTCGCGCCCCCGCAATGCACTGCTGATGATGTCACATATTATATCACTCATGACATTGTCAGTGACATCACTGATGACATCACGGATGACATCTCAAATGGCATCACTGATGACATCACTCATGACATCATCCAGTGACTGAGTGTTTCTAAAAAATTTAAGAATTTTATATATATATAAATACGCCAAGGTGTATTGAAGAATGAGTGGGTGTATGAGTGTCTGAATGGATGATTTAGTAGGTGCGTGACTGACTGTATAAGTGAGTGATTAAACGTGTCTTAGTGAATGCATAGGAGAATGACTAATCTGTGTGAATGTCTGTATCAGTCTGTCAGTTGGTGTGTAAGTGACTTCATGGGTTGGTGAGTAGGTACATGAGTATCTATATGGGTTTATGATTGGTTGTCTGAGCACCTGTATGGGTGACTGAGTGTCTGTGTGGGTGGGTGGGGGTGTGTGACTCCCTGCATGGAAGTGTGACTGGGTGATTCACTGGGTGTATGGGTTCATGAGTGTGTCTGTGAGGTGCTGTATGGGTAAGTGAGTGTGCGTATGGCTGTGTTGGTGAGTGAATGGGTGTCAGTGGTGTATGTGTGAGTAACTACATATGTGAAAGGCAGTATATGTGATTGTTGGAGTATATAAGTGACTATATGTGAGAGTGAGTGATTGTGAGAGTGGGTGTATGGATGAGTGTGTGCTTGTGTCAGTGATTGTATAGGAGATGTGTTAGTATCTGTATGAATAAGTAAGGTAGTGTGTGTATAACTGTATAGGTGAGTAAATGGCAGTGTGATTGATTCTTTGGGTGACTGACTAGGTGTGTGAGTAACTCTATGGGTGAGTGGCGGTATGTGAGTGTCTGTATGAGTGTATGAGTGCATATATCAGTGGCTGTATTGATGAGTGACTGCGTGTTTGAGTAACTGTATGGGTGAGTGAGTGGATGTTTGCAGACCTATGAATCAGTGAGTAGGTATGTACTAACTGGTATTGGTGTGTCTATTGTTTCGAGAATGGTAGTCTGTATTTTAGAGTGGGTGTATGAAAGGGTATATTAGGGTGTGAGGAGGTGTATCAGATATTAAGTGGATGATATCATCAGTGATGTCATCAGTGATGTCATTTGAGATGTCATCAGTGATGTCATCAGTGATGTCACTGACCATGTCATGAGTGATGTAATATGTGATGCCATCAGCAGTGCATTGCGAGGCGTGAGTTATAGTTAGCTCAGCTAACTATAATGGCTGAATTTCTCTGGTTTTGTCACGTGAAATGTCAGCCTAACTATAATGTCCCTAAAACCTGTGTTTTTTTAGTGAATTTCTATGGTTATTTAAATGCTAATTCCTAACTATAATGTCCCTGAAACCGTTGGTTTTTTCGGTGAATTTCTAAGGTTTTTTAAATGCTAACTCCTAACTATAACTTCCCTGAAACCTCTGATTTTTTCAGTTAATTTCTAAGATTTTTAAATGCTAATTCCTAAGTATAATGTCCTTGAAACCTATGTTTTTTTCAATAAAATTCAACGTTTTTGTAAATCATTTTATTTATGAAAAGATGATAGGAACTATTTTTTAATTTTTTGTCTATGTTTTTTAAAATAATTTTATGATGTTTTAAAATAATTATAATCTGTTTTTAAAAATATATATAACATGGCTGATGAAAGATTTATAGTGTTATGTATTTGAATTAACAATGTTTTATTGTTTGTAAATTTGTACAGTGGGATATTATATAATAGACTTTTGAATTGAAAAAAAAAAAAAATGTATACCATATTTTTAAAGTATTTTTTGCTAAATTAAAATTTGTATGATTTGTTTTAATACTATGAAAGTTGTTTTGTTATTTTCTTATGAAAACTATATATTTTATGTATATATATATTTTTTTAATTTAGAGAAAAGGGTCGCGCATCATACGCGACCCTACGCGGTGGGTGCCCAGATCCGTTACACGAATGTCACTCTAAAAAACACATTCAGAATGAATTAATATATATTTTTGACGTAGAGGTTTATTACTGAGTACATAAAAATAGTAATAAAGCTGTTATAAATTTGTTTTCAAATGTTTTTAACAGATTTTTGTGGATGAGGTGGTATCGCGTACGGGATACGGATCTACACGTTGGGTGCGCGAATCCGTTATACGAATTTAACCCTGAAATACATACTTACACTCAAATAATATATTTTTGAAACAAAGAGGTTTATTAATCAATGCTATAAATTACTATTAGTATTCTTGTGTAATATTTTTAAGATGTTTAAAGCATATTTTCGCGTACGCGGTACCATTGTGCACTGGACGCGTACGGATCTCGAATCCTGCTGTCACGTATTTCCAGGTTTGCGTAGGAGACGTGACTCCAGTGTAATTTCAAAAGTATGAAATATGAATGTTGCTAATATAAATATCTGTTTTGCATGAACAGTTTTCATTGAAATACTTTGAAACACAATATCCTGATAGTAATTTACAGTTTTAGATGACATTAAGTACATTTCACGGGTGCGCGACGGATACACGTAGGGAGCGCGACCCCTACGCGACTCCATGTGACATAGAAAGAAAGCTTGTCATTGGTTGAACAGCTTTTCATTCTGTTGGTGGGTGGAACCAAGACCTTTTACAGTCCTTTCTTTTTGGGGGTGTCTGTTTAAACACTACCTATTTTGTAGGCTCTGTGAATTTAGATTTTGTTTTGTGTTTTTCATTTTTGAGAACTCAAAATTACATCAGCATTCCCTGAGAACCACGAGGAGGAGATGGTTGAGGTGCAGGAGCCAGCGAGGAAGAGGAAAGAGAGTGTGGTATGGGCTTTTTCACCGTGCCCGAAGGTGAAAAAAAAGTTAATGCAAGAAAGGTGACATGCACTATCCATCACAAAGTGCTGTCAAGAGGCTCAGAGAAGAAGTACTCTTGTGGTACTTCTTCTATGAAAAAACATCTGGAGACCATCCATCCTATTTGCCTGGCACGTGAGGTGGAGCGTCGAAGATAGGAAGAAGCAGACAACAATGATGAACAACAACCATCAACATCTGCAGGGGTTGTTTTGACCACTCTACAACCCCTGATAGTTCTGGAGTGGGCAGATGCTGCCATCCACTGCCGCCTCTGCCTTACAACACTGTGTGTGGGAGAGCTATCTATTGATGCCATCAAGATGCTCCTCAAAGGTCACAATTGTTATATATATTTTTTTGTTTTGTTCCTTATGGTTCTATATTAAATCGAAACAGCACAATTGGGCTCTTTTACTTTTATTTTTTGTTTAAAAAAAATGAAAAACACCCCCCCCCCAAAAAAAATCCGAAAATCCGAAAAAAAATATAAAACTGTTCTATAAAAAAAAAGGTTTTAATGGAACCACATAAACTGGTAAAAAATAGAAAAATTGTACGTAATTAAAGGGATTGCTTGTATGAATGTTTGTATGATTATTGTTAGAATTGTGTATAAGTAGTGTCTCAGTGAGTGAATGAGTACATGGGTAGTGTTTGAGGGAATGGATGAGTTCAGCCATAGTGCCTGAGTGATTGCATGAGTGCATCGATATTGCGTGGGTGATTGTATGAGTGCAGGGGTACTGAATGGGTCATTGGAGGAGTGCATGGGTACTGCATGAGTAAAATGATGACTGCAAGAGAAATGCCTGTGTCATTTGAAGAGTGCTTGGTTAGTGCCTGAGGGAATGGATGGGTGCATGTGTAGTGCCTGAGTGAATGGTTGAGTGTAAGACTAGTGGCTTAGTGATTGCATAACTGCATGGGTAGTGCCTCAGTGATTGCATGAGTGCATGGGTACTGCCTGGGTGATTGCATGAGTGCAGGGGTAGTGTGTGAGTGAATGTATGAGTGTATGGGTACTACCTGAGTGAATGGTTGAATGCAAAAATAGTCCCTGGTTGATAGTATGACTGCGTGCGTAGTGCCTGAGTGATTGCATGAGTGCAGGGGTACTACCTGGGTTATTGCATGAGTGCATAGGTAGTGCCTCAGTGAATGGATGAGTGCATGGTTAGTGCCTGGGTCATTGGATGAGTGCATGGGTAGTGCCGGAGAGAATGGATGAGTGCATGGGCAGTTCCTGAGTGAATGGTTGAATTCAAGAATACTGCTTGAGTGATTGCATAAGTGAAAGGGTAGTGCCTGGGTGATTGCATGAGTGCAGGGATAGTGCCGGGTGATTAGATGAGTGTATGGGTAGTGCCTGAGTGAAAGGTGAGTGCAAGGGTAATGTCTGGGTCATTGTATGAGTGCATGAGTAGTGTCTGAGAAAATGAATGAGTGCATGGTTAGTGCCTGAGTGAATAGTTGAGTATGAGAGTAGAGCGTGAGTGATTGCATGACTGCAGGGGCACTGCCTGGGTGATTGGATCAGTGCATGGGTAGTGCCTGAGTGAAAGGATGAGTGCAAGGGTAATCCCTAGGTCATTCCATGAGTGCATAGGTACTGCCCAGAAGAATGGATAAGTGTATGTGTAGTGTTTGAGTGAATGATTGAATGCAAGAGTAGTAGTACTGCCTCAGTTATTGCATGAGTGCATGGGTAGTGCCTGAGTGACTTCATGAGTGCAAGAGTAATGTCTGGGTGATTAGATCAGTGCATAGGTACTGCATGAGTAAAAGGATGACTGCAAGAGTAATGCCTGGGTCATTTGAAGAGTGCATGGGTAGTGCCTGAGGGAATGGATAGGTGCATGGGTAGTGCCTGAGTGAATGGTTGAGTGCAAGAGTAGTGGCTGAGTGATTGCATAACTGCATGAGTAGTGCCTAAGTGGTTGCATGAGTGCATGGGTACTGCCTGGGTTATTGCATGAGTGCATAGGTAGTGCCTCGGTGAATGTATGAGTGCATGGTTAGTGCCTGGGTCATTGGATGAGTGCATGGGTAGTGCCTGAGAGAATGGATGAGTGCATGGGTAGTTCCTGAGTCAATGGTGGAATTCAAGAATACTGCTTGAGTGATTGCATAAGTGCATGGGTAGTGCCTGGGTGATTGCATGAGTGCACGGATAGTGCCTGGGTGATTGGATGAGTATATGGGTTGTGCCTGAGCGGTTGCATGAGTGCAGGGGTACTACCTGGGTGATGGGATGACTCGATGGGTAGTGCCTGTGTGAATGAAACAATGCAAGGGTAATGACTGTGTCTTCCTATTAGTGCAAGACTTGTGCTTCAGAGAATAGATAACTACATGGGTAGTGCCTAGGTGATTGCATAACTGGAGAAGTAGTGCCTGGGTGATTCGATGACTGCATGGTTACTGCCTCAGTGAATAGATCAGTGCATGTGTAGTTCCTGAGTGAATAGATGAGTGCATAGGTAATGTTTGACGGAAATGCATGATTGCAACAGTAGTGCCTGAGTGATTGTATGACTGCATGGATAGTGCCTGGGTGATTGCATGAGTGCAAGGGTTGTGCCTGGGTGATTGGATGAGTCTATGGGTATTACCTGAGTGGAATGATGGATGCAACGGTAATGCCTGGGTAATTGGATGAGTGCATAGGTAGTGCCTGAGTGATTGCATGAGTGCAGGGGCAGCGCCTGCGTGATTGGATGAGTGTATGGGTACTGCCTGAGTGGAACGATGGATGCAAGAGTACTGACTCGGTAATTGGATGAGTGCATGGGTAGTGCCTGGGTGATTGCATGAGTGCAGAGGTAGTGTGTGAGTGAATGGACGAGTGCATGGGTACTACCTGAGTGAATGGTTGAATGCAAAAATATAGTCTGGGTGATTGGATGACTGCATGTGTAGTGCCTGAGTGATAGCATGGAATATAGCATGCTACAACGCATGCAATCACATTGCGTTCCTTAACAATGCGGTCGTTACAACGACCGCGTTGTTAGAACACGGTGCCATTACAACGAAAGTCATCAAAGTGACTTGCAGTAGATGGCGCTCTAACATTAGGAATAGTATAATTTACTATTCCAACTCCAGCCTACGCAACAGTAGGGAGGGTGTTGGAATAGTATATTATACTATTCCTTATGTTAGAGCGCCATCTACTGCAAGTCGATGTAATGACTTGCGAAGTAATGGCATCACGTTCTAACAACGCGGTCGTTGAAACAACCACATTGTAAAGGTATCGCAATCTAATGACCGCGATGTAAAGGTTGTTTCCCGATTGCATGAGTGCAGGGGTGCTGCCTGTGTGATTAGATGACTCGATGGGTAGAGCCTGTGTGAAAGAAACAATACAAGGGTAATGACAATGTCTTTCTATTAGTGCAAGACTTTTGCTTCAAAGAATGGATAAGTGCATGGGTAGTGTGTACGTGAAAGGACGACTGCCTGCCTTATTACTTGAGTAACATAATGATAATTTTCAAATAGTCTAAAGGATCAACATTAATTATATTAGAAACAAATAACATATAATTAAACATTAAACATTTTTCACGTTATCATGCATATTATATTATGTATTCTTACCTTTTAAATAATTTAGATACATTACTCAGTACAAGTACTTTAGAATAGTATTGTCCTACACAGCATTAAAACTCTTCTCAAACTTCAACAGTACCTACTATACTATAAAGAAGAAGAAGAAAAAATGTTAATTAATGATAATAGCTTACTGAAATAATAATATTATATTTTTAGAAACTCATCATAATTTTAGAATTACATAACATTTTCAGATTCCTTTTTTGCTGTTCTCAGATTCCACTTAACTTCACCAGACACAGTGATTTCAATGTGGTATCATCATTGAACAGCGGGGAAAAAAACAATCAAATTGATTGTAGAAAAAAAAACAAATCAGTGTAAAACATCTTTTCAATGTGTGTACCTATATGCTTTTCTATCTACACTTTGTTAATTACTTTCTTCATCTACATAAACTCTATTATTTATCTTAAATACAATTGCCAAAATATAAACTCTCATTTACATCTGGTACAAAATAGACAACAAATATATAAACTATTTTCTTTTAAACAGAATTTTCCGAATCCACTATCAATTACTGCAAATAATAATCCAAACACTAATTATGAATAGTGATAGTTTGCATTCCTGTTTACTTTCTGTTCACATCCACCCAATTGGCCGATTGATGTATTCAAAACTTTGGCTTCAAAAATAGCAAATTTGAATTTGGTAATTCATAAGGCAATCTAGGTTTGAATTCCAAGTGGGCATCATTGCAATGTGTCCATCCTTTATTACACTTTAAATATACAGTATAGTGTCCAGTTGTTGTAGAAGGTCCATCATGGAAAAAAATACTGCTTTAAAAGTTCTTCCTGAAATAGATATTTGACGCATTAAATTTTTAAATTTTCGTTTCCAATTTTCTTCCATTTGCTCTATAAGGTTGTAGCATTAAAATGAGATATTTTCCAAATCTTTCTATATGTAATGTGGACAACATCTCTGATCTACAATGCGAACATCTCATATCCTGATTGGCTGTTTTTATCAATTTGTTAGATGGTACTGATTTGCAGTCTGGTATCGTTGTAAAATTAAAATTAGATATTTTCTAAATCTTTCTATATGTAATGTAGACAACGCCTCTGATCTACAATGTGAGCATCTCATATCCAATTTGTCAAAAGGTACTGATTCACAGTCTGGTATTGTCAAGTATAGGAATCGTTCTGTTTGTATTTCAGTGGTAGAAGTAAATGATTAGTCTTCACATTTATGTTCCCATCTGTAACTTAGTCCAAAAAGGTTTTCAATCTGTATTCCTTCATCTTCTAATACTCCAAGCATAAGCATTAGGAATTGTTGTACATCTTGTTGTATATTCAAAGTAAATGTTAAAGAACCAGTACATATATCAAAAAGATGTCAAACACCAGAAGCAGTATGCATTTTACTTCTATTAGTTACCAACTGTTCAGATACATGTTGTAGTAAAGAACAGAGGGGCATATTAGCAAGAAGAGGCGATAATCATCGCTAACCCTGCTTAGCGTGATTTTTTTATCGTCGGCTATCGCTGGAATATATCGCCACGCTAACGCTGTATTAGCAACGATTAGCGCTATGGCGATGAATATTCCAGCGATAGCGGGGGAAATGGGCCAACATCGCTGAAAAACCAGCGATGTTGCATGGAGAAGGGAGAACACCTTGCTGATATGACCCTGTGGTCGTATCAGCATAATCCACCCCCATGTTAGGTATGGCTAACACCTGCTAATTGCAGGTGTTAAATAAATAGCGATGACCCCGGTTAGCGCGACTTTTCACGTCGCTAACTGGGGCCATGGCCACCTTGCTAATAGGCGATAGGCCTGTTAGCGAGTGTTTCCCAGGTTTGTTCGTCGGAACGCCCACTTTGCATGTCATTAGCGATAAATATCGCTGACATGCAAAGCGGTAAAAAAACGGGCGCTAATGCCCGCAACCTGTCGCTAACTGCTGTTAGAGACAGTTTGCTGATAGGGCGATATAAATATCGCCGCTTTAGCGGCAAAAAGTGCAGCTAAAGCGGCGATAGTGCCCTTGCTAATATGCCCCAGACTCTTTTTTCACATTTTCTCATATCATGTTGAAGAGCTTGTAGATAAAAGACAACATTCAGAATCACATTAGCATAACAGTTGATAGCTGAACTATTTTTCAACTGGTATCTTCTCTACACCTTCAAATTTCTCCTGATTTGTTTTCTTTTTGAACCTCAATTCCATCTTTGACATATTTCCGTTTTGGACACACTACACATTTCTCATATATGGGATATTCACCTAAATCAGGAGCATAAACTCTTTTTAATTGATTATACTCTCGTACACAATTTGCATCAGCTAAGCTTTTTCTCATCAAAATCTATCAAATACAAACCAGACAATGTTCTTACTCAAGACAATGCAACGTATGCCATTCCCTCTTTGAAAACTGTACTTTCAATATTTACAAAAGCATTATCTATACTTAAACCTTGAGATTTATGAATAGTTACTGCATATGCTACAGACAGAGGAAATTGTTTTCTACGAACATACAAATCTTTTACAAGCAAAAAACGTACAACACAACGCCCAATCTGTCTTACCTCTTTAATCTGATCAAATTTTATAATCAAAAATTCAATTTCATCTCTGTTCTGAAATTTTACAAAATCAATAACTTTTCCCATTGCTCCATTTACCAAACCTTCTTCTACATTCAAATTACGCCGTAAAATTACCCAACAGTTTATACATACATGTAAAGTCTTTTCTAAGCCTGCAGTTTTAGATACAGACTTTTACATAGAATGCAATTAAGCCTGTAGTTTCTCTGTGAGAAGAATAGTCTCTCCCTGTTGTTCAATTTTATCAATAGCTTCAATTTCCACTATTTGCTGTTTTCCCAGTTTCAAAAGTTCTTGATTAAATGTAGAACCCTTTTGCAGTGTAGACATTAGGCAAACTATAGACTTGTTTTCTCCAAGCTTATAGTACATTATTTAAGCCACTGTGGGGTATATTCACAAGAACGTGTGATAACTACCGCAGGAGTAGCGTAACGCAACTTTCAATAACGCAGCCTATCACTTGAAAATAACCCTGTGTCAACATGGAATTCACAACAAGGCGGTAGCATGCGATAGCCTGCCAAAACCGCGGACAAAGTCCGCGATACAACCACCACGATGGAGATAAAAACTCAAACCACAACACCAAAAAACACGCGATGGGCCAAAGCGCGATGAGGAAACCAGCGACAAGCAGTGCCAGGCCTGCAACACACACCTGGCAGGCATCAGAAACCTCCATAAAAGCAGAACAAAAAACCCACACACAAACTGACCAACACACAAGCACCATGGAGGCAGCCGGAGCAGGCGCAGAGGACCAGCGCAACCCCACAAGCACCCTGGACGACCAGCCTGTGACCTCGGGGACAGGGAAGGGCAAGGACAAGAAGACCAGGAAGACCAAGTTCAGTCCGCAGGCGAACAGGATCATAGTCATGGAGGTGATGGAACACCATCAACAACTCTTCGTCACCTCCGTGCATTGGGCACCAAAAATGGAATATGGCGGGACATCGTCGACAAGGTGAATCCCGTCGGAGAGCACAAGCGGACAATGGACGAGGCGATGGAATGACATCAAGCGCAAGACCAAGGATAAACTCTCCGCCAACCTGAAGGCAGCAACGCAGACCAGAGGTGGGGGCTTAGCGCCACAGCTGGATGACATGGAGGAGCTGGTGTCGACAGTCATCAGTGTGGAGACTGTGGCCGGAGTCGGGGGACCGGGCACTGCTCGACAGGACACAACACAACCGCAACAGGGTGAGTGACCACCAGGTACTGGGGGGATGGGGAGAGATGGCCACAATGGCACACATGCACAAGCAAGCAGGGCACAGTCACACCCACAATCACTCTGGGTACTCGCCCAGACCCACAGACTGTCACAATGTACAATGCCATGGTGTCTGAATGTCAACCTGTACCATGCGGCTACATACATGTGGACACATTGTAATACACCATCTCCCCTTCACATCGCAGGGGCATCATCAACACCTCCTGCAGAGCAGTCACAGCCACTCTTCACTGATGATGAGGAGGAGGACAACACCAGCATCGACATCCAAACCATCCAAGACCTCATTGACCACCTCCGCAACTCACCTCCAGGATCAGGGCAGCCCAGCTACATCCATGAGACCCCACCCACCAGCCAAACCATCCAGCAGGAGGCACCCACAGCCCCGGCACCCTCCCAAGACCCCCAGGAACAACAAATGGCCTTCCAACGCCGTGTGCTGGAGGGCCAGAGGGAGACGGCTGAGCAGGTGCGGGTGGGGTTCGAGCTCATGGCTAACAAACTGGACGCCATCCTTGGGTGTCTATGTCCCCCCCATGGTCTCCAGCGAGCCCTGACTGACATCTCTGGAGTCATGACATGGAGGGAAGAATACCTGTCCGCTCACAGTGGCCCCAGCGATGCCAGCCTTGAGCTGGCACACATGCGGAGGCTCATGGAGGACATGGTGCGGATGGAGGCGGAAAGGATGGCAGCCGCCGCTGCACATCAGCGAAATGTAGCTGGGATCTACCGTGCCCTGCATGTCCTCTTCATGGCATTGCTGCCACAAGGCGTGGCGATGATGAATGCTGCTGCCCCCACACCATCCACATCTCCGCCCCCTGGTGTGTCAGTGCCTCCCAGTGCGGCAGGCGAAACCACTCCGGCACCTGATGTGTCACTGCCACACAGTGCGGCTGACAATCCTCCTCCGGCCCCTGATGAGTCAGTGGCACACAGTGCCGCAGCCGGCACTGCAACACCTACAGGTGGGGCAGGGCACACACCCGGGGACGAGGACGTGGATGGGACTGTGGTCAGGAGGGCCAGGCACTAGCATCCATTACCGCCACCTTGCCTGTTTCTGCTTGGTGCCGCACATGGCCTCAAGGCCTACCACTGACCCCCGATACACTCCGAGGCACTCACCTTGGACAGTGACATGGACTGCCACATCCTGTTTGATGACCAATGACACGACAGACAGACTGCGGACTGTACCCTTCCTCTTCCGCAGTACAGGTCATCCCGGGATGGACACTGGCTGGCCCTCCACGGGCCCATATTGTGTGGCGTGCTCGGCATTGCCCTGTACCGCTCCAACTGCATGACTGCACTGGATGTGCAAATAAACATCCAGTGACGCACTGCTGTGTAATGTCTTACGTCATTCCTGTGTGGATGAATGTGGGGACAGTGCCTTCCCTTTCGTCAATGATGTTCATCCTGTGGGATGCCAGTAAGGGGGTGCGACATTGCATCTTGTGTAGCGGGTTCCGTGAACACTGCAGCAGGGACACACGCATCAGTCACTTCCTTGTCCGGACATGGACTGGACCACGCCCAGAGCCCACGAGTCATTGTTGCAAGCCCTGCGCTGGTCCGGCATACGGCAGGCCAGTCCACTCCGCTTACGCCCGAGGGGGGGCCCTCATTGCTACCCGTCGCAGCCGTACTCGCTAGTGGTGTGCAGGTCACAGGTCTAGTCATCAGCATGTCACAGTCACTCCCTGAGGGCAGGTTTTCACACACACCACACCCATCCGGCACAGGCATCACAGGCCATGTGACTGCGCCAACATAGGGTCCGACGACGTCACATTCCCCTCTTCCAGTGGTGACTGGATGACGGACGCCCCACGGTTCACACTCATATAGGGCCCTAAGAGTTGTTGCGCACAGGGTTAGTGGCATCTGAGGCCTTGAGTACGGCATGGGCCTACCGCCACGTGGCACAGACTGGGGTTGCACAGGGTTAGTGGCACCAGAGGCCTTGCGGACGGCACAGGCACCCCTCCACGGGACGGTGACTTGGGGTGCACTGTGTCAGTGGCACCTTGAGCTGCTGAGCGGGTGTGCAGCCTGCGATGATGCCCCGTCCAGGTGGTCCGGACAGCTCAGGTTCTGTGTGCCCTGCTGGACCGCAGTGTAGGCCAGAGCCAGCGGGCAGTGTGGGCCTACCGCCACGTGGTGTCGCTTCCGGGGTCCCAGAGTTGGTGGCACCCATTGGGCTGAGCGGGTGTGCAGCCTGCGATGGTGCCGGGTGCACTGGTATGTCCACTGCCATGGAGTAATCAAGACCCAGCACCAAACGTGAGACCTGGTGGCCTGCGGAGCGTGGCTGCATGATGAGGAGGGTGCTATGTCCACGGGCTCCGGGCTTGTGGCTTGCAGCAGCACGTGGTGGGACCTCCTGTCTACGCGCCGGTGGCGGAAGGTGAGCATTGAGGCCTGGGTGTGCATGGGCAGGCATGCTCCGATGGGCGGCAGGAGGGGTTGGGGTGCCTCTGCCTGGGTGTGCATGGGCAGGCAAGCGATGTTGTCTTGTGCAAGTGTGTGTACTGTGCCAGTGATGTATCTGGGCTCTGTTTCAGCTGACGGCTCTGAATCAGATGTGTGACCTGGTGAACTGCCCTACATACTGGCACGTGGTTGGAGACACACCGGTGGCAGCAGGTGAGCATTGTGGCCTGGGTGCGCAGGGGCGGCACTCTCTCTCTCTCTCCCTCTCTTCCTCTCTCTCTCCTCTTCTCTTTCTCTTTCTCTCTCTCCCTCTCTTCCTCATTCTCTCCTCTTCTCTCTCTCTCTCTCCCTCTCTTCCTCTCTCTCTCCTCTTCTCTCTCTCTCTCTCTCCCTCTCTCTCTCCCTCCCTCTCTTCCTCTCTCTCTCGTTCGCTCTCTCTCTGTCCTCTGATGTGCGCAGAACACACCTTCTCATCATGTTTTTTGTCCTACAGGCTGTGACCTACGTATTGTCCCGAGGGGAGCGGCCATGTGTCTTCATTTTATTTCGTTGTTCATTTTAATAAAGTTTCATTTGTTGCTTCGAAAGTGGATGTGTGCTGCTCATTTCTGTGACGACACATGCATGTCACCAGTTGTTATTGTGCGGCATCAAGCGGAATGTTCTGTACATGTTTAGGTGTGGCTGAAGTGGCATGTTTTTGGTCGGGGGGTGCCAGGGAGGGGTGGTCCTGGGGGTGGTGTCGGTGGGTGTTGTGGCCCTCTTGGGTGTCCGGGCTGCATGATGGGTGGCCCCATGGCATCTGTTGCCCTTCGGATGTGGCCCGGGGCTGTGCTCCCTTTTGTGGTGCTGGCTGCCGTCCGACTTTACACCAGGTCAGAGCAGGTGTAGATTTCCTGGTGCTAACGCGCCTTATCGCCTGCTTTGTGTTTTTATCGCGGATGTGGCTGGTCATTGTGAATGTTGAGGTGTGCTGTTGTCTCGGCTTTTGTCACGTGAACGCCTACTCTGCATCTCATTAGCGATATTTGCGAGGGTCCTCTGTGGCGATGTTTTTGCGGCTGCTATTGCGGGTAAACTGGTGCTGTGGGCTGTTAACACCGGCTTGTGAATGGGGGGGTAAATTTATCACAACTTTGGCTGCGATAAAGTGCCGTTAATTCGGCGATAGCTCCTTGTGAATATGCCCCTTTGTTTCCAATTGTAAACAAGTCCCTTAGTAGCCGACTTTCTAAAGCTTGTTTGCCATGTTTCGTCAAGACACCAATTCTTATATCTTGAAGAATATTTCCATAATCTTCATCACTTGCTTGTCGCATATTCTTAATAAATTCTTTATATTCAAAATGTAACCAAATGTTCACATTTTCAATACTTCCCAAAGATTTCCTAGTGTCTTCATGGACAAGTGTTTTAAAAACAGGTTGTCCTTTTACAGGCGTAAGTTGTAGTAGATCTCTGAATACAATTAAATGTTTTCCTCCAAACAGAACATTGTAATCGGTTTTTAAAATCTGTTTCATTCTTAAATGTACAAAGGCAAGCATTAAGTTTGAGACCATGCTCACCTCATCAATGATTAAAAGTTACATTTTCTTCAGCACTCTTGAGACTTCATTACAAGCTTCTCCAGATAGCTTCTGATATTCCAATTTATTATCATGTTCAACAGGTAGCATAAGTAATTCATGTAAAGTAATCCCTTTAATGTTGTGTGCTGCTAATCCAGTTGGAGCTGTTACAACACAAGATAAATGTGATTCTGTAGTTTTGTGTAGATAACTGGTCAAAACATTAGTTAAGAAACTTTTTCCTGTTCCAGCTTGACCGCTGATGTACATTAGAATAGGTTTAAATGATGAATATTGGCATTTTTTTCCATGTATTAAACCATGTTGTATCTGCTCTTTCACTTGTAGATATATTTCTTTCAGTTCAATATTTAGTTGTTCTTCTAACTGTTCCAACGGAATAATATCGTGTTGTGCTTGTTGCATTGCAGTTTCTACCTCATTCATGGCTATTGCTGCTTTATTTTCGAAAATTGGTTGTCCCAGTGGATCTATATTTAGTGGAGCAGAACTATGACTGTCTTGAGAACTGTCTCTAGCTATTTCAGATGCACTAGTACTTTCTTGTTCAACACTTGTAGATATGTAGGGAAACTTGTGCTTTGAATGCTATCTTTAAATGCATTAAAAGAATCTTCATAGCAGTCAAAATGTCCAAGTAATTCCGTTTCACTACGCCAAGGCTTGAACATTTGTAGAAGTGCTAAATAGAAAAATTCCCTCTTATCTGGACTTTTGCAGCTGAATTTTCTGTGATTAATAATATTTCCTTAGGCATGTTTTACCAAACATCCATCACATCCAATTACTGCATATTTTTCTTCTTTTATATTTTCTGTAACGTTTTTTTTTAAAGCTGTAATGTTGAAGTATTTCATAAAGACATGGGTTTCCCGATGTGGACTACTTTTGGGACAGTATGTATCCAACATATTAGATTTACCAATATCTGTACTTTCTGGTTCATTGAGTGCTAAGTATTCGATTTCTTGTAATGTTTTCATTACTCTATTTTGTGTGGAAGCAAGACCTAAACTTACCCAAAGAATTCCTCTTGACTTTGAATGTAAACTGGCAGAGCTCAAGTGATCCGGACATTCATAGGATCCAATCTCTCGATGGGAAAGCATCTTCAAGCTAAAGCTGTATAATATCTTGCTAAGACTCTTTTCTTGTGAAATTTCTTCCCACATTTCTTTCATCTCTGTCTTTTCAGATTTGGTTATATATGATGTAACATAGCGAGCAACAGCAATTGAATTATCTGCAACATATTGAATATCCATGTTTGCATTCCACATTTTCAAAATCACTGGATTGTAGTCATTAATATATTTTGAATCTTCGGTTCTTTTTAAGTTGTATGTATTCTTCGGAGATTTTCGAGTTATTGTATGCCTTACTGCTGACATAAAACTATTTACTCTTCCTTTAGAAATTATTGTACGTGGGAATCCAAAACGACATTTTGTATAAAATTTCCCTTTAGACTTGTATTTTCGTCAACAGTATTTTCCACACCGATGACTTTGAAACCGTAAAACCTGTTGTCTCAAGCTATCTTCTCCTCCTTCTCTTGGAATGGCACAGGTAACATACTGTTCGATGATAGACAAAACACTTTCATCAGTATCAGTTCCATATTTTGGAGCATTCTTGATCCTTGAAGGCATGTGTATATGAGGAGCACCTCTGGGTTGGTACTCTTTTTGCCAAAAGAAATCAGTAACTTCTCCAAGAGGAGGAATATTTTTATTGCAGATAAATGACATCATACTTTGAAACCTACGGTTAAAATACCTGCAGACATTTACAGGATCCAAGGAACAGAGTTCTCCAGGTGTCTTCAATTCAATATTTTTTACATTTGTATTTGTTTCTCGTAGAAATTCAAGTAAATCATCCCACGCATATTCAGCGCAGCTAAGTGTTACAAACCATGTAGGGGTACCCAAGTTTCTTAACATACATTTAAGTTCACCATGACGACAAAACTAATATTCATTGGTAGCACGTTGACATGCCATCAAATTAATGCACTGGGATTCTAAATGTTCATCTCTTTGTTGAAGTTTGTGCATGAATTCTTTTGCAGAAAGATGTTGAAGATGAACTGCTGTTTTTAATATGTGGTTCACTGCATATGAAAGTGCAGACAAATCACTTTCAAACAAAAGATGAAATATATATGAAATGCACTGTCGAAATCTTGGATCTTCAGAGTACAATCTTGTAGAGCGGTATTCTGAAGCTGGAATCTGAACAGCTCGTTCATCAAATCGTCCACCTTTTCCAGTTGGGAACAGCTGTGGAAAGCAACGAGCTTCTATACTTTTTTCCCATATACTCATGAGAGTTCCCTTTGCTTCCTTCATTTGAAATAATTCAATACTGTTTCTTATCACTTCTTTTTTTAATGTGGAGGATGTATAGTGTAATGTTCATAGATCTCTTCAGTCCTAGACTTATCCACTTTTTCTATTTGGCCCCTTGAAATTTCTGTTTCATCGTCTAAGCATATTTCCTGTTCATCGACATTTATATTCTTATAATAAATATTATTCTGTACCAGATATAATGTAGCCTTTTGAAGTTTATTAACATCTAAAAACTCTTGCCATATTTTTCGACTCTTTGTTGGTACACCATTAACTAGAATAACTACTGGGTCATTTTCCTCCCTGTGTATAGAAACAGTTTCAATATTTTTCTTAAAATCTAAATGTAAGTACACAACTCTTCCTTTCAGACCTCTTTGTGAATCTGTTGGAGGCAGCTTACCTGTTTTAGGTTCCATACGAACTATAGCCTGAAATGGATGCACAGATTGAATAAGAATGGACTCATATGCATTCAAATCTGCCAGTTCCGGACGAATAGCTACCCACTTTAAGTTATTATGTACTGCTTTAGCTGGCATTTTGTTCTCTTCTAATTTGTTTTAACAATATTTACAAATATGTTGATCTGTGGCGAACTCAAACCAACCTTCTACCAACAGATAAGCACCAAATTGCTGCCAGTTATCATTGTTTTCCTTTTCACTTTTTAAATAAAAATCAACATTCCTAGTTTGACTTCTATAGTGAGCAACCCTTCACATGTCTCTGTTGTAAGTCTCACCATATTCATGAAAGCATGCATGCATGTGTCCGTACCTTATGCTAGTGCCACCATATATAAACGAAACATACAAATAGATGCATACCTGTCTTTTATACATATAGCATCTTCAAAAGCATAAGACGTATGAGAATACATGTGCAAGTAGAAACATACCTCAGTCACAAGATCATGCAGACCTTAAAACTTCACAGACTGCAATTCTCATTTCAAGCAGACACCTAAAGTTATGCGGTGTATTTCAAGTGTACCTTTCCACAGACTCATACAAAGTAGCCTAATCACTAATCCCTCTCCCAACATGTCCTAAACCTCACATTTGTGCTGCAGCTTCACCATTCTGCAACTACTTAGGGTGTTGGGCCTAGCCAAATGTACACCAGCAACCCTTTGCATGTGTTTGTTGTAAGTCTCACCATATTCCTGAACGCATGTATGCATGTGTTTTTACCATTTTCTAGTGCCATCATATATATAAGAAACATACAAATAGACGTATACCTGTGCTTTATGCGTCTAGTATCTTCAGATGCATAACACATATCAGAATACCTGTGTAAGTAGAGACATACCTCAGTCACAAGAGCATGCAGACCTTAAAACTTCACAGACTGCACTTCCCATTTCCAGCAGACATCAAAAATTATGCGGTGTATTTCAAGTGTACATTTCCACAGACTCATACTAAGAAGCCTAATCACTTATACCTCTACCAACATGTCTTAAACCTCACTTTTCTGCTGCAGCTTCACCATTCTACTAATACTCAGAGTGTTGGGCCTAGCCAAATACAAAGCAGCAACCTTTCACATATCTCCGTTGTAAGTCTCACCATATTCCTGAAAGCATGCATGCATGTGTCTGTACCTTTTGCTAGTGCCACCATATATAAAAGAAACATACAAATAGACGTACACCTGCCTTTTATACCTCTACCATCTTCAAATGCATAAGACATATGAGAATACATGTGCAAGTAGAGGCATACCTCAGTCACAAGACCATGCAGACCTTAAAACATGCCAGACTGCACTTCACATTTCAAACAGACACCTTGATTTATGAGGCGTACTTAAAGTGTACACTTCCACAGACTCATACAAAGTACCCTAATCGCTAATCCCTCTGCCAACATGTCTTAAACCTCACTTTTGTGCTGCAGCTTCACCATTCTACTACTACTCAGGGTGTTGGACCTAGCCAAATACAAAGCAGCAACCCTTCACA
The DNA here is from genome assembly GCA_963921515.1 of Calotriton arnoldi. Classification (NCBI taxonomy): domain Eukaryota; kingdom Metazoa; phylum Chordata; class Amphibia; order Caudata; family Salamandridae; genus Calotriton; species Calotriton arnoldi. Next base: position 3,148,498 of record CAWUFW010000645.1, on the reverse strand, counting down.
TGTCTCTGTTGTAAGTCTCACCATATTCCTGAAAGCATGCATACATGTGTCAGTACCTTTTTCTACTGCCGTCATATATAAAAGAAACATACAAATAGACGTATTCCTGTGCTTTAAACATCTAGGGGCATATTATCAAGAACGGCGTTAAAAATTATCGCCGCTTTGGCGGCAGAAAACTGCCGCTAAAGCGGCGATTATGGGCTTGATAATATGCCCTTGTGAATTTCAATAGAAGTCCATGTTCTGGTGTGAACATGGACTTCTATTGAATTCTCAGGGCATATTATCAAGCCCATTATCGCCGCTTTAGCAGCAGTTTTCTGCCGCTAAAGCGGCGATAATTTTATCGCCGTTCTTGATAATATGCCCCTTAGTATCTTCAGATGCATAACACATCAGAATACCTGTGTAAGTAGAGACATACCTCAGTCACAAGATCATGCAGACCTTAAAACTTCACAGACTGCACTTCGCATTTCAAGCAGACACCGAAATTATGCAGTGTATTTCAAGTGTACCTTTCCACAGACTCATACAAAGTAGCCTAATCACTAATCCCTCTGCCAACATGTCTTAAGCCTCACTTTTCTGCTGTAGCTTCACCATTCTACTACTACTCAGAGTGTTGGGCCTAGCCAAATACAAAGCAGCAAACCTTCACATGTCTCTGTTGTAAGTGTTACCATATTCCTGAAAGCATACATGTATGTCTGTACCTTTTCCTAGTGCCACCATATATAAAAGAAACATACAAATAGACATACCTGTGTTTTATACATCTAGCATCTTCAAATGCATAAAACGTATGAGAATACATGTGCAAGTAGAGACATACCTCAGTCACAAGACCATGCAGACCTTAAAACTTTACAGACTGCACTTCCCATTTCAAGCAAACACCTAAAATTTTGCAACGTATTTCAAGTGTACCTTTCCACAAACTCATACAAAGTAGCCTAATCAGTAATCCCGTAATCTCTCTACCAACATGTCTTAAACCTCACTTTTGAGCTGCAGGTTCACCATTCTGCAACTACTTAGGGTGTTGGGCCTAGCCAAATGTAAACCAGCAACCCTTTGCATGTGTTTGTTGTAAGTCTCATCATATTCCTGAAGCATGTATGCATGTGTCTGCACCTTTTCCTGGTGGCATCATATATAAAAGAAAAACAGAAATAGACGTATACCTGTGTTGTATATATAAAGCATCTTCAAATGCATGACATGTATGAGAATACATGTAAAGTAGAGGCATACCTCAATCACAAGACCATGCACACCTTAAAACTTCACAGAATGCACTTCCCATTTCAAGCACACACCAAAAATTATTCGGCATATTTCAAGTGTACCTTTCCAGAGACTTATACAAAGTAGCCTAATCACTAATCCCTCTGCCAACATGTCTTAAACCTCACTTTGTGCTGGAGCTTCACCATTTTACTACTACTCACGGTGTTGCGCCTAGCCAAATACAAAACAGCAACTCTTCACATGTCTCTATTGTAAGTCTCACCATATTCCTGAAAGCATGCATGTGTCTGTACCTTTTGCTAGTGCCATCATTAATAAAAGAAACTTACAAATAGACGTACACCTGTCTTTTATACATCTACCATCTTCAAATGCATAACACATCTGAGAATACATGTGCACGTAGAGACATACCTCAGTCTCAACACCATGCAGACTTTAAAACTTGACAGACTGCACTTCACATTTCAAACAGACACCTAAATGTATGCGGCGTACTTCAAGTGTACCTTTCCACAGACTCATACAAAGTACCCTAATCACTAAACCCTCTGCCAACATGTCTTAAACCTCACTTTTGTGCTGCAGCTTCACCATTCTACTACTACTCAGGGTGTTGGACCTACCCAAATACAAAGCAGCAACCCTTCACATGTCTCTGTTGTAAGTGTTACCATATTCCTGAAAGCATGCATACATGTATGTCTGTACCTTTTGCTAGTGCCACCATATATAAAAGAAACATACAAATAGACGTATACCTGTGTTTTATACATCTAGCATCTTCAAATGCATAAGACGTATGAGAATACATGTGCAAGTAGAGACATACCTCAGTCACAAGAACATACACACCTTAAAACTTCCGAGACTGCACTACCAATTTCAAGCAGACAACTAAAATTATGTGGTGTATTTCAAATGTACCTTTCCACAGACTAATACAAAGTACCTAATCACTTATCCCTCTGCCAACATGTCTTAAACCTCACGTTTGTGCTTCAGCTTCACTATTCTGAGACTACCCAAGGTGTTGGGCCTAGCCAAATAAAAAGCAGTAACCCTTTGCATGTCTCTGTTGTAAGTCTCACCATATTCCTGAAAGCATGCATGCACGTGTCTGTTCCTTTTCCTAGTACTATCATACATAAAAGAAACTTTCAAATAGACGTATACCTGTTTTTTTAAACATCTAGCATCTTTAAATGCATAAGATGTATGAGAATACATATGCAAGTAGAGACATACGTCAGTCACAAGACCTTACAAACCTTAAAACTTGACAGACTGCACTTCCCATTTCAAACAGACACCTAATGTTATGTGGTTTATTTCAAGTGTACATTTCCAAAGACTCATACAAAGTAGCCTAAACACTAATCCCTCAACCAACATGTCTTAAACCTCACTTTTCTGCTCCAGCTGCACCTTTCTACTACTACTCAGAGTTTTGGGCCTAGCCAAATACAAAGCAGCAACCCTTTACATGTCTCTGTTGCAAGTCTGACTATATTCCTGAAAGCATATATGCATGTCTCTGCACCTTTTCCTAATGGAATCATATGTAAAAGAAACATACAAATAGACGTATACCTGTGCTTTATACGTCTAGCTTCTTCAGATGCATAACACGTATAAGAATACATGTGCAAGTAGAGAAATACCTCAGTCACAAGACCATGCAGACCTTAAAACTTTACAGACTGCACTTCCCATTTCAAGCAAACACCTAAAATTTTGCAACGTATTTCAAGTGTACCTTTCCACAGACTCATACAAAGTAACCTAATCAGTAATCCCGTAATCCCTCTAGCAACATGTGTTAAACCTCACTTTTGAGCTGCAGGTTCACCATTCTGCAACTGCTTAGGGTGTTGGGCCTAGCCAAATGTAAACCAGCAACCCTTTGCATGTGTTTGTTGTAAGTCTCATCATATTCCTGAAGCATGTATGCATGTGTCTGCACCTTTTCCTGGTGGCATCATATATAAAAGAAAAACACAAATAGACGTATACCTGTCTGGTATATATAAAGCATCTTCAAATGCATGACATGTATGAGAATACATGTAAAGTAGAGGCATACCTCAATCACAAGACCATGCAGACCTTAAAACTTCACAGAATGCACTTCCCATTTCAAGCACACACCAAAAATTATACAGCATATTTCAAGTGTACCTTTCCAGAGACTTATACAAAGTAGCCTAATCACTAATCCCTCTGCCAACATGTCTTAAACCTCACTTTGTGCTGCAGCTTCACCATTCTACTACTACTCACGGTGTTGCGCCTAGCCAAATACAAAACAGCAAGCTTCACATGTCTCTATTGTAAGTCTCACCATATTCCTGAAAGCATGCATGTGTCTGTACCTTTTGCTAGTGTCATCATTAATAAAAGAAACATACAAATAGACGTACACCTGTCTTTTATACATCTACCAACTTCAAATGCATAAGACATCTGAGAATACATGTGCAAGTAGAGACATACCTCAGTCACAAGAGCATGCAGACCTTAAAACTTCACAGACTGCACTTCCCATTTCAAGCAGACACCGAAAATTATGCGGTGTATTTCAAGTGTACATTTCCACAGACTCATACAAAGTAGCCTAATCACTAATCCCTCTACCAACATGTCGTAAACCTCACTTTTCTGCTGTAGCTGTACCTTTTTACTACTCCTCAGAGTGTTGGGCCTAGCCAAATACAAAGCAGCAACCCTTTACATGTCTCTGTTGCAAGTCTCACCATATTCCTGAAACCATGCATGCATGTGTCTGTACCTTTTCCTAGTACTATCATACATAAAAGAAACATATAAATAGATGTATACCTGTGTTTTATACGTCTAGCATCTTCAGATACATAACATTTATGAGACTACATATTGAAGTAGAGACATACCTCAGTCACAAGACAATACAGACCTTAAAACTTGACAGACTGCACTTCCCATTTCAAAGAGACACCTAAAATTATGCGGCGTACTTCAACTATACATTTCCATAGACTCATACAAACTACCATAGTCACTAATCCATGTACCAATGTACAAATATTAGTATGCACAAACTATTTCAATCATCATTTCACTACAATAAAATAACTTACAATACACATCTGTGCATTTCATAACATATTTCAGTCATCACAGTTCTCAAATAATTTCAAAAGTTTGAAAATAAAGCTTTTCACATCTAATAATATCACTACAAACAGTAAAGCGCTACTACATAATACATAACACACCTCACAAATTTGTAACTCACCTTTGAAATAGTATTGCAGAATATGAAAAATCAGAAACTCATAAAAGATTTTCATTTGCACACAAAAAATGCAATGCACCACTCTCAACAACGTAAAACCAGTACTGGCAAACTTCCCCTCTCTTTCTGCACACAAATAAATTTAAGGAACAAATCAAATTGCTTTCTACATCATTTCAAATTGTGAAACACATTTCTATTGGTTAGACATATCAACCCTTTCTAACTGTCTTCTAAAAGTGCCGAAACTGGTTTTCTGGAGTCGCAGTGTAGCGTCACGATGGGGCCGCAAACCCTTACGGGAGTTCAAAAACCTATTTCCAACAATACTAGTATTATTTTTCAACAACACACTACTTCTAAACATACTACTGTTTTGGGAAATCTTAATTTACTAGCATATCACTATTATATAAGTTATCATTTCACATTTTTAATTCACAGTTAAGTTTCAACCCTTTCCCCATTCTGCTTAATCCCAGTTTCCATAATAACAGTTACTGCAACATTCAACTGTACTGGCAGGTCACAAGGTCACCATATTTTCAAGTTCAGCACAGTAGCTTCCAAATGCAGATAGCAGGTGTGGTTGACTTTTGCAAAATATTACCTTATCGTATCTACTGTACCTTTCAAACATTTTTTAATAACCAATAAGAAATATGCTTCTTCAGGAAGGTAACATGCATCCTATTTTTGAGTGCACAATGTTAATGAACTGCCAATCACGTATCAGCTTTTTTAAAAACAGCATCTTCTCCACCATTTTAGATACCTCTCATTCTACCGACTACCTGAGCTACAGACATCCTTTCATTCCTTCCAGACATCCCTTCAAGATGCTTACAGTATGGATTTTAGGGCACAGCTATGTTTTCTGGTGCAAAAGGTATGCTGAACACAGAGGTATTGACAAAGACCTAGGTTTGCGAAATGTGGATATAAAATGGATTGCAGAGAGAGGATTAAAGTGGCACCAATTGATGCCTTTGGTTAAAACCTTTTTGCATCTCCAACCCCCTGACCTCATGATTGTGCACTGTGGTGGCAATGACCTAGGCACATTGACTGGAGTAGGACTGGAAATGCTCATGAAGGATACCTTTGCACAATTGATGTTTCTTTTGCCTCAAACTGTCTTTGCATTTTCTAATATATGCCAAAGACGGAAATAGAAGCGGTCAAATCAAATCTGTCCACACATTGAGAGAGCTAGAAAGAATGTCAATAAAACAGTTTCTGCTTTCCTTAGAGACCATACAGTGAGCTCCATCTATAACAACAATCTACATTTTGATATGTATGACATCTACAGAAGTGATGTAGTTCACTTCACAGATCAAGGGAACAGAGTCTTTCTCAACAACCTTATGCTGTGCATCCACACTTACATGTAGCTCCAACAAACTCATAATGAAAACAAGGGCTCTTTTCAGAGCCACCCTACAACTCAACAGTGAATCTAATTTCTTTTTTAACATACATATCCTTTTGAAATATTTATGGGTTCATGAACCCATCGTGAATCCACAAAACAAAAGCACAAATTTAATGTACTACAACAGAATACACTTTTCAAGTTAATTTTTTAATGTTTATTTTTTATATTATTACTTACTCTATCAAATTTAATGTAATTATTAACTTAAATGTCACTTACTCTATAACAAAAGTTCACAAATGCAACATTACTTTGTGAATTATATACTATTTAATTATTTATTTGGAGTGGATCTGTGAATCTTTAGCGATGTTACACAGGGGGGCCACGCTGAGACCCCCCAGTTCCATTACCAGATGTCGACCCCGGGGACCCAATCCCCCGGGGCCTGCCCATTTTTTATTTATTTTTTTTTAAATGGAGAGTGGCCGATTGGCCGCCCCTCTCCCGGGCCATTTTTGGCCCCTGTGACCCCATCCCGGGGCCCGGCAAAAACTTTTTTTATGGAATGGGGCCACATGGCCCCCTTTCCCTGGGCCACTTTTGACCCCAGGGGCCCCATCCCCCGGGGCCTGCCCAGCCTTTCTTTTTTTATAAAAAGCCAATTGGGGAGGTAGAGCTTTTTCCACCAATGCTGCTAAACTGTGGAATTCTCTTCCGGAAGAGCTTTCTGGTCAGGTGTCACACTCTCTCTTCCGGAAAGCATTGAAGACCTGGCTCTTCACACAGAGCTTGTCCTGAGCATTTCAACCCGGTCTACACCCGTTTGTCTCGCTCCGTAACAGCACCTTGACGCCCTTGGGCTAAGTTAGCGCTATATAAATCCACTTTCATTCATTCATTCATTCAAATTTTGGAGGGGGACTTCGCGGCCCCCCTCCTCAGGCCAATTATGGCCCTGGAGACCCCTTCCCCCGGGGCCGGCCTTATCTTTAAAAAAACAAAAACGGGAGGGGGGTCGAGTAGATATCTGTGATCGTAGCTAACTTGCAAGTAATAGCCAACTTGTGTAGGAAATTGCAGAGCTCTGTTTGGCTGCCAACACTTCAACCAGGAAATGTTGCCAGCCATTTTGGGACTCCTGGGATTCTGCCACAGAATAAAAACATTTTTATTAATTCACGCTGATTTTCATGAAATATATACGAATATCGATGTAAATTTAAAAAAACAAGCGCTGGCTCCCACGCTTATTTTAATTGTAGTCCCCGGGTGGGCCGGGTCCTGGGAGCATGCAGAGTTTAATAAAAAAAAATGGAGGGGGCGCATGGGGTCCCCCTCCAAGGGCTTAAAAATGCCCTGGAGACAACCTACCCAGGGCTAATTTTAATAGTAAGCAAGGGCCACGTGGACTACCACCTCCCTGGGGCTATAAATAATATGCTTAGGGGGCCGCATGGACCCCCGGGACCACCACCTCTCTGGGGCCATAAATAAATTGAATAGGGGGGCTGTTTTGAAACCCAAGCCCTCGGGCCCACCACCACCCTAGGGCTAACTTAAATATGGAGTGTGGGAGCTACGCTGGCCCCCCACACCGCAGGGACCACCAGGATATGCGCCAGGAGACGTGACTACAGAATGGAGCCCAAGGGGGTGGAGACATTGACCAGGTGTTAAAAACGCCTCTGCGATCCCACCGTGAAGGATAGTACACTACCTGCACATGGGGCCACTAACCCCATTTGACCTCACCTGTGCTTTGGGACCCCATTTCCCACCATGATGCATCCCAGGAGGTGCGACTGCAGAACGGAGCCCAAGCTGGTGGGGCCATCACCCCAACTCTAAAAGCCCCTCTGCTATTCTGCGGTGCGGGACAATATACTATCTGTACTTGGATACATATAGTGTATTCGTACTTGAACTCACCTGGAGCTAGGGACCCGATTTCCACCAGGATACGTGCCAGGAGGTATGACTGCAGAACAGAGCTCAAGGTAGCGGGCCATCACATCAGCACTAAAAGTGCCTCTGCTATCCCGCGCAGTGGGACAATACACTACCTGGGCTTGGGGTCACTAACACTTTTTGACCTCATCTTTGCCTGGGGACCACATTTCCCACCAGGATACGTGCCAGAAGGTGTGACTGTAGAATGGAGCCAAAGGGGGCAGGGCCATCACCCAAGCATTAAAAGCGCCACTGCTATCCCACTGTGCCAGACAATACCCTACCTGGACATGGGGTCACTAGCCCTTCTGACCTCGCCAGTTGTTGGGGACCCCATTTCCCTCCAGGATATGCACCAAGAGGTGTCACTGTAGAACAGAGCCCAAAGGGTGGGCCTTTCACCCCAGTGCCCATTTGCTATCCACTGTCAATCAAAAGAGGAAGCCACTAATTTAAGAGCCATTAATGGAAAATGTACGCTTTAGCCGCAGATGTTCCAATTTCTCTGATATTTTTTTAATGCCACCGTTACTTCTAGGTACGACTTCTGATCTGTGATGCTCAATGGAGGACAGAAAGCAGGTGCCCATGGAAGGTGGATAAGGGATGCCATACAGGGTTGCCAGATCTGACAGTTCATCACAGGGTTACCTCAATTTTTTGACCCTGTTCCTTCCTTTGGAAGGCTGTTCTGGGAGAGGTGGGGTAAGAAATGGTGCAGACCCAGTGCACCCCATGTCCCATACACTGTTGAGATCTGGAGATCTTCCTCATGCCCCTCCATAATACGCTCTGTCCTCACAACAGTGTAGGTCTGTAAGTGACCTGAGAGAGGCACTCATGCGAGGGGGCATGGGGAGAGGTTAATGAGAGAGCAGATTAGTTGCCTCACAAGACGGCAGGTGAAAAACTACAGGGTGCTGTTGATGTGTGTTCTTGATGCTGTGGTATATGAGGACATCTTAACCTAACAAAGGAACACTTACTTCACACAGCTAAGAGAAAGTATCCTTGTTTGGTAGAGATTTACCTCTTTGTAGTCTTGTTGACGTCTTTATAGGAGAATTCATATTATCACAGATTTATGGATAAACATGCACAAGGAACAATTACATTCCCGAAACACACACAAGTTCACTGAAGACATTTGCTCATGGCCCATTACCAAGATGCTATGTAGAATACGCATTGGACATTTAACCAATGAGGTAGTTCTTAGTAACCAGAAGAAAGTACTCCAGTTAGGTAGGCAGTTTGTTGAAAACTATGTTCTTTTGTATGATAAAGGGGCAGGTGAGGTTCCTTTCTGATGCAATGGCTCACACAGCTACTGACACTCCCACACAGATACTTACACACCCACTCATACACCCATTCTGCCACTCTGACATCTACTCACAGATCCATACAGCCACTAACATCCACTGACCGATCCATACACCACTCATACACACACTCACACACCCAGCAAAGCCACTTACACACCCACTTATAGACCCATACGGCTACTCACACATCCACTCACAGAGCAATGCAGCCACACACACTCATACACTTATACTAATTGACTTATACAACCACTCACACACCAACTCTCAAAGGTCACAGGTTACAGTTAGCAAATAAAATTAAAAAGCCTTAGAAATTCACTGAAAAAAAAGGTGACGGAGCCATTTTAGTTAGGAAATATAATTTAAAAAACCTTAGAAATTCACTGAAAAAAACCCAAAGATTACAGGGATGTTATAGTTGAGCTCAGATTTCACTCGTACAAAACCAGTGAAATCCAGCAGTTTTAGTTAGTTACCTGAGCTAAGGAAAACGTACGGCTCAGCAATGCACTGCTTATGACCTCTCATATTATATCACTCATGACATGGTGAATGACATCACTGATGACATCTCAAATGACATCACTGATGAAATCATCCACCGAACCACTCACACCCCCCATGCAACCCCTCATGCACCTACTCACACACCCCCACAACCACTTACATACCCATTCACAGACCCATACAGCTTTCGCACAACCACTCATTCAACCTTAGAGCCACTCACTTACTTACTCACCTCTATAGCAACTTACACAGCCACTCACTTACACATAAACCTACTCACACACCAACTCACTCACCTATACACTCCATCAACCCTAGAGCCACTGACACACTTACTCACCTGTACATTAACTTACACAGCTACTCACTTACCCATAAACCTACTCACACAGCTACTCACTCACCTATAAAGTCACTCACACTGCCACTCACTCACCCATACAGCTACTCACACACCCACTTATTCACCTATGCAGTCACTCACACCTCACTCACTCATCAGCATAGTCTCTCAACAGAGCCACTCACCCATACAACCAGTTACACACCCACTCACACACCACATAAGCACTTGCATACCCATTCACACATCCATACAAGCACTCACATAACCACTCACTCACCCATACATCCACTCACACAGACACTAACTCTCCAATACAGCCACTGACATGCACACATACTCAAATTATACAACCACTTATATACACATTGGCTGTGCAATACAGCTACTCAGATACCTATTCACTTAACCATACATTCACTCAAATGGCCACTCACTCCCCCATACACCCACTTATGAATGAATGAATGAATATGCATTTCTAGAGCGCATGGCTACCATAAAGTCTCCCAGCGCTAACTTACACACCAAGCCACTAACCTATGGAGTCAATCACACAGGACCTCACTGACTGATACAGCTACTCACACAGTCACCTATCCATACAGCTACTCAAAGAACCACTCATATATCTATATAGCCGTTCACAGACCAACACACTCACCCATGCAGTTGCTGACACACCCACTCACTCACCCACACAGCCACTCACCCACCCATACAACAACTCAGACATATTCACTCAACAATTGAACCACTGACACAGGGTCTGACTCACCCATTCAGCAACTCCCACACCCAATAGTCACATATGCAGCCAGCCATTCACACACCCACTCACACACAGATTCAGCCATCTCACAGTCTCTCAGATGACATATGTTAGAAATAGTGTCACTCATTAGTAGTGCAAAAAGAATAGTATTTAAGGTATGCAGTAGCTTAGTATATATCTTTAAAACACAGAAACCTTTACAAAACACTTACACTCACTGGATGATGTCATTAGTGATGTAATTTGAGATGTCATCAGTGATGTCACTGACCATGTCTTGAGTGATGTAATATGTGAGGTCATAAGCAGCAGATTGCAGGGGTGTATGTTATAGTTAGCTCAGGTAACTATAACTGCTGAATTTTACTGGTTTTGTATGAGTGGATGTCAGCCTAACTATAACATCCCTGTATAAATATTCAGAGGGCTAAGGTGAGTGACGGTCCGTGTCGGGCTTCAGACACCCAAAAAAACACAATCCACAATCCACAGGTCAAGGATATCACATACACTCATGGATTTTTCAATACAGATTTATTCAACAAGTATGTCTTCACCAACGTGTTTTGGCCGTAGCCTTGATCACGGTAAGGAATGAGGAACTGATGTGGTTATTACATACATCTAATTACTGACATAAAGAGAAAGTGAAAACTAAACACTGAAGACAGCCGCCATATTGACACATGCAATATTGACTCAAAGTTAATAATATTGTTCATGCTGCAATGGTACTATAATTGAAATTAAAACAATTCTTGCAACTATAAAACTAACATATTAGATGTGTTGGATATAAACAGAGAATGATTATCTACAATGATCAAGCAAAAGTGAGACCTTGCCACCCACATATTGAGAGCTGACTGGGAGAGAACACATAGGGTATAACATTGCAAAAATGTACTATAGCCACAATGATGAAATAACGGTAACAAATTGAAGGTGCACATTAAGTGTATGAATTAATACACAATCCCTGTTGCCGATACAATTGCTGCCATTGCATTGCAGAATATACAGTAATCACTGATCGGAGTGCTTATGAGTTAGATGCCCCCTCCCCTCCACTATAGCGTCAAGTGTCTATGCAAGGTAGACAAAACAGCAGTGGTCACAGGGGATTATCGGCATCCTACATGTTAGTGTGGGGAAAGAAGAAGTGCAGTGTGTAAAGAGGGGATAATATGTATAACCGCAGAGCGCAAGATTTGTTAGGTGGAGCTGTAGTACAGAGAGATAAACAATGCCAGAAGTGTACTTGAGCAAAATGAAAGTGAATTACCAATGAGACCCAATAAGGCAAGGTTGAACCAGTAAGAAATATCTAAATATCGTAGTAGCAGTGCCTCCATCTGATAACCGGGTGGGTTTGAGAGAACATGGTATATAAGATTGGACCATACCATAGTATCACTTGTACTCATAACTGGCCATACCCACACTTCGTACTGTATACAAAAAATGTATATAATTAATTAACACAACCCAATACAAAAAACATGCAAAACATCCTGCCCAAGTGGGCTACAGTTGTGACGTGATGTAAACATAGACCAGTCTAAATTCTGCCCCTGTGGACTCACACAAAAACTCTTGTGATGTGCTCTCTGCTAAATTACCCATGAGAACCAATAAGGCTAGGTTGATCCAGCAAGAAATAATTACATGTCATAGTAGCAGTGCCTACATCTTCTAGACAGGTGGGTTTGAGAGAACATGGTATACAGGATTGAAACATACCATAGCATCACTTATACTCATAATTGGTCATACCCACACATGGTACTGCATACAAAAAATCTATATTTATTACAACCCAAAACAAAAAATATGCAAATCATCCTGCCCAAGTGGTCTGCGGTGTCGTACAGTTGTGACATGATGTGAACATAGATCAGTCTAAATTTCACCCATGTGGACTCACACACAATATCTCTAGATGTGCTCTCTGCTAAAGTGATATGAACAAGAGAGGTGCAGGGCCCAGCTGGCAACCTTCGGATATATTCAGTGCATGTATCTGAGTGAAGGAGACAAAAATTGAAAATATATATAGTGATTAAAATTAATTCAATGTACCAAAGTACATCAAGAAAAAAAGCACAGCATTGAATTGAATAGTACAAATAATGTCCATACTAAATGTAGAGACATCTCTTCACTGTAGTTCAAGCCAATTGTTGCCAGTTTGTCGAAGTCTAAAATATATTTAGATTTCAGTATCCTCAATTTGTGTTTCCTGTTGCTCCCTCTAAAATCAATGGAAAAGGCATCAAGGACTACAAATTTGAGAAGATTATGAAAATGTGTCTCTGTAAAATGTCTAGTTACTGGATACTGTTGAATGTTATGTCAAATGGCATGTCTGTTCTCAAATATCCATTTCCTAGCTCGACGGATGGTACTACCTATGCAAAATTTGGAACATGGGCAGAGGAGGCAGTACACGCACATAGGGCCTCATTACGCTCTTGGTCGGAAAGCATTCTGACCGACTCGGGTTCAGAGAGTCCGACCAACTGATTACGATGTTTCTGAACACCGTTTTGTCAGACTCCCACTGACTTCAATAGGAGCCTGTGTTCCGACTGACAACACAGGCTCTCATTGAAAAATGGAGTGGTTGTGGAAAACCTTGCGCCCTGTCGCAGGCCTTCTATGGTGCCCGCCACACTGTCCATGGTGGTAAAGAGGGGTCCCATGGGTACCCCCACAGGCCCCAACCGGAGGCCTCGGGGTGAAGGGGGGGCTGTTACCATCCTCCAATGTAAGTTATCAACAGCCATTTCATGTAGGACAGACCAATTCGGAAAGGCTGTCCGGATCTGACATCGTAATGCATTGGTCAGAAACACAGTCCATAGACCAGTACGATTCGGCTCCGACCAACTCAGAGTCTCCGAATGCAGGTCAGAACCGAGTCGGAAAGATCGAATGGTTACCTTCTATCGTAATCGGTCAGTCGGAAATGTTTCTGAGTCAGTCGGAAGCATGGGTTCCGACACGGGTTAGGAAAATCCGAATGCCGTTTGGAGCCTTTTCGACCGACATCGTAATGAGGCCCTAAGTCTCTGGTATCCCTAATGTGTTTGTTTGTAGCCTCTTGGGTGACCATGTTGAAACTCAGTTTGTCCTTTAGAGATCTATTCTTTCTGAAAGTGATCTGCAGAGTTTAATGTGAGTATTTGTTTAATACATGGTCTGTTTTGAGTATATGCCAATTTTTGTTGAAAACCTTCCTTACCTGGTATGCCTATTTGGAAAAAGTAGTGATGAATCTTATCTGGTTGGGTTTGTGTATCACTGGGTCAGTCCTAGGGTGTAAAAAACATGTTCTGGAGACCAGATCTACTTTAGCACAAGCATGTGTGATGACCTTATTACTGTACCCTCTATGTTTTGGGAATTTTATGTAGCGCAAACTCGAGCCAAAGGTATCAGAGCACTTTACATGAGCACCAGTTGCATTACAGATGGACATATTCATTTTTGTTAGGGAACGGAGAGATTAAGTGATTTTCCCAGAATCACAGGATGTTGAGCATCCTTCCTGAGACTCAAACCCGGTTCCCCAACCTTGAGGTCGACCGCTCTAGCTGTTAGGCCACATCTTTGAATCTGTCATGCACAATGGCTTTTTCTTTCTCAAATGTCCCCCTCATACTCCAATTACTTTAAACACATAGAAGGTTCCCCATATGGAATGCTCTAAATCAGACTGGACATGTGGGAACTAGTGGCATTGAGCAGACTGTTACCTGCAGTGGGTTTGCAGTGTAACCGAGGGCCTGATTATGACTTTGGCTGTCCTACAGTGGATGGGGCAATGAGCCATATTTTGTAAGACTACCAAAGCCGTGGTGCAGCTGCCCGCCAGATTTGGACTTCAATCCTGGTCTGGCAGTCAGTCCTGTTGTGGTCTGACAGCAGTGGTCTGTTAGGCTCATAGAAGAGCCTAACATGCAGACCGCCGCTGCCAGACCACTGATTGCACCTTCCTGCACAATGTGTCATACATGCCACACTGTGCAGGAACTGGGGGTGAAAATCCGGGGAGCACAACATGTGCCCCTCAGCATGCACCCCCAGGTCCAGAGGTGCTAGGGAGCCCTGGTATGGCCCCCTTTGTTGCCTCTATTTTACCTTTTTTATGGGGGTTCACTTCCAAGAAAAGGGGGGTGGACAGGCAACTTGAAATATGGTGGGCGGTACCACTGTGGCACTGCCAGCATATTTTAGCCTCTGACCGCTGCATGACCGCCGCATGATCCTAGATCCCCAGCAGTTACAGTGGTCTTGTGCAGTCTGACCCCCACACTTGTAATACTGCGGGCTGGCCCACAGTGTGGCAGTGGTCAAAACGCCACCACGAGTACAGCAGTCATGGACGCCATACTCGTAATCAGGCCCTTAGTATGCAATTGTCCATTGTAGACCTCAAACTCTACATCCAGAAATACTATGCTGGTTCTACTAGTTTGCACTGTAAGTTGGATGTTGCATGTGTTATTGTTGAGATTATAGACAGAAGCAGATTTCTCATCCCCTTTCAAGTGACAAAAATGTTATCAAAGAACCTGATCCACATAATCACTTGGTTTTTCAAAGTTATCAAGCTGCAAGGACATCTGTTCCTCCAACCAGCCCATATATACATTTGTGTAGCTGGGGGTGAAACAGGTGCCCATCGCAGACCCCTGCAGTTGTCTTTACACATGAGTATCAAAAATAAAGTAGTTGTTGGTAAAGCAGTAAAGGATCATATCTAGTAAATCTCAGAATGGAGTAGTAAATAGATGGCTCCTGCTCTCAAGAAGTGTCCAACTGCCTTAATCCCCAAGTCATTCCTAATGCTGGTGTATAGGCTGCTTACGTCAAGGGTTAGTAGCATATAGTCATCTTTGCAATGTACATTCTCAATTAGAGACAAAAAGTGTGTGATGTCTTTTAAGTGAACAGGAAGTTCAGTGACAAATGGTCTAAGATAGTGATCTAGGTACTTGGAAGTACTTTCCAGTTAAGACCTAATGGCAGACACAATGGGCCTTCCCAGAGGTTTAACAGCATCCCTGGGAAGCTTGGGTAAGAGGTATATGTAGTACTGAGAGTAGAATGTGGTTGCTGTTGTTCCCTTGACATTATTCTCTCCCAGAGATTCCGATGTTTCTAGGGAGTGAAGTCAGGCAGTGGAATGTTATCATTTGAAGGACGGGCTGATTCAGACAACCGTTGTTCTTGGCTGAGGAGGTCCATGTCTACTGTGTAGCTACTAAATAAAATACCTTATCTTACCTTACATTTGCCGGTGTTGTTATTGCTACATTATTCTTGGTGATGACTTGGCTACACAGCAACATCGTGACTCCAGGCATGCAAAAACCTTCAAGCCTGCTGCTGGTTTGCCTCGTCTTGCCGGTGGTGCCCAGTGGAGTTTATTTATTTATTTAATTTATAGAGCGCTACAGCTACCCAAAAAGGGTTTCCCGGAGTTTGGAGTTGTGTTACCTTGTCTTGTCTAACTCCGGAGGTCCCTCCTGATGCTTGACAGACTGTGTGCATCAGTTGCAAAGGTGAGCGGATCCCAGCGTGCCGTTTCGTCATGTACTTTCAAGTGCAGCACATCCGGAGGTCCCTCCTGCTGCTTGACACACCGTGTGCAGCAGTTGAAGGGGTGAGCGGATCCCAGCGTGCCATTTCACCACCTTCACTGCCTTTCGGGTGCAGGGCAGTGAGTTTGTTTTCTACTGGTTTCCCCGCGCTGATCTTGCGTGGGCTGGGAACACGGTGGATCCATCCCAGCATAGTTTCCTGGTTTCTTGGCCCACTCTGGGAGGGCCAGCGATCTCCACACTGTGACGTATCATTGTGATGTCACAGGGACACGCCGTTGGTCACGCTGCAGGGTTACCCTAGCAACGCTTTGTGCCGGCTAAGCTCCCAGCCACACTCTACACAGAAACGTTATAAGAATTACACTAATGCTATACGGTACGATATCTTTCTGAGGAAAATCAAACTTGCTTTGGAAAATACACCAGTTGTCTCTATATTCTTTACTTCCAGGCAGATTACGGTGATTCACACATCAATTTTCTTCTTCCAAAACTGTTGTGTGAAAGATTTATTACCCTTCTTCAATATCCGCAGTGTGGATCAAGGTGATTCCCTTTAATTCTTGTGTTTATATGTATCAACACATTTATAAAGCCATAGTATTATAAGTGTTTTACCTTTTATTTACAGTTTGTCACAGTTAGAAACATCTGACTTTTTAAATCTTTTTGCTATAACAGTGAACACCCATTTGTTTTCTCTTTCTCTTAAAGCATTCATTTGTATTCATACAATTCATCTGATGTGCACCATGCAAGCGGTCACACCTCCCCCTTCCTTTTTAGATAATCCTGGTGAACTACCTGTTAGGTGGGAGGTATGATTTGATGCATTTTAACGTATCTGGGTGCTATAGGCGCTTTGAGATTTGGTGCTGAACGTAAAAAGTGATTACTACTTCATTCCTTGAGGTTTGAAGGGAGGTCTATATTTAAACATTTACTGGAATTGACACATGAGGATGGTAGTAATGTTGACCAATATCAGGATGCTCTTCTCAAGCTTAAGAGTAGATTTGACAAACAATCGAGTCTTATGGTCACAAGACACAAGTTTTTCAAGAGAAAACAATTGGAGAGTGAAGATGTGGACTCATATATATCTGTGTTGCGGAGACTGGCACCTGTTTGCCTATTCAAGAACTTTACTGACCAACTTATCAGGGATCAGTTTGTTTGTCCGAGCAAGGACAAGCAAATTAGGCAAAAATTGTTAGCAATGGGAAATCCCTCACCAGAGGAAACCATGAAGGTGGCTAAAAGCATTGAGGTCTCTCTGGTCTCATTGTAACAGCTAGATGACAAACCCATTGAAGGTATCAATGCTATTGGGAGTGGCAGATCTAGACTAAGAAATGTTCGCAACAATACTGTTATTAATAGTAAAGTCAAGAGTAATAGTGTGAGTCCCACCTCCAACAACATGTGCTTTTGATGTGGAAATGCCTCACATCCCAAAAGGGGTAGATGTCTAGCTGCCAATGTGGGTGCAATTATTGCAGGAAAACAGTGCATTTTGCCAAAGTGTCTTTAAAAAAGAGGGGTCAAAAGAAAACAGTTGCATGTGTGGTTGAGTCTGATGAGGAGTCAGATTCAGAAGTAATTTCTGTGGTCACGAATCTGCAGATGGTCACCTCATCCGAAGAAGGTGAACCTGTAGTGGGTGATCCATCATGTTGTGTCGACCCTATTGTTGAAGTGAGTGTTGGAGAGAAAGTTGAATTCTCAAATTATTGGTGGATTCGAGTGCCAAGAAAAATAATGATTACGCAAAAGTTATTTGAGGAAACATGGTGTGATTGAGAGCTGATCCCACCGGATCATTCTCCAGTTTCTTAAAAAGGACAGAAGATTGATCTTCTGGGTTACATAGAAGACATACTCATGTTCTAAGGGAGGAAGCTCAAGGGTAATGTCTATGTTGCGGTCAAAGGTCTGAACATTTTAGTTTGGCTCCATCAGGGGTTGTTTGGATGGTATTGAGACCAGGTGCCAAAGAACAGGTCTTGGTGGTTGATTGTGCTGAAGCATGGCGTAAGTGGAAAGAGATGGTTTCCTCTGTATTCAGTGAAGATCTAGGGAAAATTTGTTGATTCAAACCTAAAATTATAGTGAAGGAAGGTGCCATTCCTGTAAAACACAAGTTAAGAGGTGTTCCTTTTAGTGTGAGAAAAGATCTCAACAAGGAACTATTGTCCCTGTGTGACAAAGGCATTATTGAACCTACTGAGTCTCCCTTATAGTTATCTCCCCTTGTTGTGGCACGTAAGAGGTGTGGGCGTTTAGGTGTGTGTGTTGATTTGAGGTCACTCAACAAAGAAATCTGGGTTGACTCACATCCGTTACCCAAAATTAGTGACCTGTTTGCTTGCGTTAAAGGAGCTAGATGTTTCTCAAAACTTGACTTGGCCAGTGCCTATCATCAAATTGAACTACATCCCGATTCACGCCCATTGACAGCATTTGTTTCACCCCTGGGAAATTTCCAGTATAGACACACGCCTTTCAGGGTGGCATCCGCTGCATCTGTGTTTCAAAGGGTCATGCAAAACTTGTTGAGTACAGTGCATGACGAACTAGTTTTCTAGGATAATGTTTTGATCTTTGCCCATGATGTTCATTTTCATGACACTACTTTACAGAAGGTGAGAAATGCAAACTCCTGGGTGAGGAGGTGGAATACTTTGGTCATCTAATTTCACAAGAGGGAATCAAACCCAGGAAAGGGCTTATGGAGGCTATCGTTGGCGCTGCCACACACTGTGACAAGACAGGTGTCAAATCATTGTTGGGACTCTTTGAGTATTACTTGCACTTTGTACCTGACTTTGCCACTATTGTACGTCCCATCAGTAATTTTCTCAAAAAGGAGTGACGTTTGAGTGGTGTAGTGAATGTGGTTCTGCTTCTGAACAAGTCAAAATGTATCTGAGCAAGAGTGGAGTTCTTAAGCCTTTCGATCCAGAGTTACCGTGTTGTATTACTGTTGATGCTGGCCAGGTTGGGTTGGGTGCCATTTTGACCCAAGGTTAAGGGGACAAACAAGATACTGTAGGTTTTGCTTCAAATGTACTTAGGGATGCACAATTACAGTACTCAATCATTGAGAAGGAGCTACTAGCTTGCCTGTAGTCAGTTAAGAAGGTTTGCCCATATGTATGGGGTAGAAGGTTCTGCCTACGGACAGATCACAAGCCTTTAGTTAACATTCTTGGTGCTGATGCTAGTAAATGCTGCACTCCTAGGATTGTAAGGATGGTTTCCAGGTTGATCCAATATCACATTGATGTGTAACACATTTCTGGTGGGAAGAATGGTAGGGCCGATTTTCTTTCCAGTTTTCCCCTGGGGTGTGACAAAAGTGAGAGTGTGGAGTTTCATGAACTATGTGATGAGGATACTGAAGACTCTTGTGTTGCTGCATTAGAGATACCTGAGCTCAGTGTGGGTTTGGAAGAAGACTGGAGGCATGCTTTGAAGAATGACACGTTGTTACAAAAAGTTTGTATTTTGGTTGAGAAGGGTTGGCCCAGAAAGAAAGTGTTGTCACCTCTCTTACAACCATATTGTAAAGTTGAAACAGAAATATCCTTGGAAGATGGGGTGTTGCTACGCTCTGACAAACTTATTCCTCCTCATTCTATAAGACAGATCATCATATTGATCCAGCGGTCTACTAACAACAGATACTCTACTACCATATACTCGCTTGGGCCCATACAACTTGCTTCCGCTGCGCTCTAAGTAAACCACTGGAGTCTATTCGTTTTTTATGTTACTCATACCTCAAGATCTAGTTATTACTTCTTTAACTAAACCTTCTGCTGATCAAACAGTTCTTTCCTCTGGTCAATGGGCCAGTTAGGTGGAACTAGTTGATGGCGATAATTGACATAATTTATTATGCATTTCTTAATAAGTATAAAATAATGACAGACTCAATAAGTTTTTAAATCTTTATTTAAAATTTGGGGTTTTGAACCATCTCAAACGTTTCAGTACAAACACCCTCATTCGTGGGAGTGCCAATTCAAAAATATCTCAATTAACACTTATCAATTCAGATCCACACAATAACCATGCTCAGAAAGAAGAGGATAGAGACAGAAGAGCATTTATCAAATGATGAATTTCATAGTTACCAAAGTATGGTGTGAAGACCAACCCCCTGGCCAAAGGGCTGGTAAGGGCCTCCCAGGACTGATCAGTAGACAAAGGCTTCAGGACAGGAATCAGGACAGGATACTTCACCTCTCTAGTTACCGACGACAACGTCGCACCCCTCTCTGACACTCTCTTCCTCCTCGTGGTTCTTCCGCGATCTTCTTTCTAAACCCACCCAAATTAAGTAGATAATTCTGCATTCGGTTTCTTCATCAGCATTTCAGAGCACCACCCCGGCACACCCCGTTGTCAAGCTTCTTCAACGCGCATCAAAGCTTCTTCGTAACTTCCCCAAAACTCGCTCTCTACTTCTAACTAAACTACCTCAATTATACCTTTTCATAGGCATGTACCACCCATTAATGTTTCATTTGCACAGAATACTAACTTCTGATTGGACAGGCGAGGGGGGATGATCATCACACCACACTTATACTTCATTTATTCTCTTTTAACCATTGTTTCCAAACTCCTCCCCTCAAACTTTTATTCCGCCCTTCCTTTCCCATACATCTTTAAACTTTATTAATACATTTGTAACTGATTTCTTGAATAAGTTCCTTCATATGAACTCTTCACCATCATGTTCCCAGGGCACATCTCCGCCGACCTTGGACTCGTGACAAATCCTTAGTCATCTTCCAAGCTTCCGTATCAGGGCGCATGTGTCGCGCCATATTGATCTGCTCGACTCGGACAACTTTAACAGGCCCAAGTACGCACTAATAATAAAGTCAAAAAAGAAAAGTATTATTCTCAAAAATAAATGATTTCACTGTATACCACCAACCTCTACTCTAACCCATACCATTTGTTATTTCTCTCTCTGCATTTGCTTTAGTTATAAACCCATTTCTAATTTCAGCAAAGCAGGTGCCATGCATGTGAGCTTTCAAGCGTCCATTTTATAGCTCTTTGCGCAAGCGCCAGAATTTCCCTCCAAGCGAAAGCACGTCATACTACGTAGATGCAGTAGACGCATGCGCAGTAAAGATCCCATGTTTAATGCGTCCTAGTCCTACGTCCGTGTTATTTGCAGTTAGTAAACACATAGGCAAGCTTCATTCTTTTCCCGCGTATAATGAAAATGTATAGTATTAATCACAAAACACGTTATTAGTAATTCGCTAGTAAGTTAAATCGAGAAGATTGCTTCCGAGCAAGTCTCGTGTCCGAGTCCTTGCTCCATCAATCCCCTCTCTAATGGCATATTAAGCCATCACAAAATTCCCATCCATCCCAGATATCAACTTTAGCACTTCTCAGTTTTCTCTATTTGGCCTCCCAACCTTTCATCAACTGTCTCATTTCCTTCTAAATCTCGCATCTTCTTGTATAACCTGCCTTTCATTTCTTCCAAGCGTATTTCCTCATACTTCCTTTTACGTGTCTGGCCCTTTCCTCTTCTATTCAAATGTACCTTTCCTTTCGTACTTTTTCTACAACATCTATATGTAATCATTATTAACATCACTATTGTTATTATCATCACTAATGGTATCATTATTTGACCTAGAAAACTTTTCCCAAACCCAACAAACCATTTCCCTATTGATGTTATACTTTTTGTTAGTCTTCCCCAGACACTGTCAACCTCCAGTTGGGTCAAATCTTTATGCATTCTCATAATGTTTTCAATGTATCCTTTAATTTCTCTGCTCTTGTCCGGAATATAAGTTCAGCAATATTGAACTTTCAACATGCCACAGACTCCACCTTCTTTTGCTAACAATATATCAAGAGCAAGACGGTTCTGTAAAACCATAGATCTAATTGCAACCATCTCTGTGTTAATCATTAGAAATCCTCCTGCAGTGTCTGTAGAAAGACGATCAACTATGGTTGATAACTTACACATTTTCTGTGAATTTAGAATGACTCCAACTGAGGGTATCAGTGCACTAAAAATATCTCCAACAATTTCAGAAAAACTAGCCCTTTTTCTTCGTGTTAGTCTATTAGAATTTCCATTGGTTCCACTGGTTTTATCTACATGATAAATTTTTGGAAAAACTATTCCAAAATAACAGCTTCCGTACCATCTTGCAGGTAACCTGTAATAGGCATTGTTCCCACAAACATAATACACTCCTGGAAACACAGGATTAGTTCCCCCTTTTAGTCCCCATCTCCATAATATTAGGAAGTTATGTTCACATTCACTGGAACCAATGTAATTATTGTTATAATCTGTCTTTAATCTATGGAGGTAGAATTTTCCCCTTTTCTCAAAGTCCAGGGACATCGCAGCATGAGCCTTGCCACTTGCATAGATTCCCTCCTTCCCAACCCATGGAGGTACATGGGTTTTCTGTGTAGTTGCCTTCTTCATTAAATCCTGTCTCCTTTCTTCAACTAAATCTAAAAAATCTTTTTCTTCTTTTCTTAATGTACATGTTAGATTATCTTCGTGTGCCTGAACTAAATCTATTGAACTCATTGTTATGAAAAATTCACCCATACATTGTGCATTTTTACTACTAACTACTGGATTCATATTCTTTCTAATAGGAAGTTCAGGAAATATTACATCTAAGTTAGAATAAAAATACTGCAATCTCCCTGTAGTGTAAAATAAACTTGACAAAACACTACATGACACACCATACGTTAAAGGTATATGATGATACGTCATCCCTTCTGATACTGATGAGGGCAATTTCATGCATACATAACAGTTGTTAATTTGCATAGTGCTAACATACTGAAATAATAATTTAACAAACACATTAGAAGATGTATTATAATCTGATTCATTATGATAATTTACCTCATCTTCCACTCCTATTTCTATTTTAGTTTCTCTTAATCTATCTACTTTAACATTAGTATCTGTATTATTCTTGTCACTTGTTTCCATTATCAAAGGTACCCCTACTGTTAGGAATAACCATCCTAATATTGCTAATAAAATACTACAAAAACAAAATCTAAGACACTTTCTTTTAACTCCACATTTTGGTTTTCCGCTAACTTCATTGTCGGCCATTTTGTCTCTGAGAAAATTTCTTTTCTTTTCTCTTATCTTTTTCTCTTTTACAGTCCTTTGTCTTTTTATTCTTAAGGAGGTTTCAATTGGCTTTCGTCAATTTGTGCAATATGGACTTCTTCTGTCTCATCAGACAGATCCAGGGACTCAACTTCTTCAAGAATGACGTACGTCCACTCTGGAGCCTTGTATTTTCTGTTTAAGTTTCTCAATCTTGGACTTCTTCGAGTTATTTTTGCTAATGTTTGCTTAGGTCTTGTTTGACTTGTGATTTCATTCACTTGTTCTGGTTTCTTTTCAGATTTTCTCAGGTGATATTTTAGTTTCTTTACTCCAGTTGGCCAATTGTCTCCTTTTCTGACTCTTAAATTTGTACTGCTTTTTCACCTTCCTTATCTCCTTGTAAAGTTCGTTTTATTTCATTTATTCTGGGCACAATCTGTTTTATTTCTCTGTTTTCTGTGCTTCTACTTTCTTGTGCTTCTTCCTGCTCAGGTTCTACCGTATTTTGTTCTACTTCTTCCTGAGCTTCTTCTTCTAATTCTGTCTGATCCTTCTCAGGTCTTACTTTAAATCTTTCTTCTTCTGCCTGAGTTTGTTCTTCTAACTCTATCTGGTCCTGTTCAGGTCTTAATTCAAACTTTTCTTCTTCTGCCTGAACGTGTTCTTCTCCTTTTCCCTCCTCAGGTTTGTTTATGTCTTTTTCTGTTTTCACCTGAGTGTGTTCTTCTTCCCCTATCTCTTCCTGACTACTTTCTTGTCTTTTCAATTCTGTTCTCCTTCTGGTTTCAAAGGCATCATCAATTACTTCAATTACTGGGATCCATTCTTCCTGACTTATCTCGGGCTGTTCATCAAATGGTTGTCTTTCAGAATCTATCACTCTAGATTCTTCAATTTCACAGTTTACAACTCCTGATGCTTCAGCCTGCTCAGTCAGTGGTGGCTCTTGTTGATCTAATGGGCTCGGTACTCTTCTGGTATGACTAGCATGAATCAATTGGGCAAACCTGCACACTTCACTGCTGTGGTAGTGACTAGTATGACTTGCCTTGGTTTGTCCCACCTTGGTGCTAGACACGATTTCCTTGCGTGTTTCTTCACTAGCACCCAATCTCCAGGATTCAAATCATGCGCTTGATCTGGCTGTCTTTCAACTGCGTCTTCTCCGACCTGATGAGAGATAGAACGCATCATTTCAGCCAATCCTTTGCAATAGTCCAATACCAGATCATCAGTTATACTCATTAGTTTATTTCCAGGAATGAACGCCTGTCTCATGGCTCTTCCCATGAGTACCTTGTGTGGATTCATTCCTGTTTTCCTGTCTGGAATGCTTCTGAGACCCATTAGTACAAGAGGTAATGCACCTGGCCATTTCAGCTTTGTGGATGCACACACCTTTCCCAATCTTGACTTGATTGTGCCATTCATTTGTTCAACAATTCCAGAAGCCTCTGGACGATAAGCACAGTGTAGTTTTTGTTCAATGTTAAATGCAGCACAGATTAATCAAATTATTTCATTATTAAAATGAGGGCCTCTATCTGATTCCAAAGTGACCGGAAAACCAAACCGTGGCACTAACTCCCTCAACAATAATTTTGCAACTGTAAGACTGTCATTTCTTCTAGTAGGGTAGGCTTCCACCCATCTTGAGAAAAGGCACACTATGACAAGTACGTATTTCAATCCATTGCAGGGGGGTAGCTCAATAAAATCTAACTGTAGTCTGGTGAAGGGTCCTTCTGCCTTTCCGATTCTTCCCCAGCTTACCACTGTCTTTCTACCTGGGTTCTGCTGTTGACAGGTTAAGCATCTTTGGCAAAGGCTCTCTGCGATTACCCTGAACTTTGGATTGTACCAACTCAGTCTGAATAGTCTGATCATTGAATCTCTCCCTATGTGTGTTGCTCCATGATACACCCTCGCCATTTTTGAAAGCAGACAGTCTGGCATAACTGGTCTTCCATCTAGATACACCCATACTTCATCATGTGGTCGTTTGGTACAGGCTGCCTTTATCCAGATTTCTTTTTCCTTTTCCTCAACTTCTTCCTGCAATTGTCTAATCTCATCCCATGTCTCTGGCACTGAGAAGTACATAAGTTGGCATCTGGTTTCTCCCGTTTCAATTTTTCTGTTTATAGCTACTGCATTTTTAGCGCAGTATTTTGCCACTTGGTCAGCATAATTATTACCAGCAGTCACATAGTCATTTCCTGACTGATGTGCAGCGCATTTTACAACTGCTATTTCTTTTGGCAATTGTAATGCTTCCAACAAATCCTTTACATTTTTGCTGTTTCTGATTGGAGACCCTGAAGAAGTCAGAAATCCCCTCTGAATCCAAAGCTGGCCGAAGTCATGCACAATCCCGAAACCATATTGACTATCCGTAAATATGGTTACTCTCCAATTTTTCCCCTTTTTACATGCCATTGTCAAGGCAACCAATTCAGCTACTTGTGCAGACTTGACCCCAGGTAAACAGGATGCTTCAATTACCCCCGAAATTTTGCAAACACCATATGCAGCACTTAGTCCCCCTTCTTGTGTCCTGAGGCAGGACCCATCTACAAATAACTCATGATCTGCTTCTTTTAGTGGTGTCTCTTTTATATCCGGGCAGGGCTTTGTGCATAACTCAGTCACGTCTAAGCAATCGTGATCACTTTCATCTTTTACTTCCTCATCACAGGGGTCTGGCAATAGGGTGGCTGGGTTCAGAATCGTACACCTTGTCACAGTCACATTCTCAGCTCCCAAAATCACTCTTTCATACTTTGTCAAATGACTAGGGGTGAGGTGCTATGTTCTTGTTCAAAGAATCTCAACTGAGTGTGGAACGAATACCTTTACCGGATGTCCCATCACTATCGACTCACTTTGCTCCAGACTCATACAAGTAGCAGCTACTGCTTTTAAGCAGCCAGGCAATGCTGATGCCACCGGGTCCAATGTAGCTGAAATATATGCCACTGGACGCCGACTCAATCCATGTCTCAGTGTTAAACTGAAAGTGCACAATTTTCTCTTTCACAACAAAACAAAGCAAAGTCTTTTGTATAATCTGGCATGCTCAAGGCAGGAGCCTCACACAGATAATTTCGCAATCTCACAAATGCCTCTAGGCAGTCATCAGTCCATTCAATCAGATCTTTTGCTCGCTTCCGAATCATCTGAATTAAAGGTTTTGCCAACATAAAAAATCCATTTATCCATTGTCTACAGTATCCAACCACTCCCAGAAACATTCTCATTTCTCTCTGAGTCTGTGGCAATTGCATTTCTTTGATTATTTGTATTCTTTCCGGTGTCACTTTTCTAACTCCTCTTTCTATTTTATGCCCTAAATATCTTACTTCTTGTCGACAGAGCTGTAATTTTTCTGGAGACACCTTGTGTCCTCCTTCAGCCAAATGGTTCAGCAATGCAATTGTATCTGTGACACAAGCTTCTCGCATTTTTGACGCAACTAACAGGTCATCAATGTACTGAACCAGAACAGAATTTCTGGGCATAATCAACGATTCTAGACACTTTTTCAAAATCTGATTAAAGATTGAAGGACTCTCTGTGTACCCTTGAGGAACACGACACCATGCGTAAATACGATCTTCAAATTTAAACATAAACAAATACTGGCTGTCTGGATGCAAAGGAATAGAAAAGAACGCTTGGCATAAATCAATTACTGTGAACCATCCTGCATTCCATGTTATCTGATAAAGGATCACTGCTGGATTTGGCACGATTGGACAACAGGGAATTACAATCTTATTTATTTTTCGCAGGTCTTGTACTATTCTGTACTTTCCACTAGGCTTTTTCAGTCCCATTATTGGCGAATTACAGGGACCTCCCATCACTCCTTTTAGAATGCCTTGTTTAGCCATCCGTTCAATTTCTGGAATAATTCCTGCTTTTACTTCTGGACTCATTTTGTACTGTCGGGTATTTGGATATACTGCACCTTCCTTCACTGTCACTTTAACTGGGTCTATATTCTTCATTAGACCAATATCTTTTCCTGTAAAATCCCACACTTCTGGATTAACTGTGATTCTCAACTCTTCTGGTAATTCAATTTCAGTTATTAGTGAAAACATTTCATCTACTTCTATTCCCTGCTTGGCCAGCATCATCTTGTATGCCACATCTTCATCAGGGGTTTGGAAAGTGACACCATCCGGTGTACAATAGATCGTGCAATTCATCTTGCACAAAAGATCTCTTCCCAACAGATTTACAGGACTGGAATCGCAAACTACAAACCAATGCATTTCCTTAAAGTTTCCAATGTGCACCTCCATTGGCTTTGTGATTGGTGTTCTAATCTGTTGGTTAGATACGCCTACAACTTGGATTGTCTCTCCCGAGAGGGGTAGGTTTGGGATGTCTGCTGTTCTCACAGTAGACCTGGTAGCACCAGTATCCAATAGGAAAGTAATGTCTTTACCTTCTACTCTCCCATCAACAAATGGACCTGTCTGATCTACCGGCAAGGATGCGCCAAGCACGCACTCCTCTTCCTCCCCCTCAGGCACCGTCATTGTTCAGTATCTGAACGTTCTTCATCATTCTGCAAAAAACATTGTGCAATTGTTCTATTATTCTTACCACTTTCTCCTTGAAATCCGGTGTTCGCACTGAAACTTTGATGGTTCACAAAATTTGGCATAGGAGCTGGTGGTACCTGATATTGTGGAGTGGCTACCTGTTGCTGTTGATTCATAAGTACTTCATTCTGCATCTGTGGGATTACATTTGATTTGGCCCATTATTATTCTTATTATTCTGAGTACTCTTACACTCGTTCTTCCAATGTCCAAGCTTTAGGCACGCATGACAAGGGAACTTCTTTTCGCTTCTTCTCTGTCCATTCGCCCCTTACATCTATTACCATTTGTTCCTTGATTATTCTGACTCTGTTCTTTTACTGGATTATTATTTTGCTCATTTGTCTTCTCTTCCTGCTGCTCTGCCAATTTAACTTGAGCCCACATCATTTTCTCCTTCAGCTTCCTTTGCCTGGCCTCTATGTCATCCCCACAATATTTCGCGTACTTTAAAATTTCATCCACTGTCTTACTTTGCCAACACAACATGTGTTGTTGTATCATCTGACTAATCTCCGGTTTCAAGCCATATACAAACCGATACACAAAATGTCCCATATCTTTGTCACCAATGTTCTCAAAACCACTATACTGCTTGAACACCTGCAACAATCGCTCATAGTACGCATGTACAGATTCATTCGGTTCCTGTGTTGTTCTATCTATTTTTGCCCAATCTGTCTCTTTAGGAGGGATTTTCCCTTTCAAATATGTAATCACTTGGTGATACTTTTTCATCACTTCTTCTGATGGTGCTCCTGTTTTTGTATCTCTAGGATACTCCTCATTAGGCCAATCAATTGTGATCTTACATTCTGTCCATAAATCAGCAGGTACCACTATGTCAAATAGACCATCCAGATCTTTCAATAACACCTTTGAGACTTTCACAAACCTCTCTACCTGTTTGTACCACTCAACTGGCTTTTCTCTCAGTTTTGGAAAATCATTTGTAAATGATAAAATATCTTGTCTACTCCATGGGACATGAACATATCCTCCTCCAGGAACCTCTCTCATTGGACACAACCTCTCCGCTTTTCCTGTTTCTCTTACTGGAAATGCAGCTGCTCTCTCTCTCGCTTGCACTTCTTCTTTCTTCCTTATCCACCTAATCCTCCATTTATCAATGTCTCCCCATTTACACAAAATGTTCATTAATTCTTTTATCTGTAATCTTTTTCCTGAAGCATTCACACTTTCCAATCTTTATCAGTAAAATCCACTCGATAAGGCTT
This sequence comes from Calotriton arnoldi, assembly GCA_963921515.1. Classification (NCBI taxonomy): domain Eukaryota; kingdom Metazoa; phylum Chordata; class Amphibia; order Caudata; family Salamandridae; genus Calotriton; species Calotriton arnoldi. The sequence goes on along the minus strand of CAWUFW010000645.1, from coordinate 3,119,043 downwards.
CTGTAACAATTTTGATTTCCCTATATCTATTCCAATCATTGAAGCAACTTCAGTTAATCTTTCATGAAATAATCTTGCTCTCCTGGTTATACTCTTACATAGAAACAACAATTCTTCATCATTATAAACATTTAATCTTTCTGTGCCCACACATCCTGTCATCATCTCTTCCAATTCCACTTTCAATCTGCTAATGTCTAAAATCTTTGGTTTTGTGATCTGATTTTCCCTTTCCTGAGCCCACCTTTCTATATCTTCAGAGGTGACTACTGTTGTACCTGAAGTTCCAGCCGGAACCAAAGGTCTTCTCTCTCTCAAATTCATAGGCGTAACTCTCTTTTGAGTTTCCGCATTGGGTTCCACAATAGGGAGGTCCATTAGTGAAATAACTGACTCACTTTCACTAACCTGATCATCTGCGATTACCATCTCTTTTCTAGGACTATTCAATGGAACTGTCACAAGTTGTGATTTCTGGGTATCCTTATTATCCCCATATAATGGGATTACTGGACCAATGGTTACAGGTACTGTCAAAGTTTCAGTATTTAAATTCAATTGACTTATCCTTTGAACTAGTTCCTCCCTAGTTTTGTTCAAAGCTTCTCTCTCATTATCTTGCAACACTCTGTTGTATGATGTCTCATGTAAAATCTGTGGAGTTAATGGTATTCCCATTACTGGCTCATTTGGGAGAACCTTACTAGCTGCTTCTTGATACGGTGGTGGATTCTTAATTAAAATATCCTCTTTCAATTCGTCATCTGACTCTCCATATCCTGTTGAATTCATATGTTTCATTTTCTCTTTACACTTTCCTCCAGATTGTTCCTCAGCCCTCAACACTGGATATAACCCTTCTGATACCATAGCTCTCCTCCACTGTTTCATCTGCCCTTCTCTTGACTCATGCAAGTGTCTCGGAAAGAATCCTTTATATCTCCCACTTCTGCATTTCTCTCTTTCATATGACTCAGTTTCCCATTCTTCCAAAGCCTCATATTGAGTTAACCTGGGTCTCGGTTCTAAATCATTCATCTTCAATCTCTAATTCTGAAGAATCCTCCCATTAAACGTACCATTCTTAGGAAATGCTAGCACACCATCATCCCTCGTGTACTCTACCCAATTTTCTAGCCACACGCAAGTATGATATCCTCTCTCCATTATCATATAAGATGCTGGTGTCTTCGGTGGCGGAATATGAATGCCCTCTCTAGTCAACACTGGCTTATCCTTAACAAAGAAATTCTTTATTCTCTTAAAAATTGACATCTTTCTTTTCTCTCCATACATTCTTGAAGAACGGTACAGGAAATTGTATTCCGCAAACCCTTGAAATCTTCTACCTGTACGTCTTGCACTAACAGTCAAATCAAAATCCCGCATACAATCCTTCTCTCCTCCAATCCTAACGCGGCTTCTAACTAAGTGTCCAATCAAATCAGGCTCACACTCGTACTCTGACCAATGTCAGCGCGTCCTTTTCCTGACGTCAGTTTTGCTCCTCTCTACTGACCCCTCCTTTACAATGCTGTTCCTGTCACACGCCCGCTGTTTCTACAAATCCCAGCGCGACTCTTCTGTGACGTCGATCCTACTCAGGCGATTTCTCACCCCTCCTTTACCAAGCTCATTCTGTCACGCGCCCGCTGCTTCTACCAATCCCAGCGCGGCTCTCTGTGATGTCAGTACCACTCCGGCAACTGACCCTCCCTTTGCAAGGTAATACAAAAATGTTATTTCTTCAAAAATTCTTTGAACTTCTTTGTTATTAACAATGTAAAAACATTCGCTACTCTGTCTGTTCCACTAAACCAAAAGGATAGTTTATTTTCTTCCACTGCGAGTAAAACCTTCCGCTTACTCTTCAATCATTATTAACATCACTATTGTTATTATCATCACTAATGGTATCATTATTTGACCTAGAAAACTTTTCCCAAACCCAACAAACCATTTCCCTATTGATGTTATACTTTTTGTTAGTCTTCCCCAGACACTGTCAACCTCCAGTTGGGTCAAATCTTTATGCATTCTCATAATGTTTTCAATGTATCCTTTAATTTCTCTGCTCTTGTCCGGAATATAAGTTCAGCAATATTGAACTTTCAACATGCCACAGACTCCACCTTCTTTTGCTAACAATATATCAAGAGCAAGACGGTTCTGACGGTTCTGTAAAACCATAGATCTAATTGCAACCATCTCTGTGTTAATCATTAGAAATCCTCCTGCAGTGTCTGTAGAAAGACGATCAACTATGGTTGATAACTTACACATTTTCTGTGAATTTAGAATGACTCCAACTGAGGGTATCAGTGCACTAAAAATATCTCCAACAATTTCAGAAAAACTAGCCCTTTTTCTTCGTGTTAGTCTATTAGAATTTCCATTGGTTCCACTGGTTTTATCTACATGATAAATTTTTGGAAAAACTATTCCAAAATAACAGCTTCCGTACCATCTTGCAGGTAACCTGTAATAGGCATTGTTCCCACAAACATAATACACTCCTGGAAACACAGGATTAGTTCCCCCTTTTAGTCCCCATCTCCATAATATTAGGAAGTTATGTTCACATTCACTGGAACCAATGTAATTATTGTTATAATCTGTCTTTAATCTATGGAGGTAGAATTTTCCCCTTTTCTCAAAGTCCAGGGACATCGCAGCATGAGCCTTGCCACTTGCATAGATTCCCTCCTTCCCAACCCATGGAGGTACATGGGTTTTCTGTGTAGTTGCCTTCTTCATTAAATCCTGTCTCCTTTCTTCAACTAAATCTAAAAATCTTTTTCTTCTTTTCTTAATGTACATGTTAGATTATCTTCGTGTGCCTGAACTAAATCTATTGAACTCATTGTTATGAAAAATTCACCCATACATTGTGCATTTTTACTACTAACTACTGGATTCATATTCTTTCTAATAGGAAGTTCAGGAAATATTACATCTAAGTTAGAATAAAAATACTGCAATCTCCCTGTAGTGTAAAATAAACTTGACAAAACACTACATGACACACCATACGTTAAAGGTATATGATGATACGTCATCCCTTCTGATACTGATGAGGGCAATTTCATGCATACATAACAGTTGTTAATTTGCATAGTGCTAACATACTGAAATAATAATTTAACAAACACATTAGAAGATGTATTATAATCTGATTCATTATGATAATTTACCTCATCTTCCACTCCTATTTCTATTTTAGTTTCTCTTAATCTATCTACTTTAACATTAGTATCTGTATTATTCTTGTCACTTGTTTCCATTATCAAAGGTACCCCTACTGTTAGGAATAACCATCCTAATATTGCTAATAAAATACTACAAAAACAAAATCTAAGACACTTTCTTTTAACTCCACATTTTGGTTTTCCGCTAACTTCATTGTCGGCCATTTTGTCTCTGAGAAAATTTCTTTTCTCTTATCTTTTTCTCTTTTACAGTCCTTTGTCTTTTTATTCTTAAGGAGGTTTCAATTGGCTTTCGTCAATTTGTGCAATATGGACTTCTTCTGTCTCATCAGACAGATCTAGGGACTCAACTTCTTCAAGAATGACGTACGTCCACTCTGGAGCCTTGTATTTTCTGTTTAAGTTTCTCAATCTTGGACTTCTTCGAGTTATTTTTGCTAATGTTTGCTTAGGTCTTGTTTGACTTGTGATTTCATTCACTTGTTCTGGTTTCTTTTCAGATTTTCTCAGGTGATATTTTAGTTTCTTTACTCCAGTTGGCCAATTGTCTCCTTTTCTGACTCTTAAATTTGTACTGCTTTTTCACCTTCCTTATCTCCTTGTAAAGTTCGTTTTATTTCATTTATTCTGGGCACAATCTGTTTTATTTCTCTGTTTTCTGTGCTTCTACTTTCTTGTGCTTCTTCCTGCTCAGGTTCTACCGTATTTTGTTCTACTTCTTCCTGAGCTTCTTCTTCTAATTCTGTCTGATCCTTCTCAGGTCTTACTTTAAATCTTTCTTCTTCTGCCTGAGTTTGTTCTTCTAACTCTATCTGGTCCTGTTCAGGTCTTAATTCAAACTTTTCTTCTTCTGCCTGAACGTGTTCTTCTCCTTTTCCCTCCTCAGGTTTGTTTATGTCTTTTTCTGTTTTCACCTGAGTGTGTTCTTCTTCCCCTATCTCTTCCTGACTACTTTCTTGTCTTTTCAATTCTGTTCTCCTTCTGGTTTCAAAGGCATCATCAATTACTTCAATTACTGGGATCCATTCTTCCTGACTTATCTCGGGCTGTTCATCAAATGGTTGTCTTTCAGAATCTATCACTCTAGATTCTTCAATTTCACAGTTTACAACTCCTGATGCTTCAGCCTGCTCAGTCAGTGGTGGCTCTTGTTGATCTAATGGGCTCGGTACTCTTCTGGTATGACTAGCATGAATCAATTGGGCAAACCTGCACACTTCACTGCTGTGGTAGTGACTAGTATGACTTGCCTTGGTTTGTCCCACCTTGGTGCTAGACACGATTTCCTTGCGTGTTTCTTCACTAGCACCCAATCTCCAGGATTCAAATCATGCGCTTGATCTGGCTGTCTTTCAACTGCGTCTTCTCCGACCTGATGAGAGATAGAACGCATCATTTCAGCCAATCCTTTGCAATAGTCCAATACCAGATCATCAGTTATACTCATTAGTTTATTTCCAGGAATGAACGCCTGTCTCATGGCTCTTCCCATGAGTACCTTGTGTGGATTCATTCCTGTTTTCCTGTCTGGAATGCTTCTGAGACCCATTAGTACAAGAGGTAATGCACCTGGCCATTTCAGCTTTGTGGATGCACACACCTTTCCCAATCTTGACTTGATTGTGCCATTCATTTGTTCAACAATTCCAGAAGCCTCTGGACGATAAGCACAGTGTAGTTTTTGTTCAATGTTAAATGCAGCACAGATTAATCAAATTATTTCATTATTAAAATGAGGGCCTCTATCTGATTCCAAAGTGACCGGAAAACCAAACCGTGGCACTAACTCCCTCAACAATAATTTTGCAACTGTAAGACTGTCATTTCTTCTAGTAGGGTAGGCTTCCACCCATCTTGAGAAAAGGCACACTATGACAAGTACGTATTTCAATCCATTGCAGGGGGTAGCTCAATGAAATCTAACTGTAGTCTGGTGAAGGGTCCTTCTGCCTTTCCGATTCTTCCCCAGCTTACCACTGTCTTTCTACCTGGGTTCTGCTGTTGACAGGTTAAGCATCTTTGGCAAAGGCTCTCTGCGATTACCCTGAACTTTGGATTGTACCAACTCAGTCTGAATAGTCTGATCATTGAATCTCTCCCTATGTGTGTTGCTCCATGATACACCCTCGCCATTTTTGAAAGCAGACAGTCTGGCATAACTGGTCTTCCATCTAGATACACCCATACTTCATCATGTGGTCTTTTGGTACAGGCTGCCTTTATCCAGATTTCTTTTTCCTTTTCCTCAACTTCTTCCTGCAATTGTCTAATCTCATCCCATGTCTCTGGCACTGAGAAGTACATAAGTTGGCATCTGGTTTCTCCCGTTTCAATTTTTCTGTTTATAGCTTCTGCATTTTTAGCGCAGTATTTTGCCACTTGGTCAGCATAATTATTACCAGCAGTCACATAGTCATTTCCTGACTGATGTGCAGCGCATTTTACAACTGCTATTTCTTTTGGCAATTGTAATGCTTCCAACAAATCCTTTACATTTTTGCTGTTTCTGATTGGAGACCCTGAAGAAGTCAGAAATCCCCTCTGAATCCAAAGCTGGCCGAAGTCATGCACAATCCCGAAACCATATTGACTATCCGTAAATATGGTTACTCTCCAATTTTTCCCCTTTTTACATGCCATTGTCAAGGCAACCAATTCAGCTACTTGTGCAGACTTGACCCCAGGTAAACAGGATGCTTCAATTACCCCCGAAATTTTGCAAACACCATATGCAGCACTTAGTCCCCCTTCTTGTGTCCTGAGGCAGGACCCATCTACAAATAACTCATGATCTGCTTCTTTTAGTGGTGTCTCTTTTATATCCGGGCAGGGCTTTGTGCATAACTCAGTCACGTCTAAGCAATCGTGATCACTTTCATCTTTTACTTCCTCATCACAGGGGTCTGGCAATAGGGTGGCTGGGTTCAGAATCGTACACCTTGTCACAGTCACATTCTCAGCTCCCAAAATCACTCTTTCATACTTTGTCAAATGACTAGGGGTGAGGTGCTATGTTCTTGTTCAAAGAATCTCAACTGAGTGTGGAACGAATACCTTTACCGGATGTCCCATCACTATCGACTCACTTTGCTCCAGACTCATACAAGTAGCAGCTACTGCTTTTAAGCAGCCAGGCAATGCTGATGCCACCGGGTCCAATGTAGCTGAAATATATGCCACTGGACGCCGACTCAATCCATGTCTCAGTGTTAAACTGAAAGTGCACAATTTTCTCTTTCACAACAAAACAAAGCAAAGTCTTTTGTATAATCTGGCATGCTCAAGGCAGGAGCCTCACACAGATAATTTCGCAATCTCACAAATGCCTCTAGGCAGTCATCAGTCCATTCAATCAGATCTTTTGCTCGCTTCCGAATCATCTGAATTAAAGGTTTTGCCAACATAAAAAATCCATTTATCCATTGTCTACAGTATCCAACCACTCCCAGAAACATTCTCATTTCTCTCTGAGTCTGTGGCAATTGCATTTCTTTGATTATTTGTATTCTTTCCGGTGTCACTTTTCTAACTCCTCTTTCTATTTTATGCCCTAAATATCTTACTTCTTGTCGACAGAGCTGTAATTTTTCTGGAGACACCTTGTGTCCTCCTTCAGCCAAATGGTTCAGCAATGCAATTGTATCTGTGACACAAGCTTCTCGCATTTTTGACGCAACTAACAGGTCATCAATGTACTGAACCAGAACAGAATTTCTGGGCATAATCAACGATTCTAGACACTTTTTCAAAATCTGATTAAAGATTGAAGGACTCTCTGTGTACCCTTGAGGAACACGACACCATGCGTAAATACGATCTTCAAATTTAAACTTAAACAAATACTGGCTGTCTGGATGCAAAGGAATAGAAAAGAACACTTGGCATAAATCAATTACTGTAAACCATCCTGCATTCCATGGTATCTGATAAAGGATCACTGCTGGATTTGGCACGATTGGACAACAGGGAATTACAATCTTATTTATTTTTCGCAGGTCTTGTACTATTCTGTACTTTCCACTAGGCTTTTTCAGTCCCATTATTGGCGAATTACAGGGACTACCCATCACTTCTTTTAGAATGCCTTGTTTAGCCATCCGTTCAATTTCTGGAATAATTCCTGCTTTTACTTCTGGACTCATTTTGTACTGTCGGGTATTTGGATATACTGCACCTTCCTTCACTGTCACTTTAACTGGGTCTATATTCTTCATTAGACCAATATCTTTTCCTGTAAAATCCCACACTTCTGGATTAACTGTGATTCTCAACTCTTCTGGTAATTCAATTTCAGTTATTAGTGAAAACATTTCATCTACTTCTATTCCCTGCTTGGCCAGCATCATCTTGTATGCCACATCTTCATCAGGGGTTTGGAAAGTGACACCATCCGGTGTACAATAGATCGTGCAATTCATCTTGCACAAAGATCTCTTCCCAACAGATTTACAGGACTGGAATCGCAAACTACAAACCAATGCATTTCCTTAAAGTTTCCAATGTGCACCTCCATTGGCTTTGTGATTGGTGTTCTAATCTGTTGGTTAGATACGCCTACAACTTGGATTGTCTCTCCCGAGAGGGGTAGGTTTGGGATGTCTGCTGTTCTCACAGTAGACCTGGTAGCACCAGTATCCAATAGGAAAGTAATGTCTTTACCTTCTACTCTCCCATCAACAAATGGACCTGTCTGATCTACCGGCAAGGATGCGCCAAGCACGCACTCCTCTTCCTCCCCCTCAGGCACCGTCATTGTTCAGTATCTGAACGTTCTTCATCATTCTGCAAAAAACATTGTGCAATTGTTCTATTATTCTTACCACTTTCTCCTTGAAATCCGGTGTTCGCACTGAAACTTTGATGGTTCACAAAATTTGGCATAGGAGCTGGTGGTACCTGATATTGTGGAGTGGCTACCTGTTGCTGTTGATTCATAAGTACTTCATTCTGCATCTGTGGGATTACATTTGATTTGGCCCATTATTATTCTTATTATTCTGAGTACTCTTACACTCGTTCTTCCAATGTCCAAGCTTTAGGCACGCATGACAAGGGAACTTCTTTTTCGCTTCTTCTCTGTCCATTCGCCCCTTACATCTATTACCATTTGTTCCTTGATTATTCTGACTCTGTTCTTTTACTGGATTATTATTTTGCTCATTTGTCTTCTCTTCCTGCTGCTCTGCCAATTTAACTTGAGCCCACATCATTTTCTCCTTCAGCTTCCTTTGCCTGGCCTCTATGTCATCCCCACAATATTTCGCGTACTTTAAAATTTCATCCACTGTCTTACTTTGCCAACACAACATGTGTTGTTGTATCATCTGACTAATCTCCGGTTTCAAGCCATATACAAACCGATACACAAAATGTCCCATATCTTTGTCACCAATGTTCTCAAAACCACTATACTGCTTGAACACCTGCAACAATCGCTCATAGTACGCATGTACAGATTCATTCGGTTCCTGTGTTGTTCTATCTATTTTTGCCCAATCTGTCTCTTTAGGAGGGATTTTCCCTTTCAAATATGTAATCACTTGGTGATACTTTTTCATCACTTCTTCTGATGGTGCTCCTGTTTTTGTATCTCTAGGATACTCCTCATTAGGCCAATCAATTGTGATCTTACATTCTGTCCATAAATCAGCAGGTACCACTATGTCAAATAGACCATCCAGATCTTTCAATAACACCTTTGAGACTTTCACAAACCTCTCTACCTGTTTGTACCACTCAACTGGCTTTTCTCTCAGTTTTGGAAAATCATTTGTAAATGATAAAATATCTTGTCTACTCCATGGGACATGAACATATCCTCCTCCAGGAACCTCTCTCATTGGACACAACCTCTCCGCTTTTCCTGTTTCTCTTACTGGAAATGCAGCTGCTCTCTCTCTCGCTTGCACTTCTTCTTTCTTCCTTATCCACCTAATCCTCCATTTATCAATGTCTCCCCATTTACACAAAATGTTCATTAATTCTTTTATCTGTAATCTTTTTCCTGAAGCATTCACACTTTCCAAATCTTTATCAGTAAAATCCACTCGATAAGGCTTCTGTAACAATTTTGATTTCCCTATATCTATTCCAATCATTGAAGCAACTTCAGTTAATCTTTCATGAAATAATCTTGCTCTCCTGGTTATACTCTTACATAGAAACAACAATTCTTCATCATTATAAACATTTAATCTTTCTGTGCCCACACATCCTGTCATCATCTCTTCCAATTCCACTTTCAATCTGCTAATGTCTAAAATCTTTGGTTTTGTGATCTGATTTTCCCTTTCCTGAGCCCACCTTTCTATATCTTCAGAGGTGACTACTGTTGTACCTGAAGTTCCAGCCGGAACCAAAGGTCTTCTCTCTCTCAAATTCATAGGCGTAACTCTCTTTTGAGTTTCCGCATTGGGTTCCACAATAGGGAGGTCCATTAGTGAAATAACTGACTCACTTTCACTAACCTGATCATCTGCGATTACCATCTCTTTTCTAGGACTATTCAATGGAACTGTCACAAGTTGTGATTTCTGGGTATCCTTATTATCCCCATATAATGGGATTACTGGACCAATGGTTACAGGTACTGTCAAAGTTTCAGTATTTAAATTCAATTGACTTATCCTTTGAACTAGTTCCTCCCTAGTTTTGTTCAAAGCTTCTCTCTCATTATCTTGCAACACTCTGTTGTATGATGTCTCATGTAAAATCTGTGGAGTTAATGGTATTCCCATTACTGGCTCATTTGGGAGAACCTTACTAGCTGCTTCTTGATACGGTGGTGGATTCTTAATTAAAATATCCTCTTTCAATTCGTCATCTGACTCTCCATATCCTGTTGAATTCATATGTTTCATTTTCTCTTTACACTTTCCTCCAGATTGTTCCTCAGCCCTCAACACTGGATATAACCCTTCTGATACCATAGCTCTCCTCCACTGTTTCATCTGCCCTTCTCTTGACTCATGCAAGTGTCTCGGAAAGAATCCTTTATATCTCCCACTTCTGCATTTCTCTCTTTCATATGACTCAGTTTCCCATTCTTCCAAAGCCTCATATTGAGTTAACCTGGGTCTCGGTTCTAAATCATTCATCTTCAATCTCTAATTCTGAAGAATCCTCCCATTAAACGTACCATTCTTAGGAAATGCTAGCACACCATCATCCCTCGTGTACTCTACCCAATTTTCTAGCCACACGCAAGTATGATATCCTCTCTCCATTATCATATAAGATGCTGGTGTCTTCGGTGGCGGAATATGAATGCCCTCTCTAGTCAACACAGGCTTATCCTTAACAAAGAAATTCTTTATTCTCTTAAAAATTGACATCTTTCTTTTCTCTCCATACATTCTTGAAGAACGGTACAGGAAATTGTATTCCGCAAACCCTTGAAATCTTCTACCTGTACGTCTTGCACTAACAGTCAAATCAAAATCCCGCATACAATCCTTCTCTCCTCCAATCCTAACGCGGCTTCTAACTAAGTGTCCAATCAAATCAGGCTCACACTCGTACTCTGACCAATGTCAGCGGGTCCTTTTCCTGACGTCAGTTTTGCTCCTCTCTACTGACCCCTCCTTTACAATGCTGTTCCTGTCACACGCCCGCTGTTTCTACAAATCCCAGCGCGACTCTTCTGTGACGTCGATCCTACTCAGGCGATTTCTCACCCCTCCTTTACCAAGCTCATTCTGTCACGCGCCCGCTGCTTCTACCAATCCCAGCGCGGCTCTCTGTGATGTCAGTACCACTCCGGCAACTGACCCTCCCTTTGCAAGGTAATACAAAAATGTTATTTCTTCAAAAATTCTTTGAACTTCTTTGTTATTAACAATGTAAAAACATTTGCTACTCTGTCTGTTCCACTAAACCAAAAGGATAGTTTATTTTCTTCCACTGCGAGTAAAACCTTCCGCTTACTCTTCACTTAAGCTCCAGAGAACCTGCTACTCTTCTGGTATCTTCCGTTGAGGAATTTTGAGACCGGTATTTCACCAGCGAACTCCTTTTGCTGTCAATTTAGCTTAAAAGAACCTGCTACTCCTTCAGGGTTACCCTTACTAGCTGATATAACGCCTAAAGTTTCACCAGCGAACTCTTTGCTTTCAACCACTCTCACTTTTGTACAGAAAATAGTCCCTAGTTTAACACTGCCAGCCCTACCTAGCTTCTCAGTGTTCTTCCAACAGCCGAGTAACCTCACTGCAGTGTGGTTTCTATCGCCACCTGCTATTCATTCCCCGGGAATTTTCCAGACAACATAAAACAGGACACTAACTCTTTTGTTAAAACATTAACCAAAAATCAATAATCTATACTTATCACCAAACTAGTCACTAACAACCATAGCTCTGCTACCAGAAAACTGATCCAGCGGTCTACTAACAACAGATACTCTACTACCATATACTCGCTTGGGCCCATACAACTTGCTTCCGCTGCGCTCTAAGTAAACCACTGGAGTCTATTAGTTTTATATGTTACTCATACCTCAAGATCTAGTTATTACTTCTTTAACTAAACCTTCTGCTGATCAAACAGTTCTTTCCTCTGGTCAATGGACCAGTTAGGTGGAACTAGTTGATGGCGATAATTGACATAACTTATTATGCATTTCTTAATAAGTATAAAATAATGACAGACTCAATAAGTTTTTTAATCTTTATCTAAAATTAGGGGTTTTGAACCATCTCAAACGTTTCAGTACAAACACCCTCATTCGTGGGAGTGCCAATTCAAAAATATCTCAATTAACACTTATCAATTCAGATCCACACAATAACCATGCTCAGAAAGAAGAGGATAGAGACAGAAGAGCATTTATCAAATGATGAATTTCATAGTTACCAAAGTATGGTGTGAAGACCAACCCCCTGGCCAAAGGGCTGGTAAGGGCCTCCCAGGACAGATCAGAGACAAAGGCTTCAGGACAGGAATCAGGACAGGATACTTCACCTCTCTAGTTACCGACGACTACGTCGCACCCCTCTCTGACACTTTCTTCCTCCTCGTGGTTCTTCCGCGATCTTCTTTCTAAACCCACTCAAATTAAGTAGATAATTCTGCATTCGGTTTCTTCATCAGCATTTCAGAGCACCACCCCGGCACACCCCGTTGTCAAGCTTCTTCAACACGCATCAAAGCTTCTTCGTAACTTCCCCAAAACTCGCTCTCTTCTTCTAACTAAACTACCTCAATTATACCTTTTCATAGGCATGTACCACCCATTAATGTTTCATTTGCACAGAATACTAACTTCTGATTGGACAGGCGAGGGGGATGATCATCACACCACACTTATACTTCATTTATTCTCTTTTAACCATTGTTTCCAAACTCATCCCCTCAAACTTTTATTCCGCCCTTCCTTTCCCATACATCTTTAAACTTTATTAATACATTTGTAACTGATTTCTTGAATAAGTTCCTTCATATGAACTCTTCACCCTCATGTTCCCAGGGCACATCTCCGCCGACCTTGGACTCGTGACAAATCCTTAGTCATCTTCCAAGCTTCCGTATCAGGGCGCATGCGTCGCGCCATATTGGTCTGCTCGACTCGGACACTTTAACAGGCCCAAGTACGCACTAATAATAAAGTCGAAAAAGAAAAGTATTATTCTCAAAAATAAATGATTTCACTGTATACCACCAACCTCTAGTCCAACCCATACCATTTGTTATTTCTCTCTGAATTGCGTTAGTTATAAACCCATTTCTAATTGCAGCAAAGCAGGTGCCATGCATGTGAGCTTTCAAGCGGCCATTTTATAGCTCTTTGCGCAAGCGCCAGAATTTCCCTCCAAGCAAAAGCACGTCATACTACGTAGATGCAGTAGACGCATGCGCAGTAAAGATCCCATGTTAAATGCGTCCTAGTCCTATGTCCGTGTTATTTGCAGTTAGTAAACACATAGGCAAGCTTCATTCTTTTCCTGCGTATAATGAAAATGTATAGTATTAATCACAAAACACGTTATTAGTCATTCGCAAGTAAGTTAAATCGAGAAGATTGCTTCCGAGCAAGTCTCGTGTCCGAGTCCTTGCTCCATCAATATCAAAAGCTCACGAGGGTCACATGGGTTCAACGTTCACTAAGCGTCGCTTCCGTGAAGGATTTTGATAGCCTGGTATGGATACTAAGGTCAATGACGTAGTTGAGAATTGTGTGGTGTGTGGATGTGCAGACAAAAGCTTGAAAATAGTGACCCCTCCTCTTCTTCGTGTTAACTGTCCTTCTGGTCCCTGGGTCAGATTAGGGATCGATATTATGGGACCTATTGATGCTCTGCCATGTGGTTCAAGATATATTTTAGTTTTGGTAGACTATGCGTCCAAGTGGCCAGAGATCAAGCTAGTCAAAGATCCTAGTGCATGGAGTGCTGTGTTGTTTTTTAAAGAAGTATGTATGAGGGAAGGATTTCCAGACGTTCTTGTCTCTGATAATGGGACTCAATTTGTGAGTAAAGAACTACAGATTTTTTGGATGCGTGTGGGATAAAGCATATGAGGAGCTCTCTTTATCACCCACAAACCAATGGTCTCTTGGAGAGGATGAATAGAGTTGTGGGTGAGTGTGTGAGGTGGGCTAAGTCAGGTAACCATGATGTAAGTAAGTCTTTGGACAGTATGCTTTGATTCTATAGAACTACGACACACTCTACCACCAAGGTCTCTCCCTTCAAGTTGTTGAGAGGCAGGAGGGTGAATACCAGCTTTAGACCAGGGTGGATGAGTAAGTGACTCAAATCGGATTCTGATGTCTTGAATCTTATGGAAACTGTGAAGGAAAATGTGCTAAAAACTCAAGGCAAACAGAAAAACTGGTATTATTAAAAAAGTGGAACTAAGTTGATTCCTTAGGCTGTGAGTGACATAGTTCACATCAAGTCATCTATTCATGTGAAGAAAGGTCAAAACAAATTTGGTACCCCTACCACTGTCATAAAGGTGGGGAGCAATGCCGTTCAGGTGGATGGAGGATATTGGTGGAATCTCAGTAAAATTGTCAAAGTAAAAACGAGGAAGATGGGCGAGTCTGGTGACATTGGGGGTGATTCTGTACCCAGTAACAGTGGTGAAGATGAGGGAAGTCGTGTGACCAATGGAGATGCTCTCAGGAGGAGCTCGAGAACCAGAGTTACTCCTAGTAATTTCGCGAATAGTTTTGTGTATTCACTCTGTAATTGTATTTTCTACTGTGTTTTCTTGTTTTGTTTTGTTTTATTTTTTCCCCTTCATTTTGTTTGAGAAGAAAGAGGGATATGTAGTACTGGGAGTAGAATGTGGTTACTGTTGTTCCCTTGACATCATTCTCTCCCAGAGATTCTGATGTTTCTAAGGAGTGAGCTCAGGCAGTGGAATGTTATCAATTGAAGGACAGGCTGATTCAGACAACGGTTGTTCTTGGCTGAGGAGCTCCCTGTCTACTGTGTAGCTACTAAATAAATAACCTAATCTTACCATACCTTCGTCAGTGTTGTCACTGCTACAGTATGACACTGGAATTTTGGGAAAACTGCACTTGAGGAAAAGGTATTCTTCCCATTTAAGAATCCCTCTGTTTTTCCAGTCCCCTGGCATTTCCCAGTATTTGGGATTGGAAGATGTATTTTCAGAAGTACTGGATGGGGCATAGCATGTATAATCCCCAACTTGCCTCTTTCCTTCACACAGATAATCAGATTTTGTAAGTACCACATCATTCCCACCCTTGTCCAATTGACAAATGACAATGGAGGGATCCTTCTGAAGGGTTTCCAGTGCTAGAAACTGAGCACGTGAGAGGCTATTTTTGGTGTTACACTTAGTTCTGTATCTCATTCTCATTGATAATACTCATTTCAAAGACCTCAACTGCGTCACAGTGGATGGGTGGTATAAGGGTGGACTTGGATGTAAAAGTGCTAGGGCATGACAAGTCTCCCTCTATGTTGAGATTATCAAGATTGAAAGAAGGGATCCTCATGGCTGGCAGTATCGTCAACAAGCATGACTAAAGATTGGAGTGTTTCAATATCATCAAGACTACATTTGCTCAATACTTGTGGAGGGTCATTACTTGGAGTTCTGGTGGGTTTAACCCCTTGCATGCGTCCGACGTCACGGTGGGCGTGTGCAGAGGACGGCCGGCGGCCATCCGAACCCTGCCCACTCATTAATTCACCCGCACAGCGGGGGAATGTGTGCAGCGCCGAATGGGTTAAGATGAAACCATTTTTTCAATTTCAGTTTTCTCAAAAACAAAACAATTCTAGTCTGTACATAGTTTAAGTTACTGGATAGTCTAAGCGACAAGAGCTTGATTTCCTCTTTGGATAACTTACGTTTGTACAGATTGACCACATTAATTTTTGCTGTTGTCTGGTCCTTGTTGTCACTCCCTCTGGCATTGATCCTTCTTTTCTTGAGTCTTGCTTTTCCCAGCTTCTTCCTTTTATTCTTCCTCATCCGCCTCTGCCTCTTCCCTTGCCCCTTCGAAAATTCTGTTCTGAGTACCGTTCTGTCCTTTCCTGGTTTAGCATTGGAAACTGCTTTAAAAAATAGTTCCTACTGATGTTGGTGCATATTTGGGGAATTTGATTGAGGGTTGTTATTGAGCATCCGACAGGTTGCTGTCCGATGCATCACTCAGGCCATTGTCACTTGGTTACTCATATTCTGCTTGGTTTGATGGTCTGAGGGTCCATCCACAAATAAATGATCATATTTTCTGTGGAAAGTCAAAGTTCTTCCCGACTGATAATCCTTGAAGTCGCACACAACTTAGGGGCCGATTCCGATTCGGGCCGGAAATCTCTCCGACCGAGCCGGACCCGGAGAGATTTCCCACCGAATCGGACCCGTGCAGCCCGACCGAACGAGTACGATGCGCACGTATGCCATCGGACTCGAGTCGGTCGGACTCCCATTGAAGTCAATGGGAGCCGGTCGTACAATGCGTACGCGGGCTCCCATTGACTCAATAGGTGCGAGGCGGACAAGGGCGCCCCCTACAGCGTGTACACGGTGAAGCGACTCGCGCCGTACACGCACAGGTAGGGGGACCCATGGGTCCCCCTGTGTGCGACTCGCGCGGCTACGCGTACAGGGGGGTCCGACACGGACCCCCAAAGTACGGCTCCGACTGCTCTATCGAGCCGGAATGCGTGGCTCGGTCGGACTGCTCGCGGCGCGTATCGTGCTTACCCGGCCGGGGAACGTCTCCATTTCGCGGTGCGAGTCGAGTCCGAGCGCGTCGTTCGGTGCGGTTAGACCCGGGAACGAGTCGGTCGGAGCAGTCGGGACGCCCGGACGAGTCGGTCGGCAATTTCGCATCGTACTCGCTCGCCCGGACGCGCGTACGAATCGGTCGGGCAACAGGGCTCCGAATCGGATCCGGTTAAGCCGAATCCGATTCGGAGCCCTACCGGCCGAGATCGGAATCGGCCCCTCTGTGTTAATTTTTGGTGGTGATTCCTTCTTCGCATTTGGCTAGCCATGTTTGAAGTTTTAAGGAAAACTCTTCAAGCGTCTCATTGGATATCAGTCCCTTTAATTCTTCATTGAGTTTGTCAATCTCATCAATCAACTTTTTGCTATCTCGTAAGGTGTATTTGACTAGAATTTTCATCATCGCTAGTGAGCATTCCTGGATCTTCATAGATCAGCACTGTGAAGATTTTAAGCCTCTTTGGACACATTCCACATCTATATATTTTTGTTGGGACTCAGTTTCTCACCACTTGGCTATTTCTTTTTTATGTAATTTCTCAAGTTGTTCCTGTAATATCTGAAGTTGAATGCCTTCCCCTATACTGCCAATGGTTTTTATCTTATATTTTATTGTTTTTTGGACATTTCATTTATTTTTGCTTTAGAATTTGAGGCCATACTCAAAAGATTTTAAATTTGTCTCAGATTTTCTGAGTCCAAGTGCTGCTGAGAGATCATGTGTACTCCCCAGTCTTAGCAGCTCTGCTCAGATCCACGTGTAGAGTAGACCAGCCACCCACCGTATGAGGGCCGTGAGGCAGGGGTACTCACCATACCACATGGCAGATCACCGCTGGGTTCTCCAACTCTTCTGTTATCTCTCTGCATGCATAATTTGATAATTAATTATCAATTTAAAAAAATGCTATGTATTTAATACTTAGTTAACTTCCCACTCTATACCCCAAACACCTATTAGCCCACATAAAAAATATAACCAAAATACATAAGTATAACACAATTTACATAATTGATAATCAATTGACTAATTAGTTAACAATTAATAATCATTTGCTAATTAATTATTACTGATCTAATGTCCCACCATTTACCCCTGCAAACCTAGCAACCCGCAACTAAAACATAACCAAAATAAATCAATATTACAAAATGTACATAATTAATGTTCAATTAAATAATAAATAATTAATTACTACATCATTAACTTACCACCCTATACCCCTACAAACCCAGCAGCCTGCCCCTAAAATATAAATACTACACAATATACATTATTAACCCCTTCGCTGCGGGGGTAATTCCCCCACGGTGCGGGGGGACGGGGGGGTGAGTGCGGCGCCGCGGTGCTCGTGACGAGACCAGCTCGTCATGAGTCACAGTGGAGCTGTGCTCATGACGAGCTGGTCTCGTCACAAACCCGCCCACTCATTAATTCTCCCGCACAGGCGGGGAATTAATCACGCATGGGCGGTGCGCACCTGTTATGACGAGACCAGCTCGTCATGAGCACAGCTCCACTGTGACATTTGACGAGCTGGTCTCGTCATAAGCACCGAAGGGGTTAATAATCAAACAATTATACATTATTCATTAATTGTTAATTAATTATTACTTAGCTTCACACCCTATACCCCTACAAACCAAGCAACCCGGTATGACACTATAAATTACTATTAGCAATTAAATTAAAAATGAGAAGTCACTTAAAATTAAAAACTATATTTAAAAATGTTTGTAACTACTACACAACCAATAATAACACATACAATTAATGCATGAAATAAAACAAAGATAATTAAAAACGATATTTTATGCAACTATATAATTGCAAATGATATTAACAACAACGATGGTCTTAGCAACGATATTACTTAAATGTAAAAATCAATATTCTTGACAGCGATATTCCTGCATCATGATATTTTTGTTTCATACATTTTTTCCCAATATTTCTGTATCCCGATATCTGCAACTAGATATTTTGTCTAAGTGCCACATCTGTATTTTGTCTGAATCTACATTTCGTAATTTATACACCTGAAACTAGGCAAACTAAGTAGTCACTTTACATCTTCACAGCCAGATCATCACCTGTCAAGTATCAAGTATTTTATTTAGCACAGTTACTTAAAACCATTGCTACAGAATCTCATAACATTTCTGTTATAAATTACAGTTTTTAAAAATAATGTAAAAACGATTTACTAAAAATCTGTTAAAATCAGTGCAAGCCAGTTGGTCTGTGCAATACGTTGATGAAATGAACATTTGTTTAGCAGCGTCCAACTTTTTTCCTTTTGGCTATAATATTGTTCTATCTGAAGTTGGTGGCCGGAGATCTGCCTGTCGATATTGTGGCATTCTCTTCTCCACTTGTCTCAAAAATTTTACCAGACGGCAGTTCAGCTGTGTGTCCTCAGGTGCAAAGCACGCCAGCACCGCTTGCCTCCGTGTGCAGATTCCTCTCTGATTAAAAAGTGGCTTTAAAAGCTGTTTCCGTTCCTGTGTCAGTACTTTACACATACAGAGAAGGTGCAGCATATCTTCTTGCGCTGTACCACACAAGCGGCAGGTGGAATCGAATTGGTTTTTCAGCCAGTGCGGAAAGTGCTTTGTGCATGGTAGCAGGCCAAGTCGGTACTTTAGGAATTGAATTTTAGTGGATTTAGCAAACCCCAGGGCTAGGTATTTTTGGGCGGCGGGGGAGGAGTAGGTGCTCAAGGTCATCCAGCTGTGCTACCTTCTGGATAGGGCTGCTTTGTCCTCAATCCAGAATTGACACTTTACTGTTTTCTTTGTTATTTTTTTAAGAAGGCAGTGACTAATAGGTGTTTCCCAATGCTCAATGAGACCCAGAGTGGTCAGACTTGCTAATAAGTATTTTGCCGCTGGTGATGATTTTTTCTGTTGTAGTTCTAACCACAAGTACCAATTTAGGGTTCCTGGTTTTGATTTTCGTACTTTGTCCCAAAAGATGACTGTTGCACCTTGTCTTGCAAAGGTCTGTTTCTGAACACCGAACTTGAGCCTAATCTGTGCTGAAGAGACTCTTGTTGGTAGACCAAAGATTATTCTATACACTTTTGCGACCACACCATCCAGGAGCTTGGAGTCCCTTCCCCTCTGTGCCTCACTCCCGTAAGTTATTGTAGGTAGGAGTTGTGCCCCTATTACTGCAACTAGTGGGGCAAGTGAGGGGCTGTTCAGTTTAGAGTTAAGATTTCTCATCGAGGCTGCCAGGGCTGTTCCCTTCCTTTTGATTGTGTCCCTTTGGGCTGCAAAATGCCCACCTTTGTCGATAATCACTCCAAAGTATTTATACTCTATTGCTGAGTCTATGCAGGTCTTACCCCAAAACCAGACAGGTGTTTTCTTTGAATTCTTTTTGATTGTCATGGTTTGGTTTTCTCCAAGTTGATATTCAGATTATTTGCCTCGGAGTAATCAAATGTAGTGTTAAGAAGATGCTGTAAACCCACCTTCGTTAGGCTGATCAAAACTAGGTCGTTTGCGTAAAGTAGACATGGTAATAATAGGTTCCCGACCTTCGGAGAATGTGAATTGCTGGCACTTAGTAGCGGGATAAGGTCTGCAAGAAACAGGTCATCACCTGTCTCTAGACCACAGGAATTAAAAGCTAGACTGCTACACTAACAGTGTAATCAATCTTGAGAACCATTCAGAGAGATAAAAGTTATCAGATTTTTCCTATTTCTAACATTTTACAACAGCTTCTAATAGAAGTCAGAAATATTTATAAATGTTGAATAACACAAAGCCATTCACTTGGTTTTAAAAGCTGAGTGGTGCCTCCTGATCCAGTTGTTCTTAAATTTGCATTATCAGTTTTCTGTGATTCATTATGTGTGTACTCTAGCATCCTCTAGTGGGCACAGGATAAATTCAGGATAGGTTTGTTTGTTTTGGGGGAAGCTCACTATTATTATTTGTCAAATTGGCACGATGCCCTAGTTAGTTAATTTAAGAAAGTTAAACAGAGGCAAACATTTGACAGATGTTGCTGAATAAACAGGAAAAATACGGGGTTGCTTGCTGAAATTCTTATAGTCTTGTTCCTTTGTGAAAAAGAGCCACAACCAACATGTGTTTCATCCCATAGTGGCGCGCAGGTTTGGGACTTTTTCATGGCCTTCGGATGATTTTTGAATACATGGTTTGAAGTCAAACACCAAGGGGCATATTTACAAGAATTTTCGCTAAGCAGTTTTCACGCTGCTTAGCGACAATTTTTTTTACCGCTGTCGCTCGCGAAATCCTAATGCTATGTTTGTGAAGTATTTACAGTACGTCGCTACGTTGCATTAGGATCAGCTACCGGCCGCAAAAAATTACGGTAACGCTATCGTCAAGGAGTAAAAAAAATACACGTTAGAGTGAAAAAAGGGACAGACGGACAATTAGCGGCAAAAATCTTACAAATAGGCCGCTAAGGAAAAAAAATCTGAATGCAGGATAGAGCAGCCAGGACCAAGTTCAGCACAGGACAACAACCCCCCCTCAACAGCCAGGATGACCAGCCAGAGTCCATGGGGAAGACGAAAGGCAGATTCAATCAGGAGGAGAATGAGATCCTGATTGCGGAGGTGACGGACATCAACACCAGCTCTCTGTCCACTCCAAGGTGTCATTGGGGACCAAAAATGCCATATGGCAGTCCATAGTCAACAAGGTGAACTCTGTCGCAGAAGTCAAGAGGATAGTGACGAACTGCAAACAGTGTTAGCATGATGCCAAGGTTAAGACTAAGCAGAAACTGGCCAGCAATCGACAGGCAGCACAGCAGACCAGAGGTGAGAGTCCAGCGCCACAGGAGGAGCTCGATGCCTTGGAGGAACAGATGTCCGCAGTCATCTGTGAGGAGTTGGCAGTTGGAGTAGAGAGAATGGACAGTGCTGACTATGACCAACTACATCAACAACAGGGTAGGTAACAACAAGGGGGGAAATTTGTCATGTTGTACAGTACAGGCACGTATGCCTCAGCGCTATCTCACATTTTGTGCAGGTCAAATGGTAGCTACATAGGTACTTTGGGGCTTATTCACAAGCCCTTGCGTTGCCGGTATGTCACTTTTTCCCTTATTGAATGTGACATACCAGTGGTGAAAGGGCCTTCTAACTAAGTCCTTCATGTGTACAAACAATGAAAAGTGAACAGCCATATGTCTCCTATCTAAATGTCTACATAAGGCAGTGTTGCAAGTCTCACAGTCATCCTAGATTAACACACATTGTAATATCAGTCATTTGCATTGATGTCAAGATATGGCACTTTCCTGTACTAAGTATGGGGCATATATACCATAATCTAGTAGAGCACAGTGTTGCCCCAATATTGTTAGCATGGTGCTCAAAAAGAATAGAAATGCAGGGATGTGTTGTAGGAAAATAAAATACAACACCCCCCCTCATGTCCCTCAGTATTGTTGTCTTTAAAATTGACTTGCAAAAGCTCAGCGACCCTTGTGCCATGTTGCTAGGGTGTCTGCTCAGCAGGTCCAAATGTTTGTGTGCAGGAAAGGAAACCTTCCTGCACATAAACAATCCTTACAGTTGATTTGCTGTTTTTATGTGTGCAACAGAATGCAGCACACATACAAAGAGCAAACATTTTGGAGAAATTGATACTTGTGTTTCCTGGTGGTATGTCTTTTTCAATATTAGAAAAAGTGACACACTGGCGGAGCAAGGGGCTTGTAAATAAAGCCCTAGGGCCTGATTCACAAAAGTAATCTGAGACAAAATCCTAACTTTACGACTTTCGGTATTCAGAGAATGCATTTAGGTGTACTAAAGTTAGGATTTTGTCTCAGTTAAACTTAAGTTTTGGTCTCAAGTTAAACTTAAGACAAACTTAAGTTTAGCTGAGACAAAATCCTAACTTTACGACTAGGATTTTGTCTCAGTTAAACTTAAGTTTGTCTTAAGTATAATTTAAGACCAAAACTTAAGTTTAACTGAGACAAAATCCTAACTTTAGTACTCCTAAATGCCTTCTGTGAATACCGAAAGTCGTAAAGTTAGGATTTTGTCTCAATTAATTTTGTGAATCGGGCCCCTAGTGTCTACCTGTCCTTAGGTGTTGGTTCTGTCCCAGCCATGTAGACATGTGATAGTAAAACATTTACATACCTGTTGTGGTGGAATGCTCATAGAAACACGCTTTGCAAGTCCCTTTCATGGTAAGTGAAGGGTGGAAAGGGGCCTCATTCACAAGGTGGCATTAATCAACCGTAACTGGCTACACGCTGCATTGCAAATAAAGAGAAGTGCATTATCCACCAGAATGTCACTAAAAGTGATGTTCTGTTGGTAATATGACATAGTATTTATGGGCCTTGGGTATTGTGGTGAATGATACCTGTGTACATATGTGGAACATGGGCCCTAGGTAATGCCAAATGTGGCTGGTTGAAAATGCATACAGATTGGTTTGTGTCAACATGCATCCTTTCACTAATGCATGGAAGGACCAAATACACTGGAGTATGTCTCATAAATGTGCACACCCAGGTGCTGTTGTAAAATGATCTGCTGTGCACCAATGCAGACATTGCTGAACCCTGCATCAAAGTTGTCTTTCTTACAGCTTTCCTGTTGTCATCATTGCCACTGCAGGGAAAAACACAAGGGGATGGACCACTCAAATTTAGTATGGGGCTGTCCAGTGTATATGGAAATATACTGGGTTGCATAGATAAAGTGCTATAAACACATTGAAAGTACTTTGGAATAAAACGGATTGGAATTTGAATGAAGATGGTTGAACGTTATTGGATGATTCATGTACACTCGCTGTGCATCCTGGGTTTGGTGCCTGACGAGGTTCCAAGTGTTTGGAGAAGTAATCCACACGCACGGACGGAGCGCGTAAACCAGGATAGCACGCTTACATTACTGCCGGGAGCATTTAAAAATATTGAACAAAGTGAAACATTGGTGCGCACTCCAACATTTTCAATGTGTTTAATGTACTTTTTCTCTCCACCGTGGAGTTTGCACCTGACCCAAAGTAAGATGGATAAAATGACTTTGAAATTTTTAACATTCTCATGTAATGTTTTATGGGACACAGCTTTTAATTTTTGGGTTATAGTCCAATGTATTCAACACACTAATATAGGTCACATTGTTTTGTTTTGAATAAGTGTTGTACTTAGGGATATTTTGTCTGTTCAGTTACACATAGTAATATTTTTGTAAGAAGCATAAGGGTTCAAACTTTAGTATTTTAAATGTTTGTATCTTTTGTTTTAAATCGTACGGGGTTTTGTAGTTGGGAGAGCATGTTTTGGGTAGGGTTTCTTTTAATGTTGACATGAGGGGTCAGAGCATGTGACTTGGGCAGGCATGTGATACCTGCTATAAAGAACAGACACACCTGGGATGGGGTTTAGTTGAGAACGCATTGCCGACCTGAACGCGCCAGTTTATATCTCATTGTGAAGATACGTTTCACATTAGTTATCTGTTAGTTAGGTAGCTTCAGCATAATTTAAAACTCTTCATTTGGGCACAACTTTAGGAATGTTTCTGTTGCAGTTTCTTTTTCATTTTAATTTCACATGCATGGTTGAGTTGTAAACGGGAGGGACGGATTGATAGGTATGATTGTTGAACATGAGTTAAACAGTAAGATGAGATCACTATTAGTACGGACTGTTTACAGGGAGCACATAATGAGAGCACTCAGTGAGCACTGGGTACGGTTTTCGGATTGAGTAGATTTAAATTGCTGACACTACTTATTTTGAGCACTGCAATATGGGGCACAGTTAAAAGACACAGCTGTAATAAATCGAGTAATACGTACAAACTGAGGACATCTATAACATGTGGCTGTATTTTGATTTTACAGTAGTTACCACTAAGGAAGGGCAATCATTTCCCGAAATGCATTGGGTCAAGAACTTTTCACGTTGGATTGTTCATAATGTTGAACTTCTGTGTGTCATATGAGCAAAGCCTGAGGGGCACTCATTGAACTTTGATGAAACATGGAATGTTGTAAATAAAAATCACGGATGATTTTGAGATTACTTTGGAATAAAACGGATTGAAATTTGAATGAAGATGGTTGAACTTTATTGGATGATTCATGTACACTCGCTGTGCATACTGGGTTTCGTGCCTGACGAGGTTCTAAGTGTCATCTTGTCAAAAGGACCCTCACTTATCACCCAAAAATACATCATCTTGGGTGCTGCATAACACATGTCACCTCGTAAAAGTTTTCAAAATGAGTCTATTGTGGATAGTCAAAAATTATGCAAGTATAATAGATACAGGATAAGCTACTCATCATCGGGGTCACATAACTGTGTGGCAGTTAATTGGTTGTCAGGACCTTTGTCTTCAACGCACAGAGGGATCAATGCATACATACACGTGTGTGGAAGAAATGCAAAAGATGCCTCACGCCCTGCAAAACACCTACTCTGCACATGACATGATGAAATATAAAGGATGTCAGTGATTCCCATGTAACAGACAGCAACAATAATACTTTACCTTTCCATTACAGAGGATGAAACTTTGCCTCCTGGTCAGCACACTGTCCCAGACATTACCAATGATGGTGATGATGAAGAAAACTTTCCAACCATCGACCACAACACCCTCCAAGAGCTCCTGGACTCCATAGGAACACCATCTCTGGACCTGAGGAGGGTCAGCAGCATTGTGGCGTCTCCAATTGCCCTGCCAAATAACCAACGGGCACCAACTACCACCATAGCAACACCCCTGGACTCTGAGGACCCACAGGTCACCTTTCAATGGTTTGTGGTTGGAGTCCAGCAGAAGATGGCAGACCAGGCTTGGATACCCTGGCAGTCACAGTAGAGGGGATCCGTGGGTGCCTCAGTCCTATTAGGGACACCTCGGTTGCCACCAGAGGCACCTACTTTCCCCTCCATGGCCCCCAGCAGTCCCTGGCTGACATCGCTAGTGTCATGAGGCAGAGGCACCAACAACTGCTCTGCCAAAGTGGCACCAGCTAGTTGGTCAATGAGATGCAGGCAATGTGAAAAATCTTGGAGACCATGGAGCGGAAGCAGGACTCCCATATGGCTGCCATGGCTGCCTACCACCGCCTACGTTGCTGCTGTGTTGCAAAACCAGCAGATACTCCTCACTGCAGTGATGCTTCATGTGTTGGCACAGATGAATTCTGCTGCAGCTACGGCATCCACAACTTCCACCTCTGATGTGTCTGTGTCTCCCTCCCATGCCGCATGTACCACAACACCCTCACGGGAGACACCACACACATAAGAGGAGGAAGATGTGGACAGTACAGCTTTCCAAACGAGAACCCCGCGGTAGCATTCATCTGGGTCAAATGTCCAGTTTCTGATTAGCCCTGTGCTTACTATCATGCCTGGGAACATCATCTATCACTGTCCTTATCTTGACGTTTCCAAGGTCACCTTGGATATTTCTGGACTGCCAATGTGGCCATTCCTCCCCAATGACTCTGCAATCATCCTCCTGACTGATAGTATCCAATTCCTCTACATCTCTCTTGTCATGTTCCCCACAAGCACTTTCTCTGTTCATCCGCTGGCTATATTCATCCTTTGGGGTTGTTGTCTAATGAACTGGCCCAGTGTGACCAATTCTGTTTTGCACATGTAAATACATGGACCTTGAATTGCCAGATCTGTATTGCCTGTCACCATGAAACAGGACAGGTGTCAACAATGGCGAATATGTGTAGCCACTACATCAACCACAGAGTAAAATTGAAACTTTGCTGTCTGCAGACTCTGGGACCTGGATAAGCAGTGAGCTGTCAAAACATGTGTGAAGGACACAATGTCTGAAATACATTTAGTGAAAAATTAAGTCGGCCACAACATTGTTTAATTGGTATCATGCCTCCAAAGTGCATTTAAAGAACAATGTTTTGGAAAGTATCAAGTCCAAACATGGTAACCAGTGTAAACACCTCTTTGGGGATGACAACCAAATGCAATGATTGCCATAGGTCACGAGGCAGCCAACTAAGAACCACCCAACATAACACACAATATTCTTGCATCGGCCAACTTACTTAGCATTCTATGCCCATGCAATGAGAAAAGGCACATATTGCAATCTACATTGTATGCATGTTTGATCATGTCAATCAATAGGCTGTTCAACAGTACCCTGTCCCTAGATATGAAGTCACTCACACATCTTGTGCAAATAATCAAGTTGTGAAAACAGATAAATAGTTTAAAAATCCTTGCTCAACCAGGTCAATTGGGATAAGTCACTCCTTTTTAGGTTGACTGGTGAGGACCCCCAGCTCACTTCGGAATATAGTGCCCTGATACGCTGGGACCAATTTAAATACCTGGGTATCTGGATCACCAAATCAGAGACCGACTTCATGAATCTAAATGTGCAGGCCCAGATACGAGACTGCATGAGGACATCCTCCATTGGAGCAAGCTGGCCATATCCCTTATGGGTAGGGCAGTGTTATTCAAACTAATGGCCCTTCCGAGGCTGCTATATGTGCTGCAAAACACCCCTACATGATACCAGAGAAATTCTTTCGGACTATAGAAGGGGAGCAACGCAACCTACTGTGAGAAGGAGGTACGCCGTGCATTGCACTGCATAAGTTGCAACTGGGGTATATGAGGGCGGCCTGGCCATCCCGGATATTCGGAACTACTATAGGGTGGCCCAACTATTCAATGTTAATGGTTGGGTGTTTGCACCTCTCTCTGAACCCGCTTACCGGGTGGACCGACGTGCAATGGGGGTTGGAGGATATGCCTCACTCCTATATCAAAAAAACCAAATGAAGTCACTACCTGTACATACGCAGGCTGTGGTGCGGGCATGGCACTCTGTCACAAAGGTGCTGGGTTGGGAATCGCGACTGACACAACAAACCCCGCTCTGGCAAAGCGATGCCCTGAGCAAAGTGGGAGGTCTTCAGGGCCTTGATGGATGGAGTCTCATCGGCATAGACAGCCTTGGGGACATATGGAAAAGCGGGGCCATGATGACCTTTAGTGAAATCCAGATTGAGTATCATATGGCGGTCGGGGAACGATTCCACTACCTGCTATTGAGGCATGCCGTGCATTGTCATGTGTCAAATAGGGAGATTCTGCCTGAATATTCCCCCTTAGAAGACGGGCTACTGCTAAATGCTATGGTAGATAAGGCAAACTCCCTTACATACCTGAAAATAATGAACAATCTTCTGGATCCCTTGGGCCCACTTAGAGAGGCATGGGAGACTGATGTGGGACTACTGGAGGATGATGATTGGCAAGAGGCGATCCAGTGTCCCAGGGAGGTGGCAATAAGTGCAAGGTCCAGACTAATCCAGATCCGAGTGCTGCATAGAGCGTATGCACCTAGGATGCTCCAATATAAGCTGTGTAGATGCGATACGGGCCTGTGCGTCAGGGGATGTGGGGAGACGGGTACGTTCTTTCATATTATCTGGGCATGCCCGAAAATTCAACAATTCTGGTCTGAAATAAACAGAGTAATGTCTGAGGTAGCGGGTGCGCAGGTACAACTAGATGCCAGGTGGCACTGGCTTGGGGTCTCGGGGGAACACAGGTGGCCCACACACACTAAAACCTGTCTACTGTTGGCAGCAGTCATAGCCAAAAGAAATATAGCAAGGCTATGGGGGGGTGACCAATGCACCGAGGCTGACAGACTGGGAACAAGACCTGGACTGGTGCTGTCTGGCAGAGAAAACAGTATACCAAAGCAGGGGCTGCCCTAAGAAATGGGAAAAAATCTGGAGCCCATGGGAAACTTACCGGGCTTGAGGTGCTGAAGAGCGGGAGGGAAGGTACAATCGGGGAGGTGGGACAGTGGGATAGGTCTAGGAAACACACCAAAGATGTGAAGTGATATGTGGAAAAGATATGTATACCACTCTTGTAACTGCCAAACAGGTCTTGCCTATTATTTGTTATTTGTAATGCTGGATTTCGCAGAAGTTTTAATAAAGAGAAGTTTTAAAAAAAGAAAATCCTTGCTTAATACCTCTCTGTTCCACATTATACATTACTGGCACTACAATTAAGAATAAGGTATCATTTTATTTAAACAAGAAAGTAACTAAATCTAAACCTACCTACCCTATGCTAAAGTCCTAACTTAACCTACACTACACTACCCTATTCTAATTATCCCTAACACTACCATAAAAAACATTATCTTAGCCTACACACTTAGCAACATATATTGAACATCAACCCCCTAAGCACCTTAAGGCACATGTGAAGACAGGACAAAGACAACTATACATAAACATAGACTACCTAAACAGATATCCTAAACAAATATACATATTTGTCTTTTAATGTTTTTCATTTTGTTGTATTTTCATTTTTTAATACATCCTAAACAAGTATTAAAACATCAACCCCCACACAAATGAAAAAGAAACTTAACCCATATCCCAACAATATATCTAGACTACATTGAAACTAACACTAAGCTAAACACTAACTATAACATACACAACATTTCCAAACATATTAACAAATATAAAATTGAGAAAATTGGATTTAGGGGACTGTAAAAGAGCTCAAGTCTAGGAACACCTTGTCAGAAAGCGAGGCCCAGTGCCCCTTTAATGTCCTCTAAATGTCAAAGCACCTGCTCCATTTGCTGCTCCAATGTTGCCACCCTTACATTGAGGTCCAATAGTAGACTCCTGTCCTCCCTGCTTAGAGCAGATGCCTGCGCTTGTGGGGCAGGAGGGGAAGGTGCAGCAGGTTAGGCAGCTGTGGCTGGTGCGGCTGGTGTGACAGGTGGGTTCGGTGCAGCAGGTTGGGCAGCTATGGCTGGTGCGGCTGGTGAGGCAGGTGGGGCTGGTGTGGCAGGTTGAGTAACTGTGGCTGGTGTAGCTGGTGGGGCAGGGTTTTGGGAACCAGAGGTGCTGGACATGTTGTCCATGTCAGCATGGTGCCTTGCAGTGGCTGGCACATTTTCACTTGCTGTGGTAGCTCTTGGGGCAACCTGAGGAAACGCTTTCCATTGGCCTGCTGCATTCTCCTCCTCATAACGATGCTGCATTGCCCGGTAGCCCTTGGCGACTCTCCTGATATGTCGGTATGTCGTTCCTCAGCTTGAAAGTTTTTGCTTCCTCAGGTAACAAGTCTTTTCAAAACTCAAGTTTACACCAATAGGAAAGTAATTGTCAGTTAAAACCTTTATCTACTTGAAGCTTGATGGGGCCAACCACATGTGTAGTCAATGTCAACTCACAACATCAAATTCTGAACTTTAGGGTAATGAACAGTATATCACATAGCAATGGCAGAGCTCCAGAGCATCAGTAAATGGTCTCCTAAGTGAAATACTGACATTAACATAAACTCAGAATGAGTTGAGTGGGGGAACGTACACAAAGAGGCATGACATTTACCCATACTCACAGGATGCACTGGGTGTAGTAGGGGCATACAACTAAGCACCAAAGTTTTTCGAGTACACAAAAGTCACTCATCTACAATGCACTACATAGATTGATGTGTCTCCACAGCAACATATCCAG
This sequence comes from Calotriton arnoldi, assembly GCA_963921515.1. Taxonomy (NCBI): domain Eukaryota; kingdom Metazoa; phylum Chordata; class Amphibia; order Caudata; family Salamandridae; genus Calotriton; species Calotriton arnoldi. The sequence goes on along the minus strand of CAWUFW010000645.1, from coordinate 3,089,056 downwards.
GGTTCATGCTGTATTCATCTACTTAAAGCATGCAAGTACTTGTATGTCACAAGGCAGCCTGCCGTTACACAATGCTAAAAAAACTGAGCACCTGGGAAGTAAGACAGGCTACAATGGTGGTAAGAAGTAGTTGGCCACATCACAATGCCCAAAAGGAAATACCAATTCCAGCCTGTTGTAGGTCTGGGGTAGATGAGTCATCCAGCATTCTGATATACAACAGGTCACAACATGTGTATGAGACAGGCTCATTGTATGAATAAGTGTCACTGACAAGTGTAGCTGTAATGCCCTGATCCTCAGTGATTGCCATATCATGCTGGTGTGTACATGGAACCCCAGTCCGGTCATACACATCAAACACATCCCTTTTTCATATTGTTGCCTGTATCTAAACTGTGAAACATAGATGTAGAGGCAGATGCCAGATAGACGTGTGGCACATATGTACAAGGTGAAAGTGCTACAGTAATTTCACAAGATTACCATAGTCCCGGAGTCACAATGGCATACACCCAGTGTAGTATATAATCACTAGCCATCCACTGTGGCCAAATGCTCCCATGTACACATGCTACACTACCAAGAAGGCATATTTGCCTAGGGAGAAGTGATAGATGTTGCTGTTGACTTCATAACACTACACCCATTGCAGGTACATGGTGCAACAAGAACACACTTAATCAAGACCTCTAGTTGCACCATCAGGTTCCAACATCATTTGTCATGTTGAAGGATAGGCCCAATGGGTAACATAGTACTGAATGTTTGTGTGCAAATATGTACGGGGGCATCCTTTCAGAAGAATGATGGAGTGCGGTGTCATGGCAAAATTGATGATGATGTCCCCCAACATATAGAAAATGCATGGAAGCAAAGAATGCCCAATAATATCATGTGTCGTCTCAACTTATCTACATACAACATCTAGTAATTTAAACCATGTGTAGGTTCATGTTGCATAAATGAAGAGGTGTGAAATGACTGACTTACACACAACACATGTGCAGTGCAGGATGGTGTTGGACAAGTTAATCCCTAAACAATAGGTGCTTCTCTTTGACTACAATTTGAGAGTGGCAGTCACATCAAACATTGCTTAACCACCTATTGATTGAAGACACCAAATCCACATCACTTGCATGTCAAACACTGCAAGTTGTTGTTGTTTTCCATCTCACAAGCACATCGGACTCTGAGAAATCAGTCTAACATTGTACTTACATACTTGAATGCATGTTATCACTCACCGTTTTACCAACGGAAAACATTTTGTTTGGTTGCTTGGGTGGCGTTGTGTCATGTTCATTAATTACAATGTGGCGCAGTGCCACTTAGCGTGGCTTGGGCTACCTTATAAATATGGCCCTTACCACTGCAGTCCACTACAGCAAAGGGGCAGGCAATAGGTGTAGGGGTGGGCATACAAACACAAGATTTATATCATTTGATGCTGGCCTATATTTTCAGGTCTGTGGTAAACTCAAATCTAAAAACTCCAAGAAGGATGTGTTAGGGTGGATATACAAGGGCTAACGTTTTCATTTCTACATGTAATGTGCTCTACCTACGCATTCTTAATTCTGCAGCACACATAGAAGCATGTATTCACAGTAAGTTATGGTGCTTTGTGCAGTAAGGTGTCCCTTCGTGCACATCAACAATCATATAAAAATGATGAGTTGCAACTTCTATGTGCGCGATATGAAGCATCACACATAGAACTTAACAAATCATCATTACAGAATGTTTTTATGCAGGTAGGGATACCTTGAAGCACATGACCAATCTTTCCAGGAAATGCAGGCACCCTTGCACCATTGTGCAAGAGTGCCTGCATTGGCACTAGGCAGCTAAATTTTGTGCCAACGCTCAGGGAAATTCAGGGGAGTGCTGCATCTTTGAAAATATTGCACATCCCTGCCTTTTCAGAATGGCAAAGCGTGGTGTTGGCAATGTTTGCTTAATGCCATGCTTCTCCATTCTGTAGTAAATATGCCCCTAGGTGCCTACAGCCTATCGCATTCGTCAATTGGAAATCATTGACATCCTTTATATTCATCATGTGCAGAGTAGGTGTTCTGCCACACACCTGTATGTATGCATTGATCCCTCTGTGCGTTGAAGACAAAGGTCCAGACAACCAACTAACTGCCACACAGTTATGTGACTATGATTATGAGTGGCTTATCATGTACCTGCTACACTTGTATGATTTTTGGCTAGTCACAACAGACTTATTTTGAAAGCTGTTACGAGTTGATATGTGTCATGCAGCACCCAAGATGATGTCTTTTTTTGGGTGATGGTGAGATTTCACAACGGAGGGTCCTTTTGACAAGATTTTGACTTGACATGGTGCGGCAAACACTTTATCTATGCAACCCAGCATATTTCTATATACACTGAACAGCCCCATACTAAAATTGAGTGGTCCATCCCCTTGTGTTTTTCCCTGCAGTGGCAATGATGACAACAGGAAAGCTGTAAGAAAGACAACTTTGATGCAGAGTTCAGCAATGTTCAGCAATGGCTGCATTGGTGCACTGCATACCTTTCTACAACAGCACCTGGGTGTGCACATGTATGAGACATACTTCAGTGTATTTGGTCCTTCCATGCATTAGTGAAAGGATGCATGTTGACACAAACCAATCTGTATGCATTTGCAACCAGCCACATTTGACATTACATAGGACCCATGTTCCACGTCTATACATAGGTGTCATTCACCACAATACCCAAGGCCATAAATACTATGTCATATTGCCAACAGAACATCACCTTTAGTGACATTCTGGTGTATAAATGCACTTCTCCTTATTTGCAATGCAGCATGCAGCCAGTTACAGTTGATTAATGCCACCTTGTTAATGGGGCCCCTTCCCACCCTTCACTTACCGTGAAAGGGACGTGCAAGGTGTGTTTCTATGAGCATTCCACCACAACAGGCATGTGCATTTTTGACTACCACATGTCTACAAGGCTGGGTCAGAACCAACAACTAAGGACAGATAGACACTAGGGCTTTATCTACAAGCCCCTTGCTCCGCCAGTATGTCACTGCTAAATTTGCTACTTCCCTGCATTTGGAAACTGTCGGAGCACAGCATTAGCAATTGAGGCTGTAGTCTGACAGATTCCTTGTACATACGCCCCATGGAGTTATCAGGATGTTTCAGACCTAACATATCAACATTGAATACCTTTATTTACATGGGACACACAGTGTGAAGGCAGACAATTATATTCATATACTTACCACCTTGCCTGCCAACAATGATGCCTAGGTTGTCCAAGAGGTCGTCCTCCTGGCCAACGCAGCCCTGCCACTGATGTTTCAATTGGTGTACAGTACTGTCCACACCAAAGATGCGCAGCTTGTGTCTGCGGACACGGTCTCATCTCAATTTCTGGACCTTTACATCGTAGGTCTTCAACACACGGCCGCCACTCTTAACCATCGTGGGGAGGTAGAACTTTACCAGCCAGAGGCATGCCTCAAATGCATCCTCCGACATCCACCTCTCCCTTCCTTTCCCCAACATCTTTCCGCATAGTCCTATGCCCACTATGAGAAGAAAACCCAACCTAAAGGAACAGTAAACAAAAAAACATAACTATATGCCCAATAGACAGAAAACCAACAATACAAGAGTGCAAAGCAAAAAAAAGACAAAGACGTGACACAGGACTTGACAGAGACAGTAGGGACAGCAGACTAGACACCACAAGTACACTTTGACCACACAGATTCAGTACACTCCTCCAAACACAAACACACAGCTCAAAGGACACTAACAGTGTGAGAAAAAGTGAAAGTGTACAGCACAATTCCTGGGAACAGGATGCATGCTGACATAACTTCCTGTGAGTTTGCGGCACGTTTTGGGAGTTAGCATGACATTTTTTGCCACTAAAGTTTTAGAGGGGAATATCCATTAACAACTCATGTTTTGTATTGCTGCTATGAAAAACTTCACGCTAACGTAACATGCAGGGAAAATGAATTATGCTAAGTGGTATTAACTTGTACCATTGTTTTTGCAGTTGCATGTTTGGCAACAGTCTATGGCTATGGCATATGTTGTATATGTGGCTTTCCTTGGTCAGATGTCTTTGGCTCAAAAAGTGTCTATGCTTTCAACAAGCAAATCTTCTCAGAGTCCTGCTGCGCCATACTTCACAATGTTTGATTGGCAATGCATGCATTTGTACAGGTCATACTGTTTCCCTAATGTTGTATGTTTGTCTATATATGTGGCAAGTGCATACCCCATTCCAGTAAGGTGTGTACCACTGTCATGGGGGTGAGACACACATATATGTGTCAACCAAGCATTTACTACTTGTGCCAAAGATTTGGGTGCATGCATACAAGGCAGAGAGGAGTTGGCCTAACGGCTAAGGCGGTCGACCTCGAATCTGGGGAACTGGGTTCGAGTCTCAGCAATGATGCTGAACATCTTGTGATTCTGGGCAAATCACTTAATCTCCCCGTGCCTAACAAATATGAATGTGTCCTCATATAATGCAACTGGTGCTATGTAAAGCGCTCTGATATCCGATACCTTCGGGTCAAGTTCGCGCTATATAAAACTCCATTAAAAAAATAAAAAAAGGCACATACACCAACAGAGCATCACTTGTGATTTTGCTTTGATGGTGTTAAAAACATCTGCATACTTACAGGGAGGTGCAAAGACACTTAATGTGCTTTACGCCACCTTGTTGATTTATGCCTTACCACAGCAGTCCCCTACAGTAAAGTGTCCAGATTCACATGTCTGGGGATATGTTAACTTTGACAGCTCTGAAAATGGGACGTTAGACAGGCAAGACTAGGAGACATGTAATGAGTACTCGAATGTTTCAGATCCTTACATGTGTGCTGCATTCTGCAGCACACATGGATGAGGAAATTCCACTGTCTACATTATTTTCTGTGCTGGAAGGTGTCCCTTAGTGCACACAGATATATGACCATGCAGCGCATTCATCCTTTCTACATGACACAAGTGTGCCTGCACTGACACTGGCCAGACTTTTTTGCACCATCCCAAGGGCATGCACAGGGATGCCCCATAAACATGGTACATATGCCTCATCCCTGTGTGTTAAGAAAGGACAAAGCACTGTGATTTTGCACAACACCTGCCTCAGACCTTTCCTCATAGATCAGCCCTAACAATTCTGAACCTGAATTTGCAGTCTCTGTGTGCAGCAGCATGCATTACACATTTGATGAGCAAACTAGGAGGAAAATCAAATGCTTTAGACTCATTTCACCCTTCTTAAGACTCCTTTTCAGTGCCAATAATTATTTTGGCCCAGCCTCAGATTACAAAATCTGGCTCCCCGTCATGAGGCTAAGTATGTTGCAGCAGAAGACCCACTGCAACACCCTTTCACGCTAAGTGGAGCATGTGCATGTGCCTAGCTTTCAATGCAACATTCAGTCACATTATATGGCTTGACACCACTTTTTAAAATCAGGAGAAGAGGAGTTTGCCATCAGAACTTTACTAAAGATGATGTTCTGCTGGCTGTATCCCCTGGTACATGTGGCCCTAAGTAGTTTCAACACATTAGACATGTCCTTTTACATATGAACATTTGTACATTCATGTCATGCATGCTGTAGGAAAAAGTTGCATATTTCCCACTATGTTTTGGGGCCCATATATGCATGAATATGTGAGGTGATGGTGGCATAGGATGATGTGACACCCATATGATATTTGTGTGTGTTCATGAGTGTTGTGCAAATTCCTGGTATGATACCACTGTATGTGGCATGACTATTTACTAGGAGTACATGCTCTTACCTGTGTTCAACTATGCTCTAAAATAGAGTGATATGTTGACAGGTGTAGAAATACCTAAATTACATCCATTAACCTATCACTGTTTCAATTGGTTGTGTAGCATTTTCTAGCTAGGTGATGGCTCTTAATTGTGGTACCATTTGCTTTTCAAAATTTCTGAGCACATTGTATTTGCCTTTGAGGGTGTAAAAAGTTGTATATTACCTTGCATGTATTGACCATGCTTTTTGGGATCCCTGACGCACATTACTCATGAGACTAGCATCCGTTTTTTGGGATATTTAATCACACAGTAAGTGTGATGTAATGAGGATAGTGCCGGTTGTCAAAATTGATTGCCATGGCACAATCATGGTGGTGGGCATCGGGCATCCACACATTGTTATCATTGCATCGTTATGTTATTTGGTCTAAGTACACATTAGTGAACGCATTTGCTTTCTCTGTTATCACATGGCTAACCTATGTGTCAGTGTTTGTGCTGAGTGTTGTAGGGCAATTTAAGGTTCGTACAGTGTGAAAAGATGAGTCATACACAGTGTTTGCATTGACACATGTCTGAGGTAAAGGGGAAGTATCACCTGCAAGACCAGACATTATGTATATTATTGGTGTAAGATGTTGTCCCTCCACTGTATTGATGCAACAGTTCGTATTGCGATCTTATCTTTTTTGGCTTCACCCTCCCCACATTCCACGTGATCCTGCTCACCATTGTCATGTAGCTATGTGACTTTTGTCTGCACACATATTTTCTGTGTGATAAAGCACACCAAGATGATTTCAGACACCACTGCCAATGAGAATAGCAGTCTGCCCCCAGATACATCTGTGCACCAGAAGCACAATACCTTGACTCCTAAACTCAAATGCATGATGGACCTGGTGCTGCCTAGGGCACAACACACCAAGCACATAGTATTTCCCAATGGTGCTCCATCTGAATTTTGTAGTTGACATGCACTAAATATTTAATGATACTAGGTTGTGTCATAGGTAGTGTCAGATACTCTGCTAGGGGGTTGGTCTGTGTGACTGAATTAAGGGGGATAAACTACAGTATGCCAGGGATCACTGATACAACATTGACTCCTGTAACATCGAACTTCAAAAATATCAAGTCAATATTATTGTATACAAAAATATCGACACCCAATACACAAAACTGAATGACAAAAACATCGATAAAAAAATATCGTGAAAATTTTTTTTGATAACAAAAATATCGACAACAAAAAAAAGAACACTAAGGGCCCGATTCCGATCGCACTAAGAAAGCCCTCCGTACAACTCGACTCCGGAGGGCTTTCCGAGCTAAACATGCTGCGGGAGTCCGAACGAGCGAGTACGATGCAGCCGTATGCTTACGGACTCAGTTCGCTCGCTCGGACTGTGTACCCACAGGCTCCCATTGCAAAAAGGGGTGGGTGAGGAAAAGCGTACACCCTGTGGCGGGCACCCCATGGTGCTCGCCACACTGTGCATGCCTGGATCAGGGGGCCCCATGGACACACCCCCGTGACAGTTTGGAGGGCCCCAGGTGAAGAGGGGCCTGCAAAGGCCCTCCGAAGTACGCTTCCGACAGCCCTTTTGCCTTGCTGAGACCGAGGCAAAGCGGCTGTCCGAATCGTGCATCGTACTCGCTCGGTCGGACTTTGGCTCCATAGCGCAGCACAATTCGGCTACGAAAGAATCGTACAGACAGGTGTGGGTCCCGGAAATGATTCGGTTGGTTGGTACGCGATCTTCACATCGTACTTGGTCGTTCAGACCTGTGTACAATTCGGTCGTAAACAAGGGCTACGAATCGGATCTGGGAAATTCAAATCCGATTCGGAGGCCTTCCGAACGAGATCGGAATTAGGCCCTAAATATTGATAACATTAAAATAACATATAACACAACAAAACATTGATATAAATAATATCGACAGCACACACATCCCAAAAATACATATAAACAATACCAAAAAATAACATTTAAAAATACAAATAAAGTATTTTCAATAATATAATAAAATAACATATACCAAACATTAAAAACAAACACTAAAAAAATTCCAAAATTACTAGAAACTAAAAAACAAACAAATACACTGAAAAACCAAAAACAAATAAATAAACAAACAATACAACATAAACAATATCACAACTATCAAAAATTAACAAACATATATATATATATAAAATATAAAAATATACATAACATTTATTTACACATACATTTATTTACACTAATAAACAAAATAAAAACAGACATTAAATAAACATAATTAATATTAAACAAACTAAATTATAACTGCCCAAAAATTCAAAAAAGCTATCTTGACCAATAAATTTAAGGTACACCAACAAAAACCAATAGAAACTCTAAGGGGCTCATTATGATGGCTGATGGACTTTAGTCCCTCCGCCATCGTCACGGGAATCGGGACCCCCGGCCATATGGCGGCAGTCCCGCACATGCAATTACAATGCGACCGACACTGTGGCAGTCGCATTGTGCATGTTTACTATTGCGGCTGGTGCTGCTGGCTGCAGCACCCGCTGCAATGGCAAAAATGCATGTTGTGAATTTCCCTGCACTACGTGGCAGGCACCTCACGGTGCCTGCCACCCGGTGCATGGAACTGTTGGGGGACACCATAGGTGCCCCCCAAGTGCACAATTGCATTGCCCCTGCAAAACGGGGACCCGCAACAGGCCCCCAAAGACAATCTCCACCAACCTTTGAATGGCGGAGGAACCACCATTCAAAGGCTGGCGGAATGCAGCATCCTAATGTGGCGGATGGTGCCTGCTAGGCAACGCCACCATTCTAGGTATGCTGGTCGGGTCCAACAGGCAATCGTAACGATTGCCTGTGTCAGACCCATGGAGGACAGGCTTTCTGTCTGGCAGCAAACCACCCGCCATCCTAATCTGGCGGGTGAAGAATGGCCGCACAATGGCGGTGAACCCACCACAGGCAAGCTGCCGGTGGCGGGTTCTCCGCAATCGTAATGAGCCCCTAAGTAATTAAATAACCACTATAAAAGCAATCAATTAAGTAACACAAAATTTACCGTGAAACTGACGAACACTCAAGAAGCACTAAACTTTGCGAGACAGAAAGCAGAACGAAAAATAACTACACAATCAACTATTCAGAAAAACTCTCATTAAAGATAAGAACAAAACTTTTTAACTAAATAAGTAAAATTAGCTTAATAAAAAAATATAAACAAATTAAATAAAACTATAACAGGTTTTCCTTTATATGTCACAGATTATACTTCACTAAAACTCCACCTAGAAAATTCAAAACAACGATTTACTTCCAAAACAAGTACAAAATCAACATTAACGAAAAATGTAAAACAAAGTAAGTATATGACTTAACCAAAAAATAGAGTAAACTAATAAAAAAATAATAATAAACAAGTAAAATATAACTAACAAATACTTTTCTCTTAACAGCTTCTACAGACTTCAACAAAACAACAACATCAGCAAAATAAACATAATCAACTAAAAAATAGTAAGTATTTTTTATACAACTAAATAAAAATAGAGACTAAGAGGGTCATTACGATGGCGGACGGAAAAAAATCCAACCGCCATGGTAGCGGAAAATTACCGTCCGCAGGTACCGCGGAAACACCGCCGTCCCTATTAGGATCAACCGCCAAAATATTCCAACCGCGGCGGTAGGAAGCATCGAAAAACCGCCCGTAGACGGCGGAGAAGGTGACAATCCAACCGCACCGGTTGGTATCATAGCGGAAACACACAAAACAGCCGCCAGGCACGCGGAGTGACCGTCAATGATATTATGATATCCCCGATGTTACAGCGGTACGTTCCACTGTTTCCGACCGCCGCGGTCGCTAACAGTAATGATTGTGAGATACGGCGGAAGGCCTGCAGCATAGCCATCGCTGCGGATGCTCCGCCAACAAAATGGCGGCCAAGGAAAAAAACACACAATAAGGTCAGCAAATGCACACAGGCAACTAGCCCTGCCCCAAAATAACCTGAAACATCCCAATGACACACCCCCATGGCAAATTCAAATATACACATCACAGGACAACACACACAGCACACCTGACAGCATTACACCATCTTGACACACCCACATAGCTGAGCATAAAACCAACCCCTTCCCTGACCACAAACCTTTGGAAAACTCATCAACAGAAGGAAACAACACCAGAGCACTAAGGAGAGCCAAACCTGCACACATCACACCACCACCACAACACACACACACACCATCAACACCACCCACACCACCCTCACAACTGCACCCCAAAACATCAGCACAACACACACCATGGCACCACAGAAAATGCCAAAATTCACAGACACTGAGTTGACAGTAATGGTAGATGAGATAATTAGAGTAGAACCACAACTCTTTGGTAGCATGGTCCAACAGACACCATTAGCCACAAGAACAAACATGTGGGTAAGGATAGTGGACAAGGTCAATGCAGTAGGGAATGTGCCCTGCAACAAGCATGAAATCATGAGGCGGTGGCATGACCTGAAGAGTGTTGTCAAGAAGAAAAGGGCCAAGAACCGTCAGCTGGCTGATGCGACTGGTGGAGGCCCTCCCATTCCACCAAAACCATTCTCTGCGTGGGAGGAGAAGGTGCTTGCCATACTGCATCCAGAGAGTCTGGAAGGAATACCCGGGGGAGTGGAGGCTGGTAAGTACCAACTAATGTATACCATGAAACTGCCATGTACTGTCTTGCACAACTACAAAGCTACATCACTGAGGCACAAGTACACTCATCTGCACCCCAAAAACAAACACAGGTCACACTGATTTAACATCCACCCCATCTGAAACATCACAAAGGTAGACAACATCAACTGTGTTGTATGTGTCCAGGCAAGCAGCACTCCAACTCCCACCAGGCACACCCTGCCCCATCCCTCAGCAGGATGGAGCACCCCCTCCCACCCAGAAGCATGTTACAGCCATTGTATTCTTCACCCTCACCTAACAGGTAGGTAGCCATCTTTCCAGGGAGGTGTGTTTGGAATAGGGAGGCCTGCACTACAACTCCCACCAGGCACACCCTGCCCCATCCCTCAGCAGGATGGAGCACCCCCTCCCACCCAGAAGCATGTTACAGCCATTGTGTTCTTCACCCTCACCTAACAGGTAGGTAGCCATCTTTCCAGGGAGGTGTGTTTGGAATAGGGAGGACTGCACTACAACTCCCACCAGGCCCCCTTGTCCCACAGCTGAGCAGGATGGACTACTCCCCCACCCAGAACCATGTGGCAGCCATTGTGTTCTTCACCCTCACCTAACAGGTAGGTAGCCATCTTTCCAGGGAGGTGTGTTTGGAATAGGGAGGCCTGCACTACAACTCCCACCAGGCCCCCTTGTCCCACAGCTGAGCAGGATGGACTACTCCCCCCACCCAGAACCATGTGGCAGCCATTGTGTTCTTCACCCTCACCTAACAGGTAAGTAGCCATCTTTCCAGGGAGGTGTGTTTGGAATAGGGAGGCCTGCACTACAACTCCCACCAGGCCCTCTTGTCCCAAAGCTGAGCAGGATGGACTACTCCCCCCACCCAGAACCATGTGGCAGCCATTGTGTTCTTCACCCTCACCTAACAGGTAAGTAGCCATCTTTCCAGGGAGGTGTGTTTGGAATAGGGAGGCCTGCACTACAACTCCCACCAGGCACACCCTGCCCCATCCCTCAGCAGGATGGAGCACCCCCTCCCACCCAGAAGCATGTTACAGCCATTGTGTTCTTCACCCTCACCTAACAGGTAGGTAGCCATCTTTCCAGGGAGGTGTGTTTGGAATAGGGAGGCCTGCACTACAACTCCCACCAGGCCCCCTTGTCGCACAGCTGAGCAGGATGGACTACTCCCCCCACCCAGAACCATGTGGCAGCCATTGTGTTCTTCACCCTCACCTAACAGGTAGGTAGCCATCTTTCCAGGGAGGTGTGTTTGGAATAGGGAGGCCTGCACTACAACTCTCACCAGGCCCCCTTGTCCCACAGCTGAGCAGGATAGACTACTCCCCCCACCCAGAACCATGTGGCAGCCATTGTGTTCTTCACCCTCACCTAACAGGTAGGTAGCCATCTTTCCAGGGAGGTGTGTTTGGAATAGGGAGGCCTGCACTACAACTCCCACCAGGCACACCCTGCCCCATCCCTCAGCAGGATGGAGCACCCCCTCCCACCCAGAAGCATGTTACAGCCATTGTGTTCTTCACCCTCACCTAACAGGTAGGTAGCCATCTTTCCAGGGAGGTGTGTTTGGAATAGGGAGGCCTGCACTACAACTCCCACCAGGCCCCCTTGTCGCACAGCTGAGCAGGATGGACTACTCCCCCACCCAGAACCATGTGGCAGCCATTGTGTTCTTAACCCTCACCGAACAGGTAGGTAGCCATCTTTCCAGGGAGGTGTGTTTGGAATAGGGAGGCCTGCACTACAACTCTCACCAGGCCCCCTTGTCCCACAGCTGAGCAGGATGGACTACTCCCCCCCCCAGAACCATGTGGCAGCCATTGTGTTCTTCACCCTCACCTAACAGGTAGGTAGCCATCTTTCCAGAGAGGTGTGTTTGGAATAGGGAGGCCTGCACTACAACTCCCACCAGGCACACCCTGCCCCATCCCTCAGCAGGATGGAGCACCCCCTCCCACCCAGAAGCATGTTACAGCCATTGTGTTCTTCACCCTCACCTAACAGGTAGGTTGCCATCTTTCCAGGGAGGTGTGTTTGGAATAGGGAGGCCTGCACTACAACTCCCACCAGGCACACCCTGCCCCATCCCTCAGCAGGGTGGAGCACCCCCTCCCACCCAGAAGCATGTTACAGCCATTGTGTTCTTCACCCTCACCTAACAGGTAGGTAGCCATCTTTCCAGGGAGGTGTGTTTGGAATAGGGAGGCCTGCACTACAACTCCCACCAGGCCCCCTTGTTGCACAGCTGAGCAGGATGGACTACTCCCCCCACCCAGAACCATGTGGCAGCCATTTTGTTCTTCACCCTCACCTAACAGGTAGGTAGCCATCTTTCCAGGGAGGTGTGTTTGGAATAGGGAGGCCTGCACTGCAACTCCCACCAGGCCCCCTTGTCCCACAGCTGAGCAGGATGGACTACTCCCCCCACCCAGAACCATGTGGCAGCCATTGTGTTCTTCACCCTCACCTAACAGGTAGGTAGCCATCTTTCCAGGGAGTTGTGTTTGGAATAGGGAGGCCTGGACTACAACTCCCACCAGGCCCCTTTGTCCCACAGCTGAGCAGGATGGACTACTCCCCCCACCCAGAACCACGTGTCAGAAAGTCCACCTAAAAATGACAACTGGAAAGGTAAGCAGACATTGCATGCACCCCACCATTCCTCAACGAAAGCATTGAGCTAATGCCAACACAAGGCCTCACATCACAACAAAATAGACCCCAATTAAATACCATTTGATAGTATGCAGACAGCTATGCGTATGTAACTGTGACAGAAACAGAACTGTGACTCAACTAAATCCATGTGTAAGCAAATCAGGGACCATATATGCACTGCACCGAATGCTATCTGTAAATTCCATGGGTGCTGAGCATGAAGGACCATAGTAACAATAAAAAGGCATGGTCTGTTGAACAATGAAATAGAAGCACAGAACATTACAAAGGTATGCATGAGATAACAATGATACAATGTCTAGTACATGTGCATATGTAACATTTGCCAGGAAGAGTAATCAGCAAAGATGCATTACATCAAGTTGCATAGCAGCCAGTTGTCAGATGACAACCTTTCAGTTTAATACAAAGCGCTTCACGTGGGGCATGGTATCCAATGACTTGTCACACCATGGAAAAAGATGTATGTCCCTCCACATCATGTCATGACGAACATCACTGTGCAGACATACAATTTATGAAATACGTAACTGTGTGTTGCATAACATGTAAATAAGAGACATCAAACACCTCAAGCCAGATGGGTGTAAGTCAATGACTATGTACCCTCTGTTCCACAGGTGACCAACAACTGACTGCAGAGGACGACAACCTCAACCTGCAGAGCCAGTCTCCTCCCCCGGAACATGGACACTGATGCGGAGTCCCTGGATTCTTTGAATGAGGAGCTCCAAGCCGGCCCATCTGATGTGTCAGGGCGCAACCGGTCACATGACCCCACTGCCCCCCCACCATCAGCAACAACATCAATGCTGACCCCTGCTGGAACAACCTGTGCCGCCACCACCACCACCATCACCACTACCACTGTTGCCTGCAACACTCGCCCTGCCCCAGAGGATGCCCAGCCCATACCATCAACTGTGGAGGGCAGGGAGAGTAGGCGTGTGGCTAGAGTGGTGAGGCAACAGGTCAGTGATAGCAGGGCAGGTGGGAGGACAAGTGGGACTCCAACACCACAGGACACTGTGACCGAAGCCCCCGCTAACATCACCCGAGTTGTGGGTGCCTATGAACACACACAGGCACAAATGGGCCAGGCCCACGAAGATGTCCTGGAGCTCCAACGTCTGCTGAGGTCCATGGACAACCGTATGGGACAAATCGTGGACCTCATGGGCCAGTTCGTGGCGGTACAGAGGGACAGGCCAGTGCCACAGACCACACCTCCACCTCCCTTGTTGCCACGCAGGATGACAGTTCATCATCTACCCCTGCGGGCACAGAGAGGGGTGACTCCTCAGACCCCACTGGCCCAGCAGACGATGCCCCCCCTGCCAAATAAAGAAGGGGCCTTCCAAAGAAAAACTTGGGACTCACCCGTGGCAAAGCACCTGCCAAACGCCAGTCAAAGAGCCAGACATGATGGCAACACTCTTCACCCAACCATTGACTCTGTACACTGTCCTTACCCACACTGCCATGGTAATGGCATCCGTCTGTTGGACTGTGTCACCAAATCAATGTGGTGCCTACTTGATTGTCTCATCTACCATCACTGCCAACTCATAGATTCACCATTCACACTTATGTAAATATCCACTTCCCTCTCACATATACCCATTGAAAATAAACAACAATAACGCACCAATGTAGTTGAGTCTGCTCCATGTTTATCACTGTATGTGCAATGTTTACCATGGTTACAATGTCACAGTAGCATGGATCCTCTGTAGGCAAGGAGAGGCAAAAGGGACCTAGGAAAACACAACAGAACAAAAGTCACCAGTCAGGTGGTGGCATCACAGCCATCGCACAACACATGTCCTCAACGTACACCAATATGCACACATTACAATGTGCAACAGTACCAACATAGACATCCTGTAGCTGTGCCAAACTACCCTGTATCCAACACATAGGCAGCCAGCACTGAGTCAACAACAGGATGCAGTCACAAAGATCACATATACCTTCACGCAAACAACTACATCAACAGACAATGGACCAGTTGTACATTGTCACTCCCCTTCAAGTGAAGTAGCGGTTGATGAGCTGCTGACGCTGGTCGACACCTTCCTCCTCTCCACTATCCACGTCACTGGACATTTGTGGGATCACAGGTGGGGGCCTCGGCTGGTCATCATCGTCCAGGATCATGGGGATTCCTTTCCGTAAGGCCAGGTTGTGCAGCATGCAACCACTATCTGACACACCTTTTTGGGTGAGTACATGAGTGCCCCTCCGGTCCTGTCCAGGCAGCGAAACCTCGATTTTAGGAGACCAAAGGTTCGCTCCACCACCCGACGTGTTCTCCCATGGGCATTGTTGTTGCGGACTTCAGACGGTGTCCTAGGATTGCGTAGTGGGCTCAGCAACCAAGGTCTGTTGGGATATGCAGAGTCACCTAGGTGTGAAAAACACATACCGATTAAGTGATACAACTGTGGCAGAGGACAGCATGGCACACACAGCACACAACTTGACTCTGCCCACTCACCCACAATCCATGCCCGCTCCGGAAGTAGATTGGCCATCAGCTGGGGCACAATGTTGTTGTGCAGGATGTAGGAATCATGTGCAGAGCCGGGAAACTTGGCACAGACATGTGATATGATCATATCGGCCTGGCACACCACCTGCACATTGATGGAATGTGAATGTTTACGATTCCTATATATGTGTTCCCGTGCCTGTGGTGGAACCAGGCCAACATGTGTGCAGTCAATAGCACCTACAACATTAGGGATGTGACCAAGGGCATAAAAATCCGCCTTCACAGCCGCCAAAGCCGCCCTCCTTGGAAAACTTATGTATCGGTCTTTGTATTGCATCATGGCCGACAGGAAATCCCGTAGCACCATGCTGAAGGTGGGCTGAGACATCCCTCCTGTCTCCTGGAATGACCCACTAGCCAGGAAATGCAGTGCCGCCATCACCTTCGATTCAGTTGTTAATGCTGTTGGGTATGTCCTGCCAGCCTGCAAATGTGGCTCCAACATGGCCCACAGGTCTTGGATGTTTGTGCGGTCCAGACGGAATCTGCGTATTACGTCATCATCCTCAATGTTAGCCAGCAGGGTGACTGGACGATACACATTAGGTCGCCTCCTAGGTGAGATGAAAGGGGACACGTCATTGCAACAGAACATGAGATGTGCACAAATCCGTAGCTTTTGATTGACACAGCGCAAATATTGACTGGCATCACAATGCACCATGCAGTGCAAGTCAAAAGTTGTGACACCTTGAGAAAACATTGTAGTACACTTGTTCAGTATTCGCAAAGTGAGAACAACCAACATGGAAACTGTTTCTGTGAATGTTAATAGTCACATTTCAAAATCTTGTGTAAACAGCCCTGACAGTATATGATACAGGACATGTGTGAAACAGAAACACTGCTGGCTTCCAAGTGGCTGCTGTACCTGACACACATTCTTGTGCAATCATGACAGGGGACACATGAACAACACAATTTGTCTAGTTCTGAAGGACTCATTATGGAATTTGAGCCACTGCAAATCCACACAAGTTTAGAGACCCTCACATACATATTCACAAGCCTGTGCTAATATCCATTTTCATCAGTACACATGCCATACATGCTGGTAATCACAATTCAAAGTCAGTCAATGACTAATAATGAAAAGCATTTGCAGATTCTGTGTCGCCGTGGATCAAGACACAATGACACCACTGCACAATATCATCAACAAGCAGACAGATTGTCAATGTGGCACACAAAAAGTGGATAAGGTACGTGATCCAAAAGGACAGTAGACAAACGTTAATCTGCACTTAAGTTGCACTATGACTTGCAGTATGAAGGTAGCACTGCCCAAACACACAACTAAAGTACAACAGTTGCCATGGAGCTAATCATCCAGCTGCTTGGAGACACAACAGTGCCACAAAAACAACCTACAACACCACCAGGACAAAGCCACACCAGTATACCTACAAGTCAGCGCATAAATATACTGAGTACATAACAAAAACACAACAGCCTCATACACATAACAACAGCGGATGTCATCGCACAACACAGGTACTAAAGGACAAACATCAAAAGCAACCTGAGCCACAATCCCCACAGGCTGTCAGGAACAACACAGCGGACTATCAACATCCCTCCGCAGACAAAGATGCTGGCTGTGCATCACTTGTTGGCCTCTGGTACCTTCAAAACAACAAAAGTTAGAGTTGGATGAGTGTCACAGCCAGCCCTATCAAGGTATATCTCACCTGTCTTGGATGCCATCATTAGCTTGATTCAACAGCACCATCAGTTTACCCACACTGCGCAGGAACAGCTTGTGCCCCAGAAAGGCTTCTACGCCATAGCAGGCTTATCCACTCGTGTTGGTTTAATAGCACTGCACACGTGTCCTACTTGTGCACCCTGCCAAAACTGCACACAATTACTGCAAATGAAAGCACAGGCATCACATCAATGTGCAGCCAATTGTGGCACACCGTCTACTGTTCACAGATGCCATATCAAAGTTACCAGTCAGTGAGCACCGTCACCACTTTTGGCTACAGTCCATCATCCAAGGCAACAATCTTCATGTGAACAAGGTCAATGCACCTGTCCTTGGTGAGTACCAACGTAACACACCACACACATCAAATCCACTATCAACATACTCACAACTGTGGAAATATACATGTAACAAAATCACATATGACAGGCCGAACAACATGAGCACATACCAGACACAATGTCACAAGTAATGGTGATAGGCAGATATGGAGACAAAACATACCAAAGGCATAGATACAAGTGAAAAATAATAAGGATGTACAGAATGCCAAGTGTGCCGGTGATGTAATTAACATCCTTGAGTATGTAGAGCACACACATGTCCATGTGGACATATACTGTTGGATTTGCTACTGCGAACAATAACCTTACATGAAGGCTGTAATAGGTGATACCAAACAGACAACAGTGTGACATATGTGGTGAGTAATGAAAATAATGCTGATATGTTTGTACAATGATGTACTGTATAGTGACATATTGTGTGAGATATGAATATGTGTGTAAATATTGGGATCAGATATGAAATTGGGGGTAATTATTTGGTGTCAGATATGAAATTGGGGGCGGTGAACTACGCTACGCTCGCGGAGTTTGCGTAGTTTCGGTAACTTCGCGATTCGCGTAGAGCGCGAAGTTACCGAGCACTACGCAATTTGCGGCGTAGCGTAGCTGTTTTTCTTCTTCGCGTGCTCAATATGCGTTCTCACGCGCCCGGTAACGACCTACCGTGATTCTGCGTTCGCCGACGCGATTTCTTATCCGTTCGCGGGCGCCACGACATTTGGAATCCGGCCGCACGATCCCGCGAGAGTGTGCCAACGCGAACACGTCATTCGGACGCGCGATCTGACTTCCGGCGGCAGTAAGATCGCGATCCCGAACACGAAGAAACTACAATCTGGCGAAGAATATCTCTCGAGCATCATAAAACCTTCTCGAAAATGATTATTTTGCTCCCAAAAACTCCTCAGATTGTGATTTGGCTGTAGTTTTTTGTGCAAGGAGTCCTTTTTCTTTTTTTACTTTTTTTTTCAAGAGGAAGGAAGTGCCCCTGAGTCTCAAACTTCCTGTTCCTGTCCAGCAGGCTCCTCCCAGTGCTTTGTCCAGGTGCTGTTCACTTTCATTTGGATTTGGAGCTGGAAGGATCACTTTTTATGTCTGTCTGCTGCATCATATCATTGTATTGGATTTGAGGACTTTTGGATTTGAGATTTTACAAGTAAGTTGGAGAATTGGTGTACTTGTTTGTTTGATTGGGGCTTGTTTGCACCTACATTTTTGGGGATTTTCATCGTTTTTAAAATTTATTGTTGTGGCCTGTAGTTTCAGTAGGGGCCTAGTTGTTTTTCTTTGATTGGAATTTCAGCCAGTAGGCCCAGAGGTACCCATGGGTGCATGTTTCTGTGGTGTCTGTTGAATTTAAACATCATGTAGGGCATGGATGGCATTGGATTGAATTGGTAAATGTGGTTTTTGGGGTGTATTTCACTTTTTGGGTGTGTGTTAATAAATAAATACCTTTGTTGGATGTGTGTGTGTGCTTGTTGTGTAACTTTCCAACCTTTCGTAGCCCTGTGGATTTTCGTTTTTGCATTTTTGTATTAAAGCTGTGTTGTTTAGCAGGCCTCCTTTGTCTGGTCATATTATAGGCCTGCTTGAGTTCATTGTTTTCCATGGCCTGTTGTGACTGTGAGTGACCATGTGGCTTGGGGCCATTTTGTGGTGATAGTTTAGTAGTGTGCTGCTTTTTCCATATAGGCCTACATGTCTTTTCTTTGTTCCCCTTGGCTTATGCTTGTTGTTGTGGCCTGGCCATGTGGGTGGCGGCCATTTTGTGAAGGAAGGCAGTGTGCTTTTGCCATAGGCTTGCATTGTCTGTCTTTCATTTCTTTTTTTTTGTGGGTGGCTAGCGGCCATTTTGTGGAGCCATCCAGGCAGTGTGCTTTTGCCATAGGCCTGCATTGATTGTCTGTCTTCACCTTCTTGTTATTATTTGTGGGTGGCCTGGCCAACTGGGTGACGGCCATTTTGTGGAGCAAGGCAGTGTGCTTGCTTTTGCTATAGGCTTAAGCTTGTGGCCTAGTCTGCCAGTAGGCCCAGAGGTAGTCATCATGGGTGCATAAAAACTGTTTCTGTGTTGTCTGTTGAATTTTAACATCATTTAGGGCATGGATGGCATTGGATTGAATTGCAAAATGTGGTTTTTGGGGTGGTATTTCAGTTTTTCAGTGTGTGTTAAATAAATAGGCCTTTTCAGCCAGTAGGTAACCCTGGGCGTTCAGCTCGCGGACTTTTGGCAACTCCGCACTGCGCGACAACGCGGACTTACACTTTTTTTCTTCTTCGCGCGCTCAATATACGTTTTGGCGCGCGCGATAACGACTTTTTGTGACGATCGCGATGCCGAACACGCAGAATTTACAATCTGGCGAAGAATATCTCTCGAGCAGCATAAAACCTTCTCGAAAATGATGATTTTGTTCATTTTGCGCAAAAAACTCCTCAGGTTGTCATTTAGATGTAGTTTGGTGAGCAAGGAGTCATTTTCTTTTTTTTACAATTTTTTTAAAGAGGAAGGAAGTTCCCCAGAGTCTCCAACTTCCTGGTCCTGTCCTTTGTCTTCACTTTCTTGTTATTGTGGGTGGCCTGGCCATGTGGGTGGCGGCCATTTTGTGAAGACAGGCATTGTGCTTTTGCCATAGGCCTGCATTGTCTGTCTTGTCTTCCTTTTCTTGTTGTTGTGGGTGGCCTGGCCATGTGGTGGCGGCCATTTTGTGGGACCAGCCACTGTGCTTTTGCCATAGGCCTCCAAGCTTGCGGCCTAGTCTGCCAGTAGGCCCAGAGGTAGTCATCATGGGTGCATAAAAACTGTTTCTGTGTTGTCTGTTGAATTTTAACATCCTTTAGGGCATGGATGGCATTGGATTGAATTGCAAAATGTGTTTTTTTTGGTGGGTCTATTTCACTTTTTGGGTGTGTTAAATAAATGCCTTTTTTGCGTGTGTATGTGTTGTTGTTGTGGTTGTTGTGTAACTTTCCAACCTGTTTTTAGCCATGTGGATTTTAGTTTTTGCATTAAAGCTGTGTGTGTTTTATCAGGCATCCTTTGTCTGGCCATATAGGCCTGCTTGAGTTCATTGTTTGCCGTGTCTTGTGCCTGTGAGTGACCATGTGGCTGGGGGCCATTTTGTGGTGGTAGTTAGTAGTGTGCTGTTTTTGCCACATAGGCCTGCGTGTCTTTCCATTGTTCCTCTTGTCTTACTGCTTCCAAATCCATCCCCATTGCCAGCTGCAGCTCCCTGATGCTGCATCCATCCCACGTGATGCACAAATTTAGGCCAAACAGGCTCTGTTAGACTTGGCACCATTGGCATGGGTCTCCCTTCCATTTTTTGCTGTTGCCTCTTATGTTTTGCTGGTTTTAGATGCTTTTGGGCACTGTACCACTGCTGTTCAGTGCCACAGTGCAAGTGCTCCGTACTGTAAATTGATGTGTTGATTAGTAACTCCATGATTGGGTTATTTGATTTACTTGTCAGACCCTAGTACAGTGCACCATGGGTGCCCAGGGCTTGTAAATCAAATGCTGCTGGTGGGCTTGCAGCACTGGTTGTGCCACCCACAGAAGCAGCTTGTAAAGTATGTCTCAGGCCTGCCATTGCAGATCCTGTGTGCAGTCTGTGACTGCCATGTCGACTTGGCAAGTGCACCCACTTGCCAGTCCCTAAACCTCCCCTTATCTTCATATCAGACACCCCTAAGGTAGGCCCAAGGGCAGGGTGCATTGTAAGTATAAGGTAGGACATGCCCTGGTGTGTGTGGCATGTCCTAATAGTGAATTACAGCCATTTATGTTTTTCACTATTGCAAGGCTACCTGTTCCCCATAGGCCAGAATGGGCAGTTTGATTATTACACCTTATAATCCTAACTGACCCAGGGAACATGGTAGAAAAACGAATTTAGTATGCCTGAACTCAGAATGATAAAATACATCTTTTAGTGAAGTTGGTTTTAACATTCTGTGTTTGAAAATACCACTTTTAGAAAGTAGGTATTTTCTTGCCTAACCATCCAGCTGCCTCTGCTCAGGTTGTGTATTGTATGTCTGGGTTTGTGAGTGACAGGGGCTGGGGGATTCCAGGAGGCAGGGTGAGTCAGCACTAGGCTGAATAGGTCTGCCTGAAGGAGGATGGGTGGGAGGAGTTGCACCTGGGTCTGAATAGGGCTGTGCCTGCCTTCCACAATGCTGGCTCCACCTCCTGCCGGGCATCTGATGGCTCTGCCCCTCACTCTCAAAGGAAAGAAGGAGTCATGTACACAAAGTGCTCCAAGACTGACCAGAATTGGTTTGGACTAGGCAAAGGCCTCTCTGCCTTCAGAGAACAAAGGATTTCTGTGTATAAGTACTGGGGCCCAGACCCCATGAAATTAGATCACTTCTGGGAAATCAAGAAACCTGTTGCCAAGGAGAAGAACCGGAGAAGCTGAAGGAGGAGTACTGCCCCTGTGCTGTTTTGCTGATTGGGGTTGGCCTGCAGTGGTTGCTTTCTGCCAAGGACAGGAGAAAAGACTTTGCTGTGCTTATCATCTTGAAGAAGAGAATCTCCAAGGGCTTGAACTGAGCTTGCCTCCTGCCTGAAGTCACAGGGACACAAAGACTTCACCCCTTCTGTTTGCCTCCATCTAGAACTGCTGTTTTAGCTGCTAACAGAAGGAAATTGCAACACCGACGCCGGCGAGAGACGCCGTAACCTGCACCGAAGCCATGGGCACTGCTCGTGAAGAGCACGACGCACCGCCCCGACTTGCACCGTAGGCCCGACGCCTGCTGACGCCGTGCGACATCGACTCCGAAGCCGTCACCAAAGCCGCTGCCTGCACCGGAGCCGAGGACACCGCTCGTGACGCTCAGGACGCACCGTCCCGACTCGCACCGCAGCCCCGACTTCACCGACGCCAGGGCTTCATCACCGCGGAGCCAATCCTCGACGAGGGTGACCTCCGAATCCATCGACACCGCACCATTGTAAGGAAGCGACGCCTCGCCGCCATCCGTGACGTGACCTCCCCGACACAGTAAGGAGCCGACGCCTCACCTCCCCTGCGCTGCAGTAAGGAACCGAGACATCACCTCGCCGGCGCCAACGAAGACTCACCTCTCCGACGCCGTGCACCGTCTTTGTTTTCATCGAATTCCAGGTACTGTTCTTTGTGGGTCTGCTCGACTCCGAGCCCGACGCCGCGCACCTCGCGGTCGGCGCCGTACTTTGGGATTTCTACCGGTCACGACGTCGTGATAACTCCAAGTGGAGTTATGTGTTGCTACAAGCTTTATTTTGATTGACTATCCTATTTTTGAAGATAACGTGAACTGTCTCTATCATTTTAAGTCTATTTTAGATTACAGTAATGTGGATTTTTGCTATTGGGTCTTGTGTTAAGTCTATATGAAGATTACTTATTTTTACATACAACCTGTGTGGTGTCCATCTGTAGTGTTTTCACTGTATTACTGTATGTGGTCACAAATGCTTTACACACTGCCTCTGAGATAAGCCTGTCTGCTTGTGCCAAGCTACCAGGGGGTGAGCAGGGGTTATTTTAGGAGTGTATCCCCCTTTCCCTGACTAGAAGCAAGGGTCCCTATTTGGACGTAGGTGCAAACCATTGCCAACTAGAGACCCCCAGTTCTAACAGGCTCCACAACATTTTTGTTTTTGTTCTTTGCTATTCTTATTCTTCCTGAGTGTACACACTACACAGTACACCAGGAAAGCCCTGGCCTTGTTGTCAAAGTCTCATAAATGGCTACACTGTTGTTGCTCACTGAGTTTCTAAAATTTTATAATTGAGACAACCACAAACTAAGTTATATATTATATTAGTTTGATTTGTGCTATCGTTTGACTGATGTTCTTCTAGCTTTTTTGCTTTTAGGTGCACAAAAGACTGAGGAGGAGGTGTGTCATCATTGCCCGTTGTACTGCCAGACAGACATCCTGCTGCTGTACACAACGTGACGTGTGACCTGACCAGACATCTCTGCAACTTGTGCAACTGAGTGCTGCTGACATCTGAAGAAGATGGGCCCAAAGAAAGCAGGTACCAGGTCCTCCAGTACCAAGAAAGTTGCTATTTAGAAGAAGGAACAGAAGAAGGAAGTGACACTTAAGTCTGGTGTGCCACCCAATACCTTTTTTGGGAAAAAAACAATTACGCCTGTGCAGCGGTGTCCGGGGGGCAAGCTGGGGGCAGCACCTCCGGATCAGTGGGCCCAACCCACCAACCCAGGCCCAAGCACATGAGTGTGGAAGAGGTAGCCAGCCTAATGGTGGAAAGCAGTGATGCTGAGCCTGAGATAAACTTATCACTATCTCAAAGTAGTACCCAATCAACGCAGGAGGAAACACAGCAGATAAGTGGTCAACAACAACAACAGCCGCAACCACCGCCCGCAATAGTAGTTGTTGTTCCTCCCGAAGTAGGGGCAGTTCAGGAAATTGAGCCTCATGCAGAGGTAGAAGAAGAAGCCACTCATTCAGAAGATCCATTGTCTTCCAAATCTCCAGCAAGGAAAAGGAGGGTTAGTCCATCAAGCTCTTCACCAAGCCCCCCTTCTGATGATCTAGATGCCCCTTGGAAGCCACAAACTGAGTCTGAGAGGGAGACACGTCCCAAGACCAAGCTAGGGAAAAGGAAGGTTCCAGAAAGCCTTACACTTATGGAGGTCGATGTAGAACAGCAGGATGATGATGATGAGCCAGTCATCACGAACATCACTCCCGGCCCCGAGGAGATGGAGACCAACATTATTACCCTATCCAAAATCGCTGCGAGGGATGTAGCATGCATACCTCCACAGGTAACACCAACACGATCTACAGCTTCCATATTTGCATTAGCAAAGGCCCGGCAGCGACCTACATCCAGCACAACCACCACCTCAGTAGAAGTAGGTAGTGGTACAGCACAGAGTCAAATTCAACACACACCCTCCAGTTCATCCGGCATTGGAAGTGGCACCTCCAGCAGGAGGCAAAAGTTAAGCTCCCCAGTTTGGGACTTCTTTACGGTTAGCGAAAAGGAGGAGAACATTGCTATATGCTCCATTTGTAATACCTCTGTTAGTCGTGGTAAGCTGGGTACAAACTATGGTACCGGAGGCCAAATAACCCATCTGAAAAAACACCACTTGATCAGCTGGGAGGACCACCTTCGCTGCATAAAAACTGCAACCATTGGTGTTGGTGGGGATAAAGGAGTAGAAGATCCGATCACGGTGGAAGAGGAAGGACAGGGAGACATTCTCTCTGGTAGTGGTACACAAAGTCGCCCTGTCCCCAGCAGTGCAGTGTTAACGTCGCCCACATCTTCAGCAACATCTCAGTGGCACAAGAGTAAGAGTCAGCCTGAGACAGCAAGGAGTACCGCAATGAAAAAAAGTGCAGCCTACCATTATCAGCATGCTTGGGGGGGGAGGGGCAGTATGAACGCAACCACCCAATAGCACGTTTGTACAATGCGAAGCTGGCTAAAATGTTAGCACTGGACCTTCTCCCTTTTACTTTTGTTAAAGGGGTGGGTTTTCTGGAATTTGTGACAGCCATCTGCCCAAAATGGCATGTTCCCAGCCGCTACTATTTTGCCAGAGTTGCTGTTCCAGCACTACATCACGACGTGCTGGAATTGCTTGGAAAAGCCTTGAAGCAGAGTGCTGTTCAGAGTATCCACCTGACAACAGACATGTGGACCAGTTGCCAAGCCACTGATTACATGTGCATCACTGCACACTGGATCTCTTTTGCGGGGTTAGAGAACAGATATCTGCTGGTGTTGACGCTGCTGAGATTTTTCATGCCACTCGTAAACATGCAACTGTAGCCATGTTTGCCATGGAGAAATCTCATACTGCTGCAAACATTTTGGAAGAGTTTAACAGCAAGGTCTTTGAGTGGCTGCGCCCAAGAGGGCTTAAGATTGGTTTTGTTGCCATGGACAATGGCAGTAATGTAGTTAAGGCCATGGGCGATGGTGGCTATTTCAGGGTCCTGTGTTTGGCACACTGCATTAACATTGTTGTTCAAGACTTTCTGAAAACTGAATACAAAGTCAGCAACTTACTGGCCACCTGCAGAAGAATATGCACACATTTCAGCCATTCTTTTAAATCCCGGAAGCAGCTGAGGGTCATTCAACGTGAGCATAAAATGCCAGTCAAAGCACTCATCCAGGAGGTGCCAACACGTTGGAACTCAACTTATTACATACTTGATCGTCTGTTTGACCTGTACATACCACTCAATGCTTATGTCATGCAAAGATTAGGGGAACCTACTGTGAGAGGCATGACCGTTGAGATGGGTCAATGGGACCTCATTAAATGCCTGACAGAGATGCTACTTCCTTTTGAGATCTTCACACGTGAAGTCAGCAGGGAGGACTGTACTATGGGCCAAGCTATCCCATTGTTGCACATTCTAGAGCAACTGCTGAAGGAGGTGTCTGAAACGTACGCAGGTATGGATGACAAACAAGACGCATATCATTTGGCGGAGTCCTTAGCCGCTCGCTTATCTGAAAATACAAGGATTCAAAATAACATTGTGTCACAACAACATTACATTACTGCCACAATTTTGGATCCACGGTACAAAGTATTTCTGAACAGTAAGGCAGTAATTCCTTTTTCGGAAGTGGATGTTGCCAACTACAAAACTTTGATAGCTGAGGAAGCCACTAAGTTCGAAAACGAACGGCTGGTAATTACAGGCCCCCCGCCCCAGGTCATAACAAGTACTACAGGGCATCCAGAGTCAAGTTCTACTTCGGAGCCTGAGGGCAGTGCGTTTGCCTCCCAGCAGTCACCAACACCAACACTACCAATAACATCAACAACAGCAAGAACAGGATCATCCACAGTACAATCAGCAACTGATTGGTTTCTAAGGCAGGGGTATGGTAAGTCCAGTGCTGATGCAAAGGCAAAACAGGCCGAGCACATCGGAGCACCCCTGAGCATTGAGCGGACGGTCCAGGCCTATCTGGATGACCCAACAGAGGTCTTCATGGATCGAAACCCATTGGTGTATTGGTATGGGAAAAGAAGCCAATGGACAGTGCTCAGCAGGTTGGCGATAAAGTATCTGGCTTCCCCTGACGCAAGTGTCTCTTCTGAGTGTATTTTCAGTGCTGCTGGTGCCATTTTAACTTTGAAAAGGACCAGTCTCTCGCCCAAAAGCGTGGAGAGGTTAACCATGATCAAAATGAATCAGCACTTTATACCACCGGATTACAAAATACGTGAATCACAGCAGGAAGAGGCGAGCGACTTCGATGACGTAAGTAGTGGGTTACAGGACCTACTTCTGTCCGAACCACCAGAGTTTGAGGACAAGCTCCTCTTCCCTGACAACTAGGCTTTCAAATTGTTACTTTTTTCCTTCCTTTATTTGTCTGTGTATCTGTCTTGCTGGTTCAAATCAAATCACAACAAATCCATCACCACCGTCTTCTCTTTTTATTTCCCTATTGGAGTTGCACATCTGTGCATTTAACTGTCCACTCCTCAGAGTCCTGCTCCATCTTCCTGACTCGCCCAAATTACATTTCCATCAAGCCAGACATTGGAGTACAAGAAATGTTGCCTCTAACAGTCCCTCCATAAGAAGTGAAACGTGACTATAGCTATCCTCCGTTTTGTTTCCGAGCCGAAACTCATGACTGGCCGAAGGCTATCGCCTCTGCAGGCATCCACAACTCTTCACTGTCAGAACTTGGGCAGGCATCCAAAAGTAAACCCATCACTGTCAGAAGGCTACAGCCTCAGCAGACATCCAAAGCTCATCACTGTCAGGACAGAATGTACTTGGCAGAGAAAGACAAGACTCTTCGAAGAAACTTGCTGACATTTCTGCAAACTCAATTGACCATGACCATGACCATGATTGGCAATGACCGCTACCCAGGCCGCGGCCCACCACAGCGCTGACCATGTGAACCAACTTAAACTGCGACAAAGTGCCACAGATGAATAAGACGCAAACCGAAACAGCGACTACCAACACTCAAAATGAACGTGGAGTAATAATGAGGCCACTGCCTCGTTAAAAAAAAACACACACCTGTCAGAACTAGGCATCTGATGATCTGACAGCCAAAGAGAAGAGCAAGACAGGTAATGTTGGTATGCATTGGATGCTTGCTGACTCTGAGCGATTGCTGTTCTTTGTTGTGTTGATGTTGTGCATGAAGTCGAACTCTACTAGTTAATCTACAAAGTGAAAGTGACTCAAGTGACAGTCAATGTTTCCCTTCTTGTTGTTTAATAACCAAATTGTACTCCTACTACTGCAGGTGCAGGCCAATATCCGTTGCAATTTTTTAATATGGAATATGGACTTAATCGGAGACTAGTCACTACAGACTGAGTTGGAGTTGGACAACACGTACCACACCATGATGATGACCATACTACTTTTGCACACAGTCAGTTGGATCGTAGATGATTGATGGAATAACTGCGTTTCATGAAGTGGCATAAAAGGTAAACACAACAATTCAACAAGAAAGTAAACACAGCAGACCTACATGTCCATGTAGTGGTGGAGTCGAGTGTAGTCATATGACTGACAGCGGCGCATTGATTTAGTCACTTAATTTTGAAAATGCTAGGTTGCTGTATATGCCTTTTGTCTGGCTCTGTCAAAATTTAAGGGAGATGGAGGTTGGGTCACGGGCTGGTGCTGTGGGCCTGTTCTGTCCTGTTGTTGTTGTAGCTTAATGCTGTAAACAGAATAGACACGATGTATCCAAGCCGCCTCAGTCTGAAAGTGTTCTCTCTTCTCGGACTCCACCGTAATTGATGCTTTTTTTTTATTCATTGATTTTTCAATACCCCTTTTGTTTTTCCATCTACACTTACAGGCCGGCCTTTACCCTGTGCTATACTGGGAGAAACAACTCACACTTACCTTACCAATCCGCATCAGGCAGGCAGTGGCACCCAAGATTGATGTGCAGAGCGTCCATGGAAGATAGGACCAAGAGGAATGACGAGATTCAACTCCACAATTTGACCAGGATAATACAGTAACTTTAGTATCATTCATCATTCGTCTTTTAATTAATTTGTTCCTTTTTTCTCTTCAATCATTACGACTGTGTGTTATGTTGTTGTTTGTTTGCTAATTGATCCCTACAACTATTTTTTAATTTTCTTTGCTATCTTTAAAAGTAAGCCCGCTACAACATGTAATTTGGGTCTCTCTGAGGGCATACAGGCAAGGCAAATTGCATAGAATATACTGCTGCTCTGTACTGTCTAATTGTCTAGTAGTAGTTAGTAGGTACTACTCATTAACCATCAAGTTATCTTCATCATCATGCATGCATTTCCTTTTTCTCCCTTTATAGATTTATTGGATAAGATCATGGTCGTCTGCCAAGATTGTGCTTTGCTTTTGTTGTGTCCATGCGTACTGTTTTTCTTTGTCAAACCTTTCCCCAAACCCCCTTCCCATCCATTCATCAAACCCTAACCCTCTTCCCCCGGGCTGTGATTTATATTGAGGTGTGATGTGACTACATTAAATGTACACCAATTGATCACAAGCTTGCTGGGGCAGATGTGGTGAAAGCAACACTAATTCAATTTCAAGGCAGGGTGAGGATCTTCTTCTGCTTACCCACCCATGCTCAGTCTATGTGCAAGCCAATTTTTTTTCATAAGGGACCTAATACATCATAATTAATTGGATTCATCATCAACATCCTACCACACAGCAGTAAAGGTTACGAATTACGATTGTGTTAAGTTAAGTGACTCACTCGACACAACTACAGTTTGTAACTTCTTGTACTAGGCTGTCCCCGCCACCATTATGTTTTATTTTACTTTAGCAGTTGCAATATTGTTTGGCAGTCTTCTTCTGTACTGTACTTTACTTCGTTCTACTACTCCTCCCACAGTCGCTCTCAGGCAAGTGACTGTCTCTTTTTTATTTTTTTTGCAAATGCTACTGCCAGTGTCTACTAATACCACCACAACCATGGCATCTTCTCCATTCTCTTGGGAAACCATGCAGCGATCGCTGTGCCGAACTTAATCATCATCAATCACAGGTAAGATAAGTTTGGTGGGAGGTATAATGGACTAGGAGGAGAGACTGACAGTACTAGTAGGACAAATAACTCAGTGAGGGGTACCGCATCTATCTGTTTGTGTTACATAATCGGCAGATTATTTAAATCAAACACTGGCTGCGGCCCTGCAGCAGCAAGGAAACCATGTGACGTAAATTCGTAAAACAGTAACCCCCACAAAACATTAACATTGTATGTTTAAGTATAAATATAATTTATTACCCTAACAAAAATAAACTATCCCACACCTGACCCACCCCTCTCCCTAACCCCAACCAATGTCCAAAACGAAAAAGTCCAAATAATGTCCATAAACCCCAATGCCCAATTCCCACCCACCAACAAAAGGAATAAAAAAGGGGCAATCCAGCGGGGTCCTATAGTTCTTATATTGGGCGGGCTTTCAGGTGTTTGTCCACCAGGATCTTGACCCGCTCATCTAGTTGTTCCTCTAGGCGTGAAATCCGGAGGAGCATCTGGTGGCGAAATGCCCTGCAGTGGCATCCAGGGTGGGGGGCAGCAGTGCCGGCTGTTAATGAATTGTGGCGGCGGGCGGCTGCCTGACCGCGGCGCCGTACCACTGGAGGTGGGGCCTGGCTCGGGCCTGGGGCATCGGAGGAGGCTGCAGCTGCTGCCGCCTCCTCCTCCGCCTGAGCCACCAGCCGCCGGTACTCTTCGCAGATGGCCTCCAGTTTCCGGCGCCGGGCCCTGGCTGCCAACTCCTTCCGGGATGGTTTTTCTTGGGAAGGAGGATCTATATCAAGAAAGAAAAAGAATATTGTTGTAACCAATACTCTTAGCAAAACAGTAACACAAAATTAATTCAACACATAGTGGCACAGTAGCACTAGCAAGAAGCACAGTACATAACATTTGTGGTAATAATCTATCTTCCCACTTCCTCTGCCTCTAACATTTGTGAGAGTTTCAGGCATTATACTAGCACTATGGACTCCAGTACACAGTACACCAGTCTTCTTCTTATCTCTAGTTTAGCGAAATTACATAACCGGGTTGTAGCCGGCATGCCAGTTCAGTCAGCTATGCTTGCACCCAAGACAAACATACGTGTCATGACGCAGACTCACGTTAGTTTTATTTACTACTGTCTGCAGGTGGGGAAGCTCGTGTTTTTCTATTACGGGTGGCACTGGCCATACTCTCTCTGTTACATGAAGGGCAATTGCTCAATTTCACTTTCACAGTGCCCTGGCTACTACAAAAAGGCAGATTATATATCTGATCCAATGATCATTGCTTATATATGGGACGACGACATAAGGTCAGTAGTGGTCAGTGGTGGGAGTGCTGCCGGGCGGTGATGTGGGGAGGGGCAGGGTGGGGGGTAGTAAACTATGGATTATGGCCAATTACAGGTAAGTAAACATATAAATAAATAAAACTAATTTTGTTGCGCGCACTGCATCGCATTTGGCGGTGCAGTGGGCACAATGAAATTCGCTTTATTTATTTTTATGTTTAGTTACCTTTATTTGGCCTTAATCCATTGTTTACTACCCCACCCTGCCCCTCCCCACATCACCGCCCGGCAGCACTCCCACCACCGACCGCTACTGCATAAGGTACTTTGTTTTGATTGACTGTGTAACCAACAGATAGGCCACCCTTTGCAGGCTGGCTGACACATTCGAAAATAAATTAACATAGGTAGGGAGTGGTCCTCAGAGTCGAAGGAAGGCACTTGATAACTAACTATACACAATATATATGATGTGCTTGCAACTACTTATTCTGAAAATACAACTTGTATTCTCCTCAGCTTTGCTACTCTGGCACGGTTTCTTTTACATTCCCTTCAAACTAAGACTCTGGATCCCTTGACAGTCTCCACCTATGCTCTCTATGATGAATACATACAGGCATCCATCCATTCTAAGTAAATGTCTATCATTCTTCTTAATCTCTCCACAAACCTAGTTTGTTTCACCAACAACCACCCATGCGTTCACTCCTTCCTTGCTTGCCTTGGCTTTGAGTTTCACCCAAACACCGCTGATGATTCTTGCTATCCCCAGTATCCACCCATACTGTGTCACCCACCCAGGCAGGCATCCATTCTTCTTTCACGTTCCACCCATCCTTCAACAACACATGCATCTGATTCCTATCAGCCACCTATGTATGCTTCCAACGTATCCTTCTCTGCCAGTCATATTACATCTCGCCCGTCCTTCCTCCTTCCACCCTTCTTTCCCTTTTTGTTCAACACATCCATCAAGGTCATCTGATCTGACTTTTAGTCTTCTCCATAAAACTTTCACAGCTGAGTTGGAGTCAGATAGAAGAGGCCATTGGTTACTCAACTCACGCTGCTAATGCTATTGCTAATGCATTGCTAATGCTAAGTAAAGGGTGTCTTCTTCAACCGTTGTATAATGTTCACTACAACTTCATACTTAATAAGTCTCAACAGTACAGTGAGTGAAGTGAACACCCTTCCAGCTAGTGCAATGTCAATAAGTAATGAATATAACTTACCACCGCCCGCCACTGCTGCTGGCTCACCCCCTGTAGCTCCTGCAGGTGCCGCATCTCCTGCCCCCTCCAGAATGGCCGCATCGCCATCGCCGCTGGCCCCGCCGGCACTGGTGGTTGGTAGTACGCCTAGAAAAAACATGACACATTTTTAGATGCCTGTACACCTCCCCCTATTTATTTGTTTTCACTAGCAAGATTGAAAAAAAAGTTAATACATACATATACAACATACATCACTAGTCCAAATCGGATACTAGTGTAGAGTCAGTAGACACTAGTAGTGTTATGGTCCCTAGGGTCATTATTATAGTCTACTCTACTCTTTGCAAAGTTAGCCTGAGCCATGCAACCATTTTGCGCTTCATGTCTTTTGCGCATGTTACCTCGCAGCTTGTTGTGCAGTAAGACGCCTTTTTGAGCCCACATGAGCTCATACAGCTACTGTCTGAGCGTTGCGTACAAGAGGTCGAAAAACAAGCCACTTTGTTATGGAGTTCGGTTAGTCCGTATTGCTTAGCCATAAGTAACATGTTACACTTTTTGGCATGACTGAGAAATGCTTGCATTATACTATCTAACGCGCACCATTTTTCTCATAACAGGCAGAAGATTCCCTTCTACGAACCAGAGATTTGCAGAGCTTATGAATGATGCATGTAACCAGTACTTCTACGTTCTACGGTGAGGGGTCTCCCAGAATTCGCACAGATCTTTCGTCTTCTATCATGCACTTGTAACAATGTTTATTGTTTTAATCTTATGCATTTTGCTGTTGGAGCTGGCTGTAGTACACTGAATTTTATAGAACAACATACAGAGCTTGTTAGTTGAAAATAAACCTTTTGAACTTACACATAGACTCTGTGGTATTTGGTGTGGTGGTGGACTTACACGAGAGAGTGAGCGAAAGGGTGTTATGTTCTGGGTTGTGTAATCATTGGGTATCTTCGGGTGGGGGTTCGGGGACCTAATGAGACACTATAGCTAGTCGGTCAGGGGATTGTGGGTTTACTTCTGTCTGAGGTGTGAGGAAGGTCCAACCTCCCATCACCAACATCCTATTTTCTTGTGCATAGTTCTGTATGTGGCTGTGCAGAATCCCCACAACAGTAGTAGTATGTACTATATCCTATCAAAAATAGTCAAATATCTGGTTGGGCATTTTGTTGGTGGTAATTGTCAAAGCCTCAAGATTAAGAAGACTAGAAGAGGATAACCCAAAGGACTGGACTCAGTGGCTAGAACTATTGGTCAATCTGAGTTTTATTCAAAACCGTAAAATAAAGAGTGGCAAACTGGGCAAGTTTAGCTACAGACAGACTAATAGTAGTAGTACAGAGAGTCATAGCAGAGGCAGTTAGAACTTAGAGGCAGGGATAACCAGAATTTAGAATCAGACAGTCAAGTCAAGATCAAAGAAGCTTTTGTAAAAAATAGAATTAGGAAGTGGAACCAGAATGAATAGTTCGGAAAAAATAAGGTGCAGTAATATAATTGTTAATATTAACCACCGGAGGACTTGCTGGGGCCAGCAGCAGGGCCCTCGGTAGAAGAGCGGTCCTCTGGTTGTCCCGCCGACTCGGACCCCGTCTTCTTGCCGCTGGGTGCTGCAGATCAGTTATCATGTAAGGTATAATAAAGAAAGAGACAAACATTAATAATTGCTGTGAAACAAATAAATTATCTAAAAAAACGCTCAAAAAACATTTTAGGAAACAATAATTGCAATAAAATTGACCTATCTAATCTGATCGACTACTGGCTTGCGGGATTCACGGACTGTCTACTTATTTATGAACACTAATCCAGTGTTCCATTCTGATTGATTTGAATCCAGAACACTAACTAAGCCTAAGTACCACCTGACCTAGCCCACCTATTCCAGACGTGCCAATTGTTCACTAAGTCTGCATTTCCATTTTTTTTAGCCCTCAAAAATACATAGATGAGATGGAGGACACATGCATAGATTTGTGCATACACCAAATTGTTGGTTGGTTGCGTCTGATGTTCTGCTACTGACTGACACTGCTAAGCCTACCACTCACTAAACAAACTACAAAAGGTTCTACTAAGGACTGGGGTAAGCAGCACTCAGTGACAGAGGATGCGTCACGCAGACCGCTAAAAATTATCAACTAATACTAACTAAACCTAGTATCAATCCATCCACCACCATTTGACAGGAGGACAAAGGAAGGACTAGAGTCTCTCTACAAATAGCATTACCTAACTTAAGTTCTCTAAAGTAAACTCTTACATAATAATCAGCCCAAGCGAGCGCAAAGTTGCAAACAAGTAAGAGTAGCGCCGAGCACCTGTGTCCTACAATCACAGAAGATTTTGAAATGTAATTTACCTGCAATGTAAGCAGCAATATTCTTGTTATTCGTAAAAAAATTATACACAATACTTATACTACTATATATATTAGCTACTCACCAAGCCCCACGACCTCGACACCTAGCAGGTCCAACAGGTCCTGCTCCCGGTCCAGGATGTCTGACCACCGGTGGGCCAGCTGGTTCTGGGTGCGCCGGACCCCTGAGCAGCGAAACACTGCCCGGCGCACCTTCGCCCACCGGCGGTGACTCTCCTGGGTAGGGTACCCGGAGCCTGGCCTGCCGCCTGCTGCCACGGTCAAGGGGAGGTGGCGCTGCACAAAAAAAACAAGGGCGGCCACCTCCACCTCGCTAAAAAGCTGCCGGGCTTGCATCCCTGCAGGGCGCAGTCTGCCGCAAGGCAGGTGGCTCTTGGGCGCACGTGCCTTGCCCTTGGAGCCGGTACTGCTGCTACCCTTCGCCATGGTTCTGGGGTGTGTGGGAGGAGGCGGAAAAGAAAAGTTAGAAGGAAAAAATAAAGTTAGGGGAAGAAGTAGGAGCTTAAAGAAGAAAGTAATATAAAACAGTAGAAAAGTAAAAAAAACACAGTAAAAAGTAGAAATAAATGCAAAATATAGACTTAGGCACAGAGAGAGATAGATAATAAATAAAAAAAAATTGAAAAACAGTGTAAAAACTAAGGATTGCAAAGATTGAGGGAGGATAGAAAAGCAGGCCCAGAACCATAGCATTGAGTGAAAAACAAGATGACCGCGCCCATCGCGACCGCGTGGGTAAGTTCGCACGATATTTCTCCCTGAGCACGCAAAAAGCGGCGCTAACACGTACGATGCGTTCCCGAACATGAAATGCGCATCGCGAGCACGCTATACGCGACCCGGAACAGGAAATAAGGCATCACGAACGGGCGGGACAAGTGAAAAACAAGATGGCCGCGCCCATAGGCGACCGCATGGGCAAGTTCGCGAGATACTATCCCCCGAGCACGCAAACAGCGTCCCGAACACGCACAACGCGTTCCCGAAGAAGAAAAACACATCGCGAACGGGCGCGACAAGCAACTACGCACGCTTGCGTAGCTAGACGTAGTTCGTGTAGCGCTTTAACGTCTTCGCGTACGTGAACTACGCCCAGGGTTAGCTAAAATGTGGTGACATATAAAATTGGGGCTAAAATGTGGTGACATATATGAAATTGGGGCTAAAATGTGGTGACATATATGAAAATGGGGCTAAAATGTGGTGACATATATGAAATTGGGGCTAAATTTGGGGGTCAGATATGAAATTGGGGCTAAAATGTGGTGACATATGAAATTGGGGCTAAATTTGGGGGTCAAATATGAAATTGGGGCTAAAATGTGGTGACATATATGAAATTGGGGCTAAAATGTGGTGACATATGAAATTGGGGACAAATTTGGGGGTCAGATATGTAAATTGGGGATAAATTTGGGGGTGAGATATGAAAATGTGGGTAAATGTGGGCTCAGATATGAAATTGTGTAGGAGTAATGTGCCCCATTAGTTCTTTCAGTGTGGCATTTGGTGTTAGATATGAAGTTTAGGCTGTCATTACTAACTATAGCCCATTTAAATTCCATCAAGTGCCATGATATTTTGTGAGTGACCACTGTTCGAAGTACAGATATGACCCATGACATTGACACAGCACGATGTGTCCATTGGTGCCTTAAACGTGCTTAAACAACACTGTCACGCCCATAGTCAACAATGTCATGCTGCACCCTCGCTGTAGCTACCGCCTGGCACCAGCGGTGTGTCACCGCCATGGCCCAAGACACCATAGCGGGATTGATAGGCATATACACATGGCTAATGGTGGTTGGCATGCTCCGACACCCAGATCCCGGTCACTCATAGCAATGCATGTGCCCGGAATCGCGGTAGCTACCGCCTGGCACCAGCGGTGTGTCACCGCCACGAACCATGCCTTTCCAGCCAATGGGAAGCGCAATCACGGTTGCCTGATGCAAGTTTGAAAATCGCGATAGGCGTGCTCCGTTACCGCGGAGGCGGTCATTGGATGTATTTGAATGAGGCAGACCTGGAACACCAATTGCAGCAGCTTAGAACCACAGAAACGAGCCCTGGGGGCTATAAATGTGTGCGAGGGAGCCACACATTGCCACAGCTTACTGAGCCTGCTGCCTGAGACCCCTCACCTGCTGCTGCCTCCAGGGACTGCTGCCTGAGACCCCTCACCTGCTGCTGCCTCCAGGGACTGCTGCCTGAGACCCCTCATCTGCTGCTGCCTCCAGGGACTGCTGTCTGAGACCCCTCACCTGCTGCTGCCTCCAGGGACTGCTGCCTGACACCCCTCACCTGCTGCTGCCT
This sequence comes from Calotriton arnoldi, assembly GCA_963921515.1. NCBI lineage: Eukaryota > Metazoa > Chordata > Amphibia > Caudata > Salamandridae > Calotriton > Calotriton arnoldi. Next base: position 3,051,937 of record CAWUFW010000645.1, on the reverse strand, counting down.
CCAGGGACTGCTGTCTGAGACCCCTCACCTGCTGCTACCTCCAGGGACTGCTGCCTGACACCCCTCACCTGCTGCTGCCTCCAGGGACTGCTGCCTGAGACCCCTCACCACCAACTGTCGCTGCTGCTGTCTCCTGCCCACAGTGATGGCGAGGACTGAGAAGATCTGTGCCACTCCCTTCACCACCGAGGAACTGGAGGTCCTGGTGGACGAGGTGCTCACCTAGTATCCAAGGCTATATGGTGCGCCAAATGTCGTGGTAAGTATCTCAGAGTGTGAGTGAGAGTGCAGGGGGGCACACATGAAGTTGATCTGCTGCAGTATGTGTGTGAGAGTGTGGGGTTGGGTCATGCACTGCCTAGCATGCTTTTTCCAGGGGGAAGGTGTGTTTAGCCTATTCAACACGTTTCCCTGCCTGCACATCCAGATGTGAGGGAAATGTAATGTCTTGTCAGACATACAGTGAGGCTGCACCTTTTCAATTCAGGAGTCAGGACAGTGATTTCCAGTCTGAATGTCTGTGTGTGTCCCTGATGTCCTTCACAGGCCCATCTGTCGCCTTAGCTAGTGTTGTTGTCCAGAGGGTAGTGAGGGCAGTTTCTGACTCAATATGTGCCTCATCTCTAGTTCTGCACTATGCTCAGGACCTCAGTCCCCCAGGGTGACACTCTTGTTGCTCATTCACCTATGACACTGTACATTTCAACATTCTTGTACCCAGACCCTTCCATCACGACCAGCATGTGCACATACTTGCATGTGTTGGCACTGTTTGTGTTTCCAAATAGTCCCTCCATGTAAAAGATGAGATGCCCCACGTTGGACCTCTGTGTGACCCCAACTGGCCTGCACATTCACTGCCCAATCTGACAGTGACACAACACTGAATGTACAGAGTGTCAAATTTGTGCTTTTCCTCTTGACTCTCCATCAATGAGCCATTACAGAGATGTAGATTGCACACGACAGGCCTTGTGTTGAGGGTTTGCGTTTGTGAGGTCATGTCCCTCAATGTGACATCCATGACACAGTGTGGCAGTTTAAGGGCAAGTGCTTTGAGGGCTGCGCAGTGTTGGGCACAGTGAGTATTCACAGTGACATATGTAGTAATGTCCTGCATGTCTTGGTATTCCCAGAAACTTGCAGTGGATGTGGTCAGCATACACATTTTGTTCTCTGCTGGCATCATGCATTGCTTTGAGACAGGCATGTACTGTGTCCACCCTCATACCTGCATGCAATAATGTGTGTTTCACACATGGTGATGTTTGAATGTCACAGATTTGTTGTCTCTGCTAAAGTTATGGCTGAAGTTGGTATGAGTCAGTGTCATGCTCCTGCACTGTGAAATGGTGGTAGGTTACACTGATTATTGCACCCTCTTGTCTCCCATGTCTGCAGCTCAAAGTCAACCAGCGCAAGGCCGTGTGGAGGGCCATTGCATGCTAGGTGCGTGCCCTGGGCGTCTCAAAACGATGGCGCTCCCACTGTCACAAGAGGTGGGATGACATCTGCCGGCTGAGCAGGAACGTGGGCGAGATGACACTGGGGCTGATCCCTCGGGCCGGCAGGTTGGCGCGGCGCAGCATGACACCACTAATGGCACGCATTTTAGCTGTGACGCAGCCTGAACTGGATGCACGTCTGAAGGGGCATCAGCAGCAAGCTGGTGGTGAGTATTCTGTGAGTGTGACTTTGGGTGTTGTTTGGCTGCATGTGCTCCAAGCCTGGGCCAGTGCAGGGCTGTGATGTTGCTAGTGTGATGCAATGGCGTGTAAGTGGCCGCGGTGTTGGGTGCAGTTGTCATGCATTCCCCCAACATGTACCTTCCCATGTCATTGGTGTAATGGCCCTTGAGTTCACAGTTGTAGTTGTGGCCTTCTTGTATCAACTTCATTGGTGTTGTCACGGACATCCCATGTCAGGGTCCAGCAGAGTGCATGATCTGAGTGTGCCATCATCAATGTGTGCATTGCCTGACGTCAGATTTGTACTGGCTGCACATCTAACACCAATGTACAACTGTAGTTGTGCCCCAAGATACGACATGGAGGATGGCATGTGTTCATGGCCATTGTGTGCGGATATGTTGGAGTCTGTCTCTGTGTTGGACACTTCTGCTGGCTCAAGATGTGACAGTGGCAACATGTTGTGAGTAGAATCTTTTACCCCCTCAGGGCCCTACGTGTGCACAGAGGGATATGTGTGTCTGGTTAGCTGAAGCCACCAACAGGCTAATTGGCTGTGTGTCCATCACATGGGTGAATTATGCCAAGTTTGCATTATGCCACGGTAATTTCGATGTTTGGATTGGGGTTGCACAGTGTTACTGTCCATGGTGTTGTCCAACATGGATGATTGTTCATCATTAGTGATGCTTCCCTTGCAGATATTTGTAAACTTGATGCAAATGTACTGATCCTACCTCTATCTCTCTCTCATGCAGCATCTCACATGGGCACGGAAGGACACGGGACGGACACCAGTGGTGAGGCATCAAGCACAACTGCTGCACACTAGCATAGTGACACGGATGTCACCAGCGCATCAGAGGGGGACCGTAGTCTTCTAGAGGACTCACAGCCAGATACGCAGACCTCTACGTCATCTAACGACGGCGGTGACGCATCTATGTTTTCAGACGAAGGAAACGGGGACTCTGCCTCCTCGTCCACCACACAGCGTTCAGTGCCCACCCTCCCTGCTACTCCCACTGTTGCTGCCCGTGTTCGCACCACAAAGAAGGGAAGAGTGTCCTTCATCCCAGGCACCGCTGCCCCTGCCCCTGTCCCCCCTGCTGCCATCAGTGCTGAGTCTGTGGACCTTTTGCACCAGCTGTGTGTGGGTCAGACAGCTCTCCTCAATGCCTTCCTGGACCATGACAAAAAATTGGCACAGGTGGTGGCTTACATGGAGGGCGTTCATTCCGACGTGGGTGGGCTACACCGGACTGTACAGTCTCTGTCCTCTGAAGTGACAGCAGCCATTCAACTTGCCCAATCCCATAGTCCAGCTCCAGTCCCTAGGCCCAACACCCTGCCAGTGGCCGAATCTGATGATAGTGACCACACACCCCAGACATCAAGGGAAAGATATGGCAATCGCAGCACACGGCAGCAGCAGCCCAAGCAGTCCAGGCCGCAGACACCATCCCCACAGAAAGGTAAACCAACACCAGAGCGCAGAGGCAAAAGCCCTTCAGGCCACACCCAGGGCAAGGATGGCAAGAAGCAGGCTTCAGGCTCACATGCCTCAGAGGCATCCCCAGCCAAGTACTCACCTGTCCCAAAAGTGTCTCGCAGAGACAAGCACACAGTTTCCGTGCCCAGTGACAAACAGGTGCCTGCTAAGGGTACACATAAGAAGAGCTCCAAGGCAAGTCCACCCACAACATCTACTCCCATCCAGAGCCCTGTAAAGCAGGGAAAGGAGGCCACTGTAGGGGGGACACCTGGTAAACAGGTGATGCAGGGGCAGAGGCAATCCGGGGCCAAGCGTCCCAAAGAATCCAGCACGTCCCCAGAGGGGGGACCAGCATCTGCACATGAGCCAGATTTTGTGATGAGTGTGCCTGTTGTATACACCCCACTTGGCATTAATCCCAGGACAGGGAAGCCATATCAAATCCCCAAGAAGCGGAAGGGCACCCCTCCAAATTCTCCCACACACACTGGATCTTGTGCAAGCATGAGTCCACCTCCACGTGCCACCACCCCACCTGGTCCTAGCAGCCCTCAGGCTTCCAAAAACACTGATGGCTCTGCCACACCTGGACCTAGCAGCCCTCAAGCTTCCCAGAACACTGATGGCTCTACCCCAGGTCGGCCTCTTTCTCCCCGAGCCAGTACCCCAACTGGCCCCAACAGACAGCCACCTCCCAGTCATACTGCCAGCCAAGTCTGAGTATTGGTCACCCTCACACACATGTCTTTCCCACAGTGGTACCATGGACTGCCCATTTTTGACACCCTGAGTGTGTTGCTGACCATGGCAGGGTACTGTACCACACATTCCCAGTGCTGGATGTCATGTACTCACTCTGCACATTTTACTGGCCCTTGGCCTTGCTGTTCACTGCTGTTTGCCCCTTGCCTGTGCAGCTTCTCTGTACCTCACCTGCACTGTGTCCTGGCCACTGGCCTTGCTGTTCACTGCTGTTTGCCCCTTGCCTGTGCAGCTTCTCATGTACCTCACCTGCACTTTGGACTGGCCACTGGCCTTGCTGTTCACTGCTGTTTGCCCCTTGCCTGTGCAGGATCTCATGTACCTCACCTGCACTTTGGACTGGCCACGGGCCTTGCTGTTCACTGCTGTTTGCCCCTTGCCTGTGTAGCTTCTCATGTACCTCACCTGCACTTTGGACTGGCCACTGGCATTGCTGTTAACTGCTGTTTGCCCCTTGCCTGTGCAGCTTCTCATGTACCTCACCTGCACTGTGTCCTGCCCACTGGCCTTGCTGTTCAATGCTGTTTGCCCCTTGCCTGTGCAGCTTCTCATGTACCTCACCTGCACTGTGTCCTGGCAACTGGCCTTGCTGTTTACTGCTGTTTGCCCCTTGCCTGTGCAGGATCTCATGTACCTCACCTGCACTTTGGACTGGCCACTGGCCTTGCTGTTCACTGCTGTTTGCCCCTTGCCTGTGCAGGATCTCATGTACCTCACCTGCACTTTGGACTGGCCACTGGCCTTGGTGTTCACTGCTGTTTGCCCCTTGCCTGTGCAGCTTCTCATGTACCTCACCTGGACTTTGGACTGGCCACTGGCCTTGCTGTTCACTGCTGTTTGCCCCTTGCCTGTGCAGGATCTCATGTACCTCACCTGCACTTTGGACTGGCCACTGGCCTTGCTGTTCACTGCTGTTTTACCCTTGCCTGTGCAGCTTCTCATGTACCTCACCTGCACTTTGGACTGGCCACTGGCCTTGCTGTTCACTGCTGTTTGCCCCTTGCCTGTGCAGCTTCTCATGTACCTCACCTGAACTTTGGACTGGCCACTGGCCTTGCTCTTGTCTACATTTTACTGCATAACTGTGTGAAATGTAAATAAAATAGAAATGTACTCCTGTTGTCTGCCTTGTAAGTGTCCTTGCTAACTAAAGGGTTACTGTGTGGGTATGGTTTACTGTGACACATGCTCTATATGCCACTTCAACATTGGCAATGTCTTGTTTCCTCTGATCATGTTGTTTCAACTTTGGTGTCCCAGACTTGTGCATCTGTGTGTGTTGGCTTAGATGTAGGTGTGTTTGCTGTGGACTGTTTAACTTCCTGGGTGTGTTGTTGTCTGTGTGATGTTTAGATTGTTGTTGTGTGTGTTCATGGTGTGTCACTCATCTCTGTTTGTAACTGGTATGTCTGTTGTGCACACACTGCTTGGTGTGCATGCAGTGCTGTGAGTGTATGCTGCCTTGTCCTTGCCTGTTGTGCACCCCCTGATGTTTAGCTGTTGTAGCATGTTGATATCTTTGCATGTGCATGTGTTATGTCTGATGTGGCTGTGTGCAGTGTTTGTGTTGTGTTGTCTCATGCAGTTGACAGATGCTCTGTGTGTGGTGTTATAGTTGCCTGTCAGTGTGTGTGTTTTGTTGTTGTGTTTGATTCAGATGTGTGTTGCCATTGTGGCGTGCCTTACTTGTGTGTCTGTCACATGGACTGAGGTCTATTGTAGTTCCCGTGCTTGTTTTATGTGCATCCTTGGAGTTTTCTCCTCTCATATTTGATGTGTCTCTTGTCATTCTTGTGCATGTGCAGGCATGTGGTACACTATGACACCATTTTGAGTTGATGGGTGGTGTGGTATGTCTGTCAGTGTGTCATTGTAGGCCCATTTCTCCCTGTTTGTCTCCATTATTGTTTTATGTGGATGCACTTCTTATATGTGTTGTGGTACGTTGTCTGTGCATTTTTCCTGACTGATGAGGTTGTGTACTCCTGTTGTGTCTGTGCTCCCATTGAATTTGCACTGTTTAGCTGCACAGGTCTTGTCTGTTATTGTAGTGGTTCTGTGTGTGTGTTTTGATTGAGTTCTGTGTCTGACTGTTGTTTTTGTGCGTACAGTGTTTCTGCCATACCTGTATGTGTGTGATGTTTGTGGATACCCCCCAGGGGGTGTGTTTCCTTGTCAGTGTATTGACTGGACATTATTGGCAAGCTTCTGTGTGTTTGTCACTGGTGTTGTGTGCTGCAGGTGTGATGGGTGTGGGGGTTATATGGAGGTTCATACTTGTGTTTGACAGTTATGGAGTGTTGCAATGGGCCCTGTGTGTTGTGCTGCTGACATACTCCTGTGATGTATTTGGATGCAGATGTGTGGCTGCTCAGTGTTAGACTTAATACCCTTCCTTTCATCCCTCTGCCTATACATGGGTTGCCTTGCTGTCTCCCTGAGTCGTTGCAGTGAGGTGACTGTGGTTTGACTTCACTCACTGTGACTGCCATGTGTGATTTTTTGAGCTGGGGATGTTGTTATATGTTCCTTCCCTTACATGTGATGTACACATTCTTGGTGTTCAGCTCCTTGCCATTCCATTTGTGTGCACCTCACTTTAGGTTTCCTATTTGTTGTCCTCCATTGCTGCTGGCATGTGGTCTGTGTTTGTTGCTGTGTGTCAGTGTGGGGTATGTCTGTGTGACTTGCCAGGCTGTGTGTCCATTGGAGTGTTTGTTCATTGTCTGTGTGTGTTTATTTTGTGCTTGGACTCAGTTTACTTGCCATGAGTGTGGTGTTGTTATGGTGTGTGGGTTCCCCTGGCCCTGTGCTTAACGCTGTGTGTTACTCTGCAGCCACACCTGATGAGGCTGTCTCCCTAGTTGTTTGTTGTGTGGTGCAGTGTGTGTGTTCACCTGCCTGGTTATTGGGCATGTGGGAGCACAGGAGGGTCACGTGGCATGTCCCTTCATGTTGTGGGTGGGCCTAGTGTGTGGAGTGTGGAGGTGTTGCCCTGTGTACTTTATGCACTGCCCATGCCTTGCGCTGGCCCAGCCTACTACATTGTGCGCATTTTTTAGCGTGGATTCACCGCTGCGGTCACGTGAACTGGACATTATTTCAAGATCGCGGCAGCACCACCCCCCTCTTCCCCCAGCGCCTTGAGACCCTCGCGGGTATGTAGTGCGCTTTATAAGTGACATGATTGATTGATTGATTGATGGTGGCCTGGTTGAGGAGGGGTGGACTAGTGGCAGGTAGGACATGTGTGGCTACACCTGTGGTTGTGTTCCTGTCCCCAACAGGGTGTCTGGTGGGGGCAGGGACCTTACATCAGCCATGGAGTTGTGGGTTGTGTTTGTGTGCAGAGTTGTGTGATCGCGTACCTGCGGCGGCGTCCGCCACGGTCCATGGCTTGCTGGAGGTGTATCATGTACAGCGCCGGAAAGACGTGTAGTGCCGGGTCCAAGGCGATCGGCTCCGGTATTCTATATTGCGCTCCACTGTGGTGCTTCCGCCTGCTCAGATTGGCCGGTTTCTCCGCTGCGGTGTGCCTGGCTGTTTGGCGCATCTTAATTTTTACGGCGGGAGGGACGTCATTCTGCACGGCGGTGGCTCTTGATTGGTTGTCTCCGCCGCGGTGGCGGGCGCGTTTTGATGGCGGTCCACGTCGCACCGTGGCGGACGGACAATGGGCTGTGTTTGACCATTGTAATATGCCGGGCGGGTGCACTGCTGCTCACGGGCGGAAAACAGCGTTTTATCCCACCACCAGCATCGCGGAGGTGCATCCGCCAGTCATCGTAATGGACCACTAAATAAACGAAATAATCAAACTAAATGTAACACTTTAATAAAAAATAAACTTTTCCTTTTAAACCAACAGAAAAAAGAAACCAGTGAATAAACTATGAACATCAAAAAAATATCCAACAAGAAAATCAAAGCAAGACAAATGTAAGTTTATTTTCAAATATAAAAGGAGCCAAATTCATCACGTCACAAAAGGGAAAACTACTACTGTGCTACATGGGCTATACTTACACGCAAGAGAAAATAGCAGGAAACAAAACCCATTGGAAATGTAGTAAATACTACTCGAATTCTTGCGATGGGAGAGCCACAACAGTCGAAACAAATGTTATTAATGTCAGGGAACACAACCATCCCCAATTGTCACAGAAATCGAGGTCAGAGATGCTTTAGAAACCATCAGAGAAGCAAGCACAAGCTCCCGACAGACCAGTACCCAAATATTTAAAAACTTACTAACTAGGGTTCCTGAACATGCGACAGGACAACTACCATCCATCCCAACACTAAAACAGCTAATAGCAAGAACTAGAAGGGCTACTGCTCAAACACCATGCACTCCACCAACTTATGCAGAAATCGAAATATTACAAGAATACACTGTCACACACAAAGTTGAGAAATTCATTCTTCATGACAATAACAGTCATGAAAAACGAATTATTATCTTTGCCACCAACAACAACATTCAAAAGTTAAAAAACTGCGAAACATGGATGATGGATGGTACATTCAAAGTTTGCCTCAAGCCTTTTTACCAACTCTATACCATCCACAGCGAATATGAAGACACTAACATCCCCTTCATATACGCACGACTCCCCAACAAGCAAAATACCACCCACACAGAACTCCTTACAATAATAAAACAACACACCGACAACTACTTCCCACAAAAAATAATAATTGTCTTTGAACAAGCAATGGTTCAGTCAATTTAAAAAAATATTCACACACTGCAATACAAGGTTGCTATTATCACTTCAACCAACGTATCTGGAGACACTTCCAAAAATCTACTCTAAGTATAGATTATGCCACAAATAGCAACTTTGCTTACCAAATCAAAAAATTAATAGCCCTGGCCTATGTACCAACAACAGAAGTAGCCAACCACTATAATATACTTCTTGAAAGCCCTTTTTACCAAGCCAACGAAGCAAAACTAATGCCCTTCCTTGACTACTTTGAAGACAACTGGGTGGGAAGGCTGCATAGGTCAGGGCACCGAAGGCAACCAAAGTTTCAAATCCCCTGGTGGAACGTCAATGATAGCACACCAGCTCAAAAAGCTAAAACTAATAACGCAGTGGAAGGATGGCATAATGCCTTCCAAGCCACAATAGTAAGAGGACAACCAACCTTACACAAACTAATTGAAGCCATAAAAAAACAGAGCTATCAAGAGCTAAGGCTAGAGCATTCCCTAACTAAGGGGGTGATTATGATGGCGGGCGGATCGCCACCGCCGGCCCGCCCTCACAACCTGATTTACCCCCACCATATTATTATTGCGGGGGTAGCGCGGCGGACGCAAAGTGCGTCTGCCGCTCTTCCGCCGGTCGGCAATCGGTCTGATTGCCGGCCGGGCGGAATTGGGCCTCAATTTGGTGGCGGTGCCTAGCAGCAGGCACCACCATCCATATTAGGATGGGTGTGAATCAAGGCCTTTCCATGGCGGCAATGCCGGCATGGAAAGGCTGGCGGGGATTCACTTTGGGGGACCGTTGCGGGCCCCTGGGGTTGTGGCGGGGTGGGGGGCTGCACTTGGTACCCCCCTACATTGCCATGCACAAGATGGCAGGCACTGCGCGGTGCCTGCCACGTTGATGCACAACGTGCCTTTTCACCATTGCGGCGGGTGCAGCACCCACCGCAATGTTGGGAATGCGAATGCGACCGCAAGCGTGGCGGTCGCATCCTAATTAGCGGTGCGGGACTGGCGGCCGGTCCCAGCACCGCGAGGATGGCTGGCGGACTAAAGTCCGCCCGCCATCCTAATGTGCCCCTAAAATAGGCCCTAAACTCAGTAAACAAACAAAAACAATGTATGAATACCTACAACACAAAATGCGACTATCTCCAAACACCAAAGGGCTAGAATATCTAGACATGATAGTTAAATCTATACTATAAACAAAAAACAATGCAACACATCATAAAACATTTTAAAATGACAAAACACTTCAACAACATAATACTACTCTTTTTTAAATTAATAATTATAATTATGTCATTTAAAAATTAAAAAATTTACATATAAATATATGACATATTATAATTATTAAAATAAAAAGGAAACAAACCAACCAAATGTAAGCAAAATCATTTCCCACCCATAATAATAAAAAATTACTTACAGTTATGTCACAGTAGATGGTCTTCAAAAACGAACAAATTCATAGTAGAAAAATCGAAACACAAATCCATTCGAAAAGAAAGCCCCCCAAAAAATGCAAAAATACAACTGTAGAAAAAAGGTTCCAACGACGCAATCCTCTCAATATCGATACCCTCAAAGACCCGAAAATTAGCATTAAAAAAAATTAAAAGGAATAAAAAAGTAATTTATTTCAATGAAACAAAATACATTTTCCTTTTTAAAAAAAAGAAACGCGTCTTAGGCACCATCCGTTCACAAAACGAGAAACCTGCAAAAAAAAAAACAACACCCTCGCACAATAACATATATAAACCCACACACATTAATTGCAACATTAAATACAACATAGCACAATTAAACAACACATAACTAACACTATACAACACTCTACAACTCTTCAACACTATGTCAAACACATCAAACACTAAACTACCAAAACAACACCTAACTACACAAAAAACAAACATTTAACGCTCTAACAAATCTAACTACACTATTACTACCTCACTCCTACCCTAAAACTACCTTAAAAGTAAATTAAATCAAACTTACCTTAATTGACGAAACACAGCTCCCAAACGCGGAGTTCTGTCTTCTAAAATGACCTAAAAACGAAACAGATAGAAAAGTGAGCAAATGGAAAAAAATTGGCTGCGTGATAAAAATAAAAAAAGACTGACTCCCCATAGACAACAATGGAGAAATAATAAAAAAATCCCAAAAATGTATATTTTTATTTTTTGTTAAAAAAATTAAAAAATGTAGAAAAAATGTACAAGAAAATTGTAAAATATATATTAAATATTATATTATCAAAAAACAAAAGATATAATATGTAATATATATTAAAATGTATATTTCTTTGATGTACTCACCTTCAAAATATAAAATTACAATAAGACTATTGTAAATGTGCAACCAATATTACTATGTTTAATTTAACTATCACTAGCTCCAGATCTGTTTCTGGGCTTCTCATCTATAGACCTCCCGGTCCGGGGAGAATTTTTATTGATGAGCTTTTGGAAATACTACCACAATATGCCCTTCGTCACTCTAACTTTTTTTTAGTCGGAGATTTTAATCTGCATCTTGAAGACAAAGGCTGTAAAGAATCGGCTGAGTTCGTATCAGGTCTTCAGGCACTCGGCCTTACTCAATTAATACATTCCCCTACTCATAATAAAGGCCATACGCTAGACAATATCTTTACTAATTGTACAGAGTTAGCTGCTCTTCCACCCCTTCCCGTAGCCTGGTCAGACCACTTTTTATTGTTTTTTAATATACCGATATTAGGTCCGACCATTTACCTGCAGGGCAGGGGCTGTAAACCTATAATGGTTCGGAAATGGTCTGCTCTTACCCAGGCTACCTTTGAAGATGCTCTGGCAAGTTGTCCTCCTGATTTAGGGGACAACAGCCAGGTAGCTGATAACTCTATTTTTAGCTGGATGACGAAGGCGGTTGACTCCCTGATACCGCTCAAACAATGTAAAAATGCCCGTACTTTCGCTTGGGCGAAGTGGTTTTCGGAAGAGTTGGCACTAATGAAAACCAGATGTAAGCATCTTGAGCGCCAGTGGAGGAAGAACTATCAGGATGTAAATAAACAGGAATATCTTGATGCCTTGAAGCTCTACCATCGCCATATTAAGAGAGTACGGAGGGAATATTATACAGGGCAAATCGAGTTAACCAAACATTCTTCTAAAACCATTTTTCAGGTAGTGAAACAATTGTCCTCTCTAGAACGAGTGACTGTTGCACTCCCTGCTTCTACGGAGTATTGTGATAAGGTCGCCAATTATTTTATTGATAAGATCGACCGGATATCTGCCTCCTTTCCAGATAGTAGTAGGAGCTATGTGCCTGTGTCTAATACGGAGGCACCTGTGACCGAGGATAAGTTTATCCTCTGCCCTCTGGTGGAAAATGAGGTTCTGGGGCTGATGGAGGCTGTGAAATCTGGATCACCTTTGGACCCGATCCCCCTAAATTTCTTCAATTAGGGAAAAATATAATTGCCCCTGTTCTTACCTCACTTATGAACCTGTCCTTCAGCACTGGTCTGGTTCCTAGCAGATGGAAACACGCTATGGTGGTTCCTCTGCTGAAGAAACCATCACTGGACCCCGCTATCCCTGAAAACTTAAGACCTATATCTCTTCTTCCTTATGTGGCAAAAATTGCAGAAAAACATCTTAATAACCAACTGTCGAAGTTTTTAGAAGAGAGGCAGGTTCTTCATGACACCCAGGCTGGTTTTAGGCCAATGTATGGCACAGAGTCTGCTCTTCTTCTAGCAGCTGAAGTGTTGAGGATTGCGGCCGATGAAGGTAGAACTACTGCTCTGGTTTTGTTGGACTTGAGTGCCGCGTTCGACACGGTGTCCCATGGCCTCCTGCTGGAAAGGCTAGGAGAGGTCGGGGTCGGAGGTGTCACGTGGATGTGGTTGAAGAACTTTTTGGAAAATAGAACCTTTCAGGTGTTGCAACATCCATTCAAGTCCAGAGTTTGTCCTTTAAACCAGGGGGTGCCGCAGGGATCTGCGCTCAGCCCCACCCTATTCAATATATATATGCGCCCGCTGGCAGATATTGTGTTGAGACATGGAATCAAGTTGGTATCCTATGCTGACGACACTCAGCTAGTTGTGACCTTAGAACAACAAGAATCAGGAAGGGCTGCTGATTTCAAACCTTGTCTGAGGGAGCTTATGGACTGGATGAGACTGAGTTGTCTCCAGCTGAATGCAGGGAAGACAGAGGTGTTGGTTGTGGGAAAACAGCCCTCTTTCTGGTCACAGCATTGGTGGCCTGAGGAACTGGGACTTTGCCCGGTGCCGAAGGATAAGGTGAAAAATTTGGGGGTGTGGTTTGACGAAGCACTTTCCTTTACCCAGCAAATTTCTGCTGTGGCCGGAACTTGCTTTGGCATCCTGAAAATGCTGCGGAAAATTCTGGACCTTCTCCCCCTGGATGCTAAAAGAACTGTTGTACAGGCTTTGGTCACATCTCGTCTTGACTACTGCAATGTTCTGTATCTAGGGGTGACTGCTAAAAATCTGAACATCTTGCAGAAAGTCCAAAATGCCGCTGCTAGGCTTATCCTGAATATTCCCAGGAGGGCCCCGGTAGGAGAAGCCTTAAAAAAACTTCACTGGCTCCCAATACAGGCCAGAGTTACATTTAAAGCTCTTTGTATTAGCCACAGGATCCTTAGGAAAAAAGGGCCGCGCTTTTTGATTCCCCTTCTGACGGTTTACCAACCTTCTCGGAATTTGAGATCTCTTGGTTGTATGAGAATGACTGTGCCTAAGGTGCGGAGGGCCAGGGTGGGTGGAAGATCTTTTGGTTTCCTGGTAGCTAAGGCCTGGAATAAACTTCCTGTGGACTTGAGGACATCTGAGTCAGAACCTTGGTTCCGTAAGAAATTGAAAACCTGGCTCTTCCGTGACTTGGGGGCAGTCGTTAACCACTCAGCTGCCTTTCTCTGTTTAGAGGCTATGTAGGTAATCGATTAGTGTGGTATGGGTTTGGGGTTTCCAGTTGTCCTAGCGCGGGGACACTCCGTTGGAGTAACCATTGCGCTTTACAAACTTCCTAATAATAATAATAAATATGTTTAATTACAAAAATATATGATATGAAAATATATTTGTGATTTTTAAAAAAAATTATTTAATATATTAATTATTATTTATTAAAATAATGTTTATATATTAAGTAATACAAAGAAAATGTACAAACTATTCCTTTGTACAATACATATTATATAATTTTTCACCAAAAATACAATTATATAAAATATATTCAAAAACATGTAAAAACAAATGTACTAAAATGTTTTATTTGTTTCTTAAAAAATGATAAATAATTAAAATCAAAAAGTTTATTAAGAAAAAACTAACAATATATTTACTTTACTATTACATGACTATAATTCATAAAAATGTACCATTTTTCAAAACTGTTTAAGCAAATTTCTATGTAAAAATATATTTTTAATTTTGCAAATGTACATTAAAAATATATGTTAAAAATATATTATACTTTATAATGTATTCTGAATAACAGAAAAATGTGTGAATCATGGTTTTCAATATTTTCAAAAATTGTATAACAAAACCAAATAAAAACAATATAATTGTGAACAACAAAAATGAATACATGTGTTTGCAAATAAAAACGTACAATAAAAACCGACATACGTCTCCTTTCTTATTTTTTTACATATAAACTCTAGGAATATACTACATAATAAACCATAAAAAATTACTATTCCCAACTCCAAAACCAACTAAATTCAGGGAAAGTGCTGGATAATAAACCACAAAAAAAATACTATTCTAACTCCAAAACCAACTAAACTCAGGGAAAGTGCTGGATAATAAATCATAAAAAAATTACTATTTCTAACTCCAAAATCAACAAAAGTAAGGGAAAGTCCTGGATAATAAACCATACAAAATTACTATTCCAACTCCAAAACCAACTGAACTCAGGGAAAGTGCTGGATAATAAATCGTAAAAAAATTACTATTCCAACTCCAAAACCAACTAAACTCAGGGAAAGTGCTGGATAATAAACCATAAAAAAATTACTATCTCAACTCCAAAACCAAATATTTTTAAATTACTCCCCACCCATATCCCCTATAAATACATGAAAATACATTAAAACAAACATTTTAACATTAAAAAAGAAATGTAAACATATAAAATAACTGCTACCAAAATAATAATAAACATTAAACATAAACAAAAAAATACAATTAGTCGATATTATTTACAACAATATTTTTGCCATAGATATTTTCAAAATCAATATTTCTAAATTACATAAAAATCTATATTTTTAACAACGAAAAAACTTACTTTGATATTTTACCCCATCAATATTCTTGACTCGATATTCATGCAACTCGATATTTACACATCGATATTCTGTCTTTACACCGTATGCCAGAAGTGTAATCTTCAAATATGATAAACAAAGCTTACAAGATGTTGGTTAAGTGACTGTTTATTTATATACATAATCATGAAATTATGTAGTCCATATTTATAGATGATCATTAAATTGTTGTGTCATTAGGTAAAGAAATTGTTTATAATGGAATCCCTCCTCTGGGTTGCTGCTGCTGTACTTGCAGGTTGCCTCTGGTCCTCTTCTTCTTCACCTCCATCCTCAGAATTTTTAGGTCCACATTGTTGTCAGGCAAAGGTGTATCAGTCTGGACACATATGTTGTGTAGTATACAACATATCAGGATAGTTTTGCATATCAGGTGTGGTGAATACAACAGTCTCCCGCCAGATATGTCCAGGCACCTAAAACGGGATTTTAGGACACCAGAGGACCTTTCAACTATGGACCTGGTGTGGCCAAGTGCAACATTGTAGTCCCACTGTGCCTATCTCTGAGGATTTGTTAATGGTGTTATCACCCATGGCATGAGTGCATAGCCTTGGTCAGCTGAAAATGAAAATGAAAAAAGAGGTACATTAGTCTATAATCATCATGTGGGTGAGAAGTACATTAGTCAGCATTGTGTCCAGCTTTCTACGTTCAATCTTGCACATGGTCTAGTACATGCAATTAAACAGCATCTAAGACATACAAGTGTCAATTGGTAACAGCTTACACATTACTACACCACCCTTTGCGTTGTCCCCTGTGATACCTCAATTTTCTAACATGCTTCACCTTTTTGAATGTATTGGTACCATTCCAAATAGTGAATCATCATCCTTACAATTACGTGACACATGACAGTAGCTGTAGGAGTTGCTTCCTTTTGGCACTAATTTTGCAAGCCAATTTGTTCTTGATCTACAGGTTTCAAGGTGTCAGGCATTGGCATGAAAGTGGATGTATGTGACCCTGTGTGATGTTTTTCAACACATGTTGGTGCACAGTGTCCACTGTAGGGACTTTATACAGAAGTTAGCAAATGCGTTGTGAAGTTGCACAGAACCATTGAACAAGTAGACTGCGTATACTGCAATACAAGACACCTTGGGGCCAATGTAGTCCAAATCTTTGAAAGTATTTGGAATCCATTCATTGTGTGTCTGCCCTGGTAATAGCAGTGCAGATTTCCTCTATGACACTCACAATATGCTCTTGGAGATGTTTTTGTTGACTGTAATAGGGGATTTGGTGTGTGTGTGAGGAAGCACCTCGCTGCACAGTCTGGGCCCTTGGATGAGAGCTGAGGTGATTCAGCCACCACAATTCCTTACTTGTTGTGCAAATTGTAATGGATATGTGCCTGTGATTTGTGATGTAATGCTGCATTGCTGTGAGTAACTATTGCAGTACTACTGTATGTAATTGACATTCAAACTCATAGAAGTGTGCAATGTCATCTCTCCTCTTGCCCATGGGAATTACTTGTTGGACACAGAGTTCACACAGGGGATGCTTTGTTTTCTCAATGTCTAGTTGCACCTGATCATTACGATGTGTTGTTACATGTTACATGAATGTCGTAGACAATATCTGGATGTGCACATGGTTCCTCAAGTTCTTTGCTCTGCCACTGTACATTGCTGATTGTTTAAAAGGCTGATCTAATCTGATTGCAAAGCAAAGTGGTGGTATGTGATTTTCTTTGACATACACGGCATCCATGTTATTGTATGTTCAATTAATGACTAAATCATGCTTTTGGCTGTATGAGCAGCCACCATTGCACCATTGTGCACGTGTCAACTTGTCTGGAGATGACATTCGGTTCTGTAGTGCAGATTTCATAAACTTTGCAAAGAAATCTGTGTTTTTCCCTCTTGCAATGTGTGATACAAATTACTGGTACTAATCCTATTGCAGAAGAAAATGAGCCCTATACTTCTGTATCTTCATTTGTGTTTCAGTATGGTGGCATACCACTTGCACACTGATTTGATTTGATTTGTGTAAATATAAAGCACACAAATGCCCGGGGGTGTCTAGGCGCTGATACCAGAGAGTCAAGTAAGGTGCCGGTGTAACTGTAAATGAGATTTTATTTAGCGAAGAGTCAAGTGTTTAGCGCTGTCCTGAAAGATAGCAGCGTTGGGCTATTCTTTATGCCAACCGGGAGCAAATTCCATGTCTAGACTGTCACTAACAGAAAGCTTCTTCCGCCCCAGTGAACTTTCTTGAACCTAGACGTTTGTAGAAGTTTACTATGTGCTGATCTTAGACTTCTAGACGGCATGTACCAGTTCAGATGTGTCTTCAAGAATTGAGGACTGGCACTGTGCAGTGCTTTGAACGCTAGGCATTGGGATTTGAACTTGATCCTCTTCTCCACTGGGAGCCAGTGCACGGCTCTTAGACAGTGGGAGACAGGCTGGGACCTAGGAATATCCAGCAGTAATCTAGCTGCCACATTTTGAAGACTCTGTAGATGCTGTGATTGGAAACCCATGTACAAGCATTACCAAAGTCCGGTCTGGACAAGCCTAATGCTGTAACCTGTGTTTTTTGGGGATCTGGCGGGATAAAAGGTCAAACTTTCCTGATTATTTTTAGGATAAAAAAAATGGTTGAAGTAAGGTTATTGATCTGCTTTTTGAATGTCAGTTTGTCATCAAAAATGAACCCTAGGTTTTTGACCTTTTGCACTGGAACTGGGATGTCACCCAAGCAGGAGGGTCACCATCTAGGTGACCAGAAGGATGTGTCAGAACCAAGCAACAGAATC
The DNA here is from genome assembly GCA_963921515.1 of Calotriton arnoldi. NCBI lineage: Eukaryota > Metazoa > Chordata > Amphibia > Caudata > Salamandridae > Calotriton > Calotriton arnoldi. The sequence goes on along the minus strand of CAWUFW010000645.1, from coordinate 3,034,115 downwards.
TCCGTCTGTCCACCGTTCAATTTTAGGCAGTTAGACCACATCCACAAGTTTGCAGCTATTAAAACGATCTGATGTCTCTTCAATGTTACTTGAAACTGACACCACTAACTGGGTGTCGTCAGCGTATGGGACCACTGAGAAGCCAGCGGGGTGACATATAGATTAGAAAATGTGAGGCTCAGGGACGAGCCCTGTGGTACACCGCAGGGGAGATTAAAGTGCTCGGATGAAAATGCTCCGGTCTCTACTGAAAGAGTCCCATTGGAGAGAAATGATGTCAGTAGCATAAGAGCGGTGCCTCTGATCCCTAGCTCAGATAACCTGTTGGCTAATATTTCGTGGTTTACTGTGTCAAATAACCCTGGGCAAAGCACTACGCTACGCTCGCGTAGTTTGCGAAGTTTGCGCTACTTCGCACAACGCGAATTGCACGTAGCACAGTGCAAACACGCGTAGCGTAGCGTAGCGTAGTGCAGCGGTCATTTTTTGCTTGCTCGCGGTCCTCAACGTCAAGTTGGCGACCGCGAGCAAGCAAAATGACATCCCGGCGAGACTTTTTCCTCGTTCGCGATCAGCAACGATCGCGAGCGTGGAAAATAAACCTCCCGGCGAGATTCTCAACGCGGGGAGGTCAGGTTTCTCATTGCGAGTGGTCGCGTATGCTCGCGACCGCTCGCGATGAGAAACTACCAGTCCGCGTTGAGAAAGCTGCTGCTCGAGTAAAAATCTACTCGAGCGGCAGTAAAAGACAGCTCGCACTGTGCAAGATGCCGTTTTCAATGATTGCACAGTGCGGACAAGCATCCGGCACTGTGCAATCATTGCGAACAGTGCACTACGCAGTTCGCGTAGTGCTACGCGTAGCTCGCGTAGTGCGAACTGCACTTTGCGTAGCTTCGCGTAGCGCTACTTCGCGAACTACGCCCAGGCTTAGTGTCAAAGGCCGCCGATAGATCTAACAAAATCAGGGAGGCCTTATCCCCAGTGTCCAGAATTGTTCTTAATTCTTCTGCCGCCAAAGCCAGAGCTCTTTCAGTTCCATGCCCCTCCAGGAACCCATATTGTGAGGGATCTAGGAGGTCCATGAAAGAGATAAATGCAGTGAGCTGTGCATTTAATAATTTCTCCAGCACCTTAGCTGGAAAAGGTAGTCTGGAGATGGGTCGATAGCTGCCAGGATCTGCTGGATCAAGACTGGGTTTTTTTAAGAGGAGAAGGATCAATGCTATTTTCCAGTCGCCAGAGAAGGTCCCTGAGCGAATTACCTAGTTGAATACTACACCTAATTGTTCACTAAAACTTTTGGGAATCAGATGCAATATTTTGGGAGGACAGGGGTCGTAAGGAGCCCCTGATTTGGAAGTTTTTTCCACCTGCACGGTCTGTTCTATGGTAGGGGGAGAAGGAGGTAAGCAGATTGGATGGAACGGGATATGTGACAGCTATGGAGTTCCCAGAAACAGTATCAACGCAGTCCCTAAAGGATTTATACACAGTCTCTACTTTTTCCCTTAAAGACTGTGCCAGTAAATAGAAAGATTCAATGCTGCTTTCCATCCTAGGTGGTTCTGGTAGTTTTGCTAGGCTTTTAACCGTTGAAAAGAGCTCCTTGCCAGAGTTTCTTGCCTGTAAGATTTTTAATGAAAAGTATTTACTTTTTTCTTCCAATATCAATTTCTTATAGTCTCCCAGTGCTTGTGCATATTTTTTTTTCTATGGGGTCGTAATTTGTTCTCCACTGCCTTTCTATCCTTCTTCAGACTTGTTTTTGTGCTCTTAGTTTGTCAGAGAACCATGGTTCTGATGGAATTTTCCTCCTGTAAGGAAAGGTCTTCACCGGGGCTAAAGGGTCGACAGCGGCTTTAATCCAGGTGGAAAGCCGGTGGGCAGCAGCATTAGCATCGGTGGTAAGGTCTGGTTTTGTGCAGGATAGGGCTGATCGTAAAGTACAGGGTTGATATTCCCAATCCCGACCTTTAACTGAGACCAGAGGGTTATGAGGTCTCAAGATGTGCTGATCCGTACTTAGGGGCTGATTCCGATGGTGGACGGAAAAGCACTCCGACCGCCGTGGTAGCGGAAAATAACCGTCGGCATGTACCGCGGCAAAACCGGCGGTCAGATTAGGATGCACTGGCAGAAAAATCCAACCGCGGCGGAAGGATTCCACAAAACTCTGCCGGGAACGTCCGGAAAAGCTGAAAATCTGTCCGCGGTGGCTGTAATTGCTGCGGAAAGACCCAAAAACCGCCGATCCACCAGCGGAATGACCGCAAGTGAAATTATGATACGATGGCGGAGCCAGCAGAATGATCAGTTGTTCCCGACCACCGCGATCGTGCGAAATGATGAATGGTAGAGCCGGCGGAAGGACCATTGCATTGAGACTGCTGCGATCTCGCGAAATGATGAATGGTAGAGCCAGCGGAAGGACTATTGCATTCAGACTGCTGCGATCGCACGAAATGATGAATGGTAGAGCCGGCGGAAGGACCATTGCATTCAGACTGCTGCGGTCACGTGGAAAGAGGAATGGCGGTCAAAAGCAACAACACAACAAGGCTACCAAGTGTGGCTGTTTGTCTGGCGCAGCCTCCAAAAACATCTGACACACCCCAATGACACAGCCCCATGGCAAGAAAAAAATACAAATCCCAGGTCAACCCAGATAACACACCTGACATGAATCCTCCATTTTGACCCACCCACATAGCTGAGTACAAAACCAACCCCTTCCCTGCCCAGCATCCTTTGCACTACTCCAGAACTGAAGGGCCCAACTCCACAGCACAAAGGAGAGGCAAATCAGCACACATCACCCCATCACAACCACCCACACACCACACACCACACACATCTCCACCACCACCTTCACACCTGCACTTTTCAACCATTTGCACATCACAAACCCTGGCACAGGAACAAATGCCAAAATTAACTGACAATGAGTTGTCAGTCATGGTAGATGAGATAATCAGAGTAGAACCACATTTGTTTGGAAGCATGGTCCAACAGACACCAGTAGCCAGAAAAAATCAAATGTGGGAAAGGATAGTCAACAAAGTCAATGCAATAGGGACCACCCCGCGCACCATGCGTGACATCAAGAGGAGGTGGCATGACCTCAAGAGCAGGGTGAAAGAGCGTGCCAACAAGAACCATGATCTGGCTCAGAGGACTGGCGGTGGCCCTCCCATTCCACCACTAACATTCACCAAATGGGAGGAGAAGGTGCTTGCCATACTTCATTCAGAGAGTCTCACAGAAATACCCGGGGGGGTGGAGGCTGGTAAGTACCAACAAATGTCTCCCATTACACTGCTATGTACTGTCTTGCACAACTAGAAAGATACACTTCCTAGACACAAAAGCACTTATGTACAACACACTCTTCCCAACACATGTCTCACATATCTAACATTTCCTTCCTCTGAATCACCTCAAAGGTAGCTAGCAATATTTCCATTGGGGCATTTGGACAGGCAGCCAGCACTACAACTCCCACCAGGCACCCTTTTCCCACAGCTGAGCAGGATGGAGCACTCCCCACACCCAGAACCACGTGGTAGCCATTTAATTGCTCTCCTCAAATTTACAGGTAAGTAGCCATCTGAACAGGGAGGGGGGTTTGTGGGTAGGAAGCCAGCACTACAACTCCCACCAGGCACCCTTGTCCCACAGCTGAGCACTCCCCACACCCAGAACCATGTGGCAGCCATTTCATTGCTCTCCTCAAACTTACAGGTAGGTAGCCATCTTAACAGGGAGGGGGGTATGTGGGTAGAAGCCAGCAATACAACTCCCACCAGGCACCCTTGTCCCACAGCTGAGCATGATGGAGCACTCCCCACACCCAGAACCATGTGGCAGCCATTTCATTGCTCTCCTCAAACTTACAGGTAGGTAGCCATTTGAACAGGGAGGGGGGTTTGTGGGTAGGAAGCCAGCACTACAACTCCCACCAGGCACCCTTGTCCCACAGCTGAGCAGGATGGAGCACTCCCCACACCCAGAACCATGTGGCAGCCATTTCATTGCTCTCCTCAAACTAACAGGTAGGTAGCCATCTTAACAGGGAGGGGGGTCTGTGGGTAGGAAGCCAGCACTACAACTCCCACCAGGCACCCTTGTTCCACAGCTGAGCAGGATGGAACACTCCCCACACCCAGAACCATGTGGCAGCCATTCCCCTCCACTGTGTCACCGAACAGGTAGGTAGTCAGTGCATGCACCCTGCCATCCTTCTCAAAATGCATGGAGCCATATGACCACAGCAGCCCTCACATGTCAGCCAACTTGGCATAGATCACAAATTTACATCCAGTGCGCATGTAACTGTCACAGAATTTAAACTTTGACTCACCAAGTCACATGTGAAAGAAATTCGGGTTCCAACAATGCACAGCACAAAATGCAAAGTGTAATTGCCATGTTGTCAGAGCATGAAGGCCCATATGAACACAAAACATGCATGGTCAATGTGACTAACAAAGTACAGTACATGATATGAAAAAGGTATGTATAACATTCCAATGGCTAGTTCTTTCTTAGCTGAAACTGATTCCATGAAGAGTAAACAAAAAAGACGCATTATCAAAAGTTGATGTGCCGCAAGTTCGTAGCTGATGACATGTCCTTGTAATCACACAATAGGTACGTGGCACATGGTTTCAATTTACATGTCACACTATGGACAAGTAATGTATGTACCTCAACATCATGTCATGATGCTCATTATCTTTCAGCCATACCAAGTGATTGCAATGTAAAGTGTTTGGTGTATCAAATGTAACATCAAAAAGTCTAACACCAAGCCTGTGGAGTGCACTTAACTGACATTTTAACCTCTGTTCAACAGGAAATCCACAAGCAACTGCAGCAGAAAATACTACCAACCTGCAGAGCCTGTCTCCCCCCCCCGGAACGTGAACTCTCTGATGCAGATTCCCTATGTTTCTCGGATGAGGAGCAACAACCTGGCCCCTCAGGACTGCCAGGGCGCACTACGTCTCAGGGGCTCATTGTCCCCACCACCACCACAGCAACAACAACAGCGCTGACCCCTGCTACAACGATCTGTGCGGCAGCCGCCTCCACCATCACCACTGCTGCCTGCAACACTCTCCCTGCCTCAGTGGTTACCAACACCACCACACAATCCGAGGATGCCAGGGAGAGGGTGCATGTGCGTCGAGTCCCAACGCCACAGGTCCGTGACAGCAGGGCAGGTGGGAGGGCAACTGGGGGACAATCACGTGATGACACTGAGACAGAAGCCCAGGCCACCGTTGCAAGAGTCCTTGGTGCATACCAACAGAACCAGGGACAGATGGGCCAGGTTGTTGAAGAAGTGCGGGAGCTCTGCCTGCTGCTGAGGTCCATGGACACACGTATGGGCCAACTTGTGGATCTCACGGGCCAGCTTGTGGGTGTTCTGAGGGACTGACATGCGGCTCAAATGATGGCTCAACCCCCCCTCCAGTGGCCACCCTGCTGATACTCCCACCACCTCAGCTTCGGCTACAGAGAGGGGTGAGCTGCAAGATAATGACTCCTCAGACACCGCTGAGCCTGCAGCAGAGGTCCCCCCTGCCAAACGCAGGAAGGGACATCCGAGAAACACCACGTGAGGATCACGTGGCAAAGCACCAACCAAAGGCAATTCACTGAGCCAGCCATGATGGCACCTGTGTTGCCCTTGACATTGACTTTTTTAACTATCCTAACCCACATTGCCATGTTGATGGCATGAGTTTGTTGGACTGTGTGACTACATCAATGTGGTGACTACTCTATTTGTCTCATTTACCATCACTGACAACTCATAAATTCACTTTGCACAATTTTAAAAACAACCACTTCTCTTTCACAAAAACTTATTGAAAATAAACACTCTTTACACACCTATGTCTTTGTGTCAGTTCCATGTTTATCACAGTATGTACAATGTCAACTCAGATTCCAATGTACCACAAGCTCTGATTGTGACAAGGCATTGATAGGGTGAAGGAACCTAGAAAGACACAAGAGAATGACAGTTACTTGTTAGTTGATGCCATTACAGCTAAAACACACCACTAGTCAACAACGTACAAAAACCATCACACATAACAATGACCACCAACAGCAACATAGACATTGTGTACGTGTAAAACAATACCCTGTGCCACACACATCAGCCATTAGCACTGAGCCAACAACAACCAGCAGTCAAAAAGCTCATCTATGCCTTGCCACTACCATCAAAGCCAACAGACAATGTCACTGTTGTACAATGTCACTTACACTCAAGGGAAGTAGTTGTCGATGAGCTGTTGACGCAGGTCAACACCTTCCTCTTCCCCACTCTCATCGTCACTGGGCATGTGTAGATTTGCAGCAGGGGCATCTGCTGCTCATCATCGTCCAGGAGCAGGGGGATCTCTTTGCGCAAGGCCAGGTTGTGGAGCATGCAACTATGATCTGACACACCTTTTGGGGAGAGTAGAGTAGTGCACCTCCGCTCTTGTCCAGACACCGAAATCTAGACTTCAGAAGCCCAAAAGCACGCTCCACTACACGACGTGTCCTCCCTTGTGCATCATTGTAGCGGACTTCACCCGGGGTCCTTGGATTCCTCAGTGGGCTCAGCAACCAAGGACAGTTGGGATACTCAGAGTCACCTAGGTGTGAGAAACACAGACCAATTTTGCAATATAAACAGTAGCTGAGAACAGCATGTCACACATACAGCACACTACTTGACTCTGCTTACTCACCAACAAGCCACGCACGCTCTGGATGCAGATTTGCCATCAATTGTGGGATGATGCTGTTACGCAGTATGTAGGAATCATGTGCTGACCCTGGAAATTTGGCACAGACATGGGAGATAATCATATCCGCTTGGCACACCACTTGCACATTAATGGAATGGAAATGCTTCCTGTTCCGTTAGATGTGCTCACGTGCTTGTGCTGGAACTAGGCCAACGTGTGTGCAGTCAATGGCTCCAACAACATTAAGTATGTGTCCAAGATCATAAAAATCACCCTTCACACCTGCCAATTCATGTCTCCTTGGAAAGTGGATGTAGCGGTCCTTGTAGGTCAACATTGCGGACAGAACATCACGTAGCACCATGCTGAACATAGCTTGAGACATCCCACCGGCGATGGCCACCGTGTACTGAAACGAACCAGTGGCAAAAAAATGCGGGCCGCCATCACCTTAACTGTTGGCGTCAAAGCAGTCGGATAGGTTCTGTGAGGCCTCAGATGGGGCTCCAACTGAGCACATAGCTCTTGAAGGGTAGGGCGATTCAGCCGGAATTTTCTTATGATGTCCTCATCCTCCATGTTCACCAGCACTGGGAAAGGTCGATGCACATTTGGTCGTCTCCTACATAACATGAAAGAGGACACATGTACATTAAATTCAACAATGAGATGTGTCAAACATCTTACATATTGGCTAACACAGCGCCAACATTGACAGGACTGTAACAACAGCTTAATGCACAAGTCATATGCAGAGACACCTTGATCCCATGTAGTCGTACATGTGGTCAGTATGTATATACTGACTACTTCAAATTCAGATTCAGACTATGTGAATGGTAAATGGTACACTCCTACTTCTTGTGTCACCAGCCCTGGGTGTAGGTGACACAGCACATGTAGCAAACAGCAACACTGCTGACTGCTACGTAGCTGCTGTACCTGCCACACCTTCTTGCTTAAGTCCCACTAAGCACAACATTTGTACACAAAGAGCACAGTGTGTGTAAGCTGGTCAACTATTAAGACAAATACAGCACTGTACACAGTGATATAGGCACATTATGTGGTCAGTCCATCATTGCTGTGGGTTGAGTAGCCATTTAACACATTGACATGTTCACAAATTTGAGACTCCATTACACATGAAATCTGTGTACATGCACACAAATATCATAATTGACATGTGAGGAAGTACATGCCAATGCATGTACTCATGTGCACGGACATGACATGTGTGGGCATCATTGAGCTAAATGTCACACTCTCATTTCACTTTACAACCACGTGCAACATGATAGTGTAAATGCATAGTGATCAGTGCAGGGAATTGTCAAGTGCCAATGCAATAGCACAATGAGTCCATAGGTGCGGTAGAAGTGCTCCGCCATCGCGGTAGTGCAATACATCTTTGAAACTCGCAGTAGGCGTGCACCGCCACCGCGGGCCCGGTCATTGGATTTAATTGAAAGATGCAGGATTGTGGTAGAGACTGCCTGGACACCGCGGTGTGACACCGCCAATGCCAATGCCATTGCAGCCAATGGGAACCGCGATCACCGTAGTGCAATGCAGTTTTGAAACCCGCAGTAGGTGAGCTCCTCTACCGCGGGCCCGGTCATTGGATACAATTGAAAGATGCAGGATTGCGGTAGAGACCGCCTGGACTCCGTGGTGTGACACCTCCAATGCCATTGCAGCCAATGGGAACCGCGATCGCGGTAGTGCAATGCAGTTTTGAAACCCGCAGTAGGCGTGCTCCGCTACCACGGGCCCGGTCATTGGATACAATTGAAAGATGCAGGATTGCTGTAGAGACCACCTAGACACCGCGGTGTGACACCGCCAATGCCATTGCAGCCAATGGGAACCGCGATCGCGCTAGTGCAAAAGTTTGAGAGTGCTCAGAATGCTAATATGATGTTACTGTGCAGTAGTATGTGCCTGTGAGTGCAAGCCAATGTGCATGCATCAATATTTTGCCTATAGCATACTCCATACATGGACTATTAAGAATTGCATTTGGGTATGTGGGGAGGATGGCAACATGGACACTTGTACAGCTCTTCTTAAGCCAAAACAAACACACGTTGGTCTGAGACTGGGTAATGTAAATGTGTGATACACTGCCTAGCATGCTGACTTATACAGTTACACTGCTGGTTTGAGACACTCGAAGTCTGAACAAACATTGCCTGTGCTATGTGATGTCATAGTCCATTATGTGTTCATATGCTCGTTTGTGACATTACAAATGTATTTTGGCCAGACGGTACTGAATAAGGTGTGTACAGTTTTCAAATTGACCCTATGGATATGTGTCCATTATGCACAAGAGTACAATTCCTGAGTGTAACACTCTTGGTGGTAATTCACCTATGTCACATCAGATAAATGTTAGGTGGACATGTCATCCTTCTATTGATCCCATGATGTGTTCAGTCTCGCATGTGTAGGCACTGTTTATCCTCTCATACTGTACATGCATATGATTTCTCTGATGGCCCACGTTTAACCTCAGTGTGAGGCCCTCTGGCCTGCACAGAAACTGCCCAATGTTACAAGGACCCATCACTAAAAGGACTGAGTGAAACATATGTGTTGTCCACCACCCTATTTCTCAAGGAGCTATCTTAGGCCTGAAGATTGCACAAGACAGGACTACACCTTGGGGGATATTCCCAAGAACGCGTGTTAACTATCTCCAAAATCGCTTAACGCAACTTCTCACATCGCAGTCCATCGCGGGAAAATAACACCATGTTAACGCAGCATTCACAACCCGGCGGCACCATGCGATAGCCCCACGATAACACGACAAATGCCCACGTTAAAATCAACGCTACGCCGGAAAAATGCGAAACCCCAACGCGAAAAAAGGTGCGATGACCCCAATGGCGATACAAAAATCAGCAAAAACCAGCGACAGGCCTGCGATTCCCACGCGCCATGCGTGAGAATGCACTATAAAAGCAGAGAAAAAAAAAGACAAATAAATGCAGCTGCGTAGCAACATGGACGCACCCGGACCCAGTGCAGAGGACAACTCGAACCCCACAAGCCCCTGAGACGACCAGCCAGGAATCCCGGGGCCGGAGAAGGGCAAAGAGAAGAGGAAGAGGAAGACGCAGTTCAGTCCGCAGGAAAACCGGATCATCGTCACGGAGGTGACTGAACACTACCAACAACTGTACGTCACCTCCACTGTGTCATCGACAACACAAACGGAAATATGGCAGTCCATCGTGAACAACGTGAATGCAGTCGGAGTGTCGAGGAGGTCAATGGAGGAGGTCAAGAGGCGCTGGCATGACGTCAAAAGCCAAACCAAGCAGAAACTCGCTGCCAACCTGAAGGCAGCAACGGCCACTGGAGGTGGGAATCCTGCGCCACAGGAGGGGCTGGATGAGCTGGTGGAAATGGTGGCCACAGTCATCAGTGTGGAGACGGTGCAAGGAGTTGGGGGTCCGGACACTGCCCGAAATGACCTGACCCAACAGCAACAGGGTGAGTAACCACCAGGGACTGGCGGGACAGGGGAGACGGGCACAATGGCACACATGCACAATCAAGAATAGCACACTGCACACCCACAATGACTGTGGAACCTGTCCCTGATGGCTTTGGCACACTGCAGCACACATAGAAACACCAAGTAGGCCACCGTCCACCATGTGCACAAATGCCCCCCCTCACCAATCCCACAACCTACCCATGCACATGTGCTGAACCCAGCAAAGCAGCGGCTCTGTGAGCCACACTGACAATGCAAGTGACACTGCATGACCAATAACATGGCTGCAGTCAAAATACATGACATGGTGCTCGACACGACACTGAGGTGGCCCAGTGTGGATAACATCCTCAAAGGAGCAGGTCACACTCTGACACATCCACGTGCACATACAACTCCTGACGTCAACAACACATCTGCAGACAAACAATGCACAAGAGTACCAAATCCGTCCAAGAGCACAAATGACCCAAGTCGCCAACATCTCAGCATTGTAAAAGCACAGAAGCCAAAGGCACACCGCCTCAAAGGGACAATGGGCCGCTAAATCAGAGCTGCAGGGGTGACTCTCCCACAATGCAGCACACACACATAGCAATCACAGCACATCAATATTGACGACAATGTGGTAAAAAGTGCCACACCAACACCCCAGAACAGAGGACACAACTGGTGCCGCATGTGGTAGAAAAAGGCCAATCACATCAGGCATAGCAGGAAACTGTCAGATGATAATGTACGAGTACAACCTCACATCCTTCATGTAGTCGGAATGTCCACTGTCCCCCATCAAATACCCAGCTCCTCCAAAAGAGTCACAATGTACATTGACATGCAGTCAGTATGTAAACATGTACAATGCGTGCACATACATGGAACACACTGTTAACCTGCATTTCCCCTTCACATTGCAGAGGGACAATCAACACCTCCTGCAGAGCAGACCACACATCTCTTCAGTGATGAGGAGGAGGAACCCCTGGCCATCTGCTCCGACACCCTCCAACTGCACGTGGACAACCTCCGCACCCCACCTCCAGGAGCAGGGCAGCCCAGCTGCATCGAGGTGATACCACCCTCTGCACAGACCACACAGCAGGAAGCACCCACCACCACGGCTGGCTCCCAGCACCTCACCCAAGAACACATGGCATCCCAACGCTGTGTGTCAGACTGCCAGAGGGGGCTCGCTGAACAGGTGCAGGTGGGTTTCAACCTCATGGCAGCCAAACTAGATGCCATACGTGGGTGTCTCAGTCCCATCAGGGACCACTTACACTCCCTAATGGACACCCACAGTCCGCTCCATGCCCTACAACAATCCTTGGCTGACCTCGCTGGATCCATTACTCGGATACAAGAACTGTCTAGGCAGAGAGGCTCCAGCGACGACAGCACAGAGTTGGCACAGATGCGGAGGACAATGGAGAACATGGAGCGGATGCAGGCAGGAAGGATGGCTGCCACGGCTGAACACCAGCGAGATGTAGCTCGGATCTACCATGCCCTGCAGATCCTCATCTTGCCATTGCTGCCACAGAGCCTGTCCCAGATGACTGCTGCAGGAACTTCGACGCAGACATCTCCGCCCCCTGATGTGTCAGTGGCACACAGAGATGCAGCCATACCACCTCCGCCCCCTGATGAGTCCGTAGCACACAGTGATGCAGCCATAACATCACCACACACACCTGGCACACCTGACACAGAAGACGTATCAGAGGACGAAGATGTGGACGGTAATGACTCTGTGTCAAAAAGGAGGTTGTAGCATTCATCCCCCGCCATATGGCCTGTTTCTGCTTGGTACAGCCCTCTGCATCATGCCCTGGTACAACACCTTCCACTGTCCCCGGAACACCCTGCGACATTCACCTGGACCTCGACATGGAGTGCCATATCTGCTCTGGTTACCAATGACACAGCAAACAGACTGCGGACTCAACTCTTCCTCTACCGATTAACTTGTCATCCCCTAAAGGACTCTGTTTGGCCCTTCACTGGGCAACCATGTAATGTGGGGTGTGCATGGTCATGTACTGCTCCAGCTCCGACACTCCACAGGATGTGAATAAAACATTCCTAATCACACAGATGTGTCATGTCTATGTCCAATCAAGTATGACAGTATGGATGACTGTAGGGACATTGATTGCACAAAAAGGTACACCCTGGGAAATGACATCAATGCGCAGGTTTGACCGTGACACACATGGCCAATTACATGACTGTGGAGGTGTGAACTAGCTGTGGCCTCATTGATCATGAACAACAATCTCGCAACCCCCCAACGTAGCCCCACGTCCATGTATTAAATAGGGCTGTGTGTAAATATGTCAGAGTCGGTAGGAGGCCTAAAGTAGTGTCCCACATCACATGTGACAACAGAACATCTCTTCACATACCTACACACACTCAACTGTGTGGACACAGCCTGGTTTGATTGAACACATTGGTCCACATGGCAAGAAGTTGGACACCATACTCACATTGCTGAAGACACGTAAGCGCACAGGTCGACCAGCAACTCGCCCGAACACAATGTCTGGCTCACAGAGGTGGAGCTGGCAATAGGGACTCACCCCTAAATGAAATCTGTCAGTCAGTCCCTCCCTGTGTACGTACAATGCTCATTGGGGCACACGATTTGGCATGCAAATCAACACTCATCACAGTTGTACACTAGTGAATATCCATAGACTTTATTAGCATGTGCATGTCAGTACGGGCAAGACAAGGGCCACAACATGCAGACCAATGTATCATACACTAACAGGCAGCCAAGGAACATGTAGAGGTGCAAGACATGGGGAGGCACAAATGAACACCAACCATGACGGATGCCGACGTCTCAGCCCACCTTGCCCTGCTGGACGAGTCATGTGGTGTTTGGCGAATGCGCATTGCACCGTGTCAGGGGACACCACTCACAGCCCATGGGATCTGCATAGTCCTGTACCACCGGACAGCGCTGTCTGCCTGCTCTGCTGACAGTGAGCAGGTGAAGGAGTCCAACAAGGTCACATGTAGTACTACATTGCCATGTGTGTACTCTCCCTCCAGCGGTGTGTCAGGTTGAGGAACGTTACCAGGCACCGCTGTCCACTGACCTTGCACAGGTGTGTGTCAACCCGCAGTCCTGGAAGCACATGCATTCTGAGTCCAGGCGAATGCAGACATGTCCACTGTCATGGTGGGATATGTGTCCATTTCCCCAAGATGCAAAAGGGGGTTGGGACCTGAGCCATGTGTTACAATCTTTTGTGGCTGCAGGAACGTAGTTACTCATCCATGAAAGCGAGCGCAGCTTAATGTGAAATCAGTTCCAAGAGTACGTCGTTGTCGACTTCAACGAACACGGGGCGAGCCAATCCATTAGCTGGTCCGGACAGATGTGCTCCGTCCACGCCGTTTCGCCAATCCGCAACACAGCCCAATAGGGGAGCGCTTCGATGTGGTCACTGCACACGAGGAATTGTGCTATCTCACATGCCCAACTGCCAGCACATACGCCCAATTCCAAGGCATCCCATGAACGGGTAACACATGTCATAATCCAGTTCAGCTACCGTTGTGTTGGATAGGCAGACATCCATGGCCCACTCGAATATGCATGATCAGCAGTGGAACCAGGCTGGACGCAGGTTACGTACGCAAGACGGAAGCTCAGACGGTAACTGATGCGCAACACTGCCAGTGGCAGTGCCCCCAACAAATGCAGCATTCGGTCACGGTACAGTTCCACGTGACAGGGGTTGTGCATGTGCCCGGGATGTTCTGACATTGCGTTGTTCGCACTCGTAGAACCGGCACTCTTCTGACCTGTGGCTGTTATGTGGATGATATGCCACAGCTCGGAGCAATGAGTCGTATGAGTGTGCAAAGTTTGTACGTATGGGTTGTCCTGTACGTAAGTGTCAAGGCCATTCCATGCAGGAGTACCTCGGGCAAGGACTTCTGTGTGTGGGGTTTGGATACGTTGATCTTTCATTGGTGCCATGTGTAGTGTGGGAGTCGTCTTCATCTGCCATGGTATCTCTCTTAGGGGGTGCCTGCCGCATGCGTTTCCACGGTCGGGGTGCAGATGTTCTTCCGCCTTCTGTATTGAGACAAGGGGGCTTTCATCCCTAATGTTAGTAAGAACACTGCTTGTATCCTGGGTATGTGAGGTGGCCATCGCGCTGCAATTGAGGCTAGGCCTTGGGCTTATGGTGCACCAAAAGCGATGAACACACACACCAGTTGCCATGTATGAGCCAAGAACCCGAGGGGCCTTGCGCTCCTTGCGCAGATGCGCTCCGGCTGCATGCAACATTGCAACATTGTTGATTGCGGGCCGTGTGGCGTAGACACTGCAACAGAGACACACGCATCAGTTGGTTTCCTGTGCAGCCCAGATATGAACCACGCCCAGGGGCCAGGGATAATTGTTCACACCCCTACGCTGGCCTGGCGTACGCCGACCCAGCCCACTCGGCGTACGTATAAAGGGGGGGACAATGACGCTACGTGTCCCAGTTCTTCCCCACTGCCTGAGGTGACATGGCTGCGTCCGCCTGGCCTACGACGAAGCTCAATCATACAGGGTCCATGACTTGCGTTGCACGGAGTCGGTGGCACCGGTTGCACTGCGGCCGGCATGGGCCTACCGCCACGGGACGGTGACTTACTATGCACTGAGGTTGGGGCACCTAAAGTTCTGAGCGGGTGTGCAGCCTGCAGTGATGACGTGTGCACTGATATGGTCTCTGCCATTGCTATATCAAGACCCAGAGTCAATTGTGCGCCTGGTGGACCGCAATGTAGGCCTGAGCCAGCTGGCAGCGCGGGCCTACCGCCACGTGGCGTTGCTTCGCGTTTCACAGAGTTAGTGGCACCTAGAGAGCTGAGCGGGTGTGCAGCCTGCGATGATGACGTGTGCACTGTTGTGATCTCTGCCATTGCAAAATCAAGACCCAGAGTCAAGTGTGCACCTGGTGGCCCGCGCTGCCGGGATGCGTGATGTGGAGGCTGCCAAGCTCGTGGGCCCCGGGCTCGGAGCTTGCACCGGGATGAGGTGTGCCCTCTTGGAGACACGCCGGTGGCGGAAGGTGAGCAGTGCGGCCTGGGTGCGCAGGGTTGGGCAATCCACGCTGGGCGACGGGAGGGCCTGGGGTGCAGTGGCCTGGGTGCGCAGTGTCGGCACTGTCTCTCTCTCCCTCTCTTTCTCTCTATTTCTTTCTCTCTTCCTTTCGCTGTCTCTCTTTCTCTTCCTGTTTCTCTCTCTCTCTCCTTCTCCCTCGCTCCCCCTTTCTCTCTTTCTCTCTCTCCCTCTCTTTCACTCTCTCTCTCTCTCCCTTTCTTTCTCTCTCTCTCTCTTTCTCTCTCTCTGTCCTTTGTTGTGCGCATGACACACCTTCTTATCTTCAATCTTGTCTTGCAGGATGTGACTTACGGTTTTTCCGGAGAAGACCCGCCATGACTCTTCCAACTATTGCTGTTGATTGGAATTTGAATACATTGATTATTTTTGGAATTCTGCGATGTATGTATGTTTTTCCTTTTTCGAACCACACATGGATGTTGGTTGGTGTACTTGTGCGACATCAGGCAAATTGTTGTGTTCATGAATTTGTGACGTAGATGTGAGATATCTTTGTCCGGGGGGTGCCTGGGGTAGGGCCAGGGGGGTACTGGGGGGGGGGTGGTGGTGGGTGTTATGACCCTCTTGGGGCTCCGAGCTGCATGGTCAGTAGCTCCATGGCATCTGTTGTTCTTCTGGTGTGGCTGTGGGCTGGGCTCCCTTTTGTGGTGCAGGTTGTCGTCCGACTTAACACCAGGTAGGAGCAGGTGTTAAATCCCTGCTGCTAATGTGCCTTAGCGCATGTTTTGTGGTCTTATCGCCGATCTGGCTGGTCGTTGTGAATGTTGCGAAGTGGTGTTTCCACTGGTTTTTGCAAGGGAACGCCTACTCTGCATCTCATTAGCATTAGTTGCCGGTGTCATCAGTGGCGATGTTTTTTTCGGCTGCTCTCGCAGGAATACTGGTGATATCGGCTGTTAGCACCAGCTTGTGAATGGTGCGATGTATTTATCACCACTTTGGCTGCGATAAAGTGCCGCTAACTCGGCGATAGGTCCTTGAGAATATGCCCCCTTGTGAGAAGAGTGTGAGAACGTAAGATCATGGCCCTAAATGTGACCACCATGACACATGTAGCCATGCACTGGTCAAGGACATTAAGGTGTGTGTAGTGTTGGACACAGTGAGTCTGCCATGACATATCATTTCCAGTGTATTGTATGTCATGCTCACTCACATACTGCATCACAGATGAGGGCAATTTTCACATTGGTTGCTGTGCTGGCACTCTGCATGTGTATGAGATGGCCATGTAGTGTGTCCATCATCATACATGTATACATTTCTATGATATTAATTGATCCATGTGTACTATGTGTCATGCTGTATGGCCTCTGCTCTCCATTTATGTATTGGTGTGATATGTATTTTCATGCTCCTGTACTGACACACAGTGGTACACAACACAGTGTCACAGAAACTTCCTCGTCTTGTCTCCCATGCCTGCAGCTTAAGGTCCATCAGCGTAAGGCCATATGGAGGGCCATTGCACGCAAGGTGCGGACTCTGGGTGTCTCCAACCGATGGCATACACACTGCCACAAGAGGTGGGATGACATCTGCCAGCTGAGCAAAAATGTGGCAATGATGACGCTGGGGGTGCTCCCTCGTAGTGGAAGGTTGGCGCGCAGGAGCATGACACTACTAATGGCCCGCATCTTGGCAGTGACACAGCCAGAGCTGGATGGACGCTTGAGGGCCCATCAGCAGCAAGTTGGGGGTGAGTATTGTGCAAAGTGTGACTTTGGGTGTGAGTGACTGCATGAATCCCAACCCTGAGCCAGTGCGGAACTCTGTGATGTCTCTATTGTGATGCAATGGCTTCTAAGTGGCCTCAGTGTTGAGTGCTGCTGTTCTGCATTTGTACAACATTTTGTTTCTCATGTGTTTAAACCCATGACCATTGTCACATGACATCAGGTTGGCATTTTTTCATCTCACATTGTATAAATGTTGTCTGAACTGAGACCTTCCTACACAGGATAATCCATTGTGTGAAGTGGGTAGCCCAGTACACTTGTCAGACTTGTGTGCACTGTGTGGCTAGCTCAATAGTGTGCTCATGTGATGATGTGTCAGTGGATACAGACATGCACAGATGTGGACTCAGGGAGCAGTGAGTTGGTAAGGGTCACACCTGTCCCATGGGTCCCTTTTTTCACAATCATATAGAGGACAGCACCATTGTGAAGTATACTAGCCCAATATCAGAAGCATGGCATAACATGGTGTACTTACCTGCCATAGTGACAGCAAGTGCACACAGGTGCTGAAAGGGTAGATGGGGATGATTGCAGTGATGCATTGGCTAATTTACCTTTTCCATTTGTGCACATGGCAACATGACTGGGATGGTTAGACTCTGTGTTTCAAATGCAATGTAGCAGAACCTGGCTATTGCGAAATAGTTTAGGCACAATGGAGTGTCAGTACTCAGTATGTGTGCATTGTGGAGGGGTGTCCTTGTGCATCAGTGCATGGTTAAGTTGTGCCTAATGCTTTTAATCAGTGTGTGACTTATTGGCACATTGATGTGTCCTCAATGTCATCAGTCAGCACGACATATGGATGTCATATGCCAGACCCTAGGTATGGTCACACATTAGCTGTCCTTCTGGAGTCCACCAACTTCATCATGAACAGCAGACACAATCCTGCCTTGGGTCAATTAGGGACTGTCAGGGACTTGTGGACATGTTGTTATGTGACAGGTCACAACCTATGAAGGCCTTGCATTCACTTCACATTTTCATGCTTAAGTGCTTTGTGTTTGTGACTACATTGTGCAATGGTGCTCATTGGCACTTCATTGACAGATAAGATGTGGCCTTGTGACATATGCTGCAGTATGAGTGTCATAGACATCAACTGGCAGTGAACAGCAGTGAGCATCATGTTAGTGTGCATTCATAGATGTGTGCTGTGCACAACAGATAAATTGTAACATCTACACAGCTGACACCAATGTACAACTGTAGTTGTGCTTTGAAGCCCAACATGTTGGATATCAGGAGCTTGTAGCCCTTGCAAAAGGACATATTGGAGTTTGTATCTGTGGTGTTCCCTTAAAGAGACTCCATATGTGACAGAGACAACATGGTTTGATGTATAGCTATCTCACCTACAGGCACGTAGGTATGCTTACAGACAATAGTATGTGTGGTTACAGGGAGACACAGGCCCAACTATTTGGCTGTGTCAACGTCACATGGAGCATTACTATCAACTATGCATGTTTCCATGCATCATCTGATGATTGCATAAATGTAGCATATGCTGAATGTACATGGAGGAGTTCAACATGGGAGTATCATTTTAAAGTTTGGTGCTTTGCTGGCATATGATGTTTGTGAGTATGGCACTATACTGAACCTATGTCTCTGTCTCTTTCAGCATCGACCGAGGGCAGGGAAGGACGGGGGACTGACACCGGTGTGGAAGCTACTGGCACGAGTGCTACACAGGAGTTCAGTGACACTGAGGGGACCAGCGCCTCGGAGGGGGACAGGGGTGCCCTTGATGATTCCCGCCCGGGAACACCAACCTCCACATCTTCAAACTCCAGTGGTGACTCCTCATTGTTGGCAGGCACAGGAAGTTCAAGATCTGCATCTTCTTCCTCCACACCTCGTCCAGTGCCCACCCTCCCAGATGCTCCCCCAAGTGCTGTCTGTGTATGCAGCCCTAGGAAGGGTAGAGTCTCCTTCCCACCAGGCACCGCTGCCCCTGCCCCTATCATCCCTGCTGCCCTCAGTGTTGAGGCGGTAGACATTTTGCGTCAGCTGTGTGTGGGTCAGACTGCTCTCCTGAATGCCTTCCAGGATCATGACAAGAAGTTGGCACAGGTTGTTGCGTTCATGGAGGGCATTCATTCGGACGTGGGTGGCCTACACCGAACTGTCCAGTCTTTGTCCTCCACAGTGACGGCAGACATTCAGCAGTCCCAAGCTTCCAGTCCAGCTCCTGTCCCATCAGCAACCACCCTGCCAGTGGCACCACCTGACGAGAGTGCACACACGCCAGAGCCCTCAGGCACCCAGTCATCCACACACAGCACACAACAGCAGCACTCTAAGCGTACCAGACCACAGACACCATCACCACAACACAAAACGGGCACACATGAGCGCAAAACAAAAAGCTCATCACATGACACTCAGGGACATAGGGCAAAGAAGCATGCATCCACATTACCTGCGTCAAAATCATCACCATCTAAGGGCACTCCCATCCCCACACCTGATCCCAAAGACACACAAACACTTGCCCTGTCTGCTGTGAACCTGGTGCCTGCCACAACTAAGTCGAAAGACATTCAGAAGGCAGATTCACCCAAAACCTCAACTCCCACCCACACCCCTGTGAAGCAGGGACAAGAGAGCAAAGTGGGGGCTTTAGCTCAGAAACAGGGGATGCAGGGCAAAAAGCAAGGCCACAGCCAGCGTACCACCAGGTCCAGCAAATCCCCACGTGGTGAGGCACCTGCACCTGCTACACCTTTGGGGAAGGGTGAGGCTGTTGTGCCCACCTCACTTCCCACTCCGGCCAAGACACTTGTGGGAAATCGGATCCCCAAACAGTTGAGACCCAGCCCTCAACATTCCCCCTCAACCACTGAGTCTTCACACAGCATGTCACCACCTCCACGTGCCACCACTCCACCCGGTCCAAGCAGCCCTCAGGCTCCCACATCCACGGATCCCTCTTGCTCAGCCAGTTCTCTCCCTCCCAAGTCCAGCCCTCCAACTGGCCCTGACAATCAGCCACCTCCCAGTTCAACTTCAAGCCAAAGTTGAAGCCAAGTCCCTCTCCCCACACCATTTCTCCCACAGCGGTGCCTGGACTGGCCATTCGAAGCCCCTGACCTGTGGTGATTCCCATGGCAGTGGACTGTGTTACCCATTTCAGATGTGGGTTCTCATGCACACATGTACGGACTAGAAATTTTGCCTGGCCAATGGCCTTGATGTTTTGCACTTTTGATGCCCATTTCCTGTGTAAGTTCTCATGCACACATGTGCGGACTAGAAATTTGGACTGGCCAATGGCCTTGATGTTTTGCACTTTTGATGCCCATTTCCTGTGCAGGTTCTCATGCACACATGTGCGGACTAGAAAATTGGACTGCCCAATGGCCTTGATGTTTTGCACTTTTGATGCCTATCCAGAGATAATGTAATAAAGACTGTTACTCATGTTGTGTGCTTTGTCGCTGCCCTTGCTAATGATGCAGTGCAATGTATGTGTATATGTTCATGTGACACATGCTCTGTATGCCACATTCACATTGGCAATTACTTGATTTTCTTTTTCAGGGGTTGTCAGAGGTTACAGGCACTTTTGTGCTTCTTGACTCAGAGGCTTGAGGGTGCAATGATGGTTGTCTGTGATGATGTCCTCTTATCCTAATCATTCTATCGTCAGGTCTCCAATTTTGTATACATGTCATATTCTGATGCTGTACCACAACAGAAGTGAATTCTAGCCACAGGATAACTTGCGTCCTGGCCAGGGTCCGTCATATCTGTGGGATCTCTCTTGATGTGTGAACAGCAGTGTAGATGTGTAGTCATCTTGTGTAGGCCTGGCTTCATAGTCACATGGGTACATTAGAATGTGTGCACTTGAGTAGTCATACAGAGTGATTGACCTGTCTTTGTCAGAAGTGTTGATCTGTATGTGCCCCTGAACATGACACCTACACACATGTATGATCCAGGTAATGAGTGCCTTTTTGTTTTCATTCTCAGCCATGTGCTTTAGATTGTGGGCACATGTAGGAGTTGTTTGTTGGGCACTGTGCAGTGTGTCAGTGTGACCTTGCAATCCTGGGGTACACCTACTTGTTGTCGTTGTCATTTGTGAGTATGCAGAGTGTGTCACTGCCATGTCTGTGTTGTGTTTGGTTGATCTGCCATGGCTCTTGTTTACGTTTGTGCTCACTGTGCTGACCTGCTCATGCAAACTGACATTATATGTGAATTGTATCATACATTGCTGTCACTTGACACATTTTAGGCACAAGTATGTGGTATGAAGAGTCATTCCATTCCCTATAGGGGCATTT
This sequence comes from Calotriton arnoldi, assembly GCA_963921515.1. Taxonomy (NCBI): domain Eukaryota; kingdom Metazoa; phylum Chordata; class Amphibia; order Caudata; family Salamandridae; genus Calotriton; species Calotriton arnoldi. The sequence goes on along the minus strand of CAWUFW010000645.1, from coordinate 3,012,654 downwards.
GATGCCTACACATTGTGAGTTACTCCTCTATGTGTTTTTGCACTGTACACTCCTTACCTGTCCAATAGTGATGTACACACCACTTCAGACTAATATCTTCCACCCCATACCTTGCCAGTGTGTGACCCTCCCCACCACTTCATAGTGTGACACTGTACTGTGGGAGGATGATCTGTGTCCAGGACCAATGTGCCACTCAGGACTGTTTCACCATTTGTTATGTGGTGTTTTCCTTCTACTTGATTGCAGTCATGGTTGTTCATGTACAGTGCATATGTTTTACCAGCACAGTCCTCTAGTTATGTTGGATGCATCTGTGTTTTCCTGAGTTGTGCAGCAGTAGGTGATAGCTAAAGTGTATGTCTGTTTGCTGAGGTACTGCTACCCTTCCTGAGTGTGATGTGATCTGTGCCCTGTGATGATGTGTGGTGTGGAAGTTCATGGTGGAGCACTCAGACGTGTGATACTGGTTTTGTTGGTGTTCACACACTGCTTACTGTGCATGCACTGCTGTCAGTGTATGTTGCCTTGTCCTTGCCAGGTGTGAGTCCCCCTGATGTCCAGCTGAGTTTGCTATGTGATGATTTTGTATGTGCATATGTTGTGTTTTTGTTGTGGATGGATGCAGTCTTTGGCCTGTGTTGGCTCTTTCTACTGACAGGTCCATATGTGTGTAATGTTATATTTGCATGACATTGTGTGTGAGGAGTTTGTGCATTGTAATACATTCTGATGTGTTTTGGATGTGTAGTGTGCTTTTCTTGTGTGAATGTCACATGCAGCAATGTGGAGTCTTGTTGAAGATCTTGTTTTGAGTGCACAATAGTGCTATGTCCTCCTATTTTGACCTGTCACTTGTCAGAAGTGTGCATGTGCATGCTTGTGCTACACATGAACAGCATGCTCACTTGGTAACTGGTGTAGTGTGTATGTCTGTGTTAGCAGATTTGTTGTATTAATCACAGTTACTGTTCATGATTGGCATTTGATGATGCGTTTTCAGATTGGGTTGGGGGAGGGTGTCTGTGCAGTTGACCAGAGTGTAAATGTTGTGTATTCCTGTGGTGTCTAGGGTCACATTGCCTATCCACTGTTTGCCTGCACATGGCTGAGCTTGTTGGACGTCTTTGGATGTTGTTTGTGAGACGTGTTTGGCAATTGGGTTTGGATCAGCATTGGTTCAGACATCCCTGAGTGGGATTCTGACATTTGTAAATACACACCAGGGTGTGTGATTGGTTATCAGGAAACTCACAGGACCTTATTTGCACCTTTATCTGTGTTTCCCACAGGTGTTGAGTAGTGAAGGTGTGAGATGGATAGATGAGGGGTATGTGTGAAGGTCATACTTGGGTTTGACAGTTAGGGAGTGTGACAATGAGCCATGAGTGTTGTGCTGGTGGCATGCACATGTAAAGGGACTTGACACAGATGTGGGGCTGTTCACTGTATGGCTTATGACAGTTCCTATCATTCTGGGCCAATGCATAGCTTGCATTGCTGTATGACAAGGATATTGCACAGATGTTACTTTAGTTCAATTTCAAACACTGTGCCACCCATGTCAGATTTTTGGGCCTAGGTGTAGTGTGATATGTTGCTCCTGTTGCATGTCATGTACAAATGCTATGTGTGTTTCTCCATGTTTCCTGCACTGGGCACTCCACTTTAGGCTAGTCTATTTATTGTCATACATTGCTGCTGACTTATATGTCTATGAGGCTAACTTTCAGTGTGTGAGCTGTCTGATGGCCTTGTCATGCAGTTTGCACAGTTCCATGGTTGTTAATCTGCACAGTGACTCTTCATTTCTTAAATTACTCACTTTGATTGACATGAGTGGAAGGTAGGTGTGAGGATGAGGGTTGTCCTGAGTGTCAGGTCAGAGTTTCCTGCTGTCAAGATGGACTCTTCCTGACACTGTGGCATTCATTCAGTACTTAATAGTTGGTGCTCCCTTTGTTTTGGTGGAGTGATGGTGTGTGGGTGTTCTGTGAGTTGGCAGTGTAGTCAGTGTTGTTGATGTACTGGACATACTCACATGGTATCATTAATTTCAGCAGTGCACTTGTGAGTGAAATGCACAGTGGTGCTTACTTTGATTTTTCTGTTTGAGTCAGAAATGTTGTTCTGTGTTGCATGGTATGGGTGGTCATCGTGTGATATGGTCTGCCATTGTATGTGATGGGCCTATCAATTTCTGCTTGGGGGCTGTGGTGATGTGTGATTGTGTGGCAGTGGGGTGTGATGTGCTGTGTCATCTACCTGGGCTCACTAACTCATTCCAAAACCTTGTTGGCCTACTGTGAAGTACACATACACACCCTACTTAAGTCTGCCCTCCTCTGTTCCACATTGTATGTGGACTGACCCTTATTTGTGTGCAATGATGACTATCGTCATTTTTGAGGGACTCTTGCCTCACCCCACACTCATGTTCCTATTCAGTTGCTGGTGATGTTAATGAGATGTCACTGTAGACAGTGTCCCTGCACATGACTTCTTGCTGCAGATGTGTTGTGCTGAGTGGTGCTTCTTTTCTGTTACATGTGGTGTGGATGTTGCGATGTTGGTCTTGCTTGTCTGGGACAATGTCCTGGACTCCTACTACATTGTGGGCAGGTTTTCCCGCGGCTTCACCGCTGCAGTGACATGACCGGCACGACTGGGCTACTTGCAGTGATTTCTATGGTGATGGGTGATCCCTATACAGAGGTGTCAAATTGTGACGTGCAGGACATGTGTACTTACACTGGGGGGTATGTTCCTGTCTCCACCAGGGTGTCTGATGTAGACAGGACACGTATTTCTGCACAACAGTTGTGTTTGTATGAGGGGATGCGTTGTTGACTTACCTGCGGTGTTGACCGCGACGGCGTCTAATCTGCTGGTAATGGATGAGGTACAGCAGCGGAAGGGCCTGTAGAGCTGGATCCATGGTGGCCAGGAACGTGTGGAGGTGCCTCGGATTCGAGTTTGTATCTCCGCAGTTGTGCTTCCGCCGTCTCCGGGTGGCTGGTTTCTCTGCTGCGTTCGGATGGGCTGTTATAGGCATCGTGATTTGTCCGGCGGTTGTCACGTCATTCCGCACGGTGGTCTTTCTCTATTGGCTCCCTCCGCCACCGCTGCGGAACGAAAATTCTGTCGGATCCGGAAACACCGCGACGGACGGGAAATGCGCTATCTTTTCCCATTGTAATATGGCGGATGCGAGGACCACTGCAGGAGTGAGGAAATAGACGTTTTCCGCCACCGCCAGCACCGCGGATGTGCCAAACACTGCCATCGTAATCAACCCCTTAATGTGAACATTATAGCTTTGTGTTCTGACCATGGGACGGGCAGCAATTCGGTGACCTTGAAGGTTGGATTTGACGTAAATATGCCAACTAAGGTGTGCCCTGCGACATGTGTATCGTGCTCGACGATCTGTGTCAGGGAGAAACAAGCCATAGTATCAAGTAGTACGGTTGTGTCGTGGTCCTCCAGTTTTTCTAAATGATAGTTAAAATCTCTTAATATTGTGAAATCAGATGCGTCAATACTAGATTCTAAAAATAGGGCTAATGGCATTCAAAAAGGTGGTTCTGGCCCTTTGAGGCCTGTACAAAAGAAGGCCCTTAAGTGTATAGTTTTTACTTAGCATAATCCGAAAGGATAGTGTTTCACAGTCAGGGGAGCTTCCCGCTGTGGATCCTGAGACTTGCAAATTGTCTCTAAAGATAATTGCTATTCCCCCCCACCCCGCTTGTCTGCTCGGTCAGCTCTAAGAATAGAATATCCTACTGGGATTGCTAGGGCCATCTCAGGGTCGGAGGATTCATCCGCCCATGTTTCGGTAACAAATGCCAGGTCAAGCTTATAGGAGCCCAGCATCTCTGCGAATTCTGTATTGTGTTTTGGTAGGGACCGTGCGGTGATAAGCATACCCTGGAACACCTTTGTGGCACCCTGTTGTGATTGTTTGTACTGGGTGGCAGGAACTTTGTATCTGACCTTAGTAAGCTAAGGTGCATTTCACACTGATGGCATTGCTTGGGCTCACTTTGTAGGTCTAATAAGGGACAGGTAGAGTAACTGTCTGCCTTATTTAGGGTAGGTAATTCCCTCCTGGAGTATCTCATGATGGACCCTACTTCTGGGTGAAAACGGGAAGGGTTTGTGGCGTTGGACGCGATCCAGGCGCAGACGGGCTTGACTTTGGCCACGCCTTCGGCACTGTCACATGGTCCCTCTACATTGGATGTGTATAATCAGGTTGTGGTCTAAATTGTTCTTGACTGGGAAGGGGTAGCAACTTGTCCACGGTATACAATGTTGTCATTTGCAAACTGTGTAATGTCTTTTGTAGTGGCATGCCTAACTTCATTCCTAATGGTCCTTGCAATGTTCTGCAGAAATGTTTCACATAACCAGGTAGTTCGGAAATGGCCATGTCCTCCACCATAACATCATGATAATTAATAGTTCCTCATCCCATTAGGCTGGTTTATGTGGTCCACACTGGCTTTGTGAGTGTCAACATGTGCACCTCAAGGGCATAGGGAAGTAACCACTATACTGGATTGAGCAGGGGAGCTTGGGACAGATTTATTTTCCAGCCCTTCTTAACTATCATCTGTGGCTGAAATGTCATTGTAAGTCAGAAGGAGAAACTTATCAGCAGTAGAAGCATTCAATAACAGGCTATACCTGTGCGTCAAAGGGGCTAGAAATAGTGACTAAAGGAAGAGACTTTATTAAAATTTAAATAAAAAATTACGTTAGATGCAAAAGCCATGCAACAGCAGGACAGAAGGAAACAGGCTGCAAATGGGTAAAGAAGGAAAGCTAAAAGAAAGTAGGATGGAACATAAGTGCACATTAAACATAGGAGGTATAATACAAAAGGGAGGGAGAGGGAATAAAGAATAGAGCTTGGAAAGAATGTTAGGAAAAAATGTTATAACATAACATTTATTGTGATTAAATATGGAAGCAGACAAAGAAAGAAGGAAAGCAGACAAATGAAATTGAACGTACAACTGAGTGACAGATGGAAGGTTGAGAGAAGGAAAGAAGGCAAAGTAAGATTTAATGAATGGAAGGAAAACAAAAGGTAAGGAAAGATGGAAAGAAGGGGGATGGAAGAATTGGAGGGTGATTAACAGAAAGGACAGAACGTGTAGAGAAGATTGTAAAGATGGCAAGCAGCAAAGAAAAATGAACAGGAATAATGAGAAGGGCAGTGAGCTAGAAAGGTGTACACATATAATATTAGAAGAATGGACAAAAGTAATGGAAGATGAAACAATGTAATGATGAGAATGGAAATGGAGGACACAAATAGTAGGTCGGAAATAAAGATAGAGTGAAAATAGGTAAGTTTTGAAATAAGAAGTCAATACTGGTAAATATGCTGTTTTGCAAAAATCTTACAATGTACTGCTGCAATATGCATAATTTTCAAACATTGTACTAAGGGGAGCTAAAACCACAGGTGCTTGATTGGTAAGTGTTTGGATCAATAACTGTGGAAGGATATTTTGCTCCTTGAGGCTCAAAGAGGATGGTAATGTAGTTTTCTGGCTACTCCCTTGGGGAAACTTAGGGCCTGATTACGAGTTTGGTGTAACGGCACCGGCTCAATGCTAGCTCCGCTGCGCCAAACCCATGCAAGGACTGCCAACAATATCACAAGTTCAACTTGTGGTACAGAAGTTCAACTTATGATACGATCAGTGGTCCTTTGCCTTTCCCATGGAGTTGCCTGGAAAACAGGCATCGCAATTAGAAAGGCAAAAAAGTTCCAGCACGTCATGGATGTGGACTTCCTTGCCAATCTGGAATTTTGGGCCTCATTACAACGGCGGAGGGACCGCCACTGACAGGCTGTCGGTGGCGGTCCCTCCACCATCGCAAGGCGATTTTCCCCCGCCACATTATGATGGCGAGGGAAGAGTGGGGGAAGCGAGGCGGTCGGAAAGACCGACCGCCACGGTCCAGAAAGGCGTATCAAATCCGACCGCCCGTCGGACCAAATGCACAGCCCTGAATTGCGGCGGTGCCTGCCAGGCAACGCTGTAGGGATTATGAAATCCCTTTCCTCCAGTCGTACTGCGGCGGTAAATCCACAGCAAAACGGCTGGCAGAAATATATTTGGGGGCCTGTAGCGGGCCCCCCTTAATCCCAGGTGCAGGGACATGTACCTTGGAGGGCAAATATGGTGCCCCCCTACATATCCCTGCACCATGTGGCAGGCACCGCATGGTGCCTGCAGCTTAGTGCACAGATGTGTCTGCACCCTAAATTTTGTATTGCGGCAGGGGCTGCTGCCCGCATCCCCACCACAATGCAAAATATAGGTGATGCGACCGCCGTGGTGGCGGTCGCATCGCAATTCGGATTGTGGGGAGGCCGGCCATTAGGAAGCCGGTCCCAAATCCGTAACGATGGCAGACGGACTGAAGTCCGTCTGCGACCTTAATGAGGCCCTTTGTGCGGATACAGACAAGGGGCACATGTAGTGCCCCCCTGAATGTATCCCCATGGCGCCCCTTTGTTTCTGCACCACCAGCCTTATAATGGTGGAGCTCTGCCATGAAATGCCTGGCAATGCAGGACCTCAAAATATGCTGAGCGGGACTGCACCAGTCCCTGCTCAGCATAATGCGTTGAGGCGCACCTGCGCCACCGCGAGGGAACGACTGTTCCCTGGCACAGCCAGTGGTCCACCGCAGATACGACTTTCAAAGTCGTAAACAGCAAAACGGTGGATCGCAACTCCGGCGCCACTGCAAGTCTGGCAGTCGCAAGACCGCCAGACTCATAATCAGCCCCTTAGTAACTATATGTTGTAGTTTTGCATTATAAGTTTGGAGATAAAATTTGCCACACCAATAATGTATACACTTTGTAAATCAAAACATGAGCAATTTTACATTCTTTCCCTACATGATTGAGTGCCCTATGGTGTGTTGTATGTTGGAGTTGTACTAACCAACAAGCAGTCCATTCCCATATGGGGCATTCTGGAACCGCTGGTTGATGATAGATTGGCGGAAGATGTACATGCACACTGCCAGGGTACTTTGCGGCAACATTGATGAAAACACCAAGATGGTCGACAATAGCCTGCACATTCATCGAATAGGTGTGCTTCCTGTTGCGGTAGATGTGTGCAGTTTCAGCAGGAGACACAAGTTGCACATGGGTGCAGTCCATTGCCCCCAACACATGCGGAAATCCGGCAATGGCATAAAAGCCTTGGTTGTTGTCGAATTGTTTTTGCGCAGTGTTGGGGAAGTGAAGGTACTACGGTGTCAGGCTGATTATGGCATCCATGACAGTTGGTAGCAACCTGGAAAAGGATGCCTGTGATACTCCTAGGCCAGCAAGTAGCTTGGTCTGCGGAGGGACGTTGGTGCAGCGCTGGGATGTGGGCTGCAGCCTTGGCGCTATCTGGTTCAGGAGGTGGACAATGGATCCCCTTTTTAGCTTGTACTGGACTATGACCTTCTCTTGCTGGAGGTGAATGAGGGTGATCCTCTGGCGGTAGATCCGCTACCTTCTCTGGCACTGCCTCTGTGGTGATGGTGGAGGGGGTGGTGGTGGTCTCCTTGGTGCTCCTAGCTGCAGTTGCAGAAGATCCACAGCATCATTGAGGTTGCCAAGGATGAATTGGTAGTGTTTTCCTTTTATACAAGTGCGTTAGGGATATTTTTAAGACCAGGTAATTCCTAGCTGTAAAAAACTACAGCTAATGAAACTTTTGCTGGAGTTTTATCGCGGGAACGCCTACCTTGCATCTCAATTTCGGTAAGTTATGCTAAGCGGAATGGCGCTGTGAAAAATTGTTGATAACTCTGTAAAAATGTTGCTAATGGGCCTTTGGGGCAATTTGTAAATATGGCAATAAAAAGAAAACTGCATTAGAACCAGAAAAATTACGTTATGGCAGCGTTAAATCCTTGTAAACATGCCGCCTAGTTTTTGTCAGACTGCAGTCTTTGTCACAGCTATGTGGCTCAGTAAGTATTCGTCAACCGTTCCAGTCTCTATCCGTCGGTATGTGTATTATCTGGGTTAGGTCTCCTGTAGTCAAAGTTGCAGTCAGAGATATTTGCCTTCAAAAAAACACTCTACCTATTGCTGTATATTTTAGAGCATGCAAATAAGATTTGGAACTTACACCCAACTTATCTGGAGTACTACATCCTACTCTGTTTTAAAAAAGTACTGGTAATTGCCTATGTTGCTCATTACATTTTGTTTTAGTAAGGGGTCATTGTCCAGTGACAAAAATGGTATGTTGTTACACAGATGCTGTAACCTGTAAAAAGGCACTGTTTGATATTTACATCAATTTGGAAGGAATGTAAATAGTAGTATTACTCTAACTTGCATTTCATTTTTTCATATCAATGCATCTTTGCTATTTTGTCACCTGTGAAGTGGCCACAAATTATTTTTTATATTTTGTATTGGATTATATGCCACCACAGTCATTATTTAGTTATATATTTATTTAGTGTATATATATCTTTATTGTGTATGGGTAATAAAAACCTTTACAATATGATAAAACCAATCCATATTACAAAAATTGATGAATGTTAGATGGTATAAAGACAGGTGCCTTCAAATACTAGCAGCAGTCTGTAAGAGGAAGGGAGCTTAAGTGTAGCAGCTAATTATTCATTGGACTGGGCTTCCTGGGGAGCCACCTAAGGACCTTAACCTTTTATATGCAAGATGGATAAATTTTGTCAATCGAATGTTCTAGGGCCATGTTTTCTGGGTATTTATTTAGTGTAGCGGGCATTGCCATTGGAAAAATTATTGGTAAAGTGCTGTGATGCGAGAATGGCCTTGTACACACTATATAAAACAAAAAAAACAAAAAATCAATGTGGCCACAACTGGACAATTACATGTATCACTACTGTCAGAATACATTCAATCCTATGGGGCATATTTACAAGCCCCTATCTCCACCAAGGCGTCACTTTTCACGATGTTGTGGTGGCAATAGGAGCACGCTTTATTTGCAAGGCAGTATTAAGCCACTTAACGTAGCTTAACTCTGCCTTGTAAATAAGGCCCCTTGTAAAAGGGGAGGGCAATGGGTGTTGCGGTGGGCGTTCCACCGCAACACCCATTGATTTTGACGCTGCCCCATATTTACAAGCGTGGCGTAAATATGGGGCAGGGCCAAAATTAAGACCAGGGAAAACCTGGTCCTACCCTGGCAAAATGAGGAGACATGTTTAATTTCTCCTTGTTTTTGATGTTTCCATGTGTGCCTCGTTGTGCAGCACACATGGAAACAGCAAAACACCATTGATTATTTATGTGCTGGAAGGTGCCCCTAAAACAAATTACGTTTTGCAACTTCTATGTGTGCTGCATTCAGCAGCACACATAGAAGTTATGAAACACCATTTAAAGATTGTTTATGTGCAGGCAGGGACACAAACAATTATCCCCCTGCAACACAGAGACCCGCGGCTAAATTTAGGCACCATATTGTTGTAAATATGGCACAGCCCTACATTTCAAAAGTGGTGGAGTGTGGCATTAAGGCAAGGAAGCTAACGCCATGCTCCACCACTTCTATTGCAAATATGCCCCTATATGCGGTTACAGAAGTTCCTGCTCTTTCCACCAGCTGCCACTGCTCTTTCAACCAGCTGCCACGTTCCTTGCCCTTTTCCTTCCAGGACTGAGAACATTTCAAAAATAAGTTAAAGGCAGCGTTTGATAGTGACCAAAAAGCAAAATAATGTGCACTTATTGAATTCACAGTCAATAAATTGTGTGCAGCTATTTCAGTAACTAGACTGCAAAAACATGATTAAACCTAGCAAATGTAAATTAGGAGTAAGCAAAATGTGAAACATTTCCAGACAAATATGCAAAATTTTACTAAGTGTGTAAAAATAGTCAGCTGGAGTCTCCTGTGAAAAATTCACGTGAGGGCTTATCTGACATTTAAAAGTCACCTGAAAACTGGCAGGAGACTGGGTGGCTCAGCTGCAGTTTCACAGTTCCCGTGAGACATTTTCTGCTCTACCATTCTCCAGAGAATATTATGCAAAGTACATATCACAGAATTTCACATTGTAATAAAAACGTATCCCGGGCCTCACCTACATTGCCAGTCAGGGAAAGAGAATTCTGCACACGAAAATGACAACCATTTTAGAGCATCAACTTCTAAGTACTTAGAAGAGGAAGGCAACTGAAATATACTCGTCTTTTTAAGAGCATATTATGTGAGTTCACTCAATTAATGTTGGGTTATTAATAGTATAAAATGTGTTTTCTTTGTTGGCTCTTATTTTTTCTTTGATTCCAACATGTTATACCTAATATAAATGCTAATGAAATATTTCCAAAACATCCCTGATCAGGAAATAGGTCGGAGGAAATGTGCATATTCTGATTTAATTCAAATGTCAATAATTAAAAGTACACTCCTTGTTTAGGGTTGGATTGGTGGGCTTCTAAACTGCTGTAAAAGCACAGACACTGCGGGTAGATTTCTGAAGTTGTCACGCAGTGTAGCGCAGCAAGTCACCTTATTACGCTGTACTGTGTGACAGGGAAAGGGCAGGTATGAGCTGTATTTAAGTCAATACAGAACATTCCTGCCTTTTCCCCTGTGCTGGTGCCCTTTTGGCAGACTGGTGCCAACTAAGGCACCCTTGAACCATGGTGCAAGGGTGCCTCCATTGCATGCAGGATTGCTTATGTGCAGGAAGGGGCACCTTCCTGCCCAAAAACAATCCTGAGGCATATTCTTCTTTTTATGTGCGCTGCAAGATGCAGCACTCATAGTAAGAGGAAGTAAAGAGGAGAAATACATATATTTCTCCTCATTACACCTCTCCTGGGTAAATCTGTGAATGCGTCACAAATCAAGGGACTTAAGTGGGAACACCCATGCAACGCCCATGGAACACCTTCCAGGGGCAGAGTAAGGCAACGCAGTGACTTGTGCTGTGTTTCTTTACTCCAGGTTTTATGGAGCTACTCATGGCGATGCAATGTGGCCTTGTGTGACTTCATAAATCTCACTTAAGGTTTGCGTCGCACATGGACCACGTTGAGTGGTGCAAACACAACACAAACTGGGTCATAAATAGGCTCCGGCTTCTTCCAGCTTTGTCGCAACCTTCCTACTATAGTTAGACACCCCTGCCATAGGACTGGCGATTGTTTACCAGAAGTGCTCTTGCCGACAAAGCAAGAGTTAATTTTTTGAAAATGCATAATGCTCACCTGCAACAATGCCATGTTGGCATGGCTGGACAGTCTGCATATTTTTTTAGGTTTTTAAAGAATGCCCTGAGTGGTTCTCCTTCCAGTGCAACTTTTAGACCTGCACACAAAAACAGTATTGGAGTCCGAGCCCTAAAAAACAGAGCAGGCAACACATGACATTTGTGTTTCTGATGGCAAAACCAGTTATGTCACCACTATCACACTCAAAGTGGGTCCCATTGGAGCGATGGAACCAAGAGGTGCATGTATGCAGCATCTGCCAATTTTGGTGAATATGCCATTCCTTATCATTGACAATAGAAACAGCAGGAGCAGCAATCAGAAGAAAAGAGCGGAGTTTTGTTATAGCCTTTGTAATTATTTAAGAGGTAAGTGAGAATTTGTCAGACGTGGGAAAACTTCAGAAATAGATGGATGTCCCTACAGTCCAATACAGAGTGAATATACGACTAACACTCTAACACGTGCCAGCGGGACACCTGACTACTTCTATAACATACCTGTCTTACCCCTGTGTATATTCTAAAGTGGGCATCATGGATCACTACCTTTAAAAGTTTCCTTTCCACCCAATTGATCCTTCATTCCCCAGGTGATAATGACAAATTTCTTACCAATAGCTTCCCTAAGAGCTGTATCCTTCATCGCTGCCATCTGTTGCGGCAACAACAGGATTCAGCTGATGGTGTTCCTCCATGTAATGAGGGATTGTGATTCAACTGGTATTTACATAAATGTACCCCATTAGCCACAGTTGTACAATCCCTTTTGAAGTCAACAATTTGTATACCAAGCAGTGATTCAGATGATAAAACACTTTTTATCTCCAGTCAATGGAGGTGAATGGAAGATTGATCCATCAAAACTTCAGCAGCGCAATTTGAATCCCAGCCCATAATGTACACTCTGGCACTGAACTGTCCTATTCATAGGGAGAGCTCCAGTGGCTCTTAAAAACCTCCTAAACTGTGCCCTTCAAGAAGGAAGAGTGGGCAGTGACAGGGCACAGCCTAAGAAATTGTATATGATCCCAAGTAGTGGCACCTTTTGCCTTTCTATTATTTTCTAGGGTTGTCATGGGCTGTCTTTGGAAAGGAGTTTGGTGAAAAAGAGAGATGAATTACAGTGAGGTTTGGATCTGAAATTTTTATTTTCAAAAGCACACAGATTTCTGTGAAAGTGTTTCCTGTAAAGGACATAGATACATCAAGAAATATGTGACAATATGGTGAAATATGGGGGGGCTTGGTGGGAATTCTAACTTGATTCACTGAGAAATTTTCAACAATTACAGATGGATGGTTCCCCTTATAAAATTGCTGCAACTGCTCTCATGGCAGAGACTTGTCTGGAACTGAAGATGTAAAAGAGTTCTGGAAAGATTCTGGTCTGGCTAGCGAAGGATTCGGAAGAGCTGTCTTTCACACTGCACTGAATCCCTGGATTCATAATCATACTCTAAGTGCTAAGTAAACTAGATTTTTGCTGCCTAACAGGGTCTATGTGTACCCAAAAAGAGTCTGCCTGCTGCACTGCTTTTCCACTTGTGGGTGGGGAAAGCTTCAAATTCTAAGTAGCTGAACAAGCTATTTCCATCTAGAAGAAGTCCATAAAAACTACCGGTGACTAGATTGCTTGCTTTCCACTTGAAGAAGGTGGGCAAATCTTTACACAAGGCTTGGTGTCCTAGCGGCCTTTCCAGTAGGTTTCTGATCTTTTGCAACACCAGGAAGGAAAGTAACAAACTTTCAAAATCATGGTCTGATGTTTGGAGAATCAGTCTGAAAATCTGGACTTTTCCTTTGAACAAGGTCTTTTAACATGCAACAAACTAGCTGTAATACTTTGATATGAAGCATTACATGTTCTTAAAAATAAATAAAGTCTCTGCGGTGTATTACTTAACTTTAGTGCTAATAAAGAAGATGCTGCTGCCTCCAGTAAATGAAGCATGTTAAGGACACTGGTTGGTGTAATGTTTCCCTTGAACTTGTTTAAATGCAAACAATACAATCCAGGTGTGTTGTTTAATATCTCTGTATTTTCTTCTTGTTGGTGTAATTTCAATCTTTTTTTATTTTAGCTGCATTCGTTTGGGAATTCTATTGTGCATAGTTCTTGGGAGTTGATCTTTTGGTATTGCTCCTCACATGAGACATGTATTTCTTCAAAGAAAGTTTGTTTGTTTTTGTCAAGATCCAAGGGTCAAGCCAACATTCCTCACAGAAGCGTGTTTTTATTTTAGATGCTTAATTTTTGGGCTTTCTAGGGGCTCAGCCACAATTCACTAGGTCATAATCAAAGGACTCCTGTTTAACAATCGTGTACGTTTTTTCTTTCAGCCACACACAGATTGTAAACCCATTATCTCTATATCTGATAACGCCTGTTGAGCTTTAGATGTTTGTATGAGAGTATTCCCGCCTGCTCTGAGTTTTCTTTATAGTTTTTCAACAGATATCTAAAAGTTATATTTTTCTGAAGTCATAATACAGTACCATTAGCTTAAGACTCAGTAACACAATTTGTAAGTAAGCTCTAATAGTCCCAGGACCAGTATTAAAAAAAATCAGCAGAACCTTGAGGCAGCCCAATCTATTTCTTCCAGATAGACATTTCAGTTACTTGTATATTTGTAATATCCTTCAAATTCAGTATTTCAATTCTATATAAAAGCATATTCATAATGTTTATCTCATAGGTTCCATTCAAGACTTCAATTGATTTGATAGTTGATTTCACATTTAACATTTCTAGGACATTAGCCACAAAGTTAACTTGACCTATTTTATTACAGTTTACGCAGGCTGGTTTAAGTTTAGGTTGCTAGACAATGTTGCACCCAGATACACCCAAGAGCTCACTATTTCCAATTCCTGTGAGTTGAGTGCCCCACAGAAATTGTGTTTTTGTTGCCTCTTCTGAAAAACATTCTTTTTTAAGTGTATTTATATTTAAATCTGTATATTTTTTGTAATTTCTGCCAAACATATCCACTACTCTTTGGAGACCAATGTGCGTAAATTCCAAAAGTATAGTATAATTAGCATAGAAGATACTTTGGACATGATCGATGACTAGTATCTGCAGGAATGAGTTAGCTCATTGCAGAATTTTGAGACATCTGAAATTTAGATGGAAATATAGCAGTGGGGGTCAGTATACATTCTTGATGAAGGCCATTAGTTTATCGATTTGGCATGTAATGGTGCCATTCTCACTTAATTGTGCTTGTGTCCAGGACTATTTAGAAAGTTATATTAGCAGTTTAATCAAGCCACATGCACAATGTATTCCTGTCACCTAGAAAAAATTGACTTGACATGTTGCTGAAAGCCACATATAAAGGAATTCAATTATAATTAACATATTTCACTAATAGTAGCTTTATTGACCCTGATCAATAGTAAATAAGCCAGGGCGTAGTTCGCCAAGTAGCGCTACGCGAAGCTACGCAAAGTGCAGTTCGCACTACGCGAGCTACGCGTAGCACTATGCGAACTGCGTAGTGCACTGTTCGCAATGATTGCACAGTGCCGGATGCTTGTCCGCACTGTGCAATCATTGAAAACGGCATCTTGCACAGTGCGAGCTGTCTTTTACTGCCGCTCGAGTAGATTTTTACTCAAGCGGCAGCTTTCTCAACGCGGACTGGTAGTTTCTCATCGCGAGCGGTCGCGAGCATACGCGACCACTCGCAATGAGAAACCTGACCTTTATTTTCCACGCTCGCGATCAGCAACTTGATGTTGCTGATCGCGAACGAGGAAAAAGTCTCGCCGGGATGTCATTTTGCTTGCTCGCGGTCGCCAACTTGACGTTGAGGACCGCGAGCAAGCAAAAAATGACCGCTGCACTATGCTACGCGTGTTTGCACTGTGCTACGTGCAATTCGCGTTGTGCGAAGTAGCGCAAACTTCGCAAACTACGCGAGCGTAGCGTAGTGCTTTGCCCAGGGTTATTAGTAAATCGAATCTGAATTTTAGGTTGTATTTCCATTTAATTTACAAATGACTTGATATATTTCTTTTAAAGACTTTTCCAGAAATATACATTAGTGTGATAATCTTATAGTTTGCAGGACAACTTTTATCACCTTTGGTATGAGTGGGGATTCTTATACTTCATTTCCAGGAGTCCAGAATCCTGTCAATTTTCAAGATTGCCTGGAACAAGAGTATAACAGAGTAGACAAGGTTTAAGTCTCCATTTCAGGATATATGATGTAATGCCATCCAGACCTTGTGCTTGTGAGGTTTTAATTACATTTATGTGGTCTTCTATTTCTACAATTTACTCACACTTTAATAAGTATTATTTAGCTTTGAAATTTCCTTTATTCAGGCTGTAATATCTAAAGTTTGGTTTTGGGCTCCTTTATTTAAACTATACAGCTCATTAATATCGAAGTATTTTCAATAATTGGACTAACAGAAATTATTTTTCCTTTCCGAATACTTTTCACAACTTAATTGCAATTATTTTGTTATGTTGCTCCTTCAAAGATGTTATCATTGACTTCCAAGGCTTTTCTTTTTCTTCAGAGTTGATTTTTTTATATCTTTTCTAAATTGTTTTCTAATTTATTTCCATAATGTGGGTTTTTCCTTCACTTTTGACTTGAAGGCCTTTCTGATTTGTTTTTTCAGCCTTCTTTCCAATAACCTTTTTGCACTGGCTTCTTTAGCTTCATTTGGCGTTCCTTTTTTAACCTTTTTAATTGGCTTCTCATATTGCTGGTCTCGACTGACTCTGCAATATTTATGTTGAGCAATTTTTTTATCCTTATTATGAGAATTTGACATACGTATACATACGTATACTATTTTCCTTCACAGTTTCAAGGTTCAAGCCAAGTGAGAGTTATCAAAAGTGGTCTGTGGTCACCTTCATATTTGCTTAGAATTTGCAAATCCTTTATCAAAGGAAGTACTGATCTTTGGCAACAGCAGCAACACATGGAACAACTTCTGGTGGTCATCAGACATTTGACCTGCACCCACTCCCTCTGACCACACCATAAACCGCAGAATCATCATTGACAACAAGTTCATGGTGAAATCACAGTTGTATGTTACATGCCTTAACCACATATGCCAAACAACGTGGTCTGAACAACAGACGCTACTTTACCACGCACGCCTTTACATCAACTTTCGTTGTAAAGGCATGATTGGTAAGGGGATATGCATGGTAAAGATAACACCCCAGCCCCCCCGCCCTGAGCCCTAAAACCTGATACCCCAGCCCTGCCATCCACCCCGCCCCAACCCTAAGAATTACCTCAACTCCCCACCCTGAGCCCTAAAACTACCCCAACCTCAGCTCCACCACCCTGATCCCTAAAATTGACCCCTAGCCCTGAAAACTGACCTTATTTGTCCCCATCTTGAGACTAAAATCCCCACCCCCAGCCCTTAAAACTACCCCGCCCTGAGTCCTAAAACCAGCCCCCAGCCCTAAAAACTACTCCCCCAAAACCTGGCCCCAGCCCCACTTACCAAGCCGCGTCCCGATCCTTCCTCTCCCAATCCTTCCTGTTCCTCTCCTCGCCCATCCGCTCTGCATCTAGACCGCTGATTGACTTAACCACACATAAGCGTGGTTAAGACATATGCGTGGTTAAGGCACATGTGTGGTTCAGGCAAGTTTTGTTACACTTTCGTTGAAACGGCACACTTGGCTCAGCCTGCGTTGTAAATGCTGTTTCCCTGAAATCACACATCAACGCCGTCTTTGCTGCCTGCTTCCTCACTCTGCGCATGCTACATAAGATCTTCATGTGGCTACCCCACCACACGAGATGCAACATTAAACAGGCCCTCATTACCAGCTGACTGGCATATGGCAACGCCCTCTACATAGGATTAGCCACACACCTCCTACACAGACTTCAGACCATACAGAACGCTGCAGCCAGACTCATCCTCAGCCTTCCCTGACTAACCCACATCACACCCCACCTCAGGCAACTCCACTGGCTCCCCGTACAGAAGAGATGCCAATTCAAGCTGCCGACCCACACACACAAGGCTCTACACAACCAAGCACCCGCATACATTAACCACCACCTAAACTTCCACCAACCGTCAAGAAGACTCCGCTCCGCCTCCCTTTCACCTGCCCATACTCCCCGAATCTACAGAAGGATGCTCCTTCTCCCACATCGCAGCAAAGACCTGGAACAGCCTCCCCACACACCTCCAGACTATCACCTCAGTTCCGTAATTCCGAATGGCCCTCAAGACCTGGCTGTTCGAATAAGCCTATGGGATCCAGCTAGCGCCTGGATACCCTATCGGGTGATTAGCCGCACTTTATAAATCCTGATTGATTGATTTATTAAAATAGAAGAATTAGAGGGATATTATTGACCAATGAATAAGAGAACCTGCTTTTGCCTGCAGATATGGGCTTCATCATGGAGCTCTGCATTGCAAATATTTTCATCAGAGTGTGCCAAATGATATTTGTGGATCTGTGTGAAGGAGTGGCCATTGTCTTTGTCAACCTCACATTTGTTTATTTACTGATAAGAACTGTAGGCTTCAAAGAACTGTAACATTTTCCAAGGGATTTGAAAGTCAGAACTTGTACGAAGAGAATGGATTTGTGTGTCAAGTCTGCTCCATAGGGAAGCATTTAAAATTTTGAGTGAAGGAGGACGTGTGCGACGCGACCCAAGATGGCCGCCTAGCTGCGGAGCTCCACGCCGCATCGGAGACCGCCGATGTGATTCCGGCGATTATAGTGATATTTCCAGCGGTCTTTAGGTGTTTCCAGGCATCGGAACACCCACTCTTCAGGATGATGTCATCATCTGGTCATTTGCTCCTGTATGGACATTAACTATTGCAGGTGAATCCTCCGGCTATTCAGCTGCCGCCATTTTGTATTTTCTACCTGCATATTTCTCCTCAGAAAATGACCTGCATTATTTTGGAATGTTATTTTTCTCTATTTTTATGAACTTTCTCCTCATTTTTTGCCAATGAATGGTATTTTTTATATTGAAAGGTGCATTTGCCTGTGGGGATTTTGTTTCTGACGTAGTGCTTTACGCTGATTGATTTACATTGCTATATAGGGAATTTCTGACAGCTTGTTGTGCTGGTCCATGGGAAGGAGCAAGGGATTATTACGTTCTGTCAAAGGTGACTCTCCCAACAAACCAGCCTCTTGCTCTACTCAGATTATATCCTCACATAATTCCTCACAGTCTTTTGAGGAAATGGCACAGTCGGTGTCCTCTCGCTCTACAACTCCGCCTACTAATGCTTCTAAGGCACAATTGCCCTCATCTACTAACAAAAGAATCAAACAGGTTCCCCCTTCTCCACCTAAATCTATGTCCCCTGTTTCATTGGAGACTGTCTTGGAGGAGATACGTGCGTTGCGACCTTTTATTGAAGATACCAATTTCCGCTTACAGACTTTGGATAATAAATGGTCAGATGTTTATTCTCGTTTATCCGCTGTGGAGCAACAGACGAGTGAAGTACAGGATTCAGTCATCGGCCAGAATTACCTGCTTGGAGAAAGAGGTGTTGCAACTTAAAAAATCATCTGAAGACCTTGAAAATAGAAACCGACGCAACAACCTCCGTTTATATGGTCTTCCTGAAGGCCTTGAAGGCGATGACCCTGTTGCTTTCTTCACTACTTTCCTACCACAGCTTCTAGACCTTTCCACGTCGACCAAATTAAACATTCAACGCGCACATCGAATAGGTCCGTACCTATCTTCCTCCTCTGCTCCTTCCAAACCTTGTGGAGTAATTCTTCTATTTTTGGAATTCACCGACCTTTTAAAAATCTTAAATGCAGCCAAACTTAAGAAGCAACTCTCTTGGTCTGGTACAAGACTGTTCATTTCTCAAGATGTTTCATCGGCCACTGCTAAACGTAGAAAGGAATTTCTAGATCTTCGTCCTGCTCTTCGTTCTCTTGGTGCACACTATGGATTATTTCACTCTTGCCTGTTTAAGGTCACCTTCTTGAACAAGACTTCTTTTTTGAGAACCCCGCCGATCTCAGGAAATTTATCCATTCTCACTCCTCATCCTCGATGGAGATTGCTGATCCCTCATCTCAAACTTGATCTTTAATATTTTTTCTGTTGCATTTGATCCTTCTTGTTTCTATTGAAACATGTTTCTTTGATTAATAGACTTTTTCAATTCATTTTGTTTTCTCATCGTTGTATTGTTGTTATTGTTGTTTTTTACAGATTCCGTGGAATTTAGTGTATACCCGCCTTATGTTCCTGCTCCTATTTATGTTAAATACGGCGTCCTGATGTGATGCGTTGCCCTCCCTGTCGGGTGTGCTGTCTTCATTTTATCCGTTGCCACTCCTCATTTTACCTTATGTCCCCCTGTAAAGGTATGTATTGCAGTCATCAGATTTCTGACATGTACTGTCTCTTGTTTCTTCTTTTTTCTCCCCTCTTCCTTTTTCCTCTCAGTGATGTTCTCCCTTTCCTTTTCCTTATGATAACGTAATTTTTTCCTATTCTATTTTTCTCTCTTACGGCTTATGCCTTTTCTATAATTTGTTTCCTATGGCTCTTATTTTATCTTCCTTCTTTATCCTTACTTTGCCTATTAATTTCCTTATACTCCTATATTATTGTTAACTTTATTGTTGCATATATAATGTTATTTTCTTCCATTCAGAGTTGTTACATGGAATGTAAAGGGTTTTATTAATCCTATAAAAAGACAGAGAATTATTTCCCATTTAGCCTCCTATAATCCTGATTTAGTCTTATTACAAGAGACCCTTAAGCTTAAACGTAATTGGGTTGGTTCAGTTCTTGTTTCCCCCACAAATACAAAAAAGAATGGTGTCATTATTTTATGCCATAAGAAATTGAAATGCTTTGTTGTTACACAAGACATAGATACTGAGGGTAGATGGATTCTGGTCAAATTACTTATAAATAACATTTCTTTAACTATATTTAATGTATATGGTCCAACTCAACCAGATTATACTTTTTGGCCTACTATTACAAGAAAGTGTATTCAACACAAAGATGAATTTTTTATACTTGGAGGCGATTGTAACCAGATTATGGACCGCTTTATTGACCGCAAATCCCAGGTACGTTTTACTCCCCACAAATCTCACAAGCAATTTCACAGTACAATAACGCAGACACACCTCATAGACGCCTGGAGACTATGTAACCCTGAGCAGACAGAATTTTCTTTTTTCTCCTCTCCACATGGGTCTCTAACCCGATTAGACTATATTTTCCTCTCCAAACCCTTAGCTCAAAATCTTATCTCTTCTTCGATTTAACCCATTTCGATTTCCGATCATGCTCCGGTGATTGTTGAGTTTGATTTGCTCCGCTCGCAATCCAAATCCTCTAGATGGAGATTC
The DNA here is from genome assembly GCA_963921515.1 of Calotriton arnoldi. Taxonomy (NCBI): domain Eukaryota; kingdom Metazoa; phylum Chordata; class Amphibia; order Caudata; family Salamandridae; genus Calotriton; species Calotriton arnoldi. The sequence goes on along the minus strand of CAWUFW010000645.1, from coordinate 2,991,992 downwards.
AATAATTTCCTCTTACAAGACCCAGTTTTTTCCTCCTCCTTCACTTCCTTTGCTGAAGAATTTTTTCTCTCAATGAAAATTCTTCAATCTCTCCTGCTGTGGTGTGGGATAGTTTTAACCCCTTCCGTGCGCCCGTCGGCCAACGGCCGTCGCGAGCACTACCTCCGTAGTGCTGCGCACGTCTGTTGGCCGACGCGGCCCCGCCCACTCAATAAAACCGCCGCACCGCGGCGGAATTGCCGCCGCGGTTAAGGCCACTGCTCGAGGTTTTATCATTGATTTTGTTTCCAGAAAAAAGAAAATAATTCTTAATCAACACAAAGCCCTGTTAACCAACATTAAACATTTGGAACACCAATTTTATACTTCCTCATCAGATTCGACCCTGCAGAAGCTTATTCGTGCTAAGCAGGCCTTTAATAAAATATCTACTGATAATGCTTCCTCTACTTTACTTCGAAGAAGTGCCCGGTATTATGGTGGACGAAACAAGGTTGGTTCACTCTTAGCCAATTATCTTATATCTAGAAAGGAAAGGGTACTGATAGACTCTATCCAGTCAACAGACGGTAAACATCTATTTAAAGATCAGGACATTCTAGATGAATTTACAAAGTTTTATAAGAATTTATATACTCCAGAAATACCCGCATCGGACTCTCTTATTGACACTTACCTTAGCAATATCCCTCCCCCATCTTCTACAGATCTTGATTTTACTTCTCTGGAGACTGACCTTTCGATCCAGGAAGTTACTATCTCCCTCAACTCCCTAAAGAAAAATAAATCCCCTGGCCCGGATGGATTTTCGGTCGAATGTTACCTGCATTTCTCAAATCTGTTACTCCCAAATTTTTTAAAACTTTTCCAATATTTTTGTACTACTGGTACGGCGAGTGGCACCTTCTTAGAAGCATCTATATGTCTTATTCATAAAGAAGGAAAGGATCCCAAATTCTGTAAGAATTATTGCCCTATATCCTTGATAAACGTAGACTAGAACATTTTTGCTAAACTATCGGTATTACGTCTTGAGTCTCTCCTTCCACAGTTAATTGGTCCAGAACAGTGTGGTTTTGACAAAGGCAGAATAACTACAGATAATTCTCGGCTATTTTTTAATGTTTTAAACAAGGCATCTTCTCTGTCTTACTCCTTAGCCGCGATCTCTATTGATGCGGAAAAGGCCTTTGATAGGGTAGATTGGTCTTTTCTTTTTAAGGCACTTCGTTGGCATGGTTTTGGCTCTAAATTCATTTCTCTTGTCTTATTACTCTATTCCGCACCTACGGCATCCTCCATAGTTAATGGTCTTGTTTCACAATGTTTTTCACTTCATCGTGGTGTCTGACAGGGTTGCCCCCTATCTCCTCTTTTATTTATCTTATCCCTTGAACCTTTTCTATCTCGGATTCGCTACAATACCTCTATCTCTGGTTTTCTTTATGGTGATCATCACTTGAAACTCTCTGCCTATGCAGATGATATCCTACTTTTTATTTCAAACCCAGTGACCTCTATTCCCCCGTTATTACAAGAGTGCTCGAATTTTTCAGTGGTGTCAGGCTATAAAATTAATTCTGACAAAACGGAGATCCTTCCTATTTCCAAATTTTGCCTTAAGGAGCATTTTGATGTAACTGGTTTTCACTGGAATAGCTCTAGAATTAAATACCTCAGTATATGGTTCACTAACTCCATTTTAGATTCGGTCAAAATGAATATGAAGGAAGCTTTTGACCGCATTTCCAAACTTCTCTCTTCCTGAAATCCTCTTTTTCTTTCTTGGTGGGGTCGCCTTGATTCTATCAAAATGATGATTACTCCAATTTTACTATATTTCTTTTCAATGATTCCGGTTCACGTCCCTTTCATCTATTTAAAAAAAATAGATACCCTTCTATCCAAATTTTTGTGGAACAACAAAAACCCTAGAATTTTTTTGTCTCATCTTAGAAAGCCAAAATCTACCGGAGGTGTAAATTTTCCAGACTTTCGCATTTATCATAAAGCTTTTTGTCTTAAACAAGCTTCTCTCTGGCTTCTTACAGATGCTTCTCCCATTGCTCCTTTATGGGTCACTTTTGAATGTTGTTTATTGGCCCCATTTTCTATTAAAGAGATTCTTGCATTTACTGCCAAAACCACTCTCACAGCTCTTCCACTATTTAAACATACATGCTCATTATTAAGGCCTCATTGTCAACCAAAAATGATGTCTAGAAACACTTTCTTACGCTCTCCTCTTTGGTATAATCGTCTTATTACTATCAATAATAGACCCTTGTTTTGGAGTTCCTGGAGGACTAGAAACATTATCTGGGTTCAGGATTTGTTTGACGGTATATCTCCTTGTTCCTTTCCTCAATTCCAAGCCACTTTTAATTGTCCTCGTTCATTTTTACAAACATTTTCGATGCTTATGGAAGTGATTCTGGATGTTTTTTATTCCCTTCCTCCTGATGACTCCTTGTCTACACAAGATCCACTCCTTAGAATTCTGCTGTTACTTCCAAAGGCCTCCTTGATTTATAAATACTTTTACCCCACCGATCCAGAGCGTTCTAAGATTGAGGGGTCGATTCCGATCTCGGCCGGTAGGGCTCCGAATCGGATTCGGCTTTACCGGATCCGATTCGGACTTCCTGTTTCCGACCGAGTCGGACGTGCGTCCGGGCGAGCGAGTGCGATGCGAACGTACGCAAAATCGCCGACCGACTCGTTCGCGGGACCCAACCGCTCCGACCGACTCGCACGGACACGACTCGCACCGCGCAATGGAGACGTTCCTCGGCCGGGTAAGTACGATGCGCGCCACGAGCAGTCCGACCGACTCACGCCGTCCGGCTCGAAAGAGCAGTCTGAGCCGCACTTTGGGGGTCCGTGTCAGACCCCCTGTACGCCTAGCCGCGCGAGTCGCACACAGGGGGGACCCATGGGTCCCCCCTACCTGTGCGCGTACAGCGCGACCCGCTTCGACGCGTACCCGCTATAGGGGGCGCCCTTGTTCGCCTCGCACCCATTGAGTCAATGGGAGCCCGCGTACGCGTTGTCCGACCGGCTCCCATTGACTTCAATGGGAGTCCGACTGAATCGAGTCCGATAGCACGCGAACGCATCGTACTCGTTCGGTCGGACTGCTAGGGTCCGATTCGGTCGAAAATCTCTCCGGGTCCGGCTCGGTCGGAGAGATTTCCTGCCCGAATCGGAATCGGCCCCTAAGATGGAACTTGCTTGGGAGATAGATTTGGGTTGTGAGTGGAGCATTGATTTATGGAATAGGATTTGGGCTAGGTCGTTAAGAATTTCTAGATCCGCATCCACCACTCAATCTATGTTTTTTCTCTAACACAGATTGCTTTTCACTCCCATTTCCATAGCTAATTTTGCACACACTAATAATAAGACTTGTTGGTCCTGTGATTTTCCTTTGGCTGACTTGTTCCACCTTTTGTTTTTATGCCCTCCTGTAGCTTCTTATTGGTTACAAATTTGGTCGCGATCTCTCAACCATTTTCAATTTACATACTCCTATATCAAATGTTCTTCTTTTTATGGGGAGTTTATCAGACTCTTTAAGTTTATTATCTCACGAAAAAGGGTTGTTTGATCTGATGTTAGCCTTAGCCTTTCAACAAATTAAAATAAATTGGAAATGCTCAACAAAGCTCTCAATCAAATCCTGGTGGAACACTGTATGCCTCTACCATAGATTGGATATTGCTTTCACTTCCTATTGTAATCCGCATGTAAATAGAGACCTTTTTTGGTTACTGCTAACTATTTATTTGAATGAGATTTCAATCAGTCAAGTCTCAAGCAATTGTTCTGAAAACTTCTGACCTCCATGATTTCTCTTTTTTCTTTGCCTTTTTTCTCTCTTTCTTTCTAACCTTTAGCAGTGTATTATTCATATGTAAATAGGTTATTATGTCCTTCTTGTTCTATAGAGTATTATTATTATTCGATCTCTAGTTGCAAAGTATATTTTATATTTTCCTTTCTCCCCTCCCTTTCCCCCCTCTTCCTATATAATCCTTAAAATGTAAACAGCGTTCTACTATGTTTTGTTGCCTATTTGTATCTCATATGTTAATTATTAACTTGTTGACTCCCGGCCTCTGTTCTATGTGTAACATTTATTTAATAAAGCTTGTTAAACTTGAAAATTTTGAGTGAAGACCAGAAATGCTCTTCATTAATTCTGGTGCAAGCTTAGCATCTGTTGTGGTAAGGATTACAGTGTCTTCTTACAAAGGATGATGATAGAATAGAGGTTCAGCTTTGCCATATGGATAGGCTGTGGAATGGTTGCAACCTCTATATATACTCTTATATCCATTGTGTTTAGATTGGATCATTTACTCACGATCGATGCACATTCAAAATGAGTCTATGGGTACAGTAATACACCCGGAACAACCAAGAGCTGTATGGCATGTCACAATAGCCTTTCTTGAATCATATTGCTTTTTGAACTATCATGTGGGGTTTGTGGTTTGGTCCCGTAGTCAACTTACCTCATAATTTGTTTCGAACCCAAATACTGAGGAGATCAGGAGTTGCAATGCAGTAATTTCACAGCTAGAACCATCAGTATCATGAGATCTGGTCATTCCCAGATGCAAAATGACCAGGTAGTCTGAGGTTAGGTTCAGCCTTGTGTAGCTATAAGATCATCTTAAATTCTTATATAATTTCACCCAATATCCCATGTTTCGAAAAAATAATACAGCTTAGTCATTGTGTATTTTTTGCAAAACCGATCTTTATTATTATAAAGGCAGCCAAGATGTATTTCGAGGGATAACCCTCTTCTTCAGCACTTTCTGTTCAGATTTGTAGTTCCACTGGGTTGGACGTCAACCACAAGCTGCAAAGTAAGAGAGAAGCTGAGACAACTTGAGTCAGTGGAGTTTTGTGTCATGTCGTGCTCGGCATTTCCTCTTGGGCCACTTCAGAGAGCTAGGTGGTATGACGCGGGCGGAGGCGCCACCCCACCCGTGGTTCATTGTGAAGCTTGGAGGACTGTTGGATGAGGCAGTGAATCAGGGCAGTTGTGTTTTATGTCACATGTAGCTGAGATTTTAACATAACTATGGGAGTAGGAGAGGCATAGGTAAGGGTTACCACTTGATCTGACCTGTTCTCTGTTGTGGAAAGAGGATTATAGAAAAGCCTGTTGAACTATCAAAAAACAGTAGCTTTGAACAACAGTCGACCTGGTGCTAATCTACATATGTTATTATTGCTCTTTCTTGTAATTTATCTTCCAACAAGAGGCAGCTGTTTCCATTCCTCGCCATTGATTTGGGAAGTATACATGGACTGTAGGCTTCGGAATAAATACATTGATCCGTTTGGGAAATGTGCAAAGGTTGGCCACTTTGGAGTAACACACTCGTGCAATTTGGAGAGTTTGATGCTCACGTTCCCTGAAGCCTTTGGTGTGCCACCATTTATTATCCATCTCACTCAAAGCAGTTCCCCCAGGGCCAGGCAGCAAATTCAACTCACAGCAGCACAAAGAACAAAGCCTCTGTACAGCAAATTGGCTGGAATATATTTCACTTCTGAATATATTCCCACCTCTACCAAAATAGCCTTGTCAGCAATAATTTCCTACGGATTGTGTTTAAAATGTGTCCGGTCTAAATGCATTTCAGAAGAATAATGAAAAAGGAAATGTTCTCGGCTTTTCGAGTACATTTGCCAGGGGGCTGCAGTTAAAAGAGCTCGGGTTTCAATAACGAGAGTTCGTGGAAACCACTTGGGAAAAGAAGCGTTTCTGCCCCAGTGACTCTGCCAGAGAAACACGCTGTTCAGGGCTGTATTTTAGCTGTTACCTGCAATGTTGATGCCTTATTTTGCCTTGGAGTGGAGATCCCCAGTACTGTGTTTGCTTGAATTTTTCACGTTCCAGCTACTGCTAAATATGTTCTGTATTGCACTGTTCTGTGTTTACCTCTTCAGATTCCTTCCCCTTGAGGCGCCACAGCGCGCGGCAGTGCTGCAAATGAAATGGTGTGTCTGTCATGTGACCTAGATGGGCAGTGTTGTGATGTCATGCATGAGCATCAGCGCTGTGCTTTTTTTTGGGTTTGTTGCTGCATTTATGCCTTGATTTGTAGTGCAACGACTGATGGATTGGGCCATTAAGCATGCATTACTTGCTGCTGTATTGATGGCTAGACAGCTTGCGAGTGAACTGTGACCTACGTGTAAAACTAGCTAGGCCACTATATATGTAGGAGAACCGTATGGGAAATGACAGACATGCACGCGTGAGGATATGGATCAGTTTTACATTACTCTGTATCACATAATTTACACCACATTGAATATGATCTTGAGAAGTAACCACATTTAGGTGACGAACGCTGTTTTTAGGTCGAGCCCTGAGCCAGCGCGCAAGAGCTGCTCTGGGGTTGATCTGGGGTAGTTCAGTACGGGAGAGAAGCCCCGCCCACTACCCCGCCCATATGTTTCATTGGCTTTTGTGTTTGTCCTTGTAAATGCTGTCTTCTGATTGATTATGAGGCTTGTTAGTCCCTCATTATGGCCATGACGTCATCTACACTCTCCCATGGCTACTGGCCCCTTTACTTCGAGTGTTACACCGAATGGTACGTGTTATTTAGACTGTGAGCACTATCTTTTTCCATGCCGTCTCACCCCCTCCCCCGCCCGCACTCCCGTCCCGCACTCCTATTGTCCATGCCTCCCCCCCCTCCCGTTGTCCGTGATGCAATGCAATAGGTCTCGCGTAAATGCGAGTCCTATTGCATTGCAAATGCTTGTTATTGGGGAAGGCATGTTCGTCTTCATGTGTATTGGTTCAGCATAGCATGTCAGATATGGGGAAAATTCAGGCTCACGTGCTCCTTGGGGGGTCACCACTGGTATATCGGCAAACGTTTGAAGAAGAAAAAAAAGCAATGCTTAAATCTACAGCTCTCCTCTTAGGACCGAGGTGGGGAACAGGGACACTCGGCTTTCACGTGGATCAGTCAAGCACGGCACTATCGTCCAGTCACGACGTTTTAGTCAGCAGCATTTTACATGGTGTGTTTTTTAGCCAATACGGCGATAACAGCGATACCACAACTCCCAGAATGCAATTGGTGGTTGGCTAAACACCAGGAGTCGCTGAATGTCACTGAGGACACGGAGATACTTGGCAGATATGCTGCCAGCGCTTAAAGGGGCACGAGCCGATAAGGGCAAGTTGTGAGGAAAGACAATACGCATCTTAAGGGGCAACACCATGTTTTCAAAGTAAGGAGAGGAACCCGTTTCTCATCTCGTCTCAGACTCACACAGGTACTATCCCTTTGCCCAGTGCTCGCTCTCCTGACACCTTACTCCCTTGGGTATATCGCCCTTTAAGACAAGTAGTCTCCAAGGGAGTGACAGGACCGCACTGGGACTGGTGGTAATGTTCCAGGAAGTCACATGGCTGCCGATAGCTTCTGCCCGGTTCCCAGGGGAGCAGATCAGCCAATGTGTCGCTGGCTCCGAGAGGCAGGAGCGTGTGTCTGGCACGGTGCGGCAGGATCTGGAAGTGTGGAGGAGTGCTGAGCCTGAGCAGCATCTGTGCACCTGGAGACCTAAGGAATGCACCTGTGCCAGGTACTGACCACTTCCATCAGACACATTCCCCCACTGGCGCCAGCGTCACCTGAAACTAAAACCCACCTCACATGAGGCTCACAGGGTCCGCACTTCACCAGAGACTGACACCCAACCACAATCGCCTCACACCCAACCCCCATCACCTCACACCCTGCCCGAGACAATCACCTCATACCCAACCTACTGAGACAATCACCCCTACAGAGCTCGCAACTCACCAGAGACTGACAATCAATCACCTGAGGCAATCACTTCACACCAACCAACTGAGACTATCACCTCACACCCAGCCCCCTGAAACTATCACCTCACACCCAACCTCCTGAGACAATCACCTCATACCCAGCCCCCTGAGAAAATCATCTCACACCCATCCTCCTGAGACAATCACCTCATACCCAACCACCTCAGACAATCTCCTCATACCCAACCTACTGAGACAATCACCTCATACCCAGCCCCCTGAGACAATCATCTCACACCCAACCCCCTGAGACTATCACCTCACACCCAACCTCCTGAGACTATCACCTCACACCCAGCCCCTTGAGATTATCACCTAACACCCAACCTCCTGAGACAATCACCTAATACCCAGCCCCCTGAGACAATCACCTCACACCCAACCCTCTGAGACAATCACCTCATACCCAACCACCTCAGACAATCACCTCGAACCCAACCTACTGAGACAATCACCCCTACAGAGCACGCACTTCACCAGAGACTGTTACTCAATCACCTGAGACAATCACTTCACACCAACCAGTGTAGACTATCACCCTTGCAGCCAGGGCACGCACCTCACCTGAGACTCACTTCCAACCACCTGCGACAATCACCTCACACCCAACCACCTGTGACAATCACCTCACAGCCAACCACCTGAGACAATCACCTGACACCCAACCACCTGCAACAGTCATCTCACACCCAACCACCTGCAACAGTCACCTCACACCCAACCACCTGTGCCAGTCACCTCACACCCAACCACCTGCGACAGTCACCTCACACCCAACCACCTGTGACAATCACCTCACACCCAACCGCCTGCAACAGTCACCTCACACCCAACCGCCTGCGACAGTCACCTCACACCCAACCACCTGCGACAATCACCTCAAACCCAACCACCTGCAACAATTGCCTCACACCCAACCACCTGCGACAATCACCTCACGTTGTCCGACGCTCATCTCTGAGTAGCATCTACCACTTCATGTGGTACCAGCACACCTCACAGCACAGGAGTGGAGCAGCGGCCAAGCTACCTTTGTCAAGCCCTATCTGGTTCCATATGGACTTCATTCTATCCACCTTATGTGAGGCCAGCTCTCAGGTCCAGCTGACAGCAAGGCCGAGCTTATCCTTGCACAGCACTCACCTTGGTCTATCACCCACAGTTTGGTGCCATTACCCACCTAAGAACAGCATCCACTCCATCTAGGATCATATTAGTCATCAGCACTCACCCCACGTGAGGCCAGCAGCAATCTACGTTTGGATCAGCACCACCCAGCTGGAGAACAGTGCCCATATGTGACCAGTGAAGACCATTTCACCAGGGGCCAGTACCCAGCTAGTGGTAACAGCCAGCTCATCTGCAACCATCACCCAGATCAAGCAGTGCCAGCCGGCACCTAAAATGAGGCTAGCACCCATTTGCAACCAGCACCTACCACCTTGTGTGGAGACTCCCACACATCACCTTTGGGTGCTTACACCCTAACCCATGACTATTTGTAAAGCTTGTGTGGGCTTACCAGCCTCTCTGCTTGGAGGCAGCATCTACCTCTGACTAGCACTTACCGCATCATCTGGAGACTCCCACTCATCACGGTGGCCACTGGCAACTTTACACATGCCCATTTGTAATCCCCATGTGGCCTCAGTAGCCTCCCTACTTGGAGGCAGCATCTACCTCTGACCACCACCCACACCACATTGGCTGCTGCCTTCAACATCAGGAGTGAATGCTCACCTGTGTTGAGGGCTACACAACACCGTAGCAAACACCACCCTCAGGCTTGGGACACTCTCACAAGTGGCAGGCATCCACCTTAATAGAGGCAAGATGTTTGTTGTGTTCTCTCACCAAGACCGGTTTCAGTCTTTCCTGACAACCAGTGTGTGGAGGGGTTGTGGTCACCTAGGGACTGCTACACTTCTGACATCAGAGGTTTAAGTGGGATGAAAAAATTGGGAGGGGTCTTTCAAAGGGGCGTGGCTTAAAACACATTAGCTAAAAACCTTTTCTGAGCATATTGTGTCACGCGATTGGTATTTTGCTGCTTTCGTCATTGCATCCAGATATATGATACAACAAGTACACATTACACCTACAACAAGCCAGGACTTTTGGCTTTGTCAATGGGTGTTAGTTGCCTAAGATAAATAAGCAACAACTTTGGCTTCCTTGTATATATTATTAAAAATGCTTCAGTTCTGATATGGTGAGACTGTGAAAGAACTATAACGAGACTTCGAAGTTTCATCACAGGCAGTGAAGGGTGATACTGCTGCAGAGTTAAGATTTGTTTTTCACCCTGAGGGTGAGGGCAAAAATGGAGAGCCCGATAGGGACCCGTCTTAGCATCTGCTTTTTTGAACTGCGGGTGCTGAGCACTGGCAGTACCCAGCCCACTGACATGTACAACCATCCAGTCCACTTGGTTCCAGTGTGCACCTCGCTCCATGGACAGACTCATTCACCCCACCCTTCCCTGGTTCTTGTTCATAATGCTCACTCTGGAATGGATTTTAGCTGGCAGACGTCCTCAACTTGGAGCTGTTCATGCATACCCCCTAACCATGGGCCAACGACCAACCCATTTACGCTGAATTTACTCACGCACAGCATTTGAGGGTGGAGCTCTCCCCACGTTTTTTTGTCTGGCCCTCAGTCACCAATAACCCATCCGGCATTTAACACAAAACTGAACACAGGCTGGAAATGACTCGTACTTCCCTGAACTTTGGTGAACATATACCCCTTTGTATAGGTTTATCTTTAGCGTCAGGACAACGCTTGGAGCAGCTGTGCGTTTTATAAATGTCTGTTCATCATCATCATCATCATAACAAAGAACCTGAAAGCCATAAATTACACACAGCAGCTGACCACGGTCAAGCACTTAAGTTCCAAATGTTTCATATGTATCTTGTGAGTGCAGCTGCTCCCGACATCCGCTGCTGAAGGATGTCAAACAGACAAGAAAGTTCGTAGAAAAGGAAGGCGCACTCTAATCGAGGTCATGCAAAAGTCAAATATAGTGCAAAAAATCTTCTTTTTATGTGTGCCTGTTTTACAGTAAAGACTACAACAATAAAAAGAAGATTTTTTTGCACTATATTTGACTGTTGCATGACCTCGATTAGAGTGCGCCTTCCTTTTCTACGAAAGAACCTGAAAGCACCTGGTGCACTATGGACTGATTCCCACATTACATGGTGCTGGTGCATATTACACCAGGCACTTGTCTGTTCCATCTTCCCTCTACCTCACCTAGGCATGCCCTTGCAGCCTCCTTCAGTCTTGTCGGATTAACATGGTGCCAGGCCTCATCATACATCATGAGGTGTCTTGCACAAGTAGCCCAGCATCGTCACCTCATGTGGAAGGGGGTTCTACTCTTGTTGCGTCCTTCCGCACCTCACTGTTAGATCTTACTTTTAGCTCTTAATATGGGGTATGCCTCAACCTTGGGCACACTGTCTCTCCAGTGACTGCTTTGCAGACCAGTTCTCCTTCCTTCGCCTTGGGCCTGCATGCACACCCGCCTCTGGATCTTACCTCCTTGGCTAAAACTTTTTTTGCAGTTTTATTTAGTGCTAACTCGGAGGGTGTTGGAACGCTTTACATGAGCACCAGTTAAGTTACACAAGGTCAGGTTCATTTTCTTTTTCAGGAAATGGAGATTAAGCGATTTGCCCAAAATCATAGGACGTTGAGCTGATTTGAGCTGGTTCCCCAGTTCCAAAGTCGGCAGCCCCGGCAATTGCACCAAATCCTCTCCCAAGGCTTGTACTCTCCACACATTGACTGGCTTTTGGCTTGCTCGTGCGCATAGCTTCCGTCTGCTCACCTTACCTGGAGCTTGCATCAGCAAAGTTCTTTGTGCCTTACCTCAACTGGGCTTGCATGACCTGGTGCATGCTGGGAGTTTCTTTAATACTCTGCACCCAATGTCTGGTCCCCATCTTCCTCTAACAAGTGACGTGCACAACCAGATCACACTAAAACACAAGCTCTGGCAGGTCCCCTGACAGATTCCCACGCTGACCCACAACATATCAGAGGTTCTCTGATTCTGCAAGATTTCTGCATAAACACACCCACCTGGCTGTACTTGAAAGGACTTTAAAATGTTGCCTTGGGCTTAGTGTTACTCAGTAATAAACACAGACTGCTGACCTTTAACACTCTATCAAAGGTGACTGTTTATAAATGGCTACTGTGACTCACGTACCTTATATTGATTCACAGATAAATACAGAGTATTTTACAACGTGACTGCTCTCTTCTGGCAAAGACCAACTTGCTGATAAGCAAGACTCAGGAATAAGACTAGTATTTTAAAAAAAAAAGAAATTTTAGGTGGGATTTGCAGTGTTTTGCATCCTCTGTGGTGCTAGGTCCAGGACACGTATTAAACTGTTTATTCAGAGAAAGCTGTTCTGTAGTCTTTCTCTAAGTGGCCTGGCATGGATGTCATGCTGCAAGAAGAATGGCCTTTTTTAGGTCGAGCCTGGGCAGCACATGTACTGCTCTGCGAGGCATGCTGTATTAGGGTATGGACTTGAAGCCCCGCCCACTCTCCGCCCATATTTGTCATTGGCTTGTGTCACTGTCCTTAATAAATGCTGACTTCTGATTCGTTAATAGGCTTGTTAGTCCCTCCTTAGTACCGCCTTGTCTTCATTTGTAACCTCCTTTGAGGACTGGCCCTTTTACTTTGGTTGTTACATGGTATGTCTTATTTAGTCTGTAAGCACTATTTTCTTTAATGAGTTTCTCCTACTGCAGGCACGACATGCTTTCCTGCAACATTCAGCGCGCCATGCACGCTTACACTTTCCAAGCAATAGGTCTCGCATTTACAAGAGCTTGAGCTATTGGCATTGTAAATGATAATGCCTTTTATTTATGTGTTAATTATCAAAACAGATAAATAAAAGGCATCGTCATTTACAATGCCAATAGCTTAAACTCTCGTAAATGCGAGACCTATTGCATTGCAAATGCTTGTTTAAGGTGGGGGCAGTCCTTGCATCAACTATATATAAAACATGCTCTGGCGTCCACACACAGGAGCAGAAGAGAAGCCCTCACAAATAGACATTTTCTAATCAGCTGTGGTATATGCGGAGGTATTTTAACCTGTGTTGCAGTTAAAGAGATTTGCATCTGTTATTTAATGTCTAAAATAAAAAGCGGTGCAAGGCATATGATGACAAAACCCATCTTTATAGCAATTCTTCAAGCAACGCTCTACGCTCAGCCACGATCTCTGCTTCCGTATGTGTGATCCATGTTGTATGCGGGTTATTGGTTTATGAAATATCACATAGATCAAAATGCATTAACTGTCAATATTTATAACTTAATTTGCAATAGAGTAACAGTTTTTTTCAGATGTGAAAAGGTTCCAACTGAAATATACAGATGTAAACCTCCTCTTGTCGCATTTGTTTTCGACATAGCATCAGACACATACCTGACTGTGTTAATGACAAGTGCAGCTGAACACAGAACTGGACCCAAAGAAGTTCAAGACTAATCCAGATATTCAGTGAATCAATGCTTAAAAAGGTTCCTGCAACCGCCTTATGAGAAAACATGTTTTTAAAACCTGTCGTGGATTTTTGTTGTTGGAACGCAAGATGCATTCGAAGAAATTCATTTTTTCATAGCTTTATTCGGATAAAAACATATCCATAAAAGAAAAAATATTATACATCAATAAAAGCATACAAAATAGTGGTAAGTTAAAAAGAAGGCACATAAAAAAATACAGTACTTCATAGGACTATTAAAATACAAACATACAGTATTCATCGAGTTAGGAGCTCGGACAGCAGTTTTAAAAAATGCCCCCACACGGATCATTAACTCATCATCACCCAGTTCAAGAAGAGTCCTATACGCTTCTCTATAATATAGACCTCTTAAACAAGCATTTGCAATGCAATCGGTCTCGCCATTGGGAACTTATAAGTGTTTAGCCATGCAGCATATTATTGCACATCGCAGTCTTTCCAACAAATCAATTACAGCTGGGTGGCGTGCGTGGAGCATTCTTCGCTTTACCCCGGAAGTCAGAGTTCAGTGGGGGTACCTCTCACCACCACCATCTTGCTAGCAGCGCATTATATTGTAATACGTGAATCAGGACAGAACTCACCATAGAAAGTAAGATGCGACCACAGTGAAATCTTCCTGGGAAAAGGGGCGTGGCCATTAGCCTAAACAAAGAACACCGAGACGGATGTAGAGAGCGTACTATGTAGTCATATCAATTAATTTATTTATGCGGTTTTTATATAGAGCAGCTGAACTTAACCACTTAACTGTTAAAGCTTCCCACAATTTATTTTTGCAGTTTTATATAGCGCTAACTTGATGGGAGGATATTGGAGGGGAATTGTTAAGCCGCTGGGACGACCAGGAGGAACTGTGAACGCAATGCCCAAACAGGAGGAGGGGCCATCACACGCTACGCTGTACAGTGTGATGGCCAACCAAAATGTCCTCTAAGTGAAATAGCTGGAAAAAGAGCGAAGCACCCAAAGGAGAGACTTTTACAGAAATGCACCAATAAGAAGCCAGCATTTCTGAATGCCACAGATAGTAACCAATGGCAATCGGTGGGTTTGCCAAACCCCACAGAAGAGATATAACAGGTCGATCGGAGCTCAACCTAAAAACACAGGCAGAACAATGTTCTGGGAGCAGTGAAAAGCAGACAGGACTTTTGGCAAAAAAGAAGGACTGCGACGAAGGACAACCTTGTCCAGTGATTTACTAATAAGTCCCTAGTAAAGTTCACCAGGTGTTCCCAGTGCCTGTAAATCAAATGCTACTAGTGGGCCTGCAGCACTGATTGTGACGCCCACATGAGTAGCTCTGCAAACATGTCTCAGACCAGCCACTGCAGTGTCTGAGTGCAGTTTTATACAGCCACATCAATACCAGAACAAGACAACATTAGTTGCACGGAATGAACCCATCTGTTTTGTTTTGACTGAAAATAAACAAACTAAAAGTGCTAAAAGTATTCATTGGTTCGAACATGGATTAAACAGTCTTCATCTAAAGTTTGTGAAAGTGTTTCTTAGTTTGATGAAGTCAATTGACACACCATAAAATAATCTTTTCAGATCTTTACTCTATGAATGCGTGGGCCCATATTCTATAAGAGCCTGAACCTGTATGGGGTTTTGCTAACCAAGCCCTCTTAACTGAGCTTCTAAAGGTACCTTAAATTGTTCTGGTGTCTTTCCAGACCACAACACTTTCACGACTTAGGATCTCCTTATATAACCGTCCTTTTATGGTGTGTTAGCTCCTTGTCAAGGTTACAAAGTTTTGAAACCTGTATAAAACGTAATTAGAGCCCAAAATGCAAGTGAATTCATTCTCTAACAATATGATTCTGATGAGCTTTTTTCCCGCAAGACATAGGGGCCGATTCCGATTCGGGCAGGAAATCTCTCCGACCGAGCCGGACCCGGAGAGATTTCCGACCGAATCGGACCCTAGCAGTCCGACCGAACGAGTACGATGCGTTCGCATGCTATCGGACTCGATTCGGTCGGACTCCCATTGAAGTCAATGGGAGCCGGTCGTACAACGTGTACGCGGGCTCCCATTGACTCAATGGGTGCGAGGTGAACAAGGGCGCCCCCTATAGCGGGTACGCGTTGAAGCGGGTCGCGCCATACACGCACATGTAGGGGGGACCCATGGGTCCCCCCTGTGTGCGACTCATGCGTCTAGGCGTACACGGACCCCCAAAGTGCAGCTCCGACTGCTCTTTCGAGCCGGACGGCGCGAGTCGGTCGGACTGCTCGCGGCGCGCATCGTACTTACCCGGCCGGGGAACGTCTCCATTGCGCGGTGCGAGTTGTGTCCTTGCGAGTCGGTCGGAGCGGTTGGGTCCCGCGAACGAGTCGGTCGGCGATTTCGCGTACGTTCGCATCGTACTCGCTCGCCCGGACGCACGTCCAACTCGGTCGGAAACAGGGTGTCTGAATCGGATCCGGTAAAGCCGAATCCGATTCGGAGCCCTACCGGCCGAGATCGGAATCAACCCCATAATTGTAAGGAATATTTTTTTTCCAACTTAAATTTGGTAGTATTTACAAAAGTTTGCGAAGCATACAAAGTTTTGAAAGAAAAAAACCACAAAGTTTTGCTGGAGAAAGGTTTTGCACATCCGTGCACCTAACTCAAACATCGTCTCTGCCAATTCGCACTATCCAGTCAAAACTTTATCACCAGGCACATCTCGAACAAAAAAAGTTGCAGAGTTATGTATTATGCCCTGACAAATCACATCTTTTATCTTTTATTATCAAAACCAAACATCTTCGAAAACATCTCAGTCATACAGGCTTTCCAGCTTTTTGTAGCGAAATGAAACGTTTCAACAACGCAGCATGTACACTTTTGTCGTGGCATCCAATATATTAAATCTGCCCCCTTGGGCCCTTAGGTGCAGCATGCGGTATTCAATCCTTGGCAGCACATTCCATTGTAATGAAACACAGAGGCAATCACAGGGGTTTTGTTCAACTACGGGTAAATCTCTGCCCGCCCGAATCCCGCAGCACAACCAGAAAAGCTTCTAAACGTAAAGCCAACACATTATCCACAACAGACCAGGATAAGCCCAACGCTGCTAGTTTACTGTAATATTCACAGCCATAAATCTCCCTCTCACCTTCAGAACGACAGAGGATTCTGTTGTTGAGCTCCTCCTTTTCATCTTTTAAGAGAGCGTTCTCCTTTTCCAGATCTGATACTCTCTAAATGAAATAAGTGAGGGCTGCTTGTAAAATGAAAGCAGAGCCTAAAAAAAAAACCATGAAATTGGGCGCCGTGCGAGGCAGCGTGGTGCCCGAACACATCAATAAAACAAGCATTTGCAATGCAATAGACTCGCATTTACGCAAGACCTATTACATTGCAAACGGGAGTGGGGGCGGGGGGTTAGCGGGGCGAGAAGGCATGAACAACATGAGTGCGGGGGGCGAGAAGGCACGGACTGCGGGAGGAGGGGGAGAAGGTACGGGCAGTAAGAGAACCTTATTAAAGAAAATAGTGCTCACAATCTAAATAACACATACCATGCAACACTCGAAGTAAAGGGGCCAGTAGCCATGGAAGGATACAAATGACGACATGGCCATAATAAGGAGGGCCTAACAAGCCTCATAATCACTCAGAAGGCAGCATTTACAAAAGACAATGACACAAGCAAATTAAAAACATGGGTGGAGAGTGGGCGGAGCTTCCACTGCATACTCCATTACTGCATGCCTCGCAGAGCGAGCAGCGCATGTGCGCTGCCGCTATAGGCTCGACCTAAAAAGGGGAGTAAAATGGCCTTAATGTATTGCATATAATAAAGCAAACACAAGGAGATGATGGACGGAGTGCTGAAACTTTTCAGATACATATAATATCCACAGAAAAATAAAAAATGTAATAGGGATTGACCCGAACGCCCATCACATGAGCAGGTAGAAGTATCAAGGTTGGCATGGAAACCCAGAGTGAAGCACAATAAATACCTGAAAATACCTGCCGTAAGGCGAAAAAGGAGGCCACACTCCCAGCAGCTCATAGGTTTGATCAAATACCCAGCCAGTAAATGATCATTCTCAATATTCAAAAACAGGGCCACACTCGGTTTTCTGGCCTCTTTCGCCAGTCTGTCCTCGCGGTAGCACTTGTATAGGGACGCTCAAACCTCCTTTTTACTTACTGTGTGAAAATCTCCGGGTTTATCAAAAGCGTGTGCATAGCTAGCCCTACACAAGCTAGTTCTCACCCCTGCTAACCATGGAATATCCTTACCTTTAACATAATTAAGGCAGTCTACTATGATGGCTCTAGTAAGAGACGCCACCTTGTGTTTCCATATAGCTAGCCAGAACAAGGCAGGGCGGGCTCTAATGTAATCTTCAACAAAGTGTAGGTTTAGTTCACAATGACACACATATTGGGGTGAGTAAATAGGGGCCCCTAAGAGCTTACAACAAAACCTATTTTCTTTGTTCTGAATATTACGGCAATTGGAGATGCCGCATAGGTTGGAAGGGGTATGCACTGAGCCCCCCTCCCTTCTGTTGTCGTAAGCTGAGAACTGCATCAATGGACTTAGAGAACTTCTTCCTGCAATAAGCAGTGTGATCCGTCCACAGACCGTTAGCAGCAGAAACCAATCCCAAGTAAGGAAAAGTGTTTGTGCATTGTAAGCTTTGATTACCAACAGAGAGGGTGTTCATTTTGTACTTCCTAGGTCCTCAGGCCATAATAAAAGATTTTGTATAATTAGTGCATAGATCTAATGAAGACATAAAATCCACAAAACCCCATACGAAAAAACGCAAAGGCTCTAGGGGTGCGGCCCACTAAGACGGCATCATCTGCATACAATAGAGATGGCAGAATAGTTTCTTTACTTCTTCGGACATCCTGGGTAGGGGGTTGTTAAAAACGGGTGTAGATTATTAATGTACAGAATAAAAAGTAATGGAGCTAACACACACCCTTGTCTTACCCTCCCTAAAAACACCAATATCATTAGAAGTAATATTTAGGACCTTCTAGGTATCAAGAAAGACTGCAAATTACGTATAGGCTGTGTGGCAGTAAATCTTATAGTTTCACCCAGTGTGTAGTAAAGAAAATGATCCCCCTAGCCCAGTCGTTAGGAAGTAAAATAACAGCAGAATTTGGGGTGCAATGAGACCTGCACAACCATTGGGAAGGGAGCCACTGCACCAGCTGGACCAATAATGGAAGAGAGGAGGTGCCCTAACTGCTATAATGGTCGACCTCGAAGCTGGGGAACCGGGTTTAAGTCTTGGCAGGAACATTTAACATCCTGTGATTCTGGGCAAATCACCTAATCTCCTCATGCCTACCAAAATGAATGTGACTGTCCGTAATGCAACCAGGTACTTATGTAAAGCGCTCTGATACCTTCAGGTCGAGTTCGCACTATATAAAACTCCCCCCCAAAAAAATTATAGATATTCTTATTCACATCTTCACTCTCTTGAAATGAAGTGAAATGAAAATGAAATGAAAACGCGTATTTAATAGAGCGCACAGCTACTCAAGCTAGAGTGTCCTGGCGCATAAACAGCGAAAACCGATGAGTGGAAGAAACCAGTTATTGATTGAACAGCCATGTTTTTAGACTCTTTCTAAAAGAAAGTAAGTTTGAGTCAAGCCTCAGGGTTTCTGGCAGGCTATTCCATAATTTTGCACCCAGGAAGCCGAAAGATCTACCGGCAGTACGAGCAAGGCGTGTTTTGGGCACAATGGCCAAATTAGTGTTTGAAGACCGCAAGGGTCTAGATGTAGAATAATGGTTTGCTCGTTTAATAAGGTACTCGGCACAAACCTTGTGGAAGGCTTTAAAAAAGATGGTCAGAGCCTTGAAGTCAATCCGCTCTTTAATGCGGAGCCAGTGCAAAGTTTTAAGAATCGGAGTCATACAAGTTCTAGGTCTTGGTCTCACGATGACTCTGGCAGCCACATTTTGAACCACTTGCAAGCGCTGGGTCAAAGATTTAGGAAGACTGAGGTACAGGCAGTTGACATAGTCAAGCTTAGATGTCACAAGAGCCTGCACGATGATCCTTCTACTCTCCAGCGGTAGGAGCAGCAGAAATCTTTTTAGCATTCGGAGTATACCGAAGCATGCACCAGAAAGATGTTGGATCTCAGAACGCATCAACAATGTTTTGTCAATGATTATCCCCAGGTTTTTTACTTTGTCTTTTACAGCGGGCGGGGGTGGCAAATCCTTGGGCCACCAAGTGCTCCAGTCAGGTGTTTCAAGTTTTCCAAAGAAAACAATTTCCGTTTTGTCCGGATTGCACTTTAGCTGATTAACCCTGAGCCAGTTAGAAACCTTAGAGAGGCAGGAATTGATCTTTGCCCCGTCAAAGTCAGAGCCTTTACCACACGAGAAGATGAGCTGCGTGTCGTCAGCGTAAAAGCCAACTTTGGCGCCCGCTTCCTCTACCAAGGATGCCAAGGGAGAAAGATAAATATAAAAAAGGGTCGGGCTAAGAATGGAGCCTTGAGGGACGCCAACATTAATAGCAGGGACCGGAGAGGAAAAAGGTGGAAGCCAGATGTCCTGGGATCTATTTTCCAGATCGGAGGACATCCACTTGAGAACGATCCCACCCAGGCCAATGTTCTTAAGTCTGTTTAAGAACCTCTCGTGTGGGACCGTATCGAAGGCCGCCGACAGATCAAGCAATATCAGAACGGCCTTGCCCCCCTCATCCAGTTTACCCCTGATAAACTCTTGTAGTCCTGAACCACTTCCTAATATCCCCGGCCTCTCCTGCCCTTTTTTTTCCTTCTTATCATGCTACCTTTCACATTCCACTCTTCTCCTTCCCTAATACCCCGATGTTTGTTTCCTGCAACTTCCTTGCTCCTGTTCACTCTGTCTACCTTACCGCTTCACTTTAACCTACTCTTCCTTGTTCTTTCTGTACCTTTGCACCCTTCCTTGTATATATCCACTATATCTTTCTCTTACTTCCACTGTATCCCATTACTTTCTACCTTTCACTCTCACACTTTCCAAAATATATCTCCATCCTCCCTCTTTATTCTCCCCTGATGTTTCTACTCTGCACTGGATGAAGCCTTTCACCTCTCTTTTTTCCTGCAACACTCTAATTCCCATTTACACCATTTCCTTGTTTCCCTTCTAATCTCTCCCTCCTACTTTCTCTCATTTGCTTTCTCATAGTCTCTTGGGGCTTTCTCTCACCCCTACTCATCATTGTAAATGGCACCAAGGCATCTTCCCATATTCTTTCAAGACAGGGCCAGATCAGCCCATTCCTAAAGAAACCTACACTGTGCCTTAATGACCTCTGAAACTTTCAGCCCAATGCTCACATACCATTCATTGGCCAGATCATTGAAAAAGCAGTGTGTGGACTACTCAAAGATCATATTCATGCTAACCATCTTCTTCATGTGTACAGATATCTAGAGCCTCACACATTGCCTGCACATCATCCAAACCTGTATATCCAGCGTCAACCTGAAGCTCAACCCAGCCAAGACAGAATTCCTGTTATATGCCAAGAACAACAAACAAGATATACTACAAACCTGGCTCTATGACAGAACTTTGACGGCTTTGAACTCTCCCTCAAGGAACACATTGCCAAAAAAAAACAAAGATACCTTGGTGCCAGCTCCCTTTTCTCAAGAAAGTGAAACTGTTTCTTCTAGGAAGTAACTGCTGTTCAAACGTTAAACAAATGGTCGGTGGTATAATACATAGGGATCCTGGCACTACAAGGGTGAAGTCACACAATATCTTGCTAACTATATTGCTTCAACAGTGCTGAAGGGTGGAGAGAACCACCAGCCTCCCCAAACCTTGTGGCCTAAGATACAAATAAACGTAATAACAATCCCCAGCACATGTTTCGTAATTTCAAAAAAGTGACAGCAGTAGCATCTGTAAGTCCACTTAATCACAAAACAGACATAACAATGACGTTCTTTGTTTCTTTATTTTCCTTTCCTGTTTCCTTTTTATTCATACAGGTTCTTAGCCAGCCAACATGTGTTTCGTCGCCACAGTGGGAATATAAACCCGCAACTTTTTCAAGGCTAAGTAAAAATACAGAATGAATATCCAATGTCACAAAGTACAGACATCAAGTGTCGCATAAACAAATTCCTCAAACCTATCACCGTGCCTGTGTCTGATGGTGGAGAGCGAATAGTAAATATCAGACATCATCAAGATTGTTGATTGTATGCTGACATCCTTTAAAAACGCTTCGATTTTAAATCATTTTTAGACTGTTGACTGTATGCTGACATCTTTTTAAAAAACGCTCAGCTTTTAAATCATTTTATAGTGACTTCCATCTTACCTCTGGCACTTGCACTTTGGTAACAGCTGGTCCCTGGTCCACCGCGGCTCTTCCAGCCGATTGAGCGGAGGGACGTGCCTCCTCCCCCTGTTCCCTTATTTCCGCTGCTGGATGCAGCATTTAAACCACATAGGTGCCTGGTCGCGCAGCGGTAGGTAGCAGCGCGCTGGAAGGCAAAGCTACATGAGATTTTAGACGTGGCATTTGCAGTGTTTTCAGACTGTTGGTTGTATGTGGTGACATCCTTTAAAAACGCTTCCATTTAAAATCATTTTTAGACTGTTGACTGTATGCTGACATCTTTTTAAAAAACGCTCAGCTTTTAAATCATTTTATAGTGACTTCCATCTTACCTCTGGCACTTGCACTTTGGTGACAGCTGGTCCCTGGTCCGCCGTGGCTCTTCCGGCGGATTGAGCGGAGGGACGTGACTCCTCCCCCTGTTCCCTTAATTCCGCTGCTGGATGCAGTATTTAAACCACGTAGGCGCCTGGTTGCACAGTGGACGCGCTCAGCGGGCGCGCCGCCGGCGCGCCATAGGCAAGCCCGTCTGCGCCCGTCCACGGCCGGACCGCGGCCAGCACCAGCCATGCTGCCCGGATGATTAGCAATGAGGTAATTCAATGGGCTAGGAGCAACCTACTGTCCCTAAGAGGTAAACCTTGTCCTAGGGAACACTGTATAAACCTGGCAACTGGAGCGCTTCCTAGCACTTGTACTGCTTGCAATCAGGTTCTTGGGAACACCGCAGGGTATCTAGGCAAAAGTGACAAGAAGGGCTATAAGTTGGGGCTGAGTAAGCATGCTGACCTGATTAGGGCATGCCTAATCAATTGTAAATCACTGGCTAAGCATGCAGAGGATATATGGCTCTTACTCACAGAGAACGAATGGGACGTCATGTTCTTGACAGAAGTATGGCTGAAAGAGGATGCCATAGCAGCAGTTGCGTTAGCCATCCCACCTGGATTTAAAATATGCTGTACAAACAGGGAGGGAGGAAAAAGAGGAGGTGGGGTAGCCATTTTCTTAAAGGACTCTTGGGAAATAGCGTCTTCAGTGCTGCTTAACATGGATGTGATTGAAGGGCTTAACTTTTGTATTAAGATTAGCCCGACATCCTCCTTTGCAGGACTTTTAATTTATAGACCCCCAGACTGCGCAACAAGCATACACCCTGAATTTTGCAACTATATTGCCCAGAAATCTTTATTGTATTCAAATTTCACTGCTTTAAGGGATTTTAATTTGCATGTGAATGACCCGAGCTGTGTTCATGCAACGCAGTTTGTATCATCCCTTTCCGGAGCCAATCTGACTCAGCACGTGAA
This sequence comes from Calotriton arnoldi, assembly GCA_963921515.1. Taxonomy (NCBI): domain Eukaryota; kingdom Metazoa; phylum Chordata; class Amphibia; order Caudata; family Salamandridae; genus Calotriton; species Calotriton arnoldi. The sequence continues at coordinate 2,968,857 of CAWUFW010000645.1, read as the reverse complement.
ATTCCTCACTCATAAGGCAGGGCATACCCTAGACCTTCTGTTCTCCAGCAACCCATCCCTGATAACGGAATCTCCAGGCCAATTGGCTTGGACTGACCACTGCCTAATTCCATTCTCATTTAGTTTGGAAAAACCTAGCCAGTACGAAGGCACCCGCTACTTTTTAAAAAGAAATTGGAAGAAGCTGACCGCTGAGTCCTTAGGTCCAATTTTGCAGATCAGCCAACCGCCATTATCTAAAGATCCTAATGCAGATACACTGGCCTTAAATAAGTGGATTTTAGCTGCGGTGGAGTCCACTGCCCCAGCCAGAGTCACGAAAACGATGAGGAAATTCCCCTCGGCCCCTTGGTTATCTGAGACTCTCAGGGCAAATAAAAGCAGGTGCAAACGCCTGGAACGTCAGTGGAGGGTGGACTATGGTGCCACGGCTAAAGAGGCATATAAGAAAGCACTGAAAGAGCTCCATAAACTGTTGAGGGAAGCGAGGAGGGACTATATAGCGAGGTGCATTAATAATGCAGACAATTCAGGCAAAGAAATATTTAAGGTTGTTAACTTGTTTCCTAAACCGCGAAAATTAGAGATCAAAGTACAGCCTTTTCTTTCACTGTGCAAAAGAATTTCTGACTTCTTTGATAGCAAAATTCGTAAGGTCTATAATTCCTTTTCAGCAGCAGCAGAGACTGTTAAAACAGATGTGAACGAGAGTAGTAAACCCGAGCTCTCCCTCACGGTATTCTCCCCCATCTTTCAGCAGGAAGCGTTGGCAGAGATTCAGAGATGTAAGTCAGGGTCAACCGAGGACCCTTGTCCCCCCAAATTGTGGATAGAGTTGGCGCTCTCTTCTATCCATGTGCTGACTCACATATGGAGTACATCTCTCACTTCTGGCATTTTCCCTGACACATGGAAACATGCCATACTTCTTCCCCTCAGGAAAAAACCTAATGTGGATCCAGGGGAATTGAACAATTACCGACCAATCTCACTATTACCAGCGCCAGCAAAAATGCTGGAAAAAATGGTGCAGCGACAACTGGCCAACTTCATCGAGAGCCATGGTATTCTGCATTATACCCAATCTGGTTTCCGTGCCGGTTTTTGCACCGAGACGGCTCTATTAGAGGTGGCAGAATCAGTGTGGATGACGGTAGATTCAGGGGCATCAGCTATGCTGGTGCTCCTGGATTTATCGACGGCGTTCGATACGGTAGACCATTTAAAGCTGGTTCAGCGACTCCAGGACATCGGCATCGGGGGTGCAGTCCTTGCCTGGTTGAAGTCATTCCTCAACAATCGCACACAGAAGGGTGCTCTGCAACCATATCAGTCTGAACCCAAACATTTATGGTGTGGAGTACCTCAGGGATCGGCGCTGAGTCCGCTTCTTTTTAATATATATCTGGCTCCGCTGTTCTCACTTATAGCCAACTGGGGCGTTAAGGCGATATCATATGCCGACGATACACAGTTGGTGTTCTCCTTTAAAGATCAGTCAGTGGACTCCTTCAAGAGTTTTAAGGGTTGTCTGAAAGACATTGCCCTTTGGATGAATAACAATAAACTCAAACTCAATGCTGAGAAAACGGAAGTGTTATTCTTTGTCAAGAACCTGCCACCAGCATCAGATCTGTGGTGGCCGGCGGAAATGGGCTCACCGCCCATCCCAGCAGGCACAGCTAAAAACCTGGGAGTGAAGTGCGAGGCAGATCTTTCTTTCTCTGCCCAAATTCAGCAGGTGACAGCCTCCTGTTTCAGCAAATTGAGAAATTTGCGGAGATTTTTACATCTACTGCCGGAGGAATGCTGCCGAGTCATAGTCCACGCCACTGTGACATCTAGGCTGGACTATGCTAACGGCCTTTCCCTGGGCCTTTCCAGTGTACCTAGTCAAAAGACTACAGATGGTACAGAATGCGGCTGCAAGACTGATTGGACGTGTACCATTTCGTCATCATATCTCTCCGCATATCATAGAGCTCCACTGGCTGCCGGTGGCTAGAAGAATTGAATTTAAGGCCTTGACTTTGGCATTTCGGTCATTCGCTCATTGAGGTCCAACTCTCATAAACTGCTTTGTACTACACGAGTTAGGAAAGCCCAGCTAGGCGGCAGATTTTTCACGGTCGGGGCGACTAAGTTATGGAACTCTCTGCCTAATGACATTCGTCATATTGAATCAGAGTCACTATTTAGGAAAGCTTTGAAAACGTGGCTCTTCAGCCTAGGCTAATATTCTCAGGGTTTCTTTGCTGTTGTGTGTCATTCTGCGTGCCGCCTATTGCTATAGCACCGGGAGACCTCTGTTTGAGGTAGCTGTTCGCGCTTTATAAATGTCTGTATTATTATTATTATTATTATTATCAAGCACCCTGTGACAAATTGCAAACCGGTGTTCAGAATTCACAAAGTGTAAAGAAAAGAAGGTCTGATGCTCCAATAGTAACAAACCACAAAGGTGTAACATATGTGGGTATACAATGTGCGTGTATATAGCTACTATATGAGACCTAAGTCACCATTACTCCGTACCCTGGGTCCGGACAACCGACCAGCTGATTCTGTGACATGCTCTAATGTGAAAAATCAGCCATAATAAAAACCTCATGCGCGCTGCTCAATAGATGCCGTGACATGCTCAATCGTGAAAAATCACCCATAATATAAGACTCATGCGCGCTGAACAATTGTTATTCACCAACCTCTAATGTCTCTTGTTCTCATCCATCTATAGCACAAAAAGATATACAGAGCAAAATGAATAGAAAGGCTACTACCCTAAGTAACCACACACACATTAAGGACCATTATATATTAATCTCCCATCAGGCCACCTACTTCAAATGTGGTGATAATTCCAACCCACACGATACTTCGGCATGGGGAAATCGTACTTTATTAGCTTCCAATATGTTTGTTCACTGTCAACCGAAAATTTATGGTATGTCGTCTGTAAAAAAGAGCATAATTAACGCCCATGCTAGTACCTCGTACCGAATTCATGTAATGAGACCATTAAATCACATCGTTCTTGTCCCGGTCATTAAATCATTCCCGCTTAAGTATCCGTAATAATTAAGTTCAACAGAACCCAGTATCTGTGATTGAAACTAAAGAAAACTTCCCAATTACTGCAAACACCATCCCACGTAATCTAGTTAAAAAAACTCAGACGTCATGGCTTTTCCTTCCATTACATAAATCCCGCACTCAACTGCTGTTCAAGCCTTCATATTCTCACACCGGGATGGTGGTAATACCCTGCTCCATGCCCCCCCCTTGCTGATCACCATCATTTTCAAAACCATCTGCATCATTTACAAAACCATCATGTCCAGCACCCCTGCTTGTCTTGCAGATATGCCTACTATCTCTGGGGCTCTCAGCACACCCACAGCCAGGGTACCATCAGACTGCAGACTAAAATGTATAAAAAAGAAAAAAAACAACGCAACAGGTGATTTCAACCTGTGGACCCACAATCTGGAACCCCATCTCTGTATACATCATCGAACAATACATCACACTGCATTAACAGTTTGCAAACCAGCTTCCTCTCTTATTGCTTGATGACTTTATGTTTGGTTTGACTCTACAGTGCTCTGCTGCCTTTTGGCTAGATTTGAGCCATAAAAATACCACTTACATATGTACATACATTCTTTCATCTCTGCATCCATCTGAATCACCAGTTTGCATCTTGCACTCTCACCTGCTAAGTAAACTGCAGTTGATACAGGACAGGCTGGGATCCCCAACCCATTGGCCCCGGTGCCACTACACCAGATGCACCACTGACATCTAAGCTCAGGCTTCTACTGCAACAAAAAAGAGTCATGTGAGAACACAATACACTGAAGCGTGACAGTAGTAAGTGCTTTGATAGGACCATCCCCTCTAGGTATTTGAATAGAGATGATTTTTTACGAATATCACCGCCCCAGGTGAGACAGATGTGAACCCAGCATGTCTAATTGAATGTACTTCACCTTGAACAAAAAAAAGGGACATCTGTTCAGTTCCATGTGTTTCTTGAAGCAGCACTGTGCCTTCATTATGACTATTGATTATCTGTAATAAAATGCCTCCTTTCATTATATCACTCAACCCATTAACATTGCACGAGAGGAGCTTAAACCTACCCTGTTTGTGCATCATTGATAATATGCGTCATGTGCTTCATCTGCTTTTAACGCGGTGTTGGAAGTTAGGGACATAGAGTATACGAAGCACATCTTGTCTTTTGACCTGAATATTAATGGCAACAATTAGTAATTTATCCCCCACTGTCCCCACCCCACACCGTGCAGCATGTCTTCAACTACCCATCACACCAATTCAAGAAGTGCCTATCAGCCTAATGTGCCTAATGTAATTTGCATCAGTGGTTTATGGAACCAGCATCATCTGTTTTTAGTCAACCAAAGGGGTAATGGAAAGAGCTAGCATTATTAGAGGCCCTACCAAGTGGTATGTTGCAAAAAACAAGGGAGACCGTCGGGTATATAGGGTCCTGGGGTATATAATGTTTAGAAAAATAGAGGTTCCTATGTGAATTGGTTATATGTATTACTTGTATTACTTGAATAGGTTATATTTATTTTTCTGGTTTTTCAAAAACTTTTTATGTACTCATCAGTATCTTTTTATAAAAACTTAATTTATGTTGTGATATAGGATTGAAATGTATCATTTTGTTTTGTCTTTTTACTTTTTATCTTTATATTGGTGTGTTTTTGTATATATTCATGTATTTAAGTTGTATCTCAGGCGCCTATTCATAATTGTCTTGATGATGATCCTCACATTTACAAAAGATCAAAATGTCGTCGATATTGCATCCAGACCCTTTTTTCTTTATTAAAATTGATTGGGCTGGGGATTGCGCGCGCATCGCGACCTAAGATGGCCGCCCGCCGCTAGAGCTCCGCTTCGTGCCGGACCTTTACCGCGATTTTAAAGCGGTTCTACAGCTCGTTTAAAAGAAAGAATGACAGATTTCTAAATCGGAGGATGGGCGCTTTCAGACTATATGCTTTTTTCGTGGAGGCTGAAAAATTTCTGGACTGATTTTATACAGGTGACTCTTTCCTATTGGGGATGACCACCATTTTGTATGACCTTCTCTCTCGTCTTTTTTCCTCACACATCAATATATATTGACTTCATTGGCAGTTTCTTCTTTTTATTTGGATGTTTACTACGCAGTATAGTCATTTTCTTTCCCTGAAGCTTGCTTTTGAGGGGGAACTCTTTTGAGATACTGTGAATTTTCTTCTACGCATCACCCTATCTTCTCCTCATTATTTTTACCACGCTTCATGGGTAGAAGTAGGCGCCTACTCCATCCTAACAAAGCAGTAGTGGTGCGTCTTTCTGCTCCTGCCACCAGGGGTGCAAACGTTCCGACCTTCAACAAATTCTCCTGTTTATCGGATCTTTCGTCACGGGAGAACTGTTCCTCTCTCACAGAAAATACTATCAACATGGCATCCAAAATATCATTACCCTCAACTACCAATAAGAGACCTAAGCAGGATTCTCCATCTCCACCCAAGTCTTCCTCTCCGGTCTCTTTAGACATGGTCTGGGAGGAGTTGCGCTCCCTTCGCCCATTTATTGAAGAAACAAATTCCAGGCTGCAATCGTTGGATGACAAGTGGTCTTCTATGGAGTCCCGTATCACTGTGGTGGAACAACACCTTGACGACGTGCGGGCCTCAACTTCAAAGGTTTCCTTGTTGGAGAAGGAAGTTTCACAACTAAAGAAGGTTACCGAAGATTTGAAAAACAGAAATAGGCGCAATAACTTACGCATTTATGGCCTTCCTGAAGGCCTTGAGGGTGACGATCCTGTTACGTACTTTGCATCTTTTCTACCACAGTTTTTAGATCTCCCACCTACGACTAAATTGAACATCCAGCGTGCTCATAGACTGGGCCCTCGTCTCTCATCGACATCTGCTCCTTCAAATCCTCGTGGGGTTATAATACTGTTTTTGCAGTTCACTGACCTTCTGTTGGTACTTAATGCTGCCAAATTGTAATTGTAATTGTAATGTGCATTTATCAAGCGCGTTATCACCAGCAGGTCTCTAAGCGCTACCAGAGGGACATAAAACCTAGTGAATGGTGAAAGCAGGGGTTAGATGATGCCCCCAGCTTCTAAAAAAAGTACTGTCTTCAGCTTCTTTCTAAAAGGGAGTAGGTACAGTTCCTTGCGTAAGTTTACCGGAAGACTATTCCACAGCCGAGGTATTGATGCTGAAAAGGCTCTTCCTCCAACTGAGGTCAAATTAAAACGAGGACAGACCATTAGGCAGGCCTCAGCAGACCGAAGCACCCTGCCAGGAACATAGTTAACGAGACGGTCTTTAATATAACTAGGGGCTTGGCCATACATGGCCTTGTGGGCAATGCAGAGACCTTTGAACTTTATTCTCTGCCTGACCGGGAGCCAATGTAGCTCGTGTAGTAGAGTAGTGGCATGGACTCGCCTTGGCTTTCTAAAAATTAATCTAGCCGCATCATTCAAAACAACCTGAAGTCTAGTCAACAGTTGTTGCGGCAGACCAATATACAGAGAATTGCCATAGTCCAGGCGCGACAGTATCATAGCAGAGACTGCCCGTCTGAGTGTAGCAAAGGTAAGAAGTGGGGCCAGTTTCCGCAGCTGCCTTAGCAGGCCAACACAGGTTCCCACCACTGCTGACACCTGTTGTGACATAGAAAGCTTGGCATCAATTTTGATGCCCAAACTTTCACGGCACCAGCCGGTTCCGGAAAAGGGCCAAATTCATGTGGCCAAAAAGATCATTCCAAGGATTGGATGCTGTGGTGACGGCCAGTACCTCAGTCTTGGCTGGGTTAATTTTAAGTGAGTTGGCCGTCATCCAATTAACCGTGAATTTTAGAATGTTTTGCATCCTCAAATGGGCCATCGGTGAGTTGTTAATCAAAGCCAAAAAGAACCTCTCATGGCTAGGTACCAAAGTATTTATCTCCCAAGATGTCTCTACATTGACTGCCAAACGCCGTAAGGAATTTTTGGATCTTCGTCCTGCTCTTCGCTCCTTGGGTGCACGATATGGCCTATTCCACACTTGCTTATTTAAGGTTACCTATCTCAATAAGACTTCTACCTTTGAAGACCCTGCTGACCTTCGCAGATTTATCCAGTCATGTTCTGCTACGTCGATGGAAACTACTCCTTCCTCCTCTGGAACTTGAGTTTTGTTTTCCTTTTATGGTCCTAATACATTGCAGTTATTGCTCTAACCTCCTTTCTTTTACAGGTCATCGTAATTTCTTCAGACTATATATATCTTTCTCATCTTTTCTATAATAACTCTGCTTTATGTTTCATTCTATGCTTCCCTTCTTCCTTCTCCTCTCTTTCATCTTTTTCTATTTATGTATCAGCCTCTCATTTTTCCACCTCGCCTTTCTTCCTTGTTGTATATCATTACTCTTCTTCCCTTCTTATTCTATACCTGATTATGTAACTCTATCACATCATTGTATGGAATTGTTTGTTCTCTTATTTCTCATATATTTCTTTGTCTCCATTTGCAGATATAATTTATTTTGTTAGATTTTATTCTTCCTCTACATGCCCGCTCCCGTTTGTATTTTCTCACATTGATGTCCTGGTGTGTTGTGTTGCTCCCCGTTGGGTGTGCTGTCTCCAATGTCCCTTGCCGCCTTTCGTTTTCTTCTTACCCCTTAAGGTACGTATTACAGTCGTCATTTTATTTTGACATGTACTGTCTTTTCTTGTTTTCCTCCCTCTTTCCCGCCTTCTTACTTCTCCTTTTTACTTCTACTCTTCGCACTGCTCTTTTCTATTTACCCATTGGATTTTCTATTTTCCTGTCCATCTTCTCTTTTGTCCTTTATTCCATTTGTTTATCGTTGCATATTTGTATTCTTTATATACTTCAAATATTGTTACATTCAGAGTTATTTCCTGGAATGTGAAAGGTTTTGTTAATCCAATCAAAAGACAGAGAATTTTATCCCATCTTGCCTCTTATAACCCTGACTTAGTTCTTTTGCAAGAAACCCACCTTACCGAAGCTGAGGCGTTAAAATTGAAGAAGGGATGGGTGGGCTCAGTTTTAGTCTCCCCTACCTCTAACAAGAAAAATGGGGTTGTGATTTTATGCCACAAGAAATTGAACTGTAAAGTTATGTCACAGGAAACAGATTCAGAAGGCAGATGGTTGTTGGCTCAATTGTTAATTAATAATATTTCGTTGACTGTTTTTAATATCTATGGCCCTACCCATCCTGATTGTTCCTTTTGGCCTTTAATTACACAGAAATGTATTCAATTCAGAGATGATCTTTTTATCTTAGGAGGCGATTGCAATCAAGTCATGGATCCTTTTCTTGACCGTCAGTCCCAGGTGCGCTTCACTCCTCATAAAACTCATAAACATTTTCTCGACACTATCTCCCAAACACACCTTGTGGACTCTTGGAGGCTTTCCCATCCCGATGCTCTTGATTTTTCTTTTTTTCTCCTCCTCATAATTCTCTTTCTCGTCTGGACTATATTTTTCTCTCTCAATCCTTATCTCAGAACTTGCTTTCCTCTTCTATCGAACCTATTGTCATCTCTGATCATGCCCCAATTGTAACCGATCTGGATTTACTCCCTCCACATCCCAGGTCTTCCCGCTGGCGTTTTAATAACTCCCTCCTTCTTGACCCTCTCTTCTCCTCCGCTTTCACTATCTTTACCAACAAATTCTTTGCCCTAAATAAAGACTCCGCTTCCTCACCTCATATTTTATGGGACTCCTTTAAGGCAACCGCAAGAGGTTTTATTATAGATTTTGTTTCAAAAAAGAAGAAGCGCTTTCTTCATCAACGTAAGACCACATTGGCGCATATTAAAGCTCTAGAGCATAAGTTCTATACTTCACCGGCAGACTCGGTCTTACCGGCTCTGGTGCGCGCTAAACTGGCCTTTAATAAATCTACGACTGACAATGCATCTTCAATTCTTCTGCGCACTAGTGCTCGCTATTACGGGGGTAGAAATAAAGCAGGAAAACTTTTGGCAAACTACCTCAAAGCCCGTAAAGAACGTACTTCGATTGATTCCATTTATTCTTCAGATGGCTCTCTCGTCCATAAAGATCAAGACATTCTTATCAAATTTAAAAACTTCTATAAAGACCTTTATACCCCAGAATCTCCTCCTTCTAGTTCTCTTATTCAGTCTTATCTTGACAAACTTCCAACGCCGTCTAATCTTCACCTTAACCTTTCTGACCTTGAAGCCCATCTATCCCTTAATGAATTATCCGCTGCATTATGCACTTTAAAGAAAGGGAAAACTCCTGGTCCGGATGGCTTCTCAGTCGAATTTTACTTACACTTTTCTAACCTATTACTTCCTAAACTATTAAACCTGTTTCACTCATTCTACCTTACCGGCAAGACGGAAGGTACTTTTCAAGAAGCCACTATTTGTCTTATGCACAAAGAAGGCCGAGACCCTATGTTCTGTAAAAACTACCGCCCAATTTCTTTGGTCAATGTAGATTATAAGCTCTTTGCCAAAACTCTTGCCTTACGTTTAGATCCGCTTATGCCTCATCTAGTGGGAAAAGAACAATGTGGCTTCGTCAAGGGTAGATTGACATCAGATAACTCCCGACTTTTTCTCAATGTCTTAAACAAAATCCTTTCTCTCTCTACATCTCTGGCGGCCATTATAGTCGATGCAGAAAAAGCATTTGATAGAGTTGACTGGTCCTTCCTTTTCGCATCCCTAAAATGGCATGGTTTTGTCCTCACTTTATTTCACTTATTTCTTTATTATACTCAGCTCCCAGAGCCTCTGTATTGGTTAATGGCTGTATCTCTTCCTATTTTCCTCTCCAGCGCGGAGTCCGTCAAGGCTGTCCTCTTTCTCCTCTTCTCTTTATCTTAGCTCTTGAGCCCTTCTTATCCTCAATACGCAATAATGACTCTTTATCTGGCTTCCCTTACGGTGACCAACATCTAAAGCTCTCAGCTTACGCAGATGACATCCTGCTTTTTGTCTCCGTTCCCGAAATCTCTATTCCTTCTCTATTACATGAATTTGCTTCCTTCTCTCTTGTCTCTGGTTATAAAATCAATTCAGATAAAACAGAAATTCTCCCCCTTACCAAATGTTGTCTTCCTCAGTCTTTTTCTACCACTGGATTTGCATGGAACAGCTCTAAAATAAAATATTTAGGTGTATGGTTCTCGAACTCCATCACCGCTACTGTTAAATTGAATATGAAGGCGGTTTTCTCTCGGATTGATAATTTACTTTCCTCTTGGAATCCTTTGTTTCTCTCTTGGTGGGGTCGATTGGATTCCATTAAGATGATGATCTCCCTATTCTAATTTACTCTCTTTCCATGCTTCCCGTCCATATTCCAGTCTCCTATTTTAAACGTATAGATTCTCGCCTTTCTAAATTCCTCTGGAACAATAAAAAGCCAGGATCTCCTTATCCTTTCTTCGTAAGACAAAATCTAATGGAGGTGTGAACTTTCCTGACTTTCGCCTTTTCCATAAATCATTTTGTCTCCGTCAGGCCTCAAGATGGCTTCTTTCCAACCTCTCTTCTTTCACTCCCCTTTGGCTTACTATTGAGCGTACCCTATTATTACCATTCACCCTAAGGGAAGTTTTGGCCTTCTCTGCTAAATCTCCTCATATTTCTATGCCTTTATTCAAACATACTTATACCTTACTAAGACCCTTGACACAACCGGATTGCATTTCAAGAGAATCCTTTTTAGAATCTCCAATTTGGCATAACTCCATTATTACTATTAATAACAGATCCATCTTCTGGAAATCTTGGAGATCAAAAGGCATAATTTGGGTTAAACATCTTTTTGATGGCTCATCTCCGTGCTCTTTCCCCCAATTTCAAGCTTCATTTCATTGTCCTCGCTCCTTCCTACAGAAATTCACCACTCTGATGTCGGTCATTCTTGACACTTTCTATTCTCTCCCCTCTTCTCCTCCTCCTTCTACTTTAAACTCTCTTCATACGATCCTTCTATCCCTACCTAAAGCTTCTCTCATTTATAAATATTATTCAGCTCCTAATCCAGATCGTACTAAAACTAAATTGGAACTTTCGTGGGAAGCTGACCTGGGTTGTGAATGGTCTATCATCTTCTGGGACAAACTTTGGTCCCGCTCTCTCAAAATCTCTCGCTCTGCCTCTCTCACTCAATCTATGTTTTTCCTCTATCACAGACTTTATTTTACCCCTATATCTATTGCTAAATTTTCCCACTCCACTGATACTAACTGCTGGACCTGTGGTGCTTCTACTGCTGATCTTTTACATCTTCTCTTTCTTTGCCCTTCGGTCTCTCTTTTTTGGGGAAAAGTCTGGTCCTATATTTCCCGTATTTTCACCATTACCACCCCTTATTCTCTCCCTCTTCTTTTCTCCGGTAGTCTATATGACTCCTTAAATCTTCCCCCCTACACACATGGTCTTTTCGACCTTATGCTTGCACTAGCCTTTCAACACATCACTCTTAACTGGAAAACCCTTACAAAGCTTTCTCTTCAGCACTGGTGGAATAGTCTCTGCCACTTCCATCGTCTTGATATTGCTTTTGCCTCCTCCTGCAGACCAAAAGCTAATAGAGACCTTTTTGGTTACCCCTGACTCAATACTTGGATAATCTTGTTTTAGCAGATAATTCTCGTTCCCATTCTGAAAATTTTAAACCTCCTTGAATGTACATTTTCTCTGGTTATTGTTCCTTACCTTTCTTGGTTTATTGTATTTATTAAGTATACTAATAATACTACTTGCATTCCTATGTAAATATGCATTATTTTATTTAATTTTGTCAAATTGCAAAATATCCTCTTCCCCCCTCTCCCCTTCTCCCTTCCCTCCCTTTCCTTTATTCCTTGTAAAACCAAAAATAGCTTTCTTCTTTGGTTCTTAATCTAGCCACTTTTTTGATATTCTTCTTTCAGTATGTTTATTCTGTATTGCTGATCTATGCATTTCTTATAATTCTTTAATAAAGCTTTTAAACACACAAAAAAAAATTGATTGGGCTGCATTGCGATTATTCAGATTGTGGCATAAATCAATACACTTTAAAGTCACATTTATCACTCTTGCATGCCAGAGTACACCGCCAAGTCACGTTAGTTTCACTACCCACTATTATGGAGGTCAATGATTGTTTATTTGTCATTTAGAAACTCATTATTTTGTTATGAATAGAAACTTATTTCTGTTATCCAAGACTAATTAGTTTTCACGTAGGGACCTCTGTCTTCTTAAAACACTAACAAGTAGGTATGAAACTTCACAAGCTTATTATATACCTTTAATAAAGGGAGCAAAAACAACTGAACAAGGCTTGACATCGAGTGTCTCATTTGAGTGAGGCTAAATTAGAAGCTGAGCACTGAGTTTCCATCACTTCACATTAACCCATCAGACTCACAGCCAGGATGCCGCAAATGAATCAGTGCAGTGCCTGTGTTCAATTGTAGTCTCTTTCTCTCTCCTGGCTTCCAGTCTGAATTGCTATGCCATCTTCAAGGATCACCATTGGGTGATGTCTTTTTATGTGCACGGCACCTCCACACTCATAAACTAACTATTATAATGCAGTTTTGTGAATACTGAAAAAGCATAAACTTACACAAACTTGTATGATTACCTTTGTGAATAAGGCCCTTACTGGATAGCTTCCAGTTTCAAATTCCTCCTCACGTACAGACCATTTTAAATTTCTAAATCTGACATGTTGTTTTTTTACTGATATATTCTTTATTATTCTGTTAAAACAATTAAATTAACCAACCAGTTGTGGACCCCCTGAGTAGGTGTCACTGAGCCCCAGGCATGGACCCCATGTTAAGAATTGTTAAATTAGTACATTCCAGGAGTGTCTCCACACCCTGGGGTCCATCATAACCGAATCTGCTGCTCATCTCTCCAGATGGACCCCATACAATTTGCATAGCAGGATTTCTGCAGTTCCACCAGATTTCACTTGAGTAGTCTCCACTTTCTCCCAGCCACCCAGACATCTGTTTGTGTTCTTCTGTTCAAGGGGCCTCCTTGCCACCTCATCCAGCTAGCTGGAGTTTGCACCAGGCACTGAAGTGGATAGTAATGTCCTTCCTTGCCTTTCCTATTATTCCGGATCCTCTAAGATGATATTTCCAGCACCAGTGAGGGCCGGCCTGGATATCTCAATGGCATATCCTTGATGGAAGCTTCAGCCTGCATGCACACACAGACTTTGGGCTTGAGCCCCTTTTTAGATTTAGATTTACACTTTTTGCCAGCAAGGCTCTTCTGGTCACATGAAAGATCCACATTTGATGGGAGGAATGTGCGAATGAATTCCGAGACCAGTTTTTTGAGCCCTTTACCCATAGTTCACAATTACTTTTTCTGCCAATAGTACGAATCAGAGCTGTAGTACTAGGATCATGTAGGATTTCTGGGGCTGAGCGGCCATTGATTTGTAGTTTGTCTACAATGTGTCCATTTTCATGCACGTCATCATTATGCCCCTCATTTTTGTCAACTTTGATTATCATTCAAAAGCTGCCCAAAGACATTTTTCATGTCCCTGTTTGTTTGACTTCTTACTAGATTACTCACATGGTGTTATACTTTAACTTTTTGTTATTTTGCTGTAGCAGTTTCTAATATGCTAATTTAATTTGCTAAATATATTGTCATATATACATGTTTGCCTTTTGGTCTTAAAGTGCCACTATGCAAAAAGGGCTTCTAATCTTGACGTGACTTCATTATATTTACAGTAATGGAGAATTTCGCGGGGGGGTCCACCCTTTTTGTTTGAGGATTTTCATTTCTGTCTTGAAATCAGCACAGGAAGGCTATTACAGTTTGAATGTTCCTGTGCAGTGCCTGAGTCCCAAAATGGTCAGTAGGTGTTTTGGGAGTGGTTTTGTGGTAATAACTCATTGACTGCACATGGAGAATGGGAATATAAGTTGAAGTGGCTTGAAAAAAAGGGTGAGCTGCATTGGGGTCTGGCATCTAACTATACTGAATAGAGCCTTACTTTTCAGAGAAAACCAGGTGCTTTGATGTACAATTGAGGAAATACGTTTGTTCTAGTGAAACACACATATGGTGGAGGTGCTAAAATGATTTCCTTATTGAAGGGTATGAAGAATTGATGTGGGAATCCGGTGGGAAGACTACTATTATTGGCATTTTGTTTATAAGTAGTATATAAGATGAGCCTTTGGATGAGGGGAGGTGGATTTCAAGGCTATTGGCAGCAAGAATTTCAACATTGCAGAGTAATTAGTCAATGCAATAAAGGATGACCCCTGCACTTAACAAAACAGACCCATAGGTTCCAAGCAGAGGGTGAATGTCCATAACAACCAGGCAAGTTGCATAGCTCAGATAAGATGAGTAGGCTGTGTCTGAGGCATGATATTGCATGATTCCAAGCTGAGTTCACCTTTGGTAAGTGTATGCCAATCTACTGGTGGAATGTGAATGGGAGTGTAGCGCATTGGGTTCTGCCCGTTTAGTTTCCCAGGATATTTTGCATTTGACTCCCGTTTTTTGGACTTTTACTGTGATTGAGTTGAACTACCTGAATCACACTGATGGTAAATTTACTGTAATTGGACCAAACATGTTAACCGCCAGTGCCTGCCTTTTAACATAAGGATGCTGCTGCTTCTAGGGTAGGAGGCTCTGGGCTGGTTATACATCAATATGGGAGCACAAGCCTATGCACATGTTGGCAGGCTGCATGTGTGAGATTACTGCTGTGTGCAGTCTGGTGTCTGCGCACAGGGAGCTGTCACAGAAGCGGCTATGCAATGATTGATATTGACCTAGGCTAGTGCTTACTAAGGTCTGTGGTGTTTCACTGCATTACACATTGTAGGCAACATGTGCCCTAAAGTACAGTTTTGAGCTATTTGGGCCTACAGAGTCCAGTGAGGTAACAAACTGAAGGAAGACATGCACCCCAAGTGTAAATGTCCAGTTCCCAACACTCCACATGCACACCTTATGGTACTTCATGATTTGATATATTTATCTGGCTCAGGTCATAATCAGATTCCAGGATTTTGCCCCCTCCCCCTCTGTAGGAAAGTAGGATCTGCTTCTTATGGTTACCCCCACTTTTTGCTTGATGTTACACTGTTTTTGACTAGTCTGACTGGGATCCTGCTAATCAGGACCCCAGTCTATCTGCTTTCTCCTTAAGACATGTACTTGGGTACACTCCATATTGGATACTGGGGTACCCTTGTCAGTCCCTAGTATATGGTACACATGTACCCAGGGCATAGGTACCCCAGAGGCCTCCCATGGGCTGAAGCATGTATTATGCCACCCATGAGAGGCCATGCAAATGGAATTACAGGCCTGCCATTGCAGCCTGTGTAAGATGGTGCATGCACCACTTACTTTAGATATAGGTTTACTATATCTATAGGTCACTGCACTTAAAACCTATAAGTCACCCTTATAGCAGGCCTTGACAGTCCTGAAGGCAGGGTGCTGGGTTTTTTGTGAGAGGGTGCCCCTGCATGAGCAGAGCACCCCTGTAGCCTTCGGAGACCATTCTCCCGGGTTGTCGGTCACGCAGCCAGACATATAGGTAGAGGTGCATTATATGCTCGCGTAAAATGCTATTTGGAAAACGGCTGCAACAAACCATGTCGTGTTTGGTATCAAACACCATGGAATCATACATCCACACTGGTAACAGGTGTGGGAGGTATGATTCCACCCTGCAAGCAAGCTTCATGGGGTCTCTGGTCTTCCCGGTACCAGCCTTCTAGGCCCGGATAGCACAAAATGGTTGCTGCCGACCAGAGACACATTTCTGCCCTCCTGCGGCTGAGCCAAGCTCGAGCAGAGGAACTGTGTAAAAAGCTAATTCACTGGAATAAAGGAGGAAGCCCAGACCTCTGAAGCCAACATAGGAGAGGGAAGGATCAAGCAGCTGTGTCAGCTAAGGGTCGAGCTGAGGCTCTCAAGTGAGCTATTATCCGATACAAGTAAAAGTCACCATTTTGGATTGCCCCAAATGCTGTGCAGTAGGGTTGGGAAAGGAGTGGTGGGATGAGGTGGCATCCTAGGATTGGTAAGGGATGCCTGGCCTCTGAAAGTTTCCACCCCCACAGAAAAACTCCTGCACATTGCAGAAACAGTTGCGAAGACCTAGGAGCAATGACAGCAAAAGGATCCCCAACTGGAAACAGAAGCTACTTGATGCCTTGCAAGGGTGGATAAGGGAATTTTACTCCAACTGACACTAAGGACTAGGATCCCTTATGTCCCTGTCAAGCAGCTGGGAGATAGGACGTGCTGGGTGAACCCTGGATGGTTCCATAAAGACTTTTGTTGACTGGCCTTGGACTCCATTGCTAACATGGTGCCTTTCTAGAAGCCTGGATGCTCTGGGGCCTAAAGTATGCTCCCTAAAATAACGTGCCCCTTTAGAGGGCAGGTGGCTTAAGAAAATGCTCCACCAGGATCAAAACAAGCCAAAGATCATCCAAATTAACCCTATTGGCCAGAGATGTTCTCTTTAAAAGTTTGTTGTTTTTAAACAAACAAAAGGAAAAATGGGTGCATACTGTTCCACTGCAAAGATTCAAAAATCCCCAGGGTGAGCTGGGGCCCGGTGGTTGATGCAATGTGGACTTGTTATCATAATCTATTATTCAACTTCAGGGAAGGGAGTTTGTGGCCCCCCTCCCCCCAAACAGGACTGCATCCAGTAGCCCCCATCTCCCTGGGGGCTGGTGCACAAAGAAGACGTATCCGGGGCCTGCTACGAGTCCAAACTGTCCCATGGACACATCCCACGGGACACACTCAGAGTCAAAAAGAAGATATCTCCGTAACTCTGAATGCGGGGAGCAAGGAATACACAGCACAGCAGCAACCCGAACATCTTGCGGGTGGGAGAATCCACATGCTGGCACCAATACTGGCATAGGATGTTGTTGCTTAGGCGGGAAAGTGGCTTGGAAGCACAGGAGTGGGCTCGCTGCACTGACATTGGAAAAACTAAAAAAAGGAACAAAGGGTAACAGTGCCATGGGTAGGACCTGGACACCCAAATTTAAAAAAAAATCAAAATGAAAAAAGAATACCACAACTCAAGGCCGCAAAAGGAATTAACGAGTTCAGCAAGTCACTCATGTCTTATTCAAGATACGGGCCAAAAGGAGTGCCCATAATGGCTGCAAAGGCTAATTTGAATATTCCTTTTGCTTGTGGTGGCCCCATGATGGTCATGGGCCTCCCCAACAATTGGTAGGGAGTATTTGGGAGGCTGCAGAGGACAGCAACACTCCCCAGTGCTTTGAAAAAAAAGTAGTCATCCTGACCCTTGGAGAGGGTTGTTTCAAGCACTTCTGGAGGTGCAGTTTTTGGTTTTGTACTGCTGGGACTCATTTTGGGTGGTTCTATGGTTGTATTTTCTGGCCTGGAAATTTTGAAAGGAAGACTATGGCACATATCTTGAATGAATTTTTAAGTAATAAATGCTATTGATTATCAGTGCTCCACATACTGATTTTAGTGATGCTAGAAGGTTGAAACATGGCATGTGCTTGCTTTTACTAATGTGCTGATACTCCGACAAAGCCAATAGGCCTGTGTTATATAGTAAAACCCCCTAGTAATGTGTTGTTGCGTCTGAAGTATGTATGGGATCTTGTAATTATGAGGTTCAGGCCCCACTAGGAAGTGATGTGATAGGGTGTCACCAAAGATATTTCCATCTACCTGACGTATACATTTGTAATTTAATGTGTAGTATTTAGTAGTGTGTGTAATAAAAGTAGTTTTCCATTTTCAAAGAAAAAGCTTTGACTGGACAATAATTTCTTTAGTGGAGTTTGTTTGTGTGCCAGCAATTTGGGATTGCTAGTCCGTGCAACCTCCACTGAGCAGGCCCTGGACTACTCTGCTTCGCTATCCTGAGAGAGTTAAGTGCAACAATAGGTTGCTTGGTTCCCAGTAAAGAGTCAATAGCGGACTTATTACTTGTGAAGGACTCACATCCTTTGCAATTACCCAATTTCTTACGGGCCGTGATTCTGTTTGGCAAATAAGTTGATTAATATAACGAAGCAAGAAAAATATAAGGGACACCTGCTCAAACAGGTAGGAGGTGAACCAAAGTGAGGAATCAATGTCATCTGGTGAGGTGATAAGACAAGCAATAAGAGGGAATCTAGAATTAGCTGGTACATTAGTGCAGATTTTGATTAAGAAAATCATAGCAAAATTATGCATTCTGCAAGATAAAATCCTGATGAGCTCTCAGCAGCTGAATAGGATGATTGTGTTAGTCACTGTGTGAAAGGCTGAAAGGCTTCACAGTTGTTGAGGGCTAAGGTGCTTGCTTTGAATGTTTGAATAAGTGCCTCTAAAGTGTTTTGCAGAGTCTGTCTTAAGAGATGCGGAGGGCAAGCCTGTTCAAATATATCAAAGTACTTAATGTAGGAAGGGAGGAGGCAGTCACCAAGAATGAGATGGAATGCTGAAAGCATCTTGATACTGGGTATTTTATCTCTGTTCAATAGTTGTGGGTATGTTACACTATGTTCCAAATGTAGGTTAAGTGCTTTAGTATGGCAAAGGAAAGTAGATTTATGAATTTGAGTGTTGAAAACGTTATAACAGCGCAAAAGTGGCTTGTTAAGCACAGAAAGGGAAAGAGATTTCCCCAGTTCATGCTCATCTAAAGCCAGACAAAGAATTGAACCATCATGGTGATGTATGTAGGAAGTACAATCACACCAAATCATAAACAGGCACCAAACAATTGAACTCTCTTAGATGGTAAGGTCTTATTGAACTTGCATTGCTTCATATGTAATTTAAGATAACAACACTGGGGTTATTATGAACACTTAGGGCCTCATAAGGATGTCTGATGCGTTCTGACCGACATCCCTGGTTTGACTGACTAATTACAGTATAGGCGGTCGAAAGTCAAACCGGCCGGTCATTCCGGCTGGATTCCGACAGGCTCAAGGAGCCAGTCGGAACCACCGCGTACTCCCTTAAGTGCGGAGCTCTGCCATCAGGGATTACAATGTCGGTTTCCGACAAGCTTTTCCTGTCGGGCTTTATGACATGAAAAACCTGTCGGAAAGCGATTTAGGGGGCCTTGCTTCAGCGGCCTCCAGTTGTAGGCAATGGGGGCACCACAGGTGCCCCCTGTTGATCCCTGCACCATGTGGCAGGCACCGTGTGGTGCCTGCCATGCAGTGCAGGAATTATCAAAAACTCCCATTTCTTTATAGGAGCTTGTGCTGCGGCCAGTTTCCCACTGCAGCACTAGCTCCCATAGAAAAATGGGAGCTTGCAACCGCACCATGTGCGGTCGCCTCGTAATTGCAGGTTCGGGACCGCCGACCTACGTTCGGTCGTTTCCGCATCCACGGCGATGAATATACGCTATACGCTATTGCTACAAGTTTCTTTCAAACATGAATGCTGTGTCTCCATGATTCCAGATTTCTGCACATTTAGCAACTTCTAAATATTTTGTTTTTTTCTTCGATTTGATTTCTAGATTTACCTAAGGTCTGAGCCATCTGCACCTGCATTTACCCTCGTGTACTTCAGTTGAAACGAACAAAGTACTACCCAACTGTCACAGCATATTGGTGATGGGAGTGCGAACTAGTCCCTGTCAAATCAACTACTATCTGCACAACGATTTTTTGTAAAGTACACATATGTAACATTCCTGGGACACAAAAGTTTTCTGCTTCTGTGCTTCAGTGTTCCATTTTGAAAGCCTACTATTGATAAATACCTTTATTCTAGTTGTCATTTTTCTGACATTTCGTTGGCTCTAGGCAAATCCAATTGGACTAACCTGTGGCCTCCAGAGATGCACCACTGAGCTCCTTAATTATCTTCCTGGCTGCGAGTGTAAACTTGCTACTGTGCTTTCCTACATGTCTGTTAAGAGAGATTTCTCTGCCTGGAGGTTGCGAAGTGGATTGACGGCTGCGAGATCCAAAGACTGCAGTTCATTGTCCAGAATCTGGAAAGTATTTGTTGCTTCTTCACAATTTGTCTGGCTGTGCAAACGAGATGGTAATAATTTGCTCTGGTCATTCTTGCCTGTTCTGCTATAATTTAAAATCACAAAATCCCAACTCCAAATTTTTTCTGAGAGATATAATGTTATCATAAACAAAACATGACAATGATGAAGTGTCTTTGAAATCCACCTAGGCCATGTCCTGAACAATAACCCAACACCTTGCATCTCTCAGAGGCTTTTCCAATTTTGTAAACCTATCCAGTTCAAGTTCCCATTCACCTTTGGAGACAATCCTCTTGGAAGAGGAAAGTTCCATGGAAGAAACAAAAGCATATCAAAATGAAAATAGCCACCTTAAACATCTAATGACCTGATGTTGAGCATTTAGGGGCATATTAACAAGGAGGCGATAGACAATTATCGCCGCTTTAGCGCCCGTTTTCGGACGGAAAGCGGCGATAATTCTATCGCCTAATCAGCAAGGGCACGCTATCGCGTGAATCCCTGCACTATCGCCCTTTCCCCCAACGCCCATCCTTGCATCTCTAATGAGATGCAAAGTGGGCGTTACTGAGCGTACCCCAGATGGGCTACGTTGTAAATATCGCCGATGTGCACATCGCGATATTTACAAGGCAGCCCACAGGATTATAGCAGACGTTAGATTTTGGCGAAACGGCCGTTTCGCCAAAATCTAACGTCTGCTATAATCCCGACTTACCTATGTTAGCCATAGGAGGTGGATTCTGCTGATACGACCCTGTGGGTCGTATCAGCAAGATTATCGCCCTTTTGCAGGGAACATCGCTGGAAAACCAGCGATGTTCCCTGCAAAAGCGATGACTATCGCTATCTCTGGAATTTTTATCGCCCTGGAGTAATGCGTTGTTAATAACGCGCTACCAGGGCGATAAATGCCAGAGATAGCCAGCGATAATATAATTATCGCTAAGCACGGCCAGCGATAATTATCGCTGGCCGTTGTTAATATGCCCCTTGGTTCTTTGCACACTTCTGACCACCTAGAGCATTTTTCGATTTGAGCTTTTCTCTTCTTTGTGACCACCTGAACATATTTGATTATGTAGAGACATTGATCAATAATGTTCTTCAACTAATTTTGTTGGTGACTTTTTTGCTATAGAAATTGACTGAATCAGACTCTTCTCACAGGGCCTAACTTATATTCACATCCAATTACCTCCTCCACACGTGTGCTTCTGCACAGCTCACCAAAATCGAGGACCTCAATTATTTTTTCCACCATGTTCATACTCTCCATATTGCAGATTCCACTTTATTTATCTAGAACACGAAATTACTAAAATTATTCACAGATATACACAATGAGACACATGGAAAGAGAAGTATCCTAAGACTTTTTCTAAAATGTGCCAAATCTTTCCCGTTTTTAATTTGGATTTGAAGAGCATAGGGTCCATAGCCTCAGTTGTCCCCCTAACATACGATGCTCATCTTCAAAGGAAAGGGATCAACCATTTTCATTTTGCTTGTTTTTGAGGTGCCATCAGATTCTTACAATGCCACTGTCACTCCTTTGTATTTGAGACTTTGCTGTAGGTAAGGCTTTTATCTAAACACCCAAACGGAATTTAGTTCTGGCTGCAATTAGGGACATTGCAATTATGTGGCCTTCAATTAGATGTGCTAAACTCTGGTGGCAGCCACTGGATCTGTGTGATTCTGGATTTTCTGGCGGTGCCCATGTGATTTCAAAAGGGATCATACGTAAAGGCAGTAACAATCATTGATTCTAAATATAGCTCTTACAATTGATGTGCTTTCTTCTTTTCTAAAAGGTTTCTGATATTTGAAAATATGTTCATTATTATGATTGCAATGTTTAATATGGTCTATCATAATAAGGACGGCCAGTTCTAGCTCATCCTCAATCTGAATAGCAGGAAATTCATAAGAGTGCATTAATCCTTCTCTAAATCCTTAGTAACTCAAAAATATAGCTGGGTGCTATCTGCATGGTGATCGAATCTCATATTTTGTTCACCCAGAAGGTAAAGTACAGGTAGATTTTATATAGATGTTTAAAACTTGAAGGCACAAGAATGAGGAAGTTGATATTTGTTAAACCTCACTTGCAGACTTAATAAAGAACATCATCTATCTTCTGGTCAAGAGTGAGGGAAACCAGTTGTTATAAATTGCTGCTTCATCCTGCTACATCCTCAAAGACATTCAAATAAAAAAATTATCAGTTGTATAAAACGCACTGGACAGTTTGAGCATCTCCATTAAAGTTTTGAGTAGCTGTGGAGTGTGTTTCCATTTACTTAATCCATAATGCTGTGCCAACTGTTTTAAATCTGTTTTAAATCCCCATGTGTATAGTTGCCCAAATTGTGTCTATACTTTTTAAATCGCAGAATAATAGAGTGATAAATCTTTATATACCCTTTTATAATATTGGAACTGATGCACTTTATATTGTTTTTATATGGCTCGATTGCAATGATTTTAATTACTTGTGCAATAAAAATATCTATCTATCTATCTATCTATCTATCTATCTATCCATCCATCCATCCATCTATCTATCCATCCATCTATATATCTATCTATCTATTTACTTTACACTTCTGTGGAAGAATAGCCTCTTAGCCAGGCCTCTTCAAAGGCCCCTGATAAATAAATCCTACTTAACTCTGTTTCTTTATCAGTCACTAACTTTAACTGTTATGATTCACATAACACTGCTGTTCCCTTGTAGTTCAATGCTCTTAACTCCCCACTACACCAATTTTTGTGAAAAACCTTACATTGTCCAGGTGCACACCTGTTTTAAAGAGGCTGCTTTATCCATTATTTCTTAAAGTGGCTTAGTATACAGCTTAGTTATTTCATCCATCTTCCGAATCTGACCAAAGCCGTGTTTATATTATTCAAAAAGTTTTAATTTAATTTGTAATTACTTTTTGCCATATTATATTTATTCATTGTCATGGAGGGAGGCCGTAATCATACTGTGACCTCGCCGTTGCTGCACAATTACCTCTTTTAAAGAGAATATTGCTAGTCAGAAAGGAATTGAAAATTAGATCCTTGCTGTGTGGGATGGTCTAGACACATTGCACTGATACCATTGTATCTGGATAATATTTGGTTGATTTCCCAGCTGTGCTAATCTTGCAGTATACCCAGATGTTATAACCTCAGTAGTATATTTTTTGATTTCAAGTCGTATTTATTTTATAAATGAATTCATAATGATACAGTACAATGACAATAGTACATACCACAGATTGTCCACATAAGAAAGTGCCCATGAAAACAACCATTGGGTAGACATTGTGATGTTGCACTCATATTATTTATAAATATGCGCAAAGCAAAAAGAGGAAACGATGAAAGAAAGAAAGGATACGAGAAGAGAGGAAAAAGCAAGTATTAAGTACTATTAAAAACTATTAAAAACTCAGTGGCATATTTACAAGACCCTATCGCCATGGGAACGTCACTTTTGTGACGTTCCCGTGGCGATAGGACTCGCCTTATTACAAGGCAGCGTTAAGCCACTTAACGTGGCTTCACGCTGCCTTGTAAATAAGGCCCCCTTTCACGCTATGCTTAGCATGAAAGGGGTGGACAGTGGGTGTTGCGGTGGGTGTTTCACCGCAACACCGGTGGGTGTTCCACCGCAACACCCATCGATTTTGACGCTGCCCCCTATTTACAGGGGCAGCGTAAATAGGAGGCAGCGCCAAAATTAAGACCAGGGAAAACCTGGTCTTAACTTGGAGAAAAGAGGAGAAATGCTTTATTTCTCCTAGTTTTTGCTTTTTCCATATGTGCTGCCTTGTGCAGCACACATGGAAAAAGCAAAACGCCTTGGATTGTTTATGTTCAGGAAGGTGACCCTTCCTGCACATAAACAATCTTTAAAAAAATGACATTTTGTCACTTCCATGTGCAGCAGCACACAAAGAAGTGACAAAACAGCATTGCAAGGTGTTTATGTGCAGGAAGGGGGACCTTCCTGTACATAAACAATCTTCCCCTGCACGCAGACACCCTTGCTCTATATTGCAAGTGTGCCTGCGTTGGCGCTACATTGCTAAGTGTAGCGCCAGCGCAGGGGGAAATGCAGGGCTGCACCATATTCTTGTAAATATGGTGCAGTCCTGCGTTTCTGAAGTGGCGGAGCGTGTCGTTAAGCCAAGGAGACTAATGACATGCTCCACCACTTCTGTTGTAAATATACCCCTCAGCGTCTTGTACATTTAAGGAGAGTCGATTTTTTGCAGATAAAGATCCAGTTTGGACCATAGTAGGTGAGAGGATTAGCTATTAAAAGTGGCATTGTGTAATATATTATCTGCACTTCTGAAAAAACATACCATTGCTCACCATATACGGTATGAAATGTTATTGTAATTCTTGAAGCTGGAGAGTATAGTTTTAATACCTATAGTTAGCAGAATATCAATAAGAAAACAGTCACATGTAGTTAGAGAGTTAATCAAATGTGTATCAGAGCAAGTATGTGAGCCCAGAAAATGAGTTAAGGACAGTTTGACATTAACATTTTTAGATAATGTGGTTTTGAAGTCTTTCCCAAAAAAAGAATATACCTGCATTAAAATAGTAAATGTTCTAGGCCACCCACAGGTTGATTGCAATGCCAACAAGTATCCAAGGGCAAAAGTCCCAGTTGGGCACACTTTCAGGAGTCCTGTATGATCTGGAGGCAGTCCAAAAGTTGCACTGTGATAAAAGAGGGGACATTTCAATCACAGCAAAGAACTCCATATATTGTCCCTTTTATTGGAATGAATGAATTAAATATATTTAGAACATGCGTTGTCCCATGTTCATTGAATCTTATCAGTCTCCTGTTTGGAGATCTTTTGTAAGGTTTTATAGATTATTGATGCCGTTTGTGTCTTGGATACAGGATTCTGAAGAAAGATTAAACAATTTTAATGCCTCTTAGGGGCATATGTACAAGGGAAGTGATTGAGTGAAGTGTTAGCCTTCCTGGCTTAGCGCCTCACTACGCCTCATCAGAAACGCATGGCTGCACCATATTTATAACAATATGGTGCAGCCCTGCGTTTTCCCCTACGCTGGCGCTACACTTAGCAGCCTAGAACCAACGCATGCACCTTTGCACCATAGTGCAAGGGTGTCTGCGCGCAGTGGAAGATTGTTTAAGTGCAGGAAGGTCCCCCTTCCTGCACATAAACAATCTTTAAATGCAGTTGTGTAACTTCTATGTGTGCTGCTTAATGCAGCACATACAGAAGATGCAAACCATCATTTTGAAAAAATGATTGTTTATGTGCAGGAAGGGGATCTTCCTGTACATAATCAGTCATTGGCCTTTTGCTGTTTTCATGTGTGCTGCACAACGCAGCACACATAAACAGCAAAAACGAGGAGAAATGAAACATTTCTCCTTGTTGCGCTAGTGTAAGACCAGGTTTTCCCTGGACTTAATTGTGGTGCTGCCTCCTATTTACGCCACCCCTGTAAATAGGAGGCAGCGTCAGAATCAATGGGTGTTGCCGTGGAACGCCCACAGCAACACCCATTGCCCTCCCCTTTCACGCTAAGCATAGCGTGAAAGGGGGCCTTATTTCCAAGGCAGTGTTAAGCCATGTTAAGTGGCTTAACGCTGCTGCCTGCAACACGCAGCTCGCCTGCAACACGCCGGCCTCTCCAGGAACAATGTACTGTGATCAATGGGGCCTGAGGGGTACTAGTGCTCAACTGCGGGAGTCCAGGAGAGTACTCTCGTACTGACGATTCTTTTTAAGTTCTGTGTGTTACTTCCCCACTCCAACACCTATACAATCAGTTTTTCGATCCCTGACAGGGATCGCTGTTTTCTGCAGGAATTACTGTACAGATTCTAAGAGGAGTGAATGTATTTCGAGCACTAGATTTACGCTGTTCATTTGGTGCTGTTTCTAGTGCTGTTCTTGGGCCACCATACAGAGAAGGAAATGCCAGGAATCTTCCCTAGCTTAAAGCGGGGTCATTCCACCCCAATAGCTTGTGACCCACAGTACGGAGCTAACTGTGTTGTTGAGCATTCTGTTTCCTTTGTGTAATTGAGAAGATAACTGGAAAGTACTTAGGTGATTTCTGTCATTTTGGTTTGTGTTCTTCATTGAAAAGAGTACTATCTGAGAATGTACATATCTTGAAAAGCATATATTGTATTTGGGTCGTTTTGTTCTTGTTATTGTGTTATGCCTAATATAGCAACCTATTTTTCATATAATCCTGTGTGTAGTCTCTTCTTTTTGTGGTGTATTCACTGTGTTACTATGTCAGAGTGTTGCGCAAATGGTTTAAAGTGTTGCAGTTAGACCTGGCTTCCTTGGCGCGGTCTCCCTTGTGTTTTTGCCTCTACCTCCTGTATTTTTGACTGTATTCTGGACTTTATTTTTGCTGGTTTGTGTACACTTTACCACTGCTGAACGGTGCTAAAGTGCAGTTGTTCCCTGTGTAAATTGTGATTGTGATTGGTTATCCATGATTGGCATAATTGATTTACTGGTACGTAGCTTGTAAAGTGCATCATGTGTGCCCAGGGCCTGTAAATCAAATGCTACTAGTGGGCCTGCAGCACTGGTTGTGCCACCCACATGAGTAGCCCTGTAAACATGTCTCTGACCTGCCATTGCAGTGACTGTAAGTGCAGTTTTAAACAGCCATGTCAACCTGCCAAATGCACCCACTTTCCAGGCCAACACCTTCCCTTTCTCTACATGTAAGACTCCCCTAAGGTAGACCCAAGGTAGGCCCATTTGCAGGGTGCAGTGTATGTGAAAAGTAGGACATGTACTGGTGTGTTATACATGTCCTGATAGTGAAATGCTGCCAATTTCATTTTTCACCATTGAAAGGCCTAGCTCTTCATAGTTTATCACTGGAGCAGCTTTGTAATATTTTACAAGTAAAACTTTCAATTGGGAAGAGATAGAGGTTTGGAGTTTGGGCTCCCTGAACTCAGAATTTAAAAATACATCTTTTAGCGAAGTTGGGTTTCAAATTGTGTGTTTGAAAATGCCACTTTTAGAAAGTGAACATTTTTCTTGCTTTAACATACTGTGTTTCTACCTACCTGTGGAATCAACGTCTGGTTTAGACTGAAAGGGGCTGTTTGTGCATTCACTCTAGACATTCACACAAAGGGAACTGAGGTGTGCCCCAAGAAGAAGAGCTGAAGAGCTGTCAGGAGGAGTACTGCCCCTTTGTTGTGTGTTGGTTTGCTGGGTTTGCCTGCAGTTGCTGATTCTGTCTTCCGCCAGTGAAAGGACTGGACTGTCTTTCTATCCTGCTTGTCAAAGGTTCTCCAAGGGCTTGTGTGTGCTTGCCTCCGGTATCCATAGAGATCCCTGGATATCCAGGATCTGTTACTACCAACTGACTTGGGTGCTCTAAGTGACAAGAGGGTGCCAATCGTGATCGAGTGCTAAGTGTGATTTTTTTCTGCAAGCCCTACTCATACTCACTGCACTGAGCTGCCTTGTTGCCTTGTGGTTTCCCCCAGTGCTCCCGCTCTACAACCAGCACTCTTGCTCTAAAACCAGTGCTCCTGTTTCTACAGCTAGCAAGGACGAGCACCGGGCATTGTTGGTGCCGATTGCGAACATTGCGGGAGGTCTCTGCAGTACTACCGAGTGTGAGCCAGTGTCTGACGAGAAAGAGGATCCACGCACAAGAGTCCCTGACAGAGACCCTTGCCTGCGGTCGCCCCTGCTGCCCTCTATAGCTGCAAGATACTGTGATACAAGTACCCGCACGGTCCCAGCCGAGGGCATCCTGCTTGCCACCCCATATTCCACGAGACTTACTTGTGATTCCTAGGCAGAGCAGTTCCGAATATCCCCATCCTCGGAAGCGAGATGCCTGCTAGGTGGGACGGAGAAGCCTGGAACAGTACCTTAAACTCCTCTGAAGGGAGTGTCCGCACTTTATGATCCGATCTATAAATCTGTGGTGGCACATCGCCTGCTGTTCAAATGTGCTGGCACTGCTAGCAAAGCTTACTACAATATTTGGGGAAGAGCCGCTTTTCCTTTTCTTCGAACCCAGGTGGTTCTAACGTTTTTCTTTTGCGCTTCATGCACCAAATCCCCAGATACCGCAATTGCTTTGTTAGCTTCAAGTGTCATCATTCATTATTCATGCCATGGGGAGTGTTTATGTAACCATAATTACAACAAAAGCATCCTGATTGAAACAAGTGACATCCATCTATACTTATGTATGTTGATTTTTTGTCCTTTTGGTCTTGTCTTGTTTAGATAAAGAATGATTATTTTTCTAAACTGGTGTGGTGTCCATTTGTAGTATTTTCACTGCATTACTCTGTGTGTTCTGTACAAATACTTTACACATTGCCTCTGAGATACGCCGGACTGCTCGTGCCAAGATACCAAGGGGGTGAGCAAGAGTTATCTGGGTGTGTAACTCCCTTATCCTGACTGGAAAGAAGGGTCTCTATTTGGACAGGGTACATACCACTGCCAACTTGAGACCCCCATTTCTAACACTGGTGGTCAGCGGTGAGGATAGGACTTGTGTTTGTACTTGACATACAGTGATTAGTGTACACTACTGCATAGTGCAGACCATTACACAACCACATACTTTTAAAAATATTTTTCCTATTTTTGTGACAACCCTTGAAGTTCAGTTCAGTTCAGTTTAATCTTTATTCGACTATCAAAGATAGCCATAAAAGAACAATCATTATAAAATCTTATATACAATACAGACAAAATGTAAGATAAAACCATTACATCTTATATAACTTTACCATGATATTCACGTATTAGTTTATTTTATTTATACTTTATTTATTTATTAAATTTATAAGGCGCAACAGCTACCCGAAAAGGGTTTCCCGGCGCCATGGCAGATCAGAGACTATGATGAAACGGCTTACAGGTTATTGGTTAAAGACCCAAGTCTTCAATGATTTGCGAAATTGGACGTACTCTGTTTCATTTCGAAGAGCTATGGGCAGGGACCTAGATATGCAAATGACCTTCCGCTCATCCGAGATAGTCTAATTTTAGGAACGAAGAACTTCCCCTGAAGTGGATGAGCGGAGATTTTGAGGAGGGACATATGGGCGGACTAGAGATTGCAAGTACTGAGGGGCAACCCCTATTTTGATTTTAAACATGTAGCTCAGGGCTTTGAACTTGATTCGGTTCTCCACCCTGAGCCAATGCAAATCTCATAGATGGCCAGAGATAGAAGTGGCTCTAGGAACCCGGCAAAGTAACCTTGCAGCGGAGTTCTGGACCATCTGCAGCCTACGAGTCACCTCCTTATTTGAGGTAGAGAACATTTCCGTAGTCCAGCCTTGAGGTGATCAATGCCTGGACTACCGTTCTCTGAGTGGACTCTGGTAGCATCCAGATGATCTTTTTTAGCCACTTTAGGATGGTAAAACATGTGGCAGCTACCTTGACAGCTTGATGATGCATACTGAGCGAGTCATCAACGATGACGCCCAAGTTGCGAACTTGGCAGGAAGGTAAAGGAAGTGCACCCATCTCACAGGGCCAGTGTTGAGGGCCCCAGAGATCCTTATTTTTCCCAAGTATCAAAACCTCGGTTTTCTCACCGTTGAGTATGAGGTAATTCGATTGCATCCATGATGCGATTTTGCTCAGGCCCAACTGAAGGGGTGATGGCCCAGCCGTGCTCTTCATGGAGAGAGAGAAGATGATCTGGGAGTCGTCTGCATAAGAGAACAGGGTCAGCCCAGCATCTTCCGCAACATCAGCTAAAGGTCTGACGTATAGGTTGAATAGCCAAGAGCTAAGAATGGAGCCCTGAGGTACCCCATAGGGTGATGAGTGAATGTCGGAACTAGCTGTGGGGGAAAAGTGTGATTTGTAAGAAAAGAAGTGAGCCAGTTCAAAGCTAAGCCACAGATGCCTAAAGATCTTAAAGTTTTAAGTAACACAGTGTGAGACACTGTGTCAAATGCTGCACCTAAATCCAGCAAAATGAGGGCCACTGTGTCTCCCGCATCCAGATAACAGCGCATTCTTTCCGTTACCCCCAACAGGGTAGTTTCTGTTGAGAAGCCAGCTCTGAAGCCCTATTGAGAGGGGTGAAGAAACCCTTGGGTTTCTACAAACAAAGAGAGCTGTGCGTGGACATGTTTCTCTAAGATTTTAGAAAAGGCCGGCAGCAGCAAGATGGGCCGATAGTTGGAGGATAAATCGGGGTCAGCATTGGCCTTTTTGAGGAGAGGGAGTACCATAGCATGTTTCCAGTCAGGCGGGATAATGGCTTCCTGCAAAGAGGCATTCAAAAGGTCCATAACAACAAGCAGAGATGGCGGCTCCAGCTGCTGGAGCATGGAGATGGGCAGAGGATCCCTAGGTGATCCTGATTTAATACTATCTAAGAGTTTTTAAAGGTAGCTGCGTTTAACAAGGGCCATGTGTCCAAATGGTTAGAAGGTATGTTGGGCGCCCTATCCTGATCAGAAGGCATATTGTCCGCAGAGGATGGTGCAGATGTTACTAGAGGGAGAGGGTGGTTATCACACTGCACACGCACTATGTCCAAATATATTTTCTCAACCTTCTGGACAAAAAAAGAGGCCAGATCCTCACATTGCTGTTTATTGAGTGAAGGGGGCCTAGATTGTGTTTTGGAACCTGCGAGCTCCTTAAGCATACTAAATAGTGTTTTTGAGCAGTTCAGGGCTTTAGAGATGGTAGATGAAACATATTCAGCACGGGCTGTCCTGCAAAGATTATGGTACATTTTTTGGGCTGTTTTATAACTATTTTTAGATTCGGGGGTATAATTCCTTCTCCACCTGCATTCCATTACTTTGCATTTGGCCTTCTCTGTTTTCAGAGTTTCAGTGAACCAGGGTGCAGGGGGCCGATGATTATTAACCCTTTTTTTTTAAAGAGGTAGACAGATATCAATGACATTGAGAAGCCATTTCTGCACCGAAGTAGAAAGCGTGTTCACCATTTGTTTAGAAATGGGCATGTGGGAGCACAAAATCTTGTTTAAAGCGGTAGCGTCTAGTTTTTTCCAATCCCTAGTTAAAGTTCCTGAGACAGAAGTAGTAGGTGCAGAATTCTCAGGGGGTTTCAGACAGAACTTAGTGATAAAATGATCAGACCAGCATATAGGGAGTGCCGGGGAACAGTAAATACCGGAGAGACTGGAGAAAATAGGGTCCAGCAAATGGCCCGCCTCGTGCGTGGAGCCAGAGTTAAGTAGGCTAACATTTAATGCTGCCAAATCAGAAATAAGATTAGTGCTAATTTTACATGTCAGATCCTCTAAATGTAAATTAAAGTCACCCAAAATTGAGAAATTGGCTGTATTCATAATCAGAGGAGTTATCAGGTCAGGGAAAGAAGATGCCCAGGGTGCAGATGGTCCAGGAGGACAATATACGAGCATACCAGAGAAGGTGAATTTTGGGGTCAGGGCCAGCTTAAATAGGGCTGCCTCACAATTCGGAAACGATAAATTTTCAATTTTGCATTGGTAGTCCTTTTTAAAAATAAAGGCAATACCCCAGCCAATCTTAGAAACTCTATCTTTCCTAACTATTGCATAGTTAGATGGTAGGGCAGCAGCAACATCAGGGCCAGAACTCTCATGGAGCCAAGTCTCCGTAAGAAAAACGGCGTCTGGTTGTTCATTGACCAATAGATCAAACATATCGAATTTATGCTTAGGGAAAGAGCGGCAATTTGTGTTGAGAAAGGAAAATTCCTTGTTAAGTGGGGTTGCCTGATTAGTATTGTTAATTTTGTTGCCCTTGAAAATATTTGTGTGACCTTGAGTAGTCTCTAGAGAGAAACCGCAAGTAGAACATTTTTCCACCATGTTTCCTGAATGTAGCCGGGTACACTCGGGGAGCAAAGGATTGCAATAGGCCCTTAATTGGTTAGAGGAGTATTGGAGTCTAGAAGCTCTCTTTGAGCCTGAGGTCATGGCCGCCTGATTTCTGTCTTTAAGTTGCGATTCTATATTCCTGACTTCTTGTGTGCGGTAAGGTGTCTTGATATTTTGTTCTAATGGCAGTTTAAGACCGCATGGGCAAACTAGGCTATTTCCAAAAGCCGCTAAACGCACACAATGAGGGTCAGCTCCCTTTTGGTAAAGGTTAAGTAGATCCTCTTTGGAGTAGTGCTGATGGCACAAGGGGGGAGGACCAGGGATTCTGGCCTTAGGCCCAGGCGCGGACGGGCGCAGACGGGCTTGCCTTAGGCGCGCCTTTGGCGCACCAGGGGTGCGCCCGCTGCGCGCGTCCGCTGCGCGTCCGTAGCATCGGCCTCTAAATAGTCCCCGCCTGCCGCCTTGCGTGTGACGAAGCAGGGGGTGTGTCGCGCTATGCAGGTCCGCCCTCCACACAATCAGCAACAGCTGCGGTGGACCGGGGTCGGTGCATGCAGGCACGTAAGTGAGAATTAAAAACAGAGTGCGGCAGAAAGTAAAAAATGAAAATAAACTTAGGTTTCTTTAAAAAGCGCTGCCCAACGTGCTAATCGCGACTTACAGGCATCCGCTGCACGTCCGTGGCATCGGCCTCTAAGTAGTCCCCGCCTGCCGCCATGCGTGTGACGAAGCAGGGGGTGTGTTGCGCTATGCAGGTCCGCCCTCCACACAATCAGCAACAGCTGCGGTGGACCGGGGTCGGAGCGTGCAGGCGCGTAAGTGAGAATTAAAAACAGAGTGTGGCAGAAAGTAAAAAATGAAAATAAACGTAGGTTTCTTTAAAAAGCGCTGCCCAACATGCTAATCGTGACTTACAGGCATCCGCTGCGCGTCCGTGGCATATTTATGTTTTGCACTTGAAATAATCGATTACAAATAATAAAACCTATAAAAACTCATAACAACTCCATACTGCTAAAAACTCAGGGCTTTTCTCATATTTATTGCCTTCAAAATGAACAGGGCAACACTATAACAGGTTAGGGGATCACCCAGTGTCATCAGGAATTTCATGGCCACTCTATATGACCTGATATTAGGTGTAATAAAAAGTGGCTTTAAATAAAAACGTCTAAAATTCTTATAAAATTTGCAATGCAGCAAAAAGTGCAACGTGCTTTGTTTAGTTAAATTGTCACATGGGCATAAATGATCTTCCGGCGGATGAGACCGCATTGTAGGGAAAGCTACAAGGTAATGAGCAATGCCACATCTTAATCTGATAAGAACAAAACGGTGCTGTGCATAAGTCACGTAAGATAAATAATTATTCCTACTCATCTCTGGCACTATACGACATATACTGAGTAACAGTAATTTTATTCATTAATCCTCAGATCTTTGGGCCATCCTACTTTGTAGAAAGGTATCTCTAATTTCTTTCTTTGTTTGTATCAAGGTTTTAGATGTTTCTGCCCATACTGTTGTCTTATACGTGTTTTCTAAAACAGTATTAACGTACAGCAAACATGGGATCTTCAGGGCATTATGTAGCTTAAGACAGTCTAAAATTAGTGACTTAGTAAAAGATATTTCTTCCCTTTTCCATATGGAATCCCACATTAGCAATGGTCGGGCCAGTAGCAGATCTTCTATAAACTGGAGACCCACCTCATGATGAGCAATGGTATTTGATGCAGAGTGCGGTAAATAGAGCAGCCGTTTCAAGAACAGGTTTTCTTGCACTTGCAGATCTTTAATATTAGTGTGGGCCTATAGCCCTGCCCCATAAAGAGCTATACTTGATCCTTTAGCTTTATACAAGGCTACCATCTCATTAATTGGTCGACTCCCCAGTTTGGAAGAAAATTTAAAAATACCCTGGGTTGCCCTGCTCATTTTGGCTTTAGTAGTTTTAATATGTTGAGACCACGAGCCGTTTTCTGAAAAAACAATACCTAAATAGCAAAAAGAATTCACAGTCATAATAGGACTTTTTTCTATATAAAAGATTTTAGGGAATTTGGGTTTGGGCCCACAGATCATAGTATAGGTTTTAGATTTATTTATGACCATTTTCTTCTCAACCATAAAATCAGAAAATGCGTCCATAAGTCTCTGTAGGCCTATCGGGGTTCTCGCTAAAAGTACGGCGTCATCCGCATATAATAAAACAGGTGTCGGACGACCTGACACCATAGGGGCATCAGCCTGTATCGCCTGTAGATGATTATCTATCCCATTTTTAAAAAAAGTGAGAACAGAATTGGTGCTAAAACGCACCCTTGGCGAATCCCTCGCCCCACCTTAAAATTGGGTGTACATTCCCCATGAGGGCCAAAGCGAACCTGGCTAGATAATTTCTCATATAAACGGAAAAGAAACCCAATAATCGCCCCTGGTGCTCCCATCCTTGTTAGGGTTAACCATAGCAGGTTATGGTCCACTAAGTCAAACGCACTACTTAAATCGGCAAAGCAAAGGTATAAAGACCCAGGTTTTGCCCTGGTGTATTTGCCGATAAGCAGTGCTAGATTTATGCATTGATTGATGGTCCCTATTCCCTTTCTAAACCCGAACTGCACTGGTGTTAAAACAGAGTATTCAGTTGGCCATTCTTCGAGTCTTAATAGAAGGACCCTGCTCATCACTTTCATTGAGGTATCAATGAGTGAGATAGGTCGATAGTTTCTAGGGTACGATGATTGATTCGCCCCATGTCTGGGGGATTATATCTGTAGCAGCTATATTGAACACTCTGGTGAGGATGGGTCCCCATAAGATAGGGGCAGATTTATACACATCAACTGGCACACCCTCCTGCCCTGGGGCCCTACCCCCGGCACTCGCATGGATTGCCTGGATAACTTCCTCATTACTGATGTTCATAGGAAGGTTAAATTCCTCTCCTGGCAGCCCATCTTGCACCGCTCTCCGCTCCCTATTGCTGTCAAACATTTCTGAGAAATGATTCACCCATTTGTCCTCAGGGATAAAAGAGTGGAATTCTGGGATGTTATCATTCTTCACAAATGGGGCATTTACCGTATCCTAGAAGAGTTTATTATTTTTAGTTTTTGCAGCGGTGGCCAAGTTATCCCATGCCTCTTCCTTTAGGATCTTTTTCCGGGCCGCTAGTGCTGCCTTATATTCTCGCCGTAGGGTTTGGATGTTAGATAGATCCCGTGGTGACTTGGACAGGGCATGTTTCAACTTTCAAGCCCCTTAGCGCTTTCGTGCAAGCCCCGTCAAACCACCCCTTCTTTTTAATATCTAATGGCCCAGGGATCTTTGTTAAAATTAATTTAATTGAATTTGTGATAGTGCAAAACTTCTCGGTCATTTCAAGAGGAGTGATTTCCTCCTGGAGACAGTATATGATTTCACTTTGATTGGAGACCACTATTTTCCTCATTGTCAGACAAGGGTCTATACGTGACCATTTAATTCTAATTCCATTTGTCCCAACAGGTTTTATTAAATTTACTGTATCATGTACTTCGGTCTTTCTGCCTCAAAAGAAGAAGGGAAGTTTTAACAGATTATGGTCACTAAATAATGACGGTACAACAATAAGGTTCCCACACAGGCAACTAGCGGAGACAGATACCAATACATGGTCAATAACAGAATGTGAATTCCTTCCTGTGAAGGTTGGGTTAGGTACTCCATTTAGATTATTGGCCCCTCTAAGGAGTTGGAGATCATATCTTTCAATCATCTGATTAAGTGCTTCCCCATAATCATTATGACAAAAATTATCATGTTCCTCCCCTCCGTTTATAAGACCACATGACTTCGTATTAGGTGCTCCACATGCCTGCAAATTAAAATCTCCTGCCCATTTTAGGGCGTACTCTATAATAACTAGGGACAGAAAGGTTTCTAGATCCTGATCAATAGCGGCTACCACGCTACTACGTGTGGAGTCAAAGACATTATTATAAAAATTGATAATTATCAGATCCTTTGCCCCCTTTTTACTTAGCCACAGCAACTGTGCATAAGAGCCCACAGTTGCAGTCTTCTTAACATTAACAGGGATTTTATTAGAGATAGGGATTTGCAGACCCCCTTTTGCTCTGCCAGCTTGTGATCTAGTAGCTACTAAAAAGTGAGAGGAGTATCCTTCTACATGGACCGGGCTGATACACCAAGTCTCTTGAAGACATATGATGTCATAGTAAGAAATAAAATTGGCCCAATCATTTATTGTTACCTTGCCCGCAAGCCCGTTCACATTCCATGTAGCGAACTCATACCCTGCAATGTAGGAACTCTCTACCTGATTTGGTTATTAACGGGTTCACAGAATCACTACAGTAGTATGTGTACCAAACTTTACTACTACCATCCCCTGAGTAGAGGGTTCCTGCACATTGTGTGCGGGTATGTAGGTCATCCCGGTTTGCTGGTGAATCTGGTTAGCTGTGGGATTATCAGTGTCACTACCACTACAGTTACTGCAACTTTTAGGTAGGCCATATTTAGCTGCTACACTCCCCGGAGAAGTGAATTCCTGCTCAATATATCTCAGTGTGTGGGTCATCCTATGTTGCTGCTCTTTCTGGGCGGCCATGGAGGTGTCAATATCAAATACTAGCTGGGGTTCCCTATGGTTGACACCACCACCTCGCTCAGTTCTGAGTCATTCGTTTTCATCAAGGCTACTCAATACCTCAAACCTATTGGGCATTACAAATGCTGGGGCACAATGGGGCATTGCAAATGCTGGGGCACAATGGGGTAGGGTCTATACATTGGCGCCTCATGAAGGATATTTGGTGCGCCATTATGTCGTTGGTCTATGCCCCTTAAGTAGCGGTAGAAGGAACCTAATGGGAGTATGCGCACATCAGACGGTTCAGCAAAGGAGGCCTGGATCTGTTTAAAAATGCCCCCAGCAGTTCTGGGGTTCCTGAAGTTTATTATAACACAATCACCCTTATATTTTTTTTCCAAGGGCCCAACCCATCCCACTCTCCATGTGAGCAAGATCTTGTGTGCTCTACTGGGGGAAAACAGCTGTCTCTTGCTAAGCAGGTGGATCACCTTACTCGTTAAACATTGAGATGTTTCACTAGTCCCTGTTTTTAGAGGGGGAATATTAGCCAGAACAGCCACATATGGACAACTAGCGGGTGGTAGATTAATGGTAACTAGATCTTGTGAAGATAATATATTTCCAGTGTTAGGAGAGTTTAGATTTGAACCTTGAGGATGTGTTACCATATGTCCATTCTCAGGGATTTTACTACTAGTCTTAGATTTATCACTACCCAGCGTCACTTCTAATCTGGGGCAGGTAGAGTTAAGTGGTTGTTCACTTGCAATCTTATTATTATCATTTGTTATTTGTCTAGGGATCTCAACCTGTTCAACTCGGGAACCTTCATTAATACTTTTCACTTCTGCCTCCACCCTGCCCAGTCTTTCAGTGAGTGGATCAATTATTTTACTCATAACAGCAGAAAGTTTATCCCAAAAAAGAGTCCAAGTATTGAGGTCCTTTCCATTATGATCTTCTATGCCCCCTTCTAGTAACAGGAGTTCGTCGGGTGTTCGGGGGCAACAGGTGACTTTCTCTTCCGCTTTGCTGCAGGTTTTTGGGCTCTATTCGCAGTTTTTCCTGCCCTAGATGTAGTTGGTACCGGGGTATTAAGTGTCAGACCCTGCCCAGATTCTATCGTTATAAGAATTCCGTTGTCGTGAACACTTTTGTCTCTTGCTTGTTCATGTTGCTCGGTTTGCCCACTGTCGGGTCCCGTGTAAGAGTTTATAGTATTTGGACTATGGGCACTCCCGCTTACACCGTTCCCCTTGACTAAACTCAATGAGTTAGTCGACAGGCGCCGTTCTACCATAACAATTTCTTGTGTTATTGCCCCGACTGCACAGGCCGAATAGCTGTCAATGGTATTTGACCGCTTGGGGGTGCTTGGTGGATCCGATGGAGTTGGGTGACTGGCCCCCACCTTTTTCCGGCCCATCTTGTTACCGTATGTGGCCCCCTACTTCAGATGATCAAAGGGGCCAAACAAGGTTGCCCTGCTATGTTGTTTCTTTTTTGGGTAAAGCTTATCCCTTAGCAGAAGGCACCCATGCAACAGTATACAACAAGGGGAGCCCTACAGCAAATCCCGAAGCAATGCAGATATTTATTGCATTACTCATGATTGGTTGTTATTGTGCAGTTCCGTAAGCAATCCCGGCAATTCTCCATATGTGGGCCTGTGGGGGACCAAGAACCAAGGGGGGTGGCCCTGCCCTGCCTCTTCCTGACGCGGACGGGCGCAGGACGGGCCCGCCCTTGGCCCGGGCTTTCCATCGGGCGCGGACCGCACGCGTCCCGTGCCGCGGGGGGTCGAGGCAGTGCTTTATAGCGCAATGGCCACGCCTCCCCCCACAGCTGTCAGAGATTATGGAGCATTGCAGCCAGGGACACCGAGTCCCACCAGGGCATTGTGGCGCTGACAGTCAAGCGCCGTGGAATTAAGGGCAGAGGGTCAGCAGAAGCCCCAGAGCACAGTCAGGAATGACCCACAAAGAAGATTGCTGAAAGCGCGTCCCGCGCCGCGGGGGTCGAGGCAGCGCTTTATAGCATGATGGCCACGCCTCCCCCCACAGCTGTCAGAGATTATGGAGCATTGCACACTGGGACACCGAGTCCCACCAGGGCGTTCTGGCGCTGACAGTCAAGCGCAGTGGAATTGAGGGCAGAGGGTCAGCAGAAGCCCCACAGCACAGTCAGGAATGACCCCCATAGAAGATTGCTGAAAGCGTGTCCCGCGCCGTGGGGGTCGAGGCAGCGCTTTATAGCGCGATGGCCACGCCTCCCCCCACAACTGTCAGAGATTATGGAGCGATGCACCCTGGGACACCGAGTCCCACCAGGGCATTGTGGCGCTGACAGTCAAGCGCCGTGGTATTGAGGGCAGAGGGTCAGCAGAAGCCCCACAGCACAGTCAGGAATGACCCCCAAAGAAGATTGCTGAAAGCGCATCCCGTGCCGCGGGGGTCGAGGCAGCGCTTTATAGTGCGATGGCCACGCCTCCCCCCACAGCTGTCAGAGATTATGGAGCATTGCACCCTGGGACACCGAGTCCCACCAGGGCGTTGTGGTGCTGACAGTCAAGCGCCGTGGAATTGAGGGCAGAGGGTCAGCAGAAGCCCCACAGCACAGTCAGGAATGACCCCCAAAGAAAATTGCTAAAAGCGTGTCCCGCACCTTGGGGGTCGACGCAGCACTTTATAGCGCGATGGCCACGCCTCCCCCCACAGCTGTCAGAGATTATGGAGCGTTGCACCCTGGGACACCGAGTCCCACCAGGGCGTTGTGGTGCTGACAGTCAAGCGCCGTGGAATTGAGGGCAGAGGGTCAGCAGAAGCCCCACAGCACAGTCAGGAATGACCCCCAAAGAAGATTGCTGAAAGCGCGTCCCACAAATCATGTCTCAGCATGGTGAGCCAGCAGTTGAAGTTGCAGAGGATGTGTTTGAGATTGAGAAATTGAAATCCTACACGGTGCCGTAACTTAAGCAGTTCTGCAAGGATCTTAATTGTCCTGTGAAAAGTTCCTTCAGGAAAGAGGAACTACAGAAGGCGCTGAGGGCCTGTTGGGCGGCAAGAGAAGTTGGGGAGGCTGGGAATGTGGTTTGTGAATCTGGAAGTACAGAGCCAGCAAGGGGACTTTGGAGCTCAGGATCTGCCAGGGGTGATAGCAGTGTGTCATCCAGGAGCTGGAGGACATGCGACAGGATACAGGCCAGACAGCATGAGTGGAGCTTGAGCAGCTCAAATGGGAAATGTAAATCAAATAGCTAGAAATGGAGCAAAGGCAACAGGAGAAGGATAAGACCATGCTCTGGCAGAAAAGAAATAGCTTTTGGCTTATGAATTAAGTTTAAAGAAGTTGGACAACAATGCCAAGTGGGCAGAGTCCAGCACTAATGGTGAGAGCGTACGTCCAGTGCAGTCTGAGAGGATGATGTACATTCCCAAAGATTTGGGAAAGGATTACAAGAGGGAAGATGGCATACATGGTTGGTTTTTAGCATATGAGAAAGCTCTACACACGAACCAAGTCCCTGACATCCATTGGGGGTGGGTCTGTGGAAGCACTTTGAGGTAGAGGGGAGGCACACTTTGACAGTCCTAGGTCTGGCACCAGGTCTCACCTACTCTGTCATGAAGGATGCCCTGATCACCAGGTGTGGTCTCACCCCTGAACAGTACAAGGATAAGTGTTTCAAGAAGTCTGATTCCCAAACTTGGCTTGGGTAGTTTCTGCAGAGCACTGGATGTTTGGGTGAAGGGCAGCCAGGTAACTGACTTTCAGGGGCTGTATAATTTAATTGCATGGGAGCACTTGTATAGTCTTTGTTTTCCAGATCTGCACCAGCATCAGATTGACAGCAAGCTGACTGGCCCTATGAAGCTTGCTCAGGAGGCAGAACGCCGGATGAGTACCAGGGTTCACAAGAGGTATGGGGGAGACTTTGTCATGGGTGGGCAGGGTCGCCAACAGAAGAGTGGAGGGCAAGGGTAAACAGAGGGAGTTCTCTAAAGGCCACCGATCCAGTTCCCAGGGTAAGGGTTCCCCTCCCCGAGGTGATAAGAAGCCTTGGATCTCTACTGGGAAGCCAACAGAGAGGGGTCCCCGCAACTGTTATGCATGTGGTCAGGAGGGTCACATGAGGGGGGGGTTCCAAGTGTCCCAAGTGGACACAGGCACCCACTGGTGCACAGTCATGGGGGTTGGCCAGTGTAGCCTTTGGGGAAGAGTTTGTTCTGGAAGATGGGTGGGAGCCAGCAGAGATGACCCTTGTCTCACTAGGAGATAGTGAGAAGGTTCAGAGGACCCTTGTGCCTGAGAACACTAGGAAGTACAGGCAGTGGATGACCATCAATGGGGTGTTCAGGCAAAATATAGAGTCAATAATATTGACTGACACAAATATCGAGTTGGAAATATTGTGACACAGAAATATCATGAGCAAGAATATCGTGGACAAGAATATCGATTTAAAGGTAAGTAATAATCGATGCACATTAAATTTAATTTAAAAAAAATATTTATACAATTAACATACATTATTATCTGTTAAATAATTATAAATAATTACAAACAGCACAGTGGCAGTAGTGAAATTTAGCCCTCTGCAATCCATCATTTTCCCTACTGTTGCACTGACTGGAGTGGGAATAGTAAACTTTATACCCCTCCGTAATCCAATACAGTCCCTACTGTCTCACTGACTGGAGTGGGAATATTACATTTTACCCTTCTGCAATCCAACACTTTCTCTACTGTTCAACTAATTGGAGTGGGAATAGTAAATTGTACCCCTCCGCAATCCAACATTTTCCCTACTGTAGTACTGTCTGGAGTGGGAATAGTAAATTTTACCCCTCCGACATCCCACACTTTCCCTAGTGTTGCACTGACTGATATTTTTGAAAGTAGATATTTTGTACTCAATATTTTGTCAGTGAACTCATCAATGGACAGAGGGTGGAGGCTCTGAGAGACACAGGAACAGTGTGACTACGGTTAGGTGTTTGAAGACAAGGTGGTTCCCAATGTGTTTCACCAAGTAGTTGCTGTGGACAACTCTGAGCACCATCATGTGGTGACGCGGGTTCCCTCTCAATGGGGGGGTCTCAGGTTCCTTGAAGGTAGCTGTGAGCCTATCCATGCCTGTTGATTTTCTGCTGGTTAATGACCTGGAGGATTCCCTTAGGGGTGAGGTGGAACTTTGGTCATACTTGGAGATGGTGGGTCTGCCTGAGTGGACATGTGTTACCACTCGGTCAATGGAAGCCAGAAAGGGTGATCAGATGGATCTAGAGCCTGGAAGAGTGGTCGGGTCCCTAACAGAAAGAGGTGGTGAGGCAGGGGGAGCAGGAAACCAGCCCCAGAAGTTCCCACAGTCTCGGAGGCAGACCCTGAGGGGGATGCTCCAGAACCTACAGTGGAGCAAGGGGCTGAACTGGGAGACTTACCTGAGCTGATCCATTGGCAGAAAGAAGGTGGTCCCACCAGGGAGGAATTCTGCAAGGAGCAGGAGGAATGCCCTTCTCTTGAGGGTCTGCGGCAGATTGCTGCAGACCAGGCAGCTGGCGAGGAGTTTGGATCACACTTGATTTACTGGGAGAATGGTCTCCTGTAAAGTGTGCCTAAGGTTGCTGAACCTAGAGCAGCCTGCGTGCTGGGGGTACCCCAGCACTTCGGAGCCTTCTTGCTGGGTCTGGCTTATTATGTGCCTTTGGCAGGACATTTCGGGCAGGACAAGACCTTTGAAAGGCTTGTCACCCCCAAGGTAATGGGTTGGTTGAAAGATTCAACCGTACCATGAAGAGCATGATTATGGGTCTGTCGGACTCCATGAGGTATAAGTGGGACATCCAGTTGCCATGCCTTCTTATTTCTTACAGGGAGGTACCGCAGAAGGGACTTGGATTTAGCCCCTTTTTGCTGCTGTCTGGGCACCCCTGTAAGGGGACCTCTTAGTCTGGTGAAAGAAGGCTGGGAGAAAGCTCCCAGTAAGCCCACTCAGGATATATACAGTTACATGTTGGCCTTCAGAAACCAGACTGCTCGCTTCAGGAAACACGCTCAGGCAAATCTAGAGGCAAGCTAGGAGGACATGAAATGCTAGTATGACTAGAATGCGACTCTGGTTGAATTTCAGCCTGGCCAGAAAATGTGGGCCATGGCACCAGTGGAGCCGCGCGCTCTACAGGACAAGTGGATTGGGCCTTTTGAGGTGGTGGAGCGCAAGAGTGATGTCACCTACCTGGTGAACTTGCAGGATCCCAGGAATCCTTTGAGGGTCCTATATGTGAAGTGCCTCAAACCTCACTTTGAGAGGTCTGAATTGACTTTGCTCCTGGCTACAGATGAAGGAATGTAGGAGGAGAGTGAGCCTCTTCTTGACCTCCTATCTGCCAAGGAGCAAGATGGGTCTGTAGAGGGTGTGAACTGCTCCCCAC
Organism: Calotriton arnoldi; assembly: GCA_963921515.1. Taxonomy (NCBI): domain Eukaryota; kingdom Metazoa; phylum Chordata; class Amphibia; order Caudata; family Salamandridae; genus Calotriton; species Calotriton arnoldi. The sequence goes on along the minus strand of CAWUFW010000645.1, from coordinate 2,925,829 downwards.
ACTGACCCTGGAACAGCAGAGTGACTGTGACCAGTTGCTGGGACAGTTTGCCTCTCTGCTTACCTTGATCACAGGAGTCACCCATTGGTGTACCCAAAATATGGATCCTGGAATAGTCCCTCTGTAAAACACAACAGTTACAGCTTGACTGACAAGGTCAAGGCCATCATCAAGGAAGAGGTTTCCAAGATGCTAGCGTCAAGGGTGATAGAGCCCTCCAGCACTCTTTAGGCCAGCCCAGTGGTCTTGGTCTGAAAGGCTGCTGCACCCGGTACCACACCTGAACTGATGTTCTGTGTGGATTACAATAGGCTCAACGCTGTCACTAAGACTGACACACAACCCATCCCCAGAGCCCAGTTTCTCAGTACGTTTGACTTGACATCTGTGTACTGGCTGATTGCCTTGACTGATGGGGCCAAAGAGAGGTCAGCGCTCTCAACGCCAGAGGGGCACTTCCAGTTCAGTGTCATGCCCTTCCGGGTTAAAGAAGGATCCTGCCTCTGTCCTTTCAGAGGTTAGTTAACTAGGTTTTGGCTGGGCTAGAGGATTTCCGCATCTCCTACCTGGATGACATTGCATTGTTCAGCTCCAGTTGGGGGGACCATTTGCATCACCTCTGGTAAGTGTTGATGGCCCTGCAGAAGGCAGGCCTCACCATCAAGGCCAGTAAGTGCCAGATAGGGCAGGGGTATGTGGTGTACTTGGGGCACCAGGTAGAAAGCGGCCAGGTGGCGCCTCTACAACCCAAGATTGGCACCATTCTGGATTGGGATCCCCCCAAGAAACAAATTGAGGTGAGAGCCTTTTTAAATCTCACCAGTTACTACAAGAGATTTGTCAAGGGCTATGGTATCATTGTTGCCCCCTTCACTGAGCTGACTTCCAGGAAGCAGCCCAGGAAAGTGATCTGAACTGAGGCTTGCCAGACCGCTTTTGATGCCCTGAAAGCAGCCATGTACTCGGCGCCACATGCTCAAGGCACCCAACTTCTCCCAGGAATGTATTGTGCAGACAGATGCATGGTGTGGGGGGGAGTACTTTCACAGCTAAACGAAGAAGGCATGGACAAACCTGTAGACTTAATTATCAGGGGTTTTTCTCCCAAGTAATAGAGGTGAAGACCAAATGAGAGAGAAGCTTTTGCTGTGGTCTGGGCGCTGAAGAAGTTATGATCCTACTTGTTTGGGACTCACTTCCAGGTCCAAAAAGACCCCCGCCTCCTCAGTTGGTTGATGCAGATAAGGGGTGAGAACCCAAAACTGTTGAGGTGGTCCATCTCCCTAAAGGGAATGGACTTACGGTGGAACAGCGTCCTGGCACAGAACATGCTAAATGCTGATGGTCTGTCCAGGTTCTTCCTTCTTAGTGATGAGAACTCTCAGGAGGTTGGGTAATTCTCCCTACTTTCAGCTGGGGGGGACGCATGTTAGAACTGGCATCCTTGGCATGGTCTCCCTTGTCTTTTTGCCTCTAACTCCTGTATTTTTGACTGTATGTGGGACTTAGTTTTAGCTGCTTTGTGTACTCTGGGCACTTTACCACTGCTAAACAGAGCTAAAGTGCAAATGCTCCATGTGTAAATTGTGACTGTGTTTAGTTATCTATGATTGATTTACAGGTAAGTCCCGTTACCTGGTGGTGATCTGCTCTCACCATGTGTGGGGGGAGTAGGCAGCAGTGATCAGTGCTCCTGCAGGGAATAACCCCTATCTGGCACCATCCTGTTTAAAATGCTGGCCTGAAAGCTAGCCCTGGGCAGAAACAGAGTCGAGCATTCCCGGACGCCCTGCGGTCACCTTCCTGGTCACTGCAGAGGTACATTTTTGGCCTGCAATCGGCCCTCAATGTTTCAGCGAGGTGGACTCGACAAGATGGCGGACGCTGCTGTGAAGCTGGGTTGCTGACTATACACAGAGTAAGGGGCTCCCTTGGGGATAGCGTGGGCCTGACGATCTCTGTGAGTGGGGGGAACAGCAAGCAGGAGTAACAGGACCCCCCTAGCCTGGCTGCACTACTACCCCCAGAGCCTGAGGAGATCTGAATGGCCTGGTGGGCCAGAGACCAGAGAGAGAGCAGAGAGCGGCTGTTGAGGGAATGCGAGATCCCCCTCGACTGTGGAGAGTTGCCGTTCCTGATAAGTGTAGGCGCCCCGCTATCATTCCCCCTGAGTGCAGAAGTGGCAATCTGCTGGGTTGCAGGATGTCGAGAGCAATGTGGCGAGGTGAACTTCCTCACAATGGCAGCCGCATCTGAGGCTCTGGGACGAGTGGCAGAATCCTATCAAGAAAACTGCCTAGTCGTGCTACTGACCTGGCGGCTGCTGCGAGGGAAGGGATTGGCTGACAAGAGCGGCAGAGAATCACGGCTGCATTACGCTGCAACACACCAATATTGGAGGCCCGAGTGGACTGCAGCACTGAGGGTGGTGAGAGACAGCCTGGTGGTGGAGACGCCCAGAGGCGACTGGAAAGCGGCTGCTGTGAGCGTGTATTGCACTTGCGGGGCCTGAGAGTAAAGAGCCTAGCAGACAGTGAGAGCAACAAGGCCTATGAGCCCGGCCTCCGACTGTGGCTGGTTTTGTCCCGGGATTCCCCCCGAGGAGAGGACAGGCCAGGCCAGTAGAGCCCCCCAAATGAGCACTAACCTGGTCCAGTGAGGGGAGTAGGATAGACTGCATCGACCCCTCTCCCCTCTCCCACTAGAAACCCACAGAGCATCCAGAGAGGTGTAGACTCCCACAAACCCACCAATGAGTAGCCAAGCTGGGGGCCCTAGCAACCTGAGGACTTCAATAGTGCCCTACATGGTCCCAGGCTCCAGCTGCCATTGAGGGAGGCCCCTAGGTGAGAGAAGCGTCACTGCTGATAGTGAGAGATGGGTGGAGAGCGAGGGACTTACGGAGAGGCCCCCACCCACAAGCAACGCTACAGGCACACAACGGAAGCTTTAAGACAGGCCACATGCAAGTAGGGCACTAACTAGGGAGATCTGTAGAGGAGCTGAGTGCCTCTGAGAAGCTGCTAATTGTCATAAACACTGCCCTGGTGACAGACCGGACTGAGAGGGGGAGCCACGAGGTGGGGCACACAGCTGAGTAGCTGCAGTAAGACACTGCTGGATGGCCCGACTGAGGCAGAGACAAAACCACTAAAGGAAGCCCAGGAGAGAAGGGGAATGGCAGGACTGCTGGGATGAAAAGGGCCCACTGAGACTGGCAGATACATACTGCCATTTGGGCTTAGAAGATTGGGGGTCAGTCAGCACCTGACTGTAGAGATATCTGCAGCCAGTGGATCCTGAGCCCTACCTACCGAGTGGCCGGATCTCGCTCTAGGAGCACAAAGAGAGCAGCACCAGACCCTTTGTGGGAGAGATGGGGAAGGTGACCAGGTGGCGATATCGTGAGGCAGAGAGCACAATGGGAGATGAAGGAGCAGACTCCCAGAAAGAGAGTGGCGGCCTGGTGGTACAGTCCAGACCCCAAGAAGGCCCCTCTCTACAGGACATTATGCAAGCAATCACCGCCTCCAGGGAGGTACCAGAAGCTAAAATAGACACATTGGTTGCAGACATGAGTGACCTGAGAGCAGATCACCACCAGCTAACGGAACGAGTCACCTCATCAGAATAAACAGTTGCGGAGATATCGCCGGTGCTGACCAACGTGGCTGGATGCCTGACAGTTGTGGAAGTAAAAATCAACTTACTGGAGGCTCGCGCTGAAGATGCTGAGAATACATCATTCTGAAACAATATATGAATTATAGGGCTCGCAGAGAAAATGGAGGGGAAAAGCATGATGAAATAACTGGAGAAGTGGCTTCGGTAGCAAGTTGCCCTGGAGGGGTTGTCCCAGTTCTTTGCCCTTGAGAGGGCCCACAGAGTTCTGGTGCACCCTCCGCTCCTGGGGACTCCACCACATTCAGTGGTGGCCAGACTACTATACTACAAGGACCGGGACTTTATAGTACAGGATGCTCGACAAGCTCCAGGTTGAAAATAGTACAGTCCGAATTTTCCCAGACTTCTCCAGAGAGGTGCAGAGGCGCCGGTCCACATTTTGGGAGGCCAAGGCTCGACTCTGCTAGATGAAGGTACCGTATGCAATGTCGTTCCTAGCCCCGCTCCAAGTGGTGACAGATGGAGGCACTCTGTTCTTTCAGACTCCTGAGGAGATGTGGGGATGGATTGAGCAGCAGCCGCAGCGGGATCCAGTTGAGAAAAACCGAGGGCCCCACCCAAAGACCGCTGGAACACAGCATGGTCCGGTAAACGCAGCATGGTGGTCCCATCCAGAGCACAGATACAAGAGGAGAGACTGCAAACAGTGGAAGTTGTGATGTTGCTGAGCAGCGGAGGGGAGAGCCCCCGGTCCAAGACTGCCGACGATGAGGACCTGCGGAGCCTAGACTCAGACAGCAGACATAGCTCCAGTATTGCCTCAGAAGGTGAACTGCCAAGAGTGACTCCAGGGTCATCAGATGATTAATGGCTTTCCTTTAATACTGTCAGTGCCTGTAGCTGAATGACAGATGCCACTCTTGAACAACGCAATGCTTGGGGTTGGAAACATGAGGCGACCCAGGAGGATGCTTGCCTCCCTATTGGACTAATGCTGGGTGGGGGTGAAGACCCAGGGGGTTTGTATGATGCTGCTCTAACCCCCTTCTTTTCTATACTCCAGCTCTGCCCATGGGCCCTCCTGTGAGTGCTAGTTGTATGACTGTTTGATGGTTTGGATGAGAGGAAGTTGCCTGCTTGTCCTGGGGTGTGGGAGTTGGCATATATGTATTATGTTTGTTGACTGGGGATATGCGAGTTAACACTACTGGGGTCTCCAGATGGGGCAGGCAGAAGTTGATTGTTGTATTCTGCTTCAACTGAAGCTGGTGCTTGGTGGTAGGGAGGCAACTGTTGTAATGCATAATGACTACAACTGTGAACTATAAATGACTAACTTGGAATGTCAGAGGGATGCACTCATTGAAAAAGCGATATAAGGTGTTCTCTTACCTGAATCAAAGGGGGGTACACATTGCACTGCTGCAGGAGACACATCTGACGGCAAAAAATGGGGCAGCATTGCACAAATGCTGGAGGGGGCAGGCATACTTCACAACATACTCGGTCTTTGCTCGGCGAAGATTGATCTGAATCTGGGCTGGGGTTCCTTTTCAACACATGCGGGACTTGATAGACCCCGAGGGAAGGTTCGTGGTGGTGACAGGCAGATTAGAGAGCAGAGACATCGCTTATTAGTGTATACGCCCTAAACACGAACTAGAGTGGCTTTTTGCTGCAAATAGTGGGAGCTCTGGCCTCCTACCTTGTACAATTAGCTGTGATTGAAGGGGACTTCAATTGTGGTGCAGATCCTAGCACCAACCGCTCCAATCCTCCTCTGGGAGATTCCCCCATAATCAGGACGCTAAATGCTTTGCAGAGTGGCAGAGAAGGTGAGGACTCCTGGAGCAGACTGTACCCGCTCCAAAAGAACTATTCCTTCTTCTCCAGCTTACATGAGCACCATGTCCGGCTGGATACGTTCCTATGTACTCCTTACACGCTTGGACAGGTGAGGGATGTGGAGTATCTGGCCCGCACCATCTCGGTTCACAATGCAGTACTATTACAGTGGCAATGGGAGCGCACTAATACCTGTATTCCCTCTTAGCGACTGAAACCAGAAGCCCTTAGAGGGTCAAGTGTTCCGCAAGAGTATATGAGCTCACCTCAGACAATATTTTGCGGATGAAAACAGGTCAGGCTCTTCCCGATTAGTAGAGTGAGACAGTTTCAAAGCAGTCATAAGGGGGCGGTGCATTTTGTGGAATAAGGACAGATCCGAAGCCTGCTGCTGCGAGAGATTACGCAGGCTGACCAAGACCTGCAGGAGATAGAGAAAACTAGACTGAGGCACCCAGAGTGCCATCAGACATTACTAGATGCATGCTAGAGAGACGGTGGCAGGATTGATTGAAAGACTGCGCAGTTATGACGATAAGCAATATATGTTGAGGGCTAATGCAGAGCGCGAACGCACAGGCTTCTAACTGGCCTGGCTGGCAAACCCAATGAAGAGAGGCTAGACAATAATTGAGCTTTCTTTGGACACCGGTGATTGCTTATATAGACAAGAGGAAATTAATAGAAGAGTTCTTCAATACTATACTAGCTTGTATGCAAGTGCTGCCCATTATGAAGAGGATGAGTTACGAGCCTATCTGAAACCTTCGCTGATCACTGCTCTCGCCGCTGAAGAAGAAGAAGACTTGGGAAGCCTAATCACGATTCAAGAGATACAGGAGGCAATGAAGGGGCTGATGTGTGGGAAAACTCCAGGGACAGACGGCCTTCCGCAGAATTTTATATAACGTACGCGAGCGACTTGGCCCCAAGGCTGGAGGCCCTCTTTCAGGAGGCGCAAGACAGAGGCTGTCTCCCAGACACCACGAGAGAGGCACTAGTGGTTCTATATTGAAGCCTGGAAGATCTGGGCACGACTGTAAGTCTTATAAACCACTGTCGATGCTCAACCTCGACTACAAAATACTTAGTAAAATCATAGCGGCTCGACTTCTTCCCTTCATGCCCAAACTAGTCCATCCTGATCAAGCAAGTTTTATACCGGGCAGAAACACCGCACTGAACATCAGGCGACTAATAGCCATTGTGGACTCCGAGGCCTATGACCATAGAGAGGTCTAGAATGGAAGTTGCTTTATGGAGTACTGAACAGGATGAACTTGGGGCAGGGCTTTCTGACCTGGGCTAAATTCCTATATACAGACCCGGTCGCCCGGGTGCAGACAGGACGGACGATCTCAGAGAGTTATAATGTGGGTCAAGGGACCAGACAGGGATGCCCACTGTCACCCCTGCTATTTGCCCTCGCAATGGAGCCGCTCGCTTGCCTAGCCCGGGAAGCGAACAGATACCGGGGATTCCAGATCAGCAATCACCAACACCAAATAGCCCTATACGCAGATGACCTAATGCTATCTGTCAGGGACACAGGAAGGGCCCTGGAGGGGGTGAGAGGTCTGATGGAGGATTTTGGGTCTTGGTCAGGATTGCGAGTCAATTGGCAGATGTTGCAGCTGTTCCCTTTGGAGGCTGGTGCTCCCTTGTCGAACCAATTGAGCGACCTTCATTGGGAACCTAATACTTGCCGTAGCTGGGGGTGACAGGATATCATGACCGACAGAACCTGCTAGATGGTAATATAGGACAAGCTTCTAGATCTCTATGAGCAAGTGCCAACTTCTGGCAAAAGCTTCAGTTATCGGTTGCCGGTAGAGTGGCCCTGCTGAAAATGGTGGCCCTCCCCCAGCTATTATACTTCTTTACTGTGCTTCCATTATTGATCCCCTGGGTGGTCTTCAGGGAACTTGATTCTTTGCTAATTATGTTCTCCTGGGGCTTGGACCGCAGACGGGTGGCTCTGGCTAAACTACACCGTCCATCTGCTAGAGGCAGACTCGCAGTACCACAGCTTGAGTCCTAGTATCTAGCCGCTCAACTTCAGTGGTTCACCCAATGGATTGCAAACAGACAATCGCAGGGAGGGGTGGTGAGGTCATTTGACCCAGAACTCCCCAGATTAACAGGGGCACTGTTGAGGACAACACGCCCTACCGACGTTGACATTCCGGATTTAAGGTAGAGTAGCGCTGCTGATCGAGCTGCCTGCAAAAAATGCTGTTGCGAGTCCCTTACTCCCCAGCCATTCCCCTGGAGATGTTAAACGATTTGCCTCATGGAGGTCACTGGGAGAGCCTGCGAGATTGGATGGAAGTGTGGGGGTTGAAAAGGTGGGCAATTTCTTCCATGATGGAGTACTACTTCTATTTGAGGACTTCAGGGAGGAGTTCGGCTTACCCCGAGGTCATTTCCTGCAGCACAGATCGGTGACGGGAGCGTCCCAAGCACATTGGAAAGCTGGGCTGTCAGAACCACAACTTCACAACACTTGCCACTACATGATAACGGCGGCAGGCACTTTTAGGGAGGTCTCCTGCCTCTATAGAGTGATAAGGAGTGATACATTGCTAACATTCGCGACATTAAAGGCTACATGGGAGAAAGATCTTGGAATCCCTATCCTGGAGAGAGAGACTTGGGCAACATACTAGTTAGGGTGCCCAAGGTCTCCAGGAATGTGAGATTCAAACTGATCAACTACTTCTCATTCCACAGGGCATATATGACTCCAGAACACATTAACAGATAATTCCACACAGAGGATGCGGCCTGCCCAAGATGAGGGGAGATAGGGGTGAAGTTAAAACACATGATGTGAGACTGCCCAACTTTAGTACCTAACTGGGAAGAGGTCACAGCAGTGGCAGTCCTCAAACTCTCCAGAGAGATCCCCTGCACGATAGTACAATGTCTACTCAATTGGTTCCCACACACTGCCAAGCGAAAGTCACGAGTAGATTCCAGGACTTCGCATTTATACTTGCAAAACGTGAGATTACGAGAAATTGGAAAGCCCCTAGCGGACCCAGAATATTGGGATGGAAGAAGGAACTTGAGAAATGGGCAAGCTATGAAGGGGAGCTATTGCTTAGGGAAGCTAGACGAGGTATAGGCCCCCTAGAAATAGTGAGGGAATGGGAAGTTTTGATGGACTCTCTGAGACACCATGACCCAGACACCCATGACCCCACTCCAGTGGGCTCGCCAGGTCAGATTCCACCTCAGCCCTGAACACTGTGCCCGCCATTAGTAGCGAGAAGATCTCTGTGAGGAGTGCATCCCTCTCTGCCTTCAAGAGCAGCACCAAAAGCATTGAAGTAATTGCCTATGTGATTACAAGCCCACAATACACTGGTAAGCCAAACTGTATTTGACTCGGGGAGTGGAAGGGAGGGAGGGGAATAAGGTTACTATACCGGTTGTGATGTGATTAAGTTGTATGTTGCGGGATGATGACAAGATAACATATCTGCTATGTCAGTAGAAATTTGTATGGCTTATGGCTGTATTGTCAACTTAAACCTGCAATCAAATATGTTTGAGAAAAAAAACACACCATGTGTGCCCAAAGCCTGTAAATCAAATGCTACTATTGGGCCTGCAGCACTGGTTGTGCCACCCACATGAGTAGCCCTGTAAATGTGTCTCTGAGTTGCCATTGCAGTGTCTGTGAGTCCAGTTTTAAACTGCCATGTCAACCTGGCAAGTGCACCCACTTGCCAGGCCAACGCCTTCCCTTTCTCTACATGTAAGGCACCCCTAGGGTAGGCTCAAGGTAGCCCCATGGGGAGGGTGGAGTGTATGTGAAAGGTAGAGCATGTACGGGTGTGTTCTACATGTCCTGATAGTGAAATACTGCCAATTTAGTTTTTCACTATTGAAAGGCCTATCTCTCCCATAGGTTATAATTGGAGCTGCCTTGTAACATTTTTACAAGTGCAACTTTCAAACAGGAACAGATTAGAAGTTTGGGCTCGCTGAGCTCAGAATTTAAAAATACATATTTTGGCGAAGTTGGTTTTAAATTGTATGTTTTAAAATGTCACTTTTAGAAAGTGGGAATTTTTCTTGCTTTACCATCCTGTGTTTCTGCCTGACTGTGGAATCAATGTCTGATTTAGACTGAAAGGGGCTGTTTGCATATTCACTCTAGACAGTCACACAAAGGGAGCTGAGGTGTGCCTCGCATATCCTGATGGCCTATCACAAGGCTGATGGGTCTTCCTGAGCTAGAGTGGTGGGAGGAATTGTCACTGACACCTGAATAGGGCTGTGCCTGTCCTCTCACAATGCTGTCTCCATCCCCCTGGAGTGTGTCTGGAGCCAAGGCAGGAACTTGTCAACTACAAAGACTTTTCTTTGAAGTAGGCCTACTTCAAAGGCCAAAAGGGGTATAAGTATTAGACCTAAACCCCCAGACTTTTAGAACACTTCTGGACTGAGGACTCTGCCAAGAAGAAGAAGAGCAGAAGAGCTGTCAGGAGGAGTTCTGCCCATTTGCTGTGTGCTGCTTTGCTGGATTGGCCTGAAGTTGCTTCTTCTGTCTGTGGGCGGTGAAAGAACTGGACTGTCTTTCCTTCCTGCTTGTCAAAGGTTCTCCAAGGGCTTGAGTGTGCTTGCCTCCAGTTTTCATAGAGATCCCCGGGACATTAAGGATCTCTTACTACCAACTGACTAGAGAGGTCTAAGGGACAGGAGAGGGCCAATCGTGACCAAGGGCTGAGTCCTACATGCACATGATGCACTGAAATGCCTTGTTGCACTGTGGCTTTCTCAGGTGCCACCACTCTACAACCAGCGCTCCTGTTTCTATAACTAGCAAGGACCAGCGGGAGGTCACCACAGTACTGCTGAGTGTGAGCCAGCGCCTGCCGTAGAAGAGGATCCCCGCGCTGGAGTTCCCAACGGAGACCCTAGCCTACGGCCGCCTGAGCTACCCTCTACAGCTGCAAGGCACTGTGACACACAGACCTGCGCAGTCCCAACCATTCGAGGGCACCCTGCTTGTAACACCATATTCCCAGAGACTGACTTGTGATCGCTGAGCTGTTCTGAATTTCCCCGTCCTCTGAAGCGAGACAGCTGCAAGGTAGAAGGGGAAAGCCTGGAACAGTACCGTAAACTGTAAGGGGATTCCCACACCCTGTGTTCCGATCTATAAATCTATGGTGGTACATTGCCTACTGTTGAAACGTGCTAGAACTGCTAGCGGAGCTTACTACAATATTTGGGGACAAGCTGCTTTTCCTTTACTTCGGACCCAAGTGGTTCTAATGTGTTTCTTTTGCGCTCCTCGCACCTACTCCCCAGATACCGTAATTGCTTTTTTAGAAGCGCACTAGCTTCAAGAGTCATCGTTATCCATACAGTGGTGAGTATTTATGTAACCCTAAGTACAGCGAAAGCATCCTGCTTGAAACAAGTGACATCAATAATTATGTTTGTTGGATTTTTGTCATTTTAGTCTTTTCTTGTTTAGATAAAGAGTGACTATATTTCTAAACTGGTGGGGTGTCCATTTGTAGTGTTTTCACAGTGTTACTGTGTGTGATATGTACAAATACTTTACACATTGCCTCTTACTGCTCATGCCAACTACCAATGGAGTGAGCAGGGGTGTGAAACTCCCTTATCCTGACTAGAAAGAAGGGTCCCTATTTGGACAGGGTACATATCACTGCCAAATAGAGACCCCCATTTCTAACAAGTGCCTCTATAGATAAGCCTGCCTGTTCTGCGCCAAGCTACAGGAGGGTGAGTACAGGTTATCTTTGTGTGTATAAGAAATACCCTGACTAGATTGGTGTTCTGCCTGGCTGGGGTGCATAACTTAGCCAACCAGAAACCCCATTTCTAGCACAAACATTATCATTGCACTGTAATTCAAAAAGATAACCCTTCCCCCAATTTAAACCCCATGCCACCCCCACCCCTACCCTCGAACCACCCAATAAAACCATCCCCCACCCCCAAAGCAGCAAAAGGAGCTATGCAGGCCTCGGAACAGGAAACCAGTCACAGACAAAAGCTCCGGATTCGAGCGATACAATGGGTATAAAAATACCATTCAAATAAAGTGGGGGACTAGGAGCTTGTTGTGGTCCAGTACCCGTGCTCCATGTAATAATCTCAAACCAAACAGGGGGTAACTGTTACAAATGTGGGCACAATAGTCGTCCACATGAAAAAAAGAGAAGAGAGGAGGGAACAGGAAAAATCATAGGTCTAAACCCCACAGACTAAAGGCAAGCGCAAGTCTTGTCTCTTGATGCCCTCACACAACCTGAGGGATGTCATGCTTCATCATCTAGCGTTGCTCCTTGTCGGGCCGGCGCTGCAATGCCCTGAGATCTTTTATTGGTAATGCCATATGATAAGTGAGGGTGTGAGAAAAAGGGTTAGGAAAGATAAGTGAGTAAGTGAGTGAATGTTAAAACTAGCTAAGGGATACCAAAAAAGAGCTACATTTAATACGTGGGTTCCCCTGCCAGGTTATAAAACCTGTAGGTTGTGTGTTACTGATGGAGCAATTATGTGCCTCAGTAACTCTCGGTCGACATGTTTCGCGCCCTCTAAATGGTCAGAATGATCCCTGGTGCTTCTTCAGGACCAACAAAGTGAGTGAAAGAACCGTGAGTGGGTCTAGAACCCTAATAAAAAAGGAATAAACGGTCCACCCTTGTGTAAAACTACAAGGTGGCTTTTAGCTCAATTAATGACCGTTCCTGTTGCAACCTGATCTAAGGTAATAAGTTGCTCCATAGGCTAGCGTGTGTTCGCCCGCACCGTAACGGGGGTTGCCGTCGGGTGCACTGCCAGCACCTACCCCTTACACGCCTGCCTGCATATAAATGCCAACCATATAATTTACGAACAATATCAATGAAACATCTTGCAAACATGACATTTGGAAGTGAAAAAATTAAAAACATTATGACATCAGATCAGTAGCTGATAAGAAGTAGACAAGGTAATAGCTCAAGTCATTGAGTTAAACAGTTGGTGTAAAATATGAAAAGACTCAAGTATCTTATAAGCTTATAAAAGGCAAACAGTCTATCTGAAAAATATTCTTATAGATCCGTCTCTAAAAGAGGATAATTGATAAAGAAATTCTTGAAAAGTTATATAAACCGATGAATAAAGGAACGATTGTATATCAACTCATCTAGTACAGTAAACTGAGCAGAATTCATGAGGAAGGGTGTTACCCAGTATGTAATAAAATTAAATTACACATTACCGTCTGAACCAAGGCAATGAGACCCATTCATAAAGGCGGATATTTTTCAATGCATGGAGAAAATAACATCATGTAATCATATCTGGAGCAAGATCATGAGTCAAATACCGAAGAGAAAAGTAAAAATGGTCGAGGAAAAGTACAGTGTACAGATTTATCTGTGAGTCAGAGCTACAAACCTGAAACATGACAAGATAGATTAGTGCGACATGTGGTAATCTAATAACTGTTTCACAAAGAACTCTAAATCTCTAGGTTCATCAAAAATCAGTGAATTTCCTCCATGAGCAATCTTCAATCTTGCTGGACATATAACAGAAAAGGTGATGTTCAAGGATCTAAGCTCAGTACATAGTGCAAGGAACGTTTTCCTTCGGTCCACCGTAGGCTTGTCATAATCCTGTGAGATGCCCACTTTATGACCCATCCAGTCGATGGCTTTAATATGTGTCATACGATCTGAAATCATTTTCGTATGTTGATACAGCAATGGTTGAAGTAAAAGAGCCCTTGGGTAATTAGCTGAAGTAGAGTTCATATGTGTTGGAACCCTATGAGCTCTTTCTCACTCAAAGCTGCGGTCGAACATTAACTACGGGACTCGTGGGAGCCATGACTCAAGAAAGGCTACACAGGTCTTTTCATTATGTTCTATATTATCTGGCAAACCAATAACTCTCAAACTGCCTCTCCTATTTCTGTCTTCTGGGACACAAATTTATTTTTCCAACCACACCACTTTAGGACATTAGTTTTGTGCATGTCAAGAGAAAGTTCTGAGTGTCCTCAACGTTGCTAATGCTGGATTCAGCCTCCTCCATTTGACTTTGGTGGACTGGGTCAAATCATGTAGTGAATTTAGCTTCAGGAGAACGGTTTCAATGTTGTTAGAGAGATCTTGTTTCCCCTTAATAGGGGAGTCTGGTGACAAAGGGTCTTTTATAGTACGTTTTTGACCAGGTTTCTGTTCTCTTTGGTCTTTAGCGCCTTTATGTTCCATCCTGGGTTCTCTCTTGTTTGATTCCGCCATGTTGAGGGACAATTTGTGTCTTGAGGCAATTAAAATGTGTTTCTACACACTGCTTTCTGCTCATAGTTTGCACTATAAATGTAGTTGTTTTCAATTCCACACAGCACTTCTAAATGAATATAGCAACAACAACAGAATTGCTCTTAGAAATGATGTCACAAGAACTTCATTTTCAATCCTTATTAACTCTGACCCCTTTGCTTAAACAGCAATAGACTTGCAGCAAATTGATGTACAGATATTTATTGGGGCTCTGTATTATTGTATTCTCCTTGCAGGCAAAATTGTCCAAACATGTTATAATATAGCCAAGTTCCATTTCAGATACCATTACTGAGAGAAACTGAAGAAACGTAACCTCCTCCCATCGTACGGTTCACCCTGAATGAAAATTCTATACCAAAGGCGACAGTGTAATGAGTGATGAAAGTTAAGGGTACTTATCGCCTCCATTACATTCCGTTTAGGTTACCCAAACGACACCGCAATAAAAATTCAGGCCGTCTGTCAGACCGTTTCAGAAAAAGAGGTGTCATTTTGGAAGTTCAGGATAAAAGGGTGTAGAAAACCTTGGAGAAGCGATGTAGGCTTAAAATATGGCCAACTGGATGGAAATATGCTCTCCTACCTGAAGAGACTTTAACCAGCACAGATATATTGGAGCCAATTACATGAGGAGGAGAGTCACGCATTGCACAGGTGCCATCTTCTTTCTCCAGAAGGTTTCCTCACCCTCTATTGAACTTGGACCCTACTGCATTTAAAGCTCAAAAGGGGCTTTAAAAGAACCCCATCTGAGCGGCAGCACCCTCACACCATTGGAGCTAGGGGTTTGTGGGAAAAACACTCCTCAGTAAGGACATTTCTGCCCTTGAAAGCTGCTCCAGTCTGGAGCTCCGCGACTATGCGACCATCACCATCGGGCGCTACCGCGCTCCCTAACCTCTCTGACATATTTGAGTCTTAAATTCAAGTAATGAAAATGTAGATTCTGTGTGTTGTCTTATAAGACAGACTCGGTTACTTTTGAAAACATGAAACACAGAAAGAAAAAAAAATATATATATATATATATATATACATATACAAGCTCATTTATTCCTCCCCGGAACAAAAGCCAGCACTCACGGGGATGGTTGCAAAGTAGTTTTATTCCCAACGCAACAACAAATGCGTTTCGGCTTACGCCTTCGTCGGTGTTACAGACACACCCGACGCGGTCATTTTTAAAACTCAGTACCTTTACATTGACAGTGAAAACAGACCAATTTTCATTTTTCAAGGTTAGCGCCATCTTTACATGATCTTTTATGCCGTAATTATATAATTAATTTTCATGGTGAATCTTAAACGTAGGTCGTATGTTGCATTTCTACAATTCATCACATATTTACGTAATATCATCAAATGACCAAAGTTATCCCTGGCATAATCATTTCAGTTTCCATCTCAATGTCATTCAATTCCACATTGCATATTGACATTTCAAAATGTGTCCCCACAAAATTAAAAAATATTGTTAAATTTCACCGTATATCGGCTAGAGGGGCAACAGATTTATACTATCATGCCGTGTATCGGCTAGGTCCTCTGTGAAATTCATAACGTATATTAAAGACATCTAATTAAAAAAAACATATTAAAAAATACACCTCATTGCGCCGTGTATCGGCCTTCTTTTTCTATTATTCGCCCAAATGTACTGCTAGTTCTTCCCCACTGTTTAAATCTTTTGGGGATTTGGTTTGCAAATCAATAATGTAACGTGACTCTAGTCTACGTAATTTTAGAATCCTATCCCCTCCCCTTATGTTGTTGGGGACATGGTCCAGGCCAAAATACTGTAACAGGTCCCTGTTACTTTGGTGTTTACTGGCAAAGTGCCTCGCCACTGGATAAGACGTATCTTGTTTCGTAATGGCCCGCATATGTTCTAATATGCGGACCTTGATCGGATGAATGGTGCTGCTTATGTATTTTAACCCGCAGGGACATACTAAACAGTAAACCGAATAAGCAGTATGGCAAATTATGAATTTAGTTACTGATCTACGTTTTTCACCTCTGGTATCGCATAACTTAAAACCTTTTTACTGTTACTGCAGGCTTTACATTTTCCACACGGAAAAAAGCCTCTCATTTCTTTGAGAGTTCCTTTTTTCGGTGTGTCTTTGTCCAAATGGCTGTGGACTAGCATATCCTTTAAAGATCTTGCCTTCCTAAATGTCACCAAAGGAAATGCTGGTATGTCCGTGCTAATGGTCATATCCGTTTTTAGAATATGCCAATTTTTTCTAACAGTTTTTTTCAAGAAATTGGCTTCCTCTGAATAAGTGGTGATCATCCTAAATTTTCCTCCTTCTTTGTTTTTCATGATCTTCTTATTCACTTGTACTAGCTGTTCTCTAGAAATAGCTCTCACTTTATTCAAAGATCTTTCTAGTAGATCGGTATCCTAGCCTCTCATAGTGAACCTAATTGCACATTCCCTGGCTGCTACCTCAAAGTCACAGTTCCTAGAACTGTTCCTCTTCAACCATAAAAATTCTCCATAGGGAACGCTTTGTATCAACTTTGGTGGGTGACTGCTGGTGGCGTGAAGTGTTGAATTGCCCGCCGTAGGTTTTCTATATAGTGCTGTATTCAGTTTTCCCTCAGCTATGAATACTCTCAGGTCAAGGTAGTTCACTGCCACTGAACTAACTTCCCCTGAGAAGTGTAAATGTATGTTATTGTTATTTAAATACTCTATATAGTTATAGGCGGATTCTGAAGTACCCTTCCAAATTAAAAATAGGTCATCTATGTACCTATGCCAAGACACAACCTCTCCCGACCCTGCCACCACCTCTTCAGACGACCAGGACACCCGCTCCTCCCTCCAGCCCACGAATAAATTTGGATAGCTGGGGGCGAAACAGGTGCCCATGGCCGGCCCGGAGATCTGTTTGTAATACTCTTCCTGAAATAAAAAAATATTATTAGTGAGGCAGAATTCGGTAAATTCTAAAAGCATTAAGTTGTGCTCTGCAAATTTCAGTGGACGTTTGTTTGAATAAAACTGTACAGCTTTCAGTCCATCTTGATGTTCTATACAGGTATATAGGCTGGTTATGTCTAGTACCATTAATTTCTATGATGGATCCCAACTCAATTGATCAATTCGATTTAAAAAGTCTTCGGTATCTTTTACATAAGAAGTCAACTGTAACACAAATTGGAATAAAAAATGATCTATGAACATTCATAAATGTTCCGTCAAACTTCCTTGCGAGGTGACGATGGGCCTGCCCGGCGGATGTTCACTGTCTTTGTGGAGTTTGGGGATGTGATAAAAAGTTGGTGTTATAGGATTAAGGTTCCGAAGAAACAGGTATTCATCTGTGCCCAACAGTGCTTTGTCATACCATTTTTTGATAAGATAGTGGTAACTTTTAATACTTTCATTGAAATTTTCTTTTGTAGTTCTTTCATAATGTCTACTATCTGACAGATATATATATATATATATATATACAAAAGTTACCCAGATGAAAACGCCTCACACAACGAGAGTTGACTCCATTTAATTTTGGGTTGCAGAAACAAGCAAGCTCACAATTCCAGGCTTCTCACATTCGCCAAACATGTTTCGGACTTTGCGTCCTTGATCACTGGCAGTAAAAACAACAACTCTGCTGCCATGACGGTGACATATTATACATACAGAGTCCCGCCCCAGTGGGCGTGTGCTACTATGCCTCCTGGTACTCGTAGTCCCGTTACTCAAACCACAGTGGGTGCAGCCGTTTTGCGTTAAAAATACAACAATTAATTAGCCCGGTGGGTTCCTAGAAATTGGGAACCTCTGCTTGTGCTGCCATCACTATCCCAAAGCAAAGGACTCTCCTGTCCTCTCGGCATGCCGTTGTGGCACAGCTGCAGGGCCGCTGGTTCAGCAGCGGGGCGTTCTCGCGGTTAGGCGTCCCGCTCAATATCCACACAGAAGTTACCCAGATGAAAACGCCTCACACAACGAGAGTTGACGCCATTTAATTTTGGGTTGCAGAAACAAGCAAGTTTACAATTCCAGGCTTCTCACATTCACAGGAACCCACCTGGGTAATTAATTGTTGTATTTTTAAGGCAAAACGGCTGCACCCGCTGTGGTTAGAGTAACAGGACTACGAGTACCAGGAGGCTTAGTCGTCCACTGGGGCGGGACTCTGTATGTATAATAAGTCACCGTCATGGCAGCCGAGCTGTTGTTTTTACTGCCAGTGATCAGGGATGCGAAGTCCGAAACATGTTTGGGGAATGTGAGAAGCCTGGAATTGTGAAATTGCTTGTTTCTGCAACATAAAATTAAATGGAGTCAACTCTCGTTGTGTGAGACGTTTTCATCTGGGTAACTTTTGTGTGGATATTAAGCGGGACGCCTAACCACGAGAACGCCCCGCTGCTGAACCAGCGGCCCTGCGGCTGTGCCACGACGGCATGCCGAGAGGACAGGAGAGTCCTTTGCTTTCGGATAGTGATGGCAGCACAAGCAAAGGTTCCCAATTTCTAGGAACCCACCTGGGTAATTAATTGTTGTATTTTTAACGCAAAACGGCTGCACCCACTGTGGTTAGAGTAACGGGACTACGAGTACCAGGAGGCTTAGTAGCACACGCCCACTGGGGCGGGACTCTGTATGTATAATAAGTCACCGTCATGGCAGCTGAGTTGTTGTTTTTACTGCCAGTGATCAAGGACGCGAAGTCCGAAACATGTTTGGCGAATGTGAGAAGCCTGGAATTGTGAACTTGCTTGTTTCTGCAACATAAAATTAAATGGAGTCAACTCTCGTTGTGTGAGGCGTTTTCATCTGGGTAACTTTTGTGTGGATATTGAGCGGGACGCCTAACCGCGAGAACGCCCCGCTGCTGAACCAGCGTCCCTGCGGCGGTGCCACAACGGCATGCCGAGAGGACAGGAGAGTCCTTTGCTTTGGGATAGTGATGGCAGCACAAGCAGAGGTTCCAAATTTCTAGGAACCCACCTGGGTAATTAATTGTTGTATTTTTAACGCAAAACGGCTGCACCCACTGTGGTTAGAGTAACGGGACTACGAGTACCAGGAGGCTTAGTAGCACACGCCCACTGGGGCGGGACTCTGTATGTATAATAAGTCACCGTCATGGCAGCCGAGTTGTTGTTTTTACTGCCAGTGATCAAGGACGCGCAGTCCGAAACATGCTTGGCGAATGTGTGAAGCCTGGAATTGTGAACTTGCTTGTTTCTGCAACCCAAAATTAAATGGAGTCAACTCTCGTTGTGTGAGGCGTTTTCATCTGGGTAACTTTTGTGTGGATATATATATATATATATATATATATATATATATATATATATATACACATCTCTCGTCCGTGCTTAAGTTACAGCCGCTGCTGCTCCAAAACAGAGGGTGCGTCGTCGTGAACGGACCACCCAAGCAAGGTCCGGTAATATATACAAATGCCTCGTAAACCAAGGAATGACGACGCCGTGTTCTGGCCAAATTTCATTATTTAGACAGCTGATAGGACGCGTTCGCCTGTCCAGCAGGCTTGATCACCAACCTGGTGATCAAGCCTGCTGGACAGGCGAAACGCGTCCTATCAGCTGCCTAATAAATGAAATTTGGCCAGAACACGGCGTCGTCATTCCTTGGTTTATGAGGCATTTGTATATATATATATATATACACACACATGGAGGAAAAGTAAAAACTTAAAAATAAAGAACCCCAAACCCATTGTCCTACATTAGTAATTTATTAATAAGTAAAACAGCTAAAAACCCGACTTAGAGTTCGGCAGACTGGTTACTCCATCACAAACGTGACTGGTACCCCGTCTGCCTTATTACACTTGCATTATATCCAGGGGCACTTGTACTAAAGAGGACGGGGTATCTGTCATATTTGTGATGGAGGATATCAGTCCACACGCTCTAAATCAGGCCCTTAATTCCCAAATTAATCTAGCAGCTCATCTCACACGTCAGGAAATTCACTAATCTATATCCTTTCACACTGCATTTGTGGCAAATTCATTGATTTAGTTTGCCGGCTTCAGGACAGCCACCAAAAATTGGTGTATTTCACGTCTGCCCTCTTCAGGGTGCATGCATCTTCAAACTCTAAATGAGAGCTCATGTTACAGATAGCAGATTTAGTTGCTGGTCGGAATAGGGAGATATGTTTTCTAAAGTCGAGATATTTGTAGTAATGGAGCCGGGTTCCATGTTCTAGACTTGCTCTGGAACCCCTGGCCGATGGGTCTTTGTTGCCTGCTCGCAAGTGTGGAGGGGAGAGAAAACCATTAACCAATTATACATTATCATTACCAATGACTAAAGGGACAGACTCCTGTTCCAAATTTTTGTATATTGATTATAAAACCATGAAAAGTTGGACATACAAACACCTCAAGATGATAGAGTAAAAATACATGGGTACTATTACAAACCCAAACCTACGAATGAAATTTAGACGATGTAACATGCACAATATAACCAATTCGAGAATCGGAACACAAATCATAGAGACTAAATCAAGAGCCTTCTTCATTTGCGGTTCTTAAACAAAAACATTAATCTGTCCCTACACTACTCCTAGTGTGACATCCCTACTTAGCATTTCCCCAGGCAAGTCCCCAGAAATGTGTCAGCATGTGAAGTCTTCCTAAAAAGCACACTCATGTTAAATGGGTTGAGTAGCTTAAAGCTACGGAGCTCATTCTAAGATGCTCCCTTCTCTCCAGGTAAGGCAGAAGAAGAAGTCCCGGAAACTGTTCCTAACCTCAATACAAAAGTTTAAAAATCACACCCCCAAACACATCATGAGACCGCCTCATCCAGTTAGACACCTCCTTACAGGTAACTTTCCATGAAGCAATGGTGTTCTCCAGTCTTTTGCTCGATGACCTTGGTTCACAGGCCTTCCAGACGGGAAAGAGGTCCTCCTACATTATCAGCTCCGCTTGTTCAAAGGCATCCTCTCCTCCCTATGTCTATCCAACTCCTGAAACAAAGACTTTATTCTAACTAACAAGGACAAATTCTGGCAACTGCAACAGAAACGTAAAAAGAGGAAAATTCCACATACACATAAACTCTAATTAAAAACCTTCAATATGAGAGCGAACAGGGAGAAACGAAAGTTAGGCCTACCAAACTCAGCTAACATAAGAACAGCGCACACATGTGAAATACACGTGCAAAAAGAACATTTGATGGACAGAATGCAGAACAATGTCATACATTCACCCCAGTACAGAGATCTGGGCCTAAATCCATAGTTTTTTTGCTCACCATGCCATTCCAGTTTGGACCCAGCCATATGCAAATCAGTCTTGACCCTGCGCCAACTGGAACAGTCCAGCCCGAACTGCCAGGCCAGGTCCTCCCTGGACTGGAAACAAGCATCCTAGGACCGGTTTCGGGCTTTCAGCCCTCATCAGCCTGGATAGCTTTACTCCAGTGGCATGGAGAGCACGGGACCCACGTCTGGGCATACCCGTCCCACTCGGGGTGACAAATGCAAAAAGAACAATTGATGGACAGAATGCAGAACAATGTCATAAATCCATAGTATGTGAAATACATGCATATGTGATCCACTAATATCCACACTTTATAGGAACATTAATATTGAAAACATTCATCGCTCATGAATACACTTTTACACGTTTAAGATTTCATCTGAACGCATACATTTACTACATTAATTCTTTGACTTGCAAGAAGAAAATATCTAATACTTCACTTACACCTTATTACAATACACAATCTAATAACCTAATATTAATACGCCAACAGATTATATGTGAATGCGAACTATTCATGATTATAATGCACCCCTACAAATGAAAGAGCAGAATTGCGCTCTATCAGAAGTCCACGTTTTGGCTTAAAATTAAAAGCTTTCCACTTTTTCCGAAAAACATTTTGGGGAATCCCTCCGTCCTTCTTCCTCCCTGCCCCTACCCACCCTGTCAAGAATAACTATACTCACGAACTTTGTGGATTTTGGGCTCCTATTCAAATGTTTCCTTTGACAGTGTTTTCCCCCACAATGTGTTCACTTAAGACGCTGTGACGCTGCATAAGGTCAACACACACTTAAGCTCTTGTAGTTTGCCTTTACATTCTTTGGTAATTCTGTGAAGATTCGCTCGACATTAATGTGACGGAATACTCAGGAAATGCTGGTAATAACCAACGAAAAAAACATGGGGGCATATTAGCAAGACCCACGTTAAAATTAACGCCGTTTTAGCGGCAGGAAACTGCCGCTAAAACGGCGATAATGGGCTTGCTAATATGCGTTATAGAATTCCAATAGAAGCCCAGGTTAGATGTGCAGGACATCTAACCTGGGCTTCTATTGGAATTCCAGGTTAGATGTGCAGGACATCTAACCTGGGCTTCTATTGGAATTCCATTACGCATATTAGCAAGTCCATTATCGCCGGTCTTGCTAATATGCCCCATGGTCTTTTTAGTATACTATTAATATTAGACGATATTCAAAATATGCATAAGTAGCATGTCACCGTTATTAATTTTAAGCTTGCAATATTCTTGCGCAGAACATAGATGTGATTTCTAACCATCGAGTCCTAACATTTTAATAATGGAAGTTGCTGTGTGTAATAAAATGGTTTTCACTGTTTGTTTATCACCATGCATTGTGTAAACTATAACAAAGTACCATAATCCATATGTCCACAAGTCAACAAGTAAGGGGTGGAAAGCGCCAGAGATGCATAATTTCCTCATTTGCTGTGTTTTTTTCTTTACTATCCATTTCCTTGTGTACATTTAATTTTAAATATTTTATGTGCGCTATTATTCTGTTGTTTCCATTATTTTGGTTAATGCTTTTCTTTTAATGTTTATAGACACTAAAGAGTGACTCTCAGATGTGACCCCCGCTGTTTGCTCCCACTGATGTGTTCCTGCATTATCTGAGAATGTCTATTTCCTATTATAAGAACATGGTTTCGGTTCCTGATTATGCAAACTGCATTGAATTACAATAAATTGTGTACACATCCCATTCAATTCAGCGGGGGATTGGGTACTAACAAAAGCACAATTTTAAAATGACCTACTGTGTATTACGAACCAAGCAGTTACATATATTTCCTGCATTTAGTAGAATAATCAGAGCTCCAAGCGAGTTACAAGCATAACACACTGCTAAAGTGGCGGACGCGCGCGTGCACACACATACAACACACACACTCGCATCACGAGCATTAGCGATCTTTGATCTTAATTCCTTTGCATTCATCACATCAAAGAACGTTCACCAATTTTGAAAAGTCAAATATGGCATTGTATTTCCGTTTACATTGGAAATTTTATTTGGGTACTCCGTCATCTTTAAGAACAAGGGGGCAGATTTACAAGCCCCCTGCGCCACCAGTACGTCACTTTTTGTGACGTACTGGTGGCGCAGGGGGCTGCTCCATATTTACAAGGAGAGGAAAAGCCACCCTGCGTGACTTTTCCTCTCCTTGTAAATACGGCCCTTCACACGCAGCACTTTGCGGTGAAGGGGTGTTCCATGGGTGTTACTGTGGGTGTTCCCACGCAACACCCATGGAACAAGACACATTTCCAGAATTACGAGACATCGTAACTCTGGAGATGCGTCTGAAAGCTACGCCACCCTAGAGGTGGCGTAGCGAGGCGCACCGAGGAGAAATGTTTTCATTTCTCCTCGTTTTTTCCTCTTTCAATGCGTGCTGCATTCTACAGCTCGCATTGAAAGAGGAAAATGGTTGTAGTGATTGTTTTTGTGCAGGAAGGTTCCCCTTCCTGCACAAAAACAATCTCCCCATGACGCAGGCATCCTTGCACCATGGTGCAAGGGTGCCTGCGCCGGCGCATGGCTGCAGTTTGTGAGCCAGCGCAGGGGGAAGCACAAGGATGCGACATATTCTTGTAAATATGTCGCATCCCTGTGCTTCAAAACTAACGCAGCGCACCGCAGCAAAATGACTTGCTGCGCCGTGCTGCGTTAGTTCAACGTAAATCTGCCCCAAGGTATTTAGGCAAAATGTCCCGGGCTCAGCATTATTGTACTGATAAATAAATGTAAAAAAATATACGCACTCTTAAATTTATGAAAAAAACGGGAAGATTTGAATACGAAGTTATTTAGTTCAAAAGGGTCACTAGTGTTCACCTCCATAAATAATTTTTAAGAATAATGAAGTATTTATTGCTAATTTGTGTGTTTGTGTATTAAATGTTAAATGCATATTGTAAAGGGATTAGAGGAGTGGTTACTGTGCTTCTTAAAATAATAGAACATAACGTCAATTCTCTTTAGCATGACATCCTTACACATCCCATAAATGTTTCCTCACATCAGTGCGGCAAATACATCACTGAAAAAAAACTAGCACACAAAAGTAAGAATTTGCCTTTACTTCACCCTGACATTTCCTTATATCAGGAATTTAAACAGCAGATATCCGAACAGATATCAGAACTGGAGCTACAATAAAGCTGCTATCGGTTCAGAGCTCTCCACGTTTTTTCTCCCAAATTCTCTGGTTTCTTTTTGGTTTAGAGCTTAATTTGTAAAATATTTAGTCCAGGTGCTCAAATGTTTGTCAGAGGCCACACCTACTTTTCGCCGGCTCCACCCACTTCCTCCACTGGCTCCACCCACTTATTCCATTGGCTTCACCCACATCCTCAACTGGCACTGCTAAAAGTCAGATGTAATACCCAATCTGAATTGCAGCAAGGGAGCCTTCCTCATAGTAAAGTTTTGATAGGAGGTCCCAAACTTACACATTTGAAAAAGAAACTTCAATTTAAGGACTTTTGGGAGTAAGAAATGGAGGCCTAAAGTATTATAGGAAGGTTTTGTTGCAGGCCACACTAGAGAAATATTTTTGCTCCAGAGCAAAATAGAGTACATTTTCAGCATGACCTTGTCCTAAAAATTACAAATATCGCTCAAAGGTGTTGAACAATCATGGACGTGTAATGCCCTGTTTGGGAGCATAATGTAGCGGGTGTTTTAATAAAGGGTGTCAGCTCAAAACATATGATTCAGACAATCTTGATGCACAAATGGGTGCAAGGCCTGATATTTATGTGTTTATCTCGTCTTCATTGCTTCATTTTTCTCGCCAGAAGTTGTAATTCCTAGTCATTGGAATGACACTCATAATTGCACTGAATTGAATGAAATTATGAAAATGACACTCATAGGAATCTGAAACCTTGGCAGCTATGGAGCGGGTGTCAGTGTCACTGGGCGAAGGGTGCACTGCACTGAGAGCAGAAGGACTTCACTACCTGGCAAATACAACTCTCCACTGTGAGCCCTGCAGCAAGAGAAGAACACTTCCATCTAGGCCTGGCTGTTCCCTATTTACTCATACCCAGCCTCTGCTGCGAGGTAACCAAGCTGTTCCCTGCCCCTTTCATTTGATCCCATGCTGACCAGTAGCGTGTGGAAAAAGTAAGAAATCCAGAATGAAAAATGAAATCCATATTGTTTAATATGCTTTTATAAATTAGGTATTGATTGGCTGAGGGGAGCAGCACTGTATATGAACAATATGTGGAATATGAGATGTGTTTTTGAACAATATGTGGAATATGAGATGTGTTTTTGAACAATTTGTGGAATATGAGATGTTTTTTTCTCTCGAGTCACTTGTTATGCAGCATTAACTCACTGGGGTAGTCGGGTTGGAACTTGGAAGTCTGTTACAGATTCATGGCTGTGACTGACTTCATATAGTATCGGTCCCCTCTCAAGCATTATTTTTCTGAAAGCATCACTACATCACACTGGCGTGTGCCACGCAGTGTGATTCACTTCTGTGCTTTTCACGTCCTTTTAGAGATGTCTGTCTGTGATTGTCCAAGTGAAGTTAAGTGGGCCAACGTTTAGCTTATGTGATTATTCTAAGCTTTTCCTCTGATTTAATTAAGCAAAAATCGTTCTGTTTTTATGGTTATGAATTTGTATTCACACAGATCATGCTTGCTCCTTGAATTGGGAGTTGGAAGGGCCATTATTGTCTATGGATTTTTTTATGTGACTGTGTTTTTGCATATTTTAATTTTTATTTATGATTTTTGAATTTTGTTTTCTCTATCATAGAGATTGCTAGGTATTAAGGGATCAGTTACACGTGACTCTTTCTAACTCCTGCCTGGCCTGGTTCGGTATGTGGATTTTTACTTCATAAAGAAGTAATGATAGAAACTGTTTAATTTCAGGTGGAATGTCTTTTCCTTAATTGCACATTCTACATTCATAGCAATTATTTAAATCATTAATATTCCCGGATAGAGACAAAGCCCTTCTATGAGAACAGAGGTTTAAACAAAATGCGAAATTCTGTTTGTTTTTTAAACAAAGACAAATTAATATGCTGAATAATTCAAATTTTGTTTTAGGATCAGGTTTCATCGGACTGGTAAGATTTCCTGACCCTTGATTAGCGTTGGAAGGGCATGCAGAGCAGAGGATGAAAGCACCGAGTGTGCTCCGAATCCAACCTCAAAGTCTGAGCTCTGATTGACTGGCAAAAGAGATGAAAATGCTGAACATCGACAGCTATTGCGCGCCCCCAGGTCCCACAGCCCTGCAGATTTAAAGTATCTGGTCACCACAGTACTGCCACACTCTGCTAAACTCTGCACAGAACGGGCTTCCAGTGCCTCGGGCCATCCAGCAAATCAAACACAGACCAAACGTGGCCAGCAGCGGGAAAACATCACTCAAGCTAAATGCACAATGAATGAAGTCAAGATAAACATCACCCGCAAACTAAGTGAGAGAGGCCATGCAGAACCAGATGGAATAGCCCGCCGCTCAACGGGTCCGTACCCCATGTGGCATCAGGAGCCAGTGACCACAACTGCACCGCTGCATGCACAAACAACCACGAGGCTTGATGACGACGGTAGGATAGAAATAAATGTTCAACTGGCACCTGCTGCCATATTGTAATGCACACCGGGGAGAGATGAAACGCAATGAAAAACAGTACATTTTTATGAATAAACGTTAGGGGTTAGGTTAAAGGCCCTGTTCTTCCAGCCTCCTCCTAGCCGGGGGCATTGTAATTGCACACAGTGCCCGGCGCCGGAGATATGATTCCTCAGAGCAGGACTCGGTTCACTTCACTTCATACCAAGTAAGTCTGTTTATTAGCAAGCAGCGTTGGTTTGTCTACTTACAGTTACTGGTGATGCCTTTCTTAATAAGCCTGCTGCTGCCTGCCCTCGACGTGGGACTGAACTTCTGGTGACTCGTGGGGTGCGTGTGTGCCGGGGCGTGGTGTTTTCAAAAAGATCTACGCACGCTGCCGCACAGCCTACCCCAGGCAGAACCAAATCTAGCCCAATCAGTGTCCCGCCCACCGGCAACACTGAACTAAGGGCGTTAGGCAAATGTGCATTTGGATATGGTTGGAATCATTTTATTATTGGCTCTCACTGGCACAACATGCTTCACCGGGGACTCGGGAGACAACACCACTGTTTGCAGTGAGTCAGTGAGGTAATTATATTTACTTTGACACAATACATTTTGACGTGCAGAGGCGAGGTATAGACCCGACCCTGATAAATAAGTGCCGGTGCTAAGCACCGGAAAGCACCGGCACAAATTAAGCATATTGAGGGACTCGGCATATTCTGTTTAATGCTCCAGTCAAGCACCAGGTCCTGCTTGAATGGCGTGTGCCCACAATGTAATCTCCACTCAAGTACATCATGGCTCTGCCTCCTCACCATCCCCTGGGTGTTTAATAGATCATTACAGTGAATATAGGAAGGGTGGTGTAACTAGTGATCACACAAGCCAGTGGTTTAGCAAGCAAACTGCGGGCTCTACTGCAAACAATTAATATAGCCCTGACTATGATTTTTTTTTCATATAATACATTCATCAGAAAACTAATGGGATCCAGTCTACTCCTCACATGCCTGGGCCCAGGCACCACTGAGTCTGTGGACTCATCAAAGCTAAGCCCTGTTACTAGCCCCAGAGCCAGGGACATTTTATGGATTTTGGGGGGCCAGGGCCAAACGTAATTTGGGGGCGCCTGTTCGGAACAGCTCTGAATTTATGATCCAGTTTCTTTGGCCAGGTCACTGACAGTGCACAGGCACAATTGTCCAAAGTATAAATGTGTTTACATCTAATATTCAGCGATAGTGACGTGTTTTCAATATTGTAACTCAGCAGCAGTTTACTAATATCATTGCAAATAATCCCTGTGACTCCCTCCCATTTCTCACATGTGAGGTCCTCTTTTGATCCAAAAGAAACTTTTTTTATGGATGTTGCATGAAACATAAACACAACGTTTCTCTACAAAATGTCTGTAATAAACTCTCACACATTACCTACATTAAAAACATTCAAAGGAAAACGGTATTTAAAACAATCTATTTAAGAATTATTAAAGGTCATCAGGGCAAGACTCTTCAGAACAGAGCTGGCTCCTTTGGGGCCCCCCTGAAAGATTGGGGCCCTGGGCCAGACCGCACTCTGCCCATTTCTTAAAACATCTCTGGCCAGAGCTAACCAATGGCTACAGTCCCATTGAGTGACGATCTCATCTTGCCCTAGTGGATAGATGACCTTTCTTTAGAAGAAGACTAAGGGCCCGATTACATGCAGCCTGGAACGGCTCCGACTGTCCGTCGGAGCGCTCCAGCCCCCATCGTAATAGGCTGATAGGATCCAGGGTTCGGTTGCATCCTAATGCCTGGGCTTTAACCGTCAACTGGAGGTCGTTTAGTTCCAGTTCCAGAACGATGCCAGACAGACTCGGGTCCGTCCGGCATTGTAATCGGCACCCTAAGATGGTACCAAAGGACATTCAGTGTTCTTGACAGGAAGCAACACCCTTTTTGATCTAGCAACGAACAGAAATTTTAGTGTGACGGTTGCCAAATCATTCATTTAAACACATAAAATTGTAATTAATGAAGATATCAGCATCAAATGAACGGCTCAGAACTGAGGTTATATATTGCCCTACATGTGCTTTTATCACCACTCCATAAACTCTCTAATGGGCTGATCAGTGTTTGGTTCAAGAACAGGATATATGTTTTCAAACAATCGCATACTATTTCCAGACGACATTCATGCAGAAAAGCATGCTAATGATCTGACACCTCTTTTAAAGACATTCTGATGTCGAAGCTGGCAATTATTTTTCAGAGTGCAAAAACTACTGACTGATTCATAGTGAAGTGTAACCTAATCTCCCCAGAATCTACACATCGTTAATGGAGTTAATTTCACCTTGTTTGGCCCACCCTACTCAATGTAGTGACATAGGTAGCAAGGCTTTCCTGATAATACATACATGAAACATACAAAGCAGGCCTAATTGTTTGGCAAACATGAGATGCACTAACTCCTTAGAAATTGTATGTGCAAGCCCATGAGCCTAGAGAACTAATATTCTGCATGGTGATGACACCTAACAGAGTGTGCAATATTACCATATTATTTTAGGAGCAGGTTGACATTGTTGATGCTAACAAAACTAGCAGAAACACAGTGGAGAGGAATCTTCCATTCTGCTGCTCAGAGATCTACATTTAATGATTGGCATTACAGGGCTTTTGGCCTCACAACAAAACAAATCTGGAAGGAATAAGGAAGCAAGGTTGGATACATTTGCTTGGCCGTTTAATACTTCTAAGACTGAGACATTGTTCGTTCTTTACAGTGTAGATATGAAAGACTGCACAAAACGTCAGCTCACTGCAGAATAGAGAATCATGAGATGATGAAAATGAGTCAAATGAAACACGTGAAGGTCTAGTGCGTGTCTTTTGCAAAATTCTAATGCAGAATTATCAGAATGAGAGAGTATTCATTTAAATGACTTGACATTGGAGAGTCTACCCGGTAAAAGAAGAGAAACCGAAGAAAAGCCTTCTTTGCAAAATGAACGGAAGGGAGTTAAAGATAGTATGAAAACATATACGAGGCCTCCTTGGACTTCTATTTGGTTCACATTGACATCAATTTCAATAGTGATTTGGCTAATAATTGTTGATAATTAAGGGCCTGATTACGATGGTGGTGAACCCGCCACCGGCAGGCTGCCCGTGGCGGGTTCACCGCCACCGTAAGGCCTTTTTCCACCCGCCAGATCAGGATGGAGGGCGGTGTGCTGGCGAGCAGAAAGCCCGTCCGCCACGGGTCCGACAGAGGCAATCGTTACGATTGCCTGTCGTAGCCACCCTGCATCCACAAAAAGGTGGCGGTGCCTAGGAGGCACCGCCCACCAAATTTGGGTGCTGCATCCCCGCCAGCCTGTCTATGGCGGTTCAACCGCTGTTGAAAGGCTGGCGGGGATGTACTTTGGGGGCCCGTTGCAGGCCCCCCTTGTGCAGGGGCATGTGGAATTTGCACTTGGGGGGCACCTATGGTGCTCCCCTACAGTTCCCTGCACCAGGTGGCAGGCACCGCATGGTGCCTGCCACGTAGTGTCGGAAAATGCACAACATGCATTTTTACCATTGCGGCGGGTGCTGCAGCCAGCAGTACCCTGCTGCAATGGTAAACATGCACAATGCGACTGCCACAGTGGCGGTACTGCCGCCATATAGGCGGCCGGTCCCAATCCCGGGGACAATAGGGGATGGACTGAAGTCCGTCTGCCATCGTTATCAGGCCCTATATTTTTTGTGACGATTAAGCACATAAAATATGCTTCAAATGTAGAGACTTTAGCTGCAAAACTTCAAATTGTAAACAACCAAAATGAAATACACACAAGACACTGATTCACAAAGATAAACTTGCACTTTTGCTTATGATTTTTTGCAAGTCACAAAATAATTTTATGTGTAGTATCTATACGACTGCCTACATTCTTATATGCAGAGTCTCTGCCACGAGTGCCGACACTCTGCAGTTGTAAATATGCTACTTGTAAAATTCCTTTGTGAATTGTAATCAATAGTAAACTTACACAAAAGTGTAAGTTTTCCTTGGTCAATCAGGCTCACAGATACTAGAGAAATATCTCAAATAAGATCAGTAACCACCCTTGCAACATGGTCTATATTGTTAGTGTAGGAAGGTAGGATCTGACTGCATGGTTACCCCCCACTTTTTGCCTGGTGTTTTGCTGGTTTTTGACTAGTCTGACTGGGATCCTGCTAATCAGGACCCCAGTCAATCTACTTTCTCCCTTAAATTGACATACCTGTACTTTGGTACACTCCAGATTGGATACTGGGGTACCCTTATAAGTCCCTAGTATATGGTACCCATGTACCCAGGGCATAGGTACCCCAGAGGCCTCCCATGGGCTGAAGCATGTATTATGCCACTCATGAGAGGCCATGCAAAATGGAACTCCAGGTCTGCTACAGCAGCCTGTGTAAGATGGTGCTTGCATCACTTACTTTAGATATAGGTTCACTATATCTATAGGCCACTACACTTAAAACTTATAAGTCACCCCTATAGCAGACCTTATCAATCCTGAAGGCAGGGTGCTGGGTTTTTAGTGAGAGGGTGCCCCTGCATGAGGAGAGCCCCTTTGCAGCCTTCGGAGACCATTCTCCCGGGTTGTCTGTGACTCAGCCGGACGTATGGGTAGAGGTGCATTATAACCTCGCGGTAAATGCTATCTCGAAAACGGCTGCATAGAAACATATCGTGTTTGGTATCAAACACCTTGGAATCATACCTCCACACCAGTAACTGGTGTAGGAGGTATGATTCCACCCTTCAGAAGCGGGCTTCGTGGGGTCACTGGTCTAACCGGTGCCAGCCTTCTCGACCTGAACAGCACAAAATGGATGCTGCCGACCAGAGACACATTTCTGCCCTCCTGCTGCTGAGCCGAGCTCGAGCAGAGGACGGCAGCACAATAGACATCCTGTCACAGGGAGGTGTGACCACCTCCCAGACAGGATTTAGTGTATTGGGGCTGGGTGGGTGCACTCTGAAAGTGCCCGAAAGTCTGCATCTGGGGCACATTTGGTGTCCCTGTGCATAATCCAGTTCAAACCAGTTCTGGGAGCCATTGGCTCCTTCTCTGGCACGAAACTGGACAAAGCACATGGGTGTAACCACCCCTCTGCCCTGACCAACCCCTAGGAGGGTCCCCTGAATCTGTCCAACCCTCTCCTGTGGGTACAAAAGGGCTTACCTGGCTGTAAGACTTTAGATTTTACGTGGACAAGGTTCTGCAAGAAGAAACCACTGATCTTCGACCGTCTGGACACTCTGGACTTCGCTGGACTTCGACTGGGCCCGACTTCGTCTCCCTCTCCGTCCAAAGCTTTGTCTGTGCCCATGCTCCATACAGGCTCTGTGCAGGACCCGTGGTGCTCCCAAAGACAACTGAAGAATCTCCCTTGGAGTGAAGGAGTCACTCCCCTACTTCGCAGGCACCTAAGCGCAACTGACCGGTCTGCTGCTCCGGAGCTCCTGCGGACTCCAAAGATTTCAGCAACACAGGAGGTGGGTTTCCGAAAGTCCCTGAGGTTGAGCTGCTCTCTCACGAGTTTGAGGCCAGTATCCCTCGTGTGGACTGTGTGACCCGAACCCTTGTACACCGCATCCATTTGCAAGTGCATATGCTTGTTGGCAATTCCCGAGCTTGTGGATTGGACTCCGTGTAGTCCTGACCCTGAGCAGTATTTTCACCAAAGATCTTGGGCCTCCTCGCACCGAGTGTTCCGTGGGCTGGTACTTTGCAATCTTGCTTGAGGTCCCCTTGCGACTCCTGGTCATCCGGCCTGTGGGTCCTCCTGAGGGTTATCTTGATTTCTGTTGGGCTTTCCTGGTTGCTCCAGATGTGCCCTGACTCTCCATTGCTTGGTGAGTCCCCTGAACCTTGCTGGTCCACACCGTAACCTGCTTGACCTTCCTGTGTGGGTTGCTTTTGCCAAGTCTTGTTGGTGCTCCAGCCAAACACCGACCCCTCAGCACTCGACATCCTTCGTGGGACAGCTCACATCTGGCTCCTGGTCATCCTCGACATCTCCTGGTCCTCGTGGCTGCAGAGTCAAGCATCCCTTCTTCGTACCTGAAGCACCCGACATCGGTGGGCATTCGTCTACCGAGCCCCTGGTCACTCTGAAGTGACCCAGACTCTGTCCCCTCTGCTTTCAGGTTCCATCTTCCTCGAATCCAGGCTTGGATTCCACCGGACCCTTTTCACCTTCACGACAGCAGTACTTCTTTGCAGCTCTCCATTGAGAACAACAGCAGTTTCCGACGCCACTTCAGACCTATGCACCCGGTTCCCCTGGGATAGGTAACTCGGGTACTACAGTATCCAGGGGTGGGGTGGCTCTTCAAACTCTTAAGTTTTAACAGGTTTGCTCCAAGTCCTCCTAGAAGGGTCCTTAAACATTAAAAGTGTAACCGAGACTTCCCCATAGAATTGTACGGAGCCCGCGGCTGTGTTTCCACACTGCACCCGGCCTCCTTGGGGTCCCTATCTACTCACCTTGGGTGGTTCCTTGGGGTCCTAGCGATTCTACGTGCTCCAGACCTTGTCTTGATCTCGGTCGTGACTGTTATACCACTATTTTAGTATATGGTTTGGTCTCCCCCTGGAGCCCACTGTGTATTGTGCTACTTACAACTGTTCTATTGATCTCGTATTGTGTGCTTTGTGTTCTATCCTCGTGTAGAGGATAGTAGAGAGTGTTATATTAATAAATAGATATTTTTATATAACTACTGTGTGGTTCTCCTTTCATTTAGTCATTCAGGAGGTGATGTTCTGGTAAAACAAGCTGCTTTACATTCCTTCAAGAGTAAGCCTGAAAGCTGTTCTCCACAGCTACCACTAGGATAGCTTTCTAAAGGTTATCTTTGACCTTTGACATCATAAGGGTCGTTTGGACTGGAGCAAGGTGCCCACTTTAATTAGTGGACAGCATATACCAGGCCAACTTCTCACCGTTAGGAACTGCATAATTCAATTTTAGGGCAAAGAAAAACTGTTCAAGTTCCATACACTTTATGTCATTATTTAGATAACATCTTTCTTTCAAGCCCCTTGTCCAGTGCATAGATGGAGGAACCCTGAAAAATATATTCCTTGCACTACAAAAGACTTCAAGGTATAAAGCATATCCTCATTTCACTATGAAAAATTGCAGACAAATGCACTGCTGTGACTGATATGCTGACTACTACCTACATATATCAAATGCATTAAGAACATTAAATTGACACCAACAATGGGAACAGAGTCAGATTTTAATAATAGGTGATATGCCTGATTTTTATTTTAAATTCCCATTGAAATACAGTCATGATGCTGAAACATATTTTTACAACCAAAATGCAACCTCACTCAGGTGTTTATTTCTAGGCACACAATGATTTATTGAGTTGGCTTTTTAGAAGAAGATGCTGACCAAGGTTATTCTGTTTAGAATGCAACCTTACAAGTACACTCTTTATAGTGAACTGTTAGACCTGTCACCCTTAGGTTGCTCTTTCACCAGACGTTTGACCTTTTACTTATCCTTTTTTCTGATTTGTTTTGTTGGCCTTTGGATTCTGAGCACTTTCTCACTACTAACCAGTGCTAAAGTGCATGTGCTCTCCCCTAAACATGGTGACGTTGGTGTATACCTGATTGGCATATTTGCTGTACTGGTAAACCCCTTGTAAAGTGGTATATCATATACCCAGGGCCTGTACTGCTTATTTCATTTTCACTACTTGGAGGCCTATCCCTCTCATAGGCCAGCATTGGGAATTCCTTAATACACTTTTAAGCTGTAATTTCTGATCAGAGAGGAACAGCTTGTTTATGTTTCATATATTTGGAATAGTAATGATAAACCCTCCCTACTGGTGAAGTTGGATTTAACATTACTATTTTGAAATTGCCACTTTTAGAAAGTGGGCATCTTAGTGCCTTACAGTCTGTCTCCAACACACGTATGGGGTGGCTGACAGATACACTTTGTTAATTCCCTGTAGACAGCCACAAACACAGGAAGGTGAGGCTTATCTACATTCTGAGCACTCATCAGCATTCATCTGCATTCTGAAGGGTCTTTATGGGCAGGGAGGAATGGGAGGGGCGGACACACTTCAAAAGGTGGTGTCCTGTCCACACACAAAGCACTGATTTACCCCCCACCCCCACCCCCACAGATGGCTAGGCAGACAGGATTGGATCAAAAGGGATCCTTGTGCACTTCAAAGAGCTGCTTTAAAGTCACCTCATAAATCAAATGCACTTTTGGGGGTTAATACTGGGTCTCTGACCCCCTGAAATCAGACACTTCTGGATCTTGAACTGAACATATGTCAGAAGGAATGCTGTGCTGCCTAAAGGACTCATCTGGGCTGCTTTTCTGGAAGGACTGCTTTTCTGCTTGTTGCCGTGCTGCCTGCTGCTCCCTCACTCTGCTGAACGAGAGCTGGAAACTGCCTTCCCTCCAATTGATATCCAGTGGCTTGCTGGCTTGCCTCCTGTTTTCTGAAGTATCAGTGACACAAAAGACTTCATGCAATTCTGCAGGTGCTGTTGAACTCTGCCTTCTGTGAGTCCTATCCTTGCCGAAGATGTCCTCTTCAGGTTCTGGGCCTTAGAAGTGGGTTTGTCGGTTTTCCTTCAAAACCGACAAATAATCACCTTTGCGCCAATCAAAACCGACGCATCGCCCTTCAACGCTGACGCAAAGGCTTTTCGACCACAGCGGTTCTACAGTCTGCGCAGCCCGAAGATGGCCCTCTCCATGGCTCAATGATGACACATTTGCTGCACTTCAGCAAAGCTCGACGACTACGCAGTGACCCGACAGCGTGGAAAAGATCAATGCATCGTGCCCTCAGCATCAACACTTTGCTCCATCCAAGGTACTTTCTCAGTGGGTCCTGCATGGGTCCTGTAGCCGGCCTGGCCTCCATCACTTTCAGCATGAACTTTGGATTTACACCTGTCCTTTGCGACCTCAAGTAACCTTTTGAGCACTAGTGTCTTTTAAGCACTGGTTTTGCATTTAATCTTTAAGAATTCATATCTTGACTACTACTGATGGGAGTTTTGATGTTCTGGTCTTGTTTTACTCAGATAAATATTCTCTATTTTTCTAAACCTGCGTGGAGTTTTTTTGTGGTGTATTCATTATGTTACTGTGTGGGTGTGTGTTGCACAATAACTTTATATCAAACAAATGAGAATGAGCTTGCTACCATCCCAATGTACTTTCATACATGAATTTCACTAATGTCTCAGACAAATCATTAGGTTTTTTAAAAGAACCCTCACCCACCACCATAGTTGGTGGCATGCTTCATCATTGGGTTCCCACCTAAGATGCCAAATGCATCTTAGGTGTGCTACTATGTCTGATTACAGTGAAACTGGTTTCTTTTTCTGACGTGGTGAATTTGTGAGTGAATTTTAAAACTACCTCCAGGATATCCTTCCTTAGGGAAAATATTTTAATCGTGCATTCCTTGGGTAGCGTTAAAAACAGTGATAGTGGATGTGTAGGGAGAAATTGGTGATCTCACTCATCCTAGTGTTAGTTAGACATGTTCAGCCAAATATGAGTGTTGTTTGAGTCTCAGAGGCTTTCTTTAGGACCAAAATGCTAGGGAAAACCTAGTCAGTGAATGCACACACAGTAAGGCATGCTTATGTAGGGTATATCATTCGTAACTTACAATTTTCAACCACCTTCCTATTGAATCTAATAATGGATATAACGAGGAAGACAATTATGCATATATATATGGTAGTTTGAATCACCAATGATGGAGGGTCCCGAAAGTCCCGTATTACCATTTAACAAGAAACTCATTACTGGTTTTGCACTACCCACCAAACATGATACTCCTAGATAGGCCCTACCAGGCAGGCTCAGATAGAATGTCTTAAATTGTCCACTTTCCCTTGTCCTGGTAGCACATCTCACATAGGCCCAAGCCCAGCTCCCTAGATAACTATATCTTACATAGGCCCAAGCATACCTTCCTAAGATACAAATGTGTAGGCCCAAAAGCAAGTGACTCTTGCTCTCATTTTCATAATAATAATGAAACAGACCTCGTAGGCCTCACTGATCTGCTAGCAGAAATCTGTCCCATCCACCCAGATACAACATTAGCCTGTCTTGTAACTTTCCACAGTGACAAGAATAAGGGTGGCCCCTACCCACATGACAATGTGATGGAACATCTGGCAGTGTCACATGCAAGATTTGTGATATTCTTAGCTATGGGACTTTCCGCGCTAGCATTAAACTGGAACCCAAGGCAGGAACTTGACCAAGAATTAATATATTTAATATTAATTCTAAAGCATTTTTCACGGTAAAAGTTATCCTTTGTTTACTTTTTACGGTCAGAGAACTCTGACCTTCTGCCACCAGTTCTGTTTTATCATGATACCACTTCTCACATAAAATCTTCCAGTAAAGCAGGTGGCCAAGTGGCCTGCGTCACATCTCGTGTCAAGCCTCGTGCACACGTAGGCAAGTTCTGCATTTAACGATAAAGTTCTGCATTCAACTATATAAAAGAGCCTCGCCCACACTATAAGCTTTGAACTCTCCATTGCATCAGAGCTTGACTGCAGTTAGAGGGTTCCCGTGCGATCGATCGTCCGTACTACTGGGCTAGAGCTTCAAACTTTCAAGGTGGTAATATTCTTTTCTTATAAATTTAGCCTTTTGGCTTTAACAGCCTATCTGATGGCATAGCCTATTGGCTTTGTCAGCCTATCTGATTATTTCATTATTAGCTTATTCAGCCTCTTTAATAATTTAGCCTTTTGGCTTTGACAGCCTATCTAATTTAGCTCATCAAAGCCCAAGCCATTGCATTTAACTTAGTTTAAACTGCGTAGTCTTGAATGGTGTTGCTTTCTTAAGAAAAGATTTGCCTTCTAGGCACTATCCTATTCATCACCTTTAAATTCAAGGTTGGGCAGCTGCTCATAGAAAGATAGATAGATATACATTTCTGCTTCGTTTGAACATTTGATTTATAACATTGTCGATGCATTTATTTTTTCATCCTGATCATGTGTTGATGAACACACATTTAAGTTGAACTGTTTCCTGTGGGTTTGAATTGCTTAATAAAGTGCTACTGTATTTGACATCGTTGTTCCTTCCTTTCAAGAGAACGTGCAGAGCGCAGGTCTTGCTCTCGTGAGCTGGTAAGCCATGTGTGACCACTGCAGTGTCTCTCCATTTACCCCCCATCAGCTGACGACCGCGAAGGTCTCGTGCGGACGGTTCCTCTGCAGTGTGGACCTGGGACACGCCTGCGGCTGCCCATGGCCTCTCCCCGCCTCTCCCCTCCACCGACCGGGTAAGTCAGGGACACTTTTTTTCCCCTGCCTTTCCTCCGGTCTCTGGTGTGTGTGGTCCGGTGGATTGGGTCCTCCGGGGTGTCGCCGTGCCCCTCCCTGGTCCCCTGTAGTTTCTGTCGTGCCACGACCGCCGCCCTCTTCCCTCTTTGTGGCTGGTCACATCTCTCCGAGGCTCTTTGGTGCTCTGCTCTTTAGTTGTCGTGGTTTCCTTTTTGCTGCGTTCTCTTGCCCATTCTGTCTTTGGCCTCTTTGTTGTTGCCTTTTTAAGAAATATTGTGCTCTCACTTTCATTGCCGTTTTCACTTCCTCGTTCTTATCTTTGCCCTTTCCCTTGCATATGCTTCTGGTTGATGCTTACGGTTTGAGTCCGGATCACGTGGTTGATCGAATTCTGGCATTGTGCACAAGTGCTTCTGCGGCGTTTTATGTTTTGGTATTTATAATATGTGGGGTTTTTAATTTGCTTCGTACTGCTTGAGGTTTGAGTCCTGGAAAACACTTCTGTGTGTTTTTCGAATTCTGGCATTGTGCACATGCGTTTGCCGCTTTCCCATGTTTTTGACATGTTTTAATATTTGGCGCACATTTTTTTGTATATCATTATAGCAGGTCTTTGACGTTGTTTTTCAATTGACTGTTTGGATTTAGTTGTGGGCTGTTGCGCCCTTGACACGGTGCACAAGTGGCACGCGTGACTGTAGTGTTGTCGCACTTTTATTTTAGGGTGTGTCCCGCCGCCATTTTGAATGCTCTTGCCGCCATTTTGTATTCTTCTTTCAGCATTGTATTTTTCAGTTTTTTCTTTACACTTTCATCTTCTGTATCCTTTTCATATATTTAGTTTTGTTCCTTCACTCACTCCCTTCCTTCTCATTCTGTTGTTCTTCATTCATTTCTCTTTCCTTGCCTCCTTCCCGCCCTGCAACACCATTCTACTTTTCGCCGTCAATGCGCCCCTCCTTCCTCAAGATTCTCTCCTGTGTATTCACACACCAATTCTTCGCTCTCTACAGTAGGTCCCTTTCTGATTCCATTTTGCATGGCTTGGGTGCCTTTCTCTTTTTATTTCTGCAATTTCTCTCAGTCTCTCCCCGGCGCCTTTCTCCTTTGTTAACTGTGCCACTCCAGAAATAGGAACAGGCCACTTGGCACTCTCTGACCCGCTGTGACATCGACCCCGCCTTCTTCTCCGATTCTGTCCCTTCTCAGAACGTGGAAGTAAGCCTCGCAGCTCCACTGTAGGCCCCCTCGCCCCTCCTTTCTGTCTTTCCAGGCTGCTTTCTCAGCCACCACTGTTACATTGATACGTATTCCTTTTTGAAATGCATTTCATTTATTTAATTATTTGTTGTCCGTTATGTCTGTTTCTTGTGCTTCGTTTTGTTATACATTTATTAGCCCTGCTGTCCCACCACAGTTCTCTCCCGCCACCGCCCCCATCTGTTGCTGTTCTGCCAGCTTTCCACTCACTAGCCGAGCGGCAGACTGCTAGTTATTATTGTTGACTCAATTGCCCCCACTTTTCCTCACTATTACGGGCAGTTGCGCCAGGTAGCTGTTGTCTGGATTGTCTTGCCTTTAATACGTAGCCGCAATCCCGCTAAGTAGTTGCACTTGTCTTCATTGCACATTATCCATACATTGCGCCTCTTTTCTTCTGTCTCTCACATGTTTTGCCTACCATTTGTCCAGGCCAATTGGTAGCCAAAGTGGGGGTGGAGTCGTATCTCCATTCCTCCTGTTAGCTCCCTTAAGCCCCTTCCTCTCAGGTATGTCCCTTGACCCCCCCATATTATGCTTTGGCCTGATCATCTAACAGTATTTGATCTGTTTTAGCGAGACAGGAATACCTGGGCCTGCTAATGTATTTTTAAACATGTGAGTTGAGAGTGCTTGAGTTCACCGTGAATATTATTGTTATATTAGTATATCCTGTTTTCAAAGCATTACGTGTTGCTGAAGTCTCATCATCATTCGATGGCGATGAGACCCTGGTAGTTAGAATACCAAAACAAAAAGAAATTGAATAAATACAGTGGCGCAGTATCACAGTTAATATTACATTTACGTTCCCATAAGTAGCTAAACTTTCTGATTCGCTAAAGCACACAAAGACACCCCCTGCTCCATGTCATGAGGGTAGGTTATAAATGCTTTGAAATACATTGTTACATTTAACTGGAAACACAGGCCTACAATTCTTGTTAATAAAATTTAGGCATTACTATAATAAGCTCACGAGTGGAAGGAAGTACTTATGAGGAGAACATTGGAGCGCAGCCAGAGGGCTACCACTCGGTTTACATTGTTGATGAGCACTGGGAAGGCTCACACACGTAATGATTGATAACGATCATGAAAAACAGACATATAGATGCAGTTACACTACAAGTACCATGATGTGCCTTAGTAGGCAACATGCAAGGTGTTGCACCCCACATGCAGCCGCAACACAAGGCAATTAAGACCCAAATAATTTACTCCTACCTGCGTCCAATTCAACAGCCCAGGCAGTGAAAAGTGCCACCTCTTCAGGCACGGGCAGGTAGCCCAAGTACAAGCATAGATCTAGGAAGTACAGCTACAGAACACACACAGTTGGAGTTAGCTAGTAGCAAAGATTTTGAAATTGTGTCTCGTGGCCAAGGAAGTTAGTGACATTGGACTAAGAGCAACATACATCTCGGACCAGATGGTAATTATTAGAGAGAAAAGAGGAGACAAGGAGACAAATTGATGGAATGGAATGCACACTAACTACACCCATTTTTTAATAAATGATAAAGTAAAAATAAGTTTATGAAAGGGATGTAATCTTTGTGCAGGACTAATGGGGGAGTAGAGAAGATGAAGTGCCAAGGAACAGGAGTGCGGTACCGTGAGAGAGGAGGGAGAGGTAGTGCACATTGGGGTCCACCTCTGAAACTGGACAAATTAGGAGAATAATTTGCAAGCACCAAATGAGACACCACTTGTACTTGTCTGATGGGAAATGTTTTGTGGCTTTCAGTGAATAGAAAAGACTGAAATTGCATTTCACCTAATGGTATGTTATCAGCCCTGTCCTTCTCAAAGAAAATGTACTGCTACCCAAAGAAGGTTAAAGGTCAGTTATTGCCTGGACATTAGAAAGTGTAGAAACAAATTAATGAAGGCCACACCACCAACTTCCATAGGAAAGTAGAGCTATTTTACCTTTGATACAAATACACAGATTAATTCAGCTATATAGAACAATAATATGATTAAAAACATAGGTCCAATACAATTATTATAGGCCTTTAGGAGAAAAGACTAGAATATACGGCGTTTACACAACATGCATGACACACAGAGAACGTGCTTGAGCCTGTGTTTGACTTCATGGTCATAAGTTCAGATGCTACCAGGTCTACTTAGCATTTTATCGTTCTGAAGTGAATAGATGCGGGGTCTGATCAACCCTTCATCATTCTGAGGTGGATGAAATGAGTACCATTGAGTTGAGGGCACGATAAGGATCTGCTGTTTAGCGTCAAAATACCATTCTGAGTAAACGTGCACTTTACAAAAACGCCATATTATTTTATAATAAGCTATATTTTACGTACAATTAAAGACAACACGTGTCTGGATATTACGAGGTATTGAAGGGTTAAAGGATTTCTCTTGGGCTGCCGTTATATTAACGCTGGCCGCAGAGTCTGGGCGTTGAGCCAGGCCAGAAAGACACAATGCAATAGCTTCCTGTGGGTACGAACGAACAGGAAATTAAAATATATGTATATATCTGTATACAGTTAGCAGAACATGGAGAGCTGTGTGAATGGAATAACAGTTTTGAAAAAGAAAATAATAGTTTTAGTGTATGAGTTTCCAGTTTAGTACAACAGATTATGTCAAGTGCGTTGTGAACACTTTTTAAGTTTTAAAGAATGAATTAGGAGAGACTGATTCTCTTCCCCACCATGGCAGACATGCCTATATTGAACAAAGCTAGAAAAGAGGAACATGAGAAATAAATGTCTAAGATCACACAATTTGGTGGACGGGGAGCCGAGATTAGATACAGGGTTTCAGGTCTCGCATTATGAAGTTTAGTAACTGGGTATGTATGTATGTATATATATATATATATATATATATATGCTTCGTTCCTCTATGACCACTGTACTGAAGACACACTACTGACTGGCAACATCTTTGCCTGGCATCAGTTTAAAGAGTTGTGCTGGGTTGAAGTGGTGGTGAAGAAAATAGTGGTTTTTTTGGCGCAGCGGGAAGGCAAAATAGTTTTTTCACTACGTGCATCACCACTGCTTGAGGTAAAGTCAGCTGAGTGTGCATGGATATATAAATATACGCATGTCCTTCAGTGACACATTTTTCAGAGAGTGTTGTTTGGCCACTAAAAGTAGCTGGGGTATCACCAACAGGGGACGGTGTGTATGATGCAACTGATCCCAGCTTATTTGTTCAGTTGCGGCAACAAGAGCAGACTGTTGGTAAAGAATGAGCCTATACAGATATTGTCCGCTTTTGGCATAAAGTACATGTAACTCAGGGTTTCCATCAATGTTTAGCAGGTCATTTAGCAGGTCTAGTGGCTCAGGGTCTGTGTCCACAGCCAGCCATCATGCTATAAATATCATCTGTAGTGCCAAGTTGTGTATATTTCAAAGGTGGGGACCACATTCCCCAGGCATGTATTGGGTGCATTACCTTTTCTATGGAGAGAGTGAGACATCACTTGTGCTGAGGGCTGATCAGCTCTGACAACTTAGGCCTTAGATTTTGGTAGTAATAGCACGGGGTGGACAAACAGGCGTGCTGTGAAAAATAAAAGAGTATAAGTAACACAATTGTTTTAATGATTGATACTCTGCCCAAAGGGGACAGCAGTAGCATTGTCCAGAATATGGTCCACCATCGAATTCCAGACACACATCTATCTAGATTGCCACCCTTCAACTTTACCTCTATGAAATAAATTTGGATTCCTCGATATTTTAAAGTTTCCAGACATATGATGGGTGGTGATCACTGGGGCCCCTGAAAAAATGTCATCCAGTTGAATACACCCTACCAGGTACGAACACTGGCCACCCATAGTATATATAACAACTAGATCTAGAGCAATAAGAGGCCAGGAAGCCCTGTCCGTGTCAGTACCACAAAAAGATAGGGCCACACCAATGTGTTGAACGTTTTTTATAGGTGTTAAATTCAGTGTATTTGTATATTTTATTTCTGAATGTTGTGCCTGCACAAGGGCACAGCTACTGTTGCGCACCTAGCCACAGGTCATAGACTGAGAATGTTTGGTGAAGAGTAGACAACATATTGGGTATGACAGGTGGGTTAGGTGTGAACACATTTGAAAAAAAAAAGTTTTGATGTACCTAATAAAACGAAAATATACAATAAACATATATAAGTTAATTAAGTATTGTTTTTACCATTAAATCCGTTCACATCCATTTAGTATCATTATTTAAAGGTCCATTATCAAAGTGTCCACTCAGTTGTTAAATGGGTTCCAGCATTACCACACAGACCTACATAACCCATTACATCACATAAAAGTTCATTTCACTATATAGAGGTTCATGCATCTTTTTAATTCATCATGCTCAAAAACATATATATCTCCCTCATTCAAACATTCATACAATTGATCAATTATTTATCCAAAATTATATACTGCTGATCGTGTATGAGGGGGGATTTTGAGGGTTACACAACCAATCCTTCCAAAATTCCTTTAAAATACACAAGGGGTCTATATTAGATCAAATGTTATGTCACCATAAGTTTCCCACACGTTTGGATCAAAGCTGGACCATGTGCCCACTGTGATATTAAAGCAGCAACAAATCTCAGCAGTGCCTGAACGGACTACTTAGGAATAAAATAGGCAAGATAAGTACTACAATTAAAAGAAAGAAATAAACAAATAAATATATAAGAAAAAATAAAAATAGTTTATTGCCTAGGGATCACCCTATTTTCACTAAGGCATATTCCAAGTTCTGATCAACACTTAAAGCCCCATCAGCTTGTCCCTGAACAATTAATAAATATATAAGTACCAGCAACTATACATAGAACCGACATGACCTAAAACTGACACTGAAAGTTCTTTTGTATTTATGAACAAAAAAAAAAGAAAAAAAAAAGAAAA
Organism: Calotriton arnoldi; assembly: GCA_963921515.1. Classification (NCBI taxonomy): domain Eukaryota; kingdom Metazoa; phylum Chordata; class Amphibia; order Caudata; family Salamandridae; genus Calotriton; species Calotriton arnoldi. The sequence continues at coordinate 2,881,550 of CAWUFW010000645.1, read as the reverse complement.
ATAAGAGAAAATGTGTTTGACTTAACAACGCGCTGCGAAGTTGGTACACCTACATATTTGCTCATGCTTAAATGAAGTTCACATATATGTTTTCTAGGAGTACTATTTCTTGGCCTACTTCTGTAGTCTTGTGAATTCACAAAAGTTGTATATCTGCACAAATCCAAGGACATGGGTGCACTTTATTTATTATTACTTGGCTAGCTTCACTGTGAGTGACTTCATTCTGTTCTTTCACAAGGAGCATATCGACACACAGTTGTTTTATTCTGTGCCAGTAACGACTGTGCAATGTGTGATGTTTGACACTAAAACAATTTTTATTTTTTGCTAATGTTTGTTATAATGGTGAGGGCCCAGCAGCTCCCACAGAAATATTGTAAGAAAAGGATGGGTTGCGCATTGACAGAGCCAAAGGGCTGACCAACAATTTCGGACCTACTGGCTTTGCCAATGCTTGCTTATTTATATGTTGCAAAGAAATGGTACCTATCATATTCCAGTAGTTTACTGAGCATTCTGAGAGCAGTATACATAGCCTCACATTGCTAAATATTGAACATATGTGTACACATTTTTATATTCTAACGACTGTCAGTAGTACAGTCTGAGCTTACAACATTTACTTAGAGCGCTCACCCTAATAATAGAGGCTTTCAATTAATGAACAGTAAATACAAGTTTGAACAGCATTATAACATGGACACAAATATTACCTTCACTGCAGACAGTGCCCTTACATGATCCATAATGTGGTACTGCAAACTAACAGCCAAAGGGTTTGAGCTGTAGGGGTTGGGCCTACTTGTCCCAAGAGAGAAAAAAGATTTTCATCTGTGTTTGCTGTTGGGACAAGCTATAGTACAATGTTTTAATTCTTCTTTTGCTTCTAGAGATAAATGAATTTCTTTTTACAGTCTTGTACAGGGACGCCAATATAATTTTTAGGTTCTTTCCTCCATTTGGAGTTCCCTCCTTACCTCAGCTGGCCAACAAATGCAGCGTGCACCATTGATAGCTCACCTATTGCTAGACATGTTGCTATCAAAGTTTCAATTGTAGAATGTGCTGCACACACCTCCTCCAAGGACTATGTATCAATTGGTAAATAATTTATTGATGCAGATGTACAAAAAGGAATAGCATTAACTGGTTGTGAGTACACAATGGTTCGGATTGCTTCTACTACACATGATATCATGACATAAATATAAAGGATGATGATATGTATTATGACCCTAAGTATATTATTGGAAGGGCTGGGTGGGAGAAAAGGAAGAAGGGAACAGGGGAGGATGTATGCAAAAAGAAAAGGAATACGGTTAGGCCCAAATGGAAAAATATGTTTACCAACGATAATGCTTGGTCCCATGGCCCGTCTTTTTCATGATTCATCACTTGTAGGACGTGATGGGAAGATCAGCCTGTTTTCCTAATGCTGTATTTCCGCTGCCCCAGGCCACTTCATTTCCCCACATTAAATGGACTTCATCAGCATGCCCCCTACTCAAACTACAAGTACGTGTTGGTTATTGTGTGCATGATCAGCAATTGGACTGAGGTATGCCAATCCAAGAACGGCAATACACAAATTATTGCCAAATGGCTCCTGAAAGAGTTCATACCACGCTTTAAAGTACCTGTGTTTTTGGGTTCTGACAATGGACCGGCGTTCATCTCACATGTGATTGAGGGGTTGTGCAAGGGGCCAGGAGCCACACAGAAAATACATGTGTTCCACGGAAACAACCAAGTGGGAATGGTATCCCAAGCTCATCCTGAAGGGTTGCATGTGCTAAAGAAAAAGGAAGAGTGTGTAAGCGGATACCAACGATACATCAACTAAAGACGTCTGGAAAAATGTATGCCCCAACCCCTCAGTCTACAACCTGTGACAACGAGACATCTTTACCTTTTTCATCACTTTGTTTTCCTCATATCGAATGTGCCTAAGTAATAGAAGTGCTAGTAACCTCTCAAATTACTTGAAGACAGGCACCAACGGTTACTTTTTCTGTTTACAGGTATCATCTCTGAGGCTCTACCTTATTCTTCAGCAGACTTTTTGAAAAGAGTAAAAGTACAGCAGAAGATAAGACATTCTTCCAACTAGTCACACTAGCCACACGTACCAACGATTGGAACAATGCCTCAAGACTTTCAGAACAATTAGAGAAAATGATCATGGGTGCTGCTAGCAGCATTGACCCCCATTCCTGCCATTATAAGGACTACGCTCCTTAAAAGTGTGTTGTGATCACAGTATTATACCTGAGATACTGCTTAAATGACACATAGAGATATTGTACCAAAGTGAATAAATAGCCATTGATAAAGAAGGGACAGTTGACAGGGCAGGATGTTACACACCGGCCTACAGACACAGAAAACAGCATGTGTTACAATGTCATACCTGTCTCCAAATACTTGGGCTGTGTCCTAATGTACAAAATGCTCTTCAGTCAGAACACCATGTCCGCAGTTGCACCTCCCGAGAATAGCAGAATTAGCTAAGGGAGAGCAAGGATAGAACAGGGAATGTGAGTAACTTAGCACTTATAGAAGTTGTAGAAGTAACAACAATAGGACTACACTAAGTGCAAGAATTTTGTTCAAAAGAATGAACAAGAGGAGGGAGATGATGGAGGGTCCCGAAAGTCCCGTATTACCATTTAACAAGAAACTCATTACTGGTTTTGCACTACCCACCAAACATGATACTCCTAGATAGGCCCTACCAGGCAGGCTCAGATAGAATGTCTTAAATTGTCCACTTTCCCTTGTCCTGGTAGCACATCTCACATAGGCCCACGCCCAGCTCCCTAGATAACTATATCTTACATAGGCCCAAGCATACCTTCCTAAGATACAAATGTGTAGGCCCAAAAGCAAGTGACTCTTGCTCTCATTTTCATAATAATAATGAAACAGACCTCGTAGGCCTCACTGATCTGCTAGCAGAAATATGTCCCATCCACCCAGATACAACATTAGCCTGTCTTGTAACTTTCCACAGTTACAAGAATAAGGGTGGCCCCCACCCACATGACAATGTGATGGAACATCTGGCAGTGTCACATGCAAGATTTGTGATATTCTTAGCTATGGGACTTTCCGCGCTAGCATTAAACTGGAACCCAAGGCAGGAACTTGACCAAGAATTAATATATTTAATATTAATTCTAAAGCATTTTTCACGGTAAAAGTTATCCTTTGTTTACTTTTTGCGGTCAGAGAACTCTGACCTTCTGCCACCAGTTCTGTTTTATCATGATACCACTTCTCACATAAAATTTTCCAGTAAAGCAGGTGGCCAAGTGGCCTGCGTCACATCTCGTGTCAAGCCTCGTGCACACGTAGGCAAGTTCTGCATTTAACGATAAAGTTCTGCATTCAACTATATAAAAGAGCCTCGCCCACACTATAAGCTTTGAACTCTCCATTGCATCAGAGCTTGACTGCAGTTAGAGGGTTCCCGTGCGATCGATCGTCCGTACTACTGGGCTAGAGCTTCAAACTTTCAAGGTGGTAATATTCTTTTCTTATAAATTTAGCCTTTTGGCTTTAACAGCCTATCTGATGGCATAGCCTATTGGCTTTGTCAGCCTATCTGATTATTTCATTATTAGCTTATTCAGCCTCTTTAATAATTTAGCCTTTTGGCTTTGACAGCCTATCTAATTTAGCTCATCAAAGCCCAAGCCATTGCATTTAACTTAGTTTAAACTGCGTAGTCTTGAATGGTGTTGCTTTCTTAAGAAAAGATTTGCCTTCTAGGCACTATCCTATTCATCACCTTTAAATTCAAGGTTGGGCAGCTGCTCATAGAAAGATAGATAGATATACATTTCTGCTTCGTTTGAACATTTGATTTATAACATTGTCGATGCATTTATTTTTTCATCCTGATCATGTGTTGATGAACACACATTTAAGTTGAACTGTTTCCTGTGGGTTTGAATTGCTTAATAAAGTGCTACTGTATTTGACATCGTTGTTCCTTCCTTTCAAGAGAACGTGCAGAGCGCAGGTCTTGCTCTCGTGAGCTGGTAAGCCATGTGTGACCACTGCAGTGTCTCTCCATTTACCCCCCATCACCAATGAAGATTGTGTAAAGCTGGCGCAGTGTGTCATGCAACATGCTCATCATGCAACTGTATAGGCATATTTCAATATTGTAGACATGCGTGTGGAAACTTTAACGCATGCCATTTGAAGTGGATGTTCATTTTTGTTTGAAAGAACATTCTTGGGACATTCATGCCAAAGTGCTTGTTGCGTGAATGTGAATTTACCTTGAAAAAATAAAAGACAAGAGGCAACAGGAACAGTTGGTTTAATTAAACGCAGCAGCAGGGAGAACAGGCAACAGAGTTGGTGGCTGAAGACTGTCTCAAAGTACATTGGTTTTGGCCATCATTATATACATTTCACAAAGTGTCATAAAGCAATTTGTACATTTTTTTAGAACAGGAACCTGGGCCAAGTCACGGGGCTGAAAATCTGGTCATTTGAAAAGAATCAAAAGCGAGTCTCAACCTTGCACGGACACAATGTGGGGCCAGTGGGTACGTGTCCTCATGTCCGACATGGGGACTGCGTGATCACTTTGTGTAGTGTGCATGCGGGTTTCTGACTGGCTGAGTGTTCCTAATTTACTGTGGCATCTGACTTTATGAGGCCAAAACAACAAAAATCCAATCAGTAGAACTGGACATATACAATTTTAAAGATTTAGATAAAACTAATACCAAAAGGTGCAAAGCACCAACTCAGGTTTTCTGGTTGCACTTCCAGGGGAAAGGCACAAGTTCAGGCCGACCATGAGGGAGTGCAGGCTGAGCACAAGAATCAGCGTTGGGTCAGAGGCTCCCATATTTATTGTCAGCTTTGACATGGGAGGCGCTTCTTGAGCTTCCCCCCACAGATTGTCTGGGCGCACAATAGTCTAGTGTCAAACCCTTTGTGAGTGTGCTGGAACAGTGGCTGTGAAGTGCAAGTATGGTAGGTGACAACTCCGCACCCCTATCATGTCGGAGATGGCCCATACTGCCAACACCCAGACGCTCCTCTATGACACTTTCTAAGAGGAATACAAGGAATACTGAAAGGCCAATTGCCAACTGCACCTAGTCATGTGACCTAGGAACAGGCTGCAGGCACCAAATTGTTAGGAGAAGAAAATGTCAACTTTCTAAAAGTGGCATTTTTCATCATTGTGACTCAAAATCCAACTTTACAATAAAAGAGGGTTTTGCATTAAAATTAATCAGATACTAAACATTCCTACCTGTTCCCAAACAAAGGTTACCTCTTATTAAATGTAATAGGAGAACCCAATGGTATCCTATGTGAGAGGTAGGTCTTGCAATAGTGAAAAAACAAATTTGAGAGTTTTTCACTACCAGGACATGTAAAACTTAAAAGTACATGTCCAGCTTTTTAAATAGATTGCACTCTACTGTAGGGGTGTTATATTTGTTTTAAAAAGAAGGGTTTAGGGCTTGCAAAAGGTTTATTTTGCCAGGTCGAAATGACAGTTTAAAACTGCACACACAGGCTGCAATTGCAGGCCTGAAACATGTTTTAAAAAGGCTACTTAAGTGGGTGGCACATTTAGTTCTACAGGCCCACTAGTAGCATTTCATTTACAGGCCCTTGGTACCAGTACTATGACTTTACTAGGGACTTACAAGTAAATTAAATAGGCCAATTGGGTGTAAGCAATTTTACCATGTTTAAAGGCGAGATCACAAGCACTTTAGCACGGGTTAGCAGTGGTAAAGTGCACAAAGTCCTAAACCTCGACAAACATGGGCTCAGAAAACAAATTTATTTTATGATGAATGCAGTACAACTACAGCCAAAAGTATTTGCAAATAAAAGGTATCACCAAAAACAGACATTTCCAATATTCTAGGACTGCAAAAAATGGTAGTTATATTGCAAGGTTCAAAGAAAACGTTTGTTAACTTAACAAAGGAATCACATGTCTGTGAGTGAGTTGACTGAATGTTGTGGTTATACTTTATTCTAACTAACACAGGAAGTGATAACTATATCTGTTGGCCAAATGCTAGCAAACTCCCATATGCAAACTTTATAAATTGCTAACTGTAGGAAATGGAATTAATGGTTGAGGGGGGTGAAACCCCTTCTCAAGCAACAACCACAATCTTTGTCAGGGTGAACCACAAAAGTATCTCAATTAACCTTTGCTTAACCCTCTGGTAGCTTGGCACAAAAGCTGTCAGGCTTAACATAGAGGCACATTGATAATCATTTATGCAGCACTCAAATAGTAGCTAACTGAAAACACAGCACAAGAAAAATCCCATACCAATTTAGAAAATTACATGCATTTTAATAAATAAAATGATGCAAAATCAAATTAAATCCAATCCGTAGAACAGGAGTTATGAATTTTTAAAGCTTTTAGTGTAAAATGGCAGCTAAACGTTCAAAGTTCAAAGCGTACGTAAACCATGGATATCTGGTTGTGCGAGACTGGGGCAAAGTCAAAAGTTAAGGCTGACCATGATGGAGCACGGTTCAGATACACAAGATGGATTGGGCTTGGTCTTAGCTTACCTTCCGTTGAAATTTTGGAGAAAAGTCCAGGAGAAGGTGGAGTTTAGCAGGGCAAGGCAGTAGGCTGTGTTCAAGGAGGAGTCGTCACCCCCGTGGAGCACTGGATGAGGAATCAAAAAGCTTTGATAGAAGCCAGGTTTTCAGGCAAACAAGGTCGTAGTTGTTGATGTGGAGCCTGTTGCCATCAAACCTGGTGAAGATTATTACCTTCAGGCTTAGGGAACTTTTTGGAAGTTGAAAACCTCCAGCAGAATGAAGCTGCAAACCATAGAATAGAGGAATCCACGAGGCCCTATACCATACCTCAGAGGTTCTGCTGAATAGAATTTGCTGTCTGTGGAGAAGAACTTAGCAGGAGCCATAGTTCCCTCCAAACTGTGCACCTGTGTAGGTGCACTACCCAGGCTTCCCTCTGTGCAAAGATGTGTAATCAACACGCACTACAAAGGATTCCACTGCATTCATTAAATGCTTCTTTGAAGCCTTTGAGGTGCCACTGATAGTGATGAAGCTGCGCTGCGCTGATAATAGACTTGTGTCAGGTTAGTTTGTGTGTGCTGGAGGCAGCTCTATGCAATGTAAGTGGGTAGGGAACAGTTCTGCCCCACCATGCTAGCAGGATGGCCCATCCTGCCAACACCTTGTCTCACTTTGTCTCGCTTTCAGGAAGGAATTCCAAAAAGTCAATTGACTAGGCCTGGGTAGAACTCGCGGAGTTGCCAAAAAACTCTGCTAAATTCCGTTGAGTTCTATATTCTGCACGGCCCCTCTAAACTCTACCCTCCTGAGTTTCTTAAACCCATATGCCCCCACCTCGTTCTCCCCCCGTAATGGGGCAGGTGTGCCTGTGACTCCTGCAGTCTTGACACAAATCACAAATACAAACATGCACATTTATTTCCTGTTTCAGGCAGTCGGTGCTCAGCAAGAATGAAATTCAAATGACTCCTGATCACTGGACTGAATTATTGGCACCTATTTACAGTTAGGCCCTTGACTTGCGATGGCTGCAACTGTGTCCACTCTCCAATAAAGCATACATTTTCTGTAGATTTAGTGTGTGCTGTGATGGGTGATTTGCGCTCGGGGTGGCAGCGGCTCCCTATTCCACAATACTCACGCACAGCAGAGTCAATAACCACTGATTCCTTAGACGGGCCCGTCACACAGTGAAAAATCATGGAGAAAAGCAAAAGCAAAATGCCAGTGCTTTAAATCAATTTTGAATATGCTATAAATGCTTAATTGCAGAGCTACCCTCTGCAATTTATTAACAGAAGCAATTCTGATGCAGTCATGTCAGATCTGCCCTCTCCCATAGATAGCACTGCCCATTACAGGACAGAAGCTAAACAGAACTAAAGAGCTTTGCTACAGACAGTAGACCCAGTAAATGGGAACAAGAATCACTGAGTTCCCTACAGATTTGACAGAGACCAACAAGAAAGCCACATATTATGGAACGCTGCAATTGCACTGAAGACCCCCCTCACCCAGAACCTTGAAGGGATCTGCTGACTGTAGCAGAGCTATAAATAGGAAGTGAGGTTCTGCAATACTGCAAATTTAAATGGAGAAACCTTTCAGTGGTAACCCAAGAGCGGTGAATGGGTGCTCGAAAACTCATCATTGTATGAAAGCAATATGGCCAACTCCTGACTATCATTCCCCACACTGCGCCACCTAAATGTCGCCAGTCGGGGCAGCTTATTAGCATAGAAACTATTTTCATTTCATCAAAACTAACTTGGCCTAAGGCATGCCTATCACTCGAAGCACCTCAGCAGTGCCGACGTTCTACCTACAGACTTGGTGAAATCTCCTGCTCACTGCTTACCCTTCCTGCCTCATCATCACGCACATCCTTGGTAATCACTCAGGTGCCATTTCCTTCCCTTCTTCCACTCTCCTTCAGAGCTCACATCAGCCAGCCTACGAAGGTCAGCAACAATACCTGTTGAGTCATACCACATATCTGTGTCGGGAATGCTGCTTGGTGCAGTGCTATCCATTTTCATGATTGCAAAAACCTTCAACAGGATAGAGAGATGGGGCAGCATAACTCACTGAACCTCCAGTCACTCAGTGCACTGCCCTTTGTTTCACTGTGACATTGCTCTTTAGGGGAGGAGGAGGGGAAGGGACGTGCGAGGCAGCATTTCCGTAGCCCGCCCTTCAGATCTGCTCCTTCCACTAATGAAATGTGGACTCTGGACAGTGATTCCCTGTGCCACAAAGTCCTATGTGTAGATCAGGGGGAATGGTGAAGCCCGGCTCTGTGGAGTCAAGCGCTGCCTCCAGAGTAGAGATGGGCTCCAGAAGTAAAGTAACTCCGCTCCGCCTGCCGTTAGCTGAGTTTTTTTCTGAACTCCGAGCTCCACTTTGAATATAGAGTTCAGCAAAAAAACTCTATCAAAACTCTGTGAACTCCACCGGCGGAGCAGGGTTTAGCGTCCACCCCTAGAACTGACAAGCTGCTCAGAGCCACGTGGCCCAGGACACAGGCAGCAGGCACAAAATTATTAAGACAAGATGACTTTACTATCAAAGAGGATTTTAAATTACAATTTATTTGAGTCCAAACTTGACATCGCTATTTGTTCCCAATCCAGAGTTAGCATTTATTAAATGTAATGAGGTAACCCAATGTGTTTCAATGGGAGAGATAGGCCGTATAGTAATGAAAAACAATTTTAGGATTTCTTCTCTACCAGGACATGTACGACTTAAAAACACATACCTTACTTTTTAAATACAATACAACCTGCACTATGGGTTGTGTAGGGCCTACCTTAGGGGGGACGTATATGTTTCAAAAAGGAAGGTTTAGGCCTGGCAAAAGGTTTATTTTGCCAGGTTGAATTGACAGTTTTGAAACAACAGTACAGGCTGCACTGGTAGGCCTGAGAAATCTGTTAAAGTGCTGCTTAAGTAGATGGCTCAATGAGTGCTGCAGGCCCACTGGTAGCGATAATTTACAGGCTCTGGGTACATGTGCAGCTAAATAATAGGGACTTATAAGTAAATTAAATATGCCAAGGTGTAAGCTAATAGTACCATGTTTTAAGGAGAGAGCACAAGCACTTTATCACTTGTTAGCAATGGCAAGGTGCAGAGTCCTAATGCAAACAACTACAAAATTCAGACATTAGGATGGGTGAAGGTAATACGTTTGGTGGCGGTCCATACCAAGGATGACAGGTCTAACAAAAGGCAAAATTGTTACTGAAGCAAGAGTTAGTGTTAGAATCAGTGAGTGAAGACTATGAAGTTCAAGTTCACATACTGTAATTTGAATAGCACAGTTTCATGAGATAACATATCCATATCCATTTATCGCAGGGTTAGAAACTGTGTTTCATGTTTCTAACACAACAGCATAATAACACATAATAAAACAACAGGAAAGAGTATGTTAGGACTATATAAAGAAACATTACAGTCAGCTTAGAATACAATAGGATTTATTCCAATTCTAATTGTGGGTGTGATTGCATTGCTTATGGTAGTGATAATGAAGAAATGAACAGACTCAGGGGCCGATTCTGATGCGGGTTGGAAAAGCTTCCCGACCGAGGGCCTGATTCTGATGCGGTTAGGAAGGCCTCCTAACGGCATTTGCTCCTTCCAAATCGGATCGGGAACGTGTCTTCCCGACCGAGGGCCCAATTCTGATGCGGTTAGGAACAAATGTTCCCATTGAAGTCAATGGGAGTTCAACCAAATCGTATCTGGAAGCATCCGGATGCATCCTACTCCGCCGGTCGGACTTTCCCGATCCGAGTGGGTCGGACACCATTTCCCAACCGATTCGGTCGGGAAGCTTTTCCAACCCGCATCAGAATCGGCCCCTTAGTAGTCCAATGAAGGTTTCCCATTACCTCCTGCTCTGGCAGGGCAAAAGGGGGACTTTTGATTTTAGTCACCATTATGCTGAATTGGAAGGTTAAGCAATTGTTGCTGCCTTACCCTATTAACAAGCTTTACTAATAAAGCATGAGATATGCCCAGACAATTCTGCTGGTCAATTTTTATTACAACAATTTCTCTATTTCTTAATTCAGCTAATTAAAGCCATATGGATAAAAATCCATACAATTATTTCAATGCAATATAATTAAACCTAACAAATTAAACAACAATTCATTTTCAAGAAAAATGATCAAATCTTTAAAAGATAAGAGAAAATACACTAAAATCACAGGCTGTTCCTTTGTTTCATTGCACCTTTAAATTAGCTGACCATGTTAGCTCATCTGAAAGCATTTGCATAAGTACAGGTTTAGGTTGTGATTAAGCAAAATTCATTGATTTTAGAAATAGAATCAGAAAGTGTTTATGAGTACATATAAAGAACTTACATAACAATGCTGGATGCAAGGTTGTTTGAACAGAAAGACAGTCACTGGAGAAGCACTCCAAGCAAAGCCCAAGCCATAGTGAAACATAACAGAAAGTGCACAATACTCAGTCTGAAATGCTTTAATAAAAATCTGTGCTGGGAAGTAGACACCCAAGTTACAAAGAGCTCCATAGTGGGTACAGTTTTTATTGCCACATGAGATCTCACAAATTATTTTGATAGTTTTCTATCCTCACTTGGGGTGTTCTGAATGGTAAGAAAATGCAGTTTTTGACCAATACTTCTCAAGCTGACTATTGATAAATGGCTATAAAATAACTCTGGCCTACATACAGGTCATGGCATATTGTGTTAACATAATTAATCTAGGAGATCTTCATGGCTTCTTCTAATGACAAACATTTATAGAATATTGTTGAGTAAAACTTAGATTCCGCCTCGGGCCAAATTGAGATCCAAAGAATTAAGGGGCACAGTTTGAAAGCATAGTCTAGATGTTCTTGATCAAGTTCTTCTTGATTATATAAATAAGGAGCTACAAGATGATTAATCAAGCAAACATCTAAATAATCTGTTTTCTTCTGTCGGGTGTGGTAACATCAGCATAACCCCAAACCCCTGATTCGTAGCCACCAATAGACACTTATTAACTTTTCCATACTTCAAGCATACAATTAATGGGTTTGAATCCCAATTTGGATGCAAAATCTAGAACTTCTTCCGTGGATTTGGTGAATTGTTGCCTAAGTGACAACAATTGATGTCATCCCACATCGATCTAAAAGGATCCCCAGCGAAGTAAAAGTTTGGACCTTAGTGATAGTTCTGTCCAAACTCTTGAATGACCTAGTAGGCTAATCATCATGATAACATTCTTGGACTGATTGATGCTGAGGTTTAATGATCCCTAAAAGCTACAAGAGAATCCAGCAGTTTATTTAAACAGGTGGATGACCATGCCATCAAAACAGCAACATCTGCATATAATAATGCAGGAATTGGGTGTGAAGCTGCTTCTGGCATATCCTGTCCTTAGGTTGCCAGGGGTGTACCAAATTGATTTATATACAAGATAAAAAATAAACAGGGCCAGAATGCAACCCTTGTGAACCCAACTCAAGTAAAGAGGTATGGTGCATGCACCCCCAACACCATACCTTACCTAAGTTGAAAGGTTTGCTTGTAATTGTCTGAAGAAGTTGACAATGGCAACCTCGACCCATATGGACAGCATTATTGATAAACAACTTTGATCTATTCTTGTCATCAAAAAGATGAAACTAGAACCAAGGAGGCCATGTGAATGGATCCTCTATTGTCAGTAGTATATTTATTAACTAAATGATGCAAATTAAGGGTAAGTTCAATTGTACATGGCGTGGATCTGAAGCCATATTGGATATATGAAAGAATATTGTCCTCATTAGCCCACTATATCAATCTGCCCATTAAGCCTCTACTTGTTACTTTATCAATAGAGTCTAACAACGAGATCTGTTGATAACAAATGTTGTTACCTTTGTTTCCTTTCTTAACAATTTGCAATATAATAGATTGTCACTATGACAATGGAATTTTAGAACACATAGCTATATTGAAAACATTAGTAATGATCAGAGCCCTTAGGCCAAAACTATTTTTAAATCGATGCATGGGCAACCCATCTGGACGTGGAGCTTATCCTTAAGGACTGTTATTAAAAGTGTCATTTACTTCCTGTAGTGTAAACACAATAGGTAAAAGGGCTAATGGGTCATTCTTAGGATCAATATATATTTTACTGAATTGAGCTACCCATGCATTTGCCTGTACCGACCCTCCAAAAGGGTGTTGATTTATTATGAAATTATGGAGAATTTAATATTGTCCAAGAAGCACCACTGCCCATTGAGGCACTGGCTGCACATACTTTATCCCAGGCTTCCTCCTTGATGGAGTTACTCACCAACAGTGTTTTTTGTACACAATTCTGTAAGCCCAGACCTCTGACACATTTTAGGGAGGGGTTTTAAAGTAAGTAATATATGTGATGGCCATACAGCTTATTTGCAGGCTCACAAAATACCTGATTAGACTTGACCAAACAATAATCAGTTTATCCTTGCGGACACTTAAGACCACTGAACAACCATTTTCATGTTATCAGTGTTGTAGTGTCATCTTATTATAAACAAGCAACCAGAGACTGGAGAGGCACTGAACATTATGGGCAAATCAGTCACATTTTGTATTTTAGTCCTTTTACAACTTGTACTATGTCTTAATGTTGGTTTCTTTGCTACCCTCTATTTTAATGTTTGTATGTAAGCAAATGGTGCTATGGTTGTAATTAACTGTGCACTTACTAAAATAAACTTAAAACTTAAACTTAAAGGACGTAATAGATTACAATGGGCTAGTGTGCAGAAAGAATCAAACCATTTCTGTGATCTAACATGTTGACAATGAAGTGGCACAATAAGAAACATTTTAATTCCACAACACATTGGGTTGAAAATGGAATTGGGTCAGCTTAATTGTCCAAATAACAAAACATCTCTTTGGTGCTATGCGCCATAAAATCTCCCAAAAATGTTTCATGATTCAAAGAATTCCATCGTAGTCTAAGACCATTGCCTTTAATGGATTCAACTCTTGTATATATATTGGCAGGCTTCACTTTACAGTTCTTTAAAAAAAATTAAAAGAAAGAGAGAGTTATGATAACTAAAATTACACGAAAGACATCAACCAAATTTGTTATATCCATCGACATGAACACATAATCAATTATGCTATGAGACCCAATGTTAATAGAGAAAGTAATACATGGAAGATCACTGCCCTTAACCTCTATGGCATTTGTCAAACTGTACTCATGAATATCGGTGTCAAGGGCCCCACCTTGCAGTTTATACCTAAACTGCAACACATCCCCTTCCTCTGTATTTGAAGCTTCACGAATGAACTGAGGACACAAATGAGAAATTCAAATTTGCCACAATAATTATTAAAAGAGGATAATGAGTAGAACTCATAAAGTTTTTTCAAGAACCCATTGCATTCTACTTTTGCTCATGGAGTCCTCAGTATTAAATAATTACTTGCAAGTATAAAAATAATTACTTATGTGCCAATCGTAACACATGTGAGAAATGTGGCACATCTTTCCTGATAATACATACAAATTAGGCATAATTGTATGGCAAACATGAGACACACTAACTATTTAGAGTGGGTATGTACAAGGTTTAAGGCCTAGAGTACTGACACTTTGAATAATGATGATAGTTAAAAGGTGGAAAAATTGCCTTACTATTTTAGCAACAGGATGACAATTGTTGTCTTAATAACGCACGGCAGAGTGGAATCTTCCATTCTGCTTCTCGGGGAGCTAAATATAGTCCTTACCTTTACAAGTCTATATGGCATTTCATGGATCAAATTTGGAAGGAAGAAGAAAGAAAGTTGGATATATTTACTTTCCTTTCAAACGTGTCTCTGACTGTCGCAATGGTCATTCCGTGTTCAGTCCCCTTGTAACTATGGAACAAGGCAGACAGTCTTTACTTAGGAAAATGTGCAAACTATTTAGCAGTAATGAAACACAAGAGTGTAAAAATACCACAAACAATTCCTAAAAACAGAGAAATATTTAACAAGCATAATGACACCAAGTAACAAAAATTCTGTTCATCGAACTATTTGCAGTTGGTTGGGGCAGAGGAATAATTTCAGGGTGGCTGCCAGATGCGGCTCCTCTGCTATGGTGGAGGAGCGTCACCCCCTCCCCCACCCCCCTGCCAGCAGCTTCAAAACTCAAAAAATAAAACAATGACAAAACAGGTTTATTTTTGTTTTATTTTTCGAGTTTTAAGGGCCTAGTCTTGGGGGCTGGGCCATCGCTGGGGCAGTCACGCAGGGGCAGTTGTAGGCACTGCTCTCAGTGCACATGTGGGTTTAGCCAGCTCTCCTAGGATGGCCAAACCGACATGCGCACTGAGATGGCTTCAACCCGAGCTGCGTTGCCGGGTTTGAGACAGCAATTAGGGGAGAGAATGTAGCCTTATGGCTGGGGAACCGGGTTCCAGTCTCGGAAACGACGCTCGGTATTCAGGTGTAAAGGCCTTTGCCATTGTTGCTGCTATGGGAGCAGTTTTCACACATCATTGAGGGGCCGCACTGGTAGGGTCATCTGCCAGCAGGCTACTCCCAATTAGACTACTGGGAGCTCAGACAGACATACTTCTAATATTTTATAAATCATTTTCCTAAATAGTTATTAAAAATCCAACTTCACTAACAAAGGGGCCTATTGCGATGTCGGTCGGTGGTCGGAGGCTTTCCCACCGACATCGTCAGTTTCAATTGCAACCGCCTAATTTCAATGTAGGCAGTTGGATTTGAAACTGGCCGGTCATTCCAGCTGGATTCCAATGGGCTCAAGGAGCCTGTCGGCCAGTCGGAGACTGGCCCGTAATCCTAATGGATGGCATTTCCGCCATTGGGATTATGATGCATGGTTTCTGACAGGCTTTCTACGCCAGGCTTTGCGACATAGAAAGCTTGTTGCAAAGCGAGTTTGGGGTCCCCTAGTAGGGCCCCCTTCTCCTTGTGGCCTCTGGTTGGGAATCGAGGGGGCACCTATTGTGCCCCCCTGTTGATCCCAGCACCGTGTGGCAGGCACCCTGACGGGCCTGCCACGCGGTGTAGTGATGAACACAACCTCCCATTTCCTTATGGGAATTTGTGCTTCGGCCAGTTTACGTCATAGTAATAGGCATTGAAATTAGGCGGTCGGGACCGCCGACCGGAGGTCGATCGGTTCCAATTCCGCAATGATGTTGAACTCCAACCGACATCATAATCGGCCCCCAAATGTTTAGTAAACATTCAAAATGGTGTTTAAATGACTCCAGTAGCGTATCTCAAACCAGAGATAGCAGAGTAATGATTTTATTCTGTACTTTGGTTTTCCTCATAGGACAGTTACAGATCTTCACCATGAAAGTAGATTGTGGGTCTGCATGGACCTGAGAAACCTGGCAGAAATGCCAATGCCAATACAGGACCACTTGCACCATCACACAATTTTGCTGCTTGTGCCAGGTAGCCAAAATTGTCCTGTAATGTAAAATTAGTCAATGTGTCTTTGCAGAGATTCAATGTGTCACCCAAGAGGGTTTCCAGGTGCTGAGGAGGTGCATGTTGTGCAAGTAGCATCACTCAAAGAGCCAGGTGTACAGTTCCTAGCACAAATCCATATTTGATGCAGTTTACCTGATGTGCTGGGGGAGGTTGTCCAAGGTGTAGGCTGCCATGTATGAGAACTAGGCCTGGGGGTTGAACTTCGCTCCGTTCGCGGAGTTTGCGGAGTTTTCTGCACTCCGCAGAACTCGCGGAGTGCAGAAAACTCCGCTTCGCGATGTGCAGCAGGGTTTTTTCCCTGCTCGCGATCGCGAACAGTAAGTTTGCGAGCGCGAGCTGCCGCTCGGGTAGAATTTCTACCCGAGCGGAAGAAATACCAGCACAAACTGCAGTTCGCACTGCACTCTGCCACTCGCGGAACTTCGCAGAGTTTTTTTGTAACTTCGCCGAGTTCCGCGTAGGAAAACTATGCAAACTACTCCCAGGCCTGATGAGAACACCCCACCTCCTGTCTTGCTTATATGGATACTGGGAGTGTGGGTGAGTGCAAGTGATTCAGAGTGGAGGTTACTGATTTGTTGGTAGAAGCATAGATGGTGTGTGAGCTAGGTGGGTCCCTGGCAGTATAGTGTCGTGTAGGTGTAGGTTAATTTTCTGAAGTGATGTGTAATGTGCATGCTGCAAGGCAATACGTAATAGTCTGGCAGTGTTATGTTAGATAGTTTGCCTCTTGTATACCAGGTGTGTAGAGATGCTGTAGTAGAGTCATGGTGTACTACAGTCAACATGTAATGATGGCCTATTTGATCATCATACAGGTGTAAGGAGGGAGCAACGTGAAGAAATGTCTGACAATCTAAATAAAGTTAAAGCAGGTGGAGGTGATTGTGGCAATTGTAAGTCTCATGGTGAGGTAGGTGTCCAGGATGATGGGCAGGTATCTGTGGTGGTTGGAGGGTGAGGGTTTAGGGCATAGTCATATGGGCAACCAGGATGAGTACATGTTTCAGAATGTCATCACTCCTATCTTGTCAGGCTGAGTATGGCAAATAATCTCACATACAGGTAGACATGTTGGTTAATGGTATAATGTAACTACTGTTGGTGGTGTTAGCGTCCCCTGAGTTTCATTGTATTATCTGGGTATCATCAGTGTAAGAGATGATGTGCAGTCCCTGGGTCTGAATGATGATTGCCAGATGAGTCAAGTACATGTCCAAGAGAGTAGGACAGAGTGAAGAGATTTGCTGGACTCTGTAGATGAGCTCCTTGGGTTCAGAGGGAATGGAGTGAGCATGAGCCATTGCACATTACCAAATATGAAACAGGCTATCTTTTTCAGAGATTCTCCTTAGTTCTTCATGCTGTGGAGTCTACAGTTGATTGTGTGTGTGCTAGAAAAATACAGGATTCTCCAGAAAAATTGGGATTATGGCATGTATAGGCCCTTCCCTTTACATACAGTGCAGCAAGGTAGCTTCCCATGTAGTGTTGTTTAAATGTTTGTGAAATATGAACTCTAGGGTCCAATAATGCACAAATCACTTGCTAGACAGTACAACAAGGCAGCTTAGTGTGTAGTGCTGTGTGAAAGCTAGAGTACAGGATAGTGTGAAGTATAATACAATTTGCCATAACTTGGCTAGCGCTGTGCCACAAACAGATGGCTAGAGCAAATGCAGGCACCCTTACTACATGGTGCAAAAGTCCTGGCAGTGGTGCTAAGAAGCACAATTTGTATCAGTGAAGGCAGACAACAGAAATGTAAAGTAACAGGTAAAATATGGCCCATTCCTGCACTCACTCTTTCTGGAAGGGCAGCGAGGCAAGCTACCTAGCTGGGCTGTTTTGTGTGAAATCAACAGAGATATTCCCCTTAGTGAGGCTGTGTGAACAACGTACAAGTATAGCCATGTGAAAAGCAACAATAGTACAACATGGCCATATATATTTGTTGAAACATACATTCCACATATCCCTGTGTATTTGAAAGTGTAGAAAAATACTGTCTGATTGTTGCAGAAATCACTCATGCCATATCATGGGATTTTCATAACATATATCTATTTTTTTCCACAGGGACAAACAACACCTCCTGGAGAGCAGCCTGTCCATGATTTCCAACCTGCTGAGGACCACATCCTACCCCCATGGATGGATGAAGACACCTTGCAACAGCTCCTGGACACTTTGATACTTCTCCTCTGGGAACTGGCAAGAGAAGACGACGATGTTGGGTCTCCACATGAACGAGCGCACACTGGACACGGACCATCGACTCATGATATCACAGGTGAGGACTCCAAAGACCCCCAAGTTGCTTTTCAATGGCAAGTGGTAGGAGTCTGGCAGCGTACGGCTGATGAGGTCTAGTTAGGTATGGAGACCATGGCGGGAAAGGAGTCCGTAGGTGTGTTAGCCCTAATAAGGCATTGACAAAGGCTATTACAGACACCTACTTTTAGCTCCATGGGATTGATGATTCACTAGCTGATATCACTGGTGTCATTTTTCAGAGGGAAAAACAAAACCGCCTTCTACACCTGAAGTTGTCAGACAGCTGGGGCCATTGATACATCCATCCAGTCCCTCAAGGACAAGCTTGATGCCTCCATAGCATCAACAAGTGCCCTCAATAGCAACGTTGTTGCTTTGTTGACCAACCAGCAAACCCTTAGCAGAGACAACCATGCTGCCTTACTGGCACCCACAAATGCTGTGGGGAACATGGGAGCTACATCTTATGCCTCTAATGTGTGTGTGCCTGATGCTAGTAACATCTCTCAGCTGACTCCCATCCAGACATCACAACTTTAATGGGAGGCAGAACACTCATCAGATGTAGAGTTCCCCAGTTTCCAATGAAGAACATCCCTATAAATATTTGTGAATGCCTCCTGGCCAGTTTTCCTATCTGCCCTGTGTAGAACATCATGCCACCCTCTTTGGAACCTAGAACAGTACTCTTTGTGTTGTATGTAATTTTGTCCATGTGTACCCTTAAATACTATGCAACACTTGATAATAGGAATGTTTTTCTTCTCATTGAAGTTGCTACACACATGTAAATGTGTTGTAACATGTGTAAACAAATGTATTTTTACACACAATACCTAATGATTTGACATATGTGTTTGTAAAATTTCCTAAAAATAAACCAAATCACATGTTGTAATGTGAAGATAGGAACCTCTGGAAGAAGTTAAATATGATTTCAGAAAGTATCATGAGAATTATATGGTTGTTCCTAAAAAGTCTACAAACATAATGTAACTATAACACCCATTGTCACTTTTTGAAGCTGAAGAAGAGTGAGCTCAACTTAATTGCACATGCTGTCTTTGAATGTGCACTTTCACCAACACATCTATTGCAATGTTATAAAGGGCAATGTTTTTTCTTGATAGACACAAACCGACCGAGCCGGACCCGGAGAGATTTCCGACCGAATCGGACCCGTGCAGTCCGACCGAACGAGTACGATGCGTCCGTATGCTATCGGACTCGAGTCGGTCGGACTCCCATTGAAGTCAATGGGAGCCGGTCGTACAACGCGTACGCGGGCTCCCATTGACTCAATGGGTGTGAGGCGGACAAGGGCGCCCCCTACAGCGGGTACGCGGCAAAGCGATTCGCGCCGTACACGCACAGGTAGGGGGGACCCATGGGTCCCCCTGTGTGCGACTCGCGCGGCTACGCATACAGGGGGTCCGACACGGACCCCCAAAGTACGGCTCCGACTGCTCTTTCGAGCCGGACGGCGCGGCTCGGTCGGACTGCTCGCGGCGCGCATCGTACTTACCCGGCCGGGGAACGTCTCCATTGCGCGGTGCGAGTCGAGTCCGAGCGAGTCGGTCGGTGCGGTTCGAGCCGGGAACGAGTCGGTCGGAGCGGTCGGGACGCCCGGACGAGTCGGTCGGCGAATTCGCATCGTACTCACTCGGCCGGACCCGCGTACGATTCGGTCGGGAAACAGGGCTCCGAATCGGATCCGGTAAAGCCGAATCCGATTCGGAGCCCTACCGGCCGAGATCGGAATCGGCCCCAAAGGGTCTGATTCTCAAAGGTAAACTTACACTTTTGTGCAAGTTTACTACTTTTCGGTGTTCACAAAGGTAAACTTAGACCAAAAGTCTAACTTTATTACTGTTTAGTATTCATAAAGGTAAACTTATACCAAAAGTCACATTTTACTAGTAGTAAATTACCTCTGTGAATACTAAAAAGTAGTAAAGTTAGATTTTGGTCTAAGTTAAACTTTTGATCTAACTTTACCTTTGTGAATTTCAAAAAGTATTAAAGTTAGACTTTTGATCTAACTTTACCTTTGCGAATCAGGCCCATTGTGAGAAGGTTCTTGCAAAGTACACACAAACTTACCACCTAGAAATGGGATATGTGATGCATATGAGGACAAAATATTGTAACAAATATCAACATAAAAGTTGCAATGTAAAGCTTACATGATAAATCCCAAATGTGAGAAAATCACTGCTCACACACAAGATTATCAACAATACATAGCAATATATAACTCTGGATGGTTGTACCAATACTAGCCAGATACCCATGCCCAAAGCCCTCATGGATTAGCATTGTACTTGTGCAAAAGAAGGATGCACAAGGACAACCCAGTACCTTGAATGACAGTAACCAATACATGCAAGTGCACCATGCCTGGCCCTGTACATACTGATAATATTGCTAAATTATGTAATTCTGCCCCAGAGAGGCCTTACATGTGTTGAGTGTGAGTGCACCCACACATGACATCATTTGTACATTGTATTTTGCATAAGTGGCAGCCCACAGAACCTGTAACAATGCTACACCTCCCCAGGGGAGGGGAAAATGGGAGATATATGGACAAAATCCTTGTTGTTACTTATTTTCTAAGTGAGCTGCATGTCATGCCACACTTAGCAAGTAGTAAATGCCAATGATGATGGATGTTGTCTATGCTGTTGTGTGACTTCATGCACATATATTAACTAGCCAACAAGACAGACTCCCTTGCACAATGGTGGAAGGGTGTCTGCATTAGTGCTAGGCAGCAGTCTGTGTGCCAGCACAGCCAATGAGCAGCAATCTGTAGTCAGATATCAAATCCTACACTTACCTGCCCTCTCCCTTTCAGACAGGATCCTACAGTGTGGAGACTACCTGTGTTGTGTTGTGCTGTGCGTACAATCAAACACGGAGCCCCACTTGCACTTTTTTAACTATGGAAATGGTTCCATACATAACTCAAATGAGAAGAAGCCTTACAGTTATCCAGAGGACTTTAACAATGCAACATATTCCTGCAATGTACACATGACAAGTTGAACATCATGTACTCACCTAACACAATAGAACCAAATCATGACAAAAAAGATTATCCAACTAAAGAACAATTAATAGTTTACTAAAATTAAAAAACTTAAATCTAAAAACACTAACTAACCTACACTAAATAGCCTTAAAACATGCCTAGACTGCCTAATCTAAAGCTTAACCTATCTTAAGCACTATTGACACATGACAGTTTACAGATCAGCCCCCCCACTCTCTTAATACATATAGCTCTGTACAATACAAACATCAACTAAATCCTAAACATATACTAACTACACATAGAGGCCTAAACAAAGAAATATTTTGGGGCATTTCGTTTTTATTTTTGGGGATTTTAAAAATATTTTTCACACATAAAATAAACCCCCACTCACTTAAAATCCTAACAAAAAATTAAAACATACTAAAAAATGACTACATAAAAAACCCTTACTCATCTAAAACTAACCTAAACTATTCCTAAAACTACACTATACCTTTAACTATGTCCACTAAAACAACTAAATAAAATGTAGGTTAAAAAAAGGAAGAGTTTGTATTTGGGAGAGTGTATATATGTGCCTCAGTTGTACTGCAGTGTTACATGGCATTTTTGAAGAAGGTCCCCCTGCCACTTCTGCTTCTTCTCCAACTTTCTAATTCATTTGTTCATTTCATGCATCTTCCTCATCAGCAGAAGGTTGAACCTGTCCTGTGAAGAACCTCCTACCTGACCTTGCCCAGTCACTTGCTGCTGTTGGGCTCCTGAGGGTCCAGGGGTGGGGTGGGATGGGTTTGGCTGCTGAATTCCATGATGAGATGCTGTAGCGGAGGTGGTTGTTAGTGCCTGTGGGGATAAGGGTGGCTTCCAGATACCAGCAGACTTTGTTTTGTAATACGTGCAGCCCATGCTGTGCAAAGTTCGAGCTATTTCTGGTGTCATGTTAGCTAGGGAGAAAATTGTACTTCATATTAGGACAATTATAATATGTACATCACATATCACAAAATATAACTGACATTTGTGTGCAATCATAAGTGCCTGACCATACCTACACCTATTCTTGTTATATAGAAATGTCCACTATACCTTCATTACAATGAACTCCAAATACACTATGTCAAACTAACCCAAGTAAGGTCAGTGTAGATGTAGAAAACATCTATTTAGGCACAATGTAGAACCATGCATTTCACTCATACCAGTGATCCCTAATCATTCTGATGTGTCAATGGTAAATAATACCCATGGGCCTGATATGTAAAGATTTGCTGTTGGTCTTGCATCATGCAGGGGCGGTGGCAAGTTCAAGGCAAATCCTACGTGAGATGTGTAAAGGTAAGCAATGGCAGCTTTTGTGGCTCTGCATGCCTTAAGTAATCTTGAGTAATGTAAGACAGCATACATTGCTAACTTACCTTGCTCTGCATCAGGGAGCCATTCCATAGGTGTCTCACTGCATTAAAACTCTTACTTTGATGGATTCACAGATTTAGCATCAGTGCTATACCTGGAAACCTGTCATGATGCAATGAGCCTACAAGTGTACCTAAACCAGGAGAAAAAATCAGCTTTCATGTTTCTGTCACCTCATTCTCCCTGTGCTGCATTCTGCAGAGCACACATAAATAGCACAAAGTCTCTCAGGAATGTGTTTAGGCAGGAAGATTTCCTTACCTGCACAAGAACTATTTTGTCTACAGTATAGGCCCCCTTGCACCATGAGGCAAGGGTGCCTGCATTGGTGCTAGGCAGGCAAAAGTATGCCACTAGTAGGAAAGGAAGGGTATGCATTGCATCATGAAAACTCTGTGCATTGATGCCCTTCCCCTTTCATGCAGTGTAGCAAGGCGGCTTGCCACATTGCACAGCACAACAGCTTGACATAAATGCCACATAGGTTAGACACTGCCCATGAGGCTGGAATTGATATGCAAATATAGGTAACATCCAGAGCATATGTCCTGCTGTCCAAACTTAGGCCAATGACTATGTATCCATGCAGTGAGGCCTACTGGGGCTGCATAGGTATTACAAATATGCTATTGCCACTTTGTGGTCAACAGATACATAAATTACTGAGATATGCAGGCTGTCCTCCACAGTACAAGTGCTAGGCCGCAGCACACGTTCCTGCCATGTGTACATCTACATTCAAAATGTGCATTGGACAGACTGAGAGCTATTGTGATGAAGCAAACCTTGTATTGATAAATTAGCAGCCCTACATCTACGCAGACTCCAGGGCATCACTGTAATGGGGCCACTATCACTCCATTCTACATAGGTCTGATGTGGACACATCTGACAGAGTCTAAGTCACCCCAGAGACTGGATAACTTCAGCTATACCTCAGGTAAGTGGTAATACTGAGGGAATATTTAGATGTCATACAAATGACTCACACCCCTACGGCAACACATGTTGAAATGCCAATTGTACTTTTTCATGGATTGTTCCAGTATACAACCAAAGTTGGAATGTTACTGGTACATTTCCAGCATCTATCTATTGTGAAACGATTGCAATGTGATAACGAACCTGGTAACATTGTAGTAGATGTTTATGCCAAGTATTGTTAGGTATGACATACAGGTTCTGTCACAGGTGTACCATTCCCATATTTTAAGTGGGCTACTGCAGTAAATACTTACGCACACCTATGTTTACACTACATTCACATCAACACACCTCCTTGTTTTTCTTAACATCTGTTGATGCATGCGATATTGTGTTTGCTCAATGATTCTGAGTGATTTATTGGCAGGTGATGTATACCTCCCCAAATGAAAGTTACAACTATAATGGATCATGCCTGCATGTCAAAAAGCTGTCACCATGTAGTCATGACACTTACTTACCCCATTAGTATCCTCAAAGCTATCAACTTCGCCCCGGGTGAATGGGAGCTGTCCACCTGCAAAACATAAATGGAGACAATGGAGAGCAACTGCACACACTTCCAACTCTTAACTAAGCACAGTGACATTCCAGTAACATGAGGCATTTAGACACCCTTAGACATATATGTATACATTGTCAGACCATGGCATGCAGCTAGTCACCTCAGAGAGCTAACTGCCTGGAGCAGAAAGGTCAGAAATGTCTTACATCATATGTTAATATCATGCCCCATGCATGTGATGTTGTCAGAACTGCTGACCAGCTTCATCGCAGGCCCCCTTGCACCATGACGCAAGGGTGCAAGCATTGGCACTAGGCAGCTAAAAGTGTGCCAGAGCTTGGAAAGGACAGGAATGCACCATAAATTGTTCAATAATATGTATGTCTGCCCTTTTCAGCGAGGGGAATTGCTGTGCTGCACTGC
This sequence comes from Calotriton arnoldi, assembly GCA_963921515.1. Classification (NCBI taxonomy): domain Eukaryota; kingdom Metazoa; phylum Chordata; class Amphibia; order Caudata; family Salamandridae; genus Calotriton; species Calotriton arnoldi. Next base: position 2,856,824 of record CAWUFW010000645.1, on the reverse strand, counting down.
ATGAAGTTTTGATAGATGTGTCCCTTGGTACATACATACTAGCCTAGCCACACAGACATACCCGAAACCTTGTGCAGTGTGGGCAATGATCTGCATTGAGAATCTAGCCACAGGGGTGGATATAACCACATATTGCACAGTGTTAGCATTACATGATTGAGGAAAAACAGCAATAAATGTTTAATCCTGATATCTTTACAAGTCCAACCCTTATTCAATACTGGATATTGCCAAGTAGAAATGGAAATTAGAAAAGGGCTGCTTAGCCTTACTTAGTGTTAAGATTGGTAGCTCCCTGCAAGGCAAAACTGCCTTGATGCCTGGTTTGATGCTTTGTGTGATTTTTAGAGACATCTGCCACCTGGAGTCACTCTGTTTTGTTCTTTGTGTCACAAGGCATCTACACATCACACATACATGTTGACAGTGATATGTACCTTATTAATGTTATCTTCATTACCATGTGCATTTGGTACATTACTACATACCTACAGGCCCTTCAATCTCTAATCCCAGATGGTCCACGACATCTGCTTAAGATCTCTTGAACAGTAACCCTGACTGACCCTTCACCCTGCAGCGAGCATCATCATCAGGAAATGCTTCACCAGCCAGATGAGACACCCAACCTCTCTAGTACTGAAGTTTCAACTTCATCCCTGACTTAGGGTTCAATTACGATGTCGTTCGGAAAGCATTCTGACCGAATCGGTTCCGGAATGGTTTCTGACCGAATCGGATTCGGGGAGTCCGTCCGACGGATTACGATGCTTCCGGATACGATTCAGTCGGACCCTTATTGACTTCAATGGGAGCCCGTGTTGCGACCAAATACACAGGCTCCCATTGAAGAAAGGGGTGGTTGGGGGAAATCGTGCACCCTGTGGCGGGCACCTCTTGGTGCCTGCCACACTGTGCATAGTTGTAAAGAGGGGACCCATGGGTACACCCACGGCCCCAATTCAGAAGGCCCTAAGTGAAGAGGGGCCTGCTACAAGCCCCCAAAATCAGATTCCGACAGCCAATCCGAGTTGGAACAACTGATTTGGAAAGGCTGTCCGAATCTGACATCATAATCGCTCGTTTGGAAAGCTTCCAAGTTGTTTGGAAACGCGGCCAGTCGACACATACGATTCGGCTTCGAATGACTCAGACTTTCCGAATGCCGTCAAGTTCAGATTTGGAACCGAGTCGGAAAGTCCGAACGCATTCCGAATATCGTTATCGGTCATTCAGATAGCGTTCCGAATCGGTCGGAAAGACGGGATCCGAATCGGATTCAGCAGACCCAAATCCGTTTCGGAGCCTTTCCGAATGGCATCATAGTCAACCCCTTAGTCACAATGGCACAAGCCCTACTTACCCTACCTCTCTAAATACATAAAATACCCCTTAAAATCCAAACTATGCCTAACTTAAAAATACCACAAATAGGACAAAAACCCAACAATACAAAGACAAATAGATTTACAAAATACCCCAGTAAGATAAAAAAGTGCACAATAAATTTGTTGGAAGGTGGTTTATTAGTAGGGATAAGTAGGGACTTGACAATGGTAATAAAGTCATAATCACAATAAAAGCTTCAGTCAAAGTCTCAAAAAATTATTCCTTTGCTCAACCCTTGGTAGCTGGCAATGCACAGGCAGGCTTAATTTAGTAGACAGGTGTGTAAAGTATTCAAAAACACCAATAGACTAAATAAGTAAGACACAATAAAAATCCAACACCAATTTATAAAAATAAGTTATATTTTTATGATTACATTTACACCAAAATGACAAAATTCCAATATAGGAAACCAGAGATATGAATTATTCTATATACATATATATATATAACTCATTGAGTCAATGTAGGATGATCACGGATTTCTCCAGTGGTGCCAAAGAGATTAGACATGCATTAAGAAAGAACTGGCACATCCTTAAGGCTGATTCTATCTTAGGGGAGAACCTTATTAAAGCTCCCCTTCTTACATTCAGGAAAGCTCGATCACTTAAGGACCATTTGGTACAAAGCCACTATACAAGAGAGAATAGACAATCATGCTTCCATTCTGTGAAAGGCTTTTTTCCCTGTGGGAGATGTAAGGCCTGCAAATTTAGTCGAAAGGTGACATCATATACTGTACCAGGGCTTAAAAATCCTAAATTGATAGAAAAATGTATGAACTGTAACACCAGCCACACGGTATACTGTTTAGTATGTCCGTGTGGATTACGATATGTCGGCAGCACCATTCACCCGACTAAAATACGGATTCTTGAACATCTTCGAGCAATTGCCTCTAAAGATATGAATTATCCAGTGGCCAGACATTTTGAGAATTACCATGACAGTAACAGGGACCTGCTATGTTATTTTTGCCTGGACCATGTTCCCAATGACATAAGAGGGGGGGACAGGGAGTTGAGGCTCAGAAGATTAGAATCGAGGTATATTCTAGACCTACAATCCAAAATGCCCCACGGTTTGAATAGTGGAGAGGAGTTGGCTGTACATCTATAGTTTCACATGATGGGGGCTTCGTAGCCAAGAGATCTGAATTTGGTTTGCACTTCTGTAAATATGTATATAGGTATTCATACAATGAAATTCTGGCCACCTTTCTTTTGATTAGATTTGTTTATTTATTAATTGGGTGGAAGGGGTGAGGTATTCAATCTAATGCCATTTGACCAGTATGAATTTAGGACAGGCCAATTGTAGGCAGAATATGTAAATTGTCCTTAACATGCAATTGGTAATAGGATGCTAATAGATGTACATAGAGATAGGCCCATTCAGGGCGAGATTGTGTTCATGATTTAATGAATTGCAATGAAAATGATTTGCATTTTGTCCAAATGAAATTTGAAAATGTAAATAGATATGTACATATTCACATGCCCATTCAGGGCGGAATTATTCATGATTCAATGAATTTGAATCAAATGGACTATAATGTCAGTTGTTATCTTGCATGTTTAAGATGTAAGATGGCCGAAATGGTTTTAACATGGAGGATAGTCCTTCGTTGATTGTGACACCTGGAAACCACCAATGAACTTGTAACTATATTTAAATGGCGTTGTCTCAGGCTGCCGCCTGATATTGAGGAAGGCAGTCGCCAAAACGCGTCTTGTTTGTGTGTTTATACCAATAAATTTGGTTTAAAAAGTCTCCCGTGAGTGCTGGTACTCTATGTACAATGTAGCCAGCATATATATATATATATATATATATATATATATATATATATATATATATATATATATATATATATATATATATATATATATATATATATATATATATATATCCACAACGTAGTTCGGCTAAACCCAAGCCTCTTTCCACGGCGGGCAACACGGCAGGGGAAGCCAACCCCTTATATCCACACAAATCCAATGCCGAGGAGTATAGTAGAACACTGGAGCCGCAGCCACTATTCAAAGACGTGTTTAATGCAACACTAGGTCCCAACGCGTTTCGGAGTTGCGTCACTCCTTTCTCACGGGCAAAGCTTAGTGCATCATTAGTTTCTTTTAAAGCAGCAAGTGCTCATATTCGTGCCAAACAACATAAAAGACATACTGGTTTTTGTCATTTAGGTCAATAAAGTTGTACATGTTGATATACACGGTATTGGCGAAATGCAGATAAATAAAAACATTACTAAATGGATATCCTTAACGATACATGTAAGTGAAATGTATATAACTAATATACGGATATCACAACTCAGGATTTGACTAAAGGATTTTTTCCTTGCAGTCATTGTAAGGCCTGTAGAAACAGTACTATGACAGAGGAGTATAACAACCCTAACAGAGGCACCAACATATCTATCAACCAGTTTCTTACCTGTAGCTCTATGTTTGTTGTGTATGTGCTGGAGTGTCCATGCAATATGCGCTATGTGGGTAGTATGAAACACATGGTTAAGAAACGAGTCCTAGAACATATGAGGGCCATTGTGAATAAAGATACACACTACCCCATAGCACGCCACTTTGAGTCCCATCACTTTTCTGACAGCTCGAAATTAAAATACTTTGCCATCGAACAGGTGAATGTGGGCATCAGAGGTGGCAACAGGCTACTCCAGTTGAGCAAACGTGAATCTATGCATATTATTGATCTGGGTACCCGTTATCCTGAAGGGCATAACATTGACGAGGAAATGACGGTACATCTACATACCAATTGATTATGCCCACGCTCACAGAACATCAATCTGTTTATTCTGAGATCATACGTATTATATGCTACATATAATGCACCGAATGTATTTCCTATATGATTATATGGATGTAAACTCATGGTACAATCTCTTCGTTGTTTCAATGCCTTTTCATTTTTTTTTTACCTCTCCAGGAGGAAAGGAAGGGACCCGTGGAACAGGACCGCCTTCTCTTGCGATCCCTACCCTTTTCTTCACACTGGCTTGCTATCACATCTGGTCCTTCAGACCCCAGATAAGAATGTTCTTTCTTTTATATTTTGCTTTCTCACTATTTTTCAATAGTATTATGTAAACGAAGTTGATTCACCCACCGGGGGACCTATACTTGCCAGGCAGCCATGGTTTGTTTGTTTTTTGTACATTTGGACATTGCACACAATGGCACTTGCCTGTGACTTCATGTGTATTATGTAGGTTGGCTGTTGAATATTAGCAACCGGGGTTATGATTGGGACAGTTGTCTGTGATTTTCCCTGGTTTGCTAATGTACTTTACGGCATTCACCTTGATACCTGGCTACTGCTGACACTATGGGGCCGATTCCGATTCGGGCCGGAAATTTCTCCGACCGAGCCGGACCCGGAGAGATTTCCGACCGAATCGGACCCGTGCAGTCCGACCGAACGAGTACGATGCGTCCGTATGTTATCGGACACGAGTCGGTCGGACTCCCATTGAACTCAATGGGAGCCGGTCGTACAACGCGTACGCGGGCTCCCATTGCCTCAATGGGTGCGAGGCGGACAAGGGCGCCCCTACAGCGAGTGCGCCGCGGAGCGCTCGCGGCGTACACGCACAGGTAGGGGGACCCATGGGTCCCCCCTGTGTGCGCCTCGCACGGGTACGCGTACAGGGGGTCCGACACGGACCCCCAAAGTACGGCTCCGACAGCGAGTTCGAGTCGGACGGCGCGAGTCGGTCGGAGCGGTCGAGGTGCGCATCGTACTTACCCGGCCGGAAAACGTCTCCATTGCGCGGTGCGAATCGGGTCCGAGCGAGTCGGTTGGAGCGGTATGATCCGGGTACGAGTCGGTCGGAGCGGTCGGGTCGCCCGGACGAGTCGGTCGGCGAATTCGCATCGTACTCGCTCGGCCGGACCCGCGTACGGTTCGGTCGGGAAACAGGCTTTCGCATGGCTTTTTTCCCGACCGAATGGTATTGGGTGCGCCTCCGACCGAGATCGGAATCGGCCCCTATGTCTAGGATTACGCTACTGGCCAATGTTATATGCCATCTGTGTTATTCAATCACTGCCACCTCTATGTCTGGATGTAGTATACGAGGATACTCAGCACTGTGCTATTCCACATTCAAAGATGGCTGCCAAACTCAGTTGCACCGAGGATCCACACTTGTAGTCCTCTTTCTACTTGTCTTGGTATATGTAAAACTCGCTCTGTTTACTATTATCATTTGTGTGAAAAAGGCAGTGGGACTGCCGAAATGCGTCACGTCAGATTTATGAAGCAATAAATCTTTCCTGTATGGATATTTGCCTGGCTGTGGTTCCTGAGTGCGCGTCTACTTGGTGGTTTTGGATTTACATGCTGTGTGCTCTGTCGGCTCAACGCACCACCCCCCACGGGTCCAAGCTTCCCTTAAGGAGTTTTTGCTGCTTGGCATATATATATATATATACATATATATATCCTTTCACCTTTTTCCCACTGATTCCTTGACGTCGCATGAATCAAGAAAGCACGAACTCCTCTTATTAGGTGCAATATTTCTTTTTATTTTAGTGCTTGGCTGCCATGACGCGTTTCGAACCTCCTGGGTTCTTGATCACATGACATGTTGCGTGTTACTCTCCCGTATTTAAAGTGACAAGTGCACTCTTTTTTTAACAATTCAAAAAACAATAAAGCTGGAAGACAGACTGCGTGTCTGTATTTCCATTTTCATTTTGCATACAATGGGTATCGCAAACTGTTTACAATTTATGAACATTCCTTAGGTGTAAATGATATAACCTCTATAATAAACTTGTGTTTACAAAAGAAGAACAAAAAACTTTTTTTCTCATTTGTTCTTAATATCTGCTTAAATGCATAAAATCATGACATATCTAAAACATGATTGATAAAAACACAAGCTATAGTCAGATTTAAGGGTAAAATACATGTTTCAAACATTTTTGTACGCCCCCCCTTGGTTAAATCCGATTTTGAAACATGGGCAAGAATACTTAAACCCCAATAAAAGATCTTTCATATCAAAATCATGTGCAAAATACGCAATAAATATGTAAACAATAATTTGCTTGTTATTTCATAAACAACAATATTTCCCCTATTGGAAATCCAATGTGTGCAAAACCCGCTTTATTTTGAAAGTGCTATAAGTGTTTCAAGTGGCATTTCTCACCCTCCTAAAGTGCATAGTGCCATAAATAATGTGCAAATTTTGCTTCTGTACATGAGCCCATGTATTTAAGAAGTCTTTTAAAAACATTACATAAGAGAACAACATATATAGGATAGGGTTTTTGGCATGTAAAATCATAGTTCTTGAAACCATTTACATTCAGATTGTTTTGGGGCAGCATGTAACCCTCAAGCAAGTAACATATGTATCTTATGGTAAATACTGAGAACCAAATAAAAACAGTCCGAAACATCTGTATTGTTTTTTAATTATAACCAGGTATGTAAATCTTCAGTTGTGTTGAGACCAAACCTCCTTAATGTAGCCTCCCTGTTGCCTCCTCTCCTCAGGGGAGGAACACTATCAATTGCATAGTATTTTAAATGCTCTAGATTGCTGGCATGGGAAGCTTCAAAATGGCGGGCCACCGGATAGGTACTGTCTTTGTTTGTGATGGCCCGCATGTGCTGGAGTACTCTTTTGTGGACTTGCAATTTTGTGCTTCCCACATATTGCAGTCCACAAGAGCACTCCAGCACATAAACCACATATTCAGATTTGCAAGTCATGAATTTATCAATGATCACTGGTTTGTTCTTACATTTGGTCACAAACTAGGTTTTATTGATACCATATTTGCATGCCTACATGTATTGCACCTCACAAAGCCTTTTCTCTTGGACAGCCAGTTCGTGTTTTTAGCTATTTCAGGGCTACTGCTCACCAAGTAATCACCTGTATTTGGAGCTTTTCTATAAGTGATTAAAGGCGCACTTGGCATTTCTTCCCCTATCACAGGGTCATTTTGTATTAAATACTAATTGTTTTTTATTATTTTTCTCAGGCTGTCCTTCTGCTTGTTATAAGTTAAAATTAGACGAGGACTGCTTTTGGTGACTGTTTTATTTAGATGTTTAATTTCACTTGCTGAGGGTTTAAAAATCAAATCTTCCCGAGTTTTGACTTTAGTTTTCTTTATCGCATTGTCAATTACACTTTCTTTATAACCCCTAGCTAGGAACCGGTGTTTGCATTCATTTTGGGCCATAATCAAGTCATCTTCCTTACTGCATATTCTCACGAATTCTCAACATCTCTCCATACGGTATGCTCAGAATTGTATGTTTGGGGTGGAAACTGGATGAGTGTAAGATAGTATTGCCTGATGTTGGTTTACGAAATAGACGAGTCTCCATTTGGTTATTGCTGACATAGATCTCTACGTCTAAAAAGCAGACTGTATCTGCACTAATTATATGAGTGAGTTGGATATTTAGATCATTGTTGTTCAGTTTAGTTATGAAATCCTCAGCACTCTGGATATCCCCACACCAAATTAAAAACAAATCGTCTATAAATCTTATCCATTTGATGACATTGTTAGACCAAATCTCAGCATATTCTGTTTTCACCACCATCTCCTCCCACCACCCCATATGGAGACAGGCGTAGCTTGGTGAAAAATTTGCACCCATCGCTACGCCTCTCATTTGATGATATACCTGTGATTGAAATAAAAAATAGTTATTATTCAATCAGAACTTTGTCAGGTCCATTATCATCTTGTTGTGGTTGTGGAATTCGATGGGTCTCTTCCCTAGAAAATGCTCAAGTGCTCTCATCCCATCTCTGTGGTGTATGGATGTATAGAGATTACTTACATCCATCGATATCAACAAATAATCTGGCTGCCACTCACATCCATAAATTTGTTTTAAGAAGTCTGTTGTATCCTTAATGTAAGATGGTAAAGATTTCACTTGTTCTTGTGGGAAAGAGTCAATATACACTGAAACATTTTCTGTAAGGCTATCAATTGCAGATATTATTGGCCGCCCTGGTGGCTCTATACTATCTTTATGTATTTTAGGGATAAAATACATTACAGGGATTTTAGGATAGTCATTCTTCATAAATCTTAATTCATCCTGGCTAATCAATCCCATGCTTTTCCATGCCACAAGTTTTGTGTGTAAGTCATTTTGCGCAGTCATTATAGTCATTTTTTGCTGATTTTGTAGCAATTACGGTCCCCCAGTTGTTTTGATGCTTCCGCCATGTACTTAGTTCTGGGCCAGATGACAACGTTGCCCCCTTTATCTGAGTTTCGTACTATGATTGTATCATTGTCTCTGAGTTTCTTAATCAACTGGTGATATCTTAATTGCTGATTGTTTTGTTTCCTTTTGTTAGCTTGAGTTTTAAAGTTAAGAGTTCTCACCTCTTTTGTTATGGCTTCATTAAACACATCGATAGAATCCCTTGGTGAAATGGGCATAAATTTGGACTTTGCTTTGAAATTTGTTATCGGGGCCCTATTAACATCGACCCTTTGCTGGTACATTACTTGTTGCGTGGACTCATATTCCGTGATTTCAGTGGTTTCACAATTTTCTTGCTGTAGGGCATGCAGATCACACAGTAAATTCACATCACATGCAGTCAAAGTAGTCCTGGATGGTAACAATGTTTCCCCGACATCCACCTCCACATTACTTTCTTTTCTCAGTTTGTGATATTTTTGAAGCTTGAGTTTCCGTATATACTTGTAAATGTCCACCCTTGTTTGTGGGTAATTAAAACTGCTTTCTACACTGTATGTGAGTCCTAGGGCCAACAATTGTTTTTCTGCTGAGTCCAAGTCTATGCCTGCCAGATTAATGACAGTGTTTGCATTCAAAGATGACATGTTTGGGACTGTTATTGGCGCTGACCTCTGTTGTTCTTCCTTTTGTATGTTTGTTTTTTGGCGCCTTTTTCTCCTTCTCTCTCTTTGTTTCCTGTTTTGCTTCTGCCTACTTTGGGTTTTTCTGTTCTCGGCCGTAATGTTTGTTTCCGGCTTTCCCTTAAAAAATTCAACTCAATTGTACGTTTTGTTAGTGGTCGGTTCGACCCCTCACTTGTTCTGGCTGTGAACTCCGCTTCTGACTCAGTATCCACAGAGGAGCTGAGGTCGGATACAGATGAAGTTATTGACATCAATCTGTTTGAAATCGTTGGGGGAGATTGAGCTCTTTTTCTATCATCCCCTTTTGACATTGTTTTTACAGCTTCAAATCTTTTAGAAAAGGTGAAAATCTGACCTAAGTCATAATCGTTTTTGTCCCTCTTGAATTTATACGTTTTCCTTCGTTTTATTATTTCCTCCTCTTTCTTTAAACGTGCAACCATGTCTTCTCTTAATTTTCTTGTTATATCTGTTGTTTCAAACTTTTCAATTTCCTGATTTAGTTCGTCCATTTGTTCCAATAGTTTATTTCTATCGATCTCTGCATATTTTATTAAAATTTCCACCAACCTTCGTGAGGACTTTCTCCCCATTCTCGAAGCATTTCTGGGTTCGGGTTATCGTAGCTTGGGGCCTGCATTATACAAATATATAAATATACATACAACATGGCCACAGTTTACATGACGCCAAAAATCAGAGGGCACATTCGGGAGGATATTTAAGCAAGATGCTTTACTGTGCAGACCCCCTGCACCGACAGACGCGTTTCGGCTTGCGCCTTCTTCTGTGTCAGTTACACCCTGGAAACACGGAAACATTAGTATCTGAGAATGCGTCACGTGTCATACGTGAAAAGAAAAGATGGACCAAACATAACATAAAATACATGATTTCATTGCGGCCATCTTGAACGGTGGTTATAAACATAAAACAATGTGATAAGTGAATACTCCTATATTTGTGACTAGTCCCAGTGATAAATAAAAACAAGAGAATCGGGAGAAAGAAAGCATATAGAATCCGAGACACAATGAATGGAATAAATGATCCATATACATAATTGACATTCAATATGATGACACTAATCATAGTGTCGTCTAGAGGATATATATTACTATAAAATCATTTCATCTAAACTTCCTCCCGTACATCTCAGTTATTAAGCCCTGAATGGGCTAGCATGTCTCAGGCCGTTCCTAATGGTAGCGGATTTATGATGTATGATTTAATTTTGATGTTTATCTCAAATTATAAATGGAGTACAAAGTTACAATCATTGGAGGAGGGTCTAAGGTGGAATATCTTATCTTAATCCAGATGTACCCACATCTCCTCATCATTATTGAGACCTACAGGGGCCTTCGTTTGGAGGTCTATGATATATTTCAACTCCAAGATGCACAGTTTTTTGACTCTATATCCTCCCCTTTCATCTTTTGGTATCTGGTCAATGCAATAGAATTTCAGCAAATCTTGATTACTTTGATGAAAAGTCTGGAAATGGCGAGCCACAGGATAGGTTATATCCTTTTTGGTAATGGCTCGCATGTGTTCGAGAATTCGCTTTTTGGTGGGGTGGATTGTACTCCCTATATACCGTTTGGAGCAAGGACCTTCCAAACAGTATACAGTATATTCTGAATTACAGTTTAGAAGCAAATTGATCATTCTAGTTGGCCTAGGGTCCCCTGGCCTCCCTTTATAGTTGGTTACTTTCTGACTATATTTGCAGGCCTTGCAACTCATACACGGGTAGAAACCTGTGACTTTCTTCGTATTGGATGGGGTTACATCATATTCACTATGAATTAAATGATCTCTTAGGAACTGACATTGTCTATATGTGACTTGGGGACACATAGGAAGCCTGCCTTTCAACACTTTATCAGTTTGAAGGATGTGCCAGTTCTTTTTAAAGATCTGCACAATCTCACCAGATTTTTCATGATATTGTGTAATCAATGTAAGCAAAGCGCCACAGACCTGTGTTGCAGAGAGGTGGTCCGAGGCCACGCCCCCTCTCTGCAACGCAGCTCTGTGGTGGTTACTGGAGGTACCTGGTGGGCTAGTTGGCCGCCAGGGACCCTCAGGATTGAAGGGGACTTAATCCCCCAACTTACAACGCACCAGGGGGCGCGTTTGCACAGTGGTGCAGCGAGGGGGCGGGGCCTGAAACAACAAGTGTGCAAACACGCCCGCTGGTGCGTTGTAAACTGGGGGATTAAGTCCCGTTCAATCCTGAGGGTCCCTGGGGGCCAACTAGCCCACCAGGTACCTCCAGTAAGCGCCACAGAGCTGCGTTGCAGAGAGGTGGTCCAAGGCCAAGCCCCTTTTTACACCTCTCTGCAACGCAGCTCTGTGGCGGTTACTGGAGGTACCTGGTGGGCTAGTTGGCCCCCAGGGACCCTCAGAATTGAAGGGGAATTTATCTCCCAACTTACAACGTGCCAGGGGGCGTGTTTGCACAGTGGTGCAGCGAGGGGGTGGGGCCTAAAACAACAAGTGTGCAAACGTGCCCCCTGGCGCGTTGTTAATTGGGGGATTTAGTCCCCTACACTTTCCATGCTTCTTTCTGCACCTTTCTTGCTTCTTTCTGCACCCCTGTTGTCTCTTTATGTACCTCTTTTGCCTCTTTCTGCACTTCTCTTGCCTTTTTCTGCAGTTCTCTTCCATCTTTCTGCACGTCTGTTGCCTCTTTCTGCACTTCATTTGCTTCTTTCTGCACACCTGTTGTCTCTTTCTGCACTCGTCTTCCCTCTTTCTGTACCTTTCCTGCCTGTTTTTGCATCTCACTTGCCTCTTTCTGCAACTCTATTGCCTCTTTGTGCAGTTCTCTTGCCTCCTTCTGCACTTCACTTGCCTCTTTCTGTAACTCTCTCACCTCTTTGTGCACCTCTCTTGCCTCTTTCTGCATCACTTGCACTAATATCGAGTGCAAAATATCGAAATACAAAAATATCGACTGTCAGAATATTGTTGTCAAGAATATCGAGTTGAAGGTAAGTAATATCGTTTTTAAAAATATCGAAGTCTTTAATATCGTTTGCACAAATATCGTTGTTAAGAATATCGTTGTTTTAGTTATTGTTATGTATTTTAGTGTGTATTTTAAATGTATGTGTTCTACATTTTTATTTAAGTATTGCATTTGTTTTTTAATATATGTGTTACATTTTTAGAAGGTATTATAGGTTTTGTAAGTATATTTTGCGTTTTAGTTTCGTAGCGGGTTGTGGGTTTATAGGGGAATAGGGTGGGAAGTAATTTAATTATAATACATTTATGAATAATTTTTAGAAGTTATTAATTTTTTTTAATTACATTTTGCATTTTAGTTCCGTAGCGGGTTGTGGGTTTATAGGGGAGTAGGGTGGGAAGTAATTTAATTATAATTAATTGATCAATATCTTTTATTAATTAATATTTATGTATTTAATATTTTATATTGTTATTTGTGGTAATTAATGTATTATTAATTAGGTATTACTTGGTTGTTAATTATTATTCATTAATTGTTAATTATGTTAATTGTGTCATTTTTTTAGGAGCGGTTTGTGGGTTTATAGGGGAGTAGGGTGGGAAGTAATTTCATTATAATTAATTAATTAATATTTTTTATTTAATAATATAGATGTATTTTATATTTTATAATGTTAATTGTAGTAAATAATGTATTATTAATTAGTTATTATTTGGTTATTAATATTTATTAATTAATTGTTTATTGTGTTAATTGTGTCATTTTTTTAGGAGTGGGTTGTGGGTTAGGGGAGTACGGTTGGAAGTAATTTAATTTTAATAACATTTTTAATATTTTTTATATAATATGTATTTAATGTTGTTTTATAGTGTTAATTGTGTGAATTAATTTATTAAACATTGTTTTTATTTTGCTTGTTAATTGTTATTAATTGAGTAATTAATGTTAATTAATTATGTTAATTGTATCATGTTTTACGACATTGGTGGTGTCATTTATAGGCGAATATGGTGGGAGATAAATTATTTTTAATTAATTAATTGTTTGTTAATTAATGTTAATTAATTTGCTGGAGTGGGAATAGTAATTTTTACCCCTCCGCTATCCAACACTTTCCCTATTGTTGCACTCCCTGGAGTTGGAATAGCAATTTTTACCCCTACGCTATCCAACACTTTCCCTACTGTTGCACTCCCTGGAGTGGGAATAGTAATTTTTATCCCTACGCTATCCAACACTTTCCCTATTGTTGCACTCCCTGGAGTGGGAATAGTAATTTTTATCCCTACGCTATCCAACACTTTCCCTACTGTTGCTATCCCTGGAGTGGGAATAGTAATTTTTACCCCTACGCTATCCAACACTTTCCCTACTGTTGCACTCCCTGGAGTGGGAATCGTAAATTATTCCTCTACGTTATCCAACACTTTCCCTACTGTTGTACTTGCTGGGGTGGGAATAGTAAATTATGCCCCTCCGCTATCCAACACTTTTCCTACTGTTGCACTCATTGGAGTGGGAATAGTAAATTATTCCCCTCCGCTATCCAACACTTTCCCTACTTTTGCACTCCCTGGAGTGGGAATAGTAATTTTTACTCCTTCGCTATCCAACACTTTCCCTACTGTTGCACTCGCTGGAGTGGGAATAGTAATTTTATCCCCTCCGCTATCCAACACTCTCCCTACTGTTGCACTCGCTGGAGTGGGAATAGTAATTTTTACACCTATGCTATCCAACACTTTCCCTACTGTTGCTATCCCTGGAGTGGGAATAGTAATTTGTACCCATACGCTATCCAACACTTTCCCTACTGTTGCACTCCCTGGAGTGGGAATAGTAAATTATTCCTCTCCGCTATCCAACACTTTCCCTACTGTTGTACTTGCTGGAGTGGGAATAGTAAATTATTCCCCTCTGCTATCCAACACTTTCCCTACTGTTGCACTCCTTGGAGTGGGAATAGTAAATTATTCCCCTCCGCTATTCAACACTTTCCCTACTGTTGCACTCCCTGGAGTGGGAATAGTAATTTTATCCCCTCCGCTGTCCAACATTTTACCTACTGTTGCAGTTTTTGTAGTGTAAAATGTAGTTTAAAACAAATTAAAATATTTTAATATTTTAATTTATTATATATATATTTTATTTTTATTTTTAATTTACAGGTGTATGTATATATATATATATATATAATTTTTAATATGTTTTTAACATTTTATAATTTATTAAAATAATTATTTATTAATATTATTACATAAAAATATATATATTATATGTTATATATATGTATGTTTAATTTATTTTTACATTATATTTATTACTTATAATTTCAAAAAAAAATAATAATTCTAACTATGTTTTTTTATTGTATGTATTATTTAATTTATTTAACATTATTTTTTAAACATTTAAAAAAACGATATTTTTAACAAAGATACTTTTAACAACGATATTTTTGTAGGTCGACATTTCTGTTGTCGAAATTCTGTCAGTGATCCAGATTATATATCTCTATATATATATATATATATATATATATTTGAAAAGGTTTGCCATCTTGTGAGATGCACTCCCAGGAAGTAAGCAGACACAGGAACTGGGATATTAAAACACACTGACCAGCAGTTTAATGCGACGCGTTTCAGGCTTACGCCCTTCTTCAAAGCCAACTGCTCTCCACGACGGCCAAACATTTCTGCCAGCATTTTCCCTCCATTTATTCAAGACACCATTTAAAGAACTTTGAAAACCAGTGATGGCTACAAACAGACCCACATGGGTAAGGAACTACCAGCCCCATCATGCTTTGCAGGCAATGTGATTTGCCGGCCCACTTAGGGCATGACTTGAAGCCCACTTGGGATGTGTCTTGAATAAATGGAGGGAAAATGCTGGCAGAAATGTTTGGCCGTCCTGGAGAACAGTTGGCTTTGAAGAAGGCGTAAGCCTGACAAGCGTCGCATTAAGCTGCTGGTCAGTGTGTTTTAATATCCCAGTTCCTGTGTCTGCATACTTCCTGGGAGTGCATCTCACAAGATGGCAAACCTTTTCAAATAAATAATTCGGCCCGCCTAGGTCGAGAGAAGCACCACCGCAAGATCCCAAGCGGGGCCGCCTGCTGTTTTATACTGACTGCGGGTGGAACAGGAGGAGCGGCCTGTAAAGAGAGCTGTGTTTCTTTGTTTTAAAGCACCATTTAAAGAACTTTGAAAACCAGTGATGGCTACAAACAGACCCACATGGGTAAGGAACTACCAGCCCCATCATGCTTTGCAGGCAATGTGATTTGCCGGCCCACTTAGGGCATGACTTGAAGCCCACTTGGGGCGTGTCTTGAATAAATGGAGGGAAAATTCTGGCAGAAATGTTTGGCCGTCCTGGAGAGCAGTTGGCTTTGAAGAAGGGCGTAAGCCTGAAACGCGTCGCTTTAAACTGCTGGTCAGTGTGTTTTAATATCCCAGTTCCTGTGTCTGCTTACTTCCTGGGAGTGCATCTCACAAGATGGCAAACCTTTTCAAATAAATAATTCGGCCCGCCTAGGTCGAGAGAAGCACCACCGCAAGATCCCAAGCAGGGCCGCCTGCTGTTTTATACTGACTGCGGGTGGAACAGGAGGAGCGGCCTGTAAAGAGAGCTGTGTTTCTTTGTTTTAAAGCACCATTTAAAGAACTTTGAAAACCAGTGATGGCTACAAACAGACCCACATGGGTAAGGAACTACCAGCCCCATCATGCTTCGCAGGCAATGTGATTTGCCGGCCCACTTAGGGCATGACTTGAAGCCCACTTGGGGCGTGTCTTGAATAAATGGAGGGAAAATGCTGGCAGAAATGTTTGGCCGTCCTGGAGAGCAGTTGGCTTTGAAGAAGGGCGTAAGCCTGAAACGCGTCGCATTAAACTGCTGGTCAGTGTGTTTTAATATCCCAGTTCCTGTGTCTGCTTACTTCCTGGGAGTGCATCTCACAAGATGGCAAACCTTTTCAAATAAATAATTCGGCCCGCCTAGGTCGAGAGAAGCACCACCGCAAGATCCCAAGCGGGGCCGCCTGCTGTTTTATACTGACTGCGGGTGGAACAGGAGGAGCGGCCTGTAAAGAGAGCTGGGTTTCTTTGTTTTAAAGCACCATTTAAAGAACTTTGAAAACCAGTGATGGCTACAAACTGACCCACATGGGTAAGGAACTACCAGCCCCATCATGCTTTGCAGGCAATGTGATTTGCCGGCCCACTTAGGGCATGACTTGAAGCCCACTTGGGGCGTGTCTTGAATAAATGGAGGGAAAATGCTGGCAGAAATGTTTGGCCGTCCTGGAGAGCAGTTGGCTTTGAAGAAGGGCGTAAGCCTGAAACGCGTCGCATTAAACTGCTGGTCAGTGTGTTTTAATATCCCAGTTCCTGTGTCTGCTTACTTCCTGGGAGTGCATCTCACAAGATGGCAAACCTTTTCAAATAAATAATTCGGCCCGCCTAGGTCGAGAGAAGCACCACCGCAAGATCCCAAGCGGGGCCGCCTGCTGTTTTATACTGACTGCGGGTGGAACAGGAGGAGCGGCCTGTAAAGAGAGCTGTGTTTCTTTGTTTTAAAGCACCATTTAAAGAACTTTGAAAACCAGTGATGGCTACAAACAGACCCACATGGGTAAGGAACTACCAGCCCCATCATGCTTTGCAGGCAATGTGATTTGCCGGCCCACTTAGGGCATGACTTGAAGCCCACTTGGGGCGTGTCTTGAATAAATGGAGGGAAAATGCTGGCAGAAATGTTTGGCCGTCCTGGAGAGCAGTTGGCTTTGAAGAAGGGCGTAAGCCTGAAACGCGTCGCATTAAACTGCTGGTCAGTGTGTTTTAATATCCCAGTTCCTGTGTCTGCTTACTTCCTGGGAGTGCATCTCACAAGATGGCAAACCTTTTCAAATAAATAATTCGTCCCGCCTAGGTCGTGAGAAGCACCACCGCAAGATCCCAAGCGGGCCGCCTGCTGTTTTATACTGACTGCGGGTGGAACAGGAGGAGCGGCCTGTAAAGAGAGCTGTGTTTCTTTGTTTTAAAGCACCATTTAAAGAACTTTGAAAACCAGTGATGGCTACAAACACACCCACATGGGTAAGGAACTACCAGCCCCATCATGCTTTGCAGGCAATGTGATTTGCCGGCCCACTTAGGGCATGACTTGAAGCCCACTTGGGGCGTGTCTTGAATAAATGGAGGGAAAATGCTGGCAGAAATGTTTGGCCGTCCTGGAGAGCAGTTGGCTTTGAAGAAGGGTGTAAGCCTGAAACGCGTCGCATTAAACTGCTGGTCAGTGTGTTTTAATATCCCAGTTCCTGTGTCTGCTTACTTCCTGGAAGTGCATCTCACAAGATGGCAAACCTTTTCAAATAAATAATTCGGCCCGCCTTGGTCGAGAGAAGCATCACCGCAAGATCCCAAGCGGGCCGCCTGCTGTTTTATACTGACTGCGGGTGGAACAGGAGGAGCGGCCTGTAAAGAGAGCTGTGTTTCTTTGTTTTAAAGCACCATTTAAAGAACTTTGAAAACCAGTGATGGCTACAAACAGACCCACATGGGTAAGGAACTACCAGCCCCATCATGCTTTGCAGGCAATGTGATTTGCCGGCCCACTTAGGGCATGACTTGAAGCCCACTTGGGGCGTGTCTTGAATAAATGGAGGGAAAATGCTGGCAGAAATGTTTGGCCGTCCTGGAGAGCAGTTGGCTTTGAAGAAGGGCGTAAGCCTGAAACGCGTCGCATTAAACTGCTGGTCAGTGTGTTTTAATATCCCAGTTCCTGTGTCTGCTTACTTCCTGGGAGTGCATCTCACAAGATGGCAAACCTTTTCAAATAAATAATTCGGCCCGCCTAGGTCGAGAGAAGCACCACCGCAAGATCCCAAGCGGGGCCGCCTGCTGTTTTATACTGACTGCGGGTGGAACAGGAGGAGCGGCCTGTAAAGAGAGCTGTGTTTCTTTGTTTTAAAGCACCATTTAAAGAACTTTGAAAACCAGTGATGGCTACAAACAGACCCACATGGGTTAGGAACTACCAGCCCCATCATGCTTTGCAGGCAATGTGATTTGCCGGCCCACTTAGGAGCATGACTTGAAGCCCACTTGGGGCGTGTCTTGAATAAATGGAGGAAAATGCTGGCAGAAATGTTTGGCCGTCCTGGAGAGCAGTTGGCTTTGAAGAAGGGCGTAAGCCTGAAACGCGTCGCATTAAACTGCTGGTCAGTGTGTTTTAATATCCCAGTTCCTGTGTCTGCTTACTTCCTGGGAGTGCATCTCACAAGATGGCAAACCTTTTCAAATAAATAATTCGGCCCGCCTAGGTCGTGAGAAGCACCACCGCAAGATCCCAAGCGGGGCCGCCTGCTGTTTTATACTGACTGCGGGTGGAACAGGAGGAGCGGCCTGTAAAGAGAGCTGTGTTTCTTTGTTTTAAAGCACCATTTAAAGAACTTTGAAAACCAGTGATGGCTACAAACAGACCCACATGGGTAAGGAACTACCAGCCCCATCATGCTTTGCAGGCAATGTGATTTGCCGGCCCACTTAGGGCATGACTTGAAGCCCACTTGGGGCGTGTCTTGAATAAATGGAGGGAAAATGCTGGCAGAAATGTTTGGCCGTCCTGGAGAGCAGTTGGGTTTGAAGAAGGGCGTAAGCCTGAAACGCGTCGCATTAAACTGCTGGTCAGTGTGTTTTAATATCCCAGTTCCTGGTCTGCTTACTTCCTGGGAGTGCATCTCACAAGATGGCAAACCTTTTCAAATAAATAATTCGGCCCGCCTAGGTCGAGAGAAGCATCACCGCAAGATCCCAAGCGGGGCCGCCTGCTGTTTTATACTGACTGCGGGTGGAACAGGAGGAGCGGCCTGTAAAGAGAGCTGTGTTTCTTTGTTTTAAAGCACCATTTAAAGAACTTTGAAAACCAGTGATGGCTACAAACAGTCCCACATGGGTAAGGAACTACCAGCCCCATCATGCTTTGCAGGCAATGTGATTTGCCGGCCCACTTAGGGCATGACTTGAAGCCCACATGGGGCGTGTCTTGAATAAATGGAGGGAAAATGCTGGCAGAAATGTTTGGCCGTCCTGGAGAGCATTTGGCTTTGAAGAAGGGCGTAAGCCTGAAACGCGTCGCATTAAACTGCTGGTCAGTGTGTTTTAATATCCCAGTTCCTGTGTCTGCTTACTTCCTGGGAGTGCATCTCACAAGATGGCAAACCTTTTCAAATAAATAATTCGGCCCGCCTAGGTCGAGAGTAGCACCACCGCAAGATCCCAAGCGGGGCCGCCTGCTGTTTTATACTGACTGCGGGTGGAACAGGAGGAGCGGCCTGTAAAGAGAGCTGTGTTTCTTTGTTTTAAAGCACCATTTAAAGAACTTTGAAAACCAGTGATGGCTACAAACAGACCCACATGGGTAAGGAACTACCAGCCCCATCATGCTTTGCAGGCAATGTGATTTGCCGGCCCACTTAGGGCATGACTTGAAGCCCACTTGGGGCGTGTCTTGAATAAATGGAGGGAAAATGCTGGCAGAAATGTTTGGCCGTCCTGGAGAGCAGTTGGCTTTGAAGAAGGGCGTAAGCCTGAAACGCGTTGCATTAAACTGCTGGTCAGTGTGTTTTAATATCCCAGTTCCTGTGTCTGCTTACTTCCTGGGAGTGCATCTCACAAGATGGCAAACCTTTTCAAATAAATAATTCGGCCCGCCTAGGTCGTGAGAAGCACCACCGCAACATCCCAAGCGGGGCCGCCTGCTGTTTTATACTGACTGCGGGTGGAACAGGAGGAGCGGCCTGTAAAGAGAGCTGTGTTTCTTTGTTTTAAAGCACCATTTAAAGAACTTTGAAAACCAGTGATGGCTACAAACAGACCCACATGGGTAAGGAACTACCAGCCCCATCATGCTTTGCAGGCAATGTGATTTGCCATCCCACTTAGGGCATGACTTGAAGCCCACTTGGGGCGTGTCTTGAATAAATGGAGGGAAAATGCTGGCAGAAATGTTTGGCCGTCCTGGAGAGCAGTTGGCTTTGAAGAAGGGCGTAAGCCTGAAACGCGTCGCATTACACTGCTGGTCAGTGTGTTTTAATATCCCAGTTCCTGTGTCTGCTTACTTCCTGGGAGTGCATCTCACAAGATGGCAAACCTTTTCAAATAAATAATTCGGCCCGCCTAGGTCGAGAGAAGCATCACCGCAAGATCCCAAGCGGGGCCGCCTGCTGTTTTATACTGACTGCGGGTGGAACAGGAGGAGTGGCCTGTAAAGAGAGCTGTGTTTCTTTGTTTTAAAGCACCATTTAAAGAACTTTGAAAACCAGTGATGGCTACAAACAGACCTACATGGGTAAGGAACTACCAGCCCCATCATGCTTTGCAGGCAATGTGATTTGCCGGCCCACTTAGGGCATGACTTGAAGCCCACTTGGGGCGTGTCTTGAATAAATGGAGGGAAAATGCTGGCAGAAATGTTTGGCCGTCCTGGAGAGCAGTTGGCTTTGAAGAAGGGCGTAAGCCTGAAACGCGTCGCATTAAACTGCTGGTCAGTGTGTTTTAATATCCCAGTTCCTGTGTCTGCTTACTTCCTGGGAGTGCATCTCACAAGATGGCAAACCTTTTCAAATAAATAATTCGGCCCGCCTAGGTCGAGAGAAGCACCACCGCAAGATCCCAAGCGGGGCCGCCTGCTGTTTTATACTGACTGCGGGTGGAACAGGAGGAGCGGCCTGTAAAGAGAGCTGTGTTTCTTTGTTTTAAAGCACCATTTAAAGAACTTTGAAAACCAGTGATGGCTACAAACAGACCCACATGGGTAAGGAACTACCAGCCCCATCATGCTTTGCAGGCAATGTGATTTGCCGGCACACTTAGGGCATGACTTGAAGCCCACTTGGGGCGTGTCTTGAATAAATGGAGGGAAAATTCTGTCTGAAATGTTTGGCCGTCCTGGAGAGCAGTTGGCTTTGAAGAAGGGCGTAAGCCTGAAACGCGTCGCATTAAACTGCTGGTCAGTGTGTTTTAATATCCCAGTTCCTGTGTCTGCTTACTTCCTGGGAGTGCATCTCACAAGATGGCAAACCTTTTCAAATAAATAATTCGGCCCGCCTAGGTCGAGAGAAGCACCACCGCAAGATCCCAAGCAGGGCCGCCTGCTGTTTTATACTGACTGCGGGTGGAACAGGAGGAGCGGCCTGTAAAGAGAGCTGTGTTTCTTTGTTTTAAAGCACCATTTAAAGAACTTTGAAAACCAGTGATGGCTACAAACAGACCCACATGGGTAAGGAACTACCAGCCCCATCATGCTTTGCAGGCAATGTGATTTGCCGGCCCACTTAGGGCATGACTTGAAGCCCACTTGGGGCGTGTCTTGAATAAATGGAGGGAAAATGCTGGCAGAAATGTTCGACCGTCCTGGAGAGCAGTTGGCTTTGAAGAAGGGCGTAAGCCTGAAACGCGTCGCATTAAACTGCTGGTCAGTTTGTTTTAATATCCCAGTTCCTGTGTCTGCTTACTTCCTGGGAGTGCATCTCACAAGATGGCAAACCTTTTCAAATAAATAATTCGGCCCGCCTAGGTCGAGAGAAGCACCACCGCAAGATCCCAAGCGGGGCCGCCTGCTGTTTTATACTTTCCTGCGGGTGGAACAGGAGGAGCGGCCTGTAAAGAGAGCTGTGTTTCTTTGTTTTAAAGCACCATTTAAAGAACTTTGAAAACCAGTGATGGCTACAAACAGACCCACATGGGTAAGGAACTACCAGCCCCATCATGCTTTGCAGGCAATGTGATTTGCCGGCCCACTTAGGGCATGACTTGAAGCCCACTTGGGGCGTGTCTTGAATAAATGGAGGGAAAATGCTGGCAGAAATGTTTGGCCGTCCTGGAGAGCAGTTGGCTTTGAAGAAGGGGTAAGCCTGAAACGCGTCGCATTAAACTGCTGGTCAGTGTGTTTTAATATCCCAGTTCCTGTGTCTGCTTACTTCCTGGGAGTGCATCTCACAAGATGGCAAACCTTTTCAAATAAATAATTCGGCCCGCCTAGGTCGAGAGAAGCACCACCGCAAGATCCCAAGCGGGGCCGCCTGCTGTTTTATACTGACTGCGGGTGGAACAGGAGGAGCGGCCTGTAAAGAGAGCTGTATTTCTTTGTTTTAAAGCACCATTTAAAGAACTTTGAAAACCAGTGATGGCTGCAATCAGACCCACATGGGTAAGGAACTACCAGCCCCATCATGCTTTGCTGGCAATGTGATTTGCCGGCCCACTTAGGGCATGACTTGAAGCCCACTTGGGGCGTGTCTTGAATAAATGGAGGGAAAATGCTGGCAGAAATGTTTGGCCGTCCTGGAGAGCAGTTGGCTTTGAAGAAGGGCGTAAGCCTGAAACGCGTCGCATTAAACTGCTGGTCAGTGTATTTTAATATCCCAGTTCCTGTGTCTGCTTACTTCCTGGGAGTGCATCGCACAAGATGGCAAACCTTTTCAAATATATATATATATATACAGAGATATATATATATATATATACAGAGATATCAAATATAAGTGAAGCTGTTATGATTTATAATTTAGTATTAGAACAGTGGTGCTTAAACAGAACAGTGTGGTCATCAGGATAAATATAGACTCCAAACAGTGCTATATTATGAGTGTCCAGCCGGACATTCAATTTAATAATTCAAAAATGTCAAAAACCAAAAATAAACACATCAATACAGTGGGACACAATCCTGCATCCTACATAGAAACATGACAAGTACACTTAGGACAGGAACATATTAGGCAAGACAGGGTAGCTTGTGGAATATTGAACACAATTTCTAACAAGCTTGAGGAAACAGTAGGGCTGCACAGGGGAGGGTCCAAAAAAGCATTTTTTTTTTAAAAATAAAAATAATTTCAGCGGGATTTACGTAGGGTCTGCGAATACAGCCGAAAATTTTAAAGAAAACAAAGTGCGGTCTCCCTCACTTCGTTTTCTTGAAGCCCCCAGGTGGGCCAGGTCCCGGGGGCATTACAAAATAGTGATGCGGGAGCCCCAGGGACTGCCACCTCCCCAGGGCTTTATGATAAAAAAAGGCGTGGGCGGGCTCCTGCCCCCCATGCTGCCAAGGGGACCACCACCTCCCCGGGGCATTCCTTAATTATGGTTGGGGGCCTTGCGGGCCCCCCAACCCTGGGGATCGCCACCTCCCTGGGGCTTTAATGTTTAAATGTGGGGGGACCTCGCGCCCCCCCGCAGTCCCGGGGTCCACCATCTCCCCGGGGCTTTTTTTAAATAATAATATGTAGGGGGCTCCTGCCCCCCCACACTGCCCCGGGGCCCACCACCTCCCCAGGACATTAAGTAATTAACATATGGGGTCCCTCCTCCCCAGGAATATACTATGTTAATGCGGGGGTCCGTTGCGGACCCCCAACCCTGGGGACCACCACCCCCCAGGGCTGGCTCCAGCAATGTCCCAGGGTACCCACAAGTGAGAGCAGGAAAACTGCTCTCGCTTCCATGAAGCAAAGCAGAATTGCTTTTGGGCAAAGGGAGCTGCATGTTTGCAGCTCCCTTTGTCCAAAAGCAATGCCTGCTCCCACAGGAGGCGGGGAGCCAGCAGAGACCGCAGGGGCATTGGGGCTCTCCCCGTGGACCCAATATAAGGCCAGGACCCGGGGGATGGGGTCCTCTTGGTCAATAATGGCCCAGGTGGGGGGCCACTCGGCCCCCTTCCCTTTACTTAATTAAAAAAAAAATGCTGGGCCGGAGGGATGAGGTCCCCCTCCCTCAAAATCAAATGTATTTTTTTTAAAAGAGGTAAAACCCTGGGGGATGGGGTCCCCGGGGCCGAAATGGCCTCAGGAGGGGGGCTGCGTGGCCCCCCTCCTTTAAATTTAGTTGTTTAAAAAAAAAAGAAGTGGCCATGCCCCGGGGGATGGGTTGCCAGGGCCCCCTTCCTGTTTTTTTTGTTGTTTTTTTTAAAAATGGGTTAGGCCCTGGGGTATGGGGTCTCTAGGGCCCAAAAAGTATTAAGGGAAGGGGGGCCACACAGCCCCCCTTCCTAACAGAAGGAAGAAAATAGAAGCCGGCATCTCCCCTGAGGTCCTGCCCCCTCCCTGAACTACTCTGCAAAAGCCCCTCATGGCACGCTCTGGGTTCAGGGATGAAATCCCCGTTGCTACTGAGGGTCCTTTGAGGCCAACAAGCCTGCCAGGTACCTGTAGTAAGCCCCACACAGTGAGATTGCTGAGAAGGTGGTGCAGGCTATGCCCCTATTTACACCACTCTGCAAACGCGCCTCTTGGTGCAGTGCTGGTGGGGCGATGAGGTCCCCTTGTGTCCTGAGGACTTCAGGACTAAAGTGGACTTCATCCCCCAAGCAGCAGTGCACCAGGAAGCATGTTTGAAGAGTGGTGTAAGATGGGGGAGTGGCATCTAACCACTCTCAGCAATTCAGCTGTGTGGAAATTACTAGAGATAACAGGAGGGCTAGTTGGCCCCCAGGGACCCTCCGGAGACAAGGGGACTTCATCCCCCAACCAAGAGCACGCTAGGAGGCACGTTTGCAGAGTGGTGGAGAAAGGGGGCATGGCCTGTGTCCACCTCTCAGCAATCCCACTGTGTGGGGCTTACTGGAGGTAACAGGTAGGCAGGTTGGCCCCTAAGGACCACCACAAACAAAGGGGATTTTAATCCCCATCCAAGAGCGCCCCCAGGAATGTTCTTGGGGGCCAACTACGCATCCTGTTACCTCCAGTAAGTCCCACACAGTGGGATTGCTAAGAGGTCTTCAGGGGCCACGCCCCCCTTTCTCTACCACTCTGCAAATGCACCTCCTGGCAAACTACTGGTTGGGGAATGAAGTCCACTTTACTCCTGAGGGACTTTGTGAGCCAATAAGCCCTCCTGGTACTTCCTGTAAGTCCTACGCAGTGGAATTCCTGAGTGCTGGTCGGAGTCACAGCCCCCTTTCTCCACCACTCTGCAAATGGGAACTACTAGTTAAAGGAGCATTTGCAATGTAATAGGTCTAGCACTTGCTAGAGTTTGAGCTATTGACGTTGTAAATGTAAAAGTTTTTATCTAATGTTTTTGGAGTGGGGTGGATGTACGCTGTACGTAGTAGAATTATGTGGTATATTGTGCACGGAAATGATGTGGATAGAAAGTTTGAGGTATTTAGTGTGTAGGAATTATGTAGAGTGGGAGTATATGTTAGGGAGAGTAAATATCTGGTATGGTAGTCTGTGTTGTGGAGTGGTAACCTCAGGTTTAGTCTTCCTTGTTTCCATAGAAGCTGAACTATAAACTCAATGAGACAAAAAAAAGAAGGAAACACTGAGGAGCACTTCTGGACCTAGTCAGAGGTATGAGCAGGGCCACTGGAATTATGGGACAGTTTGGCTGCACCAACTTTCTCACAATTATACATTTTCTGCACTTACCACATATTTCATCATCTGCTGCATAATCTGCAGATTTGAACAAAAAAAACCTTGTTTCTAGATGAAACGGTTCAAACGTTACCAAAAATGCAGCCACAAGTGTTACAGCATGGTGGAAGGCCCGTTGCAAACATAGAATGGTCACCTGTTACTTATTGCTAAATGTGGGTGTTAAATTGGTACTAATGGTGTGCAAACCACTCTTGCTTCTTTCTGTGCCTCTCTTGCTTCTTTCTGCATTTCTTTTGCTTCTTTCGGCACATTTCTTCCTTTTTCTGCTCTTCTCTTGCCTCTTTCTGCACATCTCTTCAGCTTTCTACATCTCCCTTCTTTCTGCACCTCTCTTGCTTCTTTCTGCACCTCTCTTGCTTCTTTCTTCTGCACCTCTCTTGCCTCTTTCTGCACATCTGTTGCTTCTTTCTGCACTTCTATTGCCTCTTTCTGCACCCTCTTCCCTCTTCCCTCTTTCTGCACCTCTTGCCTCTTTCTGCACCTCTCTTGCCTCTTTCTGCACATCTCTTGCCTTTTTCTGCACCTCGCTTGCTTCTTTCTGCACTTCTCTTGCTTCTTTCTGCCCCTCTCCTACTTCTTTCTACATCCCTCTTTTTTCTTTCTGCACACCTCTTCCCTCTTTCTACACCTCTCTTGCCTCTTTCTGTACCTCTCTTGCCTCTTTCTGCACTTCTCTTGCCTCTTTCTGCACTTCTCTTTGGATTTCTGTTGCTTCCTTCTGCACCCCTCTTGCCTGTTTCTGCACCTCTCTTGCCTCTTTCTGTGTGTCTCTTGCCTGTTTCTGCACCTCCCTTGTTTCTTTCTGCAACTCTTTTGCCTCTTTCATCACTTCTCTTGCTTCATTCTACACCTCTGTTGCTTCTTTCTGCACCCCTCTTGCCTGTTTCTATACTTCTCTTGCCTCCTTCTGTACTTCTCTTGCCTGTTTCTGCACCTCTCTTGCCTGTTTCTGCACCTTTGTGACCTCTTTCTGCACCTCACTTGATTCTTTCTGCACCCCTCCTGCCTCTTTCTGCATCCTTCTTCCCTCTTTCTGCACCTCTCTTGCCTCTTTCTGCACCTCTCCTGCCTCTTTCTGCACTTCTCTTTCCTCTTTCAGTACCTCTATCGCTTATTTCTGCACTTCTCTTGCCTCTTTCTGCACCCCTCTTGCCTCTTTCTGCACCTCTGTTGCCTCTTTCTGCACCTCACTTGCTACTTTCAGCACCCCTCTTGCTTCTTACTGCACCCCACTTCCCTCTTTATGTACTTCTCGTGCCTCTGTCTGCACCCCTGTTCCCTCTTTCTGCACCTCTTTTGCCTGTTTCTGCAACTCTGCTGCTTCTTTCTGCAGCTCTCTTGCCTCCTTCTGCACCTCTGTTGCTTCTTCCTGCACTTCTCTTTTCTCTTTCTGCACCCTCTAGCCTCTTTCTGCACCCCTGTTGATTCTTTCTGCACTTCTCTTGCTTCTTTCCGTACCTCTCTAGCCTCTTTCTGCACCTCTATTGCTTCTTTCTGTACATCTCTTGCTACTTTGTGCACCCTTCTTGCCTGTTTCTGCACCCATCTTCCCTCTTTCTGCACTTCTCTTGCTTCTTTCTGCACTTCTCTTGCCTCTTTCTGCACCCCTCTAGCCTCTTTCTACACCCCTGTTGCTTCTTTCTTCACTTCTCTTGCTTCTTTCAGTACCTCGCTTGCTTCTTTCTGCACCTCTGCTGCTTCTTTCTGCACTTCTCTTGCCTCTTTCTGCACCTTGGTTGCCTCTTTCTGCACCTCACTTGCTTCTTTCAGCACCCCTATTGCCTCTTTCTGAAACCCTCTTCCCTCTTTATGTACCTCTCTTGGCTCTGTCTGCACCCGTTCCCACCCCTGTTGATTATTTCTGCACTTCTCTTGCTTCTTTCTGTATATCTCTTGCTACTTTGTGCACCCCTCTTGCCTCTTTCTGCAACAATCTTCCCTCTTTCTGCATGTCTCTTGCCTTTTTCTGCACCTCTCTTGCCTCTTTCTGCAGTTCTCTTTCCTCTTTCTGCACATCTCTTGCCTCTTTCTGCACCCTGTTACCTCTTTCTACACCTCTCCTGCCTGTTTCTGTACCTCTCTTGCCTCTTTCTGCATCTCTGTTGCTTCGTTCTGCACTTCTCTTGCCTCTTTCTGTACCCCTCTGCCCTCTTTGTGCACTTCTCCTGCCTCTTGATGCACCTCATTTGACATTTTCTGCAGTTCTCGTGCCTCTTTCTGCACATCTTTTGCTTCTTTCTGTACTTCTCTTGCCTTTTTCTGCACCCCTCTTGCCTCTTTCTGCACCTCTGTTGGTTCTTTCTGCACTGCTCTTGCTACTTTCTGTGCCTTTTTTGCAAATTTCTGCATCCCTCTTGCCTCTTTCTGCACGCCACTTCCCTCTTTATGCACCTCTCTTGCCTTTTTCTGCAGTTCTCTTGTTTCTTCCTGTATCTCTCTTCCCTCTTTCTGCACCTCTCTTGCCTCTTTCTGCACTTCTCTTGCTTCTTTCTGCACCCCTCTTGCCTCTTTCTGCACCTCTGTTGGTTCTTTCTGCACTTCTCTTGCTACTTTCTGCACCTTTATTGCAAATTTCTTCATCCCTCTTGCCTTTTTCTGCACCCCCACTTCCCTCTTTCTGTACCTCTTTTGCCTCTGTCTGCACCCCTGTTCCCTCTTTCTGCACCTCTTTTGCCTCTTTCTGCAACTCTCTTGCCTGTTTCTGCAGTTCCCTTGCCTCTGTCGCTTATTTCTACACTTCGCTTGCCTCTTTCTGCATCCCTCTAGCCTCTTTCTGCACCTTTTGCTTCTTTCTGCACTTCCCTTGCTTCTTTCCTTACCTCTTTAGGTTCTTTCTGTACCCATCTTGCCTCTTTCTGCACCTCTCTTGCCTCTTTCTATACTTCTGTTGCTTCTTTCTGCACTTCTCTTGCCTCTTTCTGCACCCCTCTAGCCTCTTTCTACATCCCTGTTGCTTCTTTTGGCACTTCTCTTGCTTCTTTCAGTAACTCTCTTGCTTATTTCTGCACCTCTCTTGCCTTTTTCTGCAGTTCTCTTCCCTCTTTCTGCACCTCTCTTCCCTCTTTCTGCACCTCTCTTGCCTCTTTCTGCACTTCTCTTGCTTCTTTCTGCACTTCTCTTGCCTCTTTCTTCACCCCTCTAGCCTCTTTCTACACCCCTGTTGCTTCTTTCTGCATTTCTCTTGCTTCTTTCAGTACCTCTCTTGTTTCTTTCTGCACCTCTCGTGCCTTTTTCTGCAGTTCTCTTGTCTCTTTCTGCACCTCTTTTGCTTCTTTCTGAACCCCTCTTGCCTCTTTCTGCACCTCTCTTGCTTCTTTCTGCACTTCTCTTGCTTATTTCTGCACCTCTCTTGCTTCTTTATGCCCCTCTGGTGATTCTTTCTGTACATCTCTTGCCTCTATGCACCACTCTTCCCTCTTTCTGCACCATTGGTTGCTTCTTTTTGCACTTCTCTTTGTTCTTTCTTCACCTCTCTTTGTGCACCTCTCCTGCCTCTTTCTGCCCCTCGCTTGACATTTTCTTCAAATTTCTTGCCTCTTTCTGCACATCAATTTCTTCCTTCTGCACTTCTCTTGCCTCTTTCTGCACTCCTCTTGCCTCTTTCTGCACCTCTGTTGGTTCTTTCTGCACTGCTCTTGCTTCTTTTTGTGCCTTTCTTGCAAATTTCTGCATCCCTCTTGCGTCTTTCTGCACCACCCTTGCCTCATTCTGCACTTCTCTTGCTTCTTTCTGCACTTCTCTTTTCTCTTTCTGCACCCCTCTTGCCTCTTTTTGCACCTCTGTTGGTTCTTTCTGCACTTCTCTTTTCTCTTTCTGCACCCCTCTTGCCTCTTTTTGCACCTCTGTTGGTTCTTTCTACACTTCTCTTGCTTGTTTCTGTACCTCTTGCCTCTTTCTGCATCCCTCTTGCCTCTTTCTGTACCTCTGTTGATTCTTTCTGCACTGCTCTTGCTTCTTTCTGCGCTTTTCTTGCAAATTTCTGCATCCCTCTTGCAAATTTCTGTACCCCTCTTCCCTACTTCTGCGCCTCTCTTACCTCTGTCTGCACCCCTGTTCCCTCTTTCTGCTCCTCTTATTCCTGTTTCTGTAACTCTCTTGCATCTTTCTGCAGTTCTCTTACCTCCTTCTGCACCTCTGTTGCTTCTTTCTACACTTCTCTTTCCTCTTTCTGCACCCCTCTATCCTTTTTCTGCACCCATGTTGCTTGTTTCTGCACTTCTCTTGCTTCTTTCAGTACCTCTCTTGCTTCTTTCTACACCTCTCTTGTATTTTTCTGCAGTTCTCTTACCTCTTTCGCACCTCTTTTGCTTCTTTCTGCACTTCTCTTGCTTCTTTCTGTACCCCTCTTGCTTCTTTCTGCACCCATCTTGCCTCTTTCTGCACCTCTCTTCCCTCTTTCTGCACATCTCTTGCCTCTTTCTACACTTCTCTTGCTTCTTTCTGCACTTCTCTTGAATCTTTTTGTACCCCTCTAGCCTCTTTCTGCACCCCTGTTGCTTGTTTCTGTACTTCTCTTGCTTCTTTCAGTGCCTCTCTTGCTTCTTTCTACACCTCTCAACTTTTTCTGCAGTTCTTTTGCCTCTTTCTGCACCTTTTTTGCTTCTTTCTGCATTTCTCTTGCTTCTTTCAGTACCTCTATTGCTTCATTCTGCACCCTTCTTGACTCTATTTGCACCCCTCTTGCCTCTTTTTGCACCTCTCCTGCTCTTTCTGTACCTCTCTTGCTTCTTTCTGCACCTATTCTGCCTCTTTTTGCATCCCTCTTTCTGCACCTCTCCTCCCGCACCTCTCTTGCCTCTTTATGCACTTATCTTGCTTCTTTCTGCACTTCTCTTGCCTCTATCTGCACCCCTCTAGCCTCTTACTACACCCCTCTTGCTTCTTTCTGCATTTCTCTTGCTTCTTTCAGTACCTCTCTTGATTCATTCTGCACTTCTCTTGCCTTTTTCTGCAGTTCTCTTGTCTCTTTCTGCACCTCTTTTGCTTCTTTCTGCACCCCTCTTGCCTCTCTCTGCACCTCTCTTGCTTCTTTCTGCACCCTTCTTCCTTTATTCTGCACCTCTCTTGCCTCTTTATGTACCTCTCTTGCTTCTTTCTGCCCCTCTGGTGATTCTTTCTGTACATCTCTGGCCTCTCTGTACCACTCTTCCCTCTTTCTGCACCTCTCTTTCCTGTTTCTGTACCTCTCTTGCCTCTTTTTGCGTCTCTGTTGCTTCTTTCTGCACTTTTCTTGCCTCTTTCTCCACCCCTCTTACCTCTTTCAGCACCATTGGTTGCTTCTTTTTGCACTTCTCCTGGTTCTTTCTTTACCCCACTGCCTCTTTGTGTACCTCTCTTGCCTCTTTCTGCACCTCACTTGACTTTTTCTTCAAAATTCTTGCCTCTTTCGGCACATCTTTTAATTCTTTCTGCACTTCTCTTGCCTCCTTCTGCACTCCTCTTGCCTCTTTCTGCACCTCTGTTGGTTCTTTCGGCACCGCTCTTGCTTCTTTTTGTGCCTTTCTTGCAAATTTCTGCATCCCTCTTGCCTCTTTCTGCACCCCCTTTGCCTCATTCTGCACTTCTCTTGCTTCTTTTTGCACTTTTCTTGCCTCTTCCTGCCCCCTCTAGCCTCTTTCTACATCCCTGTTGCTTCTTTCTGCACCTCTCTTGCTACTTTCTGCACCTCTCTTGCCTTTTTATGCAGTTCTCTTGCCTCTTTCTGCATCTCTTTTGCTTCTTTCTGTACTTATCTTTTCTCTTTCTGCACCCCTCTTCCCTCTTTCAGCAGCTCTGTTGGTTCTTTCTACACTTCTCTTGCTTCTTTCTGTACCTCTCTTGCCTCTTTCTGCAACCCTCTTGCAAATTTCTGCACCTCTGTTGGTTCTGTCTGCACTGCTCTTGCTTCTTTCTGCACCTTTCTTGCAAATTTCTGCATACCTCTTGCCTCTTTCTGTACCCCTCTTCCCTACTTCTGCGCCTCTCTTA
Source organism: Calotriton arnoldi (assembly GCA_963921515.1). Lineage (NCBI taxonomy): Eukaryota > Metazoa > Chordata > Amphibia > Caudata > Salamandridae > Calotriton > Calotriton arnoldi. Next base: position 2,825,095 of record CAWUFW010000645.1, on the reverse strand, counting down.
ACTCTGTCTGCACCCCCGTTCCCTCTTTCTGCTCCTCTTTTTCCTATTTCTGCAACTCTCTTGCCTCTTTCTGCAGTTCTCTTGCCTCCTTCTGCACCTCTGTAACTTCTTTCTACACCTCACTTGTCTTTTTATGCAGTTCTCTTACCTCTTTCTGCACCTCTTTTGCTTCTTTCTGCACTTCTCTTGCTTCTTTCTGTACCCCTCTTCCTTCTTTCTGCACCCATCTTGCCTCGTTCTGCATCCCATTTTCTGCACCTCTCTTCCCTCTTTCTGCACTTATCTTGCCTTTTTCCGCAGTTCTATTGCATTTTTATGCACCTCTTTTGCTTCTTTCTGTACCTCTGTTGGTTCTTTATGGACTGCGCTTGCTTCTTTCTGCACCTTTTTTGCAAATTTCTGCATCCTTCTTGCCTCTTTCTGCACCTCTTTTGCCTGTTTCTACAAATCTCTTGCCACTTTCTGCATCCCTCTAGCCTCTTTCTGCACCCCTGTTGCTTTTTTCTGCACTTCTCTTGCTTCTTTCAGTACCTCTCTTGCTTCTTTCTACACCTCTCTTGTCTTTTCCGGCAGTTCTCCTGCCTCTTTCTGTACCTCTTTTGCTTCTTTCTGCACTTCTCTTGCTTCTTTCTTTACCTCTCTTGCTTCTTTCTGCACCCATCTTGCCTCTTTCTGCACCTCTCTTCCTTCTTTCTGCACCTCTCTTGCCTCTTTCTGCACTTCTCTTGCTTCTTTCTGCACTTCTCTTGCCTCTTTCTGCACCCCTCTAGCCTCTTTCTACACCCATGTTGCTTCTTTCTGCATTTCTCTTGCTTCTTTCAGTTCCTCTCTTGATTCTTTCTGCACCTCTCTTGCCTTTTTCTGCAGTTCTCTTGTCTCTTTCTGCACCTCTTTTGTTTCTTTCTGAACCCCTCTTGCCTCTTTCTGCACCTCTCTTGCTTCTTTCTGCACTTCTCTTGCTTCTTTCTGCACCTCTCTTGCTTCTTTCTGCCCCCTTCTTCCTTTTTTCTGCACCTCTCTTGCCTCTTTATGTACCTCTCTTGCTTCTTTCTGCTCCTCTGGAGATTCTCTCTGTACATCTCATGCCTCTCTGCACCACTCTCCCCTCTTTCTGAACCTCTCTTGCCTGTTTCTGCACCTCTCTTGCCTCTTTTTTTATCACTGTTGCTTCTTTCTGCACTTCTCTTGCCTCTTTCTCCACCCCTCTTACCTCTTTCAGCACCATTGGTTGCTTCTTTTTGCACTTCTCTTGGTTCTTTCTTCACACCTCTTGCCTCTTTGTGCACCTCTCCTGCCTCTTTCTGCACCTCACTTGACTTTTTCTTCAAATTTCTTGCCTCTTTCTGCACATCTTTTGCTTCTTTCTGCACTTCTCTTGCCTATTTCTCCACCACTCTTACCTCTTTCAGCACCATTGGTTGCTTCTTTTTGCACTTCTCTTGGTTCTTTCTTCACCCCTCTTGCCTCTTTGTGTACCTCTCTTGCCTCTTTCTGCACCTCACTTGACTTTTTCTTCAACTTTTTTGCCTCTTTCGGCACATCTTTTGCTTCTTTCTGCACTTCTCTTGCCTCCTTCTTCACTCCTCTTGCCTCTTTCTGCACCTCTGTTGGTTCTTTTGGCACTGCTCTTGCTTCTTTTTGTGCCTTTCTTGCAAATTTCTGCATCCCTCTTGCCTCTTTCTGCACCACCCTTGCCTCATTCTGCACTTCTCTTGCTTATTTCTGCACTTCTTTTGCCTCTCTCTGCCCCCTCTGGCCTCTTTCTACATCCCTGTTGCTTTTTTCTGCACCTCTATTGCTACTTTCTGCACCTCTCTTGCCTTTTTATGCAGTTCTCTTGCCTCTTTCTGCACCTCTTTTGCTTCTGTCTGCACTTCTCTTTTCTCTTTCTGCACCCCTCTTGCCTCTTTCTGCACCTCTGTTGGTTCTTTTTAAACTTCTCTTGCTTCTCTCTGTACCTTTCTTGCCTCTTTCTGCATCCCCCTTGCCTCTTTCTGCACCTCTGTTGGTTCTTTCTGCACTGCTCTTGCTTCTTTCTGTACCTTTCTTGCAAATGTATGCATCCCTCTTGCAAATTTCTGTACCCCTCTTCCCTACTTCTGCGCCTCTCTTACCTCTGTCTGCACCCCTGTTCCCTCTTTCTGCTTCTCTTTTTCCTATTTCTGCAACTCTCTTGCCTCTTTCTGCAGTTCTCTTGCCTCCTTCTGCACCTCTTTTCCTTCTTTCTGCACTTCTCTTGCTTCTTTCTGTACCCCTCTTACTTCTTTCTGCACCCATCTTGCCTCATTCTGCATCCCATTTTCTGCACCTCTCTTCCCTCTTTCTGCATATCTCTTGCCTTTTTCCGCAGTTCTATTGCATTTTCATGCACCTCTTTTGCTTCTTTCTGTACCTCTGTTGGTTCTTTATGGACTGCTCTTGCTTCATTCTGCACCTTTTTTGCAAATTTCTGCACCCTTCTTGCCTCTTTCTGCACCTCTTTTGCCTGTTTCTGCAACTCTCTTGCCACTTTCTGCATCCCTCTAGCCTCTTTCTGCACCCATGTTGCTTTTTTCTGCACTTCTCTTTCTTCTTTCTTTACCTCTCATGCTTCTTTCTGCACCCATCTTGCCTCTTTCTGCACCTCTCTTGCCTCTTTCTGCACTTCTCTTGCTTCTTTCTGCACTTCTCTTGCCTCTTTCTGCACCCCTCTAGCCTTTTTCTACACCCCTGTTGCTTCTTTCTGCATTTCTCTTGCTTCTTTCAGTACCTCTCTTGATTCATTCTGCACCTCTCTTGCCTTTTTCTGCAGTTCTCTTGTCTCTTTCTGCACCTCTTTTGTTTCTTTCTGAACGCCTCTTGCGTCTTTCTGCACCTCTCTTGCTTCTTTCTGCACTTCTCTTGCTTCTTTCTGCACATCTCTTGCTTCTTTCTGCACCCTTCTTCCTTTTTTCTGCACCTCTCTTGCCTCTTTATGTACCTCTCTTGCTTCTTTCTGCCCCTCTGGAGATTCTCTCTGTACATCTCTTGCCTCTCTGCACCACTCTTCCCTCTTTCTGAACCTCTCTTGCCTGTTTCTGCACCTCTCTTGCCTCTTTTTGCATCACTGTTGCTTCTTTCTGCACTTCTCTTGCCTCTTTCTCCACCCCTCTTACCTCTTTCAGCACCATTGGTTGCTTCTTTTTGCACTTCTCTTGGTTCTTTCTGCACTTCTCTTGCCTCTTTCTGTACCCCTCTAGCCTCTTTCTGCACCCCTGTTGCTTGTTTCTGCATTTCTCTTGCTTCTTTCAGTACATCGATTGCTTCATTCTGCACCCTTCTTGCCTCTTTTTGCACCCCTCTTGCCTCTTTTTGCACCTCTCCTGCTCTTTCTGCACCTCTCTTGCCTTTTTACGCAGTTCTATTGCATTTTCATGCACCTCTTTTGCTTCTTTCTGTATCTCTGTTGGTTCTTTATGGACTGCTCTTGCTTCTTTCTGCACCTTTTTTGCAAATTTCTGCATCCTTCTTGCCTATTTCTGCACCTCTTTTGCCTGTTTCTGCAACTCTCTTGCCACTTTCTGCATCCCTCTAGCCTCTTTCTACAACCCTGTTGCTTCTTTCTGCATTTCTCTTGCTTCTTTCAGTACCTCTCTTGATTCTTTCTGCACCTCTCTTGCCTTTTTCTGCAGTTCTCTTGTCTCTTTCTGCACCTCTTTTGCTTCTTTCTGAACCCCTCTTGCCTCTTTCTGCACCTCTCTTGCTTCATTCTGCACTTCTCTTGCCTCCTTCTGCACCTCTGTTGCTTCTTTCTACACTTCTCTTGCCTCTTTCTACACCCCTCTATCCTCTTTCTGTACCCCTGTTGCTTGTTTCTGCACTTCTCTTGCTTCTTTCAGTACCTCTCTTGCTTCTTTCTACACCTCTCTTGTCTTTTTATGCAGTTCTCTTACCTCTTTCTGCACCTCTTTTGCTTCTTTCAGCACTTCTCTTGCTTCTTTTTGTACCCCTCTTGCTGCACCCATCTTGCCTCTTTCTGCATCCCTCTTTCTCCACCTCTCTTCCCTCTTTCTGCACATCTCTTGCCTCTTTCTGCACTTCTCTTGCTTCTTTCTGCACTTCTCTTGCCTCTTTCTGTACCCCTCTAGCCTCTTTCTGCACCCATGTTGCTTGTTTCTGCATTTCTCTTGCTTCTTTCAGTACATCTATTGCTTCATTCTGCACCCTTCTTGCCTCTTTTTGCACCCCTCTTGCCTCTTTTTGCACCTCTCCTGCTCTTTCTGCACCTCTCTTGCCTTTTTACGCAGTTCTATTGCATTTTCATGCACCTCTTTTGCTTCTTTCTGTACCTCTGTTGGTTCTTTATGGACTGCTCTTGCTTCTTTCTGCACCTTTTTTGCAAATTTCTGCATCCCTCTTGCCTCTTTCTGCACCTCTTTTGCCTGCTTCTGCAACTCTCTTGCCACTTTCTACATCCCTCTAGCCTCTTTCTGCACCCCTGTTACTTTTTTCTGCACTTCTCCTGCTTCTTTCAGTACCTTTCTTGCTTCTTTCTACACCTCTCTTGTCTTCTTCTGCAGTTCTCCTGCCTCTTTCTGTACCTCTTTTGCTTCTTTCTGCACTTCTCTTGTTTCTTTCTTTACCTCTCTTGCTTCTTTCTGCACCCATCTTGCCTCTTTCTGCATCCCTCTTTCTGTACCTCTCTTCCCTCTTTCTGCACCTCTCTTGCCTCTTTCTGCACTTCTCTTGCTTCTTTCTGCACTTCTCGTGCCTCTTTCTGCACCCCTCTAGCCTCTTTCTACAACCCTGTTGCTTCTTTCTGCGTTTCTCTTGCTTCTTTCAGTACCTCTCTTGATTCTTTCTGTACCTCTCTTGCCTTTTTCTGCAGTTCTCTTGTCTCTTTCTGCACCTCTTTTGCTTCTTTCTGAACCCCTCTTGCCTCTTTCTGCACCTCTCTTGCTTCTTTCTGCACTTCTCTTGCTTCTTTCTGCACCTCTCTTGCTTCTTTCTGCACCCTTCTACCTTTTTTCTGCACCTCTCTTGCCTCTTTATGTACCTCTTTTGCTTCTTTCTGCCCCTCTGGAGATTCTTTCTGTACATCTCTTGCCTCTCTGCACCACTCTTCCCTCTTTCTGCACCTCTCTTGCCTGTTTCTGCACCTCTCTTGCCTCTTTTTGCATCACTGTTGCTTCTTTCTGCACTTTTCTTGCCTTTTTCTCCACCCCTCTTACCTCTTTCAGCACCATTGGTTGCTTCTTTTTACACTTCTCTTTATTCTTTCTTCACTCCTCTTGCCTCTTTGTGCACCTCTCCTGCCTCTTTCTGCACCTCACTCGACTCTTTCTTCAAATTTCTTGCCTCTTTCTGCACATCTTTTGCTTCTTTCTGTACTTCTCTTGCATATTTCTCTACACCCTCTTACCTCTTTCAGCACCATTCGTTGCTTCTTTTTGCACTTCTCTTGGTTCTTTCTTCAACCCTCTTGCCTCTTTGTGTACCTCTCTTGCCTCTTTCTGCACCTCACTTGACTTTTTCTTCAAATTTCTTGCCTCTTTCTGCACATCTTTTGCTTCTTTCTGTACTTCTCTTGCATATTTCTCTACCCCTCTTACCTCTTTCAGCACCATTGGTTGCTTCTTTCTGCACTTCTCTTGCCTCTTTCTGCACCCCTCTAGCCTCTTTCTACAACCCTGTTGCTTCTTTCTGTGTTTCTCTTGCTTCTTTCAGTACCTCTCTTGATTCTTTCTGTACCTCTCTTGCCTTTTTCTGCAGTTCTCTTGTCTCTTTCTGCACCTCTTTTGCTTATTTCTGAACCCCTCTTGCCTCTTTCTGCACCTCTTTTGCTTCTTTCTGCACTTCTCTTGCTTCTTTCTGCACCTCTCTTGCTTCTTTCTGTACTTCTCTTGCATATTTCTCTACCCCTCTTACCTCTTTCAGCACCATTGGTTGCTTGTTTTTGCACTTCTCTTGGTTCTTTCTTCAACCCTCTTGCCTCTTTGTGTACCTCTCTTGCCTCTTTCTGCACCTCACTTGATATTTTCATCAAATTTCTTGCCTCTTTCGGCACATCTTTTGCTTCTTTCTGCACTTCTCTTGCCTCCTTCTGCACTCCTCTTGCCTCTTTCTGCACCTCTGTTGGTTCTTTCGGCACTGCTCTTGCTTCTTTTTGTGCCTTTCTTGCAAATTTCTGCATCCCTCTTGCCTCTTTCTGCACCACCCTTGCCTCATTCTGCACTTCTCTTGCTTCTTTCTGCACTTCTCTTGCCTCTCTCTGCCCCCTCTAGCCTTTTTCTACATCCCTGTTGCTTCTTTCTGCACCTCTCTTGCTGCTTTCTGCACCTCTCTTGCCTTTTTATGCAATTCTCTTGCCTCTTTCTGTAGGAGAGTAGGATCTGCCTCTTATGGTTACCCCCATTTTTTGCTGGTGTATCACTGTTTTTCGACTTTAGTCTGGCTGGGGCCCTGCTATCCAGGACCCCAGCCTAGCTGCTTCCTCTCTAAATTGATTCCCTGTACTTTAGGTACACCTCAGATTAGATTCTGGAGTGCCCTTATAAGTCCCTAGTATATGGTATACTATGTGCCAAGGGCATAGACACCCCAGAGGCCTACCAGGGGCTGAAGCATGTATTGTGCCACCCCTGGAAGGCCATCCAAAATGACACCACAGGACTGCTACAGCAGCCTGAGTGAGGTGGTGCATGCACCCCTTACAGAGATATAGGTTCACAATATCTCACCTAACACTGCACATAGAAACCTATCAGTCACCCCTATGGCAGGCCTTATCAATCCTGAAGGCAGGGTGCTTGGTTATATGTGAGAGGGTGCCCATGCATGAGCAGAGCCCCTCTGCAGCTCTCGGAATCTCCTATCCGGGGTTGTCTGTGGTGCAGCCTGACCATATACTCTTAAGTGCATTATATGTAAACGGTAAATGCTAACTTTGGGATGGCTGCACGGAAACATGTCGTGTTTGGTGTCAAACACCTTGGAATCATACCCCCCACCAGTACCTGGTGTGGGGTATGATCCCACCCTTCTAGAGGAGAGACATGATCAGCACTCGGTATACCCGGTACCAACTAAACAGAGCCTGGCATCACAAATGGATGCTGCAGCCACAGACACGAGTCCGGCCTCCTGCTGCTGACCGAAACTCTGGCAGGGAGGCCTGGACACTAGGTTTCCTGTCTCAGGAGTTGTTACCACCTCCCAGACAGGCCTTAGTGGATTGGGGCTGGGTGGTGCACTCTCTGAAGTGCTTTGAAGTCCTGCACTGGGGGCACATTTGGGGTCCTCGTGCATACCCCAGTTCAAACCGGTTGCAGGGGCTGCCAGCCCCTGCTCTGTGAAAACTGGACAAAGGAAATGGGTTGTATTGCCACCCCTCTTTCCAAACCCTCCCATAGGTGGGTCCCCAGAGTTAGTCCAACCCCTTTTCTTAGTATAAGTAAGGGAACCCTGGCAACAGGACTTTAGATATCCTTGGACAAAACTCTGAAGCTGAATCCTGGACCTTCGACGCTCTACATCAAGATTAGAGGACTGAAGAATCTCCTTGGGGTCAAGGAGTGACTCCCCTGCTTGGCAGGCACCAACAAAGCATCTGTCTGGTCTGCATCACTGAAGCTCCCGCCGGATGCCGAAGTCTTTGCATCACCAGAGGTAGATTTCCAGACTTCCCCAAGGCTGCCCTGAGTCCCCAGCGAAGCTGAGGCCCGTTGTGAGAAGTTGGCCCGGCATACGCTGTCCACTAATTATAGTGGGCACCTTGCACGCAGTCCAAACAACCCCTTATTGAAGATAGGTTAAAGACAACCTTTATTGAAAGCTATCCTAGTGGTAGCTATGGAGAGCAGCCTTCAGGCTAAGTCTTGAAGGAATGTAAAGCAGCCTGTTTTACCAGTCTATAATCTCTTGAGTGACCAAATGAAAGAGGACCACACCAGGTATATATTCAAAATATATGTATTTATTAGCTAAACACACCCCTCTAGTCTCTTTATGAGGCTAGAGTTCGAACTACATAAGTTATAAGTTAGTTATCTACAGTAATAGCACAAATACACGTTTGAGCCCTAGGGGCGTACCAAACCATATACCAATAAAGTGGTATAAGAACCACGACTGAGCTAGACACAGGGCCTAGAGCATTGTAGAAGTGCTTGGACCACAAGGAACCACCCAAGGTAGTGACACAGGGGACCCACGGGGGACGCGTGCAGTGTATGAACACAGCCGCGAATCGCCGTTAACTTCTATGGGGAAAGTCGCGGTTTGAATTTAAAAGAAAAGGAACACTTAGAGGAGGACTTGGAGCAAACCCTTTGAGAACTAGGCTGTTCTAGTGTCAATACCCACGGGAGCACCGGAGTACTCGAGTTACCTCACCTAGGGGAGCCGGGTGCATAGGTGTCTTTCGGGGTCGGGTTTCGTAGTCGCTTTCAATGGCGATCTGCTGCATAGTGCTGCTGGCGGCCAAGTCAAAAGTGTTGGGTGGATCCAAAGGTGGATCGAAGATTTGAAGAACCTGAAAGCAGAGGGGACAGAGTCTGGGTCACTAGCCAGTGACCAGGAAGGCGATGAGCAGATGCCCACCGATGTCGAGTGCTTCAGGTAGGTTGACGGTCATCTTGACTCTTCAGCCACGAGGTCCAGTAGGCGTCGACGACGACCAGGAGCTGGATTCGAGCTGTCGCACGATGTCTGTCGATTGCAGGGGTGTCGACGACCGGATTGGACCCAACAAGCCCTGGCAACTGCAAGTCTCGTGGAAATGGAAGAAGGGACGAGGTTGCAGACCAGCAAGGTCTGTGGGACTCACCCAGCGAGGGTAAGTCAGGGCACGCCTGGAGCAACCAGGGAGCCCAAGCAGAAGAAGATTGGCCTTCGGGAGGGCCTACTAGCCAATGGACTAGTGACCGCGAAGGAGCCTCGAGTCGACGCACGTGGAGCTGGCTCACGGGACACTCGTGGAGTGGAGGCCAGTGATCTTCGGTGCAGTCGGTGCTGGAGGCTGGGGCTACTCAGAGCCCAACGCACGACTTCGTGAGAGACCCACAAGAGGATGCACTGCTTCAAGAGATGTCAGGAAGTTGGTGCACTTGCAAATGGGCTTGGTGTCCAGGGTCACGGTTCCACGTTACCCACGACAGCTACGGGCCTCAGCTTTGCTGGGGACTCAGGGCAGCCTCAGGGAAGTCTGGAAATCCACCTCTGGTGATGCAAAGACTTCGGCGTCCGGCGGGAGCTTCAGCGATGCAGACCGGACAATTGCTTCTTTGGTGCCTGCCAAGCAGGGAGTCACTCCTTGACCCCAAGGGAGATTCTTCAGTCCTCTAATCTTGAAGTAGAGCGTCGAAGGTCCAGGATTCTGTGTCAGAGTTTTGTCCAGGTTAATCTAAAGTCCTAAGGACTGGGGGCCCATACTTATACTAAGGTAGGGGTTGGACATACTCTGTGGACCCACCTATGGGAGGGTCAGGGCAGAGGGGTGGTTACACCCCTTTCCCTTTGTCCAGTTTCGCACCAGAGCAGGGGCTGGATGCCCCTGAGCCGGTTTGAACTGGGGTATGCACAGGGACACCAAATGTGCCCCCAGTGCAGGACTTCAAATAACCAGAGAGTGCTCCCGCCCAGCCCCAATACACACTATCCTGTCTGGGGAGGTGGTTACACCTCCCTGGGACAGGAAACCTATTGTCCAGGCCTCCCCTGCCGGAGTTTCGGTCAGCAGCAGGAGGCCAGACTAGTGTCTGTGGCAGCGGCATCCATTTTGTGATGCCAGGGCTCTGGAAAGTCAGTACTGTTTATACCGGTGTGTACATGTCTCTCCCTCTAGAAGGGTGGAATGCTACCCCCGCCACCAGAACTGGCGGGGGGTAGTATTCCAAGATGTTTGACACCAAACACGACATGTTTCCGTGCAGCCATCCCAAAGTTAGCATTTAACGAGAGGTTATAATGCGCTTAAGAGTATATGGTCGGGCTGCACTACAAACAGCATCAGAGAAGGGTCTCCGAACGCTGCAGAGGGGCCCAGCTCATGCAGGGGCACCCTCTCACATAGGAACCACGCACTCTGCCTCCAGGATTGATAAGGCCTGCCATAGGAGTGACTTATAGGTTTATATGTGTGTATGTATGTAGTGATATAGGTAGCCTATATCACAGTAAGGGGTGCATGCACCACCTTACCCAGGCTGCGGTAGCAGACCAGTGGTGTCCTTTTGGCTGGCCTTCCAGGGGTGGCACAATACATGCTTCAGCCCCTGGCAGGCCTCTGAGGTACCTATGCCCTGGGTACATAGTATACCATATACTAGGTGTGAGAAGTTGGCCTGGCATATGCTGTCCACTAATTATAGTGGGCACCTTGCACCAGTCCAAACAACCCCTTATTGGAGATAGGTTAAAGACAACCTTTATTGAAAGCTATCCTAGTGGTAGCTATGGAGAGCAGCCTTCAGGCTAAGTCTTGAAGGAATGTAAAGCAGCTTGTTTTACCAGTCTATAATCTCTTGAGTGACCAAATGAAAGAGGACCACACCAGGTATATATTCAAAATATATGTATTTATTACTAAACACACCCCTCTAGTCTCTTTATGAGGCTAGAGTTCGAAGTACATACGTTACGAGTTAGTTATCTACAGTAATAGCACAAATACACGTTTGAGCCCCAGGGCGTACCAAACCATATACCAATAAAGTGGTATAAGAACCACGACTGAGCTAGACACAAGGCCTAGAGCCTGTAGAAGTGCTTGGACCACAAGGAACCACCCAAGGCAGTGACACAGGGGACCCACGGGGGACGCGTGCAGTGTATGAACACAACCGCGAACCACCGTTAACTTCTATGGGGAAAGTCGCGATTAGAATTTAAAGAAAAGGGACACTTAGAGGAGGACTTGGAGCAAACCCTTTGAGAACTAGGCTGTTCTAGTGTCTATACCCACGGGAGCACCGGAGTACTCGAGTTACCTCACCCAGGGAAGCCGGGTGCATAGGTGTCTTTCGGGGTCGGGTTTCGTCGTCGCTTTCTATGGCGATCTGCTGCAAAGTGCTGCTGGCGACCAAGTCGAAAGTGTTCGGGTGGATCCAAAGGTGGATCGAAGATCTGAAGAACCTGAAAGCAGAGGGGACAGAGTCTGGGTCACTAGCCAGTGACCAGGAAGGCGATGAGCAGATGCCCACCGATGTCGAGTGCTTCAGGTAGGTTGACGGTCGTCTTGACTCTTCAGCCACGAGGTCCAGGAGGCGTCGACGACAACCAGGAGCTGGATTCGAGCTGTCCCACGACGTCTGTCGATTGCAGGGGTGTCAGCGACCGGATTGGATCCAACAAGCCTTGGCAACGGCAAGTCTCGTGGAAAGCGAAGAAGGACGATGTTGCAGACCAGCAAGGTCTGGGGGACTCACCCAGCGAGGATAAGTCAGGGCACACCTGGAGCAACCAGGGAGCCCAAGCAGAAAAAGATTGGCCTTCGGGAGGGCCTACTAGCCAACGGACTAGCGACCGCAAAGGAGCCCCAAGACGGTGCACGTGGAGCTGTCTCACAGGACACTCGTGGAGTGGAGGCCAGTGATCTTCGGTGCAGTTGGTGCTGGAGGCTGGGGCTACTCGGAGCCCAAAGCACGACTTCGTGGGAGACCCAGAAGAGGATGCACTTGCAAATGCGATTCGGTGTCCAGGGGTCACGGTTCCACGTTACCCACGACAGCTACGGGCCTCAGCTTTGCTGGGGACTCAGGGCAGCCTCGGGAAGTCTGGAAATCCACCTCTGGTGATGCAAAGACTTCGGCGTCCGACGGGAGCTTCAGCGATGCAGACCGGACAATTGCTTCTTTGGTGCCTGCCAAGCAGAGGAGTCACTCCTTGACCCCAAGGGAGATTCTTCAGTCCTCTAATCTTAAAGTAGAGCGTCGAAGGTCCAGGATTCTGTATCAGAGTTTCGTCCAGGTAAATCTAAAGTCCTAAGGACTGGGTTCCCCTACTTATACTAAGGTAGGAGGTTGGACATACTCTGTGGCCCCACCTATGGGAGGGCCAGGGCAGAGGGGTGGTTACACCCCTTTCCCTTTGTCCAGTTTCGCGCCAGAGCAGGGGCTGGAAGCCCCTGAGCCGGTTTGAACTGGGGTATGCACAGGGACACCAAGTGTGCCCCCAGTGCAGGACTTCAAAGCACCAGAGAGTGCTCCCGCCCAGCCCCAATACACACTATCCTGTCTGGGGAGGTGGTCACACCTCCCTGGGACAGAAACCTATTGTCCAGGCCTCCCCTGCCGGAGTTTCGGTCAGCAGCAGGAGGCCAGACTCGTGTCTGTGGCAGCGGCATCCATTTTGTGATGCCAGGGCTCTGGAAAGTCAGTACCGGGCATACCGGTGTGTACATGTCTTTCCCTCTAGAAGGGTGGAATGCTACCCCCGCCGCCAGAACTGGCGGGGGGTAGTATTCCAAGATGTTTGACACCAAACACGACATGTTTCCGTGCAGCCATCCCAAAGTTAGCATTTAACGCGAGGTTATAATGCGCTTAAGAGTATATGGTCAGGCTGCACTACAAACAGCATCAGAGAAGGGTCTCCGAACGCTGCAGAGGGGCCCTGCTCATGCAGGGGCACCCTCTCACATAGGAACCACGCACTCTGCCTTCAGGATTGATAAGGCCTGCCATAGGAGTGACTTATAGGTTTATATGTGTGTATGTATATAGTGATATAGGTAGCCTATATCACAGTAAGGAGTGCATGCACCACCTTACCCAGGCTGCAGTAGCAGACCTGTGGTGTCAGTTTGGATGGCCTTCCAGGGGTGGCACAATACATGCTGCAGCCCCTGGTAGGCCTCTGAGGTACCTATGCCCTGGGTACATAGTATACCATATACTAGGGACTTATAAGGGCACTCCAGATTCCAATCAGAGATGTGCCTAAGGCACATGGAAACCATTTTATAGAGGAAGCAGATAGACTGGGGCCCTGAATAGCAGGATCCCAGTCCAACTAAGTCATAAACCAGCAAAACACCAGGAAAAAAGTGGGGGCAACCATATAGTCAGATTCCACCTTCCTACATAACCCCCCAAACGAAAGGAGATAAGGCTAACCTTGGCCAGTTGAGCCTTTATTGACTAAGTGGCCATATAAGGAAGCACCTGCACTAGCATGGTTGCCCCCTATCTTATGGTCCACTAAGCAATCCCTCACCCTAAGGGTATGAGAGGGTCTCCACCATGGGGAATTACTACCTGTGGTGTGCTTTGGTAAAGTACAAGGCTGGTGAGGTGTCTGAGAAGGGAAGTGAGGCCCTAGGAAGGTTGGTCTCAGCTTCCTCAGATCACTGGTCACCATGTATGCCTGTCTTTCCATGACTGAGTTGCACTGTGCTCTAAGGGTCAACCTTTGGCTGCCTACAGCTGGGGGTTGGGTCCCTTTGGATGGACCACTGGAGGGACATGGCAGGTTTGGAACCTTTTGGTCCCAGGTTTGCCCTTGCCTAACAGAGTCCTTCTGGGGGAGGTCCCTACACAAAGGTATGGGGGATCCCTCAGTGTGTTGAGGAATTTTCACCTGGCTAGGGCTACTAGCCTGGGTGCCCCTAATCTGCTGATGGGGGGTTCCTCTGGACAGGGGGCCCTGGGGGGTCCACTGACCTCCCTGACCTCTGCAGCCCTGGGCTGACTGAGGCAGGGTAGAGAGGGGCAGGTTACCTGCTCCAGACTGGGTACCACCTTGGAAGGGTCCTCTGCCATCAGGGGTGGGGCCAGGCCAGGCCTGACTACCTCTGGGGCAGTTCCTTCACTAGGGGTAGGGTCAGTTCCCTGAGGAGGCTGACCCTTACCTACTGTCTGGAGGGAAGAAGACTTTTCTTCAACCCTTGTGCTCTCTTTTGGGGGAGAGTGGGCCATTCTTCCAGGCTCCATCATCTCCAAAATTTCCCTGGGCTGGGGCTGTGGCCATCACAGCCCCACTAACTTTTACAGGGACGCCCAGCATTCTCAGATGGGTTTGGTGTTCAACTTCAGCCCAGGCTGAAATTTCCAGATCATTGCCCATCAGGCAATCTACAGGCAAGGTTGGGGACACTGCCACTCTTTTTGGGCCTGTGACCCCTTCCCAGCTGAGATTGACTATGGCCATGGGGTGATCTGTTCTGACACCATCAATGTTGGTCACCTGGTATTTAAACTCAGGTAAAAGCTGGTGAGGGGGACTAGGTTCCCTGCCACCATGGTGACACTAGCCCCTGTGTCCCTAAATGCCACAGCTTTCTGACCATTAATTATTGGCTCCAGTCTGTACCTGCCCAATGCATTGGGACCCATGGTAAAGGTGGCAAATCCTACACCACCATCAGAGTCAGAGGAGTCTGTTGAGGGGGTCCTGTCTAAACTAGGGCCCACCTCTGTTCCTCTTGCAAAAGCACCTAACTTTTTGGGTACACTACTCCCAACTGGAGGATTACTACTGGTAGTACCAGGAGGGGTGGTAGTAGTTGTTGGAGGAACATTTTCTTTATTGCCAATCCTGGGGCAACTGGGATCAGTTTTCCAGTGTCCAGGCTTTTTACAGACATGGCAATAGGGTTTCTTTTCAGGAGAGGAAGGAGTTTGGGACCCACCCCCAGAAGAGGACTTTTGGGGCCCTGTAGTGGATTTATCCTTAGATTTATCCCCACCTTTCTCTTGGGACTTGGTAGAATCTTTCTTCTGGTCACCACCCTGATTCTTAGTCTTTACTCTGGTTCTGACCCATTTGTCTGCCTTCTTTCCCAATTCTTGGGGAGAGGTCAGATCAGAGTCCACCAGGTACTGGTGTAAAAGCTGGTTTTGACAATTATTAAGGATCTGCTCCCTCATAATCAAATTGTACAATCCTAAAAAGTCATGCACCTTGTTGCCATGTATCCAACCTTCCAGAGCCTTAGTAGCACAATCTACAAAATCAACCCAGTCTTGAGTCTGAGCCTTTTGGGTGTCTCTGAACTTCAACCTATACTGTTCAGTGGTTAGGCCAAACCCATCTATCAGAGCACTCTTCAAGACTTTGTAATTGTCAGCATCCTCCTCTCTAACAGTGAGGAGCTTATCTCTACCTTTGTCTGCAAAGGAGAGCCACAAGATTGCTGCCCACTGCTCCTGAGGGACCCTCTGTACTTTACAGGCCCTCTCTAGAGCAGTTATCCATTTGTGGATGTCATCCCCACTCTGGTAGGGAGGGACAATCTTGCTCAGGTTTCTATGGTCATAAGACCTTTCCCTATCTTTGGGGAAACTGCTGCCACCATGGGACTCTAGTCCCAACTTTTGTCTCTCTCTATAGAGATCTAGGGACTCCCTGTCTATAGCCAATTGCTGTTTCCTGAGTTCAAGCTGAGTTTGCTCATATTGAATCAGTCTCTTTCTCCTCTCATGAGAGGATTCCCTCCTATGAGAGGAGACAGAGGTCCCTATTGAGGTGTCAGAGTGGTTAGACTCCTGAGAAGGAGACCTAGACCTTCTGGGCACACTCAGAACTCTTCCTGGGGGACAAAGGGGAGGTCAGTCTGATCCTCTCCCTCCTCCTCCTCCACAGGAGGAATTGGGTTTTCCAGGACAAGGTCATTTTCACCTTCCTGGCCAGTTTCAGAGGGGGCCTGGGTTTCTTCACCCCTGGCCCCTTCCTCATCTTCTGCCCCACCCTCCTTGCCTACCCCTTCAGACCCTAGGGGCCTGCTGAGATCATCAGCTAGTAACACCTCCCTGAGGTGTTGGGTGCTAGCACTTTTGCCTGTCTTCAACTTCCTAGTAGTGCATAAGGCTCTCAATTCCAAGAATGGGAGTTTATCATACTTGGAGGAAGAAGCCCACTGGCTTCTGGCAAGGACTCACTGGGTCCTGGCTTTGAAGACATCACTAGTGAGGTGTGGTGTATGCACTACCTACTCTAGTGTGGCCTACTAAACTCTCTTGAGTTGTAGAAAGGGTGTGCTGTCCCTTAACACACAACTCTAAGTTCAGTAGAACTTACTGTATTACTAAGCTTGATTATATGTACCTTAGGTACCCTTAGTGGTTTTCAGTTGATCAATTCAATTGAGATTATCTGGTAAAACAATAGCAAGCTGGAATCCCACACGCTGCACACCAATGTGAGAAGTTGGCCTGGCATATGCTGTCCACTAATTATAGTGGGCACCTTGCACCAGTCCAAACAACCCCTTATTGGAGATAGGTTAAAGACAACCTTTATTGAAAGCTATCCTAGTGGTAGCTATGGAGAGCAGCCTTCAGGCTAAGTCTTGAAGGAATGTAAAGCAGCTTGTTTTACCAGTCTATAATCTCTTGAGTGACCAAATGAAAGAGGACCACACCAGGTATATATTCAAAATATATGTATTTATTACTAAACACACCCCTCTAGTCTCTTTATGAGGCTAGAGTTCGAAAGTACATACGTTACGAGTTAGTTATCTACAGTAATAGCACAAATACACGTTTGAGCCCCAGGGGCGTACCAAACCATATACCAATAAAGTGGTATAAGAACCACGACTGAGCTAGACACAAGGCCTAGAGCCTGTAGAAGTGCTTGGACCACAAGGAACCACCCAAGGCAGTGACACAGGGGACCCACGGGGGACGCGTGCAGTGTATGAACACAACCGCGAACCACCGTTAACTTCTATGGGGAAAGTCGCGATTAGAATTTAAAAGAAAAGGGACACTTAGAGGAGGACTTGGAGCAAACCCTTTGAGAACTAGGCTGTTCTAGTGTCTATACCCACGGGAGCACCGGAGTACTCGAGTTACCTCACCCAGGGAAGCCGGGTGCATAGGTGTCTTTCGGGGTCGGGTTTCGTCGTCGCTTTCTATGGCGATCTGCTGCAAAGTGCTGCTGGCGACCAAGTCGAAAGTGTTCGGGTGGATCCAAAGGTGGATCGAAGATCTGAAGAACCTGAAAGCAGAGGGGACAGAGTCTGGGTCACTAGCCAGTGACCAGGAAGGCGATGAGCAGATGCCCACCGATGTCGAGTGCTTCAGGTAGGTTGACGGTCGTCTTGACTCTTCAGCCACGAGGTCCAAGAGGTGTCGACGACAACCAGGAGCTGGATTCGAGCTGTCCCATGACGTCTGTCGATTGCAGGGGTGTCGGCGACCAGATTGGACCCAACAAGCCTTGGCAACGGCATGTCTTGTGGAAAGCGAAGAAGGACGATGTTGCAGACCAGCAAGGTCTGGGGGACTCACCCAGCGAGGATAAGTCAGGGCACAACTGGAGCAACCAGGGAGCCCAAGCAGAAAAAGATTGGCCTTCGGGAGGGCCTACTAGCCAATGGACTAGCAACTGCGAAGGAGCCTCGAGACGGTGCACGTGGAGCTGGCTCACAGGACACTCGTGGAGTGGAGGCCAGTGATCTTCGGTGCAGTTGGTGCTGGAGGCTGGGGCTACTCGGAGCCCAAAGCACGACTTCGTGGGAGACCCAGAAGAGGATGCACTTGCAAATGTGATTGGTGTCCAGGGGTCACGGTTCCACATTACCCACGACAGCTACGGGCCTCAGCTTTGCTGGGGACTCAGGGCAGCCTCGGGGAAGTCTGGAAATCCACCTCTGGTGATGCAAAGACTTCAGCGTCTGACGGGAGCTTCAGCGATGCAGACCGGACAATTGCTTCTTTGGTGCCTGCCAAGCAGGGAGTCACTCCTTGACCCCAAGGGAGATTCTTCAGTCCTCTAATCTTAAAGTAGAGCGTCGAAGGTCCAGGATTCTGTATCAGAGTTTCGTCCAGGTAAATCTAAAGTCCTAAGGACTGGGTTCCCCTACTTATACTAAGGTAGGAGGTTGGACATACTCTGTGGCCCCACCTATGGGAGGGCCAGGGCAGAGGGTGGTTACACCCCTTTCCCTTTGTCCAGTTTTGCGCCAGAGCAGGGGCTGGAAGCCCCTGAGCCGGTTTGAACTGGGGTATGCACAGGGACACCAAATGTGCCCCCAGTGCAGGACTTCAAAGCACCAGAGAGTGCTCCCGCCCAGCCCCAATACACACTATCCTGTCTGGGGAGGTGGTCACACCTCCCTGGGACAGGAAACCTATTGTCCAGGCCTCCCCTGCCGGAGTTTCGGTCAGCAGCAGGAGGCCAGACTCGTGTCTGTGGCAGCGGCATCCATTTTGTGATGCCAGGGCTCTGGAAAGTCAGTACCGGGCATACCGGTGTGTACATGTCTTTCCCTCTAGAAGGGTGGAATGCTACCCCGCTGCCAGAACTGGCAGGGGGTAGTATTCCAAGATGTTTGACACCAAACACGACATGTTTCCGTGCAGCCATCCCAAAGTTAGCATTTAACGCGAGGTTATAATGCGCTTAAGAGTATATGGTCAGGCTGCACTACAAACAGCATCAGAGAAGGGTCTCCGAACGCTGCAGAGGGCCCTGCTCATGCAGGGGCACCCTCTCACATAGGAACCACGCACTCTGCCTTCAGGATTGATAAGGCCTGCCATAGGAGTGACTTATAGGTTTATATGTGTGTATGTATATAGTGATATAGGTAGCCTATATCACAGTAAGAGTGCATGCACCACCTTACCCAGGCTGCAGTAGCAGACCTGTGGTGTCCGTTTGGCTGGCCTTCCAGGGGTGGCACAATACATGCTGCAGCCCCTGGTAGGCCTCTGAGGTACCCATGCCCTGGGTACATAGTATACCATATACTAGGGACTTATAAGGGCACTCCAGATTCCAATCAGAGATGTGCCTAAGGCACATGGAAACCATTTTAGAGAGGAAGCAGCTAGGCTGGGGTTCTGATTAGCAGGGCCCCAGCCAGACTAAAGTCGAAAAACAGTGAAGCATCAGCAAAAAGTGGGGGTACCCATGTGAAGCAGATCCTACTCTCCTACACCCGTAACTATCATGGGTAACGTGGAACCGTGACCCCTGGACACCAAGCCCATTTGCAAGTGCACCAACTTCCTGACATCTCTTGAAGCCGCGCTTTGGGCTCCAAGTAGCCCTAGCCCCGAGCACCAACTGTAGCAAAGATCACTGGCCTACACTCCACGAGTGTCCCGTGGGCCAGCTCCAAGTGCGACCGCTTGAGGCCCCTTTTCGATCTCTAGTCCATTGGCTAGTGGGTCCCCACGAAGGCAACTCTTCAATTGCTTTGGTTTTCTGGTTGCTCCAGAAGTGCCCTGACTTACCTTCTCTGGGTGAGTCCCTCAGACCTTGCTGGTCTGCACTGCAGCCTTTTCTTCATTTCCCCCATGACTTGCCGTTGCCAAGGCTTGTTGGTCCAATCTAGTCGCCAACACTACAGCACCCGACAAACTTTGTGGGACAGCTCTATTCCAGCTCCTGGTCATCGTCGACGCCTCCTGGACCTCGTGGCTGAAGAGTCAAGGCACCCATCAACTCCCTGAAGCACCCGACATCTGAGGGCATTCGACTAGCGTGCCCCTGGTCACTGGCTAGTGACCCAGACTCTGTCCCCTCTGCTTTCAGGTCTTCCTCTTCCTCAATCCAGGCTTGGATCGCACCGGACACTCTTCCACTTCACGGCAGCAGCACTTTCCAAGAGGTCGCCATTGAAAACGACGACGATTCCTGACACCTTTTAACACGTATGCACCCAGCTTCCCTTGGTGAGGTAACTCGAGTATTTCGGTACTCACGTGGGTGTGGGCCCTAGAAACTCTTAAGTTTAAAGGGGTTAACTGGAAGTCCTCTCCGAAGTGTCGTTTTTCTTTAAAACTCCAACCGCGACTTTCCCCATAGAAGTCAACGGCGATTCGCGGCTGTGTTCTCACACTGCACGCGTCCCCCGTGGGTCCCCTGTGTCACTACCTTGGGTGGTTCCTTGGGGTCCAAGCACTTCTACAGGCTCTAGGCCTTGTGTCTAGCTCAGTCGTGGTTCTTATACCACTATTTTAGTATATGGTTTGGTACGCTCCTAGGGCTCAAACGTGTATTGTGCTAATAACTGCTGATATTCGCCTTGTAACCTATGTACTTCGAACTCTAGCCTCATAAAGAGACTAGAGGGGTGTGTTTAAGACTAAATACATATATTTTATATATATACCTGGTGTGGTCCTCTTTCATTTGGTCACTCAAGAGATTATAGACTGGTAAAACAAGCTGCTTTACATTCCTCCAAGACTTAGCCTGAAGGCTGCTCTCCATAGCTACCACTAGGATAGCTTTCAATAAAGGTTGTCTTTAACCTATCATCCATAAGGGGTTGTTTGGACTGGTGCAAAGTGCCCACTATAACTAGTGGACAGCATATGCCAGGCCAACTTCTCACATTCGTGTGCAGCGTGTGGGATTCCAGCTTGCTATTGTTTTACCAGATAATCTCAAGTGACTAACTGAAAACCACTAAAGGTACCTAAGGTACATATAAATTCAAGCTTAGAAATACAGTAAGTTCTACTGAACTTAGAGTTGTGTGTCAATGGCTTAGCACACCCTTTCTACAACTCAAGAGAGTTTAGTAGGCCACACTAGAGTAGGTAGTGCATACACCACACCTCACTAGTAATGTGTTCAGGGCCAGGAACCAGTAGGTCCCTGCCAGGAACCAGTGGGCTCCTACCCTCCAAATATGACAACCTCCCATTCTTGGAATTGAGAGAGTTGTGCAAGATTAGGAAGCTGAAGACAGGCAAAAGTGCCAACGCCCAACGTCTCATGGAGATGCTTCTGCTGGATGATCTCAGAAGACCCCTAGGGTCTGCAGGGGTAGGCAGAGAGGGTGGGGCAGAAGATGAGGAAGGGAACAGGGGTGAAAATACCCAGGACCTGCCCTCTGAAACTGGCCAGAAAGATGAAAATGATCTTGCCCTGGACAATCCAGCTCCTCCTGCAGATGAGGAGGAGGATCAGAATGACCTCCCCTTTGTCCCACCAGGAAGAGTTGTGAGTGTGCCTAGAAGGTCCAGATCTCCTTCTCAGGAGTCTAACCTTGCTGACACCTCAGTAGGGACCTCTGTTTCTTCTCATAGGAGGGAGACCTCTAATGAAAGGAAAAAGAGACTGCTCCAGTATGAAGAAGCTCAGCTTAGGATCAGAAGAGAGCAGCTGGCTATAGTCAGGGAGTCCCTAGAGCTTCATAGACAAAGAAGAAAGTTGGGACTAGAGTCCCTTGGTGGCAGCAACTTCCCTAGTGGTAGGGAAAGGGCTTATGACCATAGAAACCTGAGTAAGATTGTCCCTCCCTACCAGAGTGGGGATGACATCCACAAATTGATAACTGCACTGGAAAGGGCCTGTAAAGTTCAGAGGGTCCCCCAGGAGCAGTGGGCAGCAATCTTGTGGCTCTCCTTTGCAGACAAAGGTAGAGACACTTCTCTTGCCTCTTTCTGGATTTCTGTTGTTTCCTTCTGCACCCCTCTTGCCTGTTTCTGCACCTCTCTTGCCTCTTTCTGTATGTCTCTTGCCTGTTTCTGCACCTCACTTGCCTCTTTCTGCACTTTTCATGCTTTTTCTGCACCTCCCTTGTTTCTTTCTGCAACTCTTTTGCCTCTTTCATCACTTCTCTTGCTTCATTCTACACCTCTGTTGCTTCTTTCTGCACCCCTCTTGCCTGTTTCTATACTTCTCTTGCCTCCTTCTGTACTTCTCTTGCCTGTTTCTGCACCTCTCTTGCCTGTTTCTGCACCTTTGTGACCTCTTTCTGCACCTCACGTGATTCTTTCTGCACCCCTCCTGCCTCTTTCTGCACCCTTCTTCCCTCTTTCTGCACCTGTCTTGCCTCTTTCTGCACTTCTCTTGCCTCTTTCAGTACCACTATTGCTTATTTCTGCACTTCTCTTGCCTCTTTCTGCACCCCTCTTGCCTCTTTCTGCACATCTGTTGCCTCTTTCTGCACCTCACTTGCTACTTTCAGCACCCCTCTTGCTTCTTACTGCACCCCACTTCCCTCTTTATGTACTTCTTGTGCCTCTGTCTGCACCCCTGTTCCCTCTTTCTGCACCTCTTTTGCCTGTTTCTGCAACTCTGCTGCCTCTTTCTGCAGCTCTCTTGCCTCCTTCTGCACCTCTGTTGCTTCTTCCTGCACTTCTCTTTTCTCTTTCTGCACCCTCTAGCCTCTTTCTGCACCCCTGTTGATTCTTTCTGCACTTCTCTTGCTTCTTTCTGTACTGCTCTAGCCTCTTTCTGCACCTCTGTTGCTTCTTTCTGTACATCTCTTGCAACTTTGTGCACCCCTCTTGCCTGTTTCTGCACCCATCTTCCCTCTTTCTGCACTTCTCTTGCTTCTTTCTGCACTTCTCTTGCCACTTTCTGCACCCCTCTAGCCTCTTTCTACACCCCTGTTGCTTCTTTCTGCACTTCTCTTGCTTCTTTCAGTACCTCTCTTGCTTCTTTCTGCACCTCTGCTGCTTCTTTCTGCACTTCTCTTGCCTCTTTCTGCACCTCTGTTGCCTCTTTCTGCACCTCACTTGCTTCTTTCAGCACCCCTCTTGCCTCTTTCTGCATCCCTCTTCCCTCTTTATGTACCTCTCTTGCCTCTTTCTGCACCCCTCTAGCCTCTTTCTACACCCCTGTTGCTTCTTTCTGCACTTCTCTAGCTTCTTTCAGTACCTCTCTTGCTTCTTTCTGCACCTCTGCTGCTTCTTTCTGCACTTCTCTTGCCTCTTTCTGCACCTCTGTTGCCTCTTTCTGCACCTCACTTGCTTCTTTCAGCACCCCTCTTGCCTCTTTCTGCATCCCTCTTCCTCTTTATGTACCTCTCTTGCCTCTGTCTGTACTCCTGTTCCCACCCTGTTGATTATTTCTGCACTTCTCTTGCTTCTTTCTGTATATCTCTTGCTACTTTGTGCACCCCGCTTGCCTCTTTCTGCAACAATCTTCCCTCTTTCTGCACGTCTCTTGCCTTTTTCTGCACCTCTCTTGCCTCTTTCTGCAGTTCTCTTTCCTCTTTCTGCACCTCTCTTGCCTCTTTCTGCACCCTGTTACCTCTTTCTACACCGCTCCTGCCTGTTTCTGTACCTCTCTTGCCTCTTTCTGCATCTCTGTTGCTTCGTTCTGCACTTCTCTTGCCTCTTTCTGTACCCCTCTGCCCTCTTTGTGCACTTCTCCTGCCTCTTGCTGCACCTCATTTGACATTTTCTGCAGTTCTCGTGCCTCTTTCTGCACATCTTTTGCTTCTTTCTGTACTTCTCTTGCCTTTTTCTGCACCCCTCTTGCCTCTTTCTGCACCTCTGTTGGTTCTTTCTGCACTGCTCTTGCTACTTTCTGCGCCTTTTTGCAAATTTCTGCATTCCTCTTGCCTCTTTCTGCACGCCACTTCCCTCTTTATGCACCTCTCTTGCCTTTTTCTGCAGTTCTCTTGCTTCTTTCTGCACCTCTCTTCCCTCTTTCTGCACCTCTCTTGCCTCTTTCTGCACTTCTCTTGCTTCTTTCTGCACCCCGCTTGCCTCTTTCTGCACCTCTGTTGGTTCTTTCTGCACTTCTCTTGCTACTTTCTGCGCCTTTATTGCACATTTCTGCATCCCTCTTGCCTCTTTCTGCATCCCTCTAGCCTCTTTCTGCACCTTTTGCTTCTTTCTGCACTTCCCTTGCTTCTTTCTTTACCTCTTTAGGTTCTTTCTGTACGTATCTTGCCTCTTTCTGCACCTCTCTTGCCTCTGTCTGCACCCCTGTTCCCTCTTTCTGCACCTCTTTTGCCTCTTTCTGCAACTCTCTTGCCTGTTTCTGCAGTTCCCTTGCCTCTGTCGCTTATTTCTACACTTCGCTTGCCTCTTTCTGCATCCCTCTAGCCTCTTTCTGCACCTTTTGCTTCTTTCTGCACTTCCCTTGCTTCTTTCTTTATCTCTTTAGGTTCTTTCTGTACGCATCTTGCCTCTTTCTGCACCTCTCTTGCCTCTTTCTATACTTCTGTTGCTTCTTTCTGCACTTCTCTTGCCTCTTTCTGCACCCCTCTAGCCTCTTTCTACATCCCTGTTGCTTCTTTCGGCACTTCTCTTGCTTCTTTCAATACATCTCTTGCTTATTTCTGCACCCCTCTTGCCTCTTTCTGCACCGCTCTTGCCTCTCTTTGCACCTCTCCTGCTCTTTCTGCACCTCTCTTGCCTTTTTCTGCAGTTCTCTTCCCTCTTTCTGCACCTCTCTGTGAGAAGTTGGCCTGGTATATGCTGTCCACTAATTATAGTGGGCACCTTGCACCAGTCCAAACAACCCCTTATTGGAGATAGGTTAAAGACAACCTTATTGAAAGCTATCCTAGTGGTAGCTATGGAGAGCAGCCTTCAGGCTAAGTCTTGAAGGAATGTAAAGCAGCTTGTTTTACCAGTCTATAATCTCTTGAGTGATCAAATGAAAGAGCACCACACCAGGTATATATTCAAAATATATGTATTTATTGCTAAACACACCCCTCTAGTCTCTTTATGAGGCTAGAGTTCGAAATACATAAGTTAGAAGTTATTTAAACACAGTAATAGCACAAATACACGTTTGGGCCCTAGGGGCGTACCAAACCATATACCAATAAAGTGGTATAAGAACCACGACTGAACTAGACACTAGGCCTAGAGCCTCTAGAAGTGCTTGGACCACAAGGAACCACCCAAGGTAGTGACACAGGGGACCCACGGGGGACGCGTGCAGTGTAAATACACAACCGCGATACGCCGTTGACTTCTATGGAGAAAGTCGTGATCGGGAAATTAAAGAAAAGGGACACTTAAAGGAGGACTTGGAGCAAACCCTTTAAGATCTAGTACTTTGAAGAGTCTCTACCCACGGGAGCACCGGAGTACTCGTGTTACCTCACCCAGGGAAGCCGGGTGCATAGGTGTCTTTCGGGGTCGGGTTTCGTCGTCGATTTGAATGGCGATCTGCTGCAAAGTGCTGCTGGCGACCAAGTGGAAAGTGTCCGGGTGGATCCAAGAGTGGATCGGAGATCTGAAGAACCTGAAAGCAGAGGGGACAGAGTCTGGGTCACTAGCCAGTGACCAGGAAGGCGATGGACAGATGCCCACCGATGTCGAGTGCTTCAGGTGCGTTGACAGTCGTCTTGACTCTTCAGCCACGAGGTCCAGGAGGCGTTGTCGGCAACCAGGAGCAGTATTCGGGCTGGTACACGATGTCTGTCGAGTGCTGAGGTGTCGGCGACCGGATTGGACCCAACAAGCCTTGGCAACGGCAAGTCTCGATGTAGAGGAAGATCGTCGATGGTGCAGACCAGCAAGGTCTGGGGAACTCACCCAGTGAGGGTAAGTGAGGGCAGGCCTGGAGCAACCAGGATGCCAAGTAAAACAAAGATTGGCCTTCGTTAAGGGCTACTAGCCAACGGGCTAGAGACCTCGAAGGAGCCTCGAGACGTCGCACGTGGATCTGGCTCACAGGACACTCGTGGAGTGGAGGCCAGTGATCTTCGGTGCAGTTGGTGCGGAGGCTAGGGCTACTCGGAGCCCAAAGCACGACTTCGTGGGAGACCCAGAAGAGGATGCACTTGCAAATGTGCTCGGTGTCCAGGGGTCACAGTCTCAAGTCACCCACGATAGCTACGGGCCTCAGCTTTGCTGGGGACTCAGGGTAGCCTCGGGGAAGTCTGAGAATCCACCTCTGGTGATGCGATGACTTCGGCGTCCGACGGGAGCTTCAGAAATGCGAACCGGACAGATGCTTCTTTGGTGCCTGCCAAGCAGGGGAGTCACTCCTTGACCCCAAGGGAGATTCTTCTGTCCTCTAATCGTGAGTAGAGCGTCGAAGGTCCAGGATTCTGTTTCAGGGTTTCGTCCAGGGATAATCTAAAGTCCTAAGGACTGGGTTCCTATACTTATACTAAGTTTAGGGGTTGGACTACTCTGTGGCCCCACCTATGGTTGGGTCAGGGCAGAGGGGTGGCTACACCCCTTTCCCTTTGTCCAGTTTGCGCCAAAGCAGGGGCTGCAAGCCCCTGATCCGGTTTGAACTGGGGTATGCACAGGGACACCAAGTGTGCCCCCAGTGCAGGACTTCAAAGCACCCGAAAGTGCTCCCGCCCAGCCCCAATACACATTATCCTGTCTGGGGAGGTGGTCACACCTCCCTGGGACAGGAAACCTATTGTCCAGGCCTCTCCTGCCGGAGTTTCGTCCAGCAGCAGGAGGCCAGACTCGTGTCTGTGGCAGCAGCATCCATTTTGTGATGCCAGGGCTTTGGAAAGAAGTTACCGGGCTAGCCAGAGTTAACATGTCTTTCCCTCTAGAAGGGTGGAATGCTACCCCCGCCACCAGAATTGGCGGGGGGGGTAGTATTCCAAGATGTTTGACACCAAACACGACATGTTTAGGTGCAGCCATTCCAAAGTTAGCATTTAACGCGAGGTTATAATGCGCTTAAGAGTATATGGTCAGGCTGCACTACAAACAGCATCAGAGAAGTGTCTCCGAACGCTGCAGAGGGGCCCTGCTCATGCAGGGACACCCTCTCACATAGGAACCATGCACTCTGCCTTCATGATTGATAAGGCCTGCCTTAGGAGTAACTTATAGGTTTATATGTGTGTATGTATTTAGTGATATAGGTAACCTATATCACAGTAAGGGGTGCATGCACCACCTTCCCCAGGCTGCAGTAGCAGACCTGTGGTGTCAGTTTGGATGGCCTTCCAGGGGTGGCATAATACATGCTGCAGCCCCTGGTAGGCCTCTGAGGTACCTATGCCCTTGGTACATAGTATACCATATACTAGGGACTTATAAGGGCACTCCAGATTCCAATCAGTGATGTGCCTAAGGCACATGGAAACCATTTTAGAGAGGAAGCAGCTAGGCTGGGTTCTGATTAGCAGGGCCCCAGCCAGACTAATGTCGAAAAACAGTGAAGCATCAGCAAAAAGTGGGGGTACCCATGTGAAGCAGATCCTACTCTCCTACACAACCCCCCAAACGTAGGGACATTAAACTAACCTTGCCCAGTTAAGTCTTCATGTTCTAAGTGGAAGTACCTAGAGAGTCCATCTGCATTGGCATGGTTACTCCCAGGTCTATGTTCCACTGTAAAGTCCATCCCCTGTAGGGAAATGGACCACCTAAGCAGTTTGGGGTTTTCACCCTTCATTTGTTTTAGCCATAAGAGGGGCTTATGGTCTGTCTGAACCAGGAAGTGTGTACCAAACAAGTATGGCCTCAACTTCTTCAGAGCCCAGACCACAGCAAAGGCCTCCCTCTCTATGGCTGACCAACGTTTCTCTCTAGGGGTCAGCCTTCTGCTAATGAAAGCTACTGGCTGATCCTGACCTTCTTCATTCAATTGTGACAGTACAGCCCCTACCCCCAATTCAGATGCATCAGTTTGAACAATGAACTTCTTGGAGTAATCAGGACTCTGTAGAATGGGAGCAGTGCACATGGCCTGCTTCAGGTCATCAAATGCCTTTTGACAGCTAACTGTCCACTGAACCTTTTGGGCATTTTCTTAGAAGTTAAGTCATTCAGGGGTGTCACTATTGATCCATACCCCTTGACAAATCTCCTATAGTACCCAGTCAGGCCTAAGAAGGCTCTCACCTGAGTCTGGGTAGTGGGAGCAGTCCAGTCCATGATAGTCTGGATCTTGCTCTGCAAAGGTTGAACCTGGCCTCCACCCACAAGGTGGCCCAGGTACACAACCTGACTCTGCCCTATCTGGCACTTAGTGGCCTTGATAGTCAGGCCTGCCTTTTGCAGGGCCTGTAAAACATTCCTGAGGTGGACCAGGTGATCCTCCCAGGTGGAGCTAAAGACAGCAATATCATCTAGATATGTTGCACTATAGGCTTCCAGACCTGTGAGAACTGTATTCACCAACCTCTGGAAAGTGGCAGGTGCATTCTTCAGACCAAAGGGCATCACCACAAATTGATAATGCCCACTAGGGGTTGAGAATGCTGTTTTGGGCTTTGCAGTATCAGCTAGTCTGATCTGCCAGTAGCCAGCTGTCAAGTCAAATGTGCTGAGATATTTGGCTGAGGCCAAAGTATCTATGAGCTCATCTGCCCTTGGTATTGGATGGGCATCAGTCCTAGTGACTGCATTGAGACCCCTGTAGTCCACACAAAACCTCATCTCTCTTTTTCCACCACTGGTGTGAGGTTTTGGCACAAGGACCACTGGACTAGCCCAAGGGCTATCTGAGGGTTCAATAACTCCCAATTCCAACATTTTCTGGACTTCAGTCCTGATACAGTCCCTGACATGGTCAGGTTGCCTATAAATCTTATTTTTAATAGGCAGACTGTCCCCAGTGTCCACTTCATGAGTGCACCAGGTGGTCTGACTGGGTGTCAGTGAAAACATATGTCTAAACTGATTGAGAACTTGCCTACAATCAGTTTGTTGCTGGGTAGTGAGGCTGCCTGCCAAGGCTGCACCATCTACTGACCTATCGTCAGGGTTCTGTGAGAGCAGGTCAGGGAGTGGGTCACTCTCTTCCTCCTGCCCTTCATCAGTAGCCATGAGCAAGCCCATGTCTGCCCTGTCCACATATGGTTTTAACCTGTTGACATGGAGAACCCTGTGGGGACTCCTGGGTGTTCCTAGGTCTACTAAGTAGGTAACCTCACCCTTCTGCTCAACAATAGTGTGGGGTCCACTCCATTTGTCTTGGAGAGCTGCTGGGGCCACTGGCTCCAACACCCACACCTTCTGTCCTGGCTGGTAAACAGTTAGAACAGCCTTTTGGTCATGCCAGGCCTTTTGAAGTTCCTGGCTAGCCTCAAGGTTTTTGGTTGCCTTTTTCATATACTCAGCCATCCGGGAGCGGAGACCAAGTACATAGTCCACTATGTCTTGCTTTGGGGGCTTGAGAGGTAACTCCCATCCTTCCTTCACCAAGCACAGTGGACCCCTCACAGGGTGGCCAAACAGAAGTTCAAAGGGCTGTAACCAACCCCCTTCTGAGGCACCTCCCTATATGCAAATAAAAGGCAGGGCAAGAGTATGTCCCATCTTCGCCTAAGCTTTTCTGGGAGCCCTTTAATCATGCCCTTCAAGGTTTTGTTGAATCTCTCAACTAAACCATTGCATTGTGGGTGATAGGGTGTGGTGAACTTATAAGTCACTCCACACTCCTTCCACATTGCTTTTAAGTACCCAGACATGAAGTTAGCACCCCTGTCTGATACTACCTCCTTAGGAAAGCCCACTCTTGAGAAAATTCCCAGGAGGGCCCTTGCCACCACAGGTGCTGTAGTGGTCCTGAGGGGAATAGCTTCTGGGTACCTGGTGGCATGATCCACTACCACCAGGATAAACCTGTGCCCAGAGGCTGTTTGGGGATCCATGGGACCAACAATGTCAATCCCTACCCTTTCAAAGGGCACCCCCACCACAGGTAGTGGTATCAGGGGGCCTTTGTAGTGCCACCTGCCTTGCCACTGGCCTGGCAGGTTACACAGGAGCGACAAAACTCCTTGGTGTCTTCAGACATGTGGGGCCAGTGAAAGTGAGGGACAATTCTGTCCCAAGTCTTGTTCTGGCCCAGGTGACCTGCCAAGGGAATATCATGGGCTAGGGTCAATAGGAAGCCCCTGAACTTCAGAGGTATAACCAACCTCCTGGTAGCACCAGGCTTGGGGTCTCTACTCTCTGAGTACAGGAGTCCATCATCCCAATACACTGTATGGGGACCACTAGCTTTCCCAGCAGCCTCAGCAGCAGCTTGCTGTCTGAGGGGTTCAAGGGAGGGGCAGCTCTGCTGCTCCTGGCTCAGATCTGCCCTAGAAGGTCCCCCTGTCCCCAAGAACTCAACCTGGTCAGGTTCAAGTTCCTCTGGGACAGTTCCTTCTTCAGGACTGAGATCATCCCCCTCAAGGGACTGATCTTCCTCCTGAGCCAAGGGGGAAGGCACTGCCTTAACCCTACTACTCCTCCTCTTGGAAGGCACTTGGTCCATTCTTCCAGAATCCAAGGCCTGTTCAGTGCTAGACATTTTGGCTTGTGACCTGGTCACAGCAAACACATCTGCAGGGATCCCCAGCATTTCTGCATGGGTCCTGAGCTCCACTTCTGCCCAAGCAGAAGTCTCTAAGTCATTGCCAAGCAAGCATTCGACTGGTAGGTTTGCACTCACCACAACCATCTTAAGGCCAGTTACCCCTCCCCAGGAGAAGTTAACAACTGCCAGAGTATGGTCTGTTCTGACATTGCTAGCATTGGTCACTTGGTACATCTCACCAAGTATAACTTGCCCAGGATTCACAAGGTCTTGTGTCACCATTGTGACACTTGCCCCTGTGTCCCTAAATGCCAAAGCCTCTCGTCCATTGATCAAAGGCTGTTGTCTGTACTTGCCCAGATTACTGGGACTCACAGAGGAGGTCACATCCATGCCTCCATCACAGACTAACACAGCCTG
Source organism: Calotriton arnoldi (assembly GCA_963921515.1). Lineage (NCBI taxonomy): Eukaryota > Metazoa > Chordata > Amphibia > Caudata > Salamandridae > Calotriton > Calotriton arnoldi. The sequence goes on along the minus strand of CAWUFW010000645.1, from coordinate 2,794,819 downwards.
AGTCAGTTCTCTGACTAGGTCAGAGCCCAACTCAGTACCCAGGGTGAACCCTACTAAACCCTTGGCTGGAGCACTCCCACCAACTGTACTAGGGGGAACAGGTGCCTTAGGGGCATTGGTGGGTGCTGGACTGGAGTCTTTGGACTTGGTGCAATCACTGGTCCAGTGGGTCTTTTGCTTACAGACCTTGCACCATGGTTTTCTTTGGCCTTTCCCTTTTGTAGACTGTGAATCCCCACCTGAAGAAGATTTTTGGGGGCCTGATGAAGACTTTTGATCTTTACCCTTCTCCCCACCCTTTTCAGAGTTCTTAGCATCTTGCTTCTTGGTTTCCCCACCTTGGTTCTGTACCTTCTGCTTCACCCTGGTTCTGACCCATTTGTCTGCCTTCTTTCCCAATTCTTGGGGAGAGGTCAGATCAGAGTCTACCAGGTATTGATGCAACAGCTGATTTTGACAGTTATTAAGAATCTGCTCCCTCCTTATCAGATTGTACAATCCTGAGAAGTCACACACCTTACTGCCCATCAACCAGCCTTCCAGAGCCTTGGCAGAACAATCCACATAGTCTACCCAGTCTTGAGTCTGTGCTTTTGGGTATCTCTGAACTTCAACCTGTACTGTTCAGTGGTTAGGCCAAACCCATCAATAAGAGCACTCTTCAAGACCTTGTAATTATCAGCATCCTCCTCTCTAACAGTGAGGAGCTTATCTCTACCTTTGTCTGCAAAGGAGAGCCACAAGATTGCTGCCCACTGCTCCTGAGGGACCTTCTGTACTTTACAGGCCCTCTCTAGAGCAGTTATCCACTTGTGGATGTCATCCCCATTCTGATAGGGAGGGACAATCTTGCTCAGGTTCCTATGGTCATAGGACCTTTCCCTATCTCTAGGGACATGGCTGCCACCATGGGACTCTAGTCCCAACTTTCTTTTCTCTCTAAAGAGATCTAGGGACTCCCTGTCTAAGGCTACTTGCTTCCTTCTGAGTTCAAGCTGAGCTTCCTCATATTGAATCAGCCTTGTTCTCCTCTCATGAGAGGATTCCCTCCTATGAGATGAGACAGAGCTCCCTATTGAGGTGCCAGAGTGGTTAGACTCCTGAGAAGGAGATCTAGACTTTCTGGGCACACTCTTAATCCTTCCTGGGGGACAAAGAGGGCATCATCCTGATTATCCTCTTCATCTTCCTCAGGAGGGATTGGGTTATCCAGGTCAGGGTCATTTTCACCCTCCTGGCCAGTTTCAGAGGGGGGCTGGGGGTATTTCTACCCCTGGTCCCATCCTCATCTTCTGCCCCACCCTCAGCTCCTACCCCTTCAGTCCCCAAGGGCTTACTAAGGTCATAAGCCACCAACAACTCCTTAAGGTGTTGGGTGGTGGGACTTTGGCCTGTCCTTATTTTTCTCAAGTTGCATAAAGCTCTCAATTCCAAGAATGGGAGTGTATCATACTTGGAGGGTGGAAGCTCAGTGGCTTCCTGCAAGGATTCTTTAGATCCTACCCTTAAAGACATTACTAGTGTGGTGTGGTGTATGCACTACCTACTCTAGTGTGGCCTACTAAACTCTCTTGAGTTGTAGAAAGGGTGTGCTATCCCTTAACACACAACTCTAAGTTCAGTAGAACTTACTGTATTCTAAGCTTAAATTATATGTACCTTAGGTACCTTTAGTGGTTTTCAGTTGATCAATTCAATTGAGATTATCTGGTAAAACAAAAGCAAGCTGGAATCCCACACGCTGCACACCAATGTGAGAAGTTGGCCTGGTATATTCTGTCCACTAATTATAGTGGGCACCTTGCACCAGTCCAAACAACCCCTTATTGGAGATAGGTTAAAGACAACCTTATTGAAAGCTATCCTAGTGGTAGCTATGGAGAGCAGCCTTCAGGCTAAGTCTTGAAGGAATGTAAAGCAGCTTGTTTTACCAGTCTATAATCTCTTGAGTGATCAAATGAAAGAGCACCACACCAGGTATATATTCAAAATATATGTATTTATTGCTAAACACACCCCTCTAGTCTCTTTATGAGGCTAGAGTTCGAAGTACATAAGTTAGAAGTTATTTAAACACAGTAATAGCACAAATACACGTTTGGGCCCTAGGGGCGTACCAAACCATATACCAATAAAGTGGTATAAGAACCACGACTGAACTAGACACTAGGCCTAGAGCCTCTAGAAGTGCTTGGACCACAAGGAACCACCCAAGGTAGTGACACAGGGGACCCACGGGGGACGCGTGCAGTGTAAATACACAACCGCGATACGCCGTTGACTTCTATGGAGAAAGTCGTGATCGGGAAATTAAAGAAAAGGGACACTTAAAGGAGGACTTGGAGCAAACCCTTTGAGATCTAGTACTTTGAAGAGTCTCTACCCACGGGAGCACCGGAGTACTCGTGTTACCTCACCCAGGGAAGCCGGGTGCATAGGTGCCTTTCGGGGTCGGGTTTCGTCGTCGATTTGAATGGCGATCTGCTGCAAAGTGCTGCTGGCGACCAAGTGGAAAGTGTCCGGGTGGATCCAAGAGTGGATCGGAGATTTGAAGAACCTGAAAGCAGAGGGGACAGAGTCTGGGTCACTAGCCAGTGACCAGGAAGGCGATGGAGAGATGCCCACCGATGTCGAGTGCTTCAGGTGCGTTGACAGTCGTCTTGACTCTTCAGCCAAGAGGTCCAGGAGGCGTTGTCGGCGACCAGGAGCAGTATTCGGGCTGGTACACAATGTCTGTCGAGTGCTGAGGTGTCGGCGACCGGATTGGACCCAACAAGCCTTGGCAACGGCAAGTCTCGATGTAGAGGAAGATCGTCGATGGTGCAGACCAGCGAGGTCTGGGGAACTCACCCAGTGAGGGTAAGTGAGGGCAGGCCTGGAGCAACCAGGATGCCAAGTAAAAAAAGATTGGCCTTTGTTAAGGGCTACTAGCCAACGGGCTAGCGACCGCGAAGGAGCCTCGAGACGTCGCACGTGGATCTGGCTCACAGGACACTCGTGGAGTGGAGGCCAGTGATCTTCGGTGCAGTTGGTGCTGGAGGCTAGGGCTACTCGGAGCCCAAAGCACGACTTCGTGGGAGACCCAGAAGAGGATGCACTTGCAAATGTGCTCGGTGTCCAGGGGTCACGGTCTCAAGTCACCCACGATAGCTACGGGCCTCAGCTTTGCTGGGGACTCAGGGTAGGCTCGGGGAAGTCTGAGAATCCACCTCTGGTGATGCGATGACTTCGGCGTCCGACGGGAGCTTTAGAAATGCGAACCGGACAGATGCTTCTTTGGTGCCTGCCAAGCAGGGGAGTCACTCCTTGACCCCAAGGGAGATTCTTCTGTCCTCTAATCGTGAGTAGAGCATCGAAGGTCCAGGATTCTGTTTCAGGGTTTCGTCCAGGGATAATCTAAAGTCCTAAGGACTGGGTTCCTATACTTATACTAAGTTTAGGGGTTGGACTACTCTGTGGCCCCACTATGGGTGGGTCAGGGCAGAGGGGTGGCTACACCCCTTTCCCTTTGTCCAGTTCGTGCCAAAGCAGGGGCTGCAAGCCCCTGATCCGGTTTGAACTGGGGTATGCACAGGGACACCAAGTGTGCCCCCAGTGCAGGACTTCAAAGCACCCGAAAGTGCTCCCGCCCAGCCCCAATACACATTATCCTGTCTGGGGAGGTGGTCACACCTCCCTGGGACAGGAAACCTATTGTCCAGGCCTCCCCTGCCGGAGTTTCGTCCAGCAGCAGGAGGCCAGACTCGTGTCTGTGGCAGCAGCATCCATTTTGTGATGCCAGGGCTTTGGAAAGAAGTTACCGGGCTAGCCAGAGTTAACATGTCTTTCCCTCTAGAAGGGTGGAATGCTACCCCCTCCGCCAGAATTGGCGGGGGGTAGTATTCCAAGATGTTTGACACCAAACACGACATGTTTAGGTGCAGCCATTCCAAAGTTAGCATTTAACGCGAGGTTATAATGCGCTTAAGAGTATATGGTCAGGCTGCACTACAAACAGCATCAGAGAAGGGTCTCCGAACGCTGCAGAGGGGCCCTGCTCATGCAGGGGCACCAACTCACATAGGAACCATGCACTCTGCCTTCAGGATTGATAAGGCCTGCCTTAGGAGTGACTTATAGGTTTATATGTGTGTATGTATTTAGTGATATAGGTAACCTATATCACAGTAAGGGGTGCATGCACCACCTTACCCAGGCTGCAGTAGCAGACCTGTGGTGTCAGTTTGGATGGCCTTCCAGGGGTGGCATAATACATGCTGCAGCCCCTGGTAGGCCTCTGAGGTACCTATGCCCTTGGTACATAGTATACCATATACTAGGGACTTATAAGGGCACTCCAGATTCCAATCAGTGATGTGCCTAAGGCACATGGAAACCATTTTAGAGAGGAAGCAGCTAGGCTGGGGTTCTGATTAGCAGGGCCCCAGCCAGACTAATGTCGAAAAACAGTGAAGCATCAGCAAAAAGTGGGGGTACCCATGTGAAGCAGATCCTACTCTCCTACACTCTCTTCCCTCTTTCTGCACCTCTCTTGCCTCTTTCTGCACTTCTCTTGCTTCTTTCTGCACTTCTCTTGCCTCTTTCTGCACCCCTCTAGCCTCTTTCTACACCCCTGTTGCTTCTTTCTGCGTTTCTCTTGCTTCTTTCAGTACCTCTCTTGATTCTTTCTGTACCTCTCTTGCCTTTTTCTGCAGTTCTCTTGTCTCTTTCTGCACCTCTTTTGCTTCTTTCTGAACCCCTCTTGCCTCTTTCTGCACCTCTCTTGCTTCTTTCTGCACTTCTCTTGCTTCTTTCTGCACCTCTCTTGCTTCTTTCTGCACCCTTGTTCCTTTTTTCAGCACCTCTCTTGCCTCTTTAAGTACCTCTCTTGCTTCTTTCTGCCCCTCTGGTGATTCTTTCTGTACATCTCTTGCCTCTCTGCACCACTCTTCCCTCTTTCTGCACCTCTCTTGCCTGTTTCTGCACCTCTCTTGCCACTTTTTGCATCTCTGTTGCTTCTATCTGCACTTCTCTTGCCTCTTTCTCCACCCCTCTTACCTCTTTCAGCACCATTGGTTGCTTCTTTTTGCACCTCTCCTGCCTCTTTCTGCACCTCACTTGAAATTTTCTTCAAATTTCTTGCCTCTTTCTGCACATCAATTTCTTCTTTCTGCACTTCTCTTACCTCTTTCTGCACTCCTCTTGCCTCTTTCTGCACCTCTGTTGGTTCTTTCTGCACTGCTCTTGCTTCTTTTTGTGCCTTTCTTGCAAATTTCTGCATCCCTCTTGCGTCTTTCTGCACCACCCTTGCCTCATTCTGCACTTCTCTTGCTTCTTTCTGCACTTCTCTTGCCTCTCTCTGCCCCCTCTAGCCTCTTTCTACATCCCTGTTGCTTCTTTCTGCACCTCTCTTGCCTTTTTAGACAATTCTCTTGCCTCTTTCTGCACCTCTTTTGCTTCTTTCTGCACTTCTCTTTTCTCTTTCTGCACCCCTCTTGCCTCTTTTTGCACCTCTGTTGGTTCTTTCTACACTTCTCTTGCTTGTTTCTGTACCTCTCTTGCCTCTTTCTGCATCCCTCTTGCCTCTTTCTGTACCTCTGTTGATTCTTTCTGCACTGCTCTTGCTTCTTTCTGCGCCTTTCTTGCAAATTTCTGCATCCCTCTTGCAAATTTCTGTACCCCTCTTCCCTACTTCTGCGCCTCTCTTACCTCTGTCTGCACCCCTGTTCCCTCTTTCTGCTCCTCTTATTCCTGTTTCTGCAACTCTCTTGCATCTTTCTGCAGTTCTCTTACCTCCTTCTGCACCTCTATTGCTTCTTTCTACACTTCTCTTGCCTCTTTCTGCACCCCTCTATCCTTTTTCTGCACCCCTGTTGCTTGTTTCTGCACTTCTCTTGCTTCTTTCAGTACCTCTCTTGCTTCTTTCTACACCTCTCTTGTATTTTTCTGCAGTCCTCTTACCTCTTTCGCACCTCTTTTTCTTCTTTCTGCACTTCTCTTTCTTGCTTCTAGCTGTACCCCTCTTGCTTCTTTCTGCACCCATCTTGCCTCTTTCTGCACCTCTCTTGCCTCTTTCTGCACCTCTTTTGCCTCTTTCTGCATCCCTCTAGCCTCTTTCTGCACCTTTTGCTTCTTTCTGCACTTCCCTTGCTTCTTTCTTTACCTCTTTAGGTTCTTTCTGTACGCATCTTGCCTCTTTCTGCACCTCTCTTGCCTCTTTCTATACTTCTGTTGCTTCTTTCTGCACTTCTCTTGCCTCTTTCTGCACCCCTCTAGCCTCTTTCTACATCCCTGTTGCTTCTTTCGGCACTTCTCTTGCTTCTTTCAGTACATCTCTTGCTTCTTTCTGCACCCCTCTTGCCTCTGTCTGCACCCCTCTTGCCTCTTCCTGCACCTCTCCTGCTCTTTCTGCACCTCTCTTGCCTTTTTCTGCAGTTCTCTTCCCTCTTTCTGCACCTCTCTTCCCTCTTTCTGCACCTCTCTTGCCTCTTTCTGCACTTCTCTTGCTTCTTTCTGCACTTCTCTTGCCTCTTTCTGCACCCCTCTAGCCTCTTTCTACACCCCTGTTGCTTCTTTCTGTGTTTCTCTTGCTTCTTTCAGTACCTCTCTTGATTCTTTCTGTACCTCTCTTGCCTTTTTCTGCAGTTCTCTTGTCTCTTTCTGCACCTCTTTTGCTTATTTCTGAACCCCTCTTGCCTCTTTCTGCACCTCTCTTGCTTCTTTCTGCACTTCTCTTGCTTCTTTCTGCACCTCTCTTGCTTCTTTCTGCACCCTTGTTCCTTTTTTCAGCACCTCTCTTGCCTCTTTAAGTACCTCTCTTGCTTCTTTCTGCCCCTCTGGTGATTCTTTCTGTTCATCTCTTGCCTCTCTGCACCACTCTTCCCTCTTTCTACACCTCTCTTGCCTGTTTCTGCACCTCTCTTGCCTCTTTTTGCATCTCTGTTGCTTCTATCTGCACTTCTCTTGCCTCTTTCTCCACCCCTCTTACCTCTTTCAGCACCATTGGTTGCTTCTTTTTGCAATTCTCTTGGTTCTTTCTTCACCTCTCTTTGTGCACCTCTCCTGCCTCTTTCTGCACCTCACTTGACATTTTCTTCAAATTTCTTGCCTCTTTCTGCACATCAATTTCTTCTTTCTGCACTTCTCTTACCTCTTTCTGCACTCCTCTTGCCTCTTTCTGCACCTCTGTTGGTTCTTTCTGCACTGCTCTTGCTTCTTTTTGTGCCTTTCTTGCAAATTTCTGCATCCCACTTGCGTCTTTCTGCACCACCCTTGCCTCATTATGCACTTCTCTTGCTTCTTTCTGCACTTCTCTTGCCTCTCTCTGCCCCCTCTAGCCTCTTTCTACATCCCTGTTGCTTCTTTCTGCACCTCTCTTGCCTTTTTAGACAGTTCTCTTGCCTCTTTCTGCACCTCTTTTGCTTCTTTCTGCACTTCTCTTTTCTCTTTCTGCACCCCTCTTGCCTCTTTTTGCACCTCTGTTGGTTCTTTCTACACTTCTCTTGCTTGTTTCTGTACCTCTCTTGCCTCTTTCTGCATCCCTCTTGCCTCTTTCTGTACCTCTGTTGATTCTTTCTGCACTGCTCTTGCTTCTTTCTGCGCCTTTCTTGCAAATTTCTGCATCCCTCTTGCAAATTTCTGTACCCCTCTTCCCTACTTCTGCGCCTCTCTTACCTCTGTCTGCACCCCTGTTCCCTCTTTCTGCTCCTCTTGTTCCTGTTTCTGCAACTCTCTTGCATCTTTCTGCAGTTCTCTTACCTCCTTCTGCACCTCTGTTGCTTCTTTCTACACTTCTCTTGCCTCTTTCTGCACCCCTCTATCCTTTTTCTGCACCCCTGTTGCTTGTTTCTGCACTTCTCTTGCTTCTTTCAGTACCTCTCTTGCTTCTTTCTACACCTCTCTTGTATTTTTCTGCAGTCCTCTTACCTCTTTCGCACCTCTTTTTCTTCTTTCTGCACTTCTCTTGCTTCTAGCTGTACCCCTCTTGCTTCTTTCTGCACCCATCTTGCCTCTTTCTGCAACTCTCTTCCCTCTTTCTGCACATCTCTTGCCTCTTTCTGCACCTCTCTTGAATCTTTCTGTACCCCTCTAGCCTCTTTCTGAACCCCTGTTGCTTGTTTCGATACTTCTCTTGCTTCTTTCAGTGCCTCTCTTGCTTCTTTCTACACCTCTCAACTTTTTCTGCAGTTCTTTTGCCTCTTTCTGCACCTTCTTTGCTTCTTTCTGCATTTCTCTTGCTTCTTTCAGTACCTCTATTGCTTCATTCTGCACCCTTCTTGACTCTATTTGCACCCCTCTTGCCTCTTTTTACACCTCTCCTGCTCTTTCTGTACCTCTCTTGCTTCTTTCTGCACCTATTCTGCCTCTTTCTGCATCCCTCTTTCTGCACCTCTCCTCCCGCACCTCTCTTGCCTCTTTATGCACTTCTCTTGCTTCTTTCTGCACTTCTCTTGCCTCTTTCTGCACCTTTCTAGCCTCTTACTACACCCCTCTTGCTTCTTTCTGCATTTCTCTTGCTTCTTTCAGTACCTCTCTTGATTCATTCTGCACCTCTCTTGCCTTTTTCTGCAGTTCTCTTGTCTCTTTCTGCACCTCTCTTGCTTCTTTCTGCACTTCTCTTGCTTCTTTCTGCAACTCTCTTGCTTCTTTCTGCACCCTTCTTCCTTTATTCTGCACCTCTCTTGCCTCTTTATGTACCTCTCTTGCTTCTTTCTGCCCCTCTGGTGATTCTTTCTGTACATCTCTTGCCTCTCTGTACCACTCTTCCCTCTTTCTGCACCTCTCTTGCCTGCTTCTGTACCTCTCTTGCCTCTTTTTGCATCTCTGTTGCTTCTTTCTGCACTTCTCTTGCCTCTTTCTCCACCCCTCTTACCTCTTTCAGCACCATTGGTTGCTTCTTTTTGCACTTCTCTTGGTTCTTTCTTCACCCCACTTGCCTCTTTTGTACCTCTCTTGCCTCTTTCTGCACCTCACTTGACTTTTTCTTCAAAATTCTTGCCTCTTTCGGCACATCTTTTGCTTCTTTCTGCACTTCTCTTGCCTCCTTCTGCACTCCTCTTGCCTCTTTCTGCACCTCTTGTGAGAAGTTGGCCTGGCATATGCTGTCCACTAATTATAGTGATACAAAAGGGGATGATGGACGGAACTGGGGTGGTGGAGTGAGCTAAAGAATGATGATGGATTAAACCCAGATCAGTTGACTGGGGGTGAGTGTTTGATTGGCTCAAACGTTCCGTCCATCATCCCCTTTTGTATCGCTTTGGTCGCCCTAAGTTGGCGGGGGTATGCCCAGACGTGGGTCCCTTGCTCACTTTGCCACTGGATTCAAGCAAGCCTGGCTGATGACGGCTGAAATGCCAGAAACCGGTCCTAGGATGCTTGTTTCCGGTCCAGGGAAGACATGGCTTGGCAGTTCGGGCTGGACTGTTCCCATGAGGCACAGGGTCAGACTGATTTGCATATGGCCATGTCTGAACTGGGGTGGTGGAGTGAGCTAAAGAATGATGATGGATTAAACCCAGATCAGTTGACTGGGGGTGAGTGTTTGATTGGCTCAAACGTTCCGTCCATCATCCCCTTTTGTATCGCACTAATTATAGTGGGCACCTTGCACCAGTCCAAACAACCCCTTATTGGAGATAGGTTAAAGACAACCTTATTGAAAGCTATCCTAGTGGTAGCTATGGAGAGCAGCCTTCAGGCTAAGTCTTGAAGGAATGTAAAGCAGCTTGTTTTACCAGTCTATAATCTCTTGAGTGACCAAATGAAAGAGCACCACACCAGGTATATATTCAAAATATATGTATTTATTGCTAAACACACCCCTCTAGTCTCTTTATGAGGCTAGAGTTCGAAGTACATAAGTTAGAAGTTATTAAATCACAGTAATAGCACAAATACACGTTTGGGCCCTAGGGGCGTACCAAACCATATACCAATAAAGTGGTATGCGAACCACGACTGAACTAGACACTAGGCCTAGAGCCTCTAGAAGTGCTTGGACCACAAGGAACCACCCAAGGTGGTGACACAGGGGACCCACGGGAGACGCGTGCAGTGTAAATACACAACCGCGATACGCCGTTGACTTCTATGGAGAAAGTCGGGATCGGGAAATTAGAGAAAAGGGACACTTAAAAGAGGACTAGGACAAAACCCTTTGAGATCTAGGAATTTGAAGAGTCTCTACCCACGGGAGCACCGGAGTACTCGTGTTACCTCACCCAGGGAAGCCGGGTGCATAGGTGCCTTTCGGGGTCGGGTTTCGTCGTCGATTCGAATGGCGATCTGCTGCAAAGTGCTGCTGGCGGCCAAGAGAAAAGTGTCCGGGTGGATCCAAGAGTGGATCGGAGTTCTGAAGAACCTGAAATCAGAGGGGACAGAGTCTGGGTCACTAGCCAGTGACCAGGAAGGCGATGGACAGATGCCCACTGATGTCGAGTGCTTCAGGTGCATTGACGGTCATCTTGACTCTTCGGCCACGAGGTCCAGGAGGCGTTGTTGGCAACCAGGAGCAGGATTCGTGCTGGTACACAATGTTTGTCGAGTGCTGAGGTGTCAGCGACCGGATTGGACTCAACAAGCCTTGGCAACGGTAAGTCTCGGTGAAGATGTAGATCGTCGATGGTGCAGACCAACAAGGACTGTGGAACTCACCCAGCAAGGGTAAGTGAGGGCAGGCCTGGAGCAATCAGGATGCCAAGTTAGAAAAGGATTGGCCTTCATTAAGGGCTACTAGCCAATGGGCTAGCGACCGCGAAGGAGCCTCGTGATGCCACACGTGGATCTGGCTTACAGGACACTCTTGGAGTGGGGGCCAGTGATCTTTGGTGCAGGTCGTGCTGGAGGCTAGGGCTACTGGGAGCCCAAAGCACGACTTCTTGGGATACCCAGAAGAGGATGCACTTGCAAATGAGCTTGGTGTCCAGGGGTCATGGTCTCAAGTCACCCACGATAGCCACGGGCCTCAGCTTTGCTGGAGACTTAGGGTAGCCTCGGGGAAGTCTCAGAATCCACCTCTGGTGATGCGATGACTTCAGCGTCCGACGGGAGCTTCAGAAATGCGAACCGGACAGATGCTTCTTTGGTGCCTGCCAAGCAGGGGAGTCACTCCTTGACCCCAAGGGAGATTCTTCTGTCCTCTAATCATGAGTAGAGCATCGAAGGTCCAGGATTCAGTTACAGAGTTTCGTCCAGGGATAATCTAAAGTCCTAAGGACTGGGTTCCTACCTTTATACCAAAGATAGGGGTTGGACTACTCTGTGGCCCCACCTATGGGTGGGTCAGGGCAGAGGGGTGGCTACACCCTTTCCCTTTGTCCAGTTCACGCCAAAGCAGGGGCTGCAAGCCCCTGATCCGGTTTGAACTGGGGTATGCACAGGGACACCAAATGTGCCCCCAGTGCAGGACTTCAAAGCACCCGAAAGTGCTCCCGCCCTGCCCCAATACACATTATCCTGTCTGGGGAGGTGGTCACACCTCCCTGGGACAGGAAACCTATTGTCCAGGCCTCCCCTGCCGGAGTTTCGTCCAGCAGCAGGAGGCCAGACTCGTGTCTGTGGCAGCAGCATCCATTTTGTGATGCCAGGGCTCTGGAAAGAAGTTACCGGACTAGTCAGAGTTAACATGTCTTTCCCTCTAGAAGGGTGGAATGCTACCCCCGCCACCAGGATTGGCGGGGGGTAGTATTCCAAGATGTTTGACACCAAACACGACATGTTTAGGTGCAGCCATTCCAAAGTTAGCATTTTACCGCGAGGATATAATGCGCTTAAGAGTATATGGTCAGGCTGCACTACAAACAGCATCAGAGATGGTCTCCGAACGCTGCAGAGGGGCCCTGCTCATGCAGGGGCACCCTCTCACATAGGAACCATGCACTCTGCCTTTAGGATTGATAAGGCCTGCCTTAGGAGTGACTTATAGGTTTATATGTGTGTATGCATTTAGTGATATAGGTAACCTATATCACAGTAAGGGGTGCTTGCACCACCTTACCCAGGCTGCAGTAGCAGACCTGTGGTGTCAGTTTGGATGGCCTTCCGGGGGTGGCATAATACATGCTGCAGCCCCTGGCAGGCCTCTGAGGTACCTATGCCCTTGGTACATAGTATACCATATACTAGGGACTTATAAGGGCACTCCAGATCCCAATCAGTGATGTGCCTAAGGCACATGGAAACCATTTTAGAGAGGAAGCAGCTAGGCTGGGGTTCTGATTAGCAGGGCCCCAGCCAGACTAATGTCGAAAAACAGTGAAGCATCAGCAAAAAGTGGGGGTACCCATGTGAAGCAGATCCTACTCTCCTACACCTCTGTTGGTTCTTTCGGCACCGCTCTTGCTTCTTTTTGTGCCTTTCTTGCAAATTTCTGCATCCCTCTTGCCTCTTTCTGCACCACCTTTGCCTCATTCTGCACTTCTCTTGCTTCTTTTTGCACTTTTCTTGCCTCTCCCTGCCCCCTCTAGCCTCTTTCTACATCTCTGTTGCTTCTTTCTGCACCTCTCTTGCTACTTTCTGCACCTCTCTTGCCTTTTTTTGCAGTTCTCTTGCCTCTTTCTGCATCTCTTTTGCTTCTTTCTGCACTTATCTTTTCTCTTTCTGCACCCCTCTTCCCTCTTTCAGCACCTCTGTTGGTTCTTTCTACACTTCTCTTGCTTCTTTCTGTACCTCTCTTGCCTCTTTCTGCAACCCTCTTGCAAATTTCTGCACCTCTGTTGGTTCTGTCTGCACTGCTCTTGCTTCTTTCTGCACCTTTCTTGCAAATTTCTGCATCCCTCTTGCCTCTTTCTGTACCCCTCTTCCCTACTTATGTGCCTCTCTTACCTCTGTCTGCACCCCTGTTCCCTCTTTCTGCTCCTCTTTTTCCTATTTCTGCAACTCTCTTGCCTCTTTCTGCAGTTCTCTTGCCTCCTTCTGCACCTCTGTTGCTTCTTTCTCCACTTCTCTTGCCTTCTGCACCTTTCTTGCAAATTTCTGCACCCCTCTATCCTCTTTCTGTACCCCTGTTGCTTGTTTCTGCACTTCTCATGCTTCTTTAAGTACCTCTCTTGCTTCTTTCTACACCTCACTTGTCTTTTTATGCAGCTCTCTTACCCCTTTCTGCACTTTTTTTGCTTCTTTATGCACTTCTCTTGCTTCTTTCTGTACCCCTCTTGCTTCTTTCTGCACCCATCTTGCCTCGTTCTGCATCCCATTTTCTGCACCTCTCTTCCCTCTTTCTGCACATATCTTGCCTTTTTCCGCAGTTCTATTGCATTTTCATGCACCTCTTTTGCTTCTTTCTGTACCTCTGTTGGTTCTTTATGGACTGCTCTTGCTTCTTTCTGCACCTTTTTTGCAAATTTCTGCATCGTTCTTGCCTCTTTCTGCACCTCTTTTGCCTGTTTCTGCAACTCTCTTGCCACTTTCTGCATCCCTCTAGCCTCTTTCTGCACCCCTGTTGCTTTTTTCTGCACTTCTCTTGCTTCTTTCAGTACCTCTCTTGCTTCTTTCTACACCTCTCTTGTCTTTTCCGGCAGTTCTCCTGCCTCTTTCTGTACCTCTTTTGCTTCTTTCTGCACTTCTCTTGCTTCTTTCTTTACCTCTCTTGCTTCTTTCTGCACCCATCTTGCCTCTTTCTGCACCTCTCTCCCCTCTTGCTGCACCTCTCTTGCCTCTTCCTGCACTTCCCTTGCTTCTTTCTGCGCTTCTCTTGCCTCTTTCTGCACCCCTCTAGCCTCTTTCTACACCCCTGTTGCTTCTTTCTGCATTTCTCTTGCTTCTTTCAGTACCTCTCTTGATTCATTCTGCACCTCTCTTGCCTTTTTCTGCAGTTCTCTTGTCTCTTTCTGCACCTCTTTTGCTTCTTTCTGAACCCCTCTTGCCTCTTTCTGCACCTCTCTTGCTTCTTTCTGCACTTCTCTTGCTTCTTTCTGCACCTCTCTTGCTTCTTTCTGCACCCTTCTTCCTTTTTTCTGCACCTCTCTTGCCTCTTTATGTACATCTTTTGCTTCTTTCTGCCCCTCTGGAGATTCTTTCTGTACATCTCTTGCCTCTCTGCACCACTCTTTCCTCTTTCTGCACCTCTCTTGCCTGTTTCTGCACCTCTCTTGCCTCTTTTTGCATCACTGTTGCTTCTTTCTGCACTTCTCTTGCCTCTTTCTCCACCCCTCTTACCTCTTTCAGCACCATTGGTTGCTTCTTTTTGCACTTCTCTTTATTCTTTCTTCACTCCTCTTGCCTCTTTGTGCACCTCTCCTGCCTCTTTCTGCACCTCACTCGACTTTTTCTTCAAATTTCTTGCCTCTTTCTGCACATCTTTTGCTTCTTTCTGTACTTCTCTTGCATATTTCTCTACCCCTCTTACCTCTTTCAGCACCATTCGTTGCTTCTTTTTGCACTTCTCTCGGTTCTTTCTTCAACCCTCTTGCCTCTTTGTGTACCTCTCTTGCCTCTTTCTGCACCTCACTTGACTTTTTCTTCAAATTTCTTGCCTCTTTCGGCACATCTTTTGCTTCTTTCTGCACTTCTCTTGCCTCCTTCTGCACTCCTCTTGCCTCTTTCTGCACCTCTGTTGGTTCTTTCGGCACTGCTCTTGCTTCTTTTTGTGCCTTTCTTGCAAATTTCTGCATCCCTCTTGCCTCTTTCTGCACCACCCTTGCCTCATTCTGCACTTCTCTTGCTTCTTTCTGCACTTCTCTTGCCTCTCTCTGCCCCCTCTAGCCTTTTTCTACATCCCTTTTGCTTCTTTCTGCACCTCTCTTGCTACTTTCTGCACCTCTCTTGCCTTTTTATGCAATTCTCTTGCCTCTTTCTGTAGGAGAGTAGGATCTGCCTCTTATGGTTACCCCCATTTTTTGCTGGTGTATCACTGTTTTTCGGCTTTAGTCTGGCTGGGGCCCTGCTTTCCAGGACCCCAGCCTAGCTGCTTCCTCTCTAAATTGATTCCCTGTACTTTAGGTACACCACAGATTGGATTCTGGAGTGCCCTTATAAGTCCCTAGTATATGGTATACTATGTACCAAGGGCATAGACACCCCAGAGGCTTACCAGGGGCTGAAGCATGTATTGTGCCACCCCTGGAAGGCCATCCAAAATGACACCACAGGACTGCTACAGCAGCCTGAGTGAGGTGGTGCATGCACCCCTTACAGAGATATAGGTTCACTATATCTCACCTAACACTGCACATAGAAACCTATCAGTCACCCCTATGGCAGGCCTTATCAATCCTGAAGGCAGGGTGCTTGGTTATATGTGAGAGGGTGCCCATACATGAGCAGAGCCCCTCTGCAGCTCTTGGAATCTCCTATCCGGGGTTGTCTGTGGTGCAGCCTGAACATATACTCTTAAGTGCATTATATGTAAACGGTAAATGCTAACTTTGGGATGGCTGCACGGAAACATGTCGTGTTTGGTGTCAAACACCTTGGAATCATACCCCCACACCAGTACCTGGTGTGGGAGTATGATCCCACCCTTCTAGAGGGAGAGACATGACAGCACCGGTATACCCGGTACCAACTAAACAGAGCCTGGCCTCACAAAATGGATGCTGCAGCCACAGACACGAGTCCGGCCTCCTGCTGCTGACCGAAACTCTGGCAGGGGAGGCCTGGACAATAGGTTTCCTGTCTCAGGGAGGTGTTACCACCTCCCAGACAGGCCTTAGTGGATTGGGGCTGGGTGGTGCACTCTCTGAGTGCTTTGAAGTCCTGCACTGGGGGCACATTTGGTGTCCTCGTGCATACCCCAGTTCAAACCGGTTGCAAGGGCTACCAGCCCCTGCTCTGGCATGAAACTGGACAAAGGAAATGGGTGTAGCCACCCCTCTTTCCAAACCCTCCCGTAGGTGGGTCCCCAGAGTTAGTCCAACCCCTTTTCTTAGTATAAGTAAGGGAACCCTGGCAACAGGACTTTAGATATCCTTGGACAAAACTCTGAAGCTGAATCCTGGACCTTCGATGCTCTACATCAAGATTAGAGGACTGAAGAATCTCCCTTGGGGTCAAGGAGTGACTCCCCTGCTTGGCAGGCACCAACAAAGCATCTGTCTGGTCTGCATCACTGAAGCTCCCACCGGATGCCAAAGTCTTTGCATCACCAGAGGTAGATTTCCAGACTTCCCCAAGGCTGCCCTGAGTTCCCAGTGAAGCTGAGGCCCATAGCTATCATGGGTAAAGTGGAACCGTGACCCCTGGACACCAAGCCCATTTGCAAGTGCACCAACTTCCTGACATCTCTTGAAGCAGTGCTTTGGGTTCCAAGTAGCCCTAGCCCAGAGCACTAACTGCAGCAAAGATCACTGGCCTATACTCCACGAGTGTCCCGTGGGCCAGCTCCAAGTGCGACTGCTTGAGGCCCCTTTGCAATCTCTAGTCCATTGGCTAGTGGGTCCCCACGGAAGCAACTCTTCAATTTCTTTGGTTTTCTGGTTGCTCCAGAAGTGCCCTGACTTACCTTCACTGGGTGAGTCCCTCAGACCTTGCTGGTCTGCACTGCAGCCTTTTCTTCATTTCCCTGTGACTTGCCGTTGCCAAGGCTTGTTGGGTCCAATCTAGTCGCCAACACTACAGCACTCAACAAACTTTGTAGGACAGCTCCATTTCAGCTCCTGGTCATCGTCGACGCCTCCTGGACCTCGTGGCTGAAGAGTCAAGGCACCCATCGACTCACCTGAAGCACCCAACATCTGAGGGCATTCGACTAGCGTGCCCCTGGTCACTGGCTAGTGACCCAGACTCTGTCCCCTCTGCTTTCAGGTCTTCCTCTTCCTCAATCCAGGCTTGGATCGCACCGGACACTCTTCCACTTCACGGCAGCAGCACTTTCCAAGAGGTCGCCATTGAAAACGACGACGATTCCTGACACCTTTTAACACGTATGCACCCAGCTTCCCTGGGTGAGGTAACTCGAGTATTTTGGTACTCACGTGGGTGTGGGCCCTAGAAACTCTTAAGTTTAAAGGGGTTAACTGGAAGTCCTCTCCGAAGTGTCGTTTTTCTTTAAAACTCCAATCGTGACTTTCCCCATAGAAGTCAACGGCGATTCGCGGCTGTGTTCTCACACTGCACGCGTCCCCGTGGGTCCCCTGTGTCACTACCTTGGGTGGTTCCTTGGGGTCCAAGCACTTCTACAGGCTCTAGGCCTTGTGTCTAGCTCAGTCGTGGTTCTTGTACCACTATTTTAGTATATGGTTTGGTATGCTCCTAGGGCTCAAACGTGTATTGTGCTAATAACTGCTGATATTCGCCTTGTAACCTATGTACTTCGAACTCTAGCCTCATAAAGAGACTAGAGGGGTGTGTTTAAGACTAAATACATATATTTTATATATATACCTGGTGTGGTCCTCTTTCATTTGGTCACTCAAGAGATTATAGACTGGTAAAACAAGCTGCTTTACATTCCTCCAAGACTTAGCCTGAAGGCTGCTCTCCATAGCTACCACTAGGATAGCTTTCAATAAAGGTTGTCTTTAACCTATCATCCATAAGGGGTTGTTTGGACTGGTGCAAAGTGCCCACTATAACTAGTGGACAGCATATGCCAGGCCAACTTCTCACATTTGTGTGCAGCGTGTGGGATTCCAGCTTGCTATTGTTTTACCAGATAATCTCAAGTGACTAACTGAAAACCACTAAAGGTACCTAAGGTACATATAAATTCAAGCTTAGAAATACAGTAAGTTCTACTGAACTTAGAGTTGTGTGTCAAGGGCTTAGCACACCCTTTCTACAACTCAAGAGAATTTAGTAGGCCACACTAGAGTAGGTAGTGCATACACCACACCTCACTAGTAATGTCTTCAGGGCCAGGAACCAGTAAGTCCCTGCCAGGAACCAGTGGGCTCCTACCCTCCAAATATGACAACCTCCCATTCTTGGAATTGAGAGAGTTGTGCAAGATTAGGAAGCTGAAGACAGGCAAAAGTGCCAACACCCAACGTCTCATGTAGATGCTTCTGCTGGATGATCTCAGAAGACCCCTAGGGTCTGCAGGGGTAGGCAGAGAGGGTGGGGCAGAAGATGAGGAAGGGAACAGGGGTGAAAATACCCAGGACCTGCCCTCTGAAACTGGCCAGGAAGATGAAAATGATCTTGCCCTGGACAATCCAGCTCCTCCTGCAGATGAGGAGGAGGATCAGAATGACCTCCCCTTTGTCCCACCAGGAAGAGTTGTGAGTGTGCCTAGAAGGTCCAGATCTCCTTCTCAGGAGTCTAACCATTCTGACACCTCAGTAGGGACCTCTGTTTCTTCTCATAGGAGGGAGACCTCTAATGAAAGGAAAAAGAGACTGCTCCAGTATGAAGAAGCTCAGCTTAGGATCAGAAGAGAGCAGCTGGCTATAGACAGGGAGTCCCTAGAGCTTCATAGACAAAGAAGAAAGTTGGGACTAGAGTCCCATGGTGGCAGCAACTTCCCTAGTGGTAGGGAAAGGTCTTATGACCATAGAAACCTGAGTAAGATTGTCCCTCCCTACCAGAGTGGGGATGACATCCACAAATGGATAACTGCACTGGAAAAGGCCTGTAAAGTTCAGAGGGTCCCCCAGGAGCAGTGGGCAGCAATCTTGTGGCTCTCCTTTGCAGACAAAGGTAGAGACACTTCTCTTGCCTCTTTCTGGATTTCTGTTGCTTCCTTCTGCACCCCTCTTGCCTGTTTCTGCACCTCTCTTGCCTCTTTCTGTATTTCTCTTGCCTGTTTCTGCACCTCACTTGCCTCTTTCTGCACTTTTCATGCTTTTTTCTGCACCTCCCTTGTTTCTTTCTGCAACTCTTTTGCCTCTTTCATCACTTCTCTTGCTTCATTCTACACCTCTGTTGCTTCTTTCTGCACCCCTCTTGCCTGTTTCTATACTTCTCTTGCCTCCTTCTGTACTTCTCTTGCCTGTTTCTGCACCTCTCTTGCCTGTTTCTACACCTTTGTGACCTCTTTCTGCACCTCACTTGATTCTTTCTGCACCCCTCCTGCCTCTTTCTGCACCCTTCTTCCCTCTTTCTGCACCTCTCTTGCCTCTTTCTGCACTTCTCTTGCCTCTTTCAGTACCACTATTGCTTATTTCTGCACCCCTCTTGCCTCTTTCTGCACATCTGTTGGCTCTTTCTGCACCTCACTTGCTACTTTCAGCACCCCTCTTGCTTCTTACTGCACCCCACTTCCCTCTTTATGTACTTCTCGTGCCTCTGTCTCCACCCCTGTTCCCTCTTTCTGCACCTCTTTTGCCTGTTTCTGCAACTCTGCTGCCTCTTTCTGCAGCTCTCTTGCCTCCTTCTGCACCTCTGTTGCTTCTTCCTGTACTTCTCTTTTCTCTTTCTGCACCCTCTAGCCTCTTTCTGCACCCCTGTTGATTCTTTCTGCACTTCTCTTGCTTCTTTCCGTACCTCTCTAGCCTCTTTCTGCACCTCTGTTGCTTCTTTCTGTACATCTCTTGCTACTTTGTGCACCCCTCTTGCCTGTTTCTGCACCCATCTTCCCTCTTTCTGCACTTCTCTTGCTTCTTTCTGCACTTCACTTGCCTCTTTCTGCACCCCTCTAGCCTCTTTCTATACCCCTGTTGCTTCTTTCTACACTTCTCTTGCTTCTTTCAGTACCTCTCTTGCTTCTTTCTGCACCTCTGCTGCTTCTTTCTGCACTTCTCTTGCCTCTTTCTGCACCTCTGTTGCCTCTTTCTGCACCTCACTTGCTTCTTTCAGCACCCCTCTTGCCTCTTTATGCATCCCTCTTCCCTCTTTATGTACCTCTCTTGCCTCTGTCTGCACTCCTCTTCCCACCCCTGTTGATTATTTCTGCACTTCTCTTGCTTCTTTCTGTATATCTCTTGCTACTTTGTGCACCCCTCTTGCCTCTTTCTGCAACAATCTTCCCTCTTTCTGCACATCTCTTGCCTTTTTCTGCACCTCTCTTGCCTCTTTCTGCAGTTCTCTTTCCTCTTTCTGCACCTCTCTTGCCTCTTTCTGCACCCTGTTACCTCTTTCTACACCTCTCCTGCCTGTTTCTGTACCTCTCTTGCCTCTTTCTGCATCTCTGTTGCTTCGTTCTGCACTTCTCTTGCCTCTTTCTGTACCCCTCTGCCCTCTTTGTGCACTTCTCCTGCCTCTTGCTGCAGCTCATTTGACATTTTCTGCAGTTCTCGTGCCTCTTTCTGCACATCTTTTGCTTCTTTCTGTACTTCTCTTGCCTTTTTCTGCACCCCTCTTGCCTCTTTCTGCACCTCTGTTGGTTCTTTCTGCACTGCTCTTGCTACTTTCTGCGCCTTTATTGCAAATTTCTGCATCCCTCTTGCCTCTTTCTGCACGCCACTTCCCTCTTTATGCACCTCTTTATGCACCTCTCTTGCCTTTTTCTGCAGTTCTCTTGCTTCTTTCTGCACCTCTCTTCCCTCTTTCTGCACCTCTCTTGCCTCTTTCTGCACTTCTCTTGCTTCTTTCTGCACCCCGCTTGCCTCTTTCTGCACCTCTGTTGGTTCTTTCTGCACTTCTCTTGCTACTTTCTGCGCCTTTATTGCAAATTTCTGCATCCCTCTTGCCTTTTTCTGCACCCCTCTTCCCTACTTCTGCGCCTCTCTTACCTCTGTCTGCACCCCTGTTCCCTCTTTCTGCTCCTCTTGTTCCTGTTTCTGCAACTCTCTTGCATCTTTCTGCAGTTCTCTTACCTCCTTCTGCACCTCTGTTGCTTGTTTCTGCACTTCTCTTGCTTCTTTCAGTACCTCTCTTGCTTCTTTCTACACCTCTCTTGTATTTTTCTGCAGTCCTCTTACCTCTTTCGCACCTCTTTTTCTTCTTTCTGCACTTCTCTTGCTTCTAGCTGTACCACTCTTGCTTCTTTCTGCATCCATCTTGCCTCTTTCTGCACCTCTCTTCCCTCTTTCTGCACATCTCTTGCCTCTTTCTGCACTTCTCTTGCTTCTTTCTGCACCTCTCTTGAATCTTTCTGTACCCCTCTAGCCTCTTTCTGAACCCCTGTTGCTTGTTTCGATACTTCTCTTGCTTCTTTCAGTGCCTCTCTTGCTTCTTTCTACACCTCTCAACTTTTTCTGCAGTTCTTTTGCCTCTTACTGCACCTTCTTTGCTTCTTTCTGCATTTCTCTTGCTTCTTTCAGTACCTCTATTGCTTCATTCTGCACCCTTCTTGACTCTATTTGCACCCCTCTTGCCTCTTTTTACACCTCTCCTGCTCTTTCTGTACCTCTCTTGCTTCTTTCTGCACCTATTCTGCCTCTTTCTGCATCCCTCTTTCTGCACCTCTCCTCCCGCACCTCTCTTGCCTCTTTATGCACTTCTCTTGCTTCTTTCTGCACTTCTCTTGCCTCTTTCTGCACCTTTCTAGCCTCTTACTATACCCCTCTTGCTTCTTTCTGCATTTCTCTTGCTTCTTTCAGTACCTCTCTTGATTCATTCTGCACCTCTCTTGCCTTTTTCTGCAGTTCTCTTGTCTCTTTCTGCACCTCTCTTGCTTCTTTCTGCACTTCTCTTGCTTCTTTCTGCAACTCTCTTGCTTCTTTCTGCACCCTTCTTCCTTTATTCTGCAGCTCTCTTGCCTCTTTATGTACCTCTCTTGCTTCTTTCTGCCCCTCTGGTGATTCTTTCTGTACATCTCTTGCCTCTCTGTACCACTCATCCCTCTTTCTGCACCTCTCTTGCCTGCTTCTGTACCTCTCTTGCCTCTTTTTGCATCTCTGTTGCTTCTTTCTGCACTTCTCTTGCCTCTTTCTCCACCCCTCTTACCTCTTTCAGCACCATTGGTTGCTTCTTTTTGCACTTCTCTTGGTTCTTTCTTCAGCCCACTTGCCTCTTTGTGTACCTCTCTTGCCTCTTTCTGCACCTCACTTGACTTTTTCTTCAAAATTCTTGCCTCTTTCGGCACATCTTTTGCTTCTTTCTGCACTTCTCTTGCCTCTTTCTGCACTCCTCTTGCCTCTTTCTGCACCTCTTGTGAGAAGTTGGCCTGGCATATGCGGTCCACTAATTATAGTGGGCACCTTGCACCAGTCCAAACAACCCCTTATTGGAGATAGGTTAAAGACAACCTTATTGAAAGCTATCCTAGTGGTAGCTATGGAGAGCAGCCTTCAGGCTAAGTCTTGAAGGAATGTAAAGCAGCTTGTTTTACCAGTCTATAATCTCTTGAGTGACCAAATGAAAGAGCACCACACCAGGTATATATTCAAAATATATGTATTTATTGCTAAACACACCCCTCTAGTCTCTTTATGAGGCTAGAGTTCGAAATACATAAGTTAGAAGTTATTAAATCACAGTAATAGCACAAATACACGTTTGGGCCCTAGGGGCGTACCAAACCATATACCAATAAAGTGGTATGCGAACCACGACTGAACTAGACACTAGGCCTAGAGCCTCTAGAAGTGCTTGGACCACAAGGAACCACCCAAGGTGGTGACACAGGGGACCCACGGGAGACGCGTGCAGTGTAAATACACAACCGCGATACGCCGTTGACTTCTATGGAGAAAGTCGGGATCGGGAAATTAGAGAAAAGGGACACTTAAAGAGGACTAGGACAAAACCCTTTGAGATCTAGGAATTTGAAGAGTCTCTACCCACGGGAGCACCGGAGTACTCGTGTTACCTCACCCAGGGAAGCCGGGTGCATAGGTGCCTTTCGGGGTCGGGTTTCGTCGTCGATTCGAATGGCGATCTGCTGCAAAGTGCTGCTGGCGGCCAAGAGAAAAGTGTCCGGGTGGATCCAAGAGTGGATCGGAGTTCTGAAGAACCTGAAAGCAGAGGGGACAGAGTCTGGGTCACTAGCCAGTGACCAGGAAGGCGATGGACAGATGCCCACCGATGTCGAGTGCTTCAGGTGCGTTGACGGTCATCTTGACTCTTCGGCCACGAGGTCCAGGAGGCATTGTTGGCGACCAGGAGCAGGATTCGGGCTGGTACACGATATCTGTCGAGTGCTGACATGTCAACGACCGGATTAGACCCAACAAGCCTTGGCAACGGCAAGTCTCAGTGAAGATGTAGATCGTCGATGGTGCAGACCAGCAAGGTCTGTGGAACTCACCCAGTGAAGGTAGGTGAGGGCAGGCCTGGAGCAACCAGGATGCCAAGATAGAAAAGGATTGGCTTTTGTTAACGGCTACTAGCCAACGGGCTAGCGACTGCGAAGGAGCCTCATGACGCCGCACGTGGATCTGGCTTACAGGACACTCGTGGAGTGGGGGCCAGTGATCTTCGGTGCAGGTGGTGCTGGAGGCTAGGGCTACTCGGAGCCCAAAGCACGACTTCTTGGGAGACTCAGAAGAGGATGCACTTGCAAATGTGCTCGCTGTCCAGGGCTCACGGTCTCAAGTCACCCACGATTTCCACAGGCCTCTGCTTTGCTGGGGACTCAGGGTAGCCTCGGGGAAGTCTGAGAATCCACCTCTGGTGATGCTATGACTTCGGCGTCCGACGGGAGCTTCAGAAATGCGAACTGGACAGATGCTTCTTTGGTGCCTGCCAAGCAGGGGAGTCACTCCTTGACCCCAAGGGAGATCTTCTGTCCTCTAATCGTGAGTAGAGCGTCGAAGGTCCAGGATTCAGTTACAGAGTTTCGTCCAGGGATAATCTAAAGTCCTAAGGACTGGGTTCCTACCTTTATACCAAAGATAGGGGTTGGACTACTCTGTGGCCCCACCTATGGGTGGGTCAGGGCAGAGGGGTGGCTACACCCCTTTCCCTTTGTCCAGTTCGCACCAAAGCAGGGGCTGCAAGCCCCTGATCCGGTTTGAACTGGGGTATGCACTAGGGACACCAAATGTGCCCCCAGTGCAGGACTTCAAAGCACCCGAAAGTGCTCCCGCCCAGCCCCAATACACATTATCCTGTCTGGGGAGGTGGTCACACCTCCCTGGGACAGGAAACCTATTGTCCAGGCCTCCCCTGCTGGAGTTTCGTCCAGCAGCAGGAGGCCAGACTCGTGTCTGTGGCAGCAGCATCCATTTTGTGATGCCAGGACTCTGGAAAGAAGTTACCGGACTAGTCAGAGTTAACATGTCTTTCCCTCTAGAAGGGTGGAATGCTACCCCCGCCGCCAGGATTGGCGGGGGGGTAGTATTCCAAGATGTTTGACACCAAACACGACATGTTTAGGTGCAGCCATTCCAAAGTTAGCATTTTACTGCGAGGATATAATGCGCTTAAGAGCATATGGTCAGGCTGCACTACAAACAGCATCAGAGATGGTCTCCGAACGCTGCAGAGGGGCCCTGCTCATGCAGGGGCACCCTCTCACATAGGAACCATGCACTCTGCCTTTAGGATTGATAAGGCCTGCCTTAGGAGTGACTTATAGGTTTATATGTGTGTATGCATTTAGTGATATAGGTAACCTATATCACAGTAAGGAGTGCTTGCACCACCTTACCCAGGCTGCAGTAGAAGACCTGTGGTGTCAGTTTGGATGGCCTTCCAGGGGTGGCATAATACATGCTGCAGCCCCTGGCAGGCCTCTGAGGTACCTATGCCCTTGGTACATAGTATACCATATACTAGGGACTTATAAGGGCACTCCAGATCCCAATCAGTGATGTGCCTAAGGCACATGGAAACCATTTTAGAGAGGAAGCAGCTAGGCTGGGGTTCTGATTAGAAGGGCCCCAGCCAGACTAATGTCGAAAAACAGTGAAGCATCAGCAAAAAGTGGGGGTACCCATGTGAAGCAGATCCTACTCTCCTACACAACCCCCAAACGTAGGGACATTAAACTAACCTTTCCCAGTTAAGTCTTCATGTTCTAAGTGGAAATACCTAGAGAGTCCATCTGCATTCGCATGGTTACTCCCAGGCCTATGTTCCACTGTAAAGTCCATCCCCTGTAGGGAAATGGACCACCTAAGCAGTTTGGGATTTTCACCCTTCATTTGTTTTAGCCATAGGAGGGGCTTATGGTCTGTCTGAACCAGGAAGTGTGTACCAAACAAGTATGGCCTCAACTTCTTCAGAGCCCAGACCACAGCAAAGGCCTCCCTCTCTATGGCTGACCAACGTTTCTCTCTAGGGGTCAGCCTTCTGCTAATGAAAGCTACTGGCTGATCCTGACCTTCTTCATTCAATTGTGACAGTACAGCCCCTACCCCCAATTCAGATGCATCAGTTTGAACAATGAACTTCTTGGAGTAATCCGGACTCTGCAGAATTGGAGCAGTGCACATGGCCTGCTTGAGGTCATCAAATGCCTTTTGACAGCTAACTGTCCACTGAACCTTTTGGGCATTTTCTTAGAAGTTAAGTCATTCAGGGGTGTCACTATTGAGCCATACCCCTTGACAAATCTCCTATAGTACCCAGTCAGGCCTAAGAAGGCTCTCACCTGAGTCTGGGTAGTGGGAGCAGTCCAGTCCATGATGGTCTGGATCTTGCTCTGCAAAGGTTGAACCTGGCCTCCACCCACAAGGTGGCCCAGGTACACAACCTGACTCTGCCCTATCTGGCACTTAGTGGCCTTGATAGTCAGGCCTGCCTTTTGCAGGGCCTGTAAAACATTCCTGAGGTGGACCAGGTGATCCTCCCAGGTGGAGCTAAAGACAGCAATATCATCTAGATATTGGCACTATAGGCTTCCAGTCCTGTGAGAACTGTATTCACCAACCTCTGGAAAGTGGCAGGTGCATTCTTCAGACCAAAGGGCATCACCACAAATTGATAATGTCCACTAGGGGTTGAGAATGCTGGTTTGGGCTTTGCAGTATCAGCTAGTCTGATCTGCCAGTAGCCAGCTGTCAAGTCAAATGTGCTGAGATATTTGGCTGAGGCAAAGTATCTATGAGCTCATCTGCCCTTGGTATTGGATGGGCATCAGTCCTAGTGACTGCATTGAGACCCCTGTAGTCCACACAAAACCTCATCTCTCTTTTTCCACCACTGGTGTGAGGTTTTGGTACAAGGACCACTGGACTAGCCCAAGGGCTATCTGAGGGTTCAATAACTCCCAACTCCAACATTTTCTGGACTTCAGTCCTGATACAGTCCCTGACATGGTCAGGTTGCCTATAAATCTTATTTTTAATAGGCAGACTGTCCCCAGTGTCCACTTCATGAGTGCACCAGGTGGTCTGACTGGGTGTCAGTGAAAACATATGTCTAAACTGATTGAGAACTTGCCTACAGTCAGTTTGTTGCTGGGTAGTGAGGCTGCCTGCCAAGGCTACACCATCAACTGACCCATCGTCAGGGTTCTGTGAGAGCAGGTCAGGGAGTGGGTCACTCTCTTCCTCCTGCCCTTCATCAGTAGCCATGAGCAAGCCCATGTCTGCCCTGTCCACATATGGTTTTAACCTGTTGACATGGAGAACCCTATGGGGACTCCTGGGTGTTCCTAGGTCTACTAAATAAGTGACCTCACCCTTCTGCTCAACAATAGTGTGGGGTCCACTCCATTTATCTTGGAGAGCTGCTGGGGCCACTGGCTCCAACACCCACACCTTCTGTCCTGGCTGGTAAACAGTCAGAACAGCCTTTGGTCATGCCAGGCCTTTATAAGTTCCTGGCTAGCCTCAAGGTTTTTGGTTGCCTTTTTCATGTACTCAGCCATCCTGGAGCGGAGACCAAGTACATAGTCCACTATATCTTGCTTTGGGGGCTTGAGAGGTAACTCCCATCCTTCCTTCACCAAGCACAGTGGACCCCTCACAGGGTGGCCAAACAGAAGTTCAAAAGGGCTGTAACCAACCCCCTTCTGAGGCACCTCCCTATATGCGAATAAAAGGCAGGGCAAGAGTATGTCCCATCTACGCCTAAGCTTTTCTGGGAGCCCTTTAATCATGCCCTTCAAGGTTTTGTTGAATCTCTCAACTAAACCATTGCATTGTGGGTGATAGGGTGTGGTGAACTTATAAGTCACTCCACACTCCTTCCACATTGCTTTTAAGTACCCAGACATGAAGTTAGCACCCCTGTCTGAGACTACCTCCTTAGGAAAGCCCACTCTTGAGAAAATTCCCAGGAGGGCCCTTGCCACCACAGGTGCTGTAGTGGTCCTGAGGGGAATAGCTTCTGGGTACCTGGTGGCATGATCCACTACCACCAGGATAAACCTGTGCCCAGAGGCTGTTTGGGGATCCATGGGACCAACAATGTCAATCCCTACCCTTTCAAAGGGCACCCCCACCACAGGTAGTGGTATCAGGGGGCCTTTGTAGTGCCACCTGCTTTGCCACTGGCTTGGCAGGTTACACAGGAGCGACAAAACTCCTTACTGTCTTCAGACATGTGGGGCCAGTGAAAGTGAGGGACAATTCTGTCCCAAGTCTTGTTCTGGCCCAGGTGACCTGCTAAGGGAATATCATGGGCTAGGGTCAATAGGAAGCCCCTGAACTTCAGAGGTATGACCAACCTCCTGGTAGCACCAGGCTTGGGGTCTCTACTCTCTGAGTACAGGAGTCCATCATCCCAATACACTGTATGGGGACCACTAGCTTTCCCAGCAGCCTCAGCAGCAGCTTGCTGTCTGAGGGGTTCAAGGGAGGGGCAGCTCTGCTGCTCCTGGCTCAGATCTGCCCTAGAAGGTCCCCCTGTCCCCAAGAACTCAACCTGGTCAGGTTCAAGCTCCTCTGGGACAGTTCCTTCTTCAGGGACTTCTTCATCATCCCCCTCAAGGGACTGATCTTCCTCCTGAGCCAAGGGGGAAGGCACTGCCTTAACCCTACTACTCCTCCTCTTGGAAGGCACTTGGTCCATTCTCCCAGAATCCAAGGCCTGTTCAGTGCTAGACATTTTGGCTTGTGACCTGGTCACAGCAAACACATCTGCAGGGATCCCCAGCATTTCTGCATGGGTCCTGAGCTCCACTTCTGCCCAAGCAGAAGTCTCTAAGTCATTGCCAAGCAAGCATTCGACTGGTAGGTTTGCACTTACCACAACCTTCTTAAGGCCAGTTACCCCTCCCCAGGAGAAGTTAACAACTGCCAGAGTATGGTCTGTTCTGACATTGCTAGCATTGGTCACTTGGTACATCTCACCAAGTATAACTTGCCCAGGATTCACAAGGTCTTGTGTCACCATTGTGACACTTGCCCCTGTGTCCCTAAATGCCAAAGCCTCACGTCCATTGATTAAAGTCTGTTGTCTGTACTTGCCCAGATTACTGGGACTCACAGTGGAGGTCACATCCATGCCTCCATCACAGACTAACACAGCCTGAGTCAGTTCTCTGACTAGGTCAGAGCCCAACTCAGTTCCCAGGGTGAACCCTACTAAACCCTTGGCTGGAGCACTCCCACCAACTGTACTAGGGGGAACAGGTGCCTTAGGGGCATTGGTGGGTGCTGGACTGGAGTCTTTGGACTTGGTGCAATCACTGGTCCAGTGGGTCTTTTGCTTACAGACCTTGCACCATGGTTTTCTTTGGCCTTTCCCTTTGGTAGACTGTGAATCCCCACCAGAAGAAGATTTTTGGGGACCTGATGAAGACTTTTGATCTTTACCCTTCTCCCCACCCTTGTCAGAGTTCTTAGCATCTTGCTTCTTGGTTTCCCCACCTTGGTTCTGTACCTTCTGCTTCACCCTGGTTCTGACCCATTTGTCTGCCTTCTTTCCCAATTCTTGGGGAGAGGTCAGATCAGAGTCTACCAGGTATTGATGCAACAGCTGATTTTGACAGTTATTAAGAATCTGCTCCCTCATTATCAGATTGTACAATCCTGAGAAGTCACACACCTTACTGCCCATCAACCAGCCTTCCAGAGCCTTGGCAGAACAATCCACATAGTCTACCCAGTCTTGAGTCTGCGCTTTTGGGTGTCTCTGAACTTCAACCTGTACTGTTCAGTGGTTAGGCCAAACCCATCAATAAGAGCACTCTTCAAGACCTTGTAATTATCAGCATCCTCCTCTCTAACAGTGAGGAGCTTATCTCTACCTTTGTCAGCAAGGAGAGCCACAAGATTGCTGCCCACTGCTCCTGAGGGACCTTCTGTACCTTACAGGCCCTCTCTAACGCAGTTATCCATTTGTGGATGTCATCCCCACTCTGGTAGGGAGGGACAATCTTGCTCAGGTTCCTATGGTCATAGGACCTTTCCCTGTCTCTAGGGACATGGCTGCCACCATGGGACTCTAGTCCCAACTTTCTTCTCTCTCTAAGGAGATCTAGGGATTCCCTATCTAAAGCCAATTGCTTTTTTCTGATTTCCAGCTGAGTTTCCTCATACTGGACCAGTCTGTCTCTTCTCTCATGAGAGGATTCCCTCCTGTGAGAGGAGATAGAGCTCCCTATGGAGGTGCCAGAGTGGTTAGACTCCTGAGAAGGAGATCTAGACTTTCTGGGCACACTCTTAATCCTTCCTGGGGGACAAAGTGGGGATCATTCTGATCATCCTCATCATCTTCCACAGGAGGGATTGGGTTATCCAGGTCAGGGTCATTGTCACCCTCCTGGCCAGTCTCAGAGGGGGCTGGGGGTATTGGTACCCCTGGCCTCCTCCTCTTCCTCTGCCCCACCCTCAGCTCCTACCCCTTCAGTCCCCAAGGGCTTACGAAGGTCATAAGCCACCAACAACTCCTTGAGGTGTTGGGTGGTGGGGCTTTGGCCTGTCTTTAGTTTTCTCAAGTTACATAAAGCTCTCAATTCCAAGAATGGGAGTGTATCATACTTGGAGGGTGGAAGCTCAATGGCTTCCTGCAAGGATTCTTTAGATCCTACCCTTAAAGACATTACTAGTGTGGTGTGGTGTATGCACTACCTACTCTAGTGTGGCCTACTAAACTCTCTTGAGTTGTAGAAAGGGTTGTGCTATCCCTTAACACACAACTCTAAGTTTAGTAGAACTTACTGTATTCTAAGCTTAAATTATATGTACCTTAGGTACCTTTAGTGGTTTTCAGTTGATCAATTCAATTGAGATTATCTGGTAAAACAATAGCAAGCTGGAATCCCACACGCTGCACACCAATGTGAGAAGTTGGCCTGGCATATGCTGTCCACTAATTATAGTGGGCACCTTGCACCAGTCCAAACAACCCCTTATTGGAGATAGGTTAAAGACAACCTTATTGAAAACTATCCTAGTGGTAGCTATGGAGAGCAGCCTTCAGGCTAAGTCTTGAAGGAATGTAAAGCAGCTTGTTTTACCAGTCTATAATCTCTTGAGTGACCAAATGAAAGAGCACCACACCAGGTATATATTCAAAATATATGTATTTATTGCTAAACACACCCCTCTAGTCTCTTTATGAGGCTAGAGTTCGAAGTACATAAGTTAGAAGTTATTAAATCACAGTAATAGCACAAATACACGTTTGGGCCCTAGGGGCGTACCAAACCATATACCAATAAAGTGGTATGCGAACCACGACTGAACTAGACACTAGGCCTAGAGCCTCTAGAAGTGCTTGGACCACAAGGAACCACCCAAGGTAGTGACACAGGGGACCCACGGGAGACGCGTGCAGTGTAAATACACAACCGCGATACGCCGTTGACTTCTAAGGAGAAAGTCGGGATCGGGAAATTAGAGAAAAGGGACACTTAAAAGAGGACTAGGACAAAACCCTTTGAGATCTAGGAATTTGAAGAGTCTCTACCCACGGGAGCACCGGAGTACTCGTGTTACCTCACCCAGGGAAGCCGGGTGCATAGGTGCCTTTCGGGGTCGGGTTTCGTCGTCGATTCGAATGGCGATCTGCTGCAAAGTGCTGCTGGCGGCCAAGAGAAAAGTGTCCGGGTGGATCCAAGAGTGGATCGGAGTTCTGAAGAACCTGAAAGCAGAGGGGACAGAGTCTGGGTCACTAGCCAGTGACCAGGAAGGCGATGGACAGATGCCCACCGATGTTGAGTGCTTCAGGTGCATTGATGGTCATCTTGACTCTTCGGCCACGAGGTCCAGGAGGCGTTGTTGGTGACCAGAAGCAGGATTCGGGCTGGTAAACGATGTTTGTCGAGTGCTGAGGTGTTGACGACCGGATTGGACTCAACAAGCCTTGGCAACGGCAAGTCTCAGTGAAGATGTAGATCGTCGATGGTGCAGACCAGCAAGGACTGTGGAACTCACCCAGCAAGGGTAAGTGAGGGCAGGCCTGGAGCAACCAGGATGCCAAGTTAGAAAAGGATTGGCCTTCGTTAAGGGCTACTAGCCAACGGGCTAGCGACCGCGAAGGAGCCTCATGACGCCGCACGTGGATGTGGCTTACAGGACACTCGTGGAGTGGAGGCCAGTGATCTTTGGTGCAGGTGGTGCTGGAGGCTAGGGCTACTAGGAGCCCAAAGCACGACTTCTTGGGAGACCCAGAAGAGGATGCACTTGCAAATGTGCTCGGTGTCCAGGGGTCATGGTCTCAAGTCACCCACGATAGCCACGGGCCTCAGCTTTGCTGGGGACTCAGGGTAGCCTCGGGGAAGTCTGAGAATCCACGTCTGGTGATGCGATGACTTCGGCGTTCGACGGGAGCTTCAGAAATGCGAACCGGACAGATGCTTCTTTGGTGCCTGCCAAGCAGGGGAGTCACTCCTTGACCCCAAGGGAGATTCTTCTGTCCTCTAATCATGAGTAGAGCGTCGAAGGTCCAGGATTCAGTTACAGAGTTTCGTCCAGGGATAATCTAAAGTCCTAAGGACTGGGTTCCTACCTTTATACCAAAGATAGGGGTTGGACTACTCTGTGGCCCCACCTATGGGTGGGTCAGGGCAGAGGGGTGGCTACACCCCTTTCCCTTTGTCCAGTTCGCACCAAAGCAGGGGCTGCAAGCCCCTGATCCGGTTTGAACTGGGGTATGCCTAGGGACACCAAATGTGCCCCCAGTGCAGGACTTCAAAGCACCCGAAAGTGCTCCCGCCCAGCCCCAATACACATTATCCTGTCTGGGGAGGTGGTCACACCTCCCTGGGACAGGAAACCTATTGTCCAGGCCTCCCCTGCTGGAGTTTCGTCCAGCAGCAGGAGGCCAGACTCGTGTCTGTGGCAGCAGCATCCATTTTGTGATGCCAGGACTCTGGAAAGAAGTTACCGGACTAGTCAGAGTTAACATGTCTTTCCCTCTAGAAGGGTGGAATGCTACCCCCGCCGCCAGGATTGGCGGGGGGTAGTATTCCAAGATGTTTGACACCAAACACGACATGTTTAGGTGCAGCCATTCCAAAGTTAGCATTTTACCGCGAGGATATAATGCGCTTAAGAGTATATGGTCAGGCTGCACTACAAACAGCATCAGAGATGGTCTCCGAACGCTGCAGAGGGGCCCTGCTCATGCAGGGGCACCCTCTCACATAGGAACCATGCACTCTGCCTTTAGGATTGATAAGGCCTGCCTTAGGAGTGACTTATAGGTTTATATGTGTGTATGCATTTAGTGATATAGGTAACCTATATCACAGTAAGGAGTGCTTGCACCACCTTACCCAGGCTGCAGTAGCAGACCTGTGGTGTCAGTTTGGATGGCCTTCCGGGGTGGCATAATACATGCTGCAGCCCCTGGCAGGCCTCTGAGGTACCTATGCCCTTGGTACATAGTATACCATATACTAGGGACTTATAAGGGCACTCCAGATCCCAATCAGTGATGTGCCTAAGGCACATGGAAACCATTTTAGAGAGGAAGCAGCTAGGCTGGGGTTCTGATTAGCAGGGCCCCAGCCAGACTAATGTCGAAAAACAGTGAAGCATCAGCAAAAAGTGGGAGTACCCATGTGAAGCAGATCCTACTCTCCTACACCTCTGTTGGTTCTTTCGGCACCGCTCTTGCTTCTTTTGTGCCTTTCTTGCAAATTTCTGCATCCCTCTTGCCTCTTTCTGCACCACCTTTGCCTCATTCTGCACTTCTCTTGCTTCTTTTGCACTTTTCTTGCCTCTCCCTGCCCCCTCTAGCCTCTTTCTACATCTCTGTTGCTTCTTTCTGCACCTCTCTTGCTACTTTCTGCACCTCTCTTGCCTTTTTATGCAGTTCTCTTGCCTCTTTCTGCAGCTCTTTTGCTTCTTTCTGCACTTATCTTTTCTCTTTCTGCACCCCTCTTCCTCTTTCAGCACCTCTGTTGGTTCTTTCTACACTTCTCTTGCTTCTTTCTGTACCTCTCTTGCCTCTTTCTGCAACCCTCTTGCAAATTTCTGCACCTCTGTTGGTTCTGTCTGCACTGCTCTTGCTTCTTTCTGCACCTTTCTTGCAAATTTCTGCATCCCTCTTGCCTCTTTCTGTACCCCTCTTCCCTACTTATGTGCCTCTCTTACCTCTGTCTGCACCCCTGTTCCCTCTTTCTGCTCCTCTTTTTCCTATTTCTGCAACTCTCTTGCCTCTTTCTGCAGTTCTCTTTCCTCCTTCTGCACCTCTGTTGCTTCTTTCTCCACTTCTCTTGCCTCTTTCTGCACCCCTCTATCCTCTTTCTGTACCCCTGTTGCTTGTTTCTGCACTTCTCATGCTTCTTTAAGTACCTCTCTTGCTTCTTTCTACACCTCACTTGTCTTTTTATGCAGCTCTCTTACCTCTTTCTGCACTTTTTTGCTTCTTTATGCACTTCTCTTGCTTCTTTCTGTACCCCTCTTGCTTCTTTCTGCACCCATCTTGCCTCATTCTGCATCCCATTTTCTGCACCTCTCTTCCCTCTTTCTGCACATATCTTGCCTTTTTCCGCAGTTCTATTGCATTTTCATGCACCTCTTTTGCTTCTTTCTGTACCTCTGTTGGTTCTTTATGGACTGCTCTTGCTTCTTTCTGCACCTTTTTTTGTAAATTTCTGCATCCTTCTTGCCTCTTTCTGCACCTCTTTTGCCTGTTTCTGCAACTCTCTTGCCACTTTCTGCATCCCTCTAGCCTCTTTCTGCACCCCTGTTGCTTTTTTCTGCACTTCTCTTGCTTCTTTCAGTACCTCTCTTGCTTCTTTCTACACCTCTCTTGTCTTTTCCGGCAGTTCTCCTGCCTCTTTCTGTACCTCTTTTGCTTCTTTCTGCACTTCTCTTGCTTCTTTCTTTACCTCTATTGCTTCTTTCTGCACCCATCTTGCCTCTTTCTGCACCTCTCTCCCCTCTTGCTGCACTTCTCTTGCTTCTTTCTGCACTTCTCTTGCCTCTTTCTGCACCCCTCTAGCCTCTTTCTACACCCCTGTTGCTTCTTTCTGCATTTCTCTTGCTTCTTTCAGTACCTCTCTTGATTCATTCTGCACCTCTCTTGCCTTTTTCTGCAGTTCTCTTGTCTCTTTCTGCACCTCTTTTGCTTCTTTCTGAACCCCTCTTGCCTCTTTCTGCACCTCTCTTGCTTCTTTCTGCACTTCTCTTGCTTCTTTCTGCACCTCTCTTGCTTCTTTCTGCACCCTTCTTCCTTTTTTTCTGTACCTCTCTTGCCTCTTTATGTACATCTTTTGCTTCTTTCTGCCCCTCTGGAGATTCTTTCTGTACATCTCTTGCCTCTCTGCACCACTCTTTCCTCTTTCTGCACCTCTCTTGCCTGTTTCTGCACCTCTCTTGCCTCTTTTTGCATCACTGTTGCTTCTTTCTGCACTTCTCTTGCCTCTTTCTCCACCCCTCTTACCTCTTTCAGCACCATTGGTTGCTTCTTTTGCACTTCTCTTTATTCTTTCTTCACTCCTCTTGCCTCTTTGTGCACCTCTCCTGCCTCTTTCTGCACCTCACTCGACTTTTTCTTCAAATTTCTTGCCTCTTTCTGCACATCTTTTGCTTCTTTCTGTACTTCTCTTGCATATTTCTCTACCCCTCTTACCTCTTTCAGCACCATTGGTTGCTTCTTTTTGCACTTCTCTCGGTTCTTTCTTCAACCCTCTTGCCTCTTTGTGTACCTCTCTTGCCTCTTTCTGCACCTCACTTGACTTTTTCTTCAAATTTCTTGCCTCTTTCGGCACATATTTTGCTTCTTTCTGCACTTCTCTTGCCTCCTTCTGCACTCCTCTTGCCTCTTTCTGCACCTCTGTTGGTTTTTTCGGCACTGCTCTTGCTTCTTTTTGTGCCTTTCTTGCAAATTTCTGCATCCCTCTTGCCTCTTTCTGCACCACCCTTGCCTCATTCTGCACTTCTCTTGCTTCTTTCTGCACTTCTCTTGCCTCTCTCTGCCCCCTCTAGCCTTTTTCTACATCCCTTTTGCTTCTTTCTGCACCTCTCTTGCTACTTTCTGCACCTCTCTTGCCTTTTTATGCAATTCTCTTGCCTCTTTCTGTAGGAGAGTAGGATCTGCCTCTTATGGTTACCCCCATTTTTTGCTGGTGTATCACTGTTTTTCGGCTTTAGTCTGGCTGGGGCCCTGCTATCCAGGACCCCAGCCTAGCTGCTTCCTCTCTAAATTGATTCCCTGTACTTTAGGTACACCACAGATTAGATTCTGGAGTGCCCTTATAAGTCCCTAGTATATGGTATACTATGTACCAAGGGCATAGACACCCCAGAGGCTTACCAGGGGCTGAAGCATGTATTGTGCCACCCCTGGAAGGCCATCCAAAATGACACCACAGGACTGCTACAGCAGCCTGAGTGAGGTGGTGCATGCACCCCTTACAGAGATATAGGTTCACTATATCTCACCTAACACTGCACATAGAAACCTATCAGTCACCCCTATGGCAGGCCTTATCAATCCTGAAGGCAGGGTGCTTGGTTATATGTGAGAAGGTGCCCATACATGAGCAGAGCCCCTCTGCAGCTCTCGGAATCTCCTATCCGGGGTTGTCTGTGGTGCAGCCTGAACATATACTCTTAAGTGCATTATATGTAAACGGTAAATGCTAACTTTGGGATGGCTGCACGGAAACATGTCGTGTTTGGTGTCAAACACCTTGGAATCATACCCCCACACCAGTACCTGGTGTGGGAGTATGATCCCACCCTTCTAGAGGGAGAGACATGACAGAACCGGTATACCCGGTACCAACTAAACAGAGCCTGGCCTCACAAAATGGATGCTGCAGCCACAGACACGAGTCCGGCCTCCTGCTGCTGACCGAAACTCTGGCAGGGGAGGCCTGGACAATAGGTTTCCTGTCTCAGGGAGGTGTTACCACCTCCCAGACAGGCCTTAGTGGATTGGGGCTGGGTGGTGCACTCTCTGAGTGCTTTGAAGTCCTGCACTGGGGGCACATTTGGTGTCCTCGTGCATACCCCAGTTCAAACCGGTTGCAAGGGCTACCAGCCCCTGCTCTGGCACAAAACTGGACAAAGGAAATGGGTGTAGCCACCCCTCTTTCCAAACCCTCCCGTAGGTGGGTCCCCAGAGTTAGTCCAACCCCTTTTCTTAGTATAAGTAAGGGAACCCTGGCAACAGGACTTTAGATATCCTTGGACAAAACTCTGAAGCTGAATCCTGGACCTTCGATGCTCTACATCAAGATTAGAGGACTGAAGAATCTCCCTTGGGGTCAAGGAGTGACTCCCCTGCTTGGCAGGCACCAACAAAGCATCTGTCTGGTCTGCATCACTGAAGCTCCCACCGGATGCCAAAGTCTTTGCATCACCAGAGGTAGATTTTCAGACTTCCCCATGGCTGCCCTGAGTTCCCAGTGAAGCTGAGGCCCATAGCTATCATGGGTAAAGTGGAACCGTGACCCCTGGACACCAAGCCCATTTGCAAGTGCACCAACTTCCTGACATCTCTTGAAGCAGTGCTTTGGTTTCCAAGTAGCCCTAGCCCAGAGCACTAACTGCAGCAAAGATCACTGGCCTACACTCCACAAGTGTTCCGTGGGCCAGCTTCAAGTGCGACTGCTTGAGGCCCCTTTGCAATCTCTAGTCCATTGGCTAGTGGGTCCCCACGAAGGCAACTCTTCAATTGCTTTGGTTTTCTGGTTGCTCCAGAAGTGCCCTGACTTACCTTCACTGGGTGAGTCCCTCAGACCTTGCTGGTCTGCACTGCATCCTTTTCTTCATTTCCCTGTGACTTGCCGTTGCCAAGGCTTGTTGGGTCCAATCTTGTCGCCAACACTACAGCACTCGACAAACTTTGTAGGACAGCTAGATTCCGGCTCCTGGTCATCGTCGACGCCTCCTGGACCTCGTGGCTGAAGAGTCAAGGCACCCATCAACTCACCTGAAGCACCCAACATCTGAGGGCATTCGACTAGCGTGCCCCTGGTCACTGGCTAGTGACCCAGACTCTGTCCCCTCTGCTTTCAGGTCTTCCTCTTCCTCAATCCAGGCTTGGATCGCACCAGACACTCTTCCACTTCACGGCAGCAGCACTTTCCAAGAGGTCGCCATTGAAAACGACGACGATTCCTGACACCTTTTAACACGTATGCACCCAGCTTCCCTGGTTGAGGTAACTCGAGTATTTCGGTACTCACGTGGGTGTGGGCCCTAGAAACTCTTAAGTTTAAAGGGGTTAACTGGAAGTCCTCTCCGAAGTGTCGTTTTTCTTTAAAACTCCAACCGTGACTTTCCCCATAGAAGTCAACGGCGATTCGCGGCTGTGTTCTCACACTGCACGCGTCCCCGTGGGTCCCCTGTGTCACTACCTTGGGTGGTTCCTTGGGGTCCAAGCACTTCTACAGGCTCTAGGCCTTGTGTCTAGCTCAGTCGTGGTTCTTGTACCACTATTTTAGTATATGGTTTGGTATGCTCCTAGGGCTCAAACATGTATTGTGCTAATAACTGCTGATATTCGCCTTGTAACCTATGTACTTCGAACTCTAGCCTCATAAAGAGACTAGAGGGGTGTGTTTAAGACTAAATACATATATTTTATATATATACCTGGTGTGGTCCTCTTTCATTTGGTCACTCAAGAGATTATAGACTGGTAAAACAAGCTGCTTTACATTCCTCCAAGACTTAGCCTGAAGGCTGCTCTCCATAGCTACCACTAGGATAGCTTTCAATAAAGGTTGTCTTTAACCTATCATCCATAAGGGTTGTTTGGACTGGTGCAAAGTGCCCACTATAACTAGTGGACAGCATATGCCAGGCCAACTTCTCACATTTGTGTGCAGCGTGTGGGATTCCAGCTTGCTATTGTTTTACCAGATAATCTCAAGTGACTAACTGAAAACCACTAAAGGTACCTAAGGTACATATAAATTCAAGCTTAGAAATACAGTAAGTTCTACTGAACTTAGAGTTGTGTGTCAAGGGCTTAGCACACCCTTTCTACAACTCAAGAGAATTTAGTAGGCCACACTAGAGTAGGTAGTGCATACACCACACCTCACTAGTAATGTCTTCAGGGCCAGGAACCAGTAAGTCCCTGCCAGGAACCAGTGGGCTCCTACCCTCCAAATATGACAACCTCCCATTCTTGGAATTGAGAGAGTTGTGCAAGATTAGGAAGCTGAAGACAGGCAAAAGTGCCAACACCCAACGTCTCATGGAGATGCTTCTGCTGGATGATCTCAGAAGACCCCTAGGGTCTGCAGGGGTAGGCAGAGAGGGTGGGGCAGAAGATGAGGAAGGGAACAGGGGTGAAAATACCCAGGACCTGCCCTCTGAAACTGGCCAGGAAGATGAAAATGATCTTGCCCTGGACAATCCAGCTCCTCCTGCAGATGAGGAGGAGGATCAGAATGACCTCCCCTTTGTCCCACCAGGAAGAGTTGTGAGTGTGCCTAGAAGGTCCAGATCTCCTTCTCAGGAGTCTAACCATTCTGACACCTCAGTAGGGACCTCTGTTTCTTCTCATAGGAGGGAGACCTCTAATGAAAGGAAAAAGAGACTGCTCCAGTATGAAGAAGCTCAGCTTAGGATCAGAAGAGAGCAGCTGGCTATAGACAGGGAGTCCCTAGAGCTTCATAGACAAAGAAGAAAGTTGGGACTGGAGTCCCATGGTGGCAGCAACTTCCCTAGTGGTAGGGAAAGGTCTTATGACCATAGAAACCTGAGTAAGATTGTCCCTCCCTACCAGAGTGGGGATGACATCCACAAATGGATAACTGCACTGGAAAAGGCCTGTAAAGTTCAGAGGGTCCCCCAGGAGCAGTGGGCAGCAATCTTGTGGCTCTCCTTTGCAGACAAAGGTAGAGACACTTCTCTTGCCTCTTTCTGGATTTCTGTTGCTTCCTTCTGCACGCCTCTTGCATGTTTCTGCACCTCTCTTGCCTCTTTCTGTATTTCTCTTGCCTGTTTCTGCACCTCACTTGCCTCTTTCTGCACTTTTCATGCTTTTTTCTGCACCTCCCTTGTTTCTTTCTGCAACTCTTTTGCCTCTTTCATCACTTCTCTTGCTTCATTCTACACCTCTGTTGCTTCTTTCTGCACCCTCTTGCCTGTTTCCATACTTCTCTTGCCTCCTTCTGTACTTCTCTTGCCTGTTTCTGCACCTCTCTTGCCTGTTTCTGCACCTTTGTGACCTCTTGCTGCACCTCACTTGATTCTTTCTGCACCCCTCCTGCCTCTTTCTGCACCCTTCTTCCCTCTTTCTGCACCTCTCTTGCCTCTTTCTGCACTTCTCTTGCCTCTTTCAGTACCACTATTGCTTATTTCTGCACCCCTCTTGCCTCTTTCTGCACATCTGTTGCCTCTTTCTGCACCTCACTTGCTACTTTCAGCACCCCTCTTGCTTCTTACTGCACCCCACTTCCCTCTTTATGTACTTCTCGTGCCTCTATCTGCACCCCTGTTCCCTCTTTCTGCACCTCTTTTGCCTGTTTCTGCAACTCTGCTGCCTCTTTCTGCAGCTCTCTTGCCTCCTTCTGCACCTCTGTTGCTTCTTCCTGTACTTCTCTTTTCTCTTTCTGCACCCTCTAGCCTCTTTCTGCACCCCTGTTGATTCTTTCTGCACTTCTCTTGCTTCTTTCCGTACCTCTCTAGCCTCTTTCTGCACCTCTGTTGCTTCTTTCTGTATATCTCTTGCTACTTTGTGCATCCCTCTTGCCTGTTTCTGCACCCATCTTCCCTCTTTCTGCACTTCTCTTGCTTCTTTCTGCACTTCACTTGCCTCTTTCTGCACCCCTCTAGCCTCTTTCTATACCCCTGTTGCTTCTTTCTACACTTCTCTTGCTTCTTTCAGTACCTCTCTTGCTTCTTTCTGCACCTCTGCTGCTTCTTTCTGCACTTCTCTTGCCTCTTTCTGCACCTCTGTTGCCTCTTTCTGCACCTCACTTGCTTCTTTCAGCACCCCTCTTGCCTCTTTCTGCATCCCTCTTCCCTCTTTATGTACCTCTCTTGCCTCTGTCTGCACTCCTCTTCCCACCCCTGTTGATTATTTCTGCACTTCTCTTGCTTCTTTCTGTATATCTCTTGCTACTTTGTGCACCCCTCTTGCCTCTTTCTGCAACAATCTTCCCTCTTTCTGCACATCTCTTGCCTTTTTCTGCACCTCTCTTGCCTCTTTCTGCAGTTCTCTTTCCTCTTTCTGCACCTCTCTTGCCTCTTTCTGCACCCTGTTACCTCTTTCTACACCTCTCCTGCCTGTTTATGTACCTCTCTTGCCTCTTTCTGCATCTCTGTTGCTTCGTTCTGCACTTCTCTTGCCTCTTTCTGTACCCCTCTGCCCTCTTTGTGCACTTCTCCTGCCTCTTGCTGCAGCTCATTTGACATTTTCTGCAGTTCTCGTGCCTCTTTCTGCACATCTTTTGCTTCTTTCTGTACTTCTCTTGCCTTTTTCTGCACCCCTCTTGCCTCTTTCTGCACCTCTGTTGGTTCTTTCTGCACTGCTCTTGCTACTTTCTGCGCCTTTTTTGCAAATTTCTGCATCCCTCTTGCCTCTTTCTGCACGCCACTTCCCTCTTTATGCACCTCTTTATGCACCTCTCTTGCCTTTTTCTGCAGTTCTCTTGCTTCTTTCTGCACCTCTCTTCCCTCTTTCTGCACCTCTCTTGCCTCTTTCTGCACTTCTCTTGCTTCTTTCTGCACCCCGCGTGCCTCTTTCTGCACCTCTGTTGGTTCTTTCTGCACTTCTCTTGCTACTTTCTGCGCCTTTATTGCAAATTTCTGCATCCCTCTTGCCTTTTTCTGCACCCCACTTCCCTCTTTCTGCACCTCTCTTGCCTCTGTCTGCACCCCTGTTCCCTCTTTCTGCACCTCTTTTGCCTCTTTCTGCAACTCTCTTGCCTGTTTCTGCAGTTCCCTTGCCTCTGTCGCTTATTTCTACACTTCGCTTGCCTCTTTCTGCATCCCTCTAGCCTCTTTCTGCACCTTTTGCTTCTTTCTGCACTTCCCTTGCTTCTTTCTTTACCTCTTTAGGTTCTTTCTGTACCCATCTTGCCTCTTTCTGCACCTCTCTTGTCTCTTTCTATACTTCTGTTGCTTCTTTCTGCACTTCTCTTGCCTCTTTCTGCACCCCTCTAGCCTCATTCTATATCCCTGTTGCTTCTTTCGACACTTCTCTTGCTTCTTTCAGTACCTCTCTTGCTTATTTCTGCACCCCTCTTGCCTCTTTCTGCACCGCTCTTGCCTCTCTTTGCACCTCTCCTACTCTTTCTGCACCTCTCTTGCCTTTTTCTACAGTTCTCTTCCCTCTTTCTGCACCTCTCTCCCCTCTTTCTGCACCACTCTTGCCTCTTTCTGCACTTCTCTTGCTTCTTTCTGCACTTCTCTTGCCTCTTTCTGCACCCCTCTAGCCTCTTTCTACACCCCTGTTGCTTCTTTCTGCATTTCTCTTGCTTCTTTCAGTACCTCTCTTGATTCTTTCTGCACCTCTCGTGCCTTTTTCTGCAGTTCTCTTGTCTCTTTCTGCACCTCTTTTGCTTCTTTCTGAACCCCTCTTGCCTCTTTCTGCACCTCTCTTGCTTCTTTCTGCACTTCTCTTGCTTCTTTCTGCACCTCTCTTGCTTCTTTCTGCACCCTTATTCCTTTTTTCTGCACCTCTCTTGCCTCTTTATGTACCTCTCTTGCTTCTTTCTGCCCCTCTGGTGATTCTTTCTGTACATCTCTTGCCTCTCTGCACCACTCTTCCCTCTTTCTGCACCTCTCTTGCCTGTTTCTGCACCTCTCTTGCCTCTTTTTGCATCTCTGTTGCTTCTATCTGCACTTCTCTTGCCTCTTTCTCCACCCCTCTTACCTCTTTCAGCACCATTGGTTGCTTCTTTTTGCACTTCTCTTGGTTCTTTCTTCACCTCTCTTTGTGCACCTCTCCTGCCTCTTTCTGCATCTCACTTGACATTTTCTTCAAATTTCTTGCCTCTTTCTGCACATCTTTTGCTTCTTTCTGCACCTCTCTTGCCTCTTTGTGCACATTTCTTGCCTCTTTCTGCACTTCTCTTGCTTCTTTCTACACTTCTCGTGCCTCATTCTGCACCCCTCTATCCTTTTTCTGCACCCCTGTTGCTTGTTTCTGCACTTCTCTTGCTTCTTTCAGTACCTCTCTTGCTTCTTTCTACACCTCTCTTGTATTTTTCTGCAGTCCTCTTACCTCTTTCGCACCTCTTTTGCTTCTTTCTGCACTTCTCTTGCTTCTTTCTGTACCCCTCTTGCCTCTTTCTGCACCTCTCTTCCCTCTTTCTGCACATCTCTTGCCTCTTTCTGCACTTCTCTTGCTTCTTTCTGCACTTCTCTTGAATCTTTCTGTACCCCTCTAGCCTCTTTCTGCACCCCTGTTTCTTGTTTCGATACTTCTCTTGCTTCTTTCAGTGTCTCTCTTGCTTCTTTCTACACCTCTGAACTTTTTCTGCAGTTCTTTTGCCTCTTTCTGCACCTTCTTTGCTTCTTTCTGCATTTCTCTTGCTTCTTTCAGTACCTCTATTGCTTCATTCTGCACCCTTCTTGACTCTATTTGCACCCCTCTTGCCTCTTTTTGCACCTCTCCTGCTCTTTCTGTACCTCTCTTGCTTCTTTCTGCACCTATTCTGCCTCTTTCTGCATCCCTCTTTCTGCACCTCTCCTCCCGCACCTCTCTTGCCTCTTTATGCACTTCTCTTGCTTCTTTCTGCACTTCTCTTGCCTCTTTCTGCATCCCTCTAGCCTCTTACTACACCCCTCTTGCTTCTTTCTGCATTTCTCTTGCTTCTTTCAGTACCTCTCTTGATTCATTCTGCACCTCTCTTGCCTTTTTCTGCAGTACTCTTGTCTCTTTCTGCACCTCTTTTGCTTCTTTCTGAATCCCTCTTGCCTCTTTCTGCACCTCTCTTGCTTCTTTCTGCACTTCTCTTGCTTCTTTCTGCAACTCTCTTGCTTCTTTCTGCACCCTTCTTCCTTTATTCTGTACCTCTCTTGCCTCTTTATGTACCTCTCTTGCTTCTTTCTGCCCCTCTGGTGATTCTTTCTGTACATCTCTTGCCTCTCTGTACCACTCTTCCCTCTTTCTGCACCTCTCTTGCCTGTTTCTGTACCTCTCTTGCCTGTTTTTGCATCTCTGTTGCTTCTTTCTGCACTTCTCTTGCCTCTTTCTCCACCCCTCTTACCTCTTTCAGCACCATTGGTTGCTTCTTTTTGCACTTCTCTTGGTTCTTTCTTCACCCCACTTGCCTCTTTGTGTACCTCTCTTGCCTCTTTCTGCACCTCACTTGACTTTTTCTTCAAAATTCTTGCCTCTTTTGGCACATCTTTTGCTTCTTTCTGCACTTCTCTTGCCTCCTTCTGCACTCCTCTTGCCTCTTTCTGCACCTCTGTTGGTTCTTTCGGCACCGCTCTTGCTTCTTTTTGTGCCTTTCTTGCAAATTTCTGCATCCCTCTTGCCTCTTTCTGCACCACCCTTGCCTCATTCTGCACTTCTCTTGCTTCTTTTTGCACTTTTCTTGCCTCTCCCTGCCCCCTCTAGCCTCTTTCTACAGCCCCCTTGCTTCTTTCTGCACCTCTCTTGCTACTTTCTGCACCTCTCTTGCCTTTTTATGCAGTTCTCTTGCCTCTTTCTGCATCTCTTTTGCTTCTTTCTGCACTTATCTTTTCTCTTTCTGCACCCCTCTTCCCTCTTTCAGCACCTCTGTTGGTTCTTTCTACACTTCTCTTGCTTCTTTCTGTACATCTCTTGCCTCTTTCTGCAACCCTCTTGCAAAGTTCTGCATCTCTGTTGGTTCTGTATGTGAGAAGCTGGCCTGGCATATGCTGTCCACTAATTATAGTGGGCACCTTGCACCAGTCCACACAACTCCTTATTGGAGATAGGTTAAAGACAACCTTTATTGAAAGCTATCCTAGTGGTAGCTATGGAGAGCAGCCTTCAGGCTAAATCTTGAAGGAATGTAAAGCAGCTTGTTTTACCAGTCTATAATCTCTTGAGTGACCAAATGAAAGAGGACCACACCAGGTATATATTCAAAATATATGTATTTATTACTAAACACTCTTTATGAGGCTAGAGTTCGAAGTACATATGTTACGAGTTAGTTATCTACAGTAATAGCACAAATACACGTTTGAGCCCCATATAAAAATAAAGTGGTATAAGAACCACGACTGAGCTAGACACAAGGCCTAGAGCCTGTAGAAGTGCTTGGACCACAAGGAACCACCCAAGGCAGTGACACAGGGGACCCACGGGGGACGCGTGCAGTGTGAACACAACCGCGAACCACCGTTAACTTCTATGGGGAAAGTCGCGATTAGAATTTAAAAGAAAAGGGACACTTAGAGGAGGACTTGGAGCAAACCCTTTGAGAACTAGGCTGTTCTAGTGTCAATACCCACGGGAGCACC
Source organism: Calotriton arnoldi (assembly GCA_963921515.1). Classification (NCBI taxonomy): domain Eukaryota; kingdom Metazoa; phylum Chordata; class Amphibia; order Caudata; family Salamandridae; genus Calotriton; species Calotriton arnoldi. The sequence continues at coordinate 2,750,429 of CAWUFW010000645.1, read as the reverse complement.
GGAGTACTCGAGTTACCTCACCCAGGGAAGCCAGGTGCATTGGTGTCTTTTTGGGTCGGGTTTCGTCGTCGCTTTCAATGGCGATCTGCTGCAAAGTGCTGCTGGCGGCCAAGTCGAAAGTGTTCGGGTGGATCCAAAGGTGGATCGAGGATATGAAGAACCTGAAAGCAGAGGGGACAGAGTCTGGGTCACTAGCCAGTGACCAGGAAGGCTATGAGCAGATGCCCACCGATGTCGAGTGCTTCAGGTAGGTTGACGGTCATCTTGACTCTTCAGCCACGAGGTCCAGGAGGCGTCGACGACAACCAGGAGCTGGATTCGAGCTGTCCCACAATGTCTGTCGATTGCAGGGGTGTCGGCGACCGGATTGGACCCAACAAGCCTTAGCAACGGCAAGTCTTGTGGAAATAGAAGAACGACGATGTTGCAGACCAGCAAGGTCTGGGGGACTCACCCAGCAAGGATAAGTCAGGGCACAGCTAGAGCAACCAGGGAGCCCAAGCAGAAAAAGATTGGCCTTTGTGAGGGCCTACTAGCCAACGGACTAGCGACCGCAAAGGAGCCTCGAGATGGTGCACGTGGAGCTGGCTCACAAGACACTCGTGGAGTGGAGGCCAGTGATCTTCGGAGCAGGTGGTGCTGGAGGCTGGGGCTACTAGGAGCCCTTAGCACAACTTCATGGGAGACCCAGAAGAGGATGCACTTGCAAATGCGTTCGGTGTCCAGGGTCACGGTTCCACATTACCCACGATAGCTACAGGCCTCAGCTTTGCTGGGGACTCAGGGCAGCCTCGGGGAAGTCTGGAAATCCACCTCTGGTGATGCAAAGACTTCGGCGTCCGACGGGAGCTTCAGCGATGAAGACCGGACAATTGCTTCTTTGGTGCCTGCCAAGCAGTGGAGTCACTCCTTGACCCCAAGGGAGATTCTTCAGTCCTCTAATCTTAAAGTAGAGCGTCGAAGGTCCAGGATTCTGTGTCAGAGTTTCGTCCAGGTAAATCTAAAGTCCTAAGGCCTGGGTTCCCCTACTTATACTAAGGTAGGAGGTTGGACATACTCTGTGGCCCCACCTATGGGAGGGCCAGGGCAGAGGGGTGGTTACCCCCCTTTCCCTTTGTCCAGTTTCGTGCCAGAGCAGGGGCTGGAAGCCCCTGAGCCGGTTTGAACTGGGGTATGCAAAGGGACACCAAATGTGCCCCCAGTGCAGGACTTCAAAGCACCAGAGAGTGCTCCCGCCCAGCCCCAATACACACTATCCTGTCTGGGGAGGTGGTCACACCTCCCTGGGACAGGAAACCTATTGTCCAGGCCTCCCCTGCCGGAGTTTCGGTCAGCAGCAGGAGGCCAGACTCGTGTCTGTGGCAGCGGCATCCATTTTGTGATGCCAGGGCTCTGGAAAGTCAGTACCGGGCATACCGGTGTGTACATGTCTTTCCCTCTAGAAGGGTGGAATGCTACCCCCGCCGCCAGAACTGGCGGGGGGTAGTATTCCAAGATGTTTGACACCAAACACGACATGTTTCCGTGCAGCCATCCCAAAGTTAGCATTTAACGCGAGGTTATAATGCGCTTAAGAGTATATGGTCAGGCTGCACTACAAACAGCATCAGAGAAGGGTCTCCGAACGCTGCAGAGGGGCCCTGCTCATGCAGGGGCACCCTCTCACATAGGAACCACGCACTCTGCCTTCAGGATTGATAAGGCCTGCCATAGGAGTGACTTATAGGTTTATATGTGTGTATGTATATAGTGATATAGGTAGCCTATATCACAGTAAGGGGTGCATGCACCACCTTACCCAGGCTGCAGTAGCAGACCTGTGGTGTCAGTTTGGATGGCCTTCCAGGGGTGGCACAATACATGCTGCAGCCCCTGGTAGGCCTCTGAGGTACCTATGCCCTGGGTACATAGTATACCATATACTAGGGACTTATAAGGGCACTCCATATTCCAATCAGAGATGTGCCTAAGGCACATGGAAACCATTTTAGAGAGGAAGCAGCTAGGCTGGGGTTCTGATTAGCAGGGCCCCAGCCAGACTAAGGTCGAAAAACAGTGAAGCATCAGCAAAAAGTGGGGGTACCCATGTGAAGCAGATCCTACTCTCCTACACAACCCCCCAAAACGTAGGGACATGAAACTAACCTTGCCCAGTTAAGTCTTCATGTTCTAAGTGGAAGTACCTAGAGAGTCCATCTGCATTGGCATGGTTACTCCCAGGTCTATGTTCCACTGTGAAGTCCATCCCCTGTAGGGAAATGGACCACCTAAGCAGTTTGGGGTTTTCACCCTTCATTTGTTTTAGCCATAAGAGGGGCTTATGGTCTGTTTGAACAAGGAAGTGAGTACCAAACAAGTATGGCCTCAACTTCTTCAGAGCCCAGACCACAGCAAAGGCCTCCCTCTCAATGGCTGACCAACGTTTCTCTCTAGGGGTCAGCCTTCTGCTAATGAAAGCTACTGGCTGATCCTGACCTTCATCATTCAATTGTGACAGTACAGCCCCTACCCCCAATTCAGATGCATCAGTTTGAACAATGAACTTCTTGGAGTAATCAGGACTCTGTAGAATGGGAGCAGTGCACATGGCCTGCTTCAGGTCATCAAATGCCTTTTGACAGCTAACTGTCCACTGAACCTTTTTGGGCATTTTCTTGGAAGTTAAGTCATTCAGGGGTGTCACTATTGATCCATACCCCTTGACAAATCTCCTATAGTACCCAGTCAGGCCTAAGAAGGCTCTCACTTGACTCTGGGTAGTTGGAGCAGTCCAGTCCATGATGGTCTGGATCTTGCTCTGCAGTGGTTGAACCTGGCTTCCACCCACAAGGTTGCCCAGGTACACAACCTGACTATGCCCTATCTTACACTTGGTGGCCTTGATAGTCAGGCCTGCTTTCTGCAGGGCCTGTAAAACATTTCTGAGGTGGACCAGATGATCCTCCCAGGTGGAGCTAAAGACAGCAATATCATCTAGATATGCTGCACTATAGGCTTCCAGACCTGTAAGGACTGTATTCACCAACCTCTGAAAAGTGGCAGGTGCATTCTTCAGACCAAAGGGCATCACCACAAATTGATAATGCCCACTAGGGGTTGAGAAGGCTGTCTTTGGCTTTGCATCATCAGCTAGTCTGATCTGCCAGTAGCCAGCTGTCAGGTCAAATGTGCTTAGATACTTGGCTAAGGCCAAAGTGTCTATTAGCTCATCTGCCCTTGGTATTGGATGGGCATCAGTCCTAGTGACTGCATTGAGACCCCTGTAGTCCACACAAAACCTCATCTCTCTTTTCCCACCATTGGTGTGAGGTTTTGGCACAAGGACCACTGGACAGCCTTTTGGTCATGCCAGGCCTTTTGAAGTTCCTGGCTAGCCTCCAGGTTTTTAGTTGCCTTTTTCATATACTCAGCCATCTGGGAGTGGAGACCAAGTACATAGTCCACTATGTCTTGCTTTGGGGGCTTGAGAGGTAACTCCCATCCTTCCTTCACCAAGCACAGTGAACCCCTGACAGGGTGACCAAACAAAAGTTCAAAAGGGCTGTAGCCAACCCCCTTTTGAGGCACCTCCCTGTACGCAAATAAAAGGCAGGGCAAGAGTATGTCCCATCTTCGCCTAAGCTTTTCTGGGAGCCCTTTAATCATGCCCTTCAAGGTTTTGTTGAATCTCTCAACTAAACCATTGCATTGTGGGTGATAGGGTGTGGTGAACTTGTAAGTCACTCCACACTCCTTCCACATTGCTTTTAAGTATCCAGATATAAAGTTAGCCCCCCTGTCTGATACAACCTCCTTAGGGAAGCCCACTCTTGAGAAAATTCCCAGGAGGGCCCTTGCCACCACAGGTGCTGTAGTGGTCCTAAGGGGAATAGCCTCTGGGTACCTGGGAGCATGATCCACTACCACCAGGATAAACCTGTGCCCAGATGCTGTTTGGGGATCCATGTGACCAACAATGTCAATCCCCACCCTTTCAAAGGGAAGCCCCACCACAGGTAGTGGTATCAGGGGGGCCTTTGTAGTGCCACCTGCCTTGCCACTGGCCTGGCAGGTTACACAGGAGCGACAAAACTCCTTGGTGTCTTCAGACATGTGGGGCCAGTGAAAGTGAGGGACAATTCTGTCCCAAGTCTTGTTCTGGCCCAGGTGACCTGCTAAGGGAATATCATGGGCTAGGGTCAATAGGAAGCCCCTGAACTTCAGAGGTATAACCAACCTCCTGGTAGCACCAGGTTTGGGGTCTCTACACTCTGAGTACAAGAGTCCATCATCCCAATACACAGTATGGGGACCACTAGCTTTCCCAGCAGCCTCAGCAGCAGCTTGCTGTCTGAGGGGTTCAAGAGAGGGTCAGCTCTGCTGCTCCTGGCTCAGATCTGCCCTGGAAGGTCCCCTTGTCCCCAAGAACTCAACCTGTTCAGGTTCAAGCTGCTCTGGGACAGTTCCTTCCTCAGGACTGAGATCATCCCCCTCAAGGGACTGATCTTCCTTCTGAGCCAAGGGGAAGGCACTGCCTTTACCCTACTACTCCTCTTCTTGGAGGGCACTTGGTCCATTATTCCAGAATCCAAGGCCTGTTCAGTGCTAGACATTTTGGCTTGTGACCTGGTCACAGCAAACACATCTGCAGGGATCCCCAGCATTTCTGCATGGGTCCTGAGCTCCACTTCTGCCCAAGCTGAAGTTTCTAAGTCATTGCCAAGCAAGCATTCAACGGGTAGGTCTGCACTTACCACAACCTTCTTAAGGCCAGTTACCCCTCCCCAGGAGAAGTTAGCAACTGCCAGAGTATGGTCTGTTCTGACGTTGCTAGCATTGGTCACTTGGTACATTTCACCAAGTATTATCTGCCCAGGATTCACAAGGTCTTGTGTCACCATGGTGACACTTGCCCCTGTGTCCCTAAATGCCAAAGCCTCTCTTCCATTGATTAAAGGCTGTTGTCTGAACTTGCCCAGGTTACTGGGACTCACAGAGGAGGTCATATCCATGCCTCCATCACAGACTAGGACAGCCTGAGTGAGTTCTCTGAGTAGGTCAGAGCTCATCTCCTTACCCAGGGTCAATCTTGCTTCTTAGGGTCACCACCTTGGTTCTGTACCTTCTGCTTCACCCTGGTCCTGACCCATTTGTCTGCCTTCTTTCCCAATTCTTGGGGAGAGGTCAGATCAGAGTCTACCAGGTGCTGATGCAACAGCTGATTTTGACAGTTATTAAGAATCTGCTCCCTCATTATCAGATTGTACAATCCTGTGAAGTCACATACCTTACTGCCCAATAACCAACCTTCCAGAGCCTTGGCAGAACAATCAACAAAGTCCACCCAGTCTTGAGTCTGTGCTTTTTGGGTATCCCTGAACTTTAACCTGTATTGTTCAGTGGTTAGGCCAAACCCATCAATTAGAGCACTCTTCAAGACTTTGTAATTATCAGCATCCTCCTCTCTAACAGTGAGGAGCTTGTCTCTACCTTTGTCTGCAAAGGAGAGCCACAAGATTGCTGCCCACTGCTCCTGAGGGACCCTCTGTACTTTACAGGCCCTCTCTAGAGCAGTTATCCATTTGTGGATATCATCCCCACTCTGGTAGGGAGGGACAATCTTGCTCAGGTTTCTATGGTCATAAGACCTTTCCCTATCTTTGGGGAAACTGCTGCCACCATGGGACTCTAGTCCCAACTTTTGTCTCTCTCTTTAGAGATCTAGGGACTCCCTGTCTATAGCCAATTGCTGTTTCCTGAGTTCAAGCTGAGTTTGCTCATATTGAATCAGTCTCTTTCTCCTCTCATGAGAGGATTCCCTCCTATGAGAGGAGACAGAGGACCCTATTGAGGTGTCAGAGTGGATAGACTCCTGAGAAGGAGACCTAGACCTTCTGGGCACACTCAGAACTCTTCCTGGGGGACAAAGGGGAGGTCAGTCTGATCCTCTCCCTCCTCCTCCTCCACAGGAAGAATTGGATTTTCCAGGACAAGGTCATTTTCACCTTCCTGGCCAGTTTCAGAGGGGGGCTGGGTTTCTTCACCCCTGGCCCCTTCCTCATCTTCTGCCCCACCCTCTTTGCCTACCCCTTCAGACCCTAGGGGCCTGCTGAGATCATCAGCTAGTAACACCTCCCTGAGGTGTTGGGTGCTGGCACTTTTGCTTGTCTTCAACTTCCTAGTAGTGCATAATGCTCTCAATTCCAAGAATGGGAGTTTATCATACTTGGAGGGAAGAAGCCCACTGGCTTCTGGCAAGGACTCACTGGGTCCTGGCTTTGAAGACATTACTAGTGAGGTGTGGTGTATGCACTACCTACTCTAGTGTGGCCTACTAAACTCTCTTGAGTTGTAGAAAGGGTGTGCTGTCCCTTAACACACAACTCTAAGTTCAGTAGAACTTACTGTATTACTAAGCTTGATTTATATGTACCTTAGGTACCCTTAGTGGTTTTCAGTTGATCAATTCAATTGAGATTATCTGGTAAAACAATAGCAAGCTGGAATCCCACACGCTGCACACCAATGTGAGAAGTTGGCCTGGCATATGCTGTCCACTAATTATAGTGGGCACCTTGCACCAGTCCAAACAACCCCTTATTGGAGATAGGTTAAAGACAACCTTTATTGAAAGCTATCCTAGTGGTAGCTATGGAGAGCAGCCTTCAGGCTAAGTCTTGAAGGAATGTAAAGCAGCTTGTTTTACCAGTCTATAATCTCTTGAGTGACCAAATGAAAGAGGACCACACCAGGTATATATTCAAAATATATGTATTTATTACTAAACACACCCCTCTAGTCTCTTTATGAGGCTAGAGTTCGAAGTACATACGTTATGAGTTAGTTATCTACAGTAATAGCACAAATACACGTTTGAGCCCCAGGGGCGTACCAAACCATATACCAATAAAGTGGTATAAGAACCACGACTGAGCTAGACACAAGGCCTAGAGCCTGTAGAAGTGCTTGTACCACAAGGAACCACCCAAAGCAGTGACACAGGGGACCCACGGGGGACGCGTGCAGTGTATGAACACAACCGCGAACCACCGTTAACTTCTATGGGGAAAGTCGCGATTAGAATTTAAAAGAAAAGGGACACTTAGAGGAGGACTTGGAGCAAACCCTTTGAGAACTAGGCTGTTCTAGTGTCAATACCCACGGGAGCACCGGAGTACTCGAGTTACCTCACACAGGGAAGCCGGGTGCATAGGTGTCTTTCGGGGTCGGATTTCGTCGTCGCTTTCAATGGCGATCTGCTGCAAAGTGCTGCTGGCGGCCAAGTCGAAAGTGTTTGGGTGGATCCAAAGGTGGATTGAGGATCTGAAGAACCTGAAAGCAGAGGGGACAGAGTCTGGGTCACTAGCCAGTGACCAGGAAGGCGATGAGCAGATGCCCACCGATGTCGAGTGCTTCAGGTAGGTTGACAGTCGTCTTGACTCTTCAGCCACGAGGTCCAGGAGGAGTCGACGACAACCAGGAGCTGGATTCGAGCTGTCCCACAACGTCTGTCGATTGCAGGGGTATCAGCGACCGGATTGGACCCAACAAGCCTTGGCAACGGCAAGTCTTGTGGAAATAGAAGAAGGATAATGTTGCAGACCAGCAAGGTCTGGGGGACTCACCCAGCGAGGATAAGTCAGGGCACACCTGGAGCAACAAGGGAGCCCAGGCAGAAAAAGATTGGCCTTCGTGAGGGCCTACTAGCCAATGGACTAGCGACCGCGAAGGAGCCTCAAGACGGTGCACGTGGAGCTGGCTCACAGGACACTTGTGGAGTGGAGGCCAGTGATCTTTGGTGCAGATGGTGCTGGAGGCTGGGGCTATTTGGAGCCCAAAGCACGACTTTGTGGGAGACCCAGAAGAGGATGCACTTGCAAATGCATTCAGTGTCCAGGGGTCACGGTTCCACGTTACCCACGACAGCTATGGGCCTCAGCTTTGCTGGGGACTCAGGGCAGCCTCGGGGAAGTCTGGAAATCTAGCTCTGGTGATGCAAAGACTTCGGCGTCCGACGGGAGCTTCAGCGATGCAGACTGGACAATTGCTTCTTTGGTGCCTGCCAAGCAGGGGAGTCACTCCTTGACCCCAAGGGAGATTCTTCAGTCCTCTAATCTTAAAGTAGAGTGTCGAAGGTCCAGGATTCTGTGTCAGAGTTTCGTCCAGGTAAATCTAAAGTCCTAAGGACTGGGTTCCCATACTTATACTAAGGTAGGAGGTTGGACATACTCTGTGGCCACACCTATGGGAGGGCCAGGGCAGAGGGGTGGTTACCCCCCTTTCCCTTTGTCCAGTTTCGTGCCAGAGCAGGGGCTGGAAGCCCCTGAGCCGGTTTGAACTGGGGTATGCACAGGGACACCAAATGTGCCCCCAGTGCAGGACTTCAAAGCACCAGAGAGTGCTCCCGCCCAGCCCCAATACACACTATCCTGTCTGGGGAGGTGGTCACACCTCCTTGGGACAGGAAACCTATTGTCCAGGCCTCCCCTGCCGGAGTTTCGGTCCAAAACGATACAAAAGGGGATGATGGACGGAACGTTTGAGCCAATCAAACACTCACCCCCAGTCAACTGATCTGGGTTTAATCCATCATCATTCTTTAGCTCACTCCACCACCCCAGTTCAGACATGGCCATATGCAAATCAGTCTGACCCTGTGCCTCATGGGAACAGTCCAGCCCGAACTGCCAAGCCATGTCTTCCCTGGACCGGAAACAAGCATCCTAGGACCGGTTTCTGGCATTCCAGCCGTCATCAGCCAGGCTTGCTTGAATCCAGTGGCAAAGTGAGCAAGGGACCCACGTCTGGGCATACCCCCGCCAACTTAGGGCGAACAAAGCGATACAAAAGGGGATGATGGACGGAACGTTTGAGCCAATCAAACACTCACCCCCAGTCAACTGATCGGTCAGCAGCAGGAGGCCAGACTCGTGTCTGTGGCAGCGGCATCCATTTTGTGATGCCAGGGCTCTGGAAAGTCAGTACCGGGCATACCGGTGTGTACATGTCTTTCCCTCTAGAAGGGTGGAATGCTACCCTCGCCGCCAGAACTGGCGGGGGGGTAGTATTCCAAGATGTTTGACACCAAACACGACATGTTTCCGTGCAGCCATCCCAAAGTTAGCATTTAACGCGAGGTTATAATGCGCTTAAGAGTATATGGTCAGGCTGCACTCCAAACAGCATCAGAGAAGGGTCTCCGAACGCTGCAGAGGGGCCTGCTCATGCAGGGGCACCCTCTCAAATAGGAACCACGCACTCTGCCTTCAGGATTGATAAGGCCTGCCATAGGAGTGACTTATAGGTTTATATGTGTGTATGTATATAGTGATATAGGTAGCCTATATCACAGTAAGGAGTGCATGCACCACCTTACCCAGGCTGCAGTAGCAGACCTGTGGTGTTAGTTTGGATGGCCTTCCAGGGGTGGCACAATACATGCTGCAGCCCCTGGTAGGCCTCTGAGGTACCTATGCCCTGGGTACATAGTATACCATATACTAGGGACTTATAAGGGCACTCAGATTCCAATCAGAGATGTGCCTAAGGCACATAGAAACCATTTTAGAGAGGAAGCAGCTAGGCTGGGGTTCTGATTAGCAGGGCCCTAGCCAGACTAAGGTCGAAAAACAGTGAAGCATCAGCAAAAAGTGGGGGTACCCATGTGAAGCAGATCCTACTCTCCTACACTGTCTGCACTGCTCATGCTTCTTTCTGCACCTTTCTTGCAAATTTCTGCATCCCTCTTTCTGTACCCCTCTTCCCTACTTCTGCGCCTCTCTTACCTCTGTCTGCACCCCTGTTCCCTCTTTCTGCTCCTCTTTTTCCTATTTCTGCAACTCTCTTGCCTCTTTCTGCAGTTCTCTTGCCTCCTTCTGCACCTCTGTTGCTTCTTTCTACACTTCTCTTGCCTCTTTAGGCACCCCTCTATCCTCTTTCTGTACCCCGTGTTGCTTGTTTCTGCACTTCTCTTGCTTCTTTAAATACCTCTCTTGCTTCTTTCTATACCTCAATTGTCTTTTTATGCAGTTCTCTTACCTCTTTCTGCACTTCTTTTGCTTCTTTCTGCACTTCTCTTGCTTCTTTCTGTACCCCTCTTGCTTCTTTCTGCACCCATCTTGCCTCGTTCTGCATCCCATTTTCTGCACCTTTCTTCCCTCTTTCTGCACATATCTTGCCTTTTTCCGCAGTTCTATTGCATTTTCATGCACCTCTTTTGCTTCTTTCTGTACCTCTGTTGGTTCTTTATGGACTGCTCTTGCTTCTTTCTGCACCTTTTTTTGCAAATTTCTGCATCCTTCTTGCCTCTTTCTGCACCTCTTTTGCCTGTTTCTGCAACTCTCTTGCCACTTTCTGCATCCCTCTAGCCTCTTTCTGCACCCCTGTTGCTTTATTCTGCACTTCTCTTGCTTCTTTCAGTACCTCTCTTGCTTCTTTCTACACCTCTCTTGTCTTTTCTGGAAGTTCTCCTGCCTCTTTCTGTACCTCTTTTGCTTTTTTCTGCACTTCTCTTGCTTCTTTCTTTACCTCTCTTGCTTCTTTCTGCACCCATCTTGCCTCTTTCTGCACCTCTCTTCCCTCTTGCTGTACCTCTTTTGACTCTTTCTGCACTTCTCTTGCTTCTTTCTGCACTTCTCTTGCCTCTTTCTGCACCCCTCTAGCCTCTTTCTACACCCCTGTTGCTTCTTTCTGCATTTCTCTTGCTTCTTTCAGTACCTCTCTTGATTCTTTCTGCACCTCTCTTGCCTTTTTCTGCAGTTCTCTTGTCTCTTTCTGCACCTTTTGGTTTCTTTCTGAACCCCTCTTGCCTCTTTCTGCACCTCTCTTGCTTCTTTCTGCACTTCTCTTGCTTCTTTCTGCACCTCTCTTGCTTCTTTCTGCACCCTTCTTCCTTTTTCTGCACCTCTCTTGCCTCTTTATGTACCTCTCTTGCTTCTTTCTGCCCCTCTGAGATTCTCTCTGTACATCTCTTGCCTCTCTGCACCACTCTTCACTCTTTCTGAACCTCTCTTGCCTGTTTCTGCACCTCTCTTGCCTCTTTTTGCATCACTGTTGCTTCTTTCTGCACTTCTCTTGCCTCTTTCTCCACCCCTCTTACCTCTTTCAGCACCATTGGTTGCTTCTTTTGCACTTCTCTTGGTTCTTTCTTCACTCCTCTTGCCTCTTTGTGCACCTCTCCTGCCTCTTTCTGCACCTCACTTGACTTTTTCTTCAAATTTCTTGCCTCTTTCTGCACATCTTTTGCTTCTTTCTGCACTTCTCTTGCCTATTTCTCCACCCCTCTTACCTCTTTCAGCACCATTGGTTGCTTCTTTTTGCACTTTTCTTGGTTCTTTCTTCACCCCTCTTGCCTCTTTGTGTACCTCTCTTGCCTCTTTCTGCACCTCACTTGACTTTTTCTTCAAATTTCTTGCCTCTTTCGGCACATCTTTTGCTTCTTTCTGCACTTCTCTTGCCTCCTTCTTCACTCCTCTTGCCTCTTTCTGCACCTCTGTTGGTTCTTTCGGCACTGCTCTTGCTTCTTTTTGTGCCTTTCTTGCAAATTTATGCATCCCTCTTGCCTCTTTCTGCAACACCCTTGCCTCATTCTGCACTTCTCTTGCTTCTTTCTGCACTTCTCTTGCCTCTCTCTGCCCCCTCTGGCCACTTTCTACATCCCTGTTTCTTTTTTCTGCACCTCTATTGCTACTTTCTGCACCTCTCTTGCCTTTTTATACAGTTCTCTTGCCTCTTTCTGCACCTCTTTTGCTTCTGTCTGCACTTCTCTTTTCTCTTTCTGCACCCCTCTTGCCTCTTTCTGCACCTCTGTTGGTTCTTTCTACACTTCTCTTGCTTCTTTCTGTACCTTTCTTGCCTCTTTCTGCATCCACCTTGCCTCTTTCTGCACCTCTGTTGGTTCTTTCTGCACTGCTCTTGCTTCTTTCTGTACCTTTCTTGCAAATTTATGCATCCCTCTTGCAAATTTCTGTACCTCTCTACACTACTTCTGCGCCTCTCTTACCTCTGTCTGCACCCCTGTTCCCTCTTTCTGATCTCTTTTTCCTATTTCTGCAACTCTCTTGCCTCTTTCTGCAGTTCTCTTGCCTCTTTCTGCACCTCTGTTTCTTCTTTCTACACTTCTCTTGCCTCTTTCTGCACCCCTCTATCCTCTTTCTGTACCCCTGTTGCTTGTTTCTGCACTTCTCTTGCTTCTTTCAGTACCTCTCTTGCTTCTTTCTACACCTCTGTTGTCTTTTTATGCAGTTCTCTTACCTCTTTCTGCACCTCTTTTGCTTCTTTCTGCACTTCTCTTGCTTCTTTCTGTACCCCTCTTGCTTCTTTCTGCACCCATCTTGCCTCATTCTGCATCCCATTTTCTGCACCTCTCTTCCCTCTTTCTGCATATCTCTTGCCTTTTTCCGCAGTTCTATTGCATTTTCATGCACCTCTTTTGCTTCTTTCTGTACCTCTGTTGGTTCTTTATGGACTGCTCTTGCTTCATTCTGCACCTTTTTTGCAAATTTCTGCACCCTTCTTGCCTCTTTCTGCACCTTTTTTGCCAGTTTCTGCAACTCTCTTGCCACTTTCTGCATCCGTCTAGCCTCTTTCTGCACCCATGTTGCTTCTTTCTGCACTTCTCTTTCTTCGTTCAGTCCCTCTTGCTTCTTTCTACACCTCTCTTGTCTTTTCCTGCAATTCTCCTGCCTCTTTCTGTACCTCTTTTGCTTCTTTCTGCACTTCTCTTGCTTCTTTCTTTACCTCTCTTGCTTCTTTCTGCACTTCTCTTGCCTCTTTCTGCACCCCTCTAGCCTCTTTCTGCACTTCTATTGCTTCTTTCTGCACTTCTCTTGCCTCTTTCTGTACCCCTCTAGCCTCTTTCTGCACCCCTGTTGCTTGTTTCTGCATTCCTCTTGCTTCTTTCAGTACCTCTCTTGATTCTTTCTGCACCTATCTTGCCTTTTTCTGCAGTTCTCTTGTCTCTTTCTGCACCTCTTTTTCTTCTTTCTGCACTTCTCTTGCTTCTTTCTGCACCTCTCTTGCTTCTTTCTTCACACTTCTTCCTTTTTTCTGCACCTCTCTTGTCTCTTTCTGCACTTCTCTTGCTTCTTTCTGCACTTCTCTTGCCTCTTTCTGCACCCCTCTATCCTCTTTCTACAACCCTGTTGCTTCTTTCTGCATTTCTCTTGCTTCTTTCAGTACTTCTCTTGATTCTTTCTGCACCTCTGTTGCCTTTTTCTGCAGTTTTCTTGTCTCTTTCTGCACCTCTTTTGCTTCTTTCTGAACCCCTCTTGCCTCTTTCTGCACCTCTCTTGCTTCTTTCTGCACTTCTCTTGCCTCCTTCTGCACCTCTGTTGTTTCTTTCTACACTTCTCTTGCCTCTTTCTACACCCCTCTATCCTCTTTCTGTACCCCTGTTGCTTGTTTCTGCACTTCTATTGCTTCTTTCAGTACCTCTCTTGCTTCTTTCTACACCTCTCTTGTCTTTTTATGCAGTTCTCTTACCTCTTTCTGCACCTCTTTTGCTTCTTTCAGCACTTCTCTTGCTTCTTTTTGTACCCCTCTTGCATCTTTCTGCACCCATCTTGCCTCTTTCTGCATCCCTCTTTCTCCACCTCTCTTCCCTCTTTCTGCACATCTCTTGCCTCTTTCTGCACTTCTCTTGCTTCTTTCTGCACTTCTCTTGCCTCTTTCTGTACCCCTCTAGCCTCTTTCTGCACCCCTGTTGCTTGTTTCTGCATTTCTCTTGCTTCTTTCAGTACATCTATTGCTTCATTCTGCAGCCTTCTTGCCTCTTTTGCACCCCTCTTGCCTCTTTTTGCACCTCTCCTGCTCTTTCTGCGCCTCTCTTGCCTTTTTACGCAGTTCTATTGCATTTTCATGCACCTCTTTTGCTTCTTTCTGTACCTCTGTTGGTTCTTTATGGACTGCTCTTGCTTCTTTCTGCACCTTTTTGCAAATTTCTGCATCCCTCTTGCCTCTTTCTGTACCTCTTTTGCCTGTTTCTGCAACTCTCTTGCCACTTTCTGCATCCCTCTAGCCTCTTTCTGCACCCCTGTTGCTTTTTTCTGCACTTCTCTTGCTTCTTTCAGTACCTTTCTTGCTTCTTTCTACACCTCTCTTGTCTTCTTCTGCAGTTCTCCTGCCTCTTTCTGTACCTCTTTTGCTTCTTTCTGCACTTCTCTTGCTTCTTTCTTTACCTCTCTTGCTTCTTTCTGTACCCATCTTGCCTCTTTCTGCATCCCTCTTTCTGTACTTCTCTTCCCTCTTTCTGCACCTCTCTTGCCTCTTTCTGCACTTCTCTTGCTTCTTTCTGCACTTCTCTTGCCTCTTTCTGCACCCCTCTAGCCTCTTTCTACAACCCTGTTGCTTCTTTCTGCGTTTCTCTTGCTTCTTTCAGTACCTCTCTTGATACTTTCTGCACCTCTCTTGCCTTTTTCTGCAGTTCTCTTGTCTCTTTCTGCACCTCTTTGCTTCTTTCTTAACCCCTCTTGCCTCTTTCTGCACCTCTCTTGCTTCTTTCTGCACTTCTCTTGCTTCTTTCTGCACCCTTCTTCCTTTTTTCTGTACCTCTCTTGCCTCTTTATGTACCTCTTTTGCTTCTTTCTGCCCCTCTGGAGATTCTTTCTGTACATCTCTTGCCTCTCTGCACCACTCTTCCCTCTTTCTGCACCTCTCTTGCCTGGTTCTGCACCTCTCTTGCCTCTTTTTGCATCACTGTTGCTTCTTTCTGCACTTCTCTTGCCTCTTTCTCCACCCCTCTTACCTCTTTCAGCACCATTGGTTGCTTCTTTTGCACTTCTCTTGGTTCTTTCTTCACTCCTCTTGCCTCTTTGTGCACCTCTCTGCCTCTTTCTGCACCTCACTCGACTTTTTCTTCAAATTTCTTGCCTCTTTCTGCACATTTTTTGCTTCTTTCTGTACTTCTCTTGCATATTTCTCTACCCCTCTTACCTCTTTCAGCACCATTGGTTGCTTCTTTTTGCACTTCTCTTGGTTCTTTCTTCACCCCTCTTGCCTCTTTGTGTACCTCTCTTGCCTCTTTTTGCACCTCACTTGACTTTTTCTTCAAATTTCTTGCCTCTTTCGGCACATCTTTTGCTTCTTTCTGCACTTCTCTTGCCTCCTTCTGCACTCCTCTTGCCTCTTTCTGCACCTCTGTTGGTTCTTTCGGCACTGCTTTTGCTTCTTTGTGTGCCTTTCTTGCAAATTTATGCATCCCTCTTGCCTCTTTCTGCACCACCCTTGCCTCATTCTGCACTTCTCTTGCTTCTTTCTGCACTTCTCTTGCCTCTCTCTGCCCCCTCTAGCCTTTTTCTACATCCCTGTTGCTTCTTTCTGCACCTCTCTTGCTACTTTCTGCACCTCTCTTGCCTTTGTATGCAATTCTCTTCCCTCTTTCTGTAGGAGAGTAGGATCTGCCTCTTATGGTTACCCCCATTTTTTACTGTTGTATCACTGTTTTTCGACTTTAGTCTGGCTGGGGCCCTGCTATCCAGGACCCCAGCCTAGCTGCTTCCTCTCTAAATTGATTCCCTGTACTTTAGGTATACCACAGATTGGATTCTGGAGTGCCCTTATAAGTCACTAGTATATGGTATACTATGTACCAAGGGCATAGACACCCCAGAGGCCTACCAGGGGCTGCAGCATGTATTGTGCCACCCCTGGAAGGCCATCCAAAATGACACCACAGGACTGCTACAGCAGCCTGAGTGAGGTGGTGCATGCACCCCTTACAGAGATATAGGTTCACTATATCTCACCTAACACTGCACATAGAAACCTATCAGTCACCCCTATGGCAGGTCTTATCAATCCTGAAGATAGGGTGCTTGGTTATATGTGAGAGGGTGCCCATGCATGAGCAGAGCCCCTCTGCAGCTCTCGGAATCTCCTATCCGGGGTTGTCTGTGGTGCAGCCTGACCATATACTCTTAAGTGCATTATATGTAAACGGTAAATGCTAACTTTGGGATGGCTGCATGGAAACATGTTGTGTTTGGTGTCAAACACCTTGGAATCATACCCCCACACCAGTACCTGGTATGGGAGTATGATCCCACCCTTCTAGAGGGAGAGACATGACAGCACCGATATACCCGGTACCAACTAAATAGAGCCTGGCATCACAAAATGGATGCTGCAGCCACAGACACGAGTCCGGCCTCCTGCTGCTGACTGAAACTCTGGCAGGGGAGGCCTGGACAATAGGTTTCCTGTCTCAGGGAGGTGTTACCACCTCCCAGACAGGCCTTAGTGGATTGGGGCTGGGTGGTGCACTCTCTGAGTGCTTTGAAGTCCTGCACTGGGGGCACATTTGGTGTCCTCATGCATACCCCAGTTCAAACCGGTTGCAGGGGCTGCCAGCCCCTGCTCTGGCGTGAAACTGGACAAAGGAAATGGGTGTAGCCACCCCTCTTTCCAAACCCTCCCATAGGTGGGTCCCCAGAGTTAGTCCAACCCCTTTTCTTAGTATAAGTAAGGGAACCCTGGCAACAGGACTTTAGATATCCTTGGACAAAACTCTGAAGCTGAATCCTGGACCTTCGATGCTCTACATCAAGATTAGAGGACTGAAGAATCTCCCTTGGGGTCAAGGAGTGACTCCCCTGCTTGGCAGGCACCAACAAAGCATCTGTCTGGTCTGCATCACTGAAGCTCCCGCCGGATGCCAAAGTCTTTGCATCACCAGAGATAGATTTCGAGACTTCCCCAAGGCTGCCCTGAATCCCCAGTGAAGCTGAGGCCCATAGCTATCATGGGTAACGTGGAACTGTGACCCCTGGACACCAAGCACATTTGCAAGTGCACCAACTTCCTGACATCTCTTGAAGCCGTGCTTTAGGTTCCAATTAGCCCTAACCCCGAGCACCAACTGCAGCAAAGATCACTGGCTTACACTCCATGAGTGTCCCGTGGGCCAGCTCCAAGTGCGACTGCTTGAGGCCCCTTTGCGATCTCTAGTCCATTGGCTAGTGGGTCCCCACGAAGGAAACTCTTCAATTACTTTAGTTTTCTCATTGCTTTTGAAGTGCCCTGACTTACCTTCACTGGGTGAGTCCCTCAGACCTTGCTGGTCTGCACTGCAGCCTTTTCTTCATTTCCCCGTGACTTACCGTTGCCAAGGCTTGTTGGGTCCAATCTAGTTGCCAGCACTACAGCACTCGACAAACTTTGTGGGAGAGCTCGATTCCAGCTCCTGGTCATCGTCGACGCCTCCTGGACCTCGTAGCTGAAGAGTCAAGGCACCCATCAACTCACCTGAAGCACCCGACATCTGATGGCATTCGACTAGCGTGCCCCTGGTCACTGGCTAGTGACCCAGATTCTGTCCCCTCTGCTTTCAGGTCTTCCTCTTCCTCAATCCAGGCTTGGATCGCACCGGACACTCTTCCACTTCACGGCAGCAGCACTTTCCAAGAGGTCGCCATTGAAAACGACGACGATTCCTGACACCTTTTAACACGTATGCACCCAGCTTCCCTGGGTGAGGTAACTCGAGTATTTCGGTACTCACGTGGGTGTGGGCCCTAGAAACTCTTAAGTTTAAAGGGGTTAACTGGAAGTCCTCTCCGAAGTGTCGTTTTTCTTTAAAACTCCAACCGCGACTTTCCCCATAGGAGTCAACGCTGATTCGCGGCTGTGTTCTCACACTGCACGCGTCCCCCGTGAGTCCCCTGTGTCACTACCTTGGGTGGTTCCTTGGGGTCCAAGCACTTCTACAGGCTCTAGGCCTTGTGTCTAGCTCAGTCATGGTTCTTATACCACTATTTTAGTATATGGTTTGGTACGCCCCTAGGGCTCAAACGTGTATTGTGCTAATAACTGCTGATATTCGCCTTGTAACCTATGTACTTCGAACTCTAGCCTCATAAAGAGACTAGAGGGGTGTGTTTAAGACTAAATACATATATTTTATATATATACTTGGTGTGGTCCTCTTTCATTTGGTCACTCAAGAGATTATAGACTGGTAAAACAAGCTGCTTTACATTCCTCCAAGACTTAGCCTGAAGGCTGCTCTCCATAGCTACCACTAGGATAGCTTTCAATAAAGGTTGTCTTTAACCTATCATCCATAAGGGGTTGTTTGGACTGGTGCAAAGTGCCCACTATAACTAGTGGACAGCATATGCCAGGCCAACTTCTCACATTCGTGTGCAGCGTGTGGGATTCCAGCTTGCTATTATTTTACCAGATAATCTCAAGTGACTAACTGAAAACCACTAAAGGTACCTAAGGTACATATAAATTCAAGCTTAGAAATACAGTAAGTTCTACTGAACTTAGAGTTGTGTGTCAAGGGCTTAGCACACCCTTTCTACAACTCAAGAGAGTTTAGTAGGCCACACTAGAGTAGGTAGTGCATACACCACACCTCACTAGTAATGTCTTCAGGGCCAGGAACCAGTAGGTCCCTGCCAGGAACCAGTGGGCTCCTACCCTCCAAATATGACAACCTCCCATTCTTGGAATTGAGAGAGTTGTGCAAGATTAGGAAGCTGAAGACAGGCAAAAGTGCCAA
The DNA here is from genome assembly GCA_963921515.1 of Calotriton arnoldi. Lineage (NCBI taxonomy): Eukaryota > Metazoa > Chordata > Amphibia > Caudata > Salamandridae > Calotriton > Calotriton arnoldi. The sequence goes on along the minus strand of CAWUFW010000645.1, from coordinate 2,731,945 downwards.
CACCCAACGTCTCATGGAGATGCTTCTGCTGGATGATCTCAGAAGACCCCTAGGGTCTGCAGGGGTAGGCAGAGAGGGTGGGGCAGAAGATGAGGAAGGGAACAGCGGTGAAAATACCCAGGACCTGCCCTCTGAAACTGGCCAGGAAGATGAAAATGATCTTGCCCTGGACAATCCAGCTCCTCCTGCAGATGAGGAGGAGGATCAGAATGACCTCCCCTTTGTCCCACCAGGAAGAGTTGTGAGTGTGCCTAGAAGGTCCAGATCTCCTTCTCAGGAGTCTAACCATTCTGACACCTCAGTAGGGACCTCTGTTTCTTCTCATAGGAGGGAGACCTCTAATGAAAGGAAAAAGAGACTGCTCCAGTATGAAGAAGCTCAGCTTAGGATCAGAAGAGAGCAGCTGGCTATAGACAGGGAGTCCCTAGAGCTTCATAGACAAAGAAGAAAGTTGGGACTAGAGTCCCATGGTGGCAGCAACTTCCCTAGTGGTAGGGAAAGGTCTTATGAACATAGAAACCTGAGTAAGATTGTCCCTCCCTACCAGAGTGGGGATGACATCCACAAATGGATAACTGCACTGGAAAGGGCCTGTAAAGTTCAGAGGGTCCACCAGGAGCAGTGGGCAGCAATCTTGTGGCTCTCCTTTGCAGGCAAAGGTAGAGACAAGCTCCTCACTGTAAAAGAAGAAGATGCTGATGATTACCATGTCCTGAAGAGTGCCCTGATAGATGGGTTTGGCCTAACCACTGAGCCATACAGGTTAAAGTTCAGAGATACCCAAAAGGCACAGACACAGGACTGGGTGGACTTTGTAGATTGTGCTACCAAGGCTCTGGAAGGCTGGTTACTTGGCAGTAAGGTGTGTGACTTCAAAGGATTCTATAATTTAATCATGAGGGAGCAGATTCTTAATAACTGTCAGAATCAGTTGCTACATCAGTACCTGGTTGACTCTGATCTGACCTCTCCCCAAGAATAGGGAAAGAAGGCAGACAAATGGGTCAGAACCAGGGTGACCAGAAGTAGCAAGATTCTAAAAACTCTGACAAGGGTGGGGAAAAGGGTAAAGACCAGAAGTCTTCTCAAGGTCCCCAAAAATCTGCATCTGGTGGGGAATCCCAATCTAATAAAGGAAAAGGCCAAAGGAAACCATGGTGCAAAGTCTGTAAGCAAAAGACTCACTGGACCAGTGATTGCACCAGGTCCAAAGACTCCAATCCAGCCACCATTGCCCCTAAGGCAACTGTTCCCCCTAGTCCAGCTACAAGTGGTGGTGGAAACACTCAGAACAAGGGTTTAGTAGGGTTGACCCTGGGTACTGAGATGGGCTCTGGCCTAGTCAGAGTGCCAACTTAGGCTGTCCTAGTCTGTGATGGGGGCATGGATATGTCCCCCTTTGTGAGTCCCAATAATTTGGGCAAATACAGACAGCAGCCTTTAATTAATGGAAGAGAGGCTTTGGCATTCAGGGACACAGGAGCAAGTGTCACCATGGTGACACAAGATCTTGTGGATCCTGGGCAGATTATACTTGGTGAAATGTACCAAGTGACCAATGCTAGCAATGTCAGAACAGACCATTCTCTGGCAGTTGTTAACTTCTCCTGGGGAGGGGTAACTGGCCTCAAGAAGGTTGTGGTGAGTGCAGGCTTACCAGTGGAATGCTTGCTTGGCAATGATCTTGAAACCTCAGCTTGGGCAGAGGTGGAGCTCAGGAAACATGCAGAAATGCTAGGGATCCCTGCACATGTCTTTGCTGTGACTAGGTCACAGGCAAAAATGTCAAAAGCTGAACAGGCCCTGGATTCTGGAATAATGGACCAGGTGCCTCCCAAGAGAAGGAGCAGTAGGGTTAAGGCAGTGCCTTTCCCCTTGGCTCAGGAGGAAGATCAGTCTTTTGAGGAAGATGATCTCAGGCCTGAAGAAGGAACTGTCCCAGAGGAGCTTGAACCTGATCAGGTTGAGTTCTTGGGGACAGGGGGTCCTTCCATGGCAGATCTGAGCCAGGAGCAGCTGAACTGCCCCTCTCTTGAACCCCTCAGACAGCAGGCTGCTGCTGAGGCTGCTGGGAATGCTAGTGGCACCCATAAGATATATTGGTATGATGGACTCCTGTACTCAGAGAGTAGAGACCCCAAGCTTGGAGCAGCCAGGAGGTTGGTTATACCTCTGAAGTTCAGGGGCTTCCTATTGACACTAGCCCATGATATTCCCTTAGCAGGTCACCTGGGCCAGAACAAGACTTGGGACAGAATTGTCCCTCACTTTCACTGGCCCCACATGTCTGAAGACACCAAGGAGTTTTGTTGCTCCTGTGTAACCTGCCAAGCCAGTGGGAAGGCAGGTGGCACCACAAAGGCCCCCCTGATACCACTACCTGTGGTGGGGGTTCCCTTTGAGAGGGTAGGGATTGACATAGTTGGTCCCATGGATCCCCAAACAGCATCTGGGCACAGGTTTATTCTGGTGGTGGTGGACCATGCCACCAGGTACCCAGAAGCCATTCCCCTTAGGACCACTACAGCTCCTGTGGTGGCAAGGGCCCTCCTGGGAATTTTCTCAAGAGTGGGCTTTCCTAAGGAGGTAGTATCTGACATAGGTACAAACTTTATGTCCAGTTACTTGACTGCAATGTGGAAGGAGTGTGGAGTGACTTATAAGTTCACCACACCCTATCACCCACAATGCAATGGTTTAGTTGAGAGATTCAACAAAACCTTGAAGGGCATGATTAAAGGGCTCCCAGAAAAGCTTAGGCGAAGATGGGACATACTCTTGCCCTGCCTTTTATTTGCATACAGGGAGGTGCCTCAAAGGGGTTGGCTACAGCCCTTTTGAACTTTTGTTTGTCCATCCTGTTAGGGGTCCATTGTGTCTGGTGAAGGACGGTTGGGAGTTACCTCTCAAACCCCCTAAACAGGACATAGTGGACTATGTACTTGGTCTCCGCTCCCGGATGGCTGAGTACATGAAAAAGGCAACTAAAAACCTTGAGGCTAGCCAGGAATTACAGAAAGCCTGGCATGACCAAAAGGCTGTGCTGACTGTTTACCAGTCAGGACAGAAGGTGTGGGTGCTGGAGCCAGTGGCCCCAGCAGCCCTCCAAGACAAGTGGAGTGGCCCCCATACCATTGTTGAACAGATGGGAGAGGTTACCTATCTGGTAGACCTGGGAACTCCCAGGAGCCCCCACAGGGTGCTCCATGTCAACAGGCTGAAGCCATATGTGGACAGGGCTGACATGGGCTTATTCATGGCAACTGATGAGGGACAGGAGGAGGAGAGTGACCCTCTCCCTGACCTGCTCTCCCAGAACCCTGATGATGGGTCAGTGGATGGTGTAGCCTTGGCAGGCAGCCTCACTGCCCAGCAGCAAACTGATTGTAGACAGGTGCTCAATCAGTTCAGACACATGTTTTCTCTGACGCCAAGTCAGACCACCTGGCGCACTCATGAAGTGGACACTGGGACAGTCTGCCTGTTAAAAGTAAGATTTACAGGCAACCTGACCAGGTCAGGGACTGTATCAGGACAGAAGTCCAGAAAATGTTGGAGCTGGGTGTCATTGAGCCTTCAGATAGCCCTTGGGCTAGTCCAGTGGTCCTGGTGCCAAAACCTCACACCAAAGATGGTAAGAGAGAGATGAGGTTTTGTGTGGACTACAGAGGCCTCAATGCAGTCACTAGGACTGATGCCCATCCAATCCCCAGGGCAGATGAGCTAATAGACACTTTGGCCTCAGCCAAGTATCTAAGCACATTTGACCTAACAGCTGGCTACTGGCAGATCAGACAAGCTGATGATGCAAAGCCAAAAACTGCATTGTTTTCCCCTGGGGGGCTTTACCAATTTGTGGTGATGCCCTTTGGTTTGAAAAATGCACCTGCCACTTTTCAGAGGTTGGTGAACACAGTCCTTACAGGTCTGGAAGCCTATAGTGCAGCATATCTAGATGATATTGCTGTCTTTAGCTCCACCTGGGAGGATCACCTGGTCCACCTCAGAAATGTTTTGGAGGCCCTGCAAAAGGCAGGCCTAACTATCAAGGCCACAAAGTGCCAGATAGGGCAGAGTCAGGTTGTGTTCCTGGGTCAACTTGTGGGTGGAGGCCAGGTTCAACCATTGCAGAGCAAGATCCAGACCATCATGGACTGGGCTGCTCCAACTACCCAGACTCAGGTGAGAGCCATTTAAGGCCTGACTGGGTACTACAGAAGATTTGTCAAGGGTATGGATCAATAGTGACACCCCTGAATGACTTAACCTCTAAGAAAATGCCCAAAAGGTTCAGTGGACAGTTAGCTGTCAAAAGGCATTTGATGACCTGAAGCAGGCCATGTGCACTGCTCCCATTCTGCAAAGTCCTGATTACTCCAAAAAGTTCATTGTGCAAACAGATGCATCTGAGTTGGGGGTAGGGGCTGTACTGTCACAGTTGAATGATGAAGGTCAGGATCAGTCAGTAGCTTTTATTAGCAGAAGGCTGACCCCCAGAGAGAAACGTTGGTCAGCCATTGAGAGGGAGGCCTTTGCTGTGGTTTGGGCTCTGAAGAAGCTGAGGCCAAACTTGTTTGGCACTCACTTCCTTGTTCAAACAGACCACAAGCCCCTCTTATGGCTAAAACAGATGAAGGGTGAAAACCCCAGACTTTAGAGGTGGTCCTTTTCCCTACAGGGGATGGACTATACAGTGGAACATAGACCTGGGAGTAACCATGCCAATGCAGATGGACTCTCCAGATATTTCCACTTAGAACATGAAGACTTAACTGGTCAAGGTTAGTTTAATGTCCCTGAGTTTGGGGGGGTTGTGTAGGAGAGTAGGATCTGCCTCTTATGGTTACCCCCACTTTTTGCTGGTGTATCACTGTTTTTCAACTTTAGTCTGGCTGGGGCCCTGCTATCCAGGACACCAGCCTAGCTGCTTCCTGTCTAAATTGATTCACTGTACTTTAGGTACACCACAGATTGGATTCTGGAGTGCCCTTATAAGTCCCTAGTATATGGTATACTATGTACCAAGGGCATAGACACCCCAGAGGCCTACCAGGGGCTGAAGCATGTATTGTGCTACCCCTGGAAGGCCATCCAAAATGACACCACAAGACTGCTACAGCAGCCTGAGTGAGGTGGTGCATGCACCCCTTACAGAGATATAGGTTCACTATATCTCACCTAACACTGCACATAGAAACCTATCAGTCACCCCTATGGCAGGCCTTATCAATCCTGAAGGCAGGGTGCTTGGTTATATGTGAGAGGGTGCCCATGCATGAGCAGAGCCCCTCTGCAGCTCTCGGAATCTCCTATCCGGGGTTGTCTGTGGTGCAGCCGGACCATATACTCTTAAGTGCATTATATCTAAACTGTAAATGCTAACTTTGGGATGGCTGCATGGAAACATGTCGTGTTGGTGTCAAACACCTTGGAATCATACCCCCACACTAGTACCTGGTGTGGGAGTATGATCCCACCCTTCTAGAGGGAGAGACATGACAGCACCGGTATACCCGGTACCAACTAAACAGAGCCTGGCATCACAAAATGGATGCTGCAGCCACAAGCACGAGTCCGGCCTCCTGCTGCTGACCGAAACTCTGGCAGGGGAGGCCTGGACAATAGGTTTCCTGTCTCAGGGAGGTGTTACCACCTCCCACACAGGCCTTAGTGGATTGGGGCTGGGTGGTGCACTCTCTGAGTGCTTTGAAGTCCTGCACTGGGGGCACATTTGGTGTCCTCGTGCATACCCCAGTTCAAACCGGTTGCAGGGGCTGCCAGCCCCTGCTCTGGCGCGAAACTGGACAAAGGAAATGGGTGTAGCCACCCCTCTTTCCAAACCCTCCCATAGGTGGGTCCCCAGAGTTAGTCCAACCCCTTTTCTTAGTATAAGTAAGGGAACCCTGGCAACAGGACTTTAGATATCCCTGGACAAAACTCTGAAGCTGAATCCTGGACCTTCGACGCTCTACATCAAGATTAGAGGACTGAAGAATCTCCCTTGGGGTCAAGGAGTGACTCCCCTGCTTGGCAGGCACCAACGAAGCATCTGTCCGGTCTGCATCACTGAAGCTCCCGCCGGACGCTGAAGTCTTTGCATCACCAGACATGGATTTCCAGACTTCCCTGAGGCTTCCCTGAGTCCCCAGTAAATCTGAGGCCCGTAGCTGTCATGGGTAACGTGGAACTGTGACCCCTGGACACCAAGCACATTTGCAAGTGCACAAACTTCCTGACATTTCTCGAAGCCGTACTTTGGGTTCCCAGTAGCCCTATCCCCAAGCACCAACTGCAGCAAAGATCACTGGCCTACACTCCACAAGTGTCCTGTGGGCCAGCTCCAAGTGCGACCGCTTGATGCCCCTTTGTGATCTCTAGTCCGTTGGCTAGTGGGTCCCCACGAAGGCAACTCTTCAATTTCTTGGGCTTTTCTCGTTGGTCCAGAAGGGCCCTGACTTACCCTTGCTGGGTGAGTCCCTCAGACCTTGCTGGTCTGCACCACAGCCTTTTCTTCATTTCCCCATGACTTGCCTTTGCCAAGGCTTGTTGGGTCCAATCCGGTCGCCGACACCGCAGCTCTCGACAGACTTTGTGAGCAGCTCGATTCCAGCTCCTGGTTGTCATCGAACCCTCCTGGACCTCATGGCTGAAGAGTCAAGGCACCCGTCAACTCACCTGAAGCACCCAACATCTGAGGGCATTTGACTAGCGTGCCCCTGGTCACTGGCTAGTGACCCAGACTCTGTCCCCTCTGCTTTCAGGTCTTCCTCTTCCTCGATCCAGGCTTGGATCACACCGGACACTCTTCCACTTCACGGCAGCAGCACTTTCCAAGAGGTCGCCATTGAAAACGACGACGATTCCTGACACCTTTTAACACGTATGCACCCAGCTTCCCTGGGTGAGGTAACCCGAGTATTTCGGTACTCACGTGGGTGTGGGCCCTAGAAACTCTTAAGTTTAAAGGGGTTAACTGGAAGTCCTCTCCGAAGTGTCCTTTTTCTTTAAAACTCCAACCGCAACTTTCCCCATAGAAGTCAACGGTGATTCGCGGCTGTGTTCTCACACTGCACGCATCCCCCGTGGGTCCCCTGTGTCACTACCTTGGGTGGTTCCTTGGGGTCCAAGCACTTCTACAGGCTCTAGGCCTTGTGTCTAGGTCAGTCGTGGTTCTTATACCACTATTTTAGTATATGGTTTGGTACGCCCCTAGGGCTCAAACGTGTATTGTGCTAATAACTGCTGATATTCACCTTGTAACCTATGTAGTCGAACTCTAGCCTCATAAAGAGACTAGAGGGGTGTGTTTATGACTAAATACATATATTGTATATATATACCTGGTGTGGTCCTCTTTCATTTGGTCACTCAAGAGATTATAGACTGGTAAAACAAGCTGCTTTACATTCCTCCAAGACTTAGCCTGAAGGCTGCTCTCCATAACTACCACTAGGATAGCTTTCAATAAAGGTTGTCTTTAACCTATCATCCATAAGGGGTTGTTTGGACTGGTGCAAGGTGCCCACTATAACTAGTGGACAGTATATGCCAGACCAACTTCTCACACTTTCTGCACCTCTTTTGCTTCTTTCTGCACTTCTCTTTTCTCTTTCTGCACCTCTCTTGCCTCTTTCTGCACCTCTGTTGGTTCTTTCTACACTTCTCTTGCTTCTTTCTGTACCTCTCTTGCCTCTTTCTACATTCCTCTTGCCTCTTTCTGCACGTCTGTTGGTTCTTTCTGCACTGCTCTTGCTTCTTTCTGCACCTTTCTTGCAAATTTCTGCATCCCTCTTGCAAATTTCTGTACCCCTCTTCCCTACTTCTGCACCTCTCTTACCTCTGTCTGCACCCCTGTTTCCTCTTTCTGCTCCTCTTTTTCCTAATTCTGCAACTCTCTTGCCTCTTTATGCAGTTCTCTTGCCTCCTTCTGCACCTCTGTTGCTTCTTTCTACACTTCTCTTGCCTCTTTCTGCACCCCTCTATCCTCTTTCTGTACCCCTGTTGCTTATTTCTGCACTTCTCTTGTGGCTTTCAGTACCTCTCTTGCTTCTTTCTACACCTCTCTTGTCTTTTTATGCAGTTCTCTTACCTCTTTCTGCACCTCTTTTGCTTCTTTCAGCACTTCTCTTGCTTCCTTTTGTACCCCTCTTGCTTCTTTCTGCACCCATCTTGCCTCTTTCTGCATCCCTCTTTCTGCATCTCTCTTCCCTCTTTCTGCACATCTCTTGCCTCGTTCTGCACTTCTTTTGCTTCTTTCTGCACTTCTCTTGCCTCTCTCTGTACCCCTCTAGCCTCTTTCTGCACCCCCGTTGCTTGTTTCTGCATTTCTCTTGCTTCTTTCAGTACATCTATTGTTTCATTCTGCACCCTTCTTGCCTCTTTTTGCACCCCTCTTGCCTCTTTTTGCACCTCTCCTGCTCTTTCTGCACCTCTCTTGCCTTTTTCCGCAGTTCTGTTGCATTTTCATGCACCTCTTTTGCTTCATTTTGTACCTTTGTTGGTTCTGTATGGACTGCTCTTGCTTCTTTCTGCACCTTTTTTGCAAATTTCTGCATCCCTCTTGCCTCTTTCTGCACCTCTTTTGCCTGTTTCTGCAACTCTCTTGCCACTTTCTGCATCCCTCTAGCCTCTTTCTGCACCCCTGTTGCTTTTTTCTGCACTTCTCTTGCTTCATTCAGTACCTTTCTTGCTTCTTTCTACACCTCTCTTATCTTTTTCTGCAGTTCTCCTGCCTCTTTCTGTACCTCTTTTGCTTCTTTCTGCACTTCTCCTGCTTCTTTCTTTACCTCTCTTGCTTCTTTCTGCACCCATCTTGCCTCTTTCTGCATCCCTCTTTCTGCACCTCTCTTCCCTCTTTCTGCACCTCTCTTGCCTCTTTCTAGACTTCTCTTGCTTCTTTCTGCACTTCTCTTGCCTCTTTCTGCACCCCTCTAGCCTCTTTCTACACCCCTGTTGCTTCTTTCTGCACCTTTTTTTGCAAATTTCTGCATCCCTCTTGCCTTTTTCTGCACCTTTTTTGCCTGTTTCTGCAACTCTCTTGCCACTTTCTGCATCCCTCTAGCCTCTTTCTGCACCCCTGTTGCTTTTTTCTGCACTTCTCTTGCTTCTTTCAGTACCTCTCTTGATTCTTTCTGCACCTCTCTTGCCTTTTTCTGCAGTTCTCTTGTCACTTTCTGCACCTCTTTTCCTTCTTTCTGAACCCCTCTTGCCTCTTTCTGCACCTCTCTTGCTTCTTTCTGCACCTCTCTTGCTTCTTTCTGCACCCTTCTTCCTTTTTTCTGTACCTCTCATGCCTCTTTATGTACCTCTCTTGCTTCTTTCTGCCCCTCTGGATATTCTTTCTGTACATCCCTTGCCTCTCTGCACCACTCTTCCCTCTTTCTGCACCTCTCTTGCCTGTTTCTGCACCTCTCCTGCCTCTTTCTGCACCTCACTTGACTTTTTCTTCAAATTTCTTGCCTCTTTCTGCACATCTTTTGCTTCTTTCTGCACTTCTCTTGCCTATTTCTCCACCCCTCTTACCTCTTTCAGCACCATTGGTTGCTTCTTTTTGCACTTCTCTTGGTTCTTTCTCCACTTCTCTTGCCTCTTTCTCCACCCCTCTTACCTCTTTCAGCACCATTGGTTGCTTCTTTTTGCACTTCTCTTGGTTCTTTCTTCACCCCTCTTGCCTCTTTGTGTTCCTCTCTTGCCACTTTCTGCACCTCACTTGACTTTTTCTTCAAATTTCTTGCCTCTTTCGGCACATCTTTTGCTTCTTTCTGCACTTCTCTTGCCTCCTTCTGTACTCCTCTTGCCTCTTTCTGCACCTCTGTTTGTTCTTTCGGCACTGCTCTTGCTTCTTTTTGTGCCTTTCTTGCAAATTTCTGCATCCCTCTTGCCTCTTTCTGCACCACCCTTGCCTCATTCTGCACTTCTCTTGCTTCTTTCTGCACTTCTCTTGCCTCTCTCTGCCCACTCTCGCCTCTTTCTACATCCATGTTGCTTCTTTCTGCACCTCTCTTGCTACTTTCTACACCTCTCTTGCCTTTTTATGCAGTTCTCTTGCCTCTTTCTGCACCTCTTTTGCTTCTTTCTGCACTTCTCTTTTCTCTTTCTGCACCCCTCTTGCCTCTTTCCGCACCTCTGTTGGTTTTTTCTACACTTCTCTTGCTTCTTTCTGTACCTCTCTTGCCTCTTTCTGCATCCCTCTTGCCTCTTTCTGCACCTTTTGGTTCTTTCTGCACTGCTCTTGCTTCTTTCTGCACCTTTCTTGCAAATTTTTGCATTCCTCTTGCAAATGTCTATACCCCTTTTGCCTACTTCTGCGCCTCTCTTCCCTATTTCTGCTCCTCTTTTTCCTATTTCTGCAACTCTCTTGCCTTTTTATGCAGTTCTCTTGCCTCCTTCTGCACCTCTGTTGCTTCTTTCTACACTTCTCTTGCCTCTTTCTGCACCCCTCTATTCTCTTTTGTACCGCTGTTGCTTGTTTCTGCACTTCTCTTGCTTCTTTCAGTACCTCTCTTGCTTCTTTCTACACCTCTCTTGTCTTTTATGCAGTTCTCTTACCTCTTTCTGTACCTCTTTTGCTTCTTTCAGCACTTCTCTTGCTTCTTTTAGTACCCCTCTTGCTTTTTTCTGCACCCATCTTGCCTCTTTCTGCATCCCTCTTTCTGCACCTCTCTTCCCTCTTTCTGCACATCTCTTGCCTCTTTCTGCACTTCTCTTGCTTCTTTCTGCACTTCTCTTGCCTCTTTCTGTACCCCTCTAGCCTCTTTCTGCACCCCTTTTGCTTGTTTCTGCATTTCTCTTACTTCTTTCAGTACATCTATTGTTTCATTCTGCAACCTTCTTGCCTCTTTCTGCACCTCTCTTGCCTTTTTCCGCAGTTCTATTGCATTTTCATGCACCTCTTTTGCTTCTTTCTGTACCTCTGTTGGTTCTTTATGGACTGCTCTTGCTTCTTTCTGCACATTTTTTTGCAAATTTCTGCATCCCTCTTGCCTCTTTCTGCACCTCTTTTGCCTGTTTCTGCAACTCTCTTGCCACTTTCCGCATCTCTATAGCCACTTTCTGCACACCTGTTGCTTTTTTCTGCACTACTCTTGCTTTTTTCAGTACCTTTCTTGCTTCTTTCTACACCTCTCTTGTCTTTTTCTGCAGTTCTCCTGCCTCTTTCTGTACCTCTTTTGCTTCTTTCTGCAATTCTATTGCTTCTTTCTTTACCTCTCTTGCTTCTTTCTGCACCCATCTTGCCTCTTTCTGCATCCCTCTTTCTGCACCTCTCTTCCCTCTTTCTGCACCTCTCTTGCCTCTTTCTACACTTCTCTTGCTTCTTTCTGCTCTTCTCTTGCCTCTTTCTGCACCCCTCTAGCCTCTTTCTACACCCCTGTTGCTTCTTTCTGCATTTCTCTTGCTTCTTTCTGTACCTCTCTTGATTCTTTCTGCACCTCTCTTGCCTGTTTCTGCACCTTTCTTGCCTCTTTTTGCATCACTGTTGCTTCTTTCTGCACTTCTCGTGCCTCTTTCTCCACCCCTCTTACCTCTTTCAGCACCATTGGTAGCTTCTTTTTACACTTCTCTTGGTTCTTTCTTCACTCCTCTTGCCTCTTTGTGCACATCTGTAGGAGAGTAGGATCTGCTTCACATGGGTACCCCCACTTTTTGCTGATGCTTCACTGTTTTTCGACCTTATTCTGGCTGGGGCCCTGCTAATCAGAACCCCAGCCTAGCTGCTTCCTATTTAAAATGGTTTCCATGTGCCTTAGGCACATCTCTGATTGGAATCTGGAGTGCCCTTATAAGTCCCTAGTATATGGTATACTATGTACCCAGGGCATAGGTACCTCAGAGGCCTACCAGGGGCTGCAGCATGTATTGTACCACCCCTGGAAGGCCATCCAAACTGACACCACAGGTTTGCTACTGCAGCCTGGGTAAGGTGGTGCATGCACCCCTTACTGTGATATAGGCTACCTATATCACTGTATACATACACACATATAAACCTATAAGTCACTCCTATGGCAGGCCTTATCAATCCTGAAGGCAGAGTGCGTGGTTCCTATGTGAGAGGGTGCCCCTGCATGAGCAGGGCCCCTCTGCAGCGTTCGGAGACCCTTCTCTGATGCTGTTTGTAGTGCAGCCTGACCATATACTCTTAAGCGCATTATAACCTCGCGTTAAATGCTAACTTTGGGATGGCTGCACGGAAACATGTCGTGTTTGGTGTCAAACATCTTGGAATACTACCCCCCGCCAGTTCTGGCGGCGGGGGTAGCATTCCACCCTTCTAGAGGGAAAGACATGTACACACCGGTATACCCGGTACTGACTTTCCAGAGCCCTGGCATCACAAAATGGATGCCGCTGCCACAGACACGAGTCTGGCCTCCTGCTGATGACCGAAACTCCGGCAGGGGAAGCCTGGACAATAGGTTTCCTGTCCCAGGGAGGTGTGACCACCTCCCCAGACAGGATAGTGTGTATTGGGGCTGGGCGGGAGCACTCTCGGGTGCTTTGAAATCCTGCACTGGGGGCACACTTGGTGTCCCTGTGCATACCCCAGTTCAAACCGGCTCAGGGGCTTCCAGCCCCTGCTCTGGTGCGAAACTGGACAAAGGGAAAGGGGTGTAACCACCCCTCTGCCCTGGCCCTCCCATAGGTGGGGCCACAGAGTATGTCAAACCCCCTGCCTTAGTATAAGTAGGGGAACCCAGTCCTTAGGACTTTAGATTTACCTGGACGAAACTCTGACACAGAATCCTGGACCTTCGATGCTCTACTTCAAGATTAGAGGACTGAAGAATCTCCCTTGGGGTCAAGGAGTGACTCCCCTGCTTGGCAGGCACCAAAGAAGCAATTGTCTGGTCTGCATCGCTGAAGCTCCCGTCGGACGCCGAAGTCTTTGCATCACCAGAAGTGGATTTCCAGACTTCCCCGAGGCTACCCTGAGTCTCCAGCAAAGCTGAGGCCCGTAGCTGTCGTGGGTAGTGTGGGACCATGACCCCTGGACACCGATCGCATTTGCAAGTGCATCCTCTTCTGGGTCTTCCACGAAGTCGTACTTTGGGCTCCGAGTAGCCCTAGCCTCCAGCACCAACTGCACCGAAGATCACTGGCCTCCACTCCACGAGTGTCCTGTGAGCCAGCTCCACCTGCATCGTCTCGAGGCTCCTTTGTGGTTGCTAGTCCGTTGGCTAGTAGGCCCTCCCGAAGGCCAATCTTTTTCTGCTTGGGCTCCCTGGTTGCTCCAGGCGTGCCCTGACTTATCCTTGCTGGGTGAGTCCCCCAGACCTTGCTGGTCTGCAACATCGTCCTTCTTCTATTTCCACAAGACTTGCTGTTGCCAAGGCTTGTTGGGTCCAATCCGGTCGCCGACACCCCTGCAATCGACAGACGTCGTGGGTCAGCTAGAATCCAGCTCCTGGTTGTCGTCGACGCCTCCTGGACCTCGTGGCTGAAGAGTCAAGACGACCATCAACCTAGCTGAAGCACTCGACATCGGTGGGCATCTGCTCATCGCCTTCCTGGTCACTGGCTAGTGACCCAGACTCTGTTCCCTCTGCTTTCAGGTTCTTCAGATCTTTGATCCAGCTTTGGATCCACCCGAACACTTTCGACTTGGCCGCCAGCAGCACTTTGCAGCAGATCACCATAGAAAGCGACGACGAAACCCGACCCCGAAAGACACCTATGCACCCGGCTCCCCTGGGTGAGGTAACTCAAGTACTCCGGTGCTCCCATGGGTATTGACACTAGAACAGCCTAGTTCTCAAAGGGTTTGCTCCAAGTCCTCCTCTAAGTGTCCCTTTTCTTTTAAATTCTAATCGCGACTTTCCCCATCGAAGTTAACGGTGGTTCGCGGCTGTGTTCATACACTGCACGCGTCCCCTGTGGGTCCCCTGTGTCACTGCCTTGGGTGGTTCCTTGTGGTCCAAGCACTTCTACAGGCTCTAGGCCTAGTGTCTAGCTCAGTCGTGGTTCTTATACCACTTTATTGGTATATGGTTTGGTACGCCCCTGGGGCTCAAACGTGTATTTGTGCTATTACTGTAGATAACTAACTTATAACGTATGTATTTCGAACTCTAGCCTCATAAAGAGACTAGAGGGTGTGTTTAGTAATAAATACATATATTTTGAATATATACCTGGTGTGGTCCTCTTTCATTTGGTCACTCAAGAGATTATAGACTGGTAAAAACAAGTTGCTTTACATTCCTTCAAGACTTAGCCTGAAGGCTGCTCTCCATAGCTACCACTAGGATAGCTTTCAATAAAGGTTGTCTTTAAACTATCTCCAATAAGGGGTTGTTTGGACTGGTGCAAGGTGCCCACTATAATTAATGGACAGCCTATGCCAGGCCAACTTCTCACAACATCTGCCTCTTTCTGCACCTCACTTGACTTTTTCTTCAAATTTCTGCACATCTTTTGCTTGTTTCTGCACTTTTCTTGCCTCTTTCTGCACTCCTCTTGACTCTTTCTGCACCTCTGTTGGTTCTTTCTGCACTGCTCTTGCTTCTTTCTGTGCCTTTCTTGCAAATTTCTGCATCCCTCTTGTCTCTTTCTACACCACCCTTGCCTCATTCTGCACTTCTCTTGCTTATTTCTGCACTGCTCGTGCCTCTCTCTGCCCACCTCTAGCCTCTTTCTACATCCCTGTTGCATCTTTCTGCACCTCTCTTGCTTCTTTCTGCACTTCTCTTTTCTCTTTCTGCACCCCTCTTGCCTCTTTCTGCACCTCTGTTGGTTCTTTCTGCACCTCTCTTGCTTCTTTCTGCACTTCTCTTGCTTCTTTCTGCACCTCTCTTGCTTCTTTCTGCACCCTTGTTCCTTTTTTCTGCACCTCTCTTGCTTCTTTATGTACTTCTCTTGCTTCTTTCTGCCCCTCTGGTGATTCTTTCTGTACATCTTTTGCCTCTCTGCACCACTCTTCCCTCTTTCTGTACCTCTCTTGCCTGTTTCTGCACCTCTCTTGCTTCTTTTTGCATCTCTGTTGCTTCTTTCTGCACTTCTCTTGCCTCTTTCTCCACCCCTCTTACCTCTTTCAGCACCATTAGTTGTTTCTTTTTGCACTTCTCTTGGTTCTTTCTTCACCCTCTGTTTGCACCTCTCCTGCCTCTTTCTGCACCTCACTTGACATTTTCTTCAAATTTCTTGCCTCTTTCTGCACATCATTTGCTTCTTTATGCACCTCTCTTCCCTCTTTCTGCACCTCTCTTGCCTTTTTCCGCAGTTCTATTGTATTTTCATGCAACTCTTTTGCTTCTTTCTGTACCTCTGTTGGTTCTTTATGGACTGCTCTTGCTTCTTTCTGCACATTTTTTTGCAAATTTCTGCATCCCTCTTGCCTCTTTCTGCACCTATTTTGCCTGTTTCTGCAACTCTCTTGCCACTTTCCGCATCCCTATAGCCTCTTTCTGCACCCCTGTTGCTTTTTTCTGCACTTCTCTTGCTTCTTTCAGTACCTTTCTTGCTTCTTTCTACACCTCTCTTGTCTTTTTCTGCAGTTCTCCTGCCTCTTTCTGCACCTCTTTTGCTTCTTTCTGCACTTCTCTTGCTTCTTTCTTTACCTCTCTTGCTTCTTTCTGCACCCATCTTGCCTCTTTCTGCATCCCTCTTTCTGCACCTCTCTTCCCTCTTTCTGCACCTCTCTTGCCTTTTTCCGCAGTTCTATTGCATTTTCATGCACCTCTTTTGCTTCTTTCTGTACCTTGGTTGGTTCTTTATGGACTGCTCTTGCTTCTTTCTGCACATTTTTTTGCAAATTTCTGCATCCCTCTTGCCTCTTTCTGCACCTCTTTTGCCTGTTTCTGCAACTCTCTTGCCACTTTCCGCATCCCTATAGCCTCTTTCTGCACACCTGTTGCTTTTTTCTGCACTTCTCTTGCTTCTTTCAGTACCTTTCTTGCTTCTTTCTACACCTCTCTTGTCTTTTTCTGCAGTTCTCCTGCCTCTTTCTGTACCTCTTTTGCTTCTTTCTGCAATTCTATTGCTTCTTTCTTTACCTCTCTTGCTTCTTTCTGCACCCATCTTGCCTCTTTCTGCATCCCTCTTTCTGCACCTCTCTTCCCTCTTTCTGCACCTCTCTTGTCTCTTTCTACACTTCTCTTGCTTCTTTCTTCTCTTCTCTTGCCTCTTTCTGCACCCCTCTAGCCTCTTTCTACACCCCTGTTGCTTCTTTCTGCATTTCTCTTGCTTCTTTCAGTACCTCTCTTGATTCTTTCTGCACCTCTCTTGCATGTTTCTACACCTTTCTTGCCTCTTTTTGCATCACTGTTGCTTCTTTCTGCACTTCTCATGCCCCTTTCTCCACCCCTCTTACCTCTTTCAGCACCATTGGTAGCTTCTTTTTACACTTCTCTTGGTTCTTTCTTCACTCCTCTTGCCTCTTTGTGTACATCTGCCTCTTTCTGCACCTCACTTGACTTTTTCTTCAAATTTCTGCACATCTTTTGCTTGTTTCTGCACTTTTCTTGCCTCTTTCTGCACTCCTCTTGACTCTTTCTGCACCTCTGTTGGTTCTTTCTGCACTGCTCTTGCTTCTTTCTGTGCCTTTCTTGCAAATTTCTGCATCCCTCTTGTCTCTTTCTACACCACCCTTGCCTCATTCTGCACTTCTCTTGCTTATTTCTGCACTGCTCGTGCCTCTCTCTGCCCACCTCTAGCCTCTTTCTACATCCCTGTTGCATCTTTCTGCACCTCTCTTGCTTCTTTCTGCACTTCTCTTTTCTCTTTCTGCACCCCTCTTGCCTCTTTCTGCACCTCTGTTGGTTCTTTCTGCACCTCTCTTGCTTCTTTCTGCACTTCTCTTGCTTCTTTCTGCACCTCTCTTGCTTCTTTCTGCACCCTTGTTCCTTTTTTCTGCACCTCTCTTGCTTCTTTATGTACTTCTCTTGCTTCTTTCTGCCACTCTGGTGATTCTTTCTGTACATCTTTTGCCTCTCTGCACCACTCTTCCCTCTTTCTGTACCTCTCTTGCCTGTTTCTGCACCTCTCTTGCTTCTTTTTGCATCTCTGTTGCTTCTTTCTGCACTTCTCTTGCCTCTTTCTCCACCCCTCTTACCTCTTTCAGCACCATTAGTTGTTTCTTTTTGCACTTCTCTTGGTTCTTTCTTCACCCCTCTGTTTGCACCTCTCCTGCCTCTTTCTGCACCTCACTTGACATTTTCTTCAAATTTCTTGCCTCTTTCTGCACATCATTTGCTTCTTTCTGCACTTCTCTTGCCTCTTTCTGCACTCCTCTTGCCTCTTTCTGCACCTCTGTTGGTTCTTTCTGCACTGCTCTTGCTTCTTTTTGTGCCTTTGTGTAGGAGAGTAGGATCTGCCTCTTATGTTGCCCCCACTTTTTTCTGATGTTTACACTGGTTTCTGGCTATAGTCTGGCTGGGCCCCTGCTAATCAGGGCCACAGCCTCTCTGTTCTCTCTAAACGATTTGGAGTGCACTCTAGGTGCACTAGTGATTGGATAATGTGGTACCTTATGAGTCCCTAGTATATGGTACCTTAGGTACCAAGGGCATAGGTACTTCACAGGCCTACCAGGGGCTGCAGCATGTCTTATGCCACCCCTGGAAAGCAGACTAAATCTGACACCACAGGCCTGCTACTGCAGCCTGAGTGAGGAAGTGCTAGCACCCCTCACTGAGATATAGGATCCCTATATCTCTCCTGCACACACATATAACCCTATCAGTCACCCCTAAGGCAGGCCCTATCAATCCTGAGGGCAGGGTGCTTGGCTTCTATGTGAGGGGGTGCCTCTGCCTGAGCAGGGCCCCTCTGCAGCTCTCAGAGTCCATTCTCTGGTGCTGGTTGTGGATGCGGTTAAACCATATACTTTTAAGTGCATTATATCCTCGCGGTAAAATGCTAACTTTGGAATGGCTGCATCGAAACATGTTGTGTTTGGTGTCAAACACCTTGGAATACTACCCCCCCGCCAGTCCTGGCGGCGGGGGTAGCATTCCACCCTTCTAGAGGGATAGACATGTACCTACTGTGGAATCACGGTAGAATCCGACAGAGCCCTGGCATCACAAAATGGATGCCACCAGTCACAGACACTGGTCTGCCCTCCTGCTGATGACCAACTCTCGCAGTGGAGGGAGCCCAACAATAGATATCCTGTCCCAGGGGGTGTGACCACCTCCCAGACAGGGTTTAGTGTATTGGGGCTGGGTGGGTGCACTCTTAGAGTGCTTTGAAGTCCTGCACTGGGGGAGCAGAAGGCTCCTCTGTGCATATGCCAGTTCAAACCGGCTCAGGGGCTACCTGTCCCTGCTCTGGCGCGAAACTGGACAAAGGGAAGTGGGTGTAGCCACCCACTCCCCTGACCCTCCCATAGGTAGGGTCATAGAGCTAATCCCTCCCCTCCTTTTAGTATAAGAGGGGAACCTGTGCATTGCACCCTAGATTTCCCTGGACGACGCTCTACAAGAAGAATCCTGGACCTTCGACGTTCCACTACCTTTGGAAGACTGAAGAATCTCCCTTGGAGTCAAGGAGTGACTCCCCTGCTTGGCAGGCACCAAAAACTACAAACGACGGTCGCAAACTACGCCGCTCCCGCCGGAGTCCGAAGTCCCTGCAGCCCAAGAAGTAGATTTCCTGACTTATCAAAAGCCATCGTGAGTCCCCAGAGAAGCTGAGGCCAGTGGACCCCAAGAGTAACAAGGAACCATGACCCCTGGGTACCGTGCACTATTGTCGAGTGCAACCCCTCACAACGTTCCACAAACTTGTACTTTGGACCATCTGTGGTCCCAGCCTCCAGCAGGAATCCCTCCTACGATCAGAAGCCTACCACGTCCCGAGTGACCGTGGACCCCTGTGAGAGAATCCTCCCGAGGCGTCTTTGCGATCCCTTGCCAGCCGGCTTGTGGGTCCCCAGAAGACTTTCCAAAGAAACCAAAGGGCTCCCCTGGTTGCTCCAGGCCTGCCCTGACTTACCCTCACTGGGTGAGTTCCACAGACCTTGCTGGTCTGCGCCATTGCCTCTTTACACTTTCCCTGAGACTTACTGTTATCAAGGCTTGTTGGCTCCGATCGAGTTGGCGACACCGCAGTAAGTCGCAGACATCGTGGGACACGCCGAATCCAGCTCATGGTCATCGTCGACGGCTCCTGAACCTCGTGGCTGAAGAGTCAAGGCAAGCGTGAACGACCTGAACCCTGCAACGACGGTGGGCAGTCATCTTCCTTGCCCCGAGTCACTGCCAAGTGACTTTGAACACTGTCCCCTCTGCTTTCAGGTCATCCTTCCACCGAATCCAGGCTTGGATTCCACCGGACACTTCTTCAAACCATCACAAGCAGCAAGTCTTCTTTGGTCGCCAATGAAAACGACGCCGCGACCCGACACCAAAGGACACCTGTGCACCCGGCTTCCCTGGGTGAGGTAACTCCAGCACTCCGGTGCTCCTGTGGGTGTGGGCCCTCGAACTACTTATCCTGTAAGTGACTTGCTTGTAGGTTCACCAGAAGTATCCTAAAACTCTTACTTTCCCCGTGCGATTCTCGCACTAACTCGTACCTGGTTTGCGTCTGTGTTAGACACACCACGTCCGACTCCCTTGCAAATCCTATCTGTAGACCGTATCCTTCGACTCGTACTGAGTCCGATCGGTGTGTTCGCCTCGAACACACAAGGGACCTTGAACATTGATATCTCAATCGCGTCTGAGCGCATAGACTCGTACAGGATTCGCATCGGTGCCAGGTCACCGCGTCCGTCCCCTGTGGGTCTCCTACAACTACCTGGGGTGGTTCTTGGGGGTCCCTCGATTCTAGATGCCCTAGACCTAGGTCTAGCAAACTAAGATTGTAATATTCAATTGTGCTAAACTTATCCTGATAATATTTGACTTGTACATATGTTCCTATCCTCTAATCTCATAAAGAGATTAATAGAGAGTGTTTATTAATAAATACATATGTATTTGATATATATACCTGTGTGGTGTCTTTTCATTTGGTGATTCAAGAGATTGTGTGGTAAAACAAGCTGCTTTACATTCCTTCAAGACTTAGCCTGAAGGCTGCTCTCCACAGCTACCACTAGGATAGCTTTCTATAAAGGTTGTCTTAAACCTATCTACCATAAGAGTCGAATTGTTCTGGTGCAAGGTGTCCACTTTAATTAGTGAACAGCATATACCAGGCCAATTTCTCACATTGGTGGGCAGCGGGTGGGATTCCAGCTTGCTATTGTTTTACCAGAAAATCTCTATTTGAATTACTAACTGAAAACCACTATAGGTACTTAAGGTACATATAAAGTCAAGCTTAGTATCGATAAGTTCTACTGAACTTAGAGCTGTGTGCCAAGGGATAGCACACCCTTTCTACAGCTCAAGCTAGTATCAGTAGGCCACAAACTAGTGTAGGTAGTACAACACTGCACAACACTAGAATGTCCTTAAAGGGTGGAACCAGTGGATCCACTCAGCCTCAGTATAAGGACATGGCTTTCTCTGACTTGAGAGCCATGTGTGTTGAAAGACACCTGAGACTAGGACAGAGTCCCTCAACCCTGCACCTGATAGATCTGCTGACAGCAGATGATCTTAGATTGGCTCTAGGAGCTAATGGGTCTGAATCAGTGGGTGGGTCAATTACAGTATCTGGTTCAGACGATGAAAATCCGAATGACCAGGACTCTGTGATTGAAGGGCCTCAAGGGGCCTGAAAAGGACAGAGGAATTCTCCCCAAGAGAACTGACAGAGTGGATGAGAGGCATAGGTTCCCTTCCAGGTAATCTGAGCACTCTTATCACTCTGGCAGAGAATTTGTCCACCAGAGGAACTCATACTTTCCCATAAGAGAGACCTCCTCTGAAAGAATGTGCAAACTGCTGCAGTATGAGGAAGCAAGAGTTGCCCTCAGAACCAAGCAGTTGGCACTGGATAGAGAAGCCCTGGAGATCCAGAGAGCTTCTCGACGAGAGGGGTTAGAACCCCTTGGTGGCAGCAACAGTGTCCCTAGAGGCAGAGAATCTATTCCAGACCATAGGAACCTGAGCAAGGTTGTTCCTCCCTACCAGAGTGGGGATGATATCCACAAGTGGATAACTGCTATGGAGAGGGCCTGTAGAGTACAGCAGGTCCCCCAGAAGCAGTGGGCAGCAATCTTGTGGCTCTCCTTTTCAGATAAAGGTAGAGACAAGCTCCTCACTGTTAGAAAAGAGGATGCTGATGATTATGAAGTCCTGAAGAGTGCACTGATAGATGGGTTTGGCTTAACCACTGAACAGTACAGGTTAAAGTTCAGAGACACCCAGAAGGCACAGACTCAGGACTGGACTGACTTTGTTGATTGTGCAACCAAGGCTCTGGAGGGTTGGCTGGTTGGCAGTAGGGTTACTGATTTTAAGGGATTGTATAATCTGATGATGAGAGAACAAATCCTTAATAATTGCCAGAACCAGTTGTTGCATCAGTACCTGGTGGACTCGGATCTGACCTCTCCCCAAGAATTGGGAAAGAAGGCAGACAAGTGGGTCAGAACCAGGGTGAGGCAGAAACCCCAGAACCAAGGGGGTGACACCAAGAAGCAAGATCCTAAGGGCTCTGAGAAAGGTGGGGATAAGTCAAAAGACCAGAAGTCTTCACAAGGGCCCCATAAATCTGCATCTGGTGGGGAGTCACAATCTAACAAGGGAAAAGGCCAAAAGAAGCCCTGGTGCAAATTCTGTAAACAGAAAGGGCACTGGACTTCTGACTGTAACAAGTCCAAAGACCAAACCACCACCACTCCTGCCCCTAAGGCAACTGTTCCCCCTAGTTCAGCTACTGGTGGAGGTGGTATACAGAATAAGGGTGTAGTAGGGTTGACCCTGGGTTCTGAAGTGGACTCTGACCTAGTCAGAGTGCCCACTCAGGCAATGCTGATTTGTGAGGGAGACCTTAATATGTCCTTCCTAGTGAGTCCCAGTAATCTGGGCAAATACAAACAGCAGCCTGTAATAAATGGCAAACAGGCTTTGGCATTTAGGGACACAGGTGCTAGTGTCACCATGGTGGCAGAGGATCTTGTGGACCCTGGACAGATCATCCTGGGCGAAATGTACCAGGTGACCAATGCAAGCAACGTCAAGACCAACCATAGTCTGGCAGTTGTGAATTTCTCCTGGGGAGGGGTAACTGGCCTCAAGAAGGTTGTAGTCAGTGCAGACCTCCCTGTCGAATGTCTATTGGGCAATGATCTAGAGACTTCAGCCTGGTCTGAAGTAGAGTTATGGACTCATGCTGAGATGTTGGGCATCCCTGCAGAGGTATTTGCTGTGACCAGGTCACAAGCAAGAATGCATGACACTGAACAAGCTCTGGATCCTGGAACAATGGACCAGATGCTTCCCAAGAGGAGGAGCAGTAGGGTAAAGGCAGTGCCTTCCCCTCTGTCTCGTATCACAGATTCACCCCCAGAGGGAGGTGAAGCAGATCCTGAAGAAGGAACTGCCCCAGAGGGACTTGAGCCTGATCAGGTTGAGTTCTTGGGGGCAGGGAGCCCTTCTAGGGAAGATCTGAGGAAGGAGCAAAAGTGCTGCCCCTCTCTTGAACCCCTCAGACAGCAGGCTGCTGCTGAGGCTGCTGGGAGTGCTAGTGGGTCCCATAAAGTTTATTGGGATGAGGGACTCCTATATTCTGAAGGTAGAGACCCAGCCCCTGGAGCCACCAGGAGGTTGGTAATACCTCAGACGTTTAGGGGGTTCCTCTTGACCTTAGCACATGACATCCCTTTAGCAGGACACTTGGGCCAAAACAAGACCTGGGACAGACTTGTTCCACATTTTCATTGGCCACATATGTCAGAGGACACAAAGGAGTTTTGTCGCTCCTGTGTCACATGCCAAGCCAGTGGTAAGGCAGGTGGCACAACAAAGGCCCCCTGATACCACTACCGGTGGTGGGGGTACCCTTTGAAAGGGTAGGGATTGACATTGTTGGTCCCCTTGACCCGCAAACTGCATCTGGGCACAGGTTTATCCTGGTGGTAGTGGATCATGCCACCAGGTACCCAGAAGCAATTCCCTGAGGACCACCACAGCCCCTGTGGTGGCAAGAGCCCTCATTGGAGTCTTCTCTAGAGTGGGTTTTCCAAAGGAGGTCATTTCTGACAGAGGTACCAACTTCATGTCAGGGTATCTGAAAGCAATGTGGAAGGAGTGTGGTGTAACTTACAAGTTCACCACCCCTATCACCCACAATGCAATGGTTTAGTTGAACGATTCAACAAAACCTTGAAAGGAATGATTAAAGGACTCCCAGAGAAGCTTAGGCGGAAATGGGACCTTCTTCTTCCTTGCCTGTTGTTTGCCTACAGAGAGGTTCCACAGAAGGGGGTTGGCTACAGCCCATTTGAGCTTCTGTTTGGGCATCCTGTGAGAGGTCCACTGTGTTTGGTAAAAGAGGGCTGGGAGTTACCTCTCAAGCCCCCAAACAAGATGTGATGGACTATGTACTTGGTCTCCGCTCCCGGATGGCTGAGTACATGAAAAAGGCAACCAAAAACCTGGAGGCCAGCCAAGAATTACAAAAAGCTTGGCATGACCAAAAGGCTGTACTGACTGTATACCAGCCAGGCCAGAAAGTGTGGGTGTTGGAGCCTGTGGCCCCAGCAGCCCTCCAGGACAAGTGGAGTGGCCCCCATACAATAGTTGAACAGAAGGGAGAAGTCACCTATCTGGTGAATCTTGGAACTCCCAGGTGCCCCCTGAGGGTGCTCCATGTCAACCGACTAAAGCCATATGTTGACAGGGCTGACATGGGCTTGCTCATGTCAACTGATGAGGACCAGGAGGAGGAGAGTGACCCTCTCCCCGACCTGCTCTCTCAGAACCCTGATGATGGGTCAGTAGATGGTGTTGCTTTGGCAAGCAGCCTCACTGACCATCAGCAAACTGAGTGCAGACAAGTTCTGCAACAGTTTAGACATATGTTTAGCCTGACCCCTAGTCAGACTTTCTGGTGCACCCATGAGGTGGACACTGGAGACAGTCTGCCTGTCAAGAATAAAATCTACAGGCAACCTGACCATGTCAGGGACTGTATCAGGACAGAAGTCCAGAAAATGTTGGAGCTAGGTGTGATTGAGCCTTCAGATAGCACTTGGGCTAGTCCAGTAGTCCTGGTACCCAAGCCTCATACCCAGGGTGGTAAGAAAGAGATGAGGTTTTGTGTAGACTACAGAGGCCTCAATGCAGTCACTAGGACTGATGCCTATCCCATACCAAGGGCAGATGAGCTGATTGATACTTTGGCCTCAGCCAAGTATCTAAGCACGTTTGACCTAACAGCTGGCTACTGGCAGATCAGATTAGCTGATGATGCAAAAGCCAAGACAGCATTTTCGACCCCTGGTGGGCACTACCACTTTGTGGTGATGCCCTTTGGATTGAAAAATGCACCTGCCACTTTCCAGAGGTTGGTGAATAAAGTTCTGACAGGGATGGAAACTTATTGCTCAGCTTATCTAGATGATATTGCTGTCTTTAGTTCCTCCTGGCAGGATCACCTGGTCCACCTCAGGAATGTTTTGGAGGCCCTGCAAAGGCAGGCCTCACTATCAAGGCCACTAAGTGCCAGATAGGGCAGAGTCAGGTTGTGTACCTGGGCCACCTTGTAGGTGGAGGTCAGGTTCAGCCTTTACAGAGCAAGATCCAGACCATAATGGAATGGGTTGCTCCAACTACCCAGACACAGGTGAGAGCCTTCTTAGGCCTATCTGGGTACTATAGGAGGTTTGTCAAGGGATATGGATCTATAGTGACCCCCTTGAATGATCTGACCTCAAAGAAAATGCCAAAAAAGGTTCAGTGGACAGCTAGCTGTCAAAAGGCATTTGAAGACCTAAAGCAGGCCATGTGCACTGCCCCCATCTTACAGAGTCCAGACTACACCAAAAAGTTCATTGTCCAAACAGATGCTTCTGAGCTGGGTGTGGGAGCTGTACTGTCTCAACTGAATGATGAAGGTCAAGACCAGCCAGTAGCTTTTATTAGCAGAAGGCTGACCCCTAGAGAGAAACGTTGGTCAGCTATAGAGAGGGAGGCCTTTGCTGTGGTATGGGCCCTGAAGAAGCTGAGGCCATACTTGTTTGGTACTCACTTCATAGTTCAGACCGACCACAAGCCCCTCCTATGGCTTAAACAAATGAAAGGAGAATACCCAAAACTTTTGAGGTGGTCCATTTCCCTACAGGGGATGGACTATACAGTGGAACATAGACCTGGGACCCAACATGCCAATGCAGATGGACTCTCAAGGTATTTCCACTTTGAACACGAAGACTCAACTGGTCAAGGTTAGTTTAGTGTCCCTGCGTTTGGGGGGTTGTGTAGGAGAGTAGGATCTGCCTCTTATGTTGCCCCCACTTTTTTCTGATGTTTACACTGGTTTCTGGCTATAGTCTGGCTGGGCCCCTGCTAATCAGGGCCTCTTTCTACATCCCTGTTGCATCTTTCTGCACCTCTCTTGCTTCTTTCTGCACTTCTCTTTTCTCTTTCTGCACCCCTCTTGCCTCTTTCTGCACCTCTGTTGGTTCTTTCTGCACCTCTCTTGCTTCTTTCTGCACTTCTCTTGCTTCTTTCTGCACCTCTCTTGCTTCTTTCTGCACCCTTGTTCCTTTTTTCTGCACCTCTCTTGCTTCTTTATGTACGTCTCTTGCTTCTTTCTGCCCCTCTGGTGATTCTTTCTGTACATCTTTTGCCTCTCTGCACCACTCCTCCCTCTTTCTGTACCTCTCTTGCCTGTTTCTGCATCTCTCTTGCTTCTTTTTGCATCTCTGTTGCTTCTTTCTGCACTTCTCTTGCCTCTTTCTCCACCCATCTTACCTCTTTCAGCACCATTAGTTGTTTCTTTTTGCACTTCTCTTGGTTCTTTCTTCACCCCTCTGTTTGCACCTCTCCTGCCTCTTTCTGCACCTCACTTGACATTTTCTTCAAATTTCTTGCCTCTTTCTGCACATCATTTGCTTCTTTCTGCACTTCTCTTGCCTCTTTCTGCACTCCTCTTGCCTCTTTCTGCACCTCTGTTGGTTCTTTCTGCACTGCTCTTGCTTCTTTTTGTGCCTTTGTGTAGGAGAGTAGGATCTGCCTCTTATGTTGCCCCCACTTTTTTTCTGATGTTTACACTGGTTTCTGGCTATAGTCTGGCTGGGCCCCTGCTAATCAGGGCCACAGCCTCTCTGTTCTCTCTAAACGATTTGGAGTGCACTCTAGGTGCACTAGTGATTGGATAATGTGGTACCTTATGAGTCCCTAGTATATGGTACCTTAGGTACCAAGGGCATAGGTACTTCACAGGCCTACCAGGGGCTGCAGCATGTCTTATGCCACCCCTGGAAAGCAGACTAAATCTGACACCACAGGCCTGCTACTGCAGCCTGAGTGAGGAAGTGCTAGCACCCCTCACTGAGATATAGGATCCCTATATCTCTCCTGCACACACATATAACCCTATCAGTCACCCCTAAGGCAGGCCCTATCAATCCTGAGGGCAGGGTGCTTGGCTTCTATGTGAGGGGGTGCCTCTGCCTGAGCAGGGCCCCTCTGCAGCTCTCAGAGTCCATTCTCTGGTGCTGGTTGTGGATGCGGTTAAACCATATACTTTTAAGTGCATTATATCCTCGCGGTAAAATGCTAACTTTGGAATGGCTGCATCGAAACATGTTGTGTTTGGTGTCAAACACCTTGGAATACTACCCCCCCGCCAGTCCTGGCGGCGGGGGTAGCATTCCACCCTTCTAGAGGGATAGACATTTACCTACTGTGGAAACACGGTAGAATCCGACAGAGCCCTGGCATCACAAAATGGATGCCACCAGTCACAGACACTGGTCTGCCCTCCTGCTGATGACCAACACTCGCAGTGGAGGGAGCCCAACAATAGATATCCTGTCCCAGGGGGTGTGACCACCTCCCAGACAGGGTTTAGTGTATTGGGGCTGGGTGGGTGCACTCTTAGAGTGCTTTGAAGTCCTGCACTGGGGGAGCAGAAGGCTCCTCTGTGCATATGCCAGTTCAAACCGGCTCAGGGGCTACCTGTCCCTGCTCTGGCGCGAAACTGGACAAAGGGAAGTGGGTGTAGCCACCCACTCCCCTGACCCTCCCATAGGTAGGGTCATAGAGCTAGTCCCTCCCCTCCTTTTAGTATAAGAGGGGGAACCTGTGCATTGCACCCTAGATTTCCCTGGACGACGCTCTACAAGAAGAATCCCGGAACTTCGACATTCCACTACCTTTGGAAGACTGAAGAATCTCCCTTGGAGTCAAGGAGTGACTCCCCTGCTTGGCAGGCACCAAAAACTACAAACGACGGTCGCAAACTACGCCGCTCCCGCCAGAGTCCGAAGTCCCTGCAGCCCAAGAAGTGGATTTCCTGACTTATCAAAGGCCATCGTGAGTCCCCAGAGAAGCTGAGGCCAGTGGACCCCAAGAGTAACAGGAACCATGACCCCTGGGTACCGTGCACTATTGTCGAGTGCAACCCCTCACAACGTTCCACAAACTTGTACTTTGGACCATGTGTGGTTCCAGCCTCCAGCAGGAATCCCTCCTACGATCAGCAGCCTACCACGTCCCGAGTGACTGTGGACCCCTGTGAGAGAATCCTCCCGAGGCGTCTTCGCGATCCCTTTCCAGCCGGCTTGTGGGTCCCCAGAAGACTTTCCAAAGAAACCAAAGGGCTCCCCTGGTTGCTCCAGGCCTTCCCTGACTTACCCTCACTGGGTGAGTTTCACAGACCTTGCTGGTCTGCGCCATTGCCTCTTTACACTTTCCCTGAGACTTGCTGTTATCAAGGCTTGTTGGCTCCGATCGAGTTGCCGACACCGCAGTAAGCCGCAGACATTGTGGGACACGCCGAATCCAGCTCCTGGTCGTCGTCAACGCCTCCTGAACCTCGTGGCTGAAGAGTCAAGGCAAGCGTGAACGACCTGAACCCTGCAACGACGGTGGGCATTCATCTTCCTTGCCCCGAGTCACTGCCAAGTGACTTTGAACACTGTCCCCTCTGCTTTCAGGTCATCCTTCCACCGAATCCAGGCTTGGATTCCACCGGACACTTCTTCAAACCATCACAAGCAGCAAGTCTTCTTTGGTCGCCAATGAAAACGACGCCGCGACCCGACACCAAAGGACACCTGTGCACCCGGCTTTCCTGGGTGAGGTAACTCCAGCACTCCGGTGCTCCTGTGGGTGTGGGCCCTCGAACTACTTACCCTATAAGTGACTTGCTTGTAGGTTCACCAGAAGTATCCTAAAACTCTTACTTTCCCCGTGCGATTCTCGCACTGACTCGTACCTGGTTCACGTCTGTGTTAGACACACCACGTCCGACTCCCTTAGAAATCCTATCTGTAGACCGTATCCTTCGACTCGTACTGAGTCCGATCGGTGTGTTCGCCTCGAACACGCAAGGGACCTTGAACATTGATATCTCAATCGCGTCTGAGCGCATAGACTCGTACAGGATTCGCATCGGTGCCAGGTCACCGCGTCCGTCCCCTGTGGGTCTCCTACAACTACCTGGGGTGGTTCTTGGGGGTCCCTCGATTCTAGATGCCCTAGACCTAGGTCTAGCAAACTAAGATTGTAATAATCAATTGTGCTAAACTTATCCTGATAATATTTGACTTGTACATATGTTCCTATCCTCTAATCTCATAAAGAGATTAGTAGAGAGTGTTTATTAATAAATACATATATATTTGATATATATACCTGTGTGGTGTCTTTTCATTTGGTGATTCAAGAGATTGTGTGGTAAAACAAGCTGCTTTACATTCCTTCAAGACTTAGCCTGAAGGCTGCTCTCCACAGCTACCACTAGGATAGCTTTCTATAAAGGTTGTCTTAAACCTATCTACCATAAGAGTCGAATTGTTCTGGTGCAAGGTGTCCACTTTAATTAGTGAACAGCATATACCAGGCCAATTTCTCACATTGGTGGGCAGCGGGTGGGATTCCAGCTTGCTATTGTTTTACCAGAAAATCTCTATTTGAATTACTAACTGAAAACCACTATAGGTACTTAAGGTACATATAAAGTCAAGCTTAGTATCGATAAGTTCTACTGAACTTAGAGCTGTGTGCCAAGGGATAGCACACCCTTTCTACAGCTCAAGCTAGTATCAGTAGGCCACAAACTAGTGTAGGTAGTACAACACTGCACAACACTAGAATGTCCTTAAAGGGTGGAACCAGTGGATCCACTCAGCCTCAGTATAAGGACATGGCTTTCTCTGACTTGAGAGCCATGTGTGTTGAAAGACACCTGAGACTAGGACAGAGTCCCTCAACCCTGCACCTGATAGATCTGCTGACAGCAGATGATCTTAGATTGGCTCTAGGAGCTAATGGGTCTGAATCAGTGGGTGGGTCAATTACAGTATCTGGGTCAGGCGATGAAAATCCGAATGACCAGGACTCTGTGATTGAAGGGCCAGGCCTCAAGGGGCCTGAAAAGGACAGAGGAATTCTCCCTAAGAGAACTGACAGAGTGGATGAGAGGCATAGGTCCCCTTCCAGGGAATCTGAGCACTCTTATCACTCTGGCAGAGAATTTGTCCACCAGAGGAACTCATACTTTCCCATAAGAGAGACCTCCTCTGAAAGAATGTGCAAACTGCTGCAGTATGAGGAAGCAAGAGTTGCCCTCAGAACCAAGCAGTTGGCACTGGATAGAGAAGCCCTGGAGATCCAGAGAGCTTCTCGACGAGAGGGGTTAGAACCCCTTGGTGGCAGCAACAGTGTCCCTAGAGGCAGAGAATCTATTCCAGACCATAGGAACCTGAGCAAGGTTGTTCCTCCCTACCAGAGTGGGGATGATATCCACAAGTGGATAACTGCTATGGAGAGGGCCTGTAGAGTACAGCAGGTCCCCCAGAAGCAGTGGGCAGCAATCTTGTGGCTCTCCTTTTCAGATAAAGGTAGAGACAAGCTCCTCACTGTTAGAAAAGAGGATGCTGATGATTATGAAGTCCTGAAGAGTGCACTGATAGATGGGTTTGGCTTAACCACTGAACAGTACAGGTTAAAGTTCAGAGACACCCAGAAGGCACAGACTCAGGACTGGACTGACTTTGTTGATTGTGCAACCAAGGCTCTGGAGGGTTGGCTGGTTGGCAGTAGGGTTACTGATTTTAAGGGATTGTATAATCTGATGATGAGAGAACAAATCCTTAATAATTGCCAGAACCAGTTGTTGCATCAGTACCTGGTGGACTCGGATCTGACCTCTCCCCAAGAATTGGGAAAGAAGGCAGACAAGTGGGTCAGAACCAGGGTGAGGCAGAAACCCCAGAACCAAGGGGGTGACACCAAGAAGCAAGATCCTAAGGGCTCTGAGAAAGGTGGGGATAAGTCAAAAGACCAGAAGTCTTCACAAGGGCCCCAAAAATCTGCATCTGGTGGGGAGTCACAATCTAACAAGGGAAAAGGCCAAAAGAAGCCCTGGTGCAAATTCTGTAAACAGAAAGGGCACTGGACTTCTGACTGTAACAAGTCCAAAGACCAAACCACCACCACTCCTGCCCCTAAGGCAACTGTTCCCCCTAGTTCAGCTACTGGTGGAGGTGGTATACAGAATAAGGGTGTAGTAGGGTTGACCCTGGGTTCTGAAGTGGACTCTGACCTAGTCAGAGTGCCCACTCAGGCAATGCTGATTTGTGAGGAGACCTTAATATGTCCTTCCTAGTGAGTCCCAGTAATCTGGGCAAATACAAACAGCAGCCTGTAATAAATGGCAAACAGGCTTTGGCATTTAGGGACACAGGTGCTAGTGTCACCATGGTGGCAGAGGATCTTGTGGACCCTGGACAGATCATCCTGGGCGAAATGTACCAGGTGACCAATGCAAGCAACGTCAAGACCAACCATAGTCTGGCAGTTGTGAATTTCTCCTGGGGAGGGGTAACTGGCCTCAAGAAGGTTGTAGTCAGTGCAGACCTCCCTGTCGAATGTCTATTGGGCAATGATCTAGAGACTTCAGCCTGGTCTGAAGTAGAGTTATGGACTCATGCTGAGATGTTGGGCATCCCTGCAGAGGTATTTGCTGTGACCAGGTCACAAGCAAGAATGCATGACACTGAACAAGCTCTGGATCCTGGAACAATGGACCAGATGCTTCCCAAGAGGAGGAGCAGTAGGGTAAAGGCAGTGCCTTCCCCTCTGTCTCATATCACAGATTCACCCCCAGAGGGAGGTGAAGCAGATCCTGAAGAAGGAACTGCCCCAGAGGGACTTGAGCCTTATCAGGTTGAGTTCTTGGAGGCAGGGGGCCCTTCTAGGGAAGATCTGAGGAAGGAGCAAAAGTGCTGCCCCTCTCTTGAACCCCTCAGACAGCAGGCTGCTGCTGAGGCTGCTGGGAGTGCTAGTGGGTCCCATAAAGTTTATTGGGATGAGGGACTCCTATATTCTGAAGGTAGAGACCCAGCCCCTGGAGCCACCAGGAGGTTGGTAATACCTCAGACGTTTAGGGGGTTCCTCTTGACCTTAGCACATGACATCCCTTTAGCAGGACACTTGGGCCAAAACAAGACCTGGGACAGACTTGTTCCACATTTTCATTGGCCACATATGTCAGAGGACACAAAGGAGTTTTGTCGCTCCTGTGTCACATGCCAAGCCAGTGGTAAGGCAGGTGGCACAACAAAGGCCCCCTGATACCACTACCGGTGGTGGGGGTACCCTTTGAAAGGGTAGGGATTGACATTGTTGGTCCCCTTGACCCTCAAACTGCATCTGGGCACAGGTTTATCCTGGTGGTAGTGGATCATGCCACCAGGTACCCAGAAGCAATTCCCCTGAGGACCACCACAGCCCCTGTGGTGGCAAGAGCCCTCATTGGAGTCTTCTCTAGAGTGGGTTTTCCAAAGGAGGTCATTTCTGACAGAGGTACCAACTTCATGTCAGGGTATCTGAAAGCAATGTGGAAGGAGTGTGGTGTAACTTACAAGTTCACCACCCCCTATCACCCACAATGCAATGGTTTAGTTGAACGATTCAACAAAACCTTGAAAGGAATGATTAAAGGACTCCCAGAGAAGCTTAGGCGGAAATGGGACCTTCTTCTTCCTTGCCTGTTGTTTGCCTACAGAGAGGTTCCACAGAAGGGGGTTGGCTACAGCCCATATGAGCTTCTGTTTGGGCATCCTGTGAGAGGTCCACTGTGTTTGGTAAAAGAGGGCTGGGAGTTACCTCTCAAGCCCCCCAAACAAGATGTGATGGACTATGTACTTGGTCTCTGCTCCCGGATGGCTGAGTACATGAAAAAGGCAACCAAAAACCTGGAGGCCAGCCAAGAATTACAAAAAGCTTGGCATGACCAAAGGCTGTACTGACTGTATACCAGCCAGGCCAGAAAGTGTGGGTGTTGGAGCCTGTGGCCCCAGCAGCCCTCCAGGACAAGTGGAGTGGCCCCCATACAATAGTTGAACAGAAGGGAGAAGTCACCTATCTGGTGAATCTTGGAACTCCCAGGTGCCCCCTGAGGGTGCTCCATGTCAACCGACTAAAGCCATATGTTGACAGGGCTGACATGGGCTTGCTCATGTCAACTGATGAGGACCAGGAGGAGGAGAGTGACCCTCTCCCCGACCTGCTCTCTCAGAACCCTGATGATGGGTCAGTAGATGGTGTTGCTTTGGCAAGCAGCCTCACTGACCATCAGCAAACTGAGTGCAGACAAGTTCTGCAACAGTTTAGACATATGTTTAGCCTGACCCCTAGTCAGACTTTCTGGTGCACCCATGAGGTGGACACTGGAGACAGTCTGCCTGTCAAGAATAAAATCTACAGGCAACCTGACCATGTCAGGGACTGTATCAGGACAGAAGTCCAGAAAATGTTGGAGCTAGGTGTGATTGAGCCTTCAGATAGCACTTGGGCTAGTCCAGTAGTCCTGGTACCCAAGCCTCATACCCAGGGTGGTAAGAAAGAGATGAGGTTTTGTGTAGACTACAGAGGCCTCAATGCAGTCACTAGGACTGATGCCTATCCCATACCAAGGGCAGATGAGCTGATTGATACTTTGGCCTCAGCCAAGTATCTAAGCACGTTTGACCTAACAGCTGGCTACTGGCAGATCAGATTAGCTGATGATGCAAAAGCCAAGACAGCATTTTCGACCCCTGGTGGGCACTACCACTTTGTGGTGATGCCCTTTGGATTGAAAAATGCACCTGCCACTTTCCAGAGGTTGGTGAATAAAGTTCTGACAGGGATGGAAACTTATTGCTCAGCTTATCTAGATGATATTGCTGTCTTTAGTTCCTCCTGGCAGGATCACCTGGTCCACCTCAGGAATGTTTTGGAGGCCCTGCAAAAGGCAGGCCTCACTATCAAGGCCACTAAGTGCCAGATAGGGCAGAGTCAGGTTGTGTACCTGGGCCACCTTGTAGGTGGAGGTCAGGTTCAGCCTTTACAGAGCAAGATCCAGACCATAATGGAATGGGTTGCTCCAACTACCCAGACACAGGTGAGAGCCTTCTTAGGCCTATCTGGGTACTATAGGAGGTTTGTCAAGGGATATGGATCTATAGTGACCCCTTTGACTGATCTGACCTCAAAGAAAATGCCAAAAAAGGTTCAGTGGACAGCTAGCTGTCAAAAGGCATTTGAAGACCTAAAGCAGGCCATGTGCACTGCCCCCATCTTACAGAGTCCAGACTACACCAAAAAGTTCATTGTCCAAACAGATGCTTCTGAGCTGGGTGTGGGAGCTGTACTGTCTCAACTGAATGATGAAGGTCAAGACCAGCCAGTAGCTTTTATTAGCAGAAGGCTGACCCCTAGAGAGAAACGTTGGTCAGCTATAGAGAGGGAGGCCTTTGCTGTGGTATGGGCCCTGAAGAAGCTGAGGCCATACTTGTTTGGTACTCACTTCATAGTTCAGACCGACCACAAGCCCCTCCTATGGCTTAAACAAATGAAAGGAGAATACCCAAAACTTTTGAGGTGGTCCATTTCCCTACAGGGGATGGACTATACAGTGGAACATAGACCTGGGACCCAACATGCCAATGCAGATGGACTCTCAAGGTATTTCCACTTTGAACACGAAGACTCAACTGGTCAAGGTTAGTTTAGTGTCCCTGCATTTGGGGGGGGGTTGTGTAGGAGAGTAGGATCTGCCTCTTATGTTGCCCCCACTTTTTTTCTGATGTTTACACTGGTTTCTGGCTATAGTCTGGCTGGGCCCCTGCTAATCAGGGCCTCTTTCTACATCCCTGTTGCATCTTTCTGCACCTCTCTTGCTTCTTTCTGCACTTCTCTTTTCTCTTTCTGCACCCCTCTTGCCTCTTTCTGCACCTCTGTTGGTTCTTTCTGCACCTCTCTTGCTTCTTTCTGCACTTCTCTTGCTTCTTTCTGCACCTCTCTTGCTTCTTTCTGCACCCTTGTTCCTTTTTTCTGCACCTCTCTTGCTTCTTTATGTACGTCTCTTGCTTCTTTCTGCCCCTCTGGTGATTCTTTCTGTACATCTTTTGCCTCTCTGCACCACTCCTCCCTCTTTCTGTACCTCTCTTGCCTGTTTCTGCATCTCTCTTGCTTCTTTTTGCATCTCTGTTGCTTCTTTCTGCACTTCTCTTGCCTCTTTCTCCACCCATCTTACCTCTTTCAGCACCATTAGTTGTTTCTTTTTGCACTTCTCTTGGTTCTTTCTTCACCCCTCTGTTTGCACCTCTCCTGCCTCTTTCTGCACCTCACTTGACATTTTCTTCAAATTTCTTGCCTCTTTCTGCACATCATTTGCTTCTTTCTGCACTTCTCTTGCCTCTTTCTGCACTCCTCTTGCCTCTTTCTGCACCTCTGTTGGTTCTTTCTGCACTGCTCTTGCTTCTTTTTGTGCCTTTGTGTAGGAGAGTAGGATCTGCCTCTTATGTTGCCACCACTTTTTTTCTGATGTTTACACTGGTTTCTGGCTATAGTCTGGCTGGGCCCCTGCTAATCAGGGCCACAGCCTCTCTGTTCTCTCTAAACGATTTGGAGTGCACTCTAGGTGCACTAGTGATTGGATACTGTGGTACCTTATGAGTCCCTAGTATATGGTACCTTAGGTACCAAGGGCATAGGTACTCCACAGGCCTACCAGGGGCTGCAGCATGTCTTATGCCACCCCTGGAAAGCAGACTAAATCTGACACCACAGGCCTGCTACTGCAGCCTGAGTGAGGAAGTGCTAGCACCCCTCACTGAGATATAGGATCCCTATATCTCTCCTGCACACACATATAACCCTATCAGTCACCCCTAAGGCAGGCCCTATCAATCCTGAGGGCAGGGTGCTTGGCTTCTATGTGAGGGGGTGCCTCTGCCTGAGCAGGGCCCCTCTGCAGCTCTCAGAGTCCATTCTCTGGTGCTGGTTGTGGATGCGGTTAAACCATATACTTTTAAGTGCATTATATCCTCGCGGTAAAATGCTAACTTTGGAATGGCTGCATCGAAACATGTTGTGTTTGGTGTCAAACACCTTGGAATACTACCCCCCGCCAGTCCTGGCGGCGGGAGTAGCATTCCACCCTTCTAGAGGGATAGACATGTACCTACTGTGGAAACACGGTAGAATCCGACAGAGCCCTGGCATCACAAAATGGATGCCACCAGTCACAGACACTGGTCTGCCCTCCTGCTGATGACCAACACTCGCAGTGGAGGGAGCCCAACAATAGATATCCTGTCCCAGGGGGTGTGACCACCTCCCAGACAGGGTTTAGTGTATTGGGGCTGGGTGGGTGCACTCTTAGAGTGCTTTGAAGTCCTGCACTGGGGGAGCAGAAGGCTCCTCTGTGCATATGCCAGTTCAAACCGGCTCAGGGGCTACCTGTCCCTGCTCTGGCGTGAAACTGGACAAAGGGAAGTGGGTGTAGCCACCCACTCCCCTGACCCTCCCATAGGTAGGGTCATAGAGCTAGTCCCTCCCCTCCTTTTAGTATAAGAGGGGGAACCTGTGCATTGCACCCTAGATTTCCCTGGATGACGCTCTACAAGAAGAATCCCGGAACTTCGACGTTCCACTACCTTTGGAAGACTGAAGAATCTCCCTTGGAGTCAAGGAGTGACTCCCCTGCTTGGCAGGCACCAAAAACTACAAACGACGGTCGCAAACTACGCCGCTCCCGCCGGAGTCCGAAGTCCCTGCAGCCCAAGAAGTGGATTTCCTGACTTATCAAAGGCCATCGTGAGTCCCCAGAGAAGCTGAGGCCAGTGGACCCCAAGAGTAACGAGGAACCATGACCCCTGGGTACCGTGCACTATTGTCGAGTGCAACCCCTCACAACGTTCCACAAACTTGTACTTTGGACCATGTGTGGTCCCAGCCTCCAGCAGGAATCCCTCCTACGATCAGCGGCCTACCACGTCCCGAGTGACCGTGGACCCCTGTGAGAGAATCCTCCCGAGGCGTCTTCGCGATCCCTTGCCAGCCGGCTTGTGGGTCCCCAGAAGACTTTCCAAAGAAACCAAAGGGCTCCCCTGGTTGCTCCAGGCCTGCCCTGACTTACCCTCACTGGGTGAGTTCCACAGACCTTGCTGGTCTGCGCCATTGCCTCTTTACACTTTCCCTGAGACTTGCTGTTATCAAGGCTTGTTGGCTCCGATCGAGTTGCCGACACCGCAGTAAGCCGCAGACATTGTGGGACACGCCGAATCCAGCTCCTGGTCATCGTCGACACCTCCTGAACCTCGTGGCTGAAGAGTCAAGGCAAGCGTGAACGACCTGAACCCTGCAACGACGGTGGGCATTCATCTTCCTTGCCCCGAGTCACTGCCAAGTGACTTTGAACACTGTCCCCTCTGCTTTCAGGTCATCCTTCCACCGAATCCAGGCTTGGATTCCACCGGACACTTCTTCAAACCATCACAAGCAGCAAGTCTTCTTTGGTCGCCAATGAAAACGACGCCGCGACCCGACACCAAAGGACACCTGTGCACCCGGCTTCCCTGGGTGAGGTAACTCCAGCACTCCGGTGCTCCTGTGGGTGTGGGCCCTCGAACTACTTACCCTGTAAGTGACTTGCTTGTAGGTTCACCAGAAGTATCCTAAAACTCTTACTTTCCCCGTGCGATTCTCG
The DNA here is from genome assembly GCA_963921515.1 of Calotriton arnoldi. Lineage (NCBI taxonomy): Eukaryota > Metazoa > Chordata > Amphibia > Caudata > Salamandridae > Calotriton > Calotriton arnoldi. Next base: position 2,694,892 of record CAWUFW010000645.1, on the reverse strand, counting down.
CACTGACTCGTACCTGGTTCGCGTCTGTGTTAGACACACCACGTCCGACTCCCTTACAAATCCTATCTGTAGACCGTATCCTTCGACTCGTACTGAGTCCGATCGGTGTGTTCGCCTCGAACACGCAAGGGACCTTGAACATTGATATCTCAATCGCGTCTGAGCGCATAGACTCGTACAGGATTCGCATCGGTGCCAGGTCACCGCGTCCGTCCCCTGTGGGTCTCCTACAACTACCTGGGGTGGTTCTTGGGGGTCCCTCGATTCTAGATGCCCTAGACCTAGGTCTAGCAAACTAAGATTGTAATAATCAATTGTGCTAAACTTATCCTGATAATATTTGACTTGTACATATGTTCCTATCCTCTAATCTCATAAAGAGATTAGTAGAGAGTGTTTATTAATAAATACATATATATTTGATATATATACCTGTGTGGTGTCTTTTCATTTGGTGATTCAAGAGATTGTGTGGTAAAACAAGCTGCTTTACATTCCTTCAAGACTTAGCCTGAAGGCTGCTCTCCACAGCTACCACTAGGATAGCTTTCTATAAAGGTTGTCTTAAACCTATCTACCATAAGAGTCGAATTGTTCTGGTGCAAGGTGTCCACTTTAATTAGTGAACAGCATATACCAGGCCTATTTCTCACATTGGTGGGCAGCGGGTGGGATTCCAGCTTGCTATTGTTTTACCAGAAAATCTCTATTTGAATTACTAACTGAAAACCACTATAGGTACTTAAGGTACATATAAAGTCAAGCTTAGTATCGATAAGTTCTACTGAACTTAGAGCTGTGTGCCAAGGGATAGCACACCCTTTCTACAGCTCAAGCTAGTATCAGTAGGCCACAAACTAGTGTAGGTAGTACAACACTGCACAACACTAGAATGTCCTTAAAGGGTGGAACCAGTGGATCCACTCAGCCTCAGTATAAGGACATGGCTTTCTCTGACTTGAGAGCCATGTGTGTTGAAAGACACCTGAGACTAGGACAGAGTCCCTCAACCCTGCACCTGATAGATCTGCTGACAGCAGATGATCTTAGATTGGCTCTAGGAGCTAATGGGTCTGAATCAGTGGGTGGGTCAATTACAGTATCTGGGTCAGACGATGAAAATCCGAATGACCAGGACTCTGTGATTGAAGGGCCAGGCCTCAAGGGGCCTGAAAAGGACAGAGGAATTCTCCCTAAGAGAACTGACAGAGTGGATGAGAGGCATAGGTCCCCTTCCAGGGAATCTGAGCACTCTTATCACTCTGGCAGAGAATTTGTCCACCAGAGGAACTCATACTTTCCCATAAGAGAGACCTCCTCTGAAAGAATGTGCAAACTGCTGCAGTATGAGGAAGCAAGAGTTGCCCTCAGAACCAAGCAGTTGGCACTGGATAGAGAAGCCCTGGAGATCCAGAGAGCTTCTCGACGAGAGGGGTTAGAACCCCTTGGTGGCAGCAACAGTGTCCCTAGAGGCAGAGAATCTATTCCAGACCATAGGAACCTGAGCAAGGTTGTTCCTCCCTACCAGAGTGGGGATGATATCCACAAGTGGATAACTGCTATGGAGAGGGCCTGTAGAGTACAGCAGGTCCCCCAGAAGCAGTGGGCAGCAATCTTGTGGCTCTCCTTTTCAGATAAAGGTAGAGACAAGCTCCTCACTGTTAGAAAAGAGGATGCTGATGATTATGAAGTCCTGAAGAGTGCACTGATAGATGGGTTTGGCTTAACCACTGAACAGTACAGGTTAAAGTTCAGAGACACCCAGAAGGCACAGACTCAGGACTGGACTGACTTTGTTGATTGTGCAACCAAGGCTCTGGAGGGTTGGCTGGTTGGCAGTAGGGTTACTGATTTTAAGGGATTGTATAATCTGATGATGAGAGAACAAATCCTTAATAATTGCCAGAACCAGTTGTTGCATCAGTACCTGGTGGACTCGGATCTGACCTCTCCCCAAGAATTGGGAAAGAAGGCAGACAAGTGGGTCAGAACCAGGGTGAGGCAGAAACCCCAGAACCAAGGGGGTGACACCAAGAAGCAAGATCCTAAGGGCTCTGAGAAAGGTGGGGATAAGTCAAAAGACCAGAAGTCTTCACAAGGGCCCCAAAAATCTGCATCTGGTGGGGAGTCACAATCTAACAAGGTAAAAGGCCAAAAGAAGCCCTGGTGGAAATTCTGTAAACAGAAAGGGCACTGGACTTCTGACTGTAACAAGTCCAAAGACCAAACCACCACCACTCCTGCCCCTAAGGCAACTGTTCCCCCTAGTTCAGCTACTGGTGGAGGTGGTATACAGAATAAGGGTGTAGTAGGGTTGACCCTGGGTTCTGAAGTGGACTCTGACCTAGTCAGAGTGCCCACTCAGGCAATGCTGATTTGTGAGGGAGACCTTAATATGTCCTTCCTAGTGAGTCCCAGTAATCTGGGCAAATACAAACAGCAGCCTGTAATAAATGGCAAACAGGCTTTGGCATTTAGGGACACAGGTGCTAGTGTCACCATGGTGGCAGAGGATCTTGTGGACCCTGGACAGATCATCCTGGGCGAAATGTACCAGGTGACCAATGCAAGCAACGTCAAGACCAACCATAGTCTGGCAGTTGTGAATTTCTCCTGGGGAGGGGTAACTGGCCTCAAGAAGGTTGTAGTCAGTGCAGACCTCCCTGTCGAATGTCTATTGGGCAATGATCTAGAGACTTCAGCCTGGTCTGAAGTAGAGTTATGGACTCATGCTGAGATGTTGGGCATCCCTGCAGAGGTATTTGCTGTGACCAGGTCACAAGCAAGAATGCATGACACTGAACAAGCTCTGGATCCTGGAACAATGGACCAGATGCTTCCCAAGAGGAGGAGCAGTAGGGTAAAGGCAGTGCCTTCCCCTCTGTCTCATATCACAGATTCACCCCCAGAGGGAGGTGAAGCAGATCCTGAAGAAGGAACTGCCCCAGAGGGACTTGAGCCTGATCAGGTTGAGTTCTTGGGGGCAGGGGGCCCTTCTAGGGAAGATCTGAGGAAGGAGCAAAAGTGCTGCCCCTCTCTTGAACCCCTCAGACAGCAGGCTGCTGCTGAGGCTGCTGGGAGTGCTAGTGGGTCCCATAAAGTTTATTGGGATGAGGGACTCCTATATTCTGAAGGTAGAGACCCAGCCCCTGGAGCCACCAGGAGGTTGGTAATACCTCAGACGTTTAGGGAGTTCCTCTTGACCTTAGCACATGACATCCCTTTAGCAGGACACTTGGGCCAAAACAAGACCTGGGACAGACTTGTTCCACATTTTCATTGGCCACATATGTCAGAGGACACAAAGGAGTTTTGTCGCTCCTGTGTCACATGCCAAGCCAGTGGTAAGGCAGGTGGCACAACAAAGGCCCCCTGATACCACTACCGGTGGTGGGGGTACCCTTTGAAAGGGTAGGGATTGACATTGTTGGTCCCCTTGACCCTCAAACTGCATCTGGGCACAGGTTTATCCTGGTGGTAGTGGATCATGCCACCAGGTACCCAGAAGCAATTCCCCTGAGGACCACCACAGCCCCTGTGGTGGCAAGAGCCCTCATTGGAGTCTTCTCTAGAGTGGGTTTTCCAAAGGAGGTCATTTCTGACAGAGGTACCAACTTCATGTCAGGGTATCTGAAAGCAATGTGGAAGGAGTGTGGTGTAACTTACAAGTTCACCACCCCCTATCACCCACAATGCAATGGTTTAGTTGAACGATTCAACAAAACCTTGAAAGGAATGATTAAAGGACTCCCAGAGAAGCTTAGGCGGAAATGGGACCTTCTTCTTCCTTGCCTGTTGTTTGCCTACAGAGAGGTTCCACAGAAGGGGGTTGGCTACAGCCCATTTGAGCTTCTGTTTGGGCATCCTGTGAGAGGTCCACTGTGTTTGGTAAAAGAGGGCTGGGAGTTACCTCTCAAGCCCCCAAACAAGATGTGATGGACTATGTACTTGGTCTCCGCTCCCGGATGGCTGAGTACATGAAAAAGGCAACCAAAAACCTAGAGGCCAGCCAAGAATTACAAAAAGCTTGGCATGACCAAAGGCTGTACTGACTGTATACCAGCCAGGCCAGAAAGTGTGGGTGTTGGAGCCTGTGGCCCCAGCAGCCCTCCAGGACAAGTGGAGTGGCCCCCATACAATAGTTGAACAGAAGGGAGAAGTCACCTATCTGGTGAATCTTGGAACTCCCAGGTGCCCCCTGAGGGTGCTCCATGTCAACCGACTAAAGCCATATGTTGACAGGGCTGACATGGGCTTGCTCATGTCAACTGATGAGGACCAGGAGGAGGAGAGTGACCCTCTCCCCGACCTGCTCTCTCAGAACCCTGATGATGGGTCAGTAGATGGTGTTGCTTTGGCAAGCAGCCTCACTGACCATCAGCAAACTGAGTGCAGACAAGTTCTGCAACAGTTTAGACATATGTTTAGCCTGACCCCTAGTCAGACTTTCTGGTGCACCCATGAGGTGGACACTGGAGACAGTCTGCCTGTCAAGAATAAAATCTACAGGCAACCTGACCATGTCAGGGACTGTATCAGGACAGAAGTCCAGAAAATGTTGGAGCTAGGTGTGATTGAGCCTTCAGATAGCACTTGGGCTAGTCCAGTAGTCCTGGTACCCAAGCCTCATACCCAGGGTGGTAAGAAAGAGATGAGGTTTTGTGTAGACTACAGAGGCCTCAATGCAGTCACTAGGACTGATGCCTATCCCATACCAAGGGCAGATGAGCTGATTGATACTTTGGCCTCAGCCAAGTATCTAAGCACGTTTGACCTAACAGCTGGCTACTGGCAGATCAGATTAGCTGATGATGCAAAAGCCAAGACAGCATTTTCGACCCCTGGTGGGCACTACCACTTTGTGGTGATGCCCTTTGGATTGAAAAATGCACCTGCCACTTTCCAGAGGTTGGTGAATAAAGTTCTGACAGGGATGGAAACTTATTGCTCAGCTTATCTAGATGATATTGCTGTCTTTAGTTCCTCCTGGCAGGATCACCTGGTCCACCTCAGGAATGTTTTGGAGGCCCTGCAAAAGGCAGGCCTCACTATCAAGGCCACTAAGTGCCAGATAGGGCAGAGTCAGGGTGTGTACCTGGGCCACCTTGTAGGTGGAGGTCAGGTTCAGCCTTTACAGAGCAAGATCCAGACCATAATGGAATGGGTTGCTCCAACTACCCAGACACAGGTGAGAGCCTTCTTAGGCCTATCTGGGTACTATAGGAGGTTTGTCAAGGGATATGGATCTATATTGACCCCCTTGAATGATCTGACCTCAAAGAAAATGCCAAAAAAGGTTCAGTGGACAGCTAGCTGTCAAAAGGCATTTGAAGACCTAAAGCAGGCCATGTGCACTGCCCCCATCTTACAGAGTCCAGACTACACCAAAAAGTTCATTGTCCAAACAGATGCTTCTGAGCTGGGTGTGGGAGCTGTACTGTCTCAACTGAATGATGAAGGTCAAGACCAGCCAGTAGCTTTTATTAGCAGAAGGCTGACCCCTAGAGAGAAACGTTGGTCAGCTATAGAGAGGGAGGCCTTTGCTGTGGTATGGGCCCTGAAGAAGCTGAGGCCATACTTGTTTGGTACTCACTTCATAGTTCAGACCGACCACAAGCCCCTCCTATGGCTTAAACAAATGAAAGGAGAATACCCAAAACTTTTGAGGTGGTCCATTTCCCTACAGGGGATGGACTATACAGTGGAACATAGACCTGGGACCCAACATGCCAATGCAGATGGACTCTCAAGGTATTTCCACTTTGAACACGAAGACTCAACTGGTCAAGGTTAGTTTAGTGTCCCTGCGTTTGGGGGGTTGTGTAGGAGAGTAGGATCTGCCTCTTATGTTGCCCCCACTTTTTTCTGATGTTTACACTGGTTTCTGGCTATAGTCTGGCTGGGCCCCTGCTAATCAGGGCCTCTTTCTACATCCCTGTTGCATCTTTCTGCACCTCTCTTGCTTCTTTCTGCACTTCTCTTTTCTCTTTCTGCACCCCTCTTGCCTCTTTCTGCACCTCTGTTGGTTCTTTCTGCACCTCTCTTGCTTCTTTCTGCACTTCTCTTGCTTCTTTCTGCACCTCTCTTGCTTCTTTCTGCACCCTTGTTCCTTTTTTCTGCACCTCTCTTGCTTCTTTATGTACGTCTCTTGCTTCTTTCTGCCCCTCTGGTGATTCTTTCTGTACATCTTTTGCCTCTCTGCACCACTCTTCCCTCTTTCTGTACCTCTCTTGCCTGTTTCTGCATCTCTCTTGCTTCTTTTTGCATCTCTGTTGCTTCTTTCTGCACTTCTCTTGCCTCTTTCTCCACCCATCTTACCTCTTTCAGCACCATTAGTTGTTTCTTTTTGCACTTCTCTTGGTTCTTTCTTCACCCCTCTGTTTGCACCTCTCCTGCCTCTTTCTGCACCTCACTTGACATTTTCTTCAAATTTCTTGCCTCTTTCTGCACATCATTTGCTTCTTTCTGCACTTCTCTTGCCTCTTTCTGCACTCCTCTTGCCTCTTTCTGCACCTCTGTTGGTTCTTTCTGCACTGCTCTTGCTTCTTTTTGTGCCTTTGTGTAGGAGAGTAGGATCTGCCTCTTATGTTGCCCCCACTTTTTTTCTGATGTTTACACTGGTTTCTGGCTATAGTCTGGCTGGGCCCCTGCTAATCAGGGCCACAGCCTCTCTGTTCTCTCTAAACGATTTGGAGTGCACTCTAGGTGCACTAGTGATTGGATACTGTGGTACCTTATGAGTCCCTAGTATATGATACCTTAGGTACCAAGGGCATAGGTACTTCACAGGCCTACCAGGGGCTGCAGCATGTCTTATGCCACCCCTGGAAAGCAGACTAAATCTGACACCACAGGCCTGCTACTGCAGCCTGAGTGAGGAAGTGCTAGCACCCCTCACTGAGATATAGGATCCCTATATCTCTCCTGCACACACATATAACCCTATCAGTCACCCCTAAGGCAGGCCCTATCAATCCTGAGGGCAGGGTGCTTGGCTTCTATGTGAGGGGGTGCCTCTGCCTGAGCAGGGCCCCTCTGCAGCTCTCAGAGTCCATTCTCTGGTGCTGGTTGTGGATGCGGTTAAACCATATACTTTTAAGTGCATTATATCCTCGCGGTAAAATGCTAACTTTGGAATGGCTGCATCGAAACATGTTGTGTTTGGTGTCAAACACCTTGGAATACTACCCCCCGCCAGTCCTGGCGGCGGGGGTAGCATTCCACCCTTCTAGAGGGATAGACATGTACCTACTGTGGAAACACGGTAGAATCCGACAGAGCCCTGGCATCACAAAATGGATGCCACCAGTCACAGACACTGGTCTGCCCTCCTGCTGATGACCAACACTCGCAGTGGAGGGAGCCCAACAATAGATATCCTGTCCCAGGGGGTGTGACCACCTCCCAGACAGGGTTTAGTGTATTGGGGCTGGGTGGGTGCACTCTTAGAGTGCTTTGAAGTCCTGCACTGGGGGAGCAGAAGGCTCCTCTGTGCATATGCCAGTTCAAACCGGCTCAGGGGCTACCTGTCCCTGCTCTGGCGCGAAACTGGACAAAGGGAAGTGGGTGTAGCCACCCACTCCCCTGACCCTCCCATAGGTAGGGTCATAGAGCTAGTCCCTCCCCTCCTTTTAGTATAAGAGGGGGAACCTGTGCATTGCACCCTAGATTTCCCTGGACGACGCTCTACAAGAAGAATCCCGGAACTTCGACGTTCCACTACCTTTGGAAGACTGAAGAATCTCCCTTGGAGTCAAGGAGTGACTCCCCTGCTTGGCAGGCACCAAAAACTACAAACGACGGTCGCAAACTACGCCGCTCCCGCCGGAGTCCGAAGTCCCTGCAGCCCAAGAAGTGGATTTCCTGACTTATCAAAGGCCATCGTGAGTCCCCAGAGAAGCTGAGGCCAGTGGACCCCAAGAGTAACGAGGAACCATGACCCCTGGGTACCGTGCACTATTGTCGAGTGCAACCCCTCACAACGTTCCACAAACTTGTACTTTGGACCATGTGTGGTCCCAGCCTCCAGCAGGAATCCCTCCTACGATCAGCGGCCTACCACGTCCCGAGTGACCGTGGACCCCTGTGAGAGAATCCTCCCGAGGCGTCTTCGCGATCCCTTGCCAGCCGGCTTGTGGGTCCCCAGAAGACTTTCCAAAGACACCAAAGGGCTCCCCTGGTTGCTCCAGGCCTGCCCTGACTTACCCTCACTGGGTGAGTTCCACAGACCTTGCTGGTCTGCGCCATTGCCTCTTTACACTTTCCCCGAGACTTGCTGTTATCAAGGCTTGTTGGCTCCGATCGAGTTTCCGACACCGCAGTAAGCCGCAGACATTGTGGGACACGCCGAATCCAGCTTCTGGTTGTCGTCGACGCCTCCTGAACCTCGTGGCTGAAGAGTCAAGGCAAGCGTGAACGACCTGAACCCTGCAACGACGGTGGGCATTCATCTTCCTTGCCCCGAGTCACTGCCAAGTGACTTTGAACACTGTCCCCTCTGCTTTCAGGTCATCCTTCCACCGAATCCAGGCTTGGATTCCACCGGACACTTCTTCAAACCATCACAAGCAGCAAGTCTTCTTTGGTCGCCAATGAAAACGACGCCGCGACCCGACACCAAAGGACACCTGTGCACCCGGCTTCCCTGGGTGAGGTAACTCCAGCACTCCGGTGCTCCTGTGGGTGTGGGCCCTCGAACTACTTACCCTGTAAGTGACTTGCTTGTAGGTTCACCAGAAGTATCCTAAAACTCTTACTTTCCCCGTGCGATTCTCGCACTGACTCGTACCTGGTTCGCGTCTGTGTTAGACACACCACGTCCGACTCCCTTACAAATCCTATCTGTAGACCGTATCCTTCGACTCGTACTGAGTCCGATCGGTGTGTTCGCCTCGAACACGCAAGGGACCTTGAACATTGATATCTCAATCGCGTCTGAGCGCATAGACTCGTACAGGATTCGCATCGGTGCCAGGTCACCGCGTCCGTCCCCTGTGGGTCTCCTACAACTACCTGGGGTGGTTCTTGGGGGTCCCTCGATTCTAGATGCCCTAGACCTAGGTCTAGCAAACTAAGATTGTAATATTCAATTGTGCTAAACTTATCCTGATAATATTTGACTTGTACATATGTTCCTATCCTCTAATCTCATAAAGAGATTAGTAGAGAGTGTTTATTAATAAATACATATATATTTGATATATATACCTGTGTGGTGTCTTTTCATTTGGTGATTCAAGAGATTGTGTGGTAAAACAAGCTGCTTTACATTCCTTCAAGACTTAGCCTGAAGGCTGCTCTCCACAGCTACCACTAGGATAGCTTTCTATAAAGGTTGTCTTAAACCTATCTACCATAAGAGTCGAATTGTTCTGGTGCAAGGTGTCCACTTTAATTAGTGAACAGCATATACCAGGCCTACTTCTCACATTGGTGGGCAGCGGGTGGGATTCCAGCTTGCTATTATTTTACCAGAAAATCTCTATTTGAATTACTAACTGAAAACCACTATAGGTACTTAAGGTACATATAAAGTCAAGCTTAGTATCGATAAGTTCTACTGAACTTAGAGCTGTGTGCCAAGGGATAGCACACCCTTTCTACAGCTCAAGCTAGTATCAGTAGGCCACAAACTAGTGTAGGTAGTACAACACTGCACAACACTAGAATGTCCTTAAAGGGTGGAACCAGTGGATCCACTCAGCCTCAGTATAAGGACATGGCTTTCTCTGACTTGAGAGCCATGTGTGTTGAAAGACACCTGAGACTAGGACAGAGTCCCTCAACCCTGCACCTGATAGATCTGCTGACAGCAGATGATCTTAGATTGGCTCTAGGAGCTAATGGGTCTGAATAAGTGGGTGGGTCAATTACAGTATCTGGGTCAGACGATGAAAATCCGAATGACCAAGACTCTGTGATTGCAGGGCCAGGCCTCAAGGGGCCTGAAAAGGACAGAGGAATTCTCCCTAAGAGAACTGACAGAGTGGATGAGAGGCATAGGTCCCCTTCCAGGGAATCTGAGCACTCTTATCACTCTGGCAGAGAATTTGTCCACCAGAGGAACTCATACTTTCCCATAAGAGAGACCTCCTCTGAAAGAATGTGCAAACTGCTGCAGTATGAGGAAGCAAGAGTTGCCCTCAGAACCAAGCAGTTGGCACTGGATAGAGAAGCCCTGGAGATCCAGAGAGCTTCTCGACGAGAGGGGTTAGAACCCCTTGGTGGCAGCAACAGTGTCCCTAGAGGCAGAGAATCTATTCCAGACCATAGGAACCTGAGCAAGGTTGTTCCTCCCTACCAGAGTGGGGATGATATCCACAAGTGGATAACTGCTATGGAGAGGGCCTGTAGAGTACAGCAGGTCCCCCAGAAGCAGTGGGCAGCAATCTTGTGGCTCTCCTTTTCAGATAAAGGTAGAGACAAGCTCCTCACTGTTAGAAAAGAGGATGCTGATGATTATGAAGTCCTGAAGAGTGCACTGATAGATGGGTTTGGCTTAACCACTGAACAGTACAGGTTAAAGTTCAGAGACACCCAGAAGGCACAGACTCAGGACTGGACTGACTTTGTTGATTGTGCAACCAAGGCTCTGGAGGGTTGGCTGGTTGGCAGTAGGGTTACTGATTTTAAGGGATTGTATAATCTGATGATGAGAGAACAAATCCTTAATAATTGCCAGAACCAGTTGTTGCATCAGTACCTGGTGGACTCGGATCTGACCTCTCCCCAAGAATTGGGAAAGAAGGCAGACAAGTGGGTCAGAACCAGGGTGAGGCAGAAACCCCAGAACCAAGGGGGTGACACCAAGAAGCAAGATCCTAAGGGCTCTGAGAAAGGTGGGGATAAGTCAAAAGACCAGAAGTCTTCACAAGGGCCCCAAAAATCTGCATCTGGTGGGGAGTCACAATCTAACAAGGGAAAAGGCCAAAAGAAGCCCTGGTGCAAATTCTGTAAACAGAAAGGGCACTGGACTTCTGACTGTAACAAGTCCAAAGACCAAACCACCACCACTCCTGCCCCTAAGGCAACTGTTCCCCCTAGTTCAGCTACTGGTGGAGGTGGTATACAGAATAAGGGTGTAGTAGGGTTGACCCTGGGTTCTGAAGTGGACTCTGACCTAGTCAGAGTGCCCACTCAGGCAATGCTGATTTGTGAGGGAGACCTTAATATGTCCTTCCTAGTGAGTCCCAGTAATCTGGGCAAATACAAACAGCAGCCTGTAATAAATGGCAAACAGGCTTTGGCATTTAGGGACACAGGTGCTAGTGTCACCATGGTGGCAGAGGATCTTGTGGACCCTGGACAGATCATCCTGGGCGAAATGTACCAGGTGACCAATGCAAGCAACGTCAAGACCAACCATAGTCTGGCAGTTGTGAATTTCTCCTGGGGAGGGGTAACTGGCCTCAAGAAGGTTGTAGTCAGTGCAGACCTCCCTGTCGAATGTCTATTGGGCAATGATCTAGAGACTTCAGCCTGGTCTGAAGTAGAGTTATGGACTCATGCTGAGATGTTGGGCATCCCTGCAGAGGTATTTGCTGTGACCAGGTCACAAGCAAGAATGCATGACACTGAACAAGCTCTGGATCCTGGAACAATGGACCAGATGCTTCCCAAGAGGAGGAGCAGTAGGGTAAAGGCAGTGCCTTCCCCTCTGTCTCATATCACAGATTCACCCCCAGAGGGAGGTGAAGCAGATCCTGAAGAAGGAACTGCCCCAGAGGGACTTGAGCCTGATCAGGTTGAGTTCTTGGGGGCAGGGGGCCCTTCTAGGGAAGATCTGAGGAAGGAGCAAAAGTGCTGCCCCTCTCTTGAACCCCTCAGACAGCAGGCTGCTGCTGAGGCTGCTGGGAGTGCTAGTGGGTCCCATAAAGTTTATTGGGATGAGGGACTCCTATATTCTGAAGGTAGAGACCCAGTCCCTGGAGCCACCAGGAGGTTGGTAATACCTCAGAAGTTTAGGGGGTTCCTCTTGACCTTAGCACATGACATCCCTTTAGCAGGACACTTGGGCCAAAACAAGACCTGGGACAGACTTGTTCCACATTTTCATTGGCCACATATGTCAGAGGACACAAAGGAGTTTTGTCGCTCCTGTGTCACATGCCAAGCCAGTGGTAAGGCAGGTGGCACAACAAAGGCCCCCTGATACCACTACCGGTGGTGGGGGTACCCTTTGAAAGGGTAGGGATTGACATTGTTGGTCCCCTTGACCCTCAAACTGCATCTGGGCACAGGTTTATCCTGGTGGTAGTGGATCATGCCACCAGGTACCCAGAAGCAATTCCCCTGAGGACCACCACAGCCCCTGTGGTGGCAAGAGCCCTCATTGGAGTCTTCTCTAGAGTGGGTTTTCCAAAGGAGGTCATTTCTGACAGAGGTACCAACTTCATGTCAGGGTATCTGAAAGCAATGTGGAAGGAGTGTGGTGTAACTTACAAGTTCACCACCCCCTATCACCCACAATGCAATGGTTTAGTTGAACGATTCAACAAAACCTTGAAAGGAATGATTAAAGGACTCCCAGAGAAGCTTAGGCGGAAATGGGACCTTCTTCTTCCTTGCCTGTTGTTTGCCTACAGAGAGGTTCCACAGAAGGGGGTTGGCTACAGCCCATTTGAGCTTCTGTTTGGGCATCCTGTGAGAGGTCCACTGTGTTTGGTAAAGAGGGCTGGGAGTTACCTCTCAAGCCCCCAAACAAGATGTGATGGACTATGTACTTGGTCTCCGCTCCCGGATGGCTGAGTACATGAAAAAGGCAACCAAAAACCTGGAGGCCAGCCAAGAATTACAAAAAGCTTGGCATGACCAAAAGGCTGTACTGACTGTATACCAGCCAGGTCAGAAAGTGTGGGTGTTGGAGCCTGTGGCCCCAGCAGCCCTCCAGGACAAGTGGAGTGGCCCCCATACAATAGTTGAACAGAAGGGAGAAGTCACCTATCTGGTGAATCTTGGAACTCCCAGGTGCCCCCTGAGGGTGCTCCATGTCAACCGACTAAAGCCATATGTTGACAGGGCTGACATGGGCTTGCTCATGTCAACTGATGAGGACCAGGAGGAGGAGAGTGACCCTCTCCCCGACCTGCTCTCTCAGAACCCTGATGATGGGTCAGTAGATGGTGTTGCTTTGGCAAGCAGCCTCACTGACCATCAGCAAACTGAGTGCAGACAAGTTCTGCAACAGTTTAGACATATGTTTAGCCTGACCCCTAGTCAGACTTTCTGGTGCACCCATGAGGTGGACACTGGAGACAGTCTGCCTGTCAAGAATAAAATCTACAGGCAACCTGACCATGTCAGGGACTGTATCAGGACAGAAGTCCAGAAAATGTTGGAGCTAGGTGTGATTGAGCCTTCAGATAGCACTTGGGCTAGTCCAGTAGTCCTGGTACCCAAGCCTCATACCCAGGGTGGTAAGAAAGAGATGAGGTTTTGTGTAGACTACAGAGGCCTCAATGCAGTCACTAGGACTGATGCCTATCCCATACCAAGGGCAGATGAGCTGATTGATACTTTGGCCTCAGCCAAGTATCTAAGCACGTTTGACCTAACAGCTGGCTACTGGCAGATCAGATTAGCTGATGATGCAAAAGCCAAGACAGCATTTTCGACCCCTGGTGGGCACTACCACTTTGTGGTGATGCCCTTTGGATTGAAAAATGCACCTGCCACTTTCCAGAGGTTGGTGAATAAAGTTCTGACAGGGATGGAAACTTATTGCTCAGCTTATCTAGATGATATTGCTGTCTTTAGTTCCTCCTGGCAGGATCACCTGGTCCACCTCAGGAATGTTTTGGAGGCCCTGCAAAAGGCAGGCCTCACTATCAAGGCCACTAAGTGCCAGATAGGGCAGAGTCAGGTTGTGTACCTGGGCCACCTTGTAGGTGGAGGTCAGGTTCAGCCTTTACAGAGCAAGATCCAGACCATAATGGAATGGGTTGCTCCAACTACCCAGACACAGGTGAGAGCCTTCTTAGGCCTATCTGGGTACTATAGGAGGTTTGTCAAGGGATATGGATCTATAGTGACCCCCTTGAATGATCTGACCTCAAAGAAAATGCCAAAAAGGTTCAGTGGACAGCTAGCTGTCAAAAGGCATTTGAAGACCTAAAGCAGGCCATGTGCACTGCCCCCATCTTACAGAGTCCAGACTACACCAAAAAGTTCATTGTCCAAACAGATGCTTCTGAGCTGGGTGTGGGAGCTGTACTGTCTCAACTGAATGATGAAGGTCAAGACCAGCCAGTAGCTTTTATTAGCAGAAGGCTGACCCCTAGAGAGAAACGTTGGTCAGCTATAGAGAGGAGGCCTTTGCTGTGGTATGGGCCCTGAAGAAGCTGAGGCCATACTTGTTTGGTACTCACTTCATAGTTCAGACCGACCACAAGCCCCTCCTATGGCTTAAACAAATGAAAGGAGAATACCCAAAACTTTTGAGGTGGTCCATTTCCCTACAGGGGATGGACTATACAGTGGAACATAGACCTGGGACCCAACATGCCAATGCAGATGGACTCTCAAGGTATTTCCACTTTGAACACGAAGACTCAACTGGTCAAGGTTAGTTTAGTGTCCCTGCGTTTGGGGGGTTGTGTAGGAGAGTAGGATCTGCCTCTTATGTTGCCCCCACTTTTTTCTGATGTTTACACTGGTTTCTGGCTATAGTCTGGCTGGGCCCCTGCTAATCAGGGCCTCTTTCTACATCCCTGTTGCATCTTTCTGCACCTCTCTTGCTTCTTTCTGCACTTCTCTTTTCTCTTTCTGCACCCCTCTTGCCTCTTTCTGCACCTCTGTTGGTTCTTTCTGCACCTCTCTTGCTTCTTTCTGCACTTCTCTTGCTTCTTTCTGCACCTCTCTTGCTTCTTTCTGCACCCTTGTTCCTTTTTTCTGCACCTCTCTTGCTTGTTTATGTACTTCTCTTGCTTCTTTCTGCCCCTCTGGTGATTCTTTCTGTACATCTTTTGCCTCTCTGCACCACTCTTCCCTCTTTCTGTACCTCTCTTGCCTGTTTCTGCATCTCTCTTGCTTCTTTTTGCATCTCTGTTGCTTCTTTCTGCACTTCTCTTGCCTCTTTCTCCACCCCTCTTACCTCTTTCAGCACCATTAGTTGTTTCTTTTTGCACTTCTCTTGGTTCTTTCTTCACCCCTCTGTTTGCACCTCTCCTGCCTCTTTCTGCACCTCACTTGACATTTTCTTCAAATTTCTTGCCTCTTTCTGCACATCATTTGCTTCTTTATGCACTTCTCTTGCCTCTTTCTGCACTCCTCTTGCCTCTTTCTGCACCTCTGTTGGTTCTTTCTGCACTGCTCTTGCTTCTTTTTGTGCCTTTGTGTAGGAGAGTAGGATCTGCCTCTTATGTTGTCCCCACTTTTTTTTCTGATGTTTACACTGGTTTCTGGCTATAGTCTGGCTGGGCCCCTGCTAATCAGGGCCACAGCCTCTCTGTTCTCTCTAAACGATTTGGAGTGCACTCTAGGTGCACTAGTGATTGGATACTGTGGTACCTTATGAGTCCCTAGTATATGGTACCTTAGGTACCAAGGGCATAGGTACTTCACAGGCCTACCAGGGGCTGCAGCATGTCTTATGCCACCCCTGGAAAGCAGACTAAATCTGACACCACAGGCCTGCTACTGCAGCCTGAGTGAGGAAGTGCTAGCACCCCTCACTGAGATATAGGATCCCTATATCTCTCCTGCACACACATATAACCCTATCAGTCACCCCTAAGGCAGGCCCTATCAATCCTGAGGGCAGGGTGCTTGGCTTCTATGTGAGGGGGTGCCTCTGCCTGAGCAGGGCCCCTCTGCAGCTCTCAGAGTCCATTCTCTGGTGCTGGTTGTGGATGCGGTTAAACCATATACTTTTAAGTGCATTATATCCTCGCGGTAAAATGCTAACTTTGGAATGGCTGCATCGAAACATGTTGTGTTTGGTGTCAAACACCTTGGAATACTACCCCCCGCCAGTCCTGGCGGCGGGGGTAGCATTCCACCCTTCTAGAG
This sequence comes from Calotriton arnoldi, assembly GCA_963921515.1. NCBI lineage: Eukaryota > Metazoa > Chordata > Amphibia > Caudata > Salamandridae > Calotriton > Calotriton arnoldi. Next base: position 2,678,884 of record CAWUFW010000645.1, on the reverse strand, counting down.
GGATAGACATGTACCTACTGTGGAAACACGGTAGAATCCGACAGAGCCCTGGCATCACAAAATGGATGCCACCAGTCACAGACACTGGTCTGCCCTCCTGCTGATGACCAACACTCGCAGTGGAGGGAGCCCAACAATAGATATCCTGTCCCAGGGGGTGTGACCACCTCCCAGACAGGGTTTAGTGTATTGGGGCTGGGTGGGTGCACTCTTAGAGTGCTTTGAAGTCCTGCACTGGGGGAGCAGAAGGCTCCTCTGTGCATATGCCAGTTCAAACCGGCTCAGGGGCTACCTGTCCCTGCTCTGGCGTGAAACTGGACAAAGGGAAGTGGGTGTAGCCACCCACTCCCCTGACCCTCCCATAGGTAGGGTCATAGAGCTAGTCCCTCCCCTCCTTTTAGTATAAGAGGGGGAACCTGTGCATTGCACCCTAGATTTCCCTGGACGACGCTCTACAAGAAGAATCCCGGACCTTCAACGTTCCACTACCTTTGGAAGACTGAAGAATCTCCCTTGGAGTCAAGGAGTGACTCCCCTGCTTGGCAGGCACCAAAAACTACAAATGACGGTCGCAAACTATGCCGCTCCCGCCGGAGTCCGAAGTCCCTGCAGCCCAAGAAATAGATTTCCTGACTTATCAAATGCCATCGTGAGACCCCAGAGAAGCTGAGGCCAGTGGACCCCAAGAGTAACGAGGAACCATGACCCCTGGGTACCGTGCACTATTGTCGAGTGCAACCCCTCACAACGTTCCACAAACTTGTGCTTTGGACCATGTGTGGTCCCATCCTCCAGCAGGAATCTCTCCTACGATCAGCAGCCTACCATGTCCCGAGTGACCGTGGACCCCTGTGAGAGAATCCTCCCGAGGCGTCTTTGCGATCCCTTGCCAGCCAGCTTGTGGGTCCCCAGAAATCTTTCCAAAGAAACCAAAGGGCTCCCCTGCTTGCTCAAGGCATGCCCTGACTTACCCTCGCTGGGTGAGTTCCACAGACCTTGCTGGTCTGCGCCATTGCCTCTTTACACTTTCCCCAAGACTTACTGTTATCAAGGCTTGTTGGCTCCGATCGAGTTGCCGACACCGCAGTAAGCCGCAGACATCGTGGAGCACGCCGAATCCAGCTCCTGGTCGTCATCGACGCCTCCTAAACCTCGTGGCTGAAGAGTCAAGGCAAGCGTGAACGACTTGAACCCTGCAACGACGGTGGGCATTCATCTTCCTTGCCCCGAGTCACTGCCAAGTGACTTTGAACACTGTCCCCTCTGCTTTCAGGTCATCCTTCCACCGAATCCAGGCTTGGATTCCACCGGACACTTCTTCAAACCATCACAAGCAGCAAGTCTTCTTTGGTCGCCAATGAAAACGACGCCGCGACCCGACACCAAAGGACACCTGTGCACCCGGCTTCCCTGGGTGAGGTAACTCCAGCACTCCGGTGCTCCTGTGGGTGTGGGCCCTCGAACTACTTACCCTGTAAGTGACTTGCTTGTAGGTTCACCAGAAGTATCCTAAAACTCTTACTTTCCCCGTGCGATTCTCGCACTGACTCGTACCTGGTTCGCGTCTGTGTTAGACACACCACGTCCGACTCCCTTACAAATCCTATCTGTAGACCGTATCCTTCGACTCGTACTGAGTCCGATCGGTGTGTTCGCCTCGAACACGCAAGGGACCTTGAACATTGATATCTCAATCGCGTCTGAGCGCATAGACTCGTACAGGATTCGCATCGGTGCCAGGTCACCGCGTCCGTCCCCTGTGGGTCTCCTACAACTACCTGGGGTGGTTCTTGGGGGTCCCTCGATTCTAGATGCCCTAGACCTAGGTCTAGCAAACTAAGATTGTAATATTCAATTGTGCTAAACTTATCCTGATAATATTTGACTTGTACATATGTTCCTATCCTCTAATCTCATAAAGAGATTAGTAGAGAGTGTTTATTAATAAATACATATATATTTGATATATATACCTGTGTGGTGTCTTTTCATTTGGTGATTCAAGAGATTGTGTGGTAAAACAAGCTGCTTTACATTCCTTCAAGACTTAGCCTGAAGGCTGCTCTCCACAGCTACCACTAGGATAGCTTTCTATAAAGGTTGTCTTAAACCTATCTACCATAAGAGTCGAATTGTTCTGGTGCAAGGTGTCCACTTTAATTAGTGAACAGCATATACCAGGCCAACTTCTCACACTTTCTTGCAAATTTCTGCATCCCTCTTGCCTCTTTCTGCACCACACTTGCCTCATTCTGCACTTCTCTTGCTTCTTTCTGCACTTCTCTTGCCTCTTTCTGCACCTCTTTTGCTTCTTTCTGCACTTCTCTTTTCTCTTTCTGCACCCCTCTTGCCTCTTTCTGCACCTCTGTTGGTTCTTTCTAAACTTCTCTTGCTTCTTTCTGTACCTCTCTTGCCTCTTTCTGCATCCCTCTTGCCTCTTTCTGCACGTCTGTTGGTTCTTTCTGCACTGCTCTTGCTTCTTTCTGCACCTTTTTGCAAATTTTTGCATCCCTCTTGCAAATTTCTGTACCCCTCTTGCCTACTTCTGCGCCTCTCTTACCTCTGTCTCCACCCCTCCACCTCTTTCTGCTCCTCTTATTCCTGTTTCTGCAACTCTCTTACCTCTTTCTGCAGTTCTCTTGCCTCCTTCTGCACCTATGTTGCTTCTTTCTACACTTCTCTTGCCTCTTTTTGCACCCCTCTATCCTCTTTCTGTACCCCTGTTGCTTGTTTCTGCACTTCTCTTGCTTCTTTCAGTACCTCTCTTGCTTCTTTCTACACCTCTCTTGTCTTTTTATGCAGTTCTCTTACCTCTTTCTGTACCTCTTTTGCTTCTTTCAGCACTTCTCTTGCTTCTTTTTGTACCCTTCTTGCTTTTTTCTGCACCCATCTTGCCTCTTTCTGCATCGCTCTTTCTGCACCTCTCTTCCCTCTTTCTGCACATCTCTTGCCTCTTTCTGCACTTCTCTTGCTTCTTTCTGCAGTTCTCTTGCCTCTTTCTGTACCCCTCTAGCCTCTTTCTGCACCCCTTTTGCTTGTTTCTGCATTTCTCTTGCTTCTTTCAGTACATCTATTGTTTCATTCTGCACCCTTCTTGCCTCTTTTTGCACCCCTCTTGCCTCTTTTTGCACCTCTCCTGCTCTTTCTGCACCTCTCTTGCCTTTTTTCGCAGTTCTATTGCATTTTCATGCACCTCTTTTGCTTCTTTCTGTACCTCTGTTGGTTCTTTATGGACTGCTCTTGCTTCTTTCTGCACCTTTTTTGCAAATTTCTGCATCCCTCTTGCCTCTTTCTGCACCTCTTTTGCCTGTTTCTGCAACTCTCTTGCCACTTTCTGCATCCCTCTAGCCTCTTTCTGCACCCCTGTTGCTTTTTTCTGTACTTCTCTTGCTTCTTTCAGTACCTTTCTTGCTTCTTTCTACACCTCTCTTGTCTTTTTCTGCAGTTCTCCTGCCTCTTTCTGCACCTCTTTTGCTTCTTTCTGCACTTCTCTTGCTTTTTTCTTTACCTCTCTTGCTTCTTTCTGCACCCATCTTGCCTCTTTCTGCATCCCTCTTTCTGCACCTCTTTTCCCTCTCTCTGCACCTCTCTTGCCTCTTTCTACACTTCTCTTGCTTCTTTCTGCTCTTCTCTTGTCTCTTTCTGCACCCCCTAGCCTCTTTCTACACCCCTGTTGCTTCTTTCTGCATTTCTCTTGCTTCTTTCAGTACCTATCTTGATTCTTTCTGCACCTCTCATGCCTCTTTCTCCACCCCTCCTACCTCTTTCAGCACCATTGGTTGCTTCTTTTTACACTTCTCTTGGTTCTTTCTTCACTCCTCTTGCCTCTTTGTGCAACTCTCCTGCCTCTTTCTGCCCCTCACTTGACTTTTTCTTCAAATTTCTGCACATCTTTTGCTTGTTTCTGCACTTCTCTTGCCTCTTTCTGCACTCCTCTTGACTCTTTCTGCACCTCTGTTGGTTTTTTCTGCACTGCTCTTGCTTCTTTCTGTGCCTTTCTTGCACATTTCTGCATCCCTCTTGCCTCTTTCTGCACCACCCTTGCCTCATTCTTCACTTCTCTTGCTTCTTTCTGCACTGCTCTTGCCTCTCTCTGCCCACCTCTAGCTTCTTTCTACATCCCTGTTGCATCTTTCTGCATCTCTCTTGCTACTTTCTGCACTTCTCTTTTCTCTTTCGGCACCCCTCTTGCCTCTTTCTGCACCCCTTTTGCTTGTTTCTGCATTTCTCTTACTTCTTTCAGTACATCTATTGTTTCATTCTGCACCCTTCTTGCCTCTTTTTGCACCCCTCTTGCCTCTTTTTGCACCTCTCCTGCTCTTTCTGCACCTCTCTTGCCTTTTTCCGCAGTTCTATTGCATTTTCATGCACCTCTTTTGCTTCTTTCTGTACCTCTGTTGGTTCTTTATGGACTGCTCTTGCTTCTTTCTGCACATTTTTTTGCAAATTTCTGCATCCCTCTTGCCTCTTTCTGCACCTCTTTTGCCTGTTTCTTCAACTCTCTTGCCACTTTCCGCATCCCTCTAGCCTCTTTCTGCACACCTGTTGCTTTTTTCTGCACTTCTCTTGCTTCTTTCAGTACCTTTCTTGCTTCTTTCTACACCTCTCTTGTCTTTTTCTGCAGTTCTCCTGCCTCTTTCTGTACCTCTTTTGCTTCTTTCTGCAATTCTATTGCTTCTTTCTTTACCTCTCTTGCTTCTTTCTGCACCCATCTTGCCTCTTTCTGCATCCCTCTTTCTGCACCTCTCTTCCCTCTTTCTGCACCTCTCTTGCCTCTTTCTACACTTCTCTTGCTTCTTTCTGCTCTTCTCTTGCCTCTTTCTGCACCCCTCTAGCCTCTTTCTACACCCCTGTTGCTTCTTTCTGCATTTCTCTTGCTTCTTTCAGTACCTCTCTTGATTCTTTCTGCACATCTCTTGCCTGTTTCTGCACCTTTCTTGCCTCTTTGTGCAACTCTCCTGCCTCTTTCTGCACCTCACTTGACTTTTTCTTCAAATTTCTGAACATCTTTTGCTTGTTTCTGCACTTCTCTTGCCTCTTTCTGCACTCCTCTTGACTCTTTCTGCACCTCTGTTGGTTCTTTCTGCACTGCTCTTGCTTCTTTTTGTGCCTTTCTTGCAAATTTCTGCATCCCTCTTGCCTCTTTCTGCACCACCCTTGCCACATTCTGCACTTCTCTTGCTTCTTTCTGCACTTCTCTTGCCTCTTTCTGCACCTCTTTTGCTTCTTTCTGCACTTCTCTTTTCTCTTTATGCACCCCTCTTGCCTCTTTCTGCACCTCTGTTGGTTCTTTCTACACTTCTCTTGCTTCTTTCTGTACCTCTCTTGCCTCTTTCTGCATCCCTCTTGCCTCTTTCTGCACGTCTGTTGGTTCTTTCTGCACTGCTCTTGCTTCTTTCTGCACCTTTTTTGCAAATTTTCGAATCCCTCTTGCAAATTTCTGTACCCCTCTTGCCTACTTCTGCGCCTCTCTTACCTCTGTCTGCACACCTGTTCCCTCTTTCTGCTCCTCTTATTCCTGTTTCTGCAACTCTCTTGCCTCTTTCTGCAGCTCTCTTGCCTCCTTCTGCACCTATGTTGCTTCTTTCTACACTTCTCTTGCCTCTTTTTGCACCCCTCTATCCTCTTTCTGTACCCCTGTTGCTTGTTTCTGCACTTCTCTTGCTTCTTTCAGTACCTCTCTTGCTTCTTTCTACACCTCTCTTGTCTTTTTATGCAGTTCTCTTACCTCTTTCTGTACCTCTTTTGCTTCTTTCAGCACTTCTCTTGCTTCTTTTTGTACCCCTCTTGCTTTTTTCTGCACCCATCTTGCCTCTTTCTGCATCGCTCTTTCTGCACCTCTCTTCCCTCTTTCTGCACATCTCTTGCCTCTTTCTGCACTTCTCTTGCTTCTTTCTGCAACTCTCTTGCCTCTTTCTGTACCCCTCTAGCCTCTTTCTGCACCCCTTTTGCTTGTTTCTGCATGTCTCTTGCTTCTTTCAGTACATCTATTGTTTCATTCTGCACCCTTCTTGCCTCTTTTTGCACCCTCTTGCCTCTTTTTGACCTCTCCTGCTCTTTCTGCACCTCTCTTGCCTTTTCCGCAGTTCTATTGCATTTTCATGCACCTCTTTTGCTTCTTTCTGTACCTCTGTTGGTTCTTTATGGACTGCTCTTGCTTCTTTCTGCACTTTTTTGCAAATTTTTGCATCCCTCTTGCCTCTTTCTGCACCTCTTTTGCCTGTTTCTGCAACTCTCTTGCCACTTTCTGCATCCCTCTAGCCTCTTTCTGCACCCCTGTTGCTTTTTCTGCACTTCTCTTGCTTCTTTCAGTACCTTTCTTGCTTCTTTCTACACCTCTCTTGTCTTTTTCTGCAGTTCTCCTGCCACTTTCTGCACCTCTTTTGCTTCTTTCTACACTTCTCTTGCTTCTTTCTTTACCTCTCTTGCTTCTTTCTGCACCCATCTTGCCTCTTTCTGCATCCCTCTTTCTGCACCTCTCTTCCCTCTTTCTGCACCTCTCTTGCCTCTTTCTACACTTCTCTTGCTTCTTTCTGCTCTTCTCTTGCCTCTTTCTGCACCCCCTAGCCTCTTTCTACACCCCTGTTGCTTCTTTCTGCATTTCTCTTGCTTCTTTCAGTACCTCTCTTGATTCTTTCTGCACCTCTTTTGCCTGTTTCTGCACCTCTCTTGCTTCTTTTTGCATCACTGTTGCTTCTTTCTGCACTTCTCGTGCCTCTTTCTCCACCCCTCTTACCTCTTTCAGCACCATTGGTTGCTTCTTTTTACACTTCTCTTGGTTCTTTCTTCACTCCTCTTGCCTCTTTGTGCAACTCTCCTGCCTCTTTCTGCACCTCACTTGACTTTTTCTTCAAATTTCTGAACATCTTTTGCTTGTTTCTGCACTTCTCTTGCTTCTTTCTGCACTCCTCTTGACTCTTTCTGCACCTCTGTTGGTTTTTTCTGCACTGCTCTTGCTTCTTTCTGTGCCTTTCTTTGCACATTTCTGCATCCCTCTTGCCTCTTTCTGCACCACCCTTGCCTCATTCTTCACTTCTCTTGCTTCTTTCTGCACTGCTCTTGCCTCTCTCTGCCCACCTCTAGCTTCTTTCTACATCCCTGTTGCATCTTTCTGCATCTCTCTTGCTACTTTCTGCACTTCTCTTTTCTCTTTCGGCACCCCTCTTGCCTCTTTCTGCACCCCTTTTGCTTGTTTCTGCATTTCTCTTACTTCTTTCAGTACATCTATTGTTTCATTCTGCACCCTTCTTGCCTCTTTTTGCATCCCTCTTGCCTCTTTTGCACCTCTCCTGCTCTTTCTGCACCTCTTTTGCCTTTTTCCGCAGTTCTATTGCATTTTCATGCACCTCTTTTGCTTCTTTCTGTACCTCTGTTGGTTCTTTATGGACTGCTCTTGCTTCTTTCTGCACATTTTCTTGCAAATTTCTGCATCCCTCTTGCCTCTTTCTGCACCTCTTTTGCCTGTTTCTGCAACTCTCTTGCCACTTTCCGCATCCCTCTAGCCTCTTTCTGCACACCTGTTGCTTTTTTCTGCAATTCTCTTGCTTCTTTCAGTACCTTTCTTGCTTCTTTCTCCACCTCTCTTGTCTTTTTCTGCAGTTCTCATGCCTCTTTCTGTACCTCTTTTGCTTCTTTCTGCAATTCTATTGCTTCTTTCTTTACCTTTCTTGCTTCTGTCTGCACCCATCTTGCCTCTTTCTGCATCCCTCTTTCTGCACCTCTCTTCCCTCTTTCTGCACCTCTCTTGCCTCTTTCTACACTTCTCTTGCTTCTTTCTGCTCTTCTCTTGCCTCTTTCTGCACCCCTCTAGCCTCTTTCTACACCCCTGTTGCTTCTTTCTGCATTTCTCTTGCTTCTTTCAGTACCTCTCTTGATTCTTTCTACACCTCTCTTGCCTGTTTCTGCACCTTTCTTGCCTCTTTTTGCATCACTGTTGCTTCTTTCTGCACTTCTTGTGCCTCTTTCTCCACCCCTCTTACCTCTTTCAGCACCATTGGTTGCTTCTTTTTACACTTCTCTTGGTTCTTTCTTCACTCCTCTTGCCTCTTTGTGCACATCTCCTGCCTCTTTCTGCACCTCACTTGACTTTTTCTTCAAATTTCTGCACATTTTATGCTTGTTTCTGCACTTCTCTTGCCTCTTTCTGCACTCCTCTTGACTCTTTCTGCACCTCTGTTGGTTCTTTCTGCACTGCTCTTGCTTCTTTCTGTGCCTTTCTTGCAAATTTCTGCATCCCTCTTGCCTCTTTCTGCACCACCCTTGCCTCATTCTGCATTACTCTTGCTTATTTCTGCACTGCTCGTGCCTCTCTCTGCCCACCTCTAGCCTCTTTCTACATCCCTGTTGCATCGTTCTGCACCTCTGTTGGTTCTTTCTACACCTCTCTTGCTTCTTTCTGCACTTCTCTTGCTTCTTTCTGCACCTCTCTTGCTTCTTTCTGCACCCTTGTTCCTTTTTTCTGCACCTCTCTTGCTTCTTTATGTACTTCTCTTGCTTCTTTCTGCCCCTCTGGTGATTCTTTCTGCACATCTTTTGCCTCTCTGCACCACTCTTCCCTGTTTCTGTACCTCTCTTGCCTGTTTCTGCACCTCTCTTGCCTCTTTTTGCATCTCTGTTGCTTCTTTCTGCACTTCTCTTGCCTCTTTCTCCACCCCTCTTACCTCTTTCAGCACCGTTATTTGTTTCTTTTTGCACTTCTCTTGGTTCTTTCTTCACCCTCTGTTTGCACCTCTCCTGCCTCTTTCTGCACCTCACTTGACATTTTCTTCAAATTTCTTGCCTCTTTCTGCACATCATTTGCTTCTTTATGCACTTCTCTTGCCTCTTTCTGCACTCCTCTTGCCTCTTTCTGCACCTCTGTTGGTTCTTTCTGCACTGTTCTTGCTTCTTTTTGTGCCTTTCTTGCAAATTTCTGCATCCCTCTTGCCTCTTTCTGCACCACCCTTGCCACATTCTGCACTTCTCTTGCTTCTTTCTGCACTTCTCTTGCCTCTTTCTGCACCTCTTTTGCTTCTTTCTGCACTTCTCTTTTCTATTTATGCACACCTCTTGCCTCTATCTGCACCTCTGTTGGTTCTTTCTACACTTCTCTTGCTTCTTTCTGTACCTCTCTTGCCTCTTTCTGCATCTCTCTTGCCTCTTTCTGCACGTCTGTTGGTTCTTTCTGCACTGCTCTTGCTTCTTTCTGCACCTTTTTTGCAAATTTTTGCATCCCTCTTGCAAATTTCTGTACCCCTCTTGCCTACTTCTGCGCCTCTCTTACCTCTGTCTGCACCCCTGTTCCCTCTTTCTGCTCCTCTTATTCCTGTTTCTGCAACTCTCTTGCCTCTTTCTGCAGTTCTCTTGCCTCCTTCTGCACCTATGTTGCTTCTTTCTACACTTCTCTTGCCTCTTTTTGCTCCCCTCTATCCTCTTTCTGTTCCCCTGTTGCTTGTTTCTGCACTTCTCTTGCTTCTTTCAGTACCTCTCTTGCTTCTTTCTACACCTCTCTTGTCTTTTTATGCAGTTCTCTTACCTCTTTCTGTACCTCTTTTGCTTCTTTCAGCACTTCTCTTGCTTCTTTTTGTACCCCTCTTGCTTTTTTCTGCACCCATCTTGCCTCTTTCTGCATCGCTCTTTCTGCACCTCTCTTCCCTCTTTCTGCACATCTCTTGCCTCTTTCTGCACTTCTCTTGCTTCTTTCTGCACTTCTCTTGCCTCTTTCTGTACCCCTCTAGCCTCTTTCTGCACCCCTTTTGCTTGTTTCTGCATGTCTCTTGCTTCTTTCAGTACATCTATTGTTTCATTCTGCACCCTTCTTGCCTCTTTTTGCACCCCTCTTGCCTCTTTTTGCAACTCTCCTGCTCTTTCTGCACCTCTCTTGCCTTTTTCCGCAGTTCTATTGCATTTTCATGCACCTCTTTTGCTTCTTTCTGTACCTCTGTTGGTTCTTTATGGACTGCTCTTGCTTCTTTCTGCACCTTTTTTTTCAAATTTCTGCATCCCTCTTGCCTCTTTCTGCACCTCTTTTGCCTGTTTCTGCAACTCTCTTGCCACTTTCTGCATCCCTCTAGCCTCTTTCTGCACCCCTGTTGCTTTTTTCTGCACTTCTCTTGCTTCTTTCAGTACCTTTCTTGCTTCTTTCTACACCTCTCTTGTCTTTTTCTGCAGTTCTCCTGCCTCTTTCTGCACCTCTTTTGCTTCTTTCTGCACTTCTCTTGCTTCTTTCTTTACCTCTCTTGCTTCTTTCTGCACCCATCTTGCCTCTTTCTGCATCCCTCTTTCTGCACCTCTCTTCCCTCTTTCTGCACCTCTCTTGCCTATTTCTACACTTCTCTTGCTTCTTTCTGCTCTTCTCTTGCCTCTTTCTGCACCCCCTAGCCTCTTTCTACACCCCTGTTGCTTCTTTCTACATTTCTGTTGCTTCTTTCAGTACCTCTCTTGATTCTTTCTGTACCTCTCTTGCCTGTTTCTGCACCTCTCTTGCTTCTTTTTGCATCACTGTTGCTTCTTTCTGCACTTCTCGTGCCTCTTTCTCCACCCCTCTTAGCTCTTTCAGCACCATTGGTTGCTTCTTTTTACACTTCTCTTGGTTCTTTCTTCACTCCTCTTGCCTCTTTGTGCACCTCTCCTGCCTCTTTCTGCACCTCACTTGACTTTTTCTTCAAATTTCTGCACATCTTTTGCTTGTTTCTGCACTTCTCTTGCCTCTTTCTGCACTCCTCTTGACTCTTTCTGCACCTCTGTTGGTTTTTTCTGCACTGCTCTTGCTTCTTTCTGTGCCTTTCTTGCACATTTCTGCATCCCTCTTGCCTCTTTCTGCACCACCCTTGCCTCATTCTTCACTTCTCTTGCTTCTTTCTGCACTGCTCTTGCCTCTCTCTGACCACCTCTAGCTTCTTTCTACATCCCTGTTGCATCTTTCTGCATCTCTCTTGCTACTTTCTGCACTTCTCTCTTCTCTTTCGGCACCCCTCTTGCCTCTTTCTGCACCTCTGTTGGTTCTTTCTGTACCTCTCTTGCTTCTTTCTGCACTTCTCTTGCTTCTTCCTGCACCTCTCTTGCTTCTTTCTGCACCCTTGTTCCTTTTTTGAGCACCTCTCTTGCCTCTTTATGTACATCTCTTGCTTCTTTCTGCCCCTCTCGTGATTCTTTCTGTACATCTTTTGCCTCTCTGCACCACTCTCCCCTCTTTCTGTACCTCTCTTGCCTGTTTCTGCACCTCTCTTGCCTCTTTTTGCATCTCTGTTGCTTCTTTCTGCACTTCTCTTGCCTCTTTCTCCACCCCTCTTACCTCTTTCAGCACCATTAGTTGTTTCTTTTTGCACTTCTCTTGGTTCTTTCTTCACCCCTCTGTGTGCACCTCTCCTGCCTCTTTCTGCACCTCACTTGACATTTTCTTAAAATTTCTTGCCTCTTTCTGCACATCATTTGCTTCTTTCTGCTTTCTCTTGCCTCTTTCTTCACTCCTCTTGCCTCTTTCTGCACCTCTGTTGGTTCTTCCAGCACTGCTCTTGCTTCTTTTTGTGCCTTTCTTGCAAATGTATGCATCCCTCTTGCCTCTTTCTGCACCACCCTTGCCTCATTCTGCACTTCTCTTGCTTCTTTCTGCACTTCTCTTGCCTTTTTATACAGTTCTCTTGCCTCTTTCTGCACCTCTTTTGCTTCTTTCTGCACTTCTCTTTTCTCTTTCTGCACCCCTCTTGCCTCTTTTTGCACCTCTGTTGGTTCTTTCTACACTTCTCTTGCTTCTTTCTGTACCTCTCTTGCCTCTTTCTTCACTCCTCTTGCCTCTTTCTGCACCTCTGTTGGTTCTTCCTGCACTGCTCTTGCTTCTTTTTGTGCCTTTCTTGCAAATTTATGCATCCCTCTTGCCTCTTTCTGCACCACCCTTGCCTCATTCTGCACTTCTCTTGCTTCTTTCTGCACTTCTCTTGCCTTTTATACAGTTCTCTTGCCTCTTTCTGCACCTCTTTTGCTTCTTTCTGCACTTCTCTTTCTCTTTCTGCACCCCTCTTGCCTCTTTTTGCACCTCTGTTGGTTCTTTCTACACTTCTCTTGCTTCTTTCTGTACCTCTCTTGCGTCTTTCTGCATCCCTCTTGCCTCTTTCTGCACCTCATTTTATTCCTTCTGCACTGCTCTTGCTTCTTTCTGTGCCTTTCTTGCAAATTTCTGCATCCCTCTTGCAAATTTATGTACCCCTCTTCCCTACTTCTGCACCTCTCTTACCTCTGTCTGCACCCCTGTTCCCTCTTTCTGCTCCTCTTTTCCTGTTTCTGCAACTCTCTTGCCTCTTTCTGCAGTTCTATTGCCTCCTTCTGCACCTCTTTTGCTTCTTTCTACACTTCTCTTTGATCTTTCTGCACCCCTCTATCCTTTTTCTGCACCCCTGTTGCTTGTTTCTGCACTTCTCTTGCTTCTTTCAGTTCCTCTCTTGCTTCTTTCTACATCTCTCTTGTCTTTTTCTGCAGTTCTCTTACCTCTTTCTGCACCTCTTTTGCTTTTTTCTGCACTTCTCTTGCTTCTTTCTGTACCCCTCTTGCTTCTTTCTGCACCCATCGTGGCTCTTTCTGCATCCCTCTTTTTGCACCTCTCTTCCCTCTTTCTGCACATCTCTTGCCTCTTTCTGCACTTTTCTTGCTTCTTTCTGCACTTCTCTTGAATCTTTCTGTACCCCTCTAGCCTCTTTCTGCACCCCTGTTGCTTGATTCTACACTTCTCTTGCTTCTTTCAGTACCTCTCTTGCTTCTTTCTACACCTCTCGACTTTTTCTACAGTTCTTTTGACTCTTTATGCACCTCTTTTGCTTCTTTCTGCATTTCTCTTGCTTCTTTCAGTACCTCTATTGCTTCATTCTGCACCCTTCTTGACTCTATTTGCACCCCTCTTGCCTCTTTTTGCACCTTTCCTGCTCTTTCTGCACCTCTCTTGCCTTTTTCCGCAGTTCTATTGCATTTTCATGCACCTCTTTTGCTTCTTTTTGTACCTCTGTTGGTTCTGTATGGACTGCTCTTGCTTCTTTCTGCACCTTTTTTGCAAATTTCTGCATCCCTCTTGCCTCTTTCTGCACCTCTTTTGCCTGTTTCTGCAACTCTCTTGACCACTTTCTGCATCCCTCTAGCCTCTTTCTGCACCCCTGTTGCTTTTTCTGCACTTCTCTTGCTTCTTTCAGTACCTTTCTTGCTTCTTTCTACACCTCTGTTATCTTTTTCTGCAGTTCTCCTGCCTCTTTCTGTACCTCTTTTGCTTCTTTCTGCACTTCTCCTGCTTCTTTCTTTACCTCTCTTGCTTCTTTCTGCACCCATCTTGCCTCTTTCTGCATCCCTCTTTCTGCACTCTCTTCCTCTTTCTGCACCTCTCTTGCCTCTTTCTGCACTTCTCTTGCTTCTTTCTGCACTTCTCTTGCCTCTATCTGCACCCCTCTAGCCTCTTTCTACACCCCTGTTGCTTCTTTCTGCACCTTTTTTGCACATTTCTGCATCCGTCTTGCCTCTTTCTGCACCTCTTTTGCCTGTTTCTGCAACTCTCTTGCCACTTTCTGCATCCCTCTAGCCTCTTTCTGCACCCCTGTTGCTTTTTTCTGCACTTCTCTTGCTTCTTTCAGTACCTCTCTTGATTCTTTCTGCACCTCTCTTGCCTTTTTCTGCAGTTCTCTTGTCTCTTTCTGCACCTCTTTTGCTTCTTTCTGAACCCCTCTTGCCTCTTTCTGCACCTCTCTTGCTTCTTTCTGCACCTCTCTTGCTTCTTTCTGCACCCTTCTACCTTTTTTCTGCACCTCTCTTGCTTCTTTATGTACCTCTCTTGCTTCTTTCTGCCCCTCTGGTGATTCTTTCTGTACATCTTTTGCCTCTCTGCACCACTCTTCCCTCTTTCTGTACCTCTCTTGCCTGTTTCTGCACCTCTCTTGCCTCTTTTTGCATCTCTGTTGCTTCTTTCTGCACTTCTCTTGCCTCTTTCTCCACCCCTCTTACCTCTTTCAGCACCATTAGTTGTTTCTTTTTGCACTTCTCTTGGTTCTTTCTTCACCCCTCTGTTTGCACCTCTCCTGCCTCTTTCTGCACCTCACTTGACATTTTCTTCAAATTTCTTGTCTCTTTATGCACATCATTTGCTTCTTTATGCACTTCTATTGCCTCTTTCTGCACTTCTCTTGCCTCTTTCTGCACCTCTGTTGGTTCTCTCTGCACTGCTCTTGCTTCTTTTTGTGCCTTTCTTGCAAATTTCTGCATCCCTCTTGCCTCTTTCTGCACCACCCTTGCCTCATTCTGCACTTCTCTTGCTTCTTTCTGCACTTCTCTTGCCTTTTTATGCAGTTCTCTTGCCTCTTTCTGCACCCCTCTTGCCTCTTTCTGCACCTCTGTTGGTTCTTTCTACACTTCTCTTGCTTCTTTCTGTACCTCTCTTGCCTCTTTCTGCATCCCTCTTGCCTCTTTCTGCACGTCTGTTGGTTCTTTCTGCACTGCTCTTGCTTCTTTCTGCACCTTTTTTGCAAATTTTTGCATCCCTCTTGCAAATTTCTGTACCCCTCTTGCCTACTTCTGCGCCTCTCTTACCTCTGTCTGCACCCTGTTACCTCTTTTTGCTGCTCTTTTTCCTATTTCTGCAACTCTCTTTCCTCTTTCTGTAGTTCTCTTTCCTCCTACTGCACCTCTGTTGCTTCTTTCTACACTTCTCTTGCCTCTTTCTGCACCCCTCTATCCTCTTTCTGTACCCCTGTTGCTTGTTTCTGCACTTCTCTTGCTTCTTTCAGTACCTCTCTTGCTTCTTTCTACACCTCTCTTGTCTTTTTATGCAGTTCTCTTACCTCTTTCTGGACCTCTTTTGCTTCTTTCTGCACTTCTCTTGCTTCTTTCTGTACCCCTCTTGCTTCTTTCTGCACCCATCTTGCCTCTTTCTGCATCCCTCTTTCTGCACCTCTCTTCCCTCTCTCGGCACATCTCTTGCCTCTTTCTGCACTTCTCTTGCTTCTTTCTGCACTTCTCTTGCCTCTTTCTGTACCCCTCTAGCCTCTTTCTGCACCCCTGTTGCTTGTTTCTGCATTTCTCTTGCTTCTTTCAGTACATCTATTGCTTCATTCTGCACCCTGCTTGCCTCTTTTTGCACCCCTCTTGCCTCTTTTTGCACCTCTCCTGCTCTTTCTGCACCTCTCTTGCCTTTTTCTGCAATTCTATTGCATTTTCATGCACCTCTTTTGCTTCTTTCTGTACCTCTGTTGGTTCTGTATGGACTGCTCTTGCTTCTTTCTGCACCTTTTTTGCAAATTTCTGCATCCCTCTTGCCTCTTTCTGCACCTCTTTTGCCTGTTTCTGCAACTCTCTTGCCACTTTCTGCATCCCTCTAGCCTCTTTCTGCACCCCTGTTGCTTTTTTCTGCACTTCTCTTGCTTCTTTCAGTACCTTTCTTGCTTCTTTCTACACCTCTGTTATCTTTTTCTGCAGTTCTCCTGCCTCTTTCTGTACCTCTTTTGCTTCTTTCTGCACTTCTCCTGCTTCTTTCTTTACCTCTCTTGCTTCTTTCTGCACCCATCTTGCCTCTTTCTGCATCCCTCTTTCTGCACCTCTCTTCCCTCTTTCTGCACCTCTCTTGCCTCTTTCTGCACTTCTCTTGCTTCTTTCTGCACTTCTCTTGCCTCTATCTGCACCCCTCTAGCCTCTTTCTACACCCCTGTTGCTTCTTTCTGCACCTTTTTTGCACATTTCTGCATCCGTCTTGCCTCTTTCTGCACCTCTTTTGCCTGTTTCTGCAACTCTCTTGCCACTTTCTGCATCCCTCTAGCCTCTTTCTGCACCCCTGTTGCTTTTTTCTGCACTTCTCTTGCTTCTTTCAGTACCTCTCTTGATTCTTTCTGCACCTCTCTTGCCTTTTTCTGCAGTTCTCTTGTCTCTTTCTGCACCTCTTTTGCTTCTTTCTGAACCCCTCTTGCCTCTTTCTGCACCTCTCTTGCTTCTTTCTGCACCTCTCTTGCTTCTTTCTGCACCCTTCTACCTTTTTTCTGCACCTCTCTTGCTTCTTTATGTACCTCTCTTGCTTCTTTCTGCCCCTCTGGTGATTCTTTCTGTACATCTTTTGCCTCTCTGCACCACTCTTCCCTCTTTCTGTACCTCTCTTGCCTGTTTCTGCACCTCTCTTGCCTCTTTTTGCATCTCTGTTGCTTCTTTCTGCACTTCTCTTGCCTCTTTCTCCACCCCTCTTACCTCTTTCAGCACCATTAGTTGTTTCTTTTTGCACTTCTCTTGGTTCTTTCTTCACCCCTCTGTTTGCACCTCTCCTGCCTCTTTCTGCACCTCACTTGACATTTTCTTCAAATTTCTTGTCTCTTTATGCACATCATTTGCTTCTTTATGCACTTCTATTGCCTCTTTCTGCACTTCTCTTGCCTCTTTCTGCACCTCTGTTGGTTCTCTCTGCACTGCTCTTGCTTCTTTTTGTGCCTTTCTTGCAAATTTCTGCATCCCTCTTGCCTCTTTTCTGCACCACCCTTGCCTCATTCTGCACTTCTCTTGCTTCTTTCTGCACTTCTCTTGCCTTTTTATGCAGTTCTCTTGCCTCTTTCTGCACCCCTCTTGCCTCTTTCTGCACCTCTGTTGGTTCTTTCTACACTTCTCTTGCTTCTTTCTGTACCTCTCTTGCCTCTTTCTGCATCCCTCTTGCCTCTTTCTGCACGTCTGTTGGTTCTTTCTGCACTGCTCTTGCTTCTTTCTGCACCTTTTTGCAAATTTTGCATCCCTCTTGCAAATTTCTGTACCCCTCTTGCCTACTTCTGTGCCTCTCTTACCTCTGTCTGCACCCTGTTACCTCTTTTTGCTGCTCTTTTTCCTATTTCTGCAACTCTCTTTCCTCTTTCTGTAGTTCTCTTTCCTCCTTCTGCACCTCTGTTGCTTCTTTCTACACTTCTCTTGCCTCTTTCTGCACCCCTCTATCCTCTTTCTGTACCCCTGTTGCTTGTTTCTGCACTTCTCTTGCTTCTTTCAGTACCTCTCTTGCTTCTTTCTACACCTCTCTTGTCTTTTTATGCAGTTCTCTTACCTCTTTCTGGACCTCTTTTGCTTCTTTCTGCACTTCTCTTGCTTCTTTCTGTATCCCTCTTGCTTCTTTCTGCACCCCTCTTGCTTCTTTCTGCACCCATCTTGCCTCTTTCTGCATCCCTCTTTCTGCACCTCTCTTCCCTCTCTCGGCACATCTCTTGCCTCTTTCTGCACTTCTCTTTCTTCTTTCTGCACTTCTCTTGCCTCTTTCTGTACCCCTCTAGCCTCTTTCTGCACCCCTGTTGCTTGTTTCTGCATTTCTCTTGCTTCTTTCAGTACATCTACTGCTTCATTCTGCACCCTGCTTGCCTCTTTTTGCACCCCTCTTGCCTCTTTTTGCACCTCTCCTGCTCTTTCTGCACCTCTCTTGCCTTTTTCTGCAATTCTATTGCATTTTCATGCACCTCTTTTGCTTCTTTCTGTACCTCTGTTGGTTCTTTATGGACTGCTCTTGCTTCTTTCTGCACCTTTTTTGCAAATGTTTGCATCCCTCTTGCCTCTTTCTGCACCTCTTTTGCCTGTTTCTGCAACTCTCTTGCCACTTTCTGCATCCCTCTAGCCTCTTTCCGTACCCGAGTTGCTTTTTTCTGCACTTCTCTTGCTTCTTTCAGTACCTCTCTTGCTTCTTTCTACACCTCTCTTGTCTTTTTTTGCAGTTCTCCTGCCTCTTTCTGTACCTCTTTTGTTTCTTTCTGCACTTCTCTTGCTTCTTTCTTTACCTCTCTTGCTTCTTTCTGTACCCATCTTGCCTCTTTCTGCATCCCTCTTTCTGCACCTATTTTCCTTCTTTCTGCACCTCTCTTGCCTCTTTCTGCACTTCTCTTGCTTCTTTCTGCACTTCTCTTGCCTATTTCTGCACCCCTCTAGCCTCTTTCTACACCCCTGTTGCTTCTTTCTGCATTTCTCTTGCTTCTTTCAGTACCTCTCTTGATTCTTTATTCACCTCTCTTGCCTTTTTCTGTAGTTCTCTTGTCTCTTTCTGCACCTCTTTGCTTTCTTCTGAACCCCTCTTGCCTCTTTCTTTACCTCTCTTGCTTCTTTCTGCACTTCTCTTGCTTCTTTCTGCACCCTTCTTCCTTTTTTCTGCACCTCTCTTGCCTCTTTATGTACCTCTCTTGCTTCTATCTGCCCCTCTGGAGATTCTTTCTGTACATCTCTTGCCTCTCTGCACCACTCTTTCCTCTTTCTGCACCTCTCTTGCCTGTTTCTGCACCTCTCTTGCCTCTTTTTGCATCACTGTTGCTTCTTTCTGCACTTCTCTTGCCTCTTTCTCCTCTTACCTCTTTCAGCACCATTGGTTGCTTCTTTTTACACTTCTCTTGGTTCTTTCTTCACTCCTTTTGCCTCTTTGTGCACCTCTCCTGCCTCTTTCTGCACCTCACTTGACTTTTTCTTCAAATTTCTTGCCTCTTTCTGCACATCTTTTACTTCTTTCTGCACTTCTCTTGCCTCTTTCTGCACTCATCTTGCCTCTTTCTGCACCTCTGTTGTTTCTTTCTGCACTGCTCGTGCTTCTTTCTGCACCTCTCTTGCAAATTTCTACACCCCTCTTGTAGGAGAGTAGGATCTGCTTCACATGGGTACCCCCACTTTTTGCTGATGCTTCACTGTTTTTCGACCTTAGTCTGGCTGGGGCCCTGCTAATCAGAACCCCAGCCTAGCTGCTTCCTCTCTAAAATGGTTTCCATGTGCCTTAGGCACATCTCTGATTGGAATCTGGAGTGCCCTTATAAGTCCCTAGTATATGGTATACTATGTACCCAGGGCATAGGTACCTCAGAGGCCTACCAGGGGCTGCAGCATGTATTGTGCCACCCCTGGAAGGCCATCCAAACTGACACCACAGGTCTGCTACTGCAGCCTGGGTAAGGTGGTGCATGCACCCTTACTGTGATATAGGCTACCTATATCACTATATACATACACACATATAAACCTATAAGTCACTCCTATGGCAGGCCTTATCAATCCTGAAGGCAGAGTGCGTGGTTCCTATGTGAGAGGGTGCCCCTGCATGAGCAGGGCCCCTCTGCAGCATTCGGAGACCCTTCTCTGATGCTGTTTGTAGTGCAGCCTGACCATATACTCTTAAGCGCATTATAACCTCGCGTTAAATGCTAACTTTGGGTTGGCTGCACGGAAACATGTCGTGCTAGGTGTCAAACATCTTGGAATACTACCCCCGCCAGTTCTGGCGGCGGGGGTAGCATTCCACCCTTCTAGAGGGAAAGACATGTACACACCGGTATGCCCGGTACTGACTTTCCAAGCCCTGGCATCACAAAATGGATGCCGCTGCCACAGACACGAGTCTGGCCTCCTGCTGCTGACCGAAACTCCGGCAGGGGAGGCCTGGACAATAGGTTTCCTGTCCCAGGGAGGTGTGACCACCTCCCCAGACAGGATAGTGTGTATTGGGGCTGGGCGGGAGCACTCTCGGGTGCTTTGAAGTCCTGCACTGGGGGCACATTTGGTGTCCCTGTGCACCCCAGTTCAAACCGGATCAGGGGCTTCCAGCCCCTGCTTTGGTGCGAACTGGACATAGGGAAAGGGGTGTAGCCACCCCTCTGCCCTGACCCACCCATAGGTGGGACCACAGAGTAAGTCCAACCCCTAAACTTAGTATAAGTATGGGACCCCAGTCCTTAGGACTTTAGATTATCCCTGGACGAAACTCTGACACAGAATCCTTGACCTTTGATGCTCTACTAAAGATTAGAGGACAGAAGAATCTCCCTTGGGGTCAAGGAGTGACTCCCCTGCTTGGCAGGCACCAAAGAAGCAATTGTCTGGTCTGCATCGCTGAAGCTCCAGTCGGACGCCGAAGTCTTTGCATCACCAGAGGTGGATTTACAGACTTCCCCGAGGCTGCCCTGAGTCCCCAGCAAAGCTGAGGCCCGTAGCTGTCGTGGGTAACGTGGAACCGTGACCCCTGGACACCGCACGCATTTGCAAGTACATCCTCCTCTGGGTCTCCCATGAAGTCGTGCTTTGGGCTCCTAGTAGCCCCGGCCTCCAGCACTAACTGTACCGAAGATCACTGGCCTCCACTCCACGAGTGTCCTGTGAGCCAGCTCCACGTGCACCGTCTTGAGGCTCCTTCGCGGTCGCTAGCCCGTTGGCTAGTAGCCCTTCACGAAGGCCAATCTTTTTCTACTTGGGCTCCCTGGTTGCTCCAGACTTGCACTCACTTACCCTTGCTGGGTGAGTTCCTCAGGCCTTGCTGGTCTGCACAATCGTCAATCTTTATCTTCATCAAGACTTGCCGTTGCCAAGGCTTGTTGGGTCCAATCCGGTTGCTGACACCTCAGCTCTCGACATACATCGTGTATCAGCCCTAATCCTGCTCTTGGTCACTGACAATACCTCCTGGACCTCGTGGCTGAAGAGTCAAGATGACCATCAACCTACCTGAAGCACTCGACATCGGTGGGAATCTGCTCATCGCCTTCCTGGTCACTGGCTAGTGACCCAGACTCTGTCCCCTCTGCTTTCAGGTTCTTCAGATCTCCGATCCACCCTTGGGTCCACCCGGACACTTTTCACTTGGTCGCCAGCAGCACTTTGCAGCAGATCGCCATTCAAATCGACGACGAAACCCGACCCGAAAGGCACCTATGCACCCGGCTTCCCTGGGTGAGGTAACAAGAGTACTCCGGTGCTCCCGTGGGTAGAGACTCTAGAACGACCTAGTTCTCAAAGGGTTTGCTCCAAGTCCTTCTTTAAGTGTCCCTTTTCTTTAAATTCCAAACCGCGACTTTCTCCATTGAAGTTAACGGCGATTCGCGGCTGTGTTACTACACTGCACGCGTCCCCCGTGGGTCCCCTGTGTCACTACCTTGGGTGGTTCCTTGTGGTCCAAGCACTTCTAGAGGCTCTAGGCCTAGTGTCTAGCTCAGTCGTGGTTCTTATACCACTTTATTGGTATATGGT
The DNA here is from genome assembly GCA_963921515.1 of Calotriton arnoldi. Taxonomy (NCBI): domain Eukaryota; kingdom Metazoa; phylum Chordata; class Amphibia; order Caudata; family Salamandridae; genus Calotriton; species Calotriton arnoldi. Next base: position 2,657,947 of record CAWUFW010000645.1, on the reverse strand, counting down.
TTGGTACGCCCCTAGGGCCCAAACGTGTATTTGTGCTATTACTGTGTTTAAATAACTTATAACTTATGTACTTCGAACTCTAGCCTCATAAAGAGACTAGAGGGGTGTGTTTAGTAATAAATACATATATTTTGAATATATACCTGGTGTGGTGCTCTTTCATTTGGTCACTCAAGAGATTATAGACTGGTAAAACAAGCTGCTTTACATTCCTTCATTACTTAGCCTGAAGGCTGCTCTCCATAGCTACCACTAGGATAGCTTTCAATAAAGGTTGTCTTTAACCTATCTCCAATAAGGGGTTGTTTGGACTGGTGCAAGGTGCCCACTATAATTAGTGGACAGCATATGCCAGGCCAACTTCTCACACCTCTTGCCTCTTTCTGCACCACCTTTGCCTCATTCTGCACTTCTCTTGCTTCTTTCTGCACTGCTCTTGCCTCTCTCTGCCCACCTCTAGCCTCTTTCTACATCCCTGTTGGATCTTTCTGCACCTCTCTTGCTTTTTTCTGTACCTCTCTTGCCTCTTTATGCATCCCTCTTGCCTCTTTCTGCACGTCTGTTGGTTCTTTCTGCACTGCTCTTGCTTCTTTCTGCACCTTTTTTGCAAATTTTTGCATCCCTCTTGTAAATTTCTGTACCCCTCTTGCCTACTTCTGCGCCTCTCTTACCTCTGTCTGCACCCAGTTACCTCTTTTTGCTCCTCTTTTTCCTATTTCTGCAACTCTCTTGCCTCTTTCTGCAGTTCTCTTGCCTCCTTCTGCACCTCTGTTGCTTCTTTCTACACTTCTCTTGCCTCTTTCTGCACCCCTCTATCCTCTTTCTGTACCCCAGTTGCTTGTTTCTGCACTTCTCTTGCTTCTTTCAGTACCTCTCTTGCTTCTTTCTACACCTCTCTTGTCTTTTTATGCAGTTCTCTTATCTCTTTCTGTACCTCTTTTGCTTCTTTCTGCACTTCTCTTGCTTCTTTCTGTACCCCTCTTGCTTCTTTCTGCACCCATCTTGCCTCTTTCTGCATCCCTCTTTCTGCACCTCTCTTCCCTCTCTCGGCACATCTCTTGCCTCTTTCTGCACTTCTCTTGCTTCTCTCTGCACTTCTCTTGCCTCTTTCTGTACCAATCTAGCCTCTTTCTGCACCCCTGTTGCTTGTTTCTGCATTTGTCTTGCTTCTTTCAGTACATCTATTGCTTCATTCTGCACCCTTCTTGCCTCTTTTTGCACCCCTCTTGCCTCTTTTTGCACCTTTCCTGCTCTTTCTGCACCTCTCTTGCCTTTTTCCGCAATTCTATTGCATTTTCATGCACCTCTTTTGCTTCTTTCTGTACCTCTGTTGGTTCTTTATGGACTGCTCTTGCTTCTTTCTGCACTTTTTTGCAAATTTTTGCATCCCTCTTGCCTCTTTCTGCACCTCTTTTGCCTGTTTCTGCAACTCTCTTGCCACTTTCTGCATCCCTCTAGCCTCTTTCCACACCCCTGTTGCTTTTTTCTGCACTTCTCTTGCTGCTTTCAGTACCTATCTTGCTTCTTTCTACACCTCTCTTGTCTTTTTCTGCAGTTCTCCTGCCTCTTTCTGTACCTCTTTTGCTTCTTTCTGCACTTCTCTTGCTTCTTTCTTTACCTCTCTTGCTTCTTTCTGTACCCATCTTGCCTCTTTCTGCATCCCTCTTTCTGCACCTCTCTTCCTTCTTTCTGCACCTCCCTTGCCTCTTTCTGCACTTCTCTTGCTTCTTTCTGCACTTCTCTTGCCTATTTCTGCACCCCTATAGCCTCTTTCTACACCCCTGTTGCTTCTTTCTGCATTTCTCTTGCTTCTTTCAGTACCTCTCTTGATTCTTTATTCACCTCTCTTGCCTTTTTCTGTAGTTCTCTTGTCTCTTTCTGCACCTCTTTTGCTTTCTTCTGAACCCCTCTTGCCTCTCTCTTTACCTCTCTTGCTGCTTTCTGCACTTCTCTTGCTTCTTTCTGCACCCTTCTTCCTTTTTTCTGCACCTCTGTTGCCTCTTTATGTACCTCTCTTGCTTCTTTCTGCCCCTCTGGAGATTCTTTCTGTACATCTCTTGCCTCTCTGCACCACTCTTCCCTCTTTCTGCACCTCTCTTGCCTGTTTCTGCACCTCTCTTGCCTCTTTTTGCATCACTGTTGCTTCTTTCTGCACTTCTCTTGCCTCTTTCTCCACCCTTCTTACCTGTTTCAGCACCATTCGTTGCTTCTTTCTACACTTCTCTTGGTTCTTTCTTCACTCCTCTTGCCTCTTTGTGCACCTCTCCTGCCTCTTTATGCACCTCACTTGACTTTTTCTTCAAATTTCTTGCCTCTTTCTGCACATCTTTTGCTTCTTTCTGCACCTCTCTTGCCTCTTTGTGCACATCTCTTGCCTCTTTCTGCACTTCTCTTGCTTCTTTCTGCACTTCTATTGCCTCTTTCTGCACCCCTCTAGCCTCTTTCTACATCCCTGTTGCTTCTTTCTGCACTTCTCTTGCTTCTTTCAGTACCTCTCTTGCTTCTTTCTGCATCCCTCTTGTCTCTTTCTGCACCCCTCTCTCCTCTTTATGCACCTCTCCTGCCTCTTTCTGCACCTCACTAGACTTTTTCTGCAAATCTCTTGCCTCTTTCTGCCCATCTTTTGCTTCTTTCTGCACTTCTCTTGCCTCTTGCTGCATCCCTCTTGCCTCTTTCTGCACCTCTGTTGGTTCTTTCTGCACTGCTCTTGCTTCTTTCTGTACCTTTCTGGCAAATTTCTGCATCCCTCTTGCCTCTTTCTGTACCCCTCTTCCCTATTTCTGCACCTCTCTTGCCTCTGTCTGCACCCCTGTTTCCTCTTTCTGCACCTCTCTTGCCTCTTTCTGCTGTTTTCTTGCCTCTTTCTGAACCTCTGCTGCTTCTTTCTGTACTTCCCTTGCCTCTTTCTGCACCCCTCTAGCCTCTTTCTGCACCCTGTTGCTTCTTTCTGCACTTCTCTTGCTTCTTTCTGTACCTCTCTTGCTTCTTTCTGCACCCATCTTCCCTCTTTCTGCACCTCTCTTGCCTCTTTCTGCACTTCTCCTGCCTCTTTCTACACTTCTCTTGCCTCTTTCTATACCCCTCTAGCCTGTTTCTACATCCCTGTTGCTTCTTTCTGCAGTTCTCTTGCTTCTTTCTGTTCTTCTCTAGCTTCTTTCTGCACCTCTTGCTTTTTTCTCCACCCTTCTTCAATTTTTCTGCACCTCTCTTGCCTCTTTCTGTACATCTCTAGCCTCTTTCTGCACCTCTGGAGATTCTTCCTGTACTTCTCTTGCCTCTCTGCACCACTCTTCCCTCTTTCTGCACCTCTCTTGCCTCTTTCTGCAGTTCTCTTGCCTCTTTCTGCACCTCTCTTGCCTCTTTCTGCACACGGTTCCCTCTTTCGACACATCTCCTGCTTGTTTATGTACCTCTCTTTCCTCTTTCTGCATCTCTGCTGCATCTTTCTGCACTACTCTTGCCTCTGTCTGCACCCATCTTGCCTCTTTCAGCACCTCTGTTGCTTCTTTTTGCACATCTCTTGCTACTTTCTGCACCCCTCTTGCCTCTTTCTGCACACTTCTTGCCTCTTTGTGCACCTCTCCTGCCTCTTTCTGCACCTAACTTGACTTTTTCTGCAAATCTCGTGCCTCTTTGTCCACATCTTTTGCTTCTTTCTGCACTTCTCTTGCCTCTTTCTGCACCCCTCTTGCCTCTTTCTGCACCTCTGTTGGTTCTTTCTGAACTGCTCTTGCTTCTATCTGCGCCTTTCTTGTAAATTTCTGCATCCCTCTTGCCTCTTTCTGCACCCCTCTTCCCTCTTTCTGCACCTCTCTTGCCTCTGTCTGCACCCGTGTTCCTTCTTTCTGCACCACTTTTGCCAGTTTCTACAATTCTCTTGCCTCTTTTTGCAGTTTCCTTTCCCTCCTTCTGCACCTCTGTTGCTTCTTTCTGCACTTCCCTTGCCTCTTTCTGCACCCTGTTGCTTCTTTCTGCATTTATCTTGCTTCTTTCTGTACCTCTCTTGCTTCTTTCTGAACCCATCTTGCTTTTTTCTGCACTCCTTTTCCCTCTTTCTGCACCTCTCTTGCCTCTTTGTGCACATCTCTTGCCTCTTTCTGCACTTCTCTTGCCTCTTTCTGCACCCACCTAGCCTCTTTCTACATCCCTGTTGCTTCTTTCTGCACTTCTCTTGCTTCTTTCTGCACCTCTCTTGCTTCTTTCTGCATCCCTCTTGCTTCTTTCTGCACCTCTCTTGCCTCTTTCTGCACTCCTCTTGCCTCTTTCTGCACCTCTCTTGCCTCTTTCTGCACTTCTCTTACCTCTTTCTGCACCTCTTTTGCTTCTTTCTGTACTTCTCTTGTCTCTTTCTGCACCCTCTTGCCTCTTTCTGCACCTCTGTTGGTTCTTTCTGCACTTCTCTTGCTTTTTTCTGCACCTCTCTTGCCTCTTTCTGCACCCCTCTTGCCTCTTTCTGCATCCCTCTTGCTTCTTTCTGCATCCCTCTTGCTTCTTTCTGTACCCTTCTTGCTTCTTTCTACACCTCTTTCCTTTTTCTGCACCCCTCGTGCCTCTTTCTGCACCTCTCTTGCCTCTTTCTGCACCTCTCTTACCTTCTTTCTGCACTTCTCTTGCATCTCTTCCGCACCTCATTTGCTTCTTTCTGTTACTTCTCTTTGCCTCTTTCTGCATCCCTCTTGCCTCTTTCTGCACCTCTGTTGGTTCTTTCTGCACTTCTCTTGCTTCTTTCTGCAAATCTCTTGCCTCATTTCTGCATCCCTCTTGCCTCTTTCTGCACCCTCTCTTCCTTCTTTCTGCACCTCTCTTGCCTCTTTCTGCACCCCTGTTCCCTCTTTAAGAACCCCTCTTGCCACTTTCTGCATCTCTGTGGCTTGTTTCTGTACTTCTCTTGCCTCTTTCTGCACCTCTCTTGCTTCTTTCTGCACTTCTTCTTGCCTGTTTCTGCACCCTCTAGCCTCTTCCTGAACCCTGTTGCTTCTTTCTGCACTTCTCTAGCTTCTTTCTTTACCTCGCTTGCTTTTTTCTGCATCTCTCTTCCCTCTCTCTGCACATCTCTTCCCTCTTTCTGCAACACTTTTGCCTCTTTCTGCACTTCTCTTGCTTCTTCCTGCACTTCTTTTGCCTCTTTCTGTACCCCTCTAGCCTCTGTCTACACACCTGTTGCTTCTTTCTGCATTTCTCTTGCTTCTTTCAGAACCTCTCTTGCTTCTTTCTGCACTTCTCTTGCCTCTTTCAGCACCCTTCTAGCCTCTTTCTACATCCCTGTTGCTTCTTTCTGCACCTCTCTTGCTTCTTTCAGTACCTCTCTTGCTTCTTTCTGCATCCCTCTTGCCTCTTCCTGCTCCCCTCTTTCCTCTTTTTGCACCTCTCCTGCTCTTTCTGCACCTCTCCTACCTTTTCCTGCAGGTCTCTAGCATCTTTCTGCACCTCTTTTGCTTCTTTCTGTTCTTCTCTTGCCTCTTTCTGCACCCCTATTGCCTCTTTCTGCACCTCTTTTGGTTTTTTCTGCACTTCTCTTGCTTCTTTCTGTACCTCTTTTGCCTCTTTCTGCACCCCTCTAGCCTCTTTCTACATCCCTGTTGCTTCTTTCTGCACTTCTCTTGCTTCTTTCAGTACCTCTCTTGCTTCTTTCTGCATCCCTCTTGCCTCTTCCTGCTCCCCTCTTGCCTCTTTTTGCACCTCTCCTGCTCTTTCTGCACCTCTCTTACCTTTTTCCTGCAGTTCTCTAGCATCTTTCTGCACCTCTTTTGCTTCTTTCTGTTCTTCTCTTGCCTCTTTCTGCACCCCTCTTGCCTCTTTCTACACCCCTGTTGGGTCTTTCTGCACTGCTCTTGCTTCTTTCTGCAAATGTCTTGCACATTTCTGCATCCCTCTTGCCTCTTTCAGCACCCCTCTTCCCTCTTTCTGCACCTCTCTTACCTCTGTCTGCACCCCTGTTCCCTCTCTCTGCACTTCTTTTGCCTGTTTCTGCAACTCTCTTGCCTCTTTCTGCATTTCTCCTGCCTCTTTCTGCACCTCTCTTGCTTCTTTCTGTACTTCTTCTTGCCTGTTTCTGCACCCTCTAGCCTCTTCCTGCACCTCTGTTGCTTCTTTCTGCACTTCTCTTAGCTTCTTTCTTTACCTCTCTTGCTTTTTTCTGCATCCCTCTTCCCTCTCTCTGCACATCTCTTCCCTCTTTCTACAACCTCTCTTGCCTCTTTCTGCACTTCTCTTGCTTCTTTCTGCACTTCTTTTGCCTCTTTCTGTACCCCTCTAGCCTCTATCTACACACCTGTTGCTTCTTTCTGCACTTCTCTTGCTTCTTTCAGAACCTCTCTTGCTTCTTTCTGCACTTCTCTTGCCTTGTTCTGCACTTCTCTTTCGTCTTTCTGCACCTCTTGTGCTTCTTTCTGTACTTCTCTTGCCTCTTTCTGTACCCCTCTTCCTTCTTTCTGCACCTCTCTTGCCTCTGTCTGCACCCCTGTTCCCTCTTTCTGCACCTCTTTTGCCTGTTTCTGCAACTCTCTTGTCTCTTTCTACAGTTGTCTTGCCTCCTTCTGTACCTCTGTTGCTTCTTTCTGCACTTCACTTGCCTCTTTCTATACCCCTCTAACCTCTTTCTGCACCCTGTTGATTCTTTCTGCACTTCTTTTGCTTCTTTCTGTACTTCTCCTGGTTCTTTCTGCACTTCTCTTGCCTCTTTCTATACCCATCTTGCCCCTTTCTGCACCTCTCTTGCTTCTTTCTACATCCCTGTTGCTTCTTTCTGCACTTCTCTTGCTTCTTTCAGTATCTCTCTTGCTTCTTTCTGCATCCCTCTTGCCTCTTCCTGCTCCCCTCTTGCCTCTTTTTGCACCTCTCCTGCTCTTTCTGCACCTCTCTTACCTTTTTCCTGCAGTTCTCTAGCATCTTTCCGCACCTCTTTTGCTTCTTTCTGTTCTTCTCTTGCCTCTTTCTGCATCCCTCTTGCCTCTTTCTGCACCTCTGTTGGTTCTTTCTGCACTGCTCTTGCTTCTTTCTGCAAATGTCTTGCACATTTCTGCATCCCTCTTGCCTCTTTCAGCACCCCTCTTCCTCTTTCTGCACCTCTCTTACCTATTTCTGCACCCCTGTTCCCTCTCTCTGCACTTCCTTTGCCTGTTTCTGCAACTCTCTTGCCACTTTCTGTATTTCTCTTGCCTCCTTCTGCACCTCTCTTGCTTCTTTTTGTACTTCTTCTTGCCTGTTTCTGCACCCTCTAGCCTCTTCCTGAACCCTGTTGCTTCTTTCTGCACTTCTCTAGCTTCTTTCTTTACCTCTCTTGCTTTTTTCTGCATATATCTTCCCTCTCTCTGCACATCTCTTCCCTCTTTCTGCAACACTTTTGCCTCTTTCTGCACTTCTCTTGCTTCTTCCTGCACTTCTTTAGCCTCTTTCTGTACCCCTCTAGCCTCTGTCTACATACCTGTTGCTTCTTTCTGCACTTCTCTTGCTTCGTTCAGAACCTCTCTTGCTTCTTTCTGCACTTCTCTTGCCTCTTTCAGCACCCCTCTAGCCTCTTTCTACAACCCTGTTGCTTCTTTCTGTACCTCTCTTAATTCTTTCAGTACCTCTCCTGCTCTTTCTGCACCTCTCCTACCTTTTTCCTGCAGTTCTCTAGCATCTTTCTGTGAGAAGTTGGCCTGGCATATGCTGTCCACTAATTATAGTGGGCACCTTGCACCAGTCCAAACAACCCCTTATTGGAGATAGGTTAAAGACAACCTTTATTGAAAGCTATCCTAGTGGTAGCTATGGAGAGCAGCCTTCAGGCTAAGTCTTGAAGGAATGTAAAGCAGCTTGTTTTACCAGTCTATAAGCTCTTGAGTGACCAAATGAAAGAGGACCACACCAGGTATATATTCAAAATATATGTATTTATTGCTAAACACACCCCTCTAGTCTCTTTATGAGGCTAGAGTTCAAAGTACATAAGTTATAAGTTGGTTATCTTCAGTAATAGCACAAATACACGTTTGAGCCCTAGGGCGTACCAAACCATATACCAATAAAGTGGTATAAGAACCACGACTGAGCTAGACACAGGGCCTAGAGCCTGTAGAAGTGCTTGGACCACAAGGAACCACCCAAGGTAGTGACACAGGGGACCCACGGGGGACGCGTGCAGTGTATGAACACAGCCGCGAATCGCCGTTTACTTCTATGGGGAAAGTCGCGGTTTGAATTTAAAGAAAAGGGACACTTAGAGGAGGACTTGGAGCAAACCCTTTGAGAACTAGGCTGTTTCTAGTGTCAATACCCACGGGAGCACCGGGAGTACTCGAGTTACCTCACCCAGGGGAGCCGGGTGCATAGGTGTCTTTCGGGGTCGGGTTTCGTCGTCGCTTTCAATGGCGATCTGCTGCAAAGTGCTGCTGGCGGCCAAGTTGAAAGTGTTCGGGTGGATCCAAAGGTGGATCGAAGATCTGAAGAACCTGAAAGCAGAGGGACAGAGTCTGGGTCACTAGCCAGTGACCAGGAAGGCGATGAGCAGATGCCCACCGATGTCGAGTGCTTCAGGTTGGTTGACAGTCATCTTGACTCTTCAGCCACGAGGTCCAGGAGGGGTCGACGATGACCAGGAGCTGGATTCGAGCTGCTCCACAAAGTTTGTCGATTGCAGGGGTGTCGGCGACCGCATTGGACCCAACAAGCCTTGGCAACGGCAAGTCTCGTGAAAATGGAAGAAGGATGTTGTTGCAGACCAGAAAAGTCTGTGGGACTCACCCAGCAAAGGTTAGTCAGGGCACTCCTGGAGCAACTAGGGAGCCCAAGCAGAAGAAGATTGGGCTTCGGGAGGGCCTACTAGCCAACGGACTAGTGACCACAAAGGAGCCTTGAGTCGACGCACGTGGAGCAGGCTCACAGGACACTTGTGGAGTGGAGGCCAGTGATATTCGGTGCAGTTGGTGCTGGAGGCTGGGGCTACTCGGAGCCCAAAGCACGACTTCATGGAATACCCAGAAGAGGATGCACTTGCAAATGCGATTGGTGTCCAGGGGTCACGGTTCCACGTTACCCACAACAGCTACGGGCCTCAGCTTTGCTGGGACCTCAGGGCAGCCTCGGGGAAGTCTGGAAATCTACCTCTGGTGATGCAAAGACTTCAGCGTCCGACGGGAGCTTCAGCGATGCAGACCGGACAATTGCTTCTTTGGTGCCTGCCAAGCAGGGAGTCACTCCTTGACCCCAAGGGAGATTCTTCAGTCCTCTAATCTTGAAGTAGAGCGTCGAAGGTCCAGGATTCTGTGTCAGAGTTTCGTCCAGGTTAATCTAAAGTCCTAAGGACTGGGGTCCCATACTTATACTAAGGTAGGGGTTGGACATACTCTGTGGACCCACCTATGGGAGGGTCAGGGCAGAGGGGTGGTTACACCCCTTTCCCTTTGTCCAGTTTCACGCCAGAGCAGGGGCTGGAAGCCCCTGAGCCGGTTTGAACTGGGGTATGCACAGGGACACCAAATGTGCCCCCAGTGCAGGACTTCAAAGCACCAGAGAGTGCTCCCGCCCAGCCCCAATACACACTATCCTGTCTGGGGAGGTGGTTACACCTCCCTGGGACAGGAAACCTATTGTCCAGGCCTCCCCTGCCGGAGTTTCGGTCAGCAGCAGGAGGCCAGACTCGTGTCTGTGGCAGCGGCATCCATTTTGTGATGCCAGGGCTCTGGAAAGTCAGTACCGGGTATACCGGTGTGTACATGTCTCTCCCTCTAGAAGGGTGGAATGCTACCCACGCCGCCAGAACTGGCGGGGGGTAGTATTCAAAGATGTTTGACACCAAACACGACATGTTTCCGTGCAGCCATCCCAAAGTTAGCATTTAACGCGAGGTTATAATGCGCTTAAGAGTATATGGTCGGGCTGCACTACAAACAGCATCAGAGAAGGGTCTCCGAACGCTGCAGAGGGGCCCAGCTCATGCAGGGGCACCCTCTCACATAGGAACCACGCACTCTGCCTTCAGGATTGATAAGGCCTGCCATAGGCGTGACTTATAGGTTTATATGTGTGTATGTATGTAGTGATATAGGTAGCCTATATCACAGTAAAGAGTGCATGCACCACCTTACCCAGGCTGCAGTAGCAGACCTGTGGTGTCCTTTTGGCTGGCCTTCCAGGGGTGGCACAATACATGCTTCAGCCCCTGGCAGGCCTCTGAGGTACCTATGCCCTGGGTACATAGTATACCATATACTAGGGACTTATAAGGGCACTCCAGATTCCAATCAGAGATGTGCCTAAGGCACATGGAAACCATTTTAGAGAGGAAGCAGCTAGGCTGGGGTTCTGATTAGCAGGGCCCCAGCCAGACTAAAGTCGAAAAACAGTGAAGCATCAGCAAAAAGTGGGGGTACCCATGTGAAGCAGATCCTACTCTCCTACACTTTCTGCACCTCTTTTGCTTCTTTCTGTTCTTCTCTTGCCTCTTTCTGCACCCCTCTTGCCTCTTTCTTCACCCTCTGTTGGTTTTTTCTGCACTTCTCTTGCTTCTTTCTGTACCTCTTTTGCCTCTTTCTGCACCCCTCTAGCCTCTTTCTACATCCCTGTTGCTTCTTTCTGCACTTCTCTTGCTACTTTCAGTACCTCTCTTGCTTCTTTCTGCATCCCTCTTGCCTCTTCCTGCTCCCCACTTGCCTCTTTTTGCACCTCTCCTGCTCTTTCTGCACCTCTCTTACCTTTTTCCTGCAGTTCTCTGGCATCTTTCTGCACCTCTTTTGCTTCTTTCTGTTCTTCTCTTGCACATTTATGCATCCCTCTTGCCTCTTTCAGCACCCCTCTTCCCTCTTTCTGCACCTCTCTTACCTCTGTCTGCACCCCTGTTCCCTCTCTCTGCACTTCTTTTGCCTGTTTCTGCAACTCTCTTGCCTCTTTCTGCATTTCTCCTGCCTCCTTCTGCACCTCTCTTGCTTCTTTCTGTACTTCTTCTTGACTGTTTCTGCACCCTCTAGCCTCTTCCTGCACCCTGTTGCTTCTTTCTGCACTTCTCTAGCTTCTTTCTTTACCTCTCTTGCTTTTTTCTGCATCCCTCTTCCCTCTCTCTGCACATCTCTTCCCTCTTTCTACAACCCTTTTGCCTCTTTCTGCACTTCTCTTGCTTCTTTCTGCACTTCTTTTGCCTCTTTCTGTACACCTCTAGCCTCTGTCTACACACCTGTTGCTTCTTTCTGCACTTCTCTTGCTTCTTTCAGAACCTCTCTTGCATCTTTCTGCACTTCTCTTGCCTTGTTCTGCAGTTTTCTTTCGTCTTTCTGCACCTCTTGTGCTTCTTTCTGTACTTCTCTTGCCTCTTTCTGCACCTCTGTTGGTTCTTTATGCACTGCTCTTGCTTCTTTCTGCACCTTTCTTGTAAATTTCTGCATCCCTCTTGCCTCTTTCTGTACCCCTCTTCCTTCTTTCTGCACCTCTCTTGCCTCTGTCTGCACCCCTGTTCCCTCTTTCTGCACCTCTTTTGCCTGTTTCTGCAACTCTCTTGTCTCTTTCTACAGTTGTCTTGCCTCCTTCTGTACCTCTTTTGCTTCTTTCTGCACTTCACTTGCCTCTTCATATACCCCTCTAACCTCTTTCTGCACCCTGTTGATTCTTTCTGCACTTCTTTTGCTTCTTTCTGTACTTCTCTTGGTTCTTTCTGCACTTCTCTTGCCTCTTTCTGTACCCATCTTACCCCTTTCTGCACCTCTTTTGCTTCTTTCTGCACCCCTCTTGCCTATTTCTGCACCCCTCTTCCTTTTTTGTGCCCCTCTCTTGCCTCTTTCTGCACCTCTTTTGCCTCTCTCTGCACTTCTCTTGCTTCTTTCTGCACTTCTTTTGCCTCTTTCTGTACCCCTCTAGCCTCTATCTACACACCTGTTGCTTCTTTCTGCACTTCTCTTGCTTCTTTCAGAACCTCACTTGCTTCTTTCTGCACTTCTCTTGCCTTGTTCTGCAGTTCTCTTTCGTCTTTCTGCACCTCTTGTGCTTCTTTCTGTACTTCTCTTGCCTCTTTCTGCACATCCGTCTTGCCTCTTTCTGTACCTCTATTGGTTCTTTATGCACTGCTCTTGCTTCTTTTTGCACCTTTCTTGTAAATTTCTGCATCCCTCTTGCCTCTTTCTGTACCCCTCTTCCTTCTTTCTGCACCTCTCTTGCCTCTGTCTGCACCCTTGTTCCCTCTTTCTGCACCTCTTTTGTCTGTTTCTGCAACTCTCTTGTCTCTTTCTACAGTTGTCTTGCCTCCTTCAGTACCTCTGTTGCTTCTTTCTGCACTTCTCTTGCCTCTTTCTATACCCCTCTAACCTCTTTCTGCACCCTGTTGATTCTTTCTGCACTTCTTTTGCTTCTTTCTGCACCTCTCTTGCCTCTTTCTGCACCTCTGTTGGTTCTTTCTGCACTACTCTTGCTTCTTTCTGTACCTCTCTGCTTCTTTCTGCACCCCTCATCCCTCTTTCTGCACCTCTGTTGGTTCTTTCTGCACTTCTCTTGCTTCTTTCTGTACCTCTCTTGCTTTTTTCTGCATCCCTCTAGCGTCTTTCTGCATCCCTCTACCCTCTTTCTGCACCTCTGTTGCTTCTTTCTGCACTTCTCCTGCTTCTTTCTGCACCTCTCTTCCCTGTTTCTGCACCTCTGTTGCTTATTTCTGCACTTCTCTTGCTTCTTTCTGCACCTCTCTTGCTTCTTTCTGCACCCCTGTTGCCTCTTTCTGTACTCGTCTTCCCTCTTTCTGCACCTCTCTTACCTCTTTCCGCACCCCTCTTGCCTCTTTCTGCACCCCTCTTTCCTCTTTCTGCACCTCTCGCCTGTTTCTGCACCTCTCTTGCCTCTTTCTACACTTCTCTTGCCTCTTTCTGCACTTCTCTTGCCTCTCTGCATTTCTGTTACTTCTTTCAGCACCCCTCGTGCCTGTTTGTGCAACTCTCTTGCCTCCTTTTGCAGTTCTCTTGCCTCTTTTCTGAACCTCTCTGCTTTTTCTGCACTTCCCTTGCCTCTTTCTGCACACCTCTCGCCTCTTTCTGCACCCTGTTGCTTCTTTCTGCACTTCTCTTGCTTCTTTCTATACCTCTCTTGCTTCTTTCTGCACCCCTCTTCCCTCTTTCTGCACCTCTCTTGCCTCTGTCTGCACCCGTGTTCCTTCTTTCTGCACCACTTTTGCCAGTTTCTACAATTCTCTTGCCTCTTTCTGCAGTTCCCTTGCCTCCTTCTGCACCTCTGTTGCTTCTTTATGCACTTCCCTTGCCTCTTTCTGCACCCTGTTGCTTCTTTCTGCATTTATCTTGCTTCTTTCTGTACCTCTCTTGCTTCTTTCTGCACCCATCTTGCTTCTTTCTGCACTCCTTTTCCCTCTTTCTGCACCTCTCTTGCCTCTTTGTGCACATCTCTTGCCTCTTTTTGCACTTCTCTTGCTTCTTTCTGCACTTCTCTTGCCTCTTTCTGCACCCCTCTAGCCTCTTTCTACATCCCTGTTGCTTCTTTCTGCACATCTCTTGCTTCTTTCATTACCTCTCTTGCTTCTTTCTGCATCCCTCTTGCCTCTTCCTGCTCCCCTCTTGCCTCTTTTTGCACCTCTCCTGCTCTTTCTGCACCTCTCTTGCCTTTTTCCTGCAGTTCTCTAGCATCTTTCTGCACCTCTTTTGCTTCTTTCTGTTCTTCTCTTGCCTCTTTCTGCACCCCTCTTACCTCTTTCTGCACCTCTGTTGGTTTTTTCTGCACTTCTCTTGTTTCTTTCTGTACCTCTTGTGAGAAGTTGGCCTGGCATATGCTGTCCACTAGTTATAGTGGGCACCTTGCACCAGTCCAAACAACCCCTTATGGATGATAGGTTAAAGACAACCTTTATTGAAAGCTATCCTAGTGGTAGCTATGGAGAGCAGCCTTCAGGCTAAGTCTTGGAGGAATGTAAAGCAGCTTGTTTTACCAGTCTATAATCTCTTGAGTGACCAAATGAAAGAGGTCCACACCAGGTATATATATAAAATATATGTATTAAGTCTTAAACACACCCCTCTAGTCTCTTTATGAGGCTAGAGTTCGAAGTACATAAGTTACAAGGCGAATAATATCAGCAGTTATTAGCACAATACACGTTTGAGCCCTAGGGGCGTACCAAACCATATACTAAAATAGTGGTATAAGAACCACGACTGAGCTAGACACAAGGCCTAGAGCCTGTAGAAGTGCTTGGATCCCAAGGAACCACCCAAGGTAGTGACACAGGGGACCCACGGGGACGCGTGCAGTGTGAGAACACAGCCACGAATCGCCATTGACTTCTATGGGGAAAGTCGCGGTTGGATTTTTAAAGAAAAATGACACTTCGGAGAGGACTTCCAGTTAATCCCTTTAAACGTAAGAGTTTCTAGGGCCCACACCCACGTGAGTACCGAAATACTCGAGTTACCTCACCCAGGGAAGCTGGGTGCATACGTGTTAAAAGGTGTCGGGAATCGTCATCGTTTTCAATGGTGACCTCTTGGAAAGTGCTGCTGCCGTGAAGTGGAAGAGTTTCCGGTGCGATCCAAGCCTGTATCGAGGAAGAGGAAGACCTGAAAGCAGAGGGGACATAGTCTGGGTCACTAGCCAGTGACCAGGGGCACAATAATCGAATGCCCTCGGATGTCGGGTGCTTCAGGTGAGTCGATGAGTGCCTTGACTCTTCAGCCACGAGGTCCAGGAGGCGTCGATGACAACCAGGAGCTGGAATCGAGCTGTCCCACAAAGTTTGTTGAGTGCTGCGGTATCAGCAACCGGATTGGACCCAACAAGCCTTGGCAACGGCAAGTCACGGGGAAATGAAGAAAAGGTTGCGGTGCAGACCAGCAAGGTCTGAGGGACTCCCCCAGTGAGGGTAAGTCAGGGCACTTCTGGAGCAACCAGAAAAGCCCAAGCAATTGAAGAGTTGCCTTCGTGGGGACCCACTAGCCATCAGACTAGAGATCGCGAAGGTGTCTCAAGCGGTCGCACTTGGAGCTGGCCCACGGGACACTCTTGGAGTGTAGGCCAGTGATCTTTGCTGCAGTTGGTGCTCGGGGCTAGGGCTACTTGGAACCCAAAGCACGGCTTCGAGAGATGTCAGGAAGTTGGTGCACTTGCAAATGTGCTTGGTGTCCAGGGGTCACAGTTCCACATTACCCACGACAGCTACGGGCCTCAGCTTTGCAGGGGACTCAGGGCAGCCTCGGAAAAGTCTGGAAATCTACCTCTGGTGATGCAAAGACTTCGGCGTCCGGCGGGAGCTTCAGTGATGCAGACCGGACAGATGCTTTGTTGGTGCCTGCCAAGCAGGGGAGTCAATCAATCACAAGCTTTATTTCGACAAAAAGTCATAAAAGCGACATAAAACATGAATGACATGACCGTTAAAATTGGGTATAAGTAATAAGGAGATTCGGTAATAAATCTACACTTAATCTTCCTAATATCAAGTTAAAAACAAGTAATAATTAATCATTTTGTAATACAAAACATAATAAGACTTTTAAATAGCTTGGAAAAATTCATACGAATATACGACAGTTTTATAAAAGCCGAAACAACTAAAAATACCATAAGAATCAATAAATAAGTTATATTACTAAAAGCGATAAAACTATTATATTACGACAATCGGTTTCACAGTTCAAGGTCAAAACAATCTCACTAAAATCCTGTGTATAAAGGCACTACTTAACCATACTATATTTGCTATTATGCCTATCTACATAAGATAAAAAGTAATAAAACCAATAGGCTGTCCATGTGTATGCTTGGCCTCTCGTTCATCATATACAAAGCCCTCGAGATTCCTTGCTACTTCAGACACTTAGCTCGAATTCCCCACATCCAGCTCAGAAATGTGGCCGTAGCCACAACTATAGGAACATGTGTATTGGTTTTCAATATACGATATGCATCACTGCTTAATCTTGTGCCCATATTTGAACAAATTGGCCTAAGCCATTTGTCCCTAGGGTGCTTATAAGCTGGACAAATAAACAGGATGTGAAGAACTGTTTCGTCATACGTATTACAGGATTCGCATCTAGTAGTAGGTGGAGCTTTGCCAGTTTTGCATAAAAGATTTTATCGGAAGTGTGCCAACCCTAAATTGATGATACAATTTTCTATCTAGAGGCTTTAGTATAAAATCCCAATAAGACTCAAATCTGGTGTCTTGTTTATGTTCCATGAAAACACCGGAGAGAGAAGTGTTGGTAGTACATGACAAAGATTTGGATTTCACCATGGCCCAGTAAGCTTCCTTATATGATTGTTTAGATGGAAATAAATTGCTTTCTGGATTCTCCCACAAGTGTCTATACACCATTTCCACCAGAGTATGCTTTATTTCTTGTAACCATAAGATGCTACTCGATGTGTCAGCCCGTTTTACATCTTTCAAAGCATTTGCATAATGGGCCAACTCTGGGATAGTCCAGATCCTTCTCCAGTAAGCTACTGGCCTAAATCGAGCCAGGTCCTCAAGAGTACTACAACCCAAATCGAGAAAAAGGGGTTTAAGGGGAGTAGATTGGGGAAGGCCTGTTAAAGTTCTCAAAAACTTATTCTGGGCTACAGTTAGAGAGGAAACATTTTCGAAGCTCCAGAGCTCCGCGCCATAAAGAATGGAGGCCCTGACCTTTGCATTATAAATTGTTAGAGCTGGACTTACGAGTTTGGTTTTGGACAATCTGTGTTCTTTTAGTAGAGCGCCTGCTAACTGGACATGCTTTAAAGTCATCAGATCTATCTGGGGTTTCCAGTTCAGCTTTTTGCTCAGTGTCACTCCCAGATATGTGAACACTTCAGATTGTTCCAACTGAGCCTAATTCATAAATACTTTTCCTTGGACCAATTTAGATTTATGGAAAATCATGTATTTAGTTTTGTCCACGTTGACTACCAGCTCGTGGTCCCTGCAAAATGTCTCAAATCTATTCAATGCACGCTGCAGACCCGATTGCATCTTATTTAGGATAAGAGAGTCATCTGCAAACATAAGGAGCGGAATCTTTACACCCGCAAGAGAGGGGGCATCGGTTGGATGTGACGAGAAATAATATACAACCCTATCAATAAACAAAGAAAAAAAGTGTAGGGGCTCAAGACACACCCTTGCCGGACTCCTTTTGATACTGCAAACCTATCAGTGACCTTGCCCTGTGACCCCCATCGTACCTGCGCAAAGTTGGATTGTGTAGCCTAGCAGCCAGTACCTAGAAGTTCAACTGGCATCCCAAGATCTTTAATACCTCCCATAACTTATTACGCGGCACCAAATCAAACGCCGATTTGAGATCTATAAAGGCCGCGTAAAGGGTACCCTCTGCTACCACTACCCAACGCCAATAGATCATCATGAACCTAAAGACTTTGGTCTATAGTGCTCACTTTTTGGCGAAAGCCAGCCTGGAGGGGTGACAAAACATCTTCTTCACCAATCCAAGATTGGATCCTACTCAACACAAGCCTAGCCATTATCTTCTGTAATGAGTCAATCAGGCTAATAGGCCTGTAATTGCTCGGACACGTGCGATCACCCTTTTTATAAATTGGTATAATTTCCGCACCACGCCATGAATCAGGGATTGGAGCCCCACTCGCGATCGCATTCGCGATTATATAAATATATTTTAGCCAGTTTTCTCTATCATACCTAAACAGGTCGGCCGGGATACAATCCAGGCCTGGCGCTCGTCCTTTGGGTATCGCATCTAAAGCTCTACCGACCTCTTCTAGACCAAAGTTTACAGTTTTCTCTGACCTTAAAATTAAACTTTGAGTAGTGCTGCTCAATTGTGGCGGCAAATTGGGCTTGATAGTGGGAAATCCACTGATCTGGTGCTACGTGGTTAACAGGGACTTGTCTGTGCTCCCCACTGCCCCACTTCCACCAACTGCCAAAAATTCTGCATCCTTTTTTCTCTACTCGCCAACAGAAGTTCCTCCCAGCGTTTTTCATCTGACTCTTGCTTGGCTTTAAGTTGAATTTTCTTATAGTTAGCTCTAGCAAGCTTTACATTTTCCCTAGATTTTGACTTTATGGTGTAGGAAGGTGGAATCTGACTATATGGTTGCCCCCACTTTTTTCCTGGTGTTTTGCTGGTTTATGACTTAGTTGGACTGGGATCCTGCTATTCAGGGCCCCAGTCTATCTGCTTCCTCTATAAAATGGTTTCCATGTGCCTTAGGCACATCTCTGATTGGAATCTGGAGTGCCCTTATAAGTCCCTAGTATATGGTATACTATGTACCCAGGGCATAGGTACCTCAGAGGCCTACCAGGGGCTGCAGCATGTATTGTGCCACCCCTGGAAGGCCAGCCAAAAGGACACCACAGGTCTGCTACTGCAGCCTGGGTAAGGTGGTGCATGCACCCCTTACTGTGATATAGGCTACCTATATCACTACATACATACACACATATAAACCTATAAGTCACTCCTATGGCAGGCCTTATCAATCCTGAAGGCAGAGTGCGTGGTTCCTATGTGAGAGGGTGCCCCTGCATGAGCTGGGCCCCTCTGCAGCGTTCGGAGACCCTTCTCTGATGCTGTTTGTAGTGCAGCCTGACCATATACTCTTAAGCGCATTATAACCTCGCGTTAAATGCTAACTTTGGGATGGCTGCACGGAAACATGTCGTGTTTGGTGTCAAACATCTTGGAATACTACCCCCCGCCAGTTCTGGTGGCGGGGGTAGCATTCCACCCTTCTAGAGGGAAAGACATGTACACACCGGTATACCCGGTACTGACTTTCCAGAGCCCTGGCATCACAAAATGGATGCCGCTGCCACAGACACGAGTCTGGCCTCCTGCTGCTGACCGAAACTCCGGCAGGGGAGGCCTGGACAATAGGTTTCCTGTCCCAGGGAGGTGTAACCACCTCCCCAGACAGGATAGTGTGTATTGGGGCTGGGCGGGAGCACTCTCTGGTGCTTTGAAGTCCTGCACTGGGGGCACACTTGGTGTCCCTGTGCATACCCCAGTTCAAACCGGCTCAGGGGCTTCCAGCCCCTGCTCTGGCGCGAAACTGGACAAAGGGAAAGGGGTGTAACCACCCCTCTGCCCTGACCCTCCCATAGGTGGGGCCACAGAGTATGTCCAACCCCCTACCTTAGTATAAGTAGGGGACCCCAGTCCTTAGGACTTTAGATTTACCTGGACGAAACTCTGATACAGAATCCTGGACCTTCGACGCTCTACTTCAAGATTAGAGGACTGAAGAATCTCCCTTGGGGTCAAGGAGTGACTCCCTGCTTGGCAGGCACCAAAGAAGCAATTGTCCGGTCTGCATCGCTGAAGCTCCCGTCGGACGCCGAAGTCTTTGCATCACCAGAGGTGGATTTCCAGACTTCCCCGAGGCTGCCCTGAGTCCCCAGCAAAGCTGAGGCCCGTAGCTGTCGTGGGTAACGTGGAACCGTGACCCCTGGACACCAAACGCATTTGCAAGTGCATCCTCTTCTGGGTCTCCCACGAAGTCGTGCTTTGGGCTCCGAGTAGCCCCAGCCTCCAGCACCAACTGCACCGAAGATCACTGGCCTCCACTCCACGAGTGTCCTGTGAGCCAGCTCCACGTGCATCGACTCGAGGCTCCTTCGCGGTCGCTAGTCCGTTGGCTAGTAGGCCCTCCCGAAGGCCAATCTTTTTCTGCTTGGGCTCCCTGGTTGCTCCAGGCGTGCCCTGACTTATCCTTGCTGGGTGAGTCCCCCAGACCTTGCTGGTCTGCAACATCGTCCTTCTTCCATTTCCACGAGACTTGCCGTTGCCAAGGCTTGTTGGGTCCAATCCGGTCGCCGACACCCCTGCAATCGACAGACGTCGTGGGACAGCTCGAATCCAGCTCCTGGTTGTCGTCGACGCCTCCTGGACCTCGTGGCTGAAGAGTCAAGACGACCGTCAACCTACCTGAAGCACTCGACATCGGTGGGCATCTGCTCATCGCCTTCCTGGTCACTGGCTAGTGACCCAGACTCTGTCCCCTCTGCTTTCAGGTTCTTCAGATCTTCGATCCACCTTTGGATCCACCCGAACACTTTCGACTTGGCCGCCAGCAGCACTTTGCAGCAGATCGCCATTGAAAGCGACGACGAAACCCGACCCCGAAAGACACCTATGCACCCGGCTCACCTGGGTGAGGTAACTCGAGTACTCCGGTGCTCCCGTGGGTATTGACACTAGAACAGCCTAGTTCTCAAAGGGTTTGCTCCAAGTCCTCCTCTAAGTGTCCCTTTTCTTTTAAATTCTAATCGCGACTTTCCCCATAGAAGTTAACGGTGGTTCGCGGCTGTGTTCATACACTGCACTCGTCCCCCGTGGGTCCCCTGTGTCACTACCTTGGGTGGTTCCTTGTGGTCCAAGCACTTCTACAGGCTCTAGGCCTTGTGTCTAGCTCAGTCGTGGTTCTTATACCACTTTATTGGTATATGGTTTGGTACGCCCCTGGGGCTCAAACGTGTATTTGTGCTATTACTGTAGATAACTAACTTATAACTTATGTACTTCGAACTCTAGCCTCATAAAGAGACTAGAGGGGTGTGTTTAGTAATAAATACATATATTTTGAATATATACCTGGTGTGGTCCTCTTTCATTTGGTCACTCAAGAGATTATAGACTGGTAAAACAAGCTGCTTTACATTCCTTCAAGACTTAGCCTGAAGGCTGCTCTCCATAGCTACCACTAGGATAGCTTTCAATAAAGGTTGTCTTTAACCTATCTCCAATAAGGGGTTGTTTGGACTGGTGCAAGGTGCCCACTATAATTAGTGGACAGCATATGCCAGGCCAACTTCTCACATTGGTGTGCAGCGTGTGGGATTCCAGCTTGCTATTGTTTTACCAGATAATCTCAATTGAATTGATCAACTGAAAACCACTAAGGGTACCTAAGGTACATATAAATCAAGCTTAGTAATACAGTAAGTTCTACTGAACTTAGAGTTGTGTGTTAAGGGATAGCACACCCTTTCTACAACTCAAGAGAGTTTAGTAGGCCACACTAGAGTAGGTAGTGCATACACCACACCTCACTAGTAATGTCTTCAAAGCCAGGACCCAGTGAGTCCTTGCCAGAAGCCAGTGGGCTTCTTCCCTCCAAGTATGATAAACTCCCATTCTTGGAATTGAGAGCATTATGCAATACTAGGAAGTTGAAGGCAGGCAAAAGTGCTAGCACCCAACACCTCAGGGAGGTGTTACTAGCTGATGATCTCAGCAGGCCCCTAGGGTCTGAAGGGGTAGGCAAAGAGGGTGGGGCAGAAGATGAGGAAGGGGCCAGGGGTGAAGAAACCCAGGCCCCCCTCTGAAACTGGCCAGGAAGGTGAAAATGACCTTGTCCTGGAAAACCCAATTCCTCCTGTGGAGGAGGAGGAGGAGGATCAGACTGACCTCCCCTTTGTCCCCCCAGGAAGAGTTCTGAGTGTGCCCAGAAGGTCTAGGTCTCCTTCTCAGGAGTCTAACCACTCTGACACCTCAATAGGGACCTCTGTCTCCTCTCATAGGAGGGAATCCTCTCATGAGAGGAGAAAGAGACTGATTCAGTATGAGCAAGCCCAGCTTGAACTCAGAAAACAGCAATTGGCTATAGACAGGGAGTCCCTAGATCTCTATAGAGAGAGACAAAAGTTGGGACTAGAGTCCCATGGTGGCAGCAATTTCCCCAAAGATAGGGAAAGGTCTTATGACCATAGAAACCTGAGCAAGATTGTCCCTCCCTACCAGAGTGGGGATGACATCCACAAATGGATAACTGCTCTAGAGAGGGCCTGTAAAGTACAGAGGGTCCCTCAGGAGCAGTGGGCAGCAATCTTGTGGCTCTCCTTTGCAGACAAAGGTAGAGATAAGCTCCTCACTGTTAGAGAGGAGGATGCTGACAATTACAAAGTCTTGAAGAGTGCTCTGATAGATGGGTTTGGCCTAACCACTGAACAGTATAGGTTGAAGTTCAGAGACACCCAAAAGGCTCAGACTCAAGACTGGGTTGATTTTGTAGATTGTGCTACTAAGGCTCTGGAAGGTTGGATACATGGCAACAAGGTGCATGACTTTTTAGGATTGTACAATTTGATTATGAGGGAGCAGATCCTTAATAATTGTCAAAACCAGCTTTTACACCAGTACCTGGTGGACTCTGATCTGACCTCTCCCCAAGAATTGGGAAAGAAGGCAGACAAATGGGTCAGAACCAGAGTAAAGACTAAGAATCAGGGTGGTGACCAGAAGAAAGATTCTACCAAGTCCCAAGAGAAAGGTGGGGATAAATCTAAGGATAAATCCACTACAGGGCCCCAAAAGTCCTCTTCTGGGGGTGGGTCCCAAACTCCTTCCTCTCCTGAAAAGAAACCATATTGCCATGTCTGTAAAAAGCCTGGACACTGGAAAACTGATCCCAGTTGCCCCAGGATTGGCAATAAAGAAAATGTTCCTCCAACAACTACTACCACCCCTCCTGGTACTACCAGTAGTAATCCTCCAGTTGGAAGTAGTGCACCCAAAAAGTTAGGTGCTTTTGCAAGAGGAACAGAGGTGGGCCCTAGTTTAGACAGGACCCCTCAACAGACTCCTCTGACTCTGATGGTGGTGTAGGATTTGCCACCTTTACCATGGGTCCCAATGCATTGGGCAGGTACAGACTGGAGCCAATAATTAATGGTCAGAAAGCTGTGGCATTTAGGGACACAGGGGCTAGTGTCACCATGGTGGCAGGGAAACTAGTCCCCCTCACCAGCTTTTACCTGAGTTTAAATACCAGGTAACCAACATTGATGGTGTCAGAACAGATCACCCCATGGCCATAGTCAATCTCAGCTGGGAAGGGGTCACAGGCCCAAAAAGAGTGGCAGTGTCCCCAACCTTGCCTGTAGATTGCCTGATGGGCAATGATCTGGAAATTTCAGCCTGGGCTGAAGTTGAACACCAAACCCATCTGAGAATGCTGGGCGTCCCTGTAAAGGTTAGTGGGGCTGTGATGGCCACAGCCCAAGCCCAGGGAAACTTTGGAGAGACGGAGCCTGGAAGAATGGCCCACTCTCCCCCAAAAGAGAGCACAAGGGTTGAAGAAAAGTCTTCTTCCCTCCAGACAGTAGGTAAGGGTCAGCCTCCTCAGGGAACTGACCCTACCCCTAGTGAAGGAACTGCCCCAGAGGTAGTCAGGCCTGGCCTGGCCCCACCCCTGATGGCAGAGGACCCTTCCAAGGTGGTACCCAGTCTGGAGCAGGTAATCTGCCCCTCTCTACCCTGCCTCAGTCAGCCCAGGGCTGCAGAGTTCAGGGAGGTCAGTGGACCCCCAGGGCCCCCTGTCCAGAGGAACCCCCATCAGCAGATTAGGGGCACCCAGGCTAGTAGCCCTAGCCAGGTGAAAATTCCTCAACACACTGAGGGATCCCCCATACCTTTGTGTAGGGACCTCCCCCAGAAGGACTCTGTTAGGCAAGGGCAAACCTGGGACCAAAAGGTTCCAAACCTGCCATGTCCCTCCAGTGGTCCATCCAAAGGGACCCAACCCCCAGCTGTAGGCAGCCAAAGGTTGACCCTTAGAGCACAGTGCAACTCAGTCATGGAAAGACAGGCATACATGGTGACCAGTGATCTGAGGAAGCTGAGACCAACCTTCCTAGGGCCTCACTTCCCTTCTCAGACACCTCACCAGCCTTGTACTTTACCAAAGCACACCACAGGTAGTAATTCCCCATGGTGGAGACCCTCTCATACCCTTAGGGTGAGGGATTGCTTAGTGGACCATAAGATAGGGGGCAACCATGCTAGTGCAGGTGCTTCCTTATATGGCCACTTAGTCAATAAAGGCTCAACTGGCCAAGGTTAGCCTTATCTCCTTTCGTTTGGGGGGTTATGTAGGAAGGTGGAATCTGACTATATGGTTGCCCCCACTTTTTCCTGGTGTTTTGCTGGTTTATGACTTAGTTGGACTGGGATCCTGCTATTCAGGGCCCCAGTCTATCTGCTTCCTCTATAAAATGGTTTCCATGTGCCTTAGGCACATCTCTGATTGGAATCTGGAGTGCCCTTATAAGTCCCTAGTATATGGTATACTATGTACCCAGGGCATAGGTACCTCAGAGGCCTACCAGGGGCTGCAGCATGTATTGTGCCACCCCTGGAAGGCCAGCCAAAGGACACCACAGGTCTGCTACTGCAGCCTGGGTAAGGTGGTGCATGCACTCCTTACTGTGATATAGGCTACCTATATCACTACATACATACACACATATAAACCTATAAGTCACTCCTATGGCAGGCCTTATCAATCCTGAAGGCAGAGTGCGTGGTTCCTATGTGAGAGGGTGCCCCTGCATGAGCTGGGCCCTCTGCAGCGTTCGGAGACCCTTCTCTGATGCTGTTTGTAGTGCAGCCCTGACCATATACTCTTAAGCGCATTATAACCTCGCGTTAAATGCTAACTTTGGGATGGCTGCACGGAAACATGTCGTGTTTGGTGTCAAACATCTTGGAATACTACCCCCCGCCAGTTCTGGCGGCGGGGGTAGCATTCCACCCTTCTAGAGGGAAAGACATGTACACACCGGTATACCCGGTACTGACTTTCCAGAGCCCTGGCATCACAAAATGGATGCCGCTGCCACAGACACGAGTCTGGCCTCCTGCTGCTGACCGAAACTCCGGCAGGGGAGGCCTGGACAATAGGTTTCCTGTCCCAGGGAGGTGTGACCACCTCCCCAGACAGGATAGTGTGTATTGGGGCTGGGCGGGAGCACTCTCTGGTGCTTTGAAGTCCTGCACTGGGGGCACACTTGGTGTCCCTGTGCATACCCCAGTTCAAACCGGCTCAGGGGCTTCCAGCCCCTGCTCTGGCGCGAAACTGGACAAAGGGAAAGGGGTGTAACCACCCTCTGCCCTGACCCTCCCATAGGTGGGGCCACAGAGTATGTCCAACCCCTACCTTAGTATAAGTAGGGGACCCCAGTCCTTAGGACTTTAGATTTACCTGGACGAAACTCTGATACAGAATCCTGGACCTTCGACGCTCTACTTTAAGATTAGAGGACTGAAGAATCTCCCTTGGGGTCAAGGAGTGACTCCCCTGCTTGGCAGGCACCAAAGAAGCAATTGTCCGGTCTGCATCGCTGAAGCTCCCGTCGGACGCCGAAGTCTTTGCATCACCAGAGGTGGATTTCCAGACTTCCCCGAGGCTGCCCTGAGTCCCCAGCAAAGCTGAGGCCCGTAGCTGTCGTGGGTAACGTGGAACCGTGACCCCTGGACACCGAACGCATTTGCAAGTGCATCCTCTTCTGGGTCTCCCACGAAGTCGTGCTTTGGGCTCCGAGTAGCCCCAGCCTCCAGCACCAACTGCACCGAAGATCACTGGCCTCCACTCCACGAGTGTCCTGTGAGCCAGCTCCACGTGCATCGACTCGAGGCTCCTTCGCGGTCGCTAGTCCGTTGGCTAGTAGGCCCTCCCGAAGGCCAATCTTTTTCTGCTTGGGCTCCCTGGTTGCTCCAGGCGTGCCCTGACTTATCCTTGCTGGGTGAGTCCCCCAGACCTTGCAGGTCTGTAACATCGTCCTTCTTCCATTTGCACGAGACTTGCCGTTGCCAAGGCTTGTTGGGTCCAATCTGGTCGCCGACACCCCTGCAATCGACAGACATCGTGGGACAGCTCGAATCCAGCTCCTGGTCATCGTCGACGCCTCCTGGACCTTGTGGCTGAAGAGTCAAGACGACCATCAACCTACCTGAAGCACTCGACATCGGTGGGCATCTGCTCATCGCCTTCCTGGTCACTGGCTAGTGACCCAGACTCTGTCCCCTCTGCTTTCAGGTTCTTCAGATCTTCGATCCACCTTTGGATCCACCCGAACACTTTCGACTTGGCCGCCAGCAGCACTTTGCAGCAGATCGCCATTGAAAGCGACGACGAAACCCGACCCCGAAAGACACCTATGCACCCGGCTCCCCTGGGTGAGGTAACTCGAGTACTCCGGTGCTCCCGTGGGTATTGACACTAGAACAGCCTAGTTCTCAAAGGGTTTGCTCCAAGTCCTCCTCTAAGTGTCCCTTTTCTTTTAAATTCTAATCGCGACTTTCCCCATAGAAGTTAACGGTGGTTCGCGGCTGTGTTCATACACTGCACGCGTCCCCGTGGGTCCCCTGTGTCACTGCCTTGGGTGGTTCCTTGTGGTCCAAGCACTTCTACAGGCTCTAGGCCTTGTGTCTAGCTCAGTCGTGGTTCTTATACCACTTTATTGGTATATGGTTTGGTACGCCCCTGGGGCTCAAACGTGTATTTGTGCTATTACTGTAGATAACTAACTTATAACTTATGTACTTCGAACTCTAGCCTCATAAAGAGACTAGAGGGGTGTGTTTAGTAATAAATACATATATTTTGAATATATACCTTGTGTGGTCCTCTTTCATTTGGTCACTCAAGAGATTATAGACTGGTAAAACAAGCTGCTTTACATTCCTTCAATACTTAGCCTGAAGGCTGCTCTCCATAGCTACCACTAGGATAGCTTTCAATAAAGGTTGTCTTTAACCTATCTCCAATAAGGGGTTGTTTGGACTGGTGCAAAGTGCCCACTATAATTAGTGGACAGCATATGCCAGGCCAACTTCTCACATATGGCTTGCGTTAGTTTTCGATATGCCACTCAACAGTCCTTATTATACCAGTTAGCAGATTTTATACTAACCGAATTCCTTGGTTTGTGTACCTTAGTAAAGAAACTCTTAAGCTCTGTGAACAAGTCTTCGTGTACCTGCAAGATCACTGCATTAATATCATCCTGGTTTTCTAAATCCAAAAGGATCTTGAGGGTACGTTCTACTGAGATTTTCATATTCTTTAGTGATTTGTCATTCCCTAAAATTGTTGCCCACTTCACCCTTCTCATATCATTCTCAAGAAAGACATCTGCTGTTGCAATTTCAATTATCTGAGGCTGTAGGGCAATCCCCGGTACCAGTAAACTTAAAAGGAGTGGATTGTGATCACTCTCACTTCTTTCTTGGACCTTCATATCAATGACACGTGACCACATCTCCATGTTGATAAGAAAGTAGTCAATCCGACTGCTACTTATCCCATTGGAGTATGTGTGGATCCCTGCAATCCGATAATGTCCTCCCGTTTACTGCCCTAATGCCCCTCTCCAGGCACAGGCTATTCAATTGGAGAACTGCCTCAGTCCACTTCGTTATAGGCGGCAGGTTTAATGGTGGAATACCCCACTGTACATCCTCTTCATTACCAAAGCCATTCTCGTCATGGAGAAGGGCTTCAAAAGTGCAGTTAAGGTCTCCAGCTATCACCAGGTCATAGTTCCCTCTCTGTTCTTCTATAAAAGATCTCTAGCAGGGAAACTGTACTAGAAAGTTTTCCTCCAACCGTATCCTCTGGCATAGATATTAATAACTAATATACCAGATCCTTGGCTTGGTTGAATGATAGTGGCCAGGATATCAGGGCTGTCAATATAGATATCCTCGAATCCTATAGCCTGGATGTTGCCTAACCCATGTGGTGAGCCCACCCGAGGGCCTTCCCTTTTTGCCGGCTATAGCAGGTTTAAAAAAATTTAAATACCCAGGGCGGAAAATTGGATTTACTGACCAGGTTTCCTGAAAGACCCATATATCCTGGTCCTCAATGAAGGATGACCAGTCCGCTGACACTGTCTTTGAATTTAATCCCGCTATATTCCAAGAAGCTAATAATAGCGACCGGTTGATTGGACTGGGATCGATGGTAATGCTATCAACCACTGTGGCGGGAAACTGCACAGTTTGGTAATCAATGGGTTCCCCCCTCGTGGCTTGCACTGCCTCATACTGCAGTGTCATAAGCCCGCCCTTTAGACATCAATCAACCTTATCCAAGACAGAGCCCTCTTTGGTTATGGGGACTTGGACCTGAGAAGCAGCCAGCAACCTCGCCAAGTGGCTGACCGCCTGCGCCGACGACCTCGCACCACTAAAAAACCCTCCCAGCAGACCCGGAAGCAAGAAAACCCCTTGGTTCACCAACGAACTCAAGGAATCCAAGAAGAACTGCCGCACTCTCGAGAAAACCTGGCGACTCGACCAGACCACAGACAACAGGACCGCCTCAAGCACGCCACCCGCAAACACCACCAGCTGATCCGTGCCACCAAGAAGTCGGCACTCAAAGAACGACTGGACAACAACGCCCATGACAGCAAGGAACTTTTTCAGCATCGTCAAAGAGTTCTCCAACCCCAGCGCCGGAAACAACGACATCACCCCTCGCAAGACCTCTGCAACTCACTCTCCGCGTTCTTCCACCGCAAGATCACCGACATACACAACAGCTTCGACGCACAAACAACGCACCCTACCGCCGAACCAACGCCCGCCACCACCACCCTCTGCAACTGGACCCCGATCAGCACCGAAGACACCACCCGCACGATGAACTCCATCCACTCCGGATCACCAACCGACCCCTGCCCACACCACGTCTTCAACAAAGCCGACGCCACCATCGCACCCCATCTCCGGGACATCATCAACTCCTCCTTCCACACCGCCACCTTCCCGGAGAGCTGGAAGCACGCCGAGCTTACCGCCCTCCTGAAGAAACCAACGGCGGACCCCACCGACCTCAAGAACTACCGTCCCATCTCGCTCCTTCCGTCTCCGGCCAAAGTCATCGAGAAGACCGTCAACAGACAGCTTGCCGCCTTCCTCGAGACGAATGGATCCTCGACCCCTCGCAGTCCGGGTTTCGGGCCAACCACAGCACCGAGACCGCCCTTATCGCAGCCACCGACGACATCAGAACCCTAACCGACAACGGGGAAACAGCTGCCCTCATCCTCTTGGACCTCTCTGCGGCGTTCGACACCGTCTGCCACCGCACCCTAGTGAAGCGCCTCAGCAACATCGGAATCCGAGAGAAAGCACTGGAATGGATCATCTCGTTCCTCGCCGGAAGAACCCAGAGAGTCCGCCTCCCCCGTTCAGATCCGAAGCCACCGAAGTCATCTGCGGCGTTCCACAAGGATCCTCACTCAGCCCAACCCTCTTCAACGTCTACATGAGCCCCTCGCAGCCATCGCACGCCGACACAACCTCAACATCATCTCCTACGCCGACAACACCCAGCTGATCCTCTCCCTCACCAACGACCCCACCACCGCCAGAGCCAACCTACACGACGGGATGAGAGACGTCGCCGACTGGATGAGGAACAGCCGCCTTAAACTGAACTCAGACAAGACGGAAGTCCTCATCCTGGGCTCATCACCCTCCGCCTGGGACGACTCCTGGTGGCCCCGGCCCTGGGCACCGCGCCCAAGCCAACGGACCACGCACGCAACCTGGGCTTCATCCTGGACTCCTCCCTGTCAACGACCAGACAAGTCAACGCCGTCTCATCTTCATGCTTCAACACCCTGCGCATGCTCCGCAAGATCTTCAGATGGATCCCCACTGAAACCAGGAAGACCGTCACCCAGGCACTCGTCACCAGCCGACTGGACTATGGGAACACCCTCTACGCCGGAACCACAGCCAAACTTCAAAAGAGACTCCAGCGCATCCAGAACGCCTCCGCACGACTCATCCTGGACATCCCCCGACACAGCCACATCACCGTGCACCTGAAAGACCTGCACTGGCTCCCCGTCAGCAAGAGAATCACGTTCAGACTCCTCACCCACGCACACAAGGCCCTCCACGACCTGGGCCCAAAGTACCTCAACGACCGCATGACCTTCTACACGCCCACACGCCAGCTACGATCAACCAGCCACGCCCTCGCCACCGTACCACGCATCCGCAGAACCACCGCCGGAGGAAGATCCTTCTCCTACCTGGCAGCCAAGACCTGGAACTCCCTCCCCACTCACCTTCGGCGAACCCAGGACCATCTCTCCTTCAGGAAGCAGCTCAAGACCTGGCTGTTCGAGCAGTAACTTACCCCCCTCCCCAGCGCCTTGAGACCCTCCCGGGTGAGTAGCGCGCTCTATAAATGCCGTGATTGATTGATTGAGTAACAATCCTGCTTTGGGATGCAGGGGGACTATATTTTATTCTTATATTAGATGCAGCCATGTATGAAGTTCTGAGATCAAAGGATACTAAGTTATCTACAAGATCTGTAGTAGTTAGCCAAAGACATACATAATCTGTACTAAAACCATGATTCGTGTATCTTTTCGCAGAATATATGTCTTCTCTTATAACTGATCGACAATTCCTCACATGTCGCAACCAATGGATACATTTGTTTATCAAATCCTGCTCATTTTCATAAGGGTACTCAGATGTTATTTTAGGAACATTAATTAGGCAAACTTTAGCTTTTAGAGAACTGCTTGAATGTGAAGTTAAAGGATTCAGACCCATAAGCAACGGCGTATTTGGAATCCTTAGTGCACTATGAGTAGTATGGTGCTGCCAGGAACTTGCACGGCTATGGCCGGAGGACCTTGGTTCCTGACAATTACCAAGGAGTGCTCTATCTGTGTTTGTCTGAGTCATTATGGATGTAATAGATTCTATACCCGCCGAAGGAGCATTCATTGAGCCTGTACCTCCCAAAAAAGTAGAGGGTGGAACACTATCAATAGATCTACCCAATAATGCTGGTCTAAGGTTTCCAAGATCTACGTTGAGCCCTGTTGTCTGAATTATATCTGTTAATCTCACAACCAGGGTTTTCAGGGAGCTAACAAGTTCTGTAAGCGAGTCGATATGCACCCTTAAGCCATCTAATTGGTGGCTGGAATGCAAGCAACTACATCCTTTATTTAAGGCCTCCATATTGGAAACCTTACTTGCATCTGTCGGATCTATCTGTACCTCAAGTTCATTGGGGCCAGTGAGCTCTTCAATATCCGTCAGCGGGGCAAATCGATTGTTACACTCAATCTCAAAACCCCCATGGTAGTCAGCGGAATTAAGAACATTTAACGACATTGACAATTGTGGCATAGCTATGTGCTCAGACTGAGCTTCCTGTACCTGGGTATGGGATAAGCTTTTTTTGTATGTATGCTTCTTAAACATTTCTGGGATGGATTTAACTGACTGGGGGGAGTCGGGGGGCCCAGCCGAGTGAACTCCCAGTAGTCCACACTTGGTACCTACAGGAGCAGAGAGGATCTCCTCGCAGTCGCTGATGATATTGTCTATACGTGTCATAACACAGTTGTTTTTCGTAGACTCTATGTGTTTATCCGACCTTTTAACTTTCTTGCGCTTACCCACTCTCCCTCCCCCTATAGCTTCCATCACCTTCCTTTTACCCATACCAGGATTTGAGTGGGTAATAATTTAACAAACAATTAGTGATAATTTAAGAACAAACAGTTGAGCACACCTGGGGATAGTTCTATCCTTAGCCAAACATAGACCGCAATCTTTGGTTATACACAATATATCCTGCAGGTCAGGCTCAGCAGAACTTAATCAGTCTCTGGGCTTTAAAGTTAATAACGCACAGATGCCCGCAGGGAACGCACCGGTGGCTTACACAAGTAACCGACGATAAAGTCAATACCTTGTTCTCCGTGCAGATTTAAAGTCAGCGTTGGTGGGGTGGCCCTGCCCTGCCCTGCCTCTTCCTGGCGATGACGGAACCAGGCGCTTTTGAGCGCTTTAGGCAGGCAGAGCACCTCCCTCCTGGGAGTGCACAGAGGGCAAAGACTTGTGGGCGTTGTAGTCCCCCAGCAGCCTCGAACAGCAAAGCGTCCCGAGCCGCGATGGAACCAGGCGCTTTTGAGCGCTTTAGGCAGGCAGAGCACCTCCCTCCTGGGAGTGCACAGAGGGCAAAGACTTGTGGGCGTTGTAGTCCCCCAGCAGCCTCGAACAGCAAAGCGTCCCGCGCCGCGATGGAACCAGGTGCTTTTGAGCGCTTTAGGCAGGCAGAGCACCTCCCTCCTGGGAGTGCACAGAGGGCAAAGACTTGTGGGCGTTGTAGTCCCCCAGCAGCCTCGAACAGCAAAGCGTCCCGCGCCGCGATGGAACCAGGCGCTTTTGAGCGCTTTAGGCAGGCAGAGCACCTCCCTCCTGGGAGTGCACAGAGGGCAAAGACTTGTGGGCGTTGTAGTCCCCCAGCAGCCTCGAACAGCAAAGCGTCCCGCGCCGCGATGGAACCAGGCGATTTTGAGCGCTTTAGGCAGGCAGAGCACCTCCCTCCTGGGAGTGCACAGAGGGCAAAGACTTGTGGGCGTTGTAGTCCCCCAGCAGCCTCGAACAGCAAAGCGTCCGCGCCGCGATGGAACCAGGCGCTTTTGAGCGCTTTAGGCAGGCAGAGCACCTCCCTCCTGGGAGTGCACAGAGGGCAAAGACTTGTGGGCGTTGTAGTCCCCCAGCAGCCTCGAACAACAAAGCGTCACTCCTTGACCCCAAGGGAGATTCTTCAGTCCTCTAATCTTGATGTAGAGCGTCGAAGGTCCAGGATTCAGCTTCAGAGTTTCGTCCAGGGATATCTAAAGTCCTGTTGCCAGGGTTCCCTTACTTATACTAAGAAAAGGGGTTGGACTAACTCTGGGGACCCACCTATGGGAGGGTTTGGAAAGAGGGGTGGCTACACCCATTTCCTTTGTCCAGTTTCGCACCAGAGCAGGGGCTGGCAGCCCCTGCAACCAGTTTGAACTGGGGTATGCACGAGGACACTAAATGTGCCCCCAGTGCAGGACTTCAAAGCACTCAGAGAGTGCACCACCCAGCCCCAATCCACTAAGGCCTGTCTGGGAGGTGGTAGCACCTCCCTGAGACAGGAAACCTATTGTCCAGGCCTCCCCTGCCGGAGTTTCGGTCAGCAGCAGGAGGCCAGACTCGTGTCTGTGGCTGCAGCATCCATTTTGTGATGCCAGGCTCTGTTTAGTTGGTACCGGGTATACCGGTGTTGTCATGTCTCTCCTTCTAGAAGGGTGGGATCATACTCCCACACCAGGTATTGGTGTGGGGGTATGATTCAAAGGTGTTTGACACCAAACACGACATGTTTCCGTGCAGCCATCCCAAAGTTAGCATTTACCGTTTAGATATAATACACTTAAGAGTATATGGTCAGTCTGCACCACAGACAACCCCGGATAGGGGATTCCGAGAGCTGCAGAGGGGCTCTGCTCATGCATGGGCACCCTCTCACATATAACCAAGCACCCTGCCTTCAGGATTGATAAGGCCTGCCATAGGGGTGACTGATAGGTTTCTATGTGCAGTGTTAGGTGAGATATAGTGAACCTATATCTCTGTAAGAGGTGCATGCACCACCTCACTCAGGCTGCTGTAGCAGTCCTGTGGTGTCATTTTGGATGGCCTTCCAGGGGTGGCACAATACATGCTTCAGCCCCTGGTAGGCCTCTGGGGTGTTCTATGCCCTTGGTACATAGTATACCATATACTAGGGACTTATAAGGGCACTCCAGAATCCAATCTGTGGTGTACCTAAAGTACAGAGGAATCAATTTAGAGAGGAAGCAGCTAGGCTGGGGTCCTGGATAGCAGGGTCCCAGCCAGACTAAAGTCGAAAAACAGTGATATACCAGCAAAAAGTGGGGGTAACCATAAGAGGCAGATCCTACTCTCCTACACCTCTTTTGCCTCTTTCTGCACTGCTCTTGCCTCTTTCTGCACCTCTGTTGGTTCTTTCTGCACTGCTCTTGCTTCTTTCTGCAAATGTCTTGCAAATTTCTGCATCCCTCTTCCCTCTTTCAGCACCCCTCTTCCCCCTTTCTGCACCTCTCTTACCTCTGTCTGCACCCCTGTTCCCTCTCTCTGCACCTCTTTTGCCTGTTTCTGCAACTCTCTTGCCTCTTTCTGCATTTCTCTTGCCTCCTTCTGCACCTCTCTTGCTTCTTTCTGCACTTCTCTTGCCTGTTTCTGTACCCTAAAGCCTCTTCCTGCACCCTGTTGCTTCTTTCTGCACTTCTCTAGCTTCTTTCTTTACCTCTCTTGCTTTTCTCTGCATCCCTCTTCCCTCTCTCTGCACATCTCTCCCCTCTTTCTGCAACCCTTTTGCCTCTTTCTGCACTTCTGTTGCTTCTTTCTGCACCTCTTTGCCTCTTTCTGTACCCTCTAGCCTCTGTTCTACACACTCTGTTGCTTCTTTCTGCACTTCTCTTGCTACTTTCAGAACCTCTCTTGCTTCTTTCTGCACTTCTCTTGCCTTGTTCTGCAGTTCTCTTTCGTCTTTCTGCACCTCTCTGTGCTTCTTTCTGTACTTCTCTTGCCTCTTTCTGCACACCCATCTTGCCTCTTTCTGTACCTCTGTTGGTCTCTTTATGCACTGCTCTTGCTTCTTTCTGCACCTTTCTTGTAAATTTCTACATCCCTCTTGCCTCTTTCTGCACACCTCTTCCTTCTTTCTGCACCTCTCTTCCCTCTGTCTACACCCCTGTTCCCTCTTTCTGCACCTCTTTTGCCTGTTTCTGCATCTCTCTTGTCTCTTTCTACAGTTGTCTTGCCTCCTTCTGTACCTCTGTTGCTTCTTTCTGCACATCTCTTGCCTCTTTCTATACCCCTCTAACCTCTTTCTGCACCCTGTTGATTCTTTCTGCACTTCTTTTGCTTCTTTCTGTACTTCTCCTGGTTCTTTCTGCACTTCTCTTGCCTCTTTTTGTACCCCTCTTGCCCATTTCTGCACCTCTCTTACTTCTTTCTGCACCCCTCTTGCCTCTTTCTGCACCCCTCTTCCTTTTTTGTGCACCTCTCTTGCCTCTTTCTGCACCTCTCTTGCCTCTTTCTGCACCTGTCTTGCCTATTTCTGCACCTCTTTTGCTTCTTTCTGCACTTCTCTTGCCTCTTTCTACACCTCTCTTGCCTCTTTCTGCACCTCTGTTGGTTCTTTCTGCACTGCTCTTGCTTCTTTCTGCACCTCTCTTGCATATTTCTGCACCCCTATTGCCTCTTTCTGCACCCCTCATACCTCTTTCTGCACCTCTGTTGGTTCTTTCTATACTTCTATTGCTTCTTTCTGCACCTCTGTTGGTTCTTTATGCACTTCTCTTGCTTCTTTCTGTACCTCTCTTGCTTTTTTATGTATCCCTCTTATGTCTTTCTGCATCTCTCTACCTTCTTTCTGCACCTCTGTTGCTTCTTTCTACACTTCTCTTGCTTCTTTCTGCACCTCTCTTCCCTGTTTCTGCACCTCTGTTGCTTATTTCTGCACTTCTCTTGCTTCTTTCTGCACCTCTCTTCCTTCTTTCTGCACCCCTTTGCCTCTTTCTGTACTCGTCTTCCCTCTTTCTGCACCTCTCTTGCTTCTGTGTCTGCACCTCTCTTGCCTCTTTCTACACTTCTCTTGCCTCTTTCTGAACTTCTCTTGCCTCTTTCTGCACCTTTTGTTGCTTCTTTCAGCACCTCTCGTTGCCTCGTTTCTGCAATCTCTTGCCTCTTTCTGCACTTCTCTTGCCTCTTTCTGCATCCTCTGCTGCTTCTTTCTGCACCTTCCCTTGCCTCTTTCTGCACCCCTCTCGCCTCTTTCTGCACCCTGTAGTTTCTTTCTGCACTTCTCTTGCTTCTTTCTGTACCTCTCTTGCTTCTTTCTGCACCCCTCTTCCCTCTTTCTGCACCTCTCTTGACTCTGTCTGCACCCGTGTTCCTTCTTTCTGCACCACTTTTGCCAGTTTCTACAATTCTCTTGCCTCTTTCTGCAGTTCCCTTGCCTCCTTCTGCACCTCTGTTGCTTCTTTATGCACTTCCCTTGCCTCTTTCTGCACCCTGTTGTGAGAAGTTGGCCTGGCATATGCTGTCCACTAATTATAGTGGGCACCTTGCACCAGTCCAAACAACCCCTTATTGGAGATAGGTTAAAGACAACCTTTATTGAAAGCTATCCTAGTGGTAGCTATGGAGAGCAGCCTTCAGGCTAAGTCTTGAAGGAATGTAAAGCAGCTTGTTTTACCAGTCTATAATCTCTTGAGTGACCAAATGAAAGAGGACCACACCAGGTATATATTCAAAATATATGTATTTATTACTAAACACACCCCTCTAGTCTCTTTATGAGGCTAGAGTTCGAAGTACATAAGTTATAAGTTAGTTATCTACAGTAATAGCACAAATACACGTTTGAGCCCTAGGGGCGTACCAAACCATATACCAATAAAGTGGTATAAGAACCACGACTGAGCTAGACACAAGGCCTAGAGCCTGTAGAAGTGCTTGGACCACAAGGAACCACCCAAGGTAGTGACACAGGGGACCCACGGGGACGCGTGCAGTGTATGAACACAGCCGCGAATCGCCGTTAACTTCTATGGGGAAAGTCGCGATTAGAATTTAAAAGAAAAGGGACACTTGGAGGAGGACTTGGAGCAAACCCTTTGAGAACTAGGCTGTTCTAGTGTCAATACCCACGGGAGCACCGGAGTACTCGAGTTACCTCACCCAGGAAGCCGGGTGCATAGGTGTCTTTCGGGGTCGGGTTTCGTCGTCGCTTTCAATGGCGATCTGCTGCAAAGTGCTGCTGGCGGCCAAGTCGAAAGTGTTCGGGTGGATCCAAAGGTGGATCGAAGATCTGAAGAACCTGAAAGCAGAGGGGACAGAGTCTGGGTCACTAGCCAGTGACCAGGAAGGCGATGAGCAGATGCCCACCGATGTCGAGTGCTTCAGGTAGGTTGACGGTCGTCTTGACTCTTCAGCCACGAGGTCCAGGAGGCGTCGACGATAACCAGGAGCTGGATTCGAGCTGTCCCACAACGTCTGTCGATTGCAGGGGTGTCGGCGACCGGATTGGACCCAACAAGCCTTGGCAACGGCAAGTCTCGTGGAAATGGAAGAAGGACGATGTTGCAAACCAGCAAGGTCTGTGGGACTCACCCAGCGAGGGTAAGTCAGGACACGCCTGGGGCAACCAGGGAGCCCAAGCAGAAAAAGATTGGCCTCCGGGAGGGCCTACTAGCCAATGGACTAGCGACCGCAAAGGAGCCTCGAGACGATGCACGTGGAGCTGGCTCACAGGACACTCGTGGAGTGGAGGCTAGTGATCTTTAGTGCAGTTGGCGCTAGAGGCAGGGGCTACTCGGAGCCCAAAGCACGACTTCATGAGAGACCCAGAAGAGGATGCACTTGCAAATGCGTTCAGTGTCCAGGGGTCACGGTTCCACGTTACCCACGACAGCTACGGGCCTCAGCTTTGCTGGGGACTCAGGGCAGCCTCGGGGAAGTCTGGAAATCCACCTCTGGTGATGCAAAGACTTCGGCGTCCGACGGGAGCTTCAGCGATGCAGACCGGACAATTGCTTCTTTGGTGCCTGCCAAGCAGGGGAGTCACTCCTTGACCCCAAGGGAGATTCTTCAGTCCTCTAATCTTGAAGTAGAGCGTCGAAGGTCCAGGATTCTGTGTCAGAGTTTCGTCCAGGTTAATCTAAAGTCCTAAGGACTGGGGTCCCATACTTATACTAAGGTAGGGGGTTGGACATACTCTGTGGCCCCACCTATGGGAGGGTCAGGGCAGAGGGTGGTTACACCCCTTTCCCTTTGTCCAGTTTCGCGCCAGAGCAGGGGCTGGAAGCCCCTGAGCCGGTTTGAACTGGGGTATGCACAGGGACACCAAATGTGCCCCCAGTGCAGGACTTCAAAGCACCAGAGAGTGCTCCCGCCCAGCCCCAATACACACTATCCTGTCTGGGGAGGTGGTTACACCTCCCTGGGACAGGAAACCTATTGTCCAGGCCTCCCCTGCCGGAGTTTCGGTCAGCAGCAGGAGGCCAGACTCGTGTCTGTGGCAGCGGCATCCATTTTGTGATGCCAGGGCTCTGGAAAGTCAGTACCGGGCATACCGGTGTGTACATGTCTCTCCCTCTAGAAGGGTGGAATGCTACCCCCGCCGCCAGAACTGGCGGGGGTAGTATTCCAAGATGTTTGACACCAAACACGACATGTTTCCGTGCAGCCATCCCAAAGTTAGCATTTAACGCGAGGTTATAATGCGCTTAAGAGTATATGGTCGGGCTGCACTACAAACAGCATCAGAGAAGGGTCTCCGAACGCTGCAGAGGGGCCCAGCTCATGCAGGGGCACCCTCTCACATAGGAACCACGCACTCTGCCTTCAGGATTGATAAGGCCTGCCATAGGAGTGACTTATAGGTTTATATGTGTGTATGTATGTAGTGATATAGGTAGCCTATATCACAGTAAGGGGTGCATGCACCACCTTACCCAGGCTGCAGTAGCAGACCTGTGGTGTCAGTTTGGATGGCCTTCCAGGGGTGGCACAATACATGCTGCAGCCCCTGGTAGGCCTCTGAGGTACCTATGCCCTGGGTACATAGTATACCATATACTAGGGACTTATAAGGGCACTCCAGATTCCAATCAGAGATGTGCCTAAGGCACATGGAAACCATTTTAGAGAGGAAGCAGCTAGGCTGGGGTTCTGATTAGCAGGGCCCCAGCCAGACTAAGGTCGAAAAACAGTGAAGCATCAGCAAAAAGTGGGGGTACCCATGTGAAGCAGATCCTACTCTCCTACACAACCCCCCAAACGTAGGGACATTAAACTAACCTTGCCCAGTTAAGTCTTCATGTTCTAAGTGGAAGTACCTAGAGAGTCCATCTGCATTGGCATGGTTACTCCCAGGTCTATGTTCCACTGTGAAGTCCATCCCCTGTAGGGAAATGGACCACCTAAGCAGTTTGGGGTTTTCACCCTTCATTTGTTTTAGCCATAAGAGGGGCTTATGGTCTGTTTGAACAAGGAAGTGAGTACCAAACAAGTATGGCCTCAACTTCTTCAGAGCCCAGACCACAGCAAAGGCCTCCCTCTCAATGGCTGACCAACGTTTCTCTCTAGGGGTCAGCCTTCTGCTAATAAAAGCTACTGGCTGATCCTGACCTTCATCATTCAATTGTGACAGTACAGCCCCTACCCCCAATTCAGATGCATCAGTTTGAACAATGAACTTCTTGGAGTAATCAGGACTCTGTAGAATGGGAGCAGTGCACATGGCCTGCTTCAGGTCATCAAATGCCTTTTGACAGCTAACTGTCCACTGAACCTTTTTGGGCATTTTCTTGGAAGTTAAGTCATTCAGGGGTGTCACTATTGATCCATACCCCTTGACAAATCTCCTATAGTACCCAGTCAGGCCTAAGAAGGCTCTCACCTGAGTCTGGGTAGTTGGAGCAGTCCAGTCCATGATGGTCTGGATCTTGCTCTGCAGTGGTTGAACCTGGCCTCCACCCACAAGGTGGCCCAGGTACACAACCTGACTCTGCCCTATCTGGCACTTGGTGGCCTTGATAGTCAGGCCTGCTTTCTGCAGGGCCTGCAAAACATTTCTGAGGTGGACCAGGTGATCCTCCCAGGTGGAGCTAAAGACAGCAATATCATCTAGATATGCTGCACTATAGGCTTCCAGACCTGTAAGGACTGTATTCACCAACCTCTGAAAAGTGGCAGGTGCATTCTTCAGACCAAAGGGCATCACCACAAATTGATAATGCCCACTAGGGGTTGAGAATGCTGTCTTTGGCTTTGCATCATCAGCTAGTCTGATCTGCCAGTAGCCAGCTGTCAGGTCAAATGTGCTTAGATACTTGGCTGAGGCCAAAGTGTCTATTAGCTCATCTGCCCTTGGTATTGGATGGGCATCAGTCCTAGTGACTGCATTGAGACCCCTGTAGTCCACACAAAACCTCATCTCTCTTTTCCCACCATTGGTGTGAGGTTTTGGCACAAGGACCACTGGACTAGCCCAAGGGCTATCTGAGGGTTCAATAACTCCCAAATCCAACATCTTCTGGACTTCTGTCCTGATACAGTCCCTGACATGGTCAGGTTGCCTATAAATCTTATTTTTAATAGGCAGACTGTCCCCAGTGTCCACTTCATGAGTGCACCAGGTAGTCTGACTGGGTGTCAGTGAGAATATGTGTCTGAACTGATTGAGCACCTGTCTGCAATCAGTCTGCTGCTGGGTAGTGAGGCTGCCTGCCAAGGCTACACCATCCACTGACCCATCATCAGGGTTCTGTGAGAGCAGGTCAGGGAGTGGGTCACTCTCTTCCTCCTGTCCCTCATCAGTAGCCATGAGCAAGCCCATGTCTGCCCTGTCCACATATGGTTTTAACCTGTTGACATGGAGAACCCTGTGGGGACTCCTGGGTGTTCCTAGGTCTACTAAGTAGGTAACCTCACCCTTCTGTTCAACAATGGTATGGGGTCCACTCCATTTGTCTTGGAGAGCTGCTGGGGCCACTGGCTCCAACACCCACACCTTCTGTCCTGGCTGGTAAACAGTCAGTACAGCCTTTTGGTCATGCCAGGCTTTTTGAAGTTCCTGGCTAGCCTCAAGGTTTTTAGTTGCCTTTTTCATATACTCAGCCATCCGGGAGCGGAGACCAAGTACATAGTCCACTATGTCTTGCTTTGGGGGCTTGAGAGGTAACTCCCATCCTTCCTTCACCAAGCACAATGGACCCCTGACAGGGTGACCAAACAAAAGTTCAAAAGGGCTGTAGCCAACCCCTTTTGAGGCACCTCCCTGTATGCAAATAAAAGGCAGGGCAAGAGTATGTCCCATCTTCGCCTAAGCTTTTCTGGGAGCCCTTTAATCATGCCCTTCAAGGTTTTGTTGAATCTCTCAACTAAACCATTGCATTGTGGGTGATAGGGTGTGGTGAACTTGTAAGTCACTCCACACTCCTTCCACATTGCTTTTAAGTATCCAGACATAAAGTTAGCACCCCTGTCTGATACAACCTCCTTAGGAAGCCCACTCTTGAGAAAATTCCCAGGAGGGCCCTTGCCACCACAGGTGCTGTAGTGGTCCTAAGGGGAATAGCCTCTGGGTACCTGGTGGCATGATCCACTACCACCAGGATAAACCTGTGCCCAGATGCTGTTTGGGGATCCATGGGACCAACAATGTCAATCCCCACCCTTTCAAAGGGAACCCCACCACAGGTAGTGGTATCAGGGGGCCTTTGTAGTGCCACCTGCCTTGCCACTGGCCTGGCAGGTTACACAGGAGCGACAAAACTCCTTGGTGTCTTCAGACATGTGGGGCCAGTGAAAGTGAGGGACAATTCTGTCCCAAGTCTTGTTCTGGCCCAGGTGACCTGCTAAGGGAATATCATGGGCTAGGGTCAATAGGAAGCCCCTGAACTTCAGAGGTATAACCAACCTCCTGGTAGCACCAGGCTTGGGGTCTCTACACTCTGAGTACAAGAGTCCATCATCCCAATACACAGTATGGGGACCACTAGCTTTCCCAGCAGCCTCAGCAGCAGCTTGCTGTCTGAGGGGTTCAAGAGAGGGGCAGCTCTGCTGCTCCTGGCTCAGATCTGCCCTGGAAGGGCCCCCTGTCCCCAAGAACTCAACCTGGTCAGGTTCAAGCTCCTCTGGGACAGTTCCTTCCTCAGGACTGAGATCATCCCCCTCAAGGGACTGATCTTCCTTCTGAGCCAAGGGGAAGGCACTGCCTTTACCCTACTACTCCTCTTCTTGGAGGGCACTTGGTCCATTATTCCAGAATCCAAGGCCTGTTCAGTGTTAGACATTTTGGCTTGTGACCTGGTCACAGCAAACACATCTGCAGGGATGCCCAGCATTTCTGCATGGGTCCTGAGCTCCACTTCTGCCCAAGCTGAAGTTTCTAAGTCATTGCCAAGCAAGCATTCAACGGGTAGGTCTGCACTTACCACAACCTTCTTAAGGCCAGTTACCCCTCCCCAGGAGAAGTTAACAACTGCCAGAGTATGGTCTGTTCTGACGTTGCTAGCATTGGTCACTTGGTACATTTCACCAAGTATAATCTGCCCAGGATTCACAAGGTCTTGTGTCACCATGGTGACACTTGCCCCTGTGTCCCTAAATGCCAAAGCCTCTCTTCCATTGATTAAGGGCTGTTGTCTGTACTTGCCCAGATTACTGGGACTCACAGAGGAGGTCATATCCATGCCTCCATCACAGACTAGGACAGCCTGAGTGAGTTCTCTGACTAGGTCAGAGCTCATCTCTTTACCCAGGGTCAACCCTACTAAACCCTTGGCTTGTGTAGTCCCACCACCAACTGTAACTGCACTAGGGGAGCAGGTGCCTTAGGGGCATTGGTGGGGGCTGGAGTAGAGTCTTTGGACTTGGTGCAATCACTGGTCCAGTGGGTCTTTTGCTTACAGACCTTGCACCATGGTTTCCTTTGGCCTTTCCCTTTGGTAGACTGTGAATCCCCACCTGAAGAAGATTTTTGGGGGCCTTGTGAAGACTTTTGATCTTTACCCTTCTCCCCACCCTTATCAGAGGTTTTCGAATCTTGCTTCTTAGGGTCACCACCTTGGTTCTGTACCTTCTGCTTCACCCTGGTTCTGACCCATTTGTCTGCCTTCTTTCCCAATTCTTGGGGAGAGGTCAGATCAGAGTCTACCAGGTGCTGATGCAACAGCTGATTTTGACAGTTATTAAGAATCTGCTCCCTCATGATCAGATTGTACAATCCTGTGAAGTCACATACCTTACTGCCCAATAACCAACCTTCCAGAGCCTTGGCAGAACAATCAACAAAGTCCACCCAGTCTTGAGTCTGTGCTTTTGGGTATCCCTGAACTTTAACCTGTATTGTTCAGTGGTTAGGCCAAACCCATCAATTAGAGCACTCTTCAAGACTTTGTAATTATCAGCATCCTCCTCTCTAACAGTGAGGAGCTTGTCTCTACCTTTGTCTGCAAAGGAGAGCCACAAGATTGCTGCCCACTGCTCCTGAGGGACCCTCTGTACTTTACAGGCCCTCTCTAGAGCAGTTATCCATTTGTGGATGTCATCCCCACTCTGGTAGGGAGGGACAATCTTGCTCAGGTTTCTATGGTCATAAGACCTTTCCCTATCTTTGGGGAAACTGCTGCCACCATGGGACTCTAGTCCCAACTTTTGTCTCTCTCTATAGAGATCTAGGGACTCCCTGTCTATAGCCAATTGCTGTTTTCTGAGTTCAAGCTGAGTTTGCTCATACTGAATCAGTCTCTTTCTCCTCTCATGAGAGGATTCCCTCCTATGAGAGGAGACAGAGGTCCCTATTGAGGTGTCAGAGTGGTTAGACTCCTGAGAAGGAGACCTAGACCTTCTGGGCACACTCAGAACTCTTCCTGGGGG
The DNA here is from genome assembly GCA_963921515.1 of Calotriton arnoldi. Lineage (NCBI taxonomy): Eukaryota > Metazoa > Chordata > Amphibia > Caudata > Salamandridae > Calotriton > Calotriton arnoldi. The sequence goes on along the minus strand of CAWUFW010000645.1, from coordinate 2,614,946 downwards.
GACAAAGGGGAGGTCAGTCTGATCCTCCCCCTCCTCCTCCACAGGAGGAATTGGGTTTTCCAGGACAAGGTCATTTTCACCTTCCTGGCCAGTTTCAGAGGGGGGCCTGGGTTTCTTCACCCCTGGCCCCTTCCTCATCTTCTGCCCCACCCTCTTTGCCTACCCCTTCAGACCCTAGGGGCCTGCTGAGATCATCAGCTAGTAACACCTCCCTGAGGTGTTGGGTGCTGTCACTTTTGCCTGCCTTCAACTTCCTAGTATTGCATAATGCTCTCAATTCCAAGAATGGGAGTTTATCATACTTGGAGGGAAGAAGCCCACTGGCTTCTGGCAAGGACTCACTGGGTCCTGGCTTTGAAGACATTACTAGTGAGGTGTGGTGTATGCACTACCTACTCTAGTGTGGCCTACTAAACTCTCTTGAGTTGTAGAAAGGGTGTGCTATCCCTTAACACACAACTCTAAGTTCAGTAGAACTTACTGTATTACTAAGCTTGATTTATATGTACCTTAGGTACCCTTAGTGGTTTTCAGTTGATCAATTCAATTGAGATTATCTGGTAAAGCAATAGCAAGCTGGAATCCCACACGCTGCACACCAATGTGAGAAGTTGGCCTGGCATATGCTGTCCACTAATTATAGTGGGCACCTTGCACCAGTCCAAACAACCCCTTATTGGAGATAGGTTAAAGACAACCTTTATTGAAAGCTATCCTAGTGGTAGCTATGGAGAGCAGCCTTCAGGCTAAGTCTTGAAGGAATGTAAAGCAGCTTGTTTTACCAGTCTATAATCTCTTGAGTGACCAAATGAAAGAGGACCACACCAGATATATATTCAAAATATATGTATTTATTACTAAACACACCCCTCTAGTCTCTTTATGAGGCTAGAGTTCGAAGTACATAAGTTATAAGTTAGTTATCTACAGTAATAGCACAAATACACGTTTGAGCCCTAGGGGCGTACCAAACCATATACCAATAAAGTGGTATAAGAACCACGACTGAGCTAGACACAAGGCCTAGAGCCTGTAGAAGTGCTTGGACCACAAGGAACCACCCAAGGTAGTGACACAGGGGACCCACGGGGACGCGTGCAGTGTATGAACACAGCCGCGAATCGCCGTTAACTCCTATGGGGAGAGTCGCGGTTTGAATTTAAAAGAAAAGGGACACTTAGAGGAGGACTTGGAGCAAACCCTTTGAGAACTAGGCTGTTCTAGTGTCAATACCCACGGGAGCACCGGAGTACTCGAGTTACCTCACCCAGGGAAGCCGGGTGCATAGGTGTCTTTCGGGGTCGGGTTTCGTCGTCGCTTTCAATGGCGATCTGCTGCAAAGTGCTGCTGGCGGCCAAGTCGAAAGTGTTTGGGTGGATCCAAAGGTGGATCGAAGATCTGAAGAACCTGAAAGCAGAGGGGACAGAGTCTGGGTCACTAGCCAGTGACCAGGAAGGCGATGAGCAGATGCCCACCGATGTCGAGTGCTTCAGGTAGGTTGATGGTCGTCTTGACTCTTCAGCCTTGAGGTCCAGGAGGTGTCGACGACAACCAGGAGCTGGATTCGAGCTGTCCCATGACGTCTGTCGATTGCAGGGTTGTCGGCGACCGGATTGGACCCAACAAGCCTTAGCAACGGCAAGTCTCGTGGAAATGGAAGAGGGACGATGTTGCAGACCAGCAAGGTCTGTGGGACTCACCCAGCGAGGGTAAGTCAGGGCACGCCTGGAGCAACCAGGGAGCCCAAGCAGAAAAAGATTGGCCTTCGGGAGGGCCTACTAGCCAACGGACTAGCGACCGCGAAGGAGCCTCAAGTCAATGCACGTGGAGCTGGCTCACAGGACACTCGTGGAGTGGAGGCCAGTGATCTTCGGTGCAGTTGGTGCTGGAGGATGGGGCTACTGGGAGCCCAAAGCACGACTTCGTGGGAGACCCAGAAGAGGATGCACTTGCAAATGCGTTCGGTGTCCAGGGGTCATGGTTCCACATTACCCACGACAGCTACGGGCCTCAGCTTTGCTGGGGACTCAGGGCAGCCTCGGGGAAGTCTGGAAATCCACCTCTGGTGATGCAAAGACTTCGGCGTCCGACGGGAGCTTCAGCGATGCAGACCAGACAATTGCTTCTTTGGTGCCTGCCAAGCAAGTGAGTCACTCCTTGACCCCAAGGGAGATTCTTCAGTCCTCTAATCTTGAAGTAGAGCATCGAAGGTCCAGGATTCTGTGTTAGAGTTTCATTCAGGTTAATCTAAAGTCCTAAGGACTGGGGTCCCATACTTATACTAAGGTAGGGGTTGGACATACTCTGTGGCCCCACCTATGGGAGGGTCAGGGCAGAGGGTGGTTACACCCCTTTCCCTTTGTCCAGTTTCGCGCCAGAGCAGGGGCTGGAAGCCCCTGAGCCGGTTTGAACTGGGGTATGCACAGGGACACCAAATGTGCCCCCAGTGCAGGACTTCAAAGCACCAGAGAGTGCTCCCGCCCAGCCCCAATACACACTATCCTGTCTGGGGAGGTGGTTACACCTCCCTGGGACAGGAAACCTATTGTCCAGGCCTCCCCTGCCGGAGTTTCGGTCAGCAGCAGGAGGCCAGACTCGTGTCTGTGGCAGCGGCATCCATTTTGTGATGCCAGGGCTTGGAAAGTCAGTTACCGGGCATGCCGGTGTGTACATGTCTCTCCCTCTAGAAGGGTGGAATGCTACCCCCGCCACCAGAACTGGCGGGGGTAGTATTCCAAGATGTTTGACACCAAACACGACATGTTTCCGTGCAGCCATCCCAAAGTTAGCATTTAACGCGAGGTTATAATGCGCTTAAGAGTATATGGTCAGGCTGCACTACAAACAGCATCAGAGAAGGGTCTCTGAACGCTGCAGAGGGGCCCAGCTCATGCAGGGGCACCCTCTCACATAGGAACCACGCACTCTGCCTTCAGGATTGATAAGGCCTGCCATAGGAGTGACTTATAGGTTTATATGTGTGTATGTATGTAGTGATATAGGTAGCCTATATCACAGTAAGGGGTGCATGCACCACCTTACCCAGGCTGCAGTTTCAGACCTGTGGTGTCCTTTTGGCTGGCCTTCCAGGGGTGGCACAATACATGCTTCAGCCCCTGGCAGGCCTCTGAGGTACCTATGCCCTGGGTACATAGTATACCATATACTAGGGACTTATAAGGGCACTCCAGATTCCAATCAGAGATGTGCCTAAGGCACATGGAAACCATTTTAGAGAGGAAGCAGCTAGGCTGGGGTTCTGATTAGCAGGGCCCCAGCCAGACTAAGGTCGAAAAACAGTGAAGCATCAGCAAAAAGTGGGGGTACCCATGTGAAGCAGATCCTACTCTCCTACACCTGTTGCTTCTTTCTGCATTTATCTTGCTTCTTTCTGTACCTCAAGTGCTTCTTTTTGCACCCATCTTGCTTCTTTCTGCACTCCTTTTCCCTCTTTCTGCACCTCTCTTGCCTCGTTGTGCACATCTCTTGCCTCTTTCTGCACTTCTCTTGCTTCTTTCTGCACTTATCTTGCCTCTTTCTGCTCCCCTCTAGCCTCTTTCTACATCCCTGTTGCTTCTTTCTGCACTTCTCTTGCTTCTTTCAGTACCTCTCTTGCTTCTTTCTGCATCCCTCTTGCCTCTTCCTGCTCCCCTCTTGCCTCTTTCTGTACCCCTCTTGCCTCTTTCTGCACCTCTGTTGGTTTTTTCTGTACTTCTCTTGCTTCTTTCTGTACCTCTTTTGCCTCTTTCTGCACTGCTCTTGCCTCTTTCTGCACCTCTGTTGGTTCTTTCTGCACTGCTCTTGCTTCTTTCTGCAAATGTCTTGCACATTTCTGCATCCCTCTTGCCTCTTTCAGCACCCCTCTTCCCTCTTTCTGCACCTCTCTTACCGCTGTCTGCACACCTGTTCCCTCTCTCTGCACCTCTTTTGCCTGTTTCTGCAACTCTCTTGCCTCTTTCTGCATTTCTCTTGCCTCCTTCTGCACCTCTCTTGCTTCTTTCTGCACTTCTCTTGCCTGTTTCTGTACCCTCAAGCCTCTTCCTGCACCCTGTTGCTTCTTTCAGCACTTCTTTAGCTTCTTTCTTTATCTCTCTTGCTTTTTTCTGCATCCCTCTTCCCTCTCTCTGCACATCTCTCCCCTCTTTCTGCAACCCTTTTGCCTCTTTCTGCATTTCTCTTGCTTCTTTCTGCACTTCTTTTGCCTTTTTCTGTACCCCTCTAGCCTCTGTCTACACACCTGTTGCTTCTTTCTGCACTTCTCTTTCTTCTTTCAGAACCTCTCTTGCTTCTTTCTGCACTTCTCTTGCCTTGTTCTGCAGTTCTCTTTCGTCTTTCTGCACCTCTTGTGCTTCTTTCTGTACTTCTCTTGCCTCTTTCTGCACACCCATCTTGCCTCTTTCTGTACCTCTGTTGGTTCTTTATGCACTGCTCTTGCTTCTTTCTACACCTTTCTTGTAAATTTATGCATCCCGCTTGCTTCTTTCTGTACCCCTCTTCCTTCTTTCTGCACCTTTCTTGCCTCTGTCTGCACCCTTGTTCCCTCTTTCTGCACCTCTTTTGCCTGTTTCTGCAACTCTCTTGTCTCTTTCTACAGTTGTCTTGCCTCCTTCTGTACCTCTGTTGCTTCTTTCTGCACTTCTCTTGCCTCTTTCTATACCCCTCTAACCTCTTTCTGCACCCTGTTGATTCTTTCTGCACTTCTTTTGCTTCTTTCTGTACTTCTCCTGGTTCTTTCTGCACTTCTGTTGCCTCTTTCTGTACCCCTCTTGCCCCTTTCTGCACCTCTCTTGCTTCTTTCTGCCCCCCTCTTGCCTCTTTCTGCACCCCCCTTCCATTTTTGTGCACCTGTCTTGCTTCTTTCTGCACCTCTCTTGCCTCTTTCTGCACCTGTCTTGCCTATTTCTGCACCTCTTTTGCTTCTTTCTGCACTTCTCTTGCCTCTTTCTGCACCTTTCATGCCTCTTTCTGCCCCTCTGTTGGTTCTTTCTGCACTGCTCTTGCTTCTTTCTGCACCTCTCTTGCATATTTCTGCACCCCTATTGCCTCTTTCTGCATCCCTCTACCCTCTTTCTGCACCTCTGTTGCTTCTTTCTGCACTTCTCCTGCTTCTTTCTGCACCTCTCTTCCCTGTTTCTGCACCTCTGTTGCTTATTTCTGTACTTTTCTTGCTTCTTTCTGCACCTCTCTTGCTTCTTTCTGCATCCCTGTTGCCTCTTTCTGTACTCGTCTTCCCTCTTTCTGCACCTCTCTTGCCTCTTTCCGCACCCCTCTTGCCTCTTGCTACACTTCTCTTGCTTCTTTCTGCACCTCTCTTGCTTATTTCTTTACCCCTCTTCCCTCTTTCTGCACCCCTTTTTCCTCTTTCTGCGCCTCTCTTGCCTGTTTCTGCACCTCTCTTGCCTCTTTCTACACTTCTCTTGCCTCTTTCTGCACTTCTCTTGCCTCTCTCTGCATTTTTGTTGCTTCTTTCAGCATCCCTCGTGCCTGTTTCTGCAACTCTCTTGCCTCTTTTTGCAGTTCTCTTGCCTCTTTCTGAACCTCTGCTGCTTCTTTCTGCACTTCCCTTGCCTCTTTCTGCACCCCTCTCGCCTCTTTCTGCAGCCTGTTGCTTCTTTCTGCACTTCTCTTGCTTCTTTCTGTACCTCTCCTGCTTCGTTCTGCACCCACCGTCCCTCTTTCTGCACCTCTCTTGCCTCTTTCTGCACCTCTCCTGCCTCTTTCTGTACCCATCTGGCATGTTTCTACATCCCTGTTGCTTCGTTCTGCATTTCTCTCGCTTCTTTCAGTACCGCTCTTGCTTCTTTCTGCACCTCTCTTGCCTTTTTCTGCAGTACTCTTTCTTCTTTCTGTACCTCTTTTACTTCTTTCTGTACCCCTCGTGCCTCTTTCTGCACCTCTCTTGCTTCTTTCTGTACCTCTCTTGCCTCTTTCAGTACCTCTCTTGCCTCTTTCTGCACCTCTGGTGATTCTTCCTGTACTTCTCTTGCCTCCCTGCACCACTTTTGCTTCTTTCTGTACCTCTCCTGCTTGGTTCTGCACCCACCGTCCCTCTTTCTGCAACTCTCTTGCCTCTTTCTGTACTTCTTCTGCCTCTTTCTGTACCCCTCTGGCATGTTTCTACATCCCTGTTGCTTCGTTCTGCATTTCTCTCGCTTCTTTCAGTACCGCTCTTGCTTCTTTCTGCACCTCTCTTGCCTTTTTCTGCAGTACTCTTTCTTCTTTCTGTACCTCTTTTGCTTCTTTCTGTACCCCTCTTGCCTCTTCCTGCACCTCTCTTGCCTCTTTCTGCAGTTCTCTTGCCTCTTTCTGCACCTCTCTTGCCTCTTTCTGCAGACGGTTCCCTCTTTCTGCATATCTCCTGCTTGTTTCTGCACCTCTCTTGCCTCTTTCTGCATCTCTGTTCCATCTTTCTGCACTTCTCTTGCCTCTGTCTACACCTATCTTGCCTCTTTCAGCACCTCTGTTGCTTCTTTTTGCACATCTCCTGCTTCTTTCTGCACCCCTCTTGCCTCTTTCTACACCCTTATTGCCTCTTTGTGCACCTCTCCTGCCTCTTTCTGCACCTCACTTGACTTTTTCTGTAAAATCCCGTGCCTCTGTGCACATCTTTTGCTTCTTTCTGCACTTCTCTTGCCTCTTTCTGCACCCCTCTTGCCTCTTTCTGCACCTCTGTTCGTTCTTTCTGCACTGCTCTTGCTTCATTCTGCGTCTTTCTTGCAAATTTCTGCACCCCTTTTGCCTCTTTCTGTACCCCTCTTGCCTCGTTCTGCACCTCTCTTGCCTCTGACTGCACCCCTGTTCCCTCTTTCTGCACCTCTTTTGCCTGTTTCTGCAACTCTCTTGCCTCTTTCTGCAGTTCTCTTGCCTCCTTCTGTACCTCTGTTGCTTCTTTCTGCACTTCTCTTGCCTCTTTCTGCACCCTGTTCCTTCTTTCTGCATTTCTCTTGCTTCTTTCTGTACCTCTCTTGCTTCTTTCAGCCCCTATCTTGCCTCGTTCTGCCCTCCTCTTCCCTCTTTCTGCACCTATCTTGCCTCTTTCTGCACATCTCTTGCCTCTTTCTGCACTTCTCTTGCTTCTTTCTGCACTTCTCTTGCCTCTTTCTGCACCTCTCTAGCCTCTTTCTACATCCCTGTTGCTTCTTTCTGCACTTCTCTTGCTTCTTTCGGTACCTCTCTTGCTTCCTTCTGCACCCCTCTTGCCTCTTTCTGCTCACCTCTTACCTCTTTTTGCACCTCTCCTGCTCTTTCTGCACCTCTCTTGCCTGTTCCCTGCAGTTCTGTAGCCTCTTTCTGCACCTCTTTTGCTTCTTTCTGCACTTCTCTTGCCTCTTTCTGCACCCCACTTGCCTCTTTCTGGACCTCTGTTGGTTTTTTCTGCACTTCTCTTGCTTCTTTCTGCACTTCTCTTGCCTCTTTCTGCACCTCTCTAGCCTCTTTCTACATCCCTGTTGCTTCTTTCTGCACTTCTCTTGCTTCTTTCGGTACCTCTCTTGCTTCCTTCTGCACCCCTCTTGCCTCTTTCTGCTCACCTCTTACCTCTTTTTGCACCTCTCCTGCTCTTTCTGCACCTCTCTTGCCTGTTCCCTGCAGTTCTGTAGCCTATTTCTGCACCTCTTTTGCTTCTTTCTGCACTTCTCTTGCCTCTTTCTGCACCCCACTTGCCTCTTTCTGGACCTCTGTTGGTTTTTTCTGCACTTCTCTTTCTACTTTCTGTACCTCTTTTGCCTCTTTCTGCACCGCTCTTGCCTCTTTCTGCACCTCTGTTGGTTCTTTCTGCACTGCTCTTGCTTCTATCTGCAAATGTCTTGTTCTTTCTGCACCCCTCTTCCATCTTTCTGCACCTCTCTTGCCTCTGTCTGCACCCCTGTTCCCTCTTTCTGCTCCTCTTTTGCCTGTTTCTGCAACTCTCTCGCCTCTTTCTGCAGTTCTCTTCCCTCCTTCTGCACCTCTCTTGCTTCTTTCTGCACTTCTCTTGCCTGTTTCTGCACCCCTCTAGCCTCTTCCTGCACCCTGTTGCTTCTTTCTGCACTTCTCTAGCTTCTTTCTTTACCTCTCTTGCTTCTCTCTGCACCCCTCTTCCCTCTTTCTGCACCTCTTGCCTCTGTCTGCACCCCTGTTCCCCCTTTCTGTACCTCTTTTCCCTGTTTCTGCAACTCTCTTGTGTCTTTCTGCAGTTGTCTTGCCTCCTTCTGTACATCTGTTGCTTCTTTCTGCACCTCTTTTGCCTCTTTCTCTACCCCTTTAACCTCTTTCTGCACCCTGTTGCTTCTTTCTGCACTTCTTTTGCTTCTTTCTGTACTTCTCTTGCTTCTTTCTGCACTTCTCTTGCCTCTTTCTGTACCCCTCTTGCCTCTTTCTGCACATCTCTTGCTTTTTCTGCACCCCTCTTGCCTCTTTCTGCACCCTTCTTCCTTTTCTGTGCACCTGTTGCTTCTTTCTGCACTTCTTTTGCTTCTTTCTGTACTTCTCTTACTTCTTTCTGCACTTCTCTTGCCCCTTTCTGTACCCCTCTTGCCTCTTTCTGCCCCTCTCTTGCCTCTTTCTGCACCTGTCTTGCCTATTTCTGCACCTCTTTTGCTTCTTTCTGCACCCCTATTGACTCTTTCTGCACTCCTCATCCCTCTTTCTGCACCTCTGTTGGTTCTTTCTGCACTTCTCTTGCTTCTTTCTGCACCTCTCCTGCATATTTCTGCACCCGTCATCCCTCTTTCTGCACCTCTGTTGGTGCTTTCTGCACTTCTCTTGCTTCTTTCTGTACCTCTCTTGCTTCTTTCTGCAAACCTCTTGCGTCTTTCTGTACCCCTCTGTAGGAGAGTAGGATCTGCTTCACATGGGTACCCCCACTTTTTGCTGATGCTTCACTGTTTTTCGACTTTAGTCTGGCTGGGGCCCTGCTAATCAGAACCCCAGCCTAGCTGCTTCCTCTCTAAAATGGTTTCCATGTGCCTTAGGCACATCTCTGATTGGAATCTGGAGTGCCCTTATAAGTCCCTAGTATATGGTATACTATGTACCCAGGGCATAGGTACCTCAGAGGCCTACCAGGGGCTGCAGCATGTATTGTGCCACCCCTGGAAGGCCATCCAAAATGACACCACAGGTCTGCTACTGCAGCCTGGGTAAGGTGGTGCATGCACCCCTTACTGTGATATAGGCTACCTATATCACTACATACATGCACACATATAAACCTATAAGTCACTCCTATGGCAGGCCTTATCAATCCTGAAGGCAGAGTGCGTGGTTCCTATGTGAGAGGGTGCCCCTGCATGAGCAGAGCCCCTCTGCAGCGTTCGGAGACCCTTCTCTGATGCTGTTTGTAGTGCAGCCTGACTCTTTAGCGCATTATAACCTCGCGTTAAATGCTAATTTTGGGATGGCTGCACGGAAACATGTCGTGTTTGGTATCAAACATCTTGGAATACTACCCCCCCGCCAGTTCTGGCGTCGGGGGTAGCATTCCACCCTTCTAGAGGGAGAGACATGTACACACCGGCCTGCCCGGTAACTTCTTTCCAAGCTCTGGCATCACAAAATGGATGCCGCTGCCACAGACACGAGTCTGGCCTCCTGCTGCTGACCGAAACTCCGGCAGGGGAGGCCTGGACAATAGGTTTCCTGTCCCAGGGAGGTGTAACCACCTCCCCAGACAGGATAGTGTGTATTGGGGCTGGGAGGGAGCACTCTCTGGTGCTTTGAAGTCCTGCACTGGGGGCACATTTGGTGTCCCTGTGCATACCCCAGTTCAAACCGGCTCAGGGGCTTCCAGCCCCTGCTCTGGCGTGAAACTGGACAAAGGGAAAGGGGTGTAACCACCCCTCTGCCCTGACCCTCCTATAGGTGGGTCCCCAGAGTATGTCCAACCCCCTAACTTGGTATAAGTATGGGACCCCAGTCCTTAGGACTTTAGATTTACCTGGACGAAACTCTGACACAGAATCCTGGACCTTCGACGCTCTACTTCAAGATTAGAGGACTGAAGAATCTCCCTTGGGGTCAAGGAGTGACTCCCCTGCTTGGCAGGCACCAAAGAAGCAATTGTCCGGTCTGCATCGCTGAAGCTCCCGCCGGACGCCGAAGTCTTTGCATCACCAGAGGTAGATTTCCAGACTTCCCGAGGCTGCCCTGAGTCCCCAGCAAAGCTGAGGCCCGTAGCTCTTGTGGGTAACGTGCAACTGTGACCCCTGGACACCGAGCACATTTGCAAGTACATCCTCTTTTGGGTCTCCCACGAAGTTGTGCTTTGGGATCCGAGTAGCCCCAGCCTCCATCACCGACTGCACCGAAGATCACTGGCCTCCACTCCAAGAGTGTCCCATGAGCCAGCTCTAAGTGTGTCCACTCGAGGCTCTTTTGTGGTTGATAGTCCATTGGCTAGTAGGCCCTCCTGAAGGCCAATCTTCCTCTGCTTGGGCTCCCTGGTTGCTCCAGGCGTGCCCTGACTTAACCTCGCTGGGTGAGTCCCACAGACCTTGCTGGTCTGAATCATCATCCTTCTTCTATTTCCACAAGACTTGCCGTTGCCAAGGCTTGTTAGGTCCAATCCGGTCGCCAACACCCCTGCCATCGACAAACCTTGTAGGGCAGTTTGAATCCAGCTCCTGGTCATCGTCAACGCCTCCTGGACCTCGTGGCTGAAGAGTCAAGACGACCATCAACCTACCTGAAGCACTCGACATCGGTGGGCATCTGCTCATCGCCTTCCTGCTCACTGGCTAGTGACCCAGACTCTGTCCCCTCTGCTTTCAGGTTCTTCAGATCTTCGATCCACCTTTGGATCCACCCGAACACTTTCGACTTGGCCGCCAGCAGCACTTTGCAGCAGATCGCCATTGAAAACGACGACGAAACCCGACCCCGAAAGGCACCTATGCACCCGGCTCCCCTGGGTGAGGTAACTCGAGTACTCCGGTTCTCCCGTGGGTATTGACACTAGAACAGCCTGGTTCAAAAAGGGTTTGCTCCAAGTCCTCCTCTAAGTGTCCCTTTTCTTTAAAATTCCAACCGCGACTTTCCCCATAGAAGTCAACGGCGATTCGCGGCTGTGTTCTCACACTGCACGCGTCCCCCGTGGGTCCCCTGTGTCACTACCTTGGGTGGTTCCTTGTGGTCCAAGCACTTCTACAGGCTCTAGGACTTGTGTCTAGCTCAGTCGTGGTTCTTATACCACTTTATTGGTATATGGTTTGGTACGCCCTAGGGCTCAAACATGTGTTTGTGCTATTACTGTAGATAACTAACTTATAACTTATGTACTTCGAACTCTAGCCTCATAAAGAGACTAGAGGGGTGTGTTTAGCAATAAATACATATATTTTGAATATATACCTGGTGTGGTCCTCTTTCATTTGGTCACTCAAGAGATTATAGACTGGTAAAACAAGCTGCTTTACATTCCTTCAAGACTTAGCCTGAAGGCTGCTCTCCATAGCTACCACTAGGATAGCTTTCAATAAAGGTTGTCTTTAACCTATCTCCAATAAGGGGTTGTTTGGACTGGTGCAAGGTGCCCACTATAATTAGTGGACAGCATATGCCAGGCCAACTTCTCACATTGGTGTGCAGCGTGTGGGATTCCAGCTTGCTATTGTTTTACCAGATAATCTCAATTGAATTGATCAACTGAAAACCACTAAGGGTACCTAAGGTACATATAAATCAAGCTTAGTATACAGTAAGTTCTACTGAACTTAGAGTTGTGTGTTAAGGGATAGCACACCCTTTCTACAACTCAAGAGAGTTTAGTAGGCCACACTAGAGTAGGTAGTGCATACACCACACCTCACTAGTAATGTCTTCAAAGCCAGGACCCTGTGAGTCCTTGCCAGAAGCCAGTGGGCTTCTTCCCTCCAAGTATGATAAACTCCCATTCTTGGAATTGAGAGCATTATGCAATACTAGGAAGCTGAAGGCAGGCAAAAGTGCCAGCACCCAACACCTCAGAGAGGTGCTACTAGCTGATGATCTCAGCAGGCCCCTAGGGTCTGAAGGGGTAGGCAGAGAGGGTGGGGCAGAAGATGAGGAAGGGGTCAGGGGTGAAGAAACCCAGGCCCCCTCTGAAACTGGCCAGGAAGGTGAAAATGACCTTGAGCTGGAGAACCCAATTCCTCCTGTGGAGGAGGAGGAGGATCAGAATGACCTCCCCTTTGTCCCCCAGGAAGAATTGTGAGTGTGCCCAGAAGGTCTAGAGCTCCTTCTCAGGAGTCTAACCACTCTGACACCTCAATAGGGACCTCTGTCTCCTCTCATAGGAGAGAATCCTCTCGTGACAGGAGAAAGAGACTGATTGAGTATGAGCAAGCCCAGCTTGAACTCAGAAAACAGCAGTTGGCTATAGACAGGGAGTCCCTAGATCTCTACAAAGAGAGAAAAAAGATGGGACTAGAGTCCCATGGTGGCAGCAATTTCCCCAGAGATAGGGAAAGGTCTTATGACCATAGAAACCTGAGCAAGATTGTCCCTCCCTACCAGAGTGGGGATGACATCCACAAATGGATAACTGCACTGGAGAGGGCCTGTAAAGTACAGAGGGTCCCTCAGGAGCAGTGGGCAGCAATCTTGTGGCTCTCCTTTGCAGACAAAGGTAGAGATAAGCTCCTCACTGTTAAAGAGGAGGATGCTGATAAATACACAGTCTTGAAGAGTGCTCTGATCGATGGGTTTGGCCTAACCACTGAACAATACAGGTTAAGGTTCAGAGATACCCAAAAGGCACAGACTCAAGACTGGGTGGACTTTGTTGATTGTTCTGCCAAGGCTCTGGAAGGTTGGTTATTGGGCAGTAAGGTATGTGACTTCACAGGATTGTACAATGTTATCATGAGGGAGCAGATCCTTAATAATTGTCAAAATCAGCGGTTGCATCAGCACCTGGTGGACTCTGATCTGACCTCTCCCCAAGAATTGGGAAAGAAGGCAGACAAATGGGTCAGAACCAGGGTGAGGCAGAAGGTACAGAACCAAGGTGGTGACCCTAAGAAGCAAGATTCTAAAAACTCTGATAAGGGTGGGGAGAAGGGTAAAGACCAGAAGTCTTCACAAGGCCCCCAAAAATCTTCTTCAGGTGGGGATTCACAGTCTAACAAGGGAAGAGGCCAAAAGAAACCATGGTGCAAGGTTTGTAAGCAAAAGACCCACTGGACCAGTGATTGCACCAAGTCCAAAGACTCTACTCCAGCCCCCACCAATGCCTCTAAGGCACCTGTTCCCCCTAGTGCAGTTACAATTGGTGGTGGGACTACACAAGCCAAGGGTTTAGTAGGGTTGACCCTGGGTAAGGAGATGAGCTCTGACCTAGTCAGAGAACTCACTCAGGCTGTCCTAGTCTGTGATGGAGGCATGGATGTGACCTCCTCTGTGAGTCCCAGTAATCTGGGCAAGTACAGGCAACAGCCCTTAATCAATGGAAAAGAGGCTTTGGCATTTAGGGACACAGGGGCAAGTGTCACCATGGTGACACAAGACCTTGTGAATCCTGGGCAGATTAAACTTGGTGAAATGTACCAAGTGACCAATGCTAGCAATGTCAGAACAGACCATACTCTGGCAGTTGTTAACTTCTCCTGGGAGGGGTAACTGGCCTTAAGAAGGTTGTGGTAAGTGCAGACCTACCAGTTGAATGCTTGCTTGGCAATGATTTAGAAACTTCAGCTTGGGCAGAAGTGGAGCTCAGGACCCATGCAGAAATGCTGGGCATCCCTGCAGATGTGTTTGCTGTGAACAGGTCACAAGCCAAAAAAATGTCTAACACTGAACAGGCCTTGGATTCTGGAATAATGGACCAAGTGCCCTCCAAGAAGAGGAGTAGTAGGGTAAAGGCAGTGCCTTCCCCCTTGGCTCAGAGGGAAGATCAGTCTCTTGAGGGGGATGATCTCAGTCCTGAGGAAGGAACTGTCCCAGAGGAGCTTGAACCTGACCAGGTTGAGTTCTTGGGGACAGGGGGCCCTTCCAGGGCAGATCTGAGCCAGGAGCAGCAGAGCTGCCCCTCTCTTGAACCCCTCAGACAGCAAGCTGCTGCTGAGGCTGCTGGGAAAGCAAGTGGTCCCCATACAGTGTATTGGGATGATGGACTCTTGTATTCAGAGTGTAGAGACCCCAAGCCTGGTGCCACCAGGAGGTTGGTTATACCTCTGAAGTTCAGGGGCTTCCTATTGATCCTAGCCCATGACATTCCCTTAGCAGGTCACCTGGGCCAGAACAAGACTTGGGACAGAATTGTCCCTCACTTTCACTGGCCCCACATGTCTGAAGACACCAAGGAGTTTTGTCGCTCCTGTGTAACCTGCCAGGCCAGTGGCAAGGCAGGTGGCACTACAAAGGCCCCCTGATACCACTACCTGTGGTGGGGTTCCCTTTGAAAGGGTGGGGATTGACATTGTTGGTCCCATGGATCCCCAAACAGCATCTGGGCACAGGTTTATCCTGGTGGTAGTGGATCATGCCACCAGGTACCCAGAGGCTATTCCCCTTAGGACCACTACAGCACCTGTGGTGGCAAGAGCCCTGCTGGGAATTTTCTCAAGAGTGGGCTTCCCTAAGGAGGTTGTATCAGACAGGGGTGCTATCTTTATGTCTGGATACTTGAAAGCAATGTGGAAGGAGTGTGGAGTGACTTACAAGTTCACCACACCCTATCACCCACAATGCAATGGTTTAGTTGAGAGATTCAACAAAACCTTGAAGGGCATGATTAAAGGGCTCCCAGAAAAGCTTAGGCGAAGATGGGACATACTCTTGCCCTGCCTTTTATTTGCATACAGGGTGGTGCCTCAAAAGGGGGTTGGCTACAGCCCTTTTGAACTTTTGTTTGGTCACCCTGTCAGGGGTCCATTGTGCTTGGTGAAGGAAGGATGGGAGTTTCCTCTCAAGCCCCCAAAGCAAGACATAGTGGACTATGTACTTGGTCTCCGCTCCCGGATGGCTGAGTACATGAAAAAGGCAACTAAAAACCTTGAGGCTAGCCAGGAACTTCAAAAAGCCTGGCATGACCAAAAGGCTGTACTGACTGTTTACCAGCCAGGACAGAAGGTGTGGGTGTTGGAGCCAGTGGCCCCAGCAGCTCTCCAAGACAAATGGAGTGGACCCCATACCATTGTTGAACAGAAGGGTGAGGTTACCTATTTAGTAACAGGGTTCTCCATGTCAACAGGTTAAAACCATATGTGGACAGGGCAGACATGGGCTTGCTCATGGCTACTGATGAGGGACAGGAGGAAGAGAGAGACCCACTCCCTGACCTGCTCTCACAGAACCCTGATGATGGGTCAGTGGATGGCGTAGCCTTGGCAGGCAGCCTCACTGCCCAGCAGCAAACTGATTGCAGACAGGTGCTCAATCAGTTCAGGCACATATTCTCACTGACACCCAGTCAGACCACCTGGTGCACTCATGAAGTGGACACTGGGGACAGTCTGCCTATTAAAAATAAGATTTATAGGCAACCTGACCATGTCAGGGACTGTATCAGGACAGAAGTCCAGAAGATGTTGGATTTGGGAGTTATTGAACCCTCAGATAGCCCTTGGGCTAGTCCAGTGGTCCTTGTGCCAAAACCTCACACCAATGGTGGGAAAAGAGAGAAGTGGTTTTGTGTGGACTACAGGGGTCTCAATGCAGTCACTAGGACTGATACCCATCCAATACCTAGGGCAGATGAGCTAATAGACACTTTGGCCTCAGCCAAGTATCTAAGCACATTTGACCTGACAGCTGGCTACTGGCAGATCAGACTAGCTGATGATGCAAAGCCAAAGACAGCATTCTCAACCCCTAGTGGGCATTATCAATTTGTGGTGATGCCCTTTGGTCTGAAGAATGCACCTGCCACTTTTCAGAGGTTGGTGAATACAGTCCTTACAGGTCTGGAAGCCTATAGTGCAGCATATCTAGATGATATTGCTTTCTTTAGCTCCACCTGGGAGGATCACCTGGTCCACCTCAGAAATGTTTTGCAGGCCCTGCAGAAAGCAGGCCTGACTATCAAGGCCACCAAGTGCCAGATAGGGCAGAGTCAGGTTGTGTACCTGGGCCACCTTGTGGGTGGAGGCCAGGTTCAACCACTGCAGAGCAAGATCTAGACCATCATGGACTGGACTGCTCCAACTACCCAGACTCAGGTGAGAGCCTTTTAGGCCTGACTGGGTACTATAGGAGATTTGTCAAGGGGTATGGATCAATAGTGACACCCCTGAATGACTTAACTTCCAAGAAAATGCCCAAAAGGTTCAGTGGACAGTTAGCTGTCAAAAGGCATTTGATGACCTAAAGCAGGCCATGTGCACTGCTCCCATTCTACAGAGTCCTGATTACTCCAAGAAGTTCATTGTCCAAATAGATGCATCTGAATTGGGGGAAGGGGCTGTACTGTCACAATTGAATGATGAAGGTCAGGATCAGCCAGTAGCTTTTATTAGCAGAAGGCTGACCCCTAGAGAGAAACGTTGGTCAGCCATTGAGAGGGAGGCCTTTGCTGTGGTCTGGGCTCTGAAGAAGTTGAGGCCATACTTGTTTGGTACTCACTTCCTTGTTCAAACAGACCATAAGCCCCTCTTATGGCTAAAACAAATGAAGGGTGAAAACCCCAAACTGCTTAGGTGGTCCATTTCCTACAGGGGATGGACTTCACAGTGGAACATAGACCTGGGAGTAACCATGCCAATGCAGATGGACTCTCTAGGTACTTCCACTTAGAACATGAAGACTTAACTGGGCAAGGTTAGTTTAATGTCCCTACGTTTGGGGGGATTGTGTAGGAGAGTAGGATCTGCTTCACATGGGTACCCCCACTTTTTGCTGATGCTTCACTGTTTTTCCACTTTAGTCTGGCTGGGGCCCTGCTAATCAGAACCCCAGCCTAGCTGCTTCCTCTCTAAAATGGTTTCCATGTGCCTTAGGCACATCTCTGATTGAATCTGGAGTGCCCTTATAAGTCCCTAGTATATGGTATACTATGTACCCAGGGCATAGGTACCTCAGAGGCCTACCAGGGGCTGCAGCATGTATTGTACCACCCCTGGAAGGCCATCCAAAATGACACCACAGGTCTGCTACTGCAGCCTGGGTAAGGTGGTGCATACACCCCTTACTGTGATATAGACTACCTATATCACTACATACATGCACACATATAAACCTATAAGTCACTCCTATGGCAGGCCTTATCAATCCTGAAGGCAGAGTGCTTGGTTCCTATGTGAGAGGGTGCCCCTACATGAGCAGAGCGATACAAAAGGGGATGATGGACGGAACGTTTGAGCCAATCAAACACTCACCCCCAGTCAACTGATCTGGGTTTAATCCATCATCATTCTTTAGCTCACTCCACCACCCCAGTTCAGACATGGCCATATGCAAATCAGTCTGACCCTGTTCCTCATGGGAACAGTCCAGCCCGAACTGCCAAGCCATGTCTTCCCTGGACCGGAAACAAGCATCCTAGGACCGGTTTCTGGCATTCCAGCCGTCATCAGCCAGGCTTGCTTGAATCCAGTGGCAAAGTGAGCAAGGGACCCACGTCTGGGCATACCCCCGCCAACTTAGGGCGAACAAAGTGATACAAAAGGGGATGATGGACGGAACGTTTGAGCCAATCAAACACTCACCCCCAGTCAACTGATCTGGGTTTAATCCATCATCATTCTTTAGCTCACTCCACCACCCCAGTTCAGACATGGCCATATGCAAATCAGTCTGACCCTGTGCCTCATGGGAACAGTCCAGCCCGAACTGCCAAGCCATGTCTTCCCTGGACCGGAAACAAGCATCCTAGGACCGGTTTCTGGCATTCCAGCAGTCATCAGCCAGGCTTGCTTGAATCCAGTGGCAAAGTGAGCAAGGGACCCACGTCTGGGTTATACCCCCGCCAACTTAGGGCGAACAAAGCGATACAAAAGGGGATGATGGACGGAACGTTTGAGCCAATCAAACACTCACCCCCAGGCAACTGATCTGGGTTTAATCCATCATCATTCTTTAGCTCACTCCACCACCCCAGTTCAGACATGGCCATATGCAAATCAGTCTGACCCTGTGCCTCATGGGAACAGTCCAGCCCGAACTGCCAAGCCATGTCTTCCCTGGACCGGAAACAAGCATCCTAGGACCGGTTTCTGGCATTCCAGCCGTCATCAGCCAGGCTTGCTTGAATCCAGTGGCAAAGTGAGCAAGGGACCCACGTCTGGGCATACCCCCGCCAACTTAGGGCGAACAAAGCGATACAAAAGGGGATGATGGACGGAACGCTTGAGCCAATCAAACACTCACCCCCAGTCAACTGATCTGGGTTTAATCCATCATCATTCTTTAGCTCACTCCACCACCCCAGTTCAGACATGGCCATATGCAAATCAGTCTGACCCTGTGCCTCATGGGAACAGTCCAGCCCGAACTGCCAAGCCATGTCTTCCCTGGACCGGAAACAAGCATCCTAGGACCGGTTTCTGGCATTCCAGCCGTCATCAGCCAGGCTTGCTTGAATCCAGTGGCAAAGTGAGCAAGGGACCCACGTCTGGGCATACCCCCGCCAACTTAGGGCGAACAAAGCGATACAAAAGGGGATGATGGACGGAACGCTTGAGCCAATCAAACACTCACCCCCAGTCAACTGATCTGGGTTTAATCCATCATCATTCTTTAGCTCACTCCAACACCCCAGTTCAGACATGGCCATATGCAAATCAGTCTGACCCTGTGCCTCATGGGAACAGTCCAGCCCGAACTGCCAAGCCATGTCTTCCCTGGACCGGAAACAAGCATCCTAGGACCGGTTTCTGGCATTCCAGCCGTCATCAGCCAGGCTTGCTTGAATCCAGTGGCAAAGTGAGCAAGGGACCCACGTCTGGGCATAGCCCCGCCAACTTAGGGCGAACAAAGCGATACAAAAGGGGATGATGGACGGAACGTTTGAGCCAATCAAACACTCACCCCCAGTCAACTGATCTGGGTTTAATCCATCATCATTCTTTAGCTCACTCCACCACCCCAGTTCAGACATGGCCATATGCAAATCAGTCTGACCCTGTGCCTCATGGGAACAGTCCAGCCCGAACTGCCAAGCCATGTCTTCCCTGGACCGGAAACAAGCATCCTAGGACCGGTTTCTGGCATTCCAGCCGTCATCAGCCAGGCTTGCTTGAATCCAGTGGCAAAGTGAGCAAGGGACCCACGTCTGGGCATACCCCCGCCAACTTAGGGCGAACAAAGCGATACAAAAGGGGATGATGGACGGAACGTTTGAGCCAATCAAACACTCACCCCCAGTCAACTGATCTGGGTTTAATCCATCATCATTCTTTAGCTCACTCCACCACCCCATTTCAGACATGGCCATATGCAAATCAGTCTGACCCTGTGCCTCATGGGAACAGTCCAGCCCGAACTGCCAAGCCATGTCTTCCCTGGACCGGAAACAAGCATCCTAGGACCGGTTTCTGGCATTCCAGCCGTCATCAGCCAGGCTTGCTTGAATCCAGTGGCAAAGTGAGCAAGGGACCCACGTCTGGGCATACCCCCGCCAACTTAGGGCGAACAAAGCGATACAAAAGGGGATGATGGACGGAACGTTTGAGCCAATCAAACACTCACCCCCAGTCAACTGATCGGTCAGCAGCAGGAGGCCAGACTCGTGTCTGTGGCAGCGGCATCCATTTTGTGATGCCAGGGCTCTGGAAAGTCAGTACCGGGCATACCAGTGTGTACATGTCTTTCCCTCTAGAAGGGTGGAATGCTACCCTCGCCGCCAGAACTGGCGGGGGGGTAGTATTCCAAGATGTTTGACACCAAACACGACATGTTTCCGTGCAGCCATCCCAAAGTTAGCATTTAACGCGAGGTTATAATGCGCTTAAGAGTATATGGTCAGGCTGCACTTCAAACGGCATCAGAGAAGGGTCTCCGAACGCTGCAGAGGGGCCTGCTCATGCAGGGGCACCCTCTCAAATAGGAACCACGCACTCTGCCTTCAGGATTGATAAGGCCTGCCATAGGAGTGACTTATAGGTTTATATGTGTGAATGTATATAGTGATATAGGTAGCCTATATCACAGTAAGGGGTGCATGCACCACCTTACCCAGGCTGCAGTAGCAGACCTGTGGTGTTAGTTTGGATGGCCTTCCAGGGGTGGCACAATACATGCTGCAGCCCCTGGTAGGCCTCTGAGGTACCTATGCCCTGGGTACATAGTATACCATATACTAGGGACTTATAAGGGCACTCCAGATTCCAATCAGAGATGTGCCTAAGGCACATAGAAACCATTTTAGAGAGGAAGCAGCTAGGCTGGGGTTCTGATTAGCAGGGCCCTAGCCAGACTAAGGTCGAAAAACAGTGAAGCATCAGCAAAAGTGGGGGTACCCATGTGAAGCAGATCCTACTCTCCTACACTGTCTGCACTGCTCATGCTTCTTTCTGCACCTTTCTTGCAAATTTCTGCATCCCTCTTTCTGTACCCCTCTTCCCTACTTCTGCGCTCTCTTACCTCTGTGTGCACCCCTGTTCCCTCTTTCTGCTCCTCTTTTTCCTATTTCTGCAACTCTCTTGCCTCTTTCTGCAGTTCTCTTGCCTCCTTTGGCACCTCTGTTGCTTCTTTCTACACTTCTCTTGCCTCTTTCTGCACCCCTCTATCCTCTTTCTGTACCCCGTGTTGCTTGTTTCTGCACTTCTCTTGCTTCTTTAAGTACCTCTCTTGCTTCTTTCTACACCTCAATTGTCTTTTTATGCAGTTCTCTTACCTCTTTCTGCACTTCTTTTGCTTCTTTCTGCACTTCTCTTGCTTCTTTCTGTACCCCTCTTGCTTCTTTCTGCACCCATCTTGCCTCGTTCTGCATCCCATTTTCTGCACCTTTCTTCCCTCTTTCTGCACATATCTTGCCTTTTTCCGCAGTTCTATTGCATTTTCATGCACCTCTTTTGCTTCTTTCTGTACCTCTGTTGGTTCTTTATGGACTGCTCTTGCTTCTTTCTGCACCTTTTTTGCAAATTTCTGCATCCTTCTTGCCTCTTTCTGCACCTCTTTTGCCTGTTTCTGCAACTCTCTTGCCACTTTCTGCATCCCTCTAGCCTCTTTCTGCACCCTTGTTGCTTTATTCTGCACTTCTCTTGCTTCTTTCAGTACCTCTCTTGCTTCTTTCTACACCTCTCTTGTCTTTTCTGGAAGTTCCCCTGCCTCTTTCTGTACTTCTTTTGCTTTTTTCTGCACTTCTCTTGCTTCTTTCTTTACCTCTCTTGCTTCTTTCTGCACCCATCTTGCCTCTTTCTGCACCTCTCTTCCCTCTTGCTGTACCTCTTTTGCCTCTTTCTGCACTTCTCTTGCTTCTTTCTGCACTTCTCTTGCCTCTTTCTGCACCCCTCTAGCCTCTTTCTACACCCCTGTTGCTTCTTTCTGCATTTCTCTTGCTTCTTTCAGTACCTCTCTTGATTCTTTCTGCACCTCTCTTGCCTTTTTCTGCAGTTCTCTTGTCTCTTTCTGCACCTTTTTGGTTTCTTTCTGAACCCCTCTTGCCTCTTTCTGCACCTCTCTTGCTTCTTTCTGCACTTCTCTTGCTTCTTTCTGCACCTCTCTTGCTTCTTTCTGCACCCTTCTTCCTTTTTTCTGCACCTCTCTTGCCTCTTTATGTACCTCTCTTGCTTCTTTCTGCCCCTCTGGAGATTCTCTCTGTACATCTCTTGCCTCTCTGCACCACTCTTCACTCTTTCTGAACCTCTCTTGCCTGTTTCTGCACCTCTCTTGCCTCTTTTTCCATCACTGTTGCTTCTTTCTGCACTTCTCTTGCCTCTTTCTCCACCCCTCTTACCTCTTTCAGCACCATTGGTTGCTTCTTTTTGCACTTCTCTTGGTTCTTTCTTCACTCCTCTTGCCTCTTTGTGCACCTCTCCTGCCTCTTTCTGCACCTCACTTGACTTTTTCTTCAAATTTCTTGCCTCTTTCTGCACATCTTTTGCTTCTTTCTGCACTTCTCTTGCCTATTTCTCCACCCCTCTTACCTCTTTCAGCACCATTGGTTGCTTCTTTTTGCACTTTTCTTGGTTCTTTCTTCACCCCTCTTGCCTCTTTGTGTACCTCTCTTGCCTCTTTCTGCACCTCACTTGACTTTTTCTTCAAATTTCTTGCCTCTTTCGGCACATCTTTTGCTTCTTTCTGCACTTCTCTTGCCTCCTTCTTCACTCCTCTTGCCTCTTTCTGCACCTCTGTTGGTTCTTTCGGCACTGCTCTTGCTTCTTTTTGTGCCTTACTTGCAAATGTATGCATCCCTCTTGCCTCTTTCTGCAACACCCTTGCCTCATTCTGCACTTCTCTTGCTTCTTTCTGCACTTCTCTTGCCTCTCTCTGCCCCCTCTGGCCTCTTTCTACATCCCTGTTTCTTTTTTCTGCACCTCTATTGCTACTTTCTGCACCTCTCTTGCCTTTTTATACAGTTCTCTTGCCTCTTTCTGCACCTCTTTTGCTTCTGTCTGCACTTCTCTTTTCTCTTTCTGCACCCCTCTTGCCTCTTTCTGCACCTCTGTTGGTTCTTTCTACACTTCTCTTGCTTCTTTCTGTACCTTTCTTGCCTCTTTCTGCATCCACCTTGCCTCTTTCTGCACCTCTGTTGGTTCTTTCTGCACTGCTCTTGCTTCTTTCTGTACCTTTCTTGCAAATGTATGCATCCCTCTTGCAAATTTCTGTACCCCTCTTCCCTACTTCTGCGCCTCTCTTACCTCTGTCTGCACCCCTGTTCCCTCTTTCTGATCTCTTTTTCCTATTTCTGCAACTCTCTTGCCTCTTTCTGCAGTTCTCTTGCCTCTTTCTGCACCTCTGTTTCTTCTTTCTACACTTCTCTTGCCTCTTTCTGCACCCCTCTATCCTCTTTCTGTACCCCTGTTGCTTGTTTCTGCACTTCTCTTGCTTCTTTCAGTACCTCTCTTGCTTCTTTCTACACCTCTGTTGTCTTTTTATGCAGTTCTCTTACCTCTTTCTGCACCTCTTTGCTTCTTTCTGCACTTCTCTTGCTTCTTTCTGTACCCCTCTTGCTTCTTTCTGCACCCATCTTGCCTCATTCTGCATCCCATTTTCTGCACCTCTCTTCCCTCTTTCTGCATATCTCTTGCCTTTTTCCGCAGTTCTATTGCATTTTCATGCACCTCTTTGCTTCTTTCTGTACCTCTGTTGGTTCTTTATGGACTGCTCTTGCTTCATTCTGCACCTTTTTGCAAATTTCTGCACCCTTCTTGCCTCTTTCTGCACCTTTTTTGCCAGTTTCTGCAACTCTCTTGCCACTTTCTGCATCCGTCTAGCCTCTTTCTGCACCCATGTTGCTTTTTTCTGCACTTCTCTTTCTTCTTTCAGTACCTCTCTTGCTTCTTTCTACACCTCTCTTGTCTTTTCCTGCAATTCTCCTGCCTCTTTCTGTACCTCTTTTGCTTCTTTCTGCACTTCTCTTGCTTCTTTCTTTACCTCTCTTGCTTCTTTCTGCACTTCTCTTGCCTCTTTCTGCACTCCTCTAGCCTCTTTCTGCACTTCTCTTGCTTCTTTCTGCACTTCTCTTGCCTCTTTCTGTACCCCTCTAGCCTCTTTCTGCACCCCGGTTGCTTGTTTCTGCATTCCTCTTGCTTCTTTCAGTACCTCTCTTGATTCTTTCTGCACCTATCTTGCCTTTTTCTGCAGTTCTCTTGTCTCTTTCTGCAACTCTTTTTCTTCTTTCTGCACTTCTCTTGCTTCTTTCTGCACCTCTCTTGCTTCTTTCTTCACACTTCTTCCTTTTTTCTGCACCTCTCTTGTCTCTTTCTGCACTTCTCTTGCTTCTTTCTGCACTTCTCTTGCCTCTTTCTGCACCCCTCTAGCCTCTTTCTACAACCCTGTTGCTTCTTTCTGCATTTCTCTTGTTTCTTTCAGTACCTCTCTTGATTCTTTCTGCACCTCTGTTGCCTTTTTCTGCAGTTTTCTTGTCTCTTTCTGCACCTCTTTTGCTTCTTTCTGAACCCCTCTTGCCTCTTTCTGCACCTCTCTTGCTTCTTTCTGCACTTCTCTTGCCTCCTTCTGCACCTCTGTTGCTTCTTTCTACACTTCTCTTGCCTCTTTCTACACCCCTCTATCCTCTTTCTGTACCCCTGTTGCTTGTTTCTGCACTTCTATTGCTTCTTTCAGTACCTCTCTTGCTTCTTTCTACACCTCTCTTGTCTTTTTATGCAGTTCTCTTACCTCTTTCTGCACCTCTTTTGCTTCTTTCAGCACTTCTCTTGCTTCTTTTTGTACCCCTCTTGCTTCTTTCTGCACCCATCTTGCCTCTTTCTGCATCCCTCTTTGTC
Source organism: Calotriton arnoldi (assembly GCA_963921515.1). Classification (NCBI taxonomy): domain Eukaryota; kingdom Metazoa; phylum Chordata; class Amphibia; order Caudata; family Salamandridae; genus Calotriton; species Calotriton arnoldi. The sequence goes on along the minus strand of CAWUFW010000645.1, from coordinate 2,590,665 downwards.
CACCTCTCTTCCCTCTTTCTGCACATCTCTTGCCTCTTTCTGCACTTCTCTTGCTTCTTTCTGCACTTCTCTTGCCTCTTTCTGTACCCCTCTAGCCTCTTTCTGCACCCCTGTTGCTTGTTTCTGCATTTCTCTTGCTTCTTTCAGTACATCTATTGCTTCATTCTGCAGCCTTCTTGCCTCTTTTTGCACCCCTCTTGCCTCTTTTTGCACCTCTCCTGCTCTTTCTGCGCCTCTCTTGCCTTTTTACGCAGTTCTATTGCATTTTCATGCACCTCTTTTGCTTCTTTCTGTACCTCTGTTGGTTCTTTATGGACTGCTCTTGCTTCTTTCTGCACCTTTTTTGCAAATTTCTGCATCCCTCTTGCCTCTTTCTGTACCTCTTTTGCCTGTTTCTGCAACTCTCTTGCCACTTTCTGCATCCCTCTAGCCTCTTTCTGCACCCCTGTTGCTTTTTTCTGCACTTCTCTTGCTTCTTTCAGTACCTTTCTTGCTTCTTTCTACACCTCTCTTGTCTTCTTCTGCAGTTCTCCTGCCTCTTTCTGTACCTCTTTTGCTTCTTTCTGCACTTCTCTTGCTTCTTTCTTTACCTCTCTTGCTTCTTTCTGCACCCATCTTGCCTCTTTCTGCATCCCTCTTTCTGTACTTCTCTTCCCTCTTTCTGCACCTCTCTTGCCTCTTTCTGCACTTCTCTTGCTTCTTTATGCACTTCTCTTGCCTCTTTCTGCACCCCTCTAGCCTCTTTCTACAACCCTGTTGCTTCTTTCTGCGTTTCTCTTGCTTCTTTCAGTACCTCTCTTGATACTTTCTGCACCTCTCTTGCCTTTTTCTGCAGTTCTCTTGTCTCTTTCTGCACCTCTTTTGCTTCTTTCTTAACCCCTCTTGCCTCTTTCTGCACCTCTCTTGCTTCTTTCTGCACTTCTCTTGCTTCTTTCTGCACCCTTCTTCCTTTTTTCTGTACCTCTCTTGCCTCTTTATGTACCTCTTTTGCTTCTTTCTGCCCCTCTGGAGATTCTTTCTGTACATCTCTTGCCTCTCTGCACCACTCTTCCCTCTTTCTGCACCTCTCTTGCCTGGTTCTGCACCTCTCTTGCCTCTTTTTGCATCACTGTTGCTTCTTTCTGCACTTCTCTTGCCTCTTTCTCCACCCCTCTTACCTCTTTCAGCACCATTGGTTGCTTCTTTTTGCACTTCTCTTGGTTCTTTCTTCACTCCTCTTGCCTCTTTGTGCACCTCTCCTGCCTCTTTCTGCACCTCACTCGACTTTTTCTTCAAATTTCTTGCCTCTTTCTGCACATCTTTTGCTTCTTTCTGTACTTCTCTTGCATATTTCTCTACCCCTCTTACCTCTTTCAGCACCATTGGTTGCTTCTTTTTGCACTTCTCTTGGTTCTTTCTTCACCCCTCTTGCTTCTTTGTGTACCTCTCTTGCCTCTTTTTGCACCTCACTTGACTTTTTCTTCAAATTTCTTGCCTCTTTCGGCACATCTTTTGCTTCTTTCTGCACTTCTCTTGCCTCCTTCTGCACTCCTCTTGCCTCTTTCTGCACCTCTGTTGGTTCTTTCGGCACTGCTTTTGCTTCTTTTTGTGCCTTTCTTGCAAATTTATGCATCCCTCTTGCCTCTTTCTGCACCACCCTTGCCTCATTCTGCACTTCTCTTGCTTCTTTCTGCACTTCTCTTGCCTCTCTCTGCCCCCTCTAGCCTTTTTCTACATCCCTGTTGCTTCTTTCTGCACCTCTCTTGCTACTTTCTGCACCTCTCTTGCCTTTGTATGCAATTCTCTTCCCTCTTTCTGTAGGAGAGTAGGATCTGCCTCTTATGGTTACCCCCATTTTTTGCTGTTGTATCACTGTTTTTCGACTTTAGTCTGGCTGGGGCCCTGCTATCCAGGACCCCAGCCTAGCTGCTTCCTCTCTAAATTGATTCCCTGTACTTTAGGTATACCACAGATTGGATTCTGGAGTGCCCTTATAAGTCACTAGTATATGGTATACTATGTACCAAGGGCATAGACACCCCAGAGGCCTACCAGGGGCTGAAGCATGTATTGTGCCACCCCTGGAAGGCCATCCAAAATGACACCACAGGACTGCTACAGCAGCCTGAGTGAGGTGGTGCATGCACTCCTTACAGAGATATAGGTTCACTATATCTCACCTAACACTGCACATAGAAACCTATCAGTCACCCCTATGGCAGGTCTTATCAATCCTGAAGATAGGGTGCTTGGTTATATGTGAGAGGGTGCCCATGCATGAGCAGAGCCCCTCTGCAGCTCTCGGAATCTCCTATCCGGGGTTGTCTGTGGTGCAGCCTGACCATATACTCTTAAGTGCATTATATGTAAACGGTAAATGCTAACTTTGGGATGGCTGCATGGAAACATGTTGTGTTTGGTGTCAAACACCTTGGAATCATACCCCCACACCAGTACCTGGTATGGGAGTATGATCCCACCCTTCTAGAGGGAGAGACATGACAGCACCGATATACCCGGTACCAACTAAATAGAGCCTGGCATCACAAAATGGATGCTGCAGCCACAGACACGAGTCCGGCCTCCTGCTGCTGACTGAAACTCTGGCAGGGGAGGCCTGGACAATAGGTTTCCTGTCTCAGGAGGTGTTACCACCTCCCAGACAGGCCTTAGTGGATTGGGGCTGGGTGGTGCACTCTCTGAGTGCTTTGAAGTCCTGCACTGGGGGCACATTTGGTGTCCTCATGCATACCCCAGTTCAAACCGGTTGCAGGGGCTGCCAGCCCCTGCTCTGGCGTGAAACTGGACAAAGGAAATGGGTGTAGCCACCCCTCTTTCCAAACCCTCCCATAGGTGGGTCCCCAGAGTTAGTCCAACCCCTTTTCTTAGTATAAGTAAGGGAACCCTGGCAACAGGACTTTAGATATCCTTGGACAAAACTCTGAAGCTGAATCCTGGACCTTCGACGCTCTACATCAAGATTAGAGGACTGAAGAATCTCCCTTGGGGTCAAGGAGTGACTCCCCTGCTTGGCAGGCACCAACAAAGCATCTGTCTGGTCTGCATCACTGAAGCTCCCGCCGGATGCCAAAGTCTTTGCATCACCAGAGATAGATTTCGAGACTTCCCCAAGGCTGCCCTGAATCCCCAGTGAAGCTGAGGCCCATAGCTATCATGGGTAACGTGGAACTGTGACCCCTGGACACCAAGCACATTTGCAAGTGCACCAACTTCCTGACATCTCTTGAAGCCGTGCTTTAGGTTCCAAGTAGCCCTAACCCCGAGCACTAACTGCAGCAAAGATCACTGGCTTACACTCCATGAGTGTCCCGTGGGCCAGCTCCAAGTGCGACTGCTTGAGGCCCCTTTGCGATCTCTAGTCCATTGGCTAGTGGGTCCCCACGAAGGAAACTCTTCAATTACTTTAGTTTTCTCATTGCTTTAGAAGTGCCCTGACTTACCTTCACTGGGTGAGTCCCTCAGACCTTGCTGGTCTGCACTGCAGCCTTTTCTTCATTTCCCCGTGACTTACCGTTGCCAAGGCTTGTTGGGTCCAATCTAGTTGCCAGCACTACAGCACTCGACAAACTTTGTGGGAGAGCTCGATTCCAGCTCCTGGTCATCGTCGACGCCTCCTGGACCTCGTAGCTGAAGAGTCAAGGCACCCATCAACTCACCTGAAGCACCCGACATCTGATGGCATTCGACTAGCGTGCCCCTGGTCACTGGCTAGTGACCCAGATTCTGTCCCCTCTGCTTTCAGGTCTTCCTCTTCCTCAATCCAGGCTTGGATCACACCGGACACTCTTCCACTTCACGGCAGCAGCACTTTCCAAGAGGTCGCCATTGAAAACGACGACGATTCCTGACACCTTTTAACACGTATGCACCCAGCTTCCCTGGGTGAGGTAACTCGAGTATTTCGGTACTCACGTGGGTGTGGGCCCTAGAAACTCTTAAGTTTAAAGGGGTTAACTGGAAGTCCTCTCCAAAGTGTCGTTTTTCTTTAAAACTCCAACCGCGACTTTCCCCATAGGAGTCAACGCTGATTCGCGGCTGTGTTCTCACACTGCACGCGTCCCCCGTGGGTCCCCTGTGTCACTACCTTGGGTGGTTCCTTGGGGTCCAAGCACTTCTACAGGCTCTAGGCCTTGTGTCTAGCTCAGTCATGGTTCTTATACCACTATTTTAGTATATGGTTTGGTACGCCCCTAGGGCTCAAACGTGTATTGTGCTAATAACTGCTGATATTCGCCTTGTAACCTATGTACTTCGAACTCTAGCCTCATAAAGAGACTAGAGGGGTGTGTTTAAGACTAAATACATATATTTTATATATATACTTGGTGTGGTCCTCTTTCATTTGGTCACTCAAGAGATTATAGACTGGTAAAACAAGCTGCTTTACATTCCTCCAAGACTTAGCCTGAAGGCTGCTCTCCATAGCTACCACTAGGATAGCTTTCAATAAAGGTTGTCTTTAACCTATCATCCATAAGGGGTTGTTTGGACTGGTGCAAAGTGCCCACTATAACTAGTGGACAGCATATGCCAGGCCAACTTCTCACATTCGTGTGCAGCGTGTGGGATTCCAGCTTGCTATTATTTTACCAGATAATCTCAAGTGACTAACTGAAAACCACTAAAGGTACCTAAGGTACATATAAATTCAAGCTTAGAAATACAGTAAGTTCTACTGAACTTAGAGTTGTGTGTCAAGGGCTTAGCACACCCTTTCTACAACTCAAGAGAGTTTAGTAGGCCACACTAGAGTAGGTAGTGCATACACCACACCTCACTAGTAATGTCTTCAGGGCCAGGAACCAGTAGGTCCCTGCCAGGAACCAGTGGGCTCCTACCCTCCAAATATGACAACCTCCCATTCTTGGAATTGAGAGAGTTGTGCAAGATTAGGAAGCTGAAGACAGGCAAAAGTGCCAACACCCAACGTCTCATGGAGATGCTTCTGCTGGATGATCTCAGAAGACCCTAGGGTCTGCAGGGGTAGGCAGAGAGGGTGGGGCAGAAGATGAGGAAGGGAACAGGGGTGAAAATACCCAGGACCTGCCCTCTGAAACTGGCCAGTAAGATGAAAATGATCTTGCCCTGGACAATCCAGCTCCTCCTGCAGATGAGGAGGAGGATCAGAATGACCTCCCCTTTGTCCCACCAGGAAGAGTTGTGAGTGTGCCTAGAAGGTCCAGATCTCCTTCTCAGGAGTCTAACCATTCTGACACCTCAGTAGGGACCTCTGTTTCTTCTCATAGGAGGGAAACCTCTAATGAAAGGAAAAAGAGACTGCTCCAGTATGAAGAAGCTCAGCTTAGGATCAGAAGAGATTTGCTCTAACGCTCCGTCCATCATCCCCTTTGGTATCGCTTTGTTCGCCCTAAGTTGGCAGGGTATGCCCAGACGTGGGTCCCTTGCTCACTTTGCCACTGGATTCAAGATAGCCTGGCTGATGAGGGTTTTGAACCCGAAACCGGTCCCAGGATGCTTGTTTCCGGTCCAGGGAAGACATGGCTTGGCAGTTCGGGCTGGACTGTTCCCATGAGGCACTGGGTCAGACTGATTTGCATATGGCCATGTCTGAACTGGGGTGGTGGAGTGAGCTAAAGAATGATGATGGATTAAACCCAGATCAGTTGACTGGGGGTGAGTGTTTGATTTGCTCTAACGCTCCGTCCATCATCCCCTTTGGTATCGCTTTGTTCGCCCTAAGTTGGCAGGGTATGCCCAGACGTGGGTCCCTTGCTCACTTTGCCACTGGATTCAAGATAGCCTGGCTGATGAGGGTTTTGAACCCGAAACCGGTCCCAGGATGCTTGTTTCCGGTCCAGGGAAGACATGGCTTGGCATTTCGGGCTGGACTGTTCCCATGAGGCACTGGGTCAGACTGATTTGCATATGGCCATGTCTGAACTGGGGTGGTGGAGTGAGCTAAAGAATGATGATGGATTAAACCCAGATCAGTTGACTGGGGGTGAGTGTTTGATTTGCTCTAACGCTCCGTCCATCATCCCCTTTGGTATCGCTTTGTTCGCCCTAAGTTGGCAGGGTATGCCCAGACGTGGGTCCCTTGCTCACTTTGCCACTGGATTCAAGATAGCCTGGCTGATGAGGGTTTTGAACCCGAAACCGGTCCCAGGATGCTTGTTTCCGGTCCAGGGAAGACATGGCTTGGCAGTTCGGGCTGGACTGTTCCCATGAGGCACTGGGTCAGACTGATTTGCATATGGCCATGTCTGAACTGGGGTGGTGGAGTGAGCTAAAGAATGATGATGGATTAAACCCAGATCAGTTGACTGGGGGTGAGTGTTTGATTTGCTCTAACGCTCCGTCCATCATCCCCTTTGGTATCGCTTTGTTCGCCCTAAGTTGGCAGGGTATGCCCAGACGTGGGTCCCTTGCTCACTTTGCTACTGGATTCAAGATAGCCTGGCTGATGAGGGTTTTGAACCCGAAACCGGTCCCAGGATGCTTGTTTCCGGTCCAGGGAAGACATGGCTTGGCAGTTCGGGCTGGACTGTTCCCATGAGGCACTGGGTCAGACTGATTTGGATATGGCCATGTCTGAACTGGGGTGGTGGAGTGAGCTAAAGAATGATGATGGATTAAACCCAGATCAGTTGACTGGGGGTGAGTGTTTGATTTGCTCTAACGCTCTGTCCATCATCCCCTTTGGTATCGCTTTGTTCGCCCTAAGTTGGCAGGGTATGCCCAGACGTGGGTCCCTTGCTCACTTTGCCACTGGATTCAAGATAGCCTGGCTGATGAGGGTTTTGAACCCGAAACCGGTCCCAGGATGCTTGTTTCCGGTCCAGGGAAGACATGGCTTGGAAGTTCGGGCTGGACTGTTCCCATGAGGCACTGGGTCAGACTGATTTGCATATGGCCATGTCTCAACTGGGGTGGTGGAGTGAGCTAAAGAATGATGATGGATTAAACCCAGATCAGTTGACTGGGGGTGAGTGTTTGATTTGCTCTAACGCTCCGTCCATCATCCCCTTTGGTATCGCTTTGTTCGCCCTAAGTTGGCAGGGTATGCCCAGACGTGGGTCCCTTGCTCACTTTGCCACTGGATTCAAGATAGCCTGGCTGATGAGGGTTTTGAACCCGAAACCGGTCCCAGGATGCTTGTTTCCGGTCCAGGGAAGACATGGCTTGGCAGTTCGGGCTTGACTGTTCCCATGCGGCACTGGGTCAGACTGATTTGCATATGGCCATGTCTGAACTGGGGTGGTGGAGTGAGCTAAAGAATGATGATGGATTAAACCCAGATCAGTTGACTGGGGGTGAGTGTTTGATTTGCTCTAACGCTCCATCCATCATCCCCTTTGGTATCGCTTTGTTCGCCCTAAGTTGGCAGGGTATGCCCAGACGTGGGTCCCTTGCTCACTTTGCCACTGGATTCAAGATAGCCTGGCTGATGAGGGTTTTGAACCCGAAACCGGTCCCAGGATGCTTGTTTCCGGTCCAGGGAAGACATGGCTTGGCAGTTCGGGCTGGACTGTTCCCATGAGGCACTGGGTCAGACTGATTTGCATATGGCCATGTCTGAACTGGGGTGGTGGAGTGAGCTAAAGAATGATGATGGATTAAACCCAGATCAGTTGACTGGGGGTGAGTGTTTGATTTGCTCTAACGCTCCGTCCATCATCCCCTTTGGTATCGCTTTGTTCGCCCTAAGTTGGCAGGGTATGCCCAGACGTGGGTCCCTTGCTCACTTTGCCACTGGATTCAAGATAGCCTGGCTGATGAGGGTTTTGAACCCGAAACCGGTCCCAGGATGCTTGTTTCTGGTCCAGGGAAGACATGGCTTGGCAGTTCGGGCTGGACTGTTCCCATGAGGCACTGGGTCAGACTGATTTGCATATGGCCATGTCTGAACTGGGGTGGTGGAGTGAGCTAAAGAATGATGATGGATTAAACCCAGATCAGTTGACTGGGGGTGAGTGTTTGATTTGCTCTAACGCTCCGTCCATCATCCCCTTTGGTATCGCTTTGTTCGCCCTAAGTTGGCAGGGTATGCCCAGACGTGGGTCCCTTGCTCACTTTGCCACTGGATTCAAGATAGCCTGGCTGATGAGGGTTTTGAACCCGAAACCGGTCCCAGGATGCTTGTTTCCGGTCCGGGAAGACATGGCTTGGCAGTTCGGGCTGGACTGTTCCCATGAGGCACTGGGTCAGACTGATTTGCATATGGCCATGTCTGAACTGGGGTGGTGGAGTGAGCTAAAGAATGATGATGGATTAAACCCAGATCAGTTGACTGGGGGTGAGTGTTTGATTTGCTCTAACGCTCCGTCCATCATCCCCTTTGGTATCGCCCTGCATGAGCAGAGCCCCTCTGCAGCATTCGGAGACCCTTCTCTGTTTGTAGTGCAGCCTGACCATATACTCTTAAGTGCATTATAACCTCGCGTTAAATGCTAACTTTGGGATGGCTGCACGGAAACATGTCGTGTTTGGTGTCAAACATCTTGGAATACTACCCCCGCCAGTTCTGGCGGCGGGGTAGCATTCCACCCTTCTAGAGGGAGAGACATGTACACACCGGCCTGCCCGGTAAGTTCTTTCCAAGCCCTGGCATCACAAAATGGATGCCGCTGCCACAGACACGAGTCTGGCCTCCTGCTGCTGACCGAAACTCCGGCAGGGGAGGCCTGGACAATAGGTTTCCTGTCCCAGGGAGGTGTAACCACCTCCACAGACAGGATAGTGTGTATTGGGGCTGGGCGGGAGCACTCTCTGGTGCTTTGAAGTCCTGCACTGTGGGCACATTTGGTGTCCCTGTGCATACCCCAGTTCAAACCGGCTCAGGGGCTTCCAGCCCCTGCTCTGGCGCAAAACTGGACAAAGGGAAAGGGGTGTAACCACCCCTCTGCCCTGACCCTCCCATTGGTGGGTCCCCAGAGTATGTCCAACCCCCTAACTTGGTATAAGTATGGGACCCCAGTCCTTAGGACTTTAGATTTACCTGGACGAAACTCTGACACAGAATCCTGGACCTTCGACGCTCTACTTCAAGATTAGAGGACTGAAGAATCTCCCTTGGGGTCAAGGAGTGACTCCCCTGCTTGGCAGGCACCAAAGAAGCAATTGTCTGGTCTGCATCACTGAAGCTCCCGCTGGACGCCGAAGTCTTTGCATCACCAGAGGGGGATTTCCAGACTTTCCCGAGGCTGCCCTGAGTCCCCAGCAAAGCTGAGGCCCGTAGATGTCGTGAGTAACGTGGAACCGTGACCCCTGGACACTGAGCACATTTGCAAGTGCATCCTCTTCTGGGTCTTCCACAAATTTGTGCTTTGGGCTCCGAGTAGCCCCATCCTCCAGCACCAACTGCACTGAAGATCACTGGCCTCCACTCCACGAGTGTCCCGTGAGCCAGCTCTAAGTGCATCCACTTGAGGTTCCTTTGCGGTCGCTAGTCCGTTGGCTAGTAGGCCCTCCCGAAGGTCAATCTTCCTCTGCTTGGGCTCCCTGGTTGCTCCAGGCGTGCCCTAACTTACCCTTGCTGGTTGAGTCCCACAGTCCTTGCTGGTATGCACCATTGTCCTTCTTCCATTTCCATGAGACTTGCCGTTACCAAGGCTTGTTGGGTCCAATCCGGTCGCCGACACCCCTGCAATCGACAGACGTTGTGGGCAACTCGAATCCAGCTCCTGGTCATCGACGACTCCTCCTGGACCTCGTGGCTGAAGAGTCAAGACGACCGTCAACCTACCTGAAGCACTCGACATCGGTGGGCATCTGCTCATCGCCTTCCTGGTCACTGGCTAGTGACCCAGACTCTGTCCCCTCTGCTTTCAGGTTCTTCAGATCTTCGATCCACCTTTGGATCCACCCGAACACTTTCGACTTGGCCGCCAGCAGCACTTTGCAGCAGATCGCCATTGAAAACGACGACGAAACCCGACCCCGAAAGGCACCTATGCACCCGGCTCCCCTGGGTGAGGTAACTCGAGTACTCCGGTGCTCCCATGGGTATTGACACTAGAACAGCCTGGTTCAAAAAGGGTTTGCTCCAAGTCCTCCTCTAAGTGTCCCTTTTCTTTAAAATTCCAACCGCGACTTTCCCCATAGAAGTCAACGGCGATTCGCGGCTGTGTTCTCACACTGCACGCGTCCCCCGTGGGTCCCCTGTGTCACTACCTTGGGTGGTTCCTTGTGGTCCAAGCACTTCTACAGGCTCTAGGCCTTGTGTCTAGCTCAGTCGTGGTTCTTATACTACTTTATTGGTATATGGTTTGGTACGCCCCTAGGGCTCAAACATGTGTTTGTGCTATTACTGTAGATAACTAACTTATAACTTATGTACTTCGAACTCTAGCCTCATAAAGAGACTAGAGGGGTGTGTTTAGCAATAAATACATATATTTTGAATATATACCTGGTGTGGTCCTCTTTCATTTGGTCACTCAAGAGATTATAGACTGGTAAAACAAGCTGCTTTACATTCCTTCAAGACTTAGCCTGAAGGCTGCTCTCCATAGCTACCACTAGGATAGCTTTCAATAAAGGTTGTCTTTAACCTATCTCCAATAAGGGGTTGTTTGGACTGGTGCAAGGTGCCCACTATAATTAGTGGACAGCATATGCCAGGCCAACTTCTCACACCCTCTACCCTCTTTCTGCACCTCTGGTGCTTCTTTCTGCACTTCTCTTGCTTCTTTCTGCACCCCTCTTCCCTCTTTCTGTACCTCTTTTGCTTCCTTCTGCACTTCTCTTGCTTCTTTCTGCACCTCTCTTGCTTCTTTCTGCACCCTTGTTGCCTCTTTCTGTACTTGTCTTCCCTCTTTCTGCACCTCTCTTGCCTCTTTCTGCACCCCTCTTGCCTCTTGCTTCACTTCTCTTGCTTCTTTCTGAATCCCTCTTGCTTATTTCTGCACCCCTCTCCCTTCTTTCTGCACCCCTCTCTCCTCTTTCTCCACCTCTGTTACCTGTTTCTGCACCTCTCTTGCCTCTTTCTGCACTTCTCTTGCCTCTTTCTGCACTTCTCTTGCCTCTTTCTGCATTTCTGTTGCTTCTTTCAGCACCCCTCTTGCCTGTTTCTGCACCTCACTTGCCTCTTTCTGCACCTCCATTGCCTCTTTCTGCACCTCACGTGCCTCTTTCTGTACCTCATGTGCCTCTTTCTGTACATCTTTTGCTTTTTTCTGCACCTCTCTTCTTTCTGCAACTCTCTTGTCTTTCATCGCTTCTCTTTCTTCTTTCTACACATCTGTTGCCTCTTTCTGTACCTCACTTGCTTCTTTCTGCTCCCCTCTTGCCTCTTTCTGCACCCTTCTTCTTTCAGCACTTCTCTTTCATCTTTCTGCACCTCTGTTGCCTGTTTCTGCACCTCTTTTGCCTCTTTCTACACTTCTCTTGCCTCTTTCAGCACTTCTTTTGCCTCTTTCTGCATTTCTGTTTCTTCTTTCATCACCCCTCTTGCCTGTTTCTGCACCTCACATGCCTCTTTCTGTACCTCTTTTGCTTTTTTCTGCACCTCTTGTCTTTCTTTCTGCAACTCTCTTGTCTTTCATCAGTTCTCTTTCTTCTTTCTACACATCTGTTGCCTCTTGCAGTCGATGAGTAGTGAACCTTCAAGAGAAAAGTGAGGTTTAAGATATCTTGGGAGAAGAATTAGTGATTGGGCTACTTTGTATGAGTTCTGTGGAAAGGTACAGTCAAAGTAGGCCTCTTTCTGTACCTCTGTTGCTTTTTTTGCACTGTTCTTGCTTCTTTCTGCACCTTTCTTCCTCTTTCTGGACTTCTGTTGCCTCTTTCTGCATTTTTCTTGCTTCTTTCTGTACCGTTCTTGGTTTGAATTTCTTTGTCCCAATATTATGTAAATTGTTTGTGAATTATTTTCAGATAGATGTATTGCTTTTTCTGACAATATCGTTAAAAATCATGCCATGTAGTATGCTTTCTATGTTTGTGATGACGTATTTAATGGTACGGGTAATGGCGGAAGTTGAATTTGACAAAGGCCATTTCGGCTGAAACGCATTGTTCTTTGTGCTCCAAATAAATCACTTGTGGTTGTAATTGGTGTGCCGCCTTCCTTTCCTATTGGATTTTGGACCTCCTTGAAAATTATCGTGGATCCTGCAACCACGGCTGGCACCGGCGAACAATTGGCAGGCATACGACGTCATCTGGCAGGTAACAGGATTTGTATATAAATATATGTATATATATATATATATATATATATATATATATATATATATATATATCCACAAATTTACTGCTCATAAAGAATGATTAGATGAATACATAGTTGTAAAACAATATGAATAGGGGTGGGCGGACAACTCCGTTCCGCCCACGGAATGTGCGGAATTTTGCCTGTTCTGCGTTCCGCAAAGTAGGCTGAACAGGCAAATCTCCGCACACTCGGGGCGGAGCGGAGTTGGCCTCCCGCCCGCACTATTAAAACATTATAAATAAGATTTAAAACACCTTACCTTATCGGCGGCGTCCCGGGCATCCCTCCTTCTCCATTGCGACTTCTTCTTCAAAACTGCGCATGCGCGGGCACCCGCGCATGCGCATTTCTTGCGAGGAATGCGCATGCGCGGGTGCCCACGCATCCACAGTTTTCCAGAAGAAGATGCGATGGAGAAGGAGGGAAGCCCGGGGACGCCACCGATAAGGTAAGGTGTTTTAAATTCTTATTTATAATGTTTTAATAGTGTGGGCGGGAGGCGGGTGGCGCGTAGCGGAGCTACGCGGAGATTGGTTCAGTCTCCGTGGCACTCCGCGTAGCCCCGCTACACCCACTACGCCCACCCCTGAATATGAATGTAAATGTTCATAAAAATGTGGTATCATCTGTAAGACAAAAAGTAATAATTTTGGATGCACATCTAACATATCTTTGTATTGTTTCACTGTTTTCTATTAATATAGGTTAGCCCCCATTAAAAGATATCCATCCAAAGGGCCATTGCAAAGAAAGTGCAGATGCTGGGGGTCCATAGGCACCATAGTCTGCATTGCAGCAAGTGGTGGGAGGACCTGTGTCACTGGACTAAAATTACAGCAGAGGTCCAGCTTGGAAAGTCCTGAGTGCGTGCCCTGACCCCCCTAATTACCTGCATTTTGCCAATGGCCTGTCTCTTGCTTGATAGGGAGCTGAAGGCCAGAGAGCAGTTAGAAGGGGGTAAGTATAATGTTATCTGTGTGGGCTATTTTATGACTGGAGTAATTGCTGTCACATCACAACTGTGACAACACATTTTCTCTAGGTAAAAGTATTTTATATGCTATTTTTGTAATGCTATATATATCTTTTTGTGTATTTAGAACTGCATAGAAATGCCCCCAATGTTTTGCAAAATGGAGCAAATCCATATGTATGAGAACAAAGTATGTAAACCAACATATGTGTGAAATGTGAAGATATATATATTATTCTGGTGTTACTACGAGTTTTTGCATAAATTCAAATGTTTGTGCATGAAAGAGTGATTTTGTGATGAAGGCATTAGACAAATGTGTACAATGATTGAAAGCAAGAAAATGTGTATACGCTTCATAAGGATGTTTAGTTGATCTCTAATAAAAAAGGTCCTTGTAAATATGAATGTTATCAGTCTTGAAAAAAGGTCCAAAATCTAGCATAACTCACACTGGTTTTAGCAACCTCATTTTTGTCTCTGCCAGCCTAAAATATTTGTAGGGTCACAAAACACTAGTGCCAAGTTCCTTTGTGATTGTGGTGGAAGCACCCTTTTAAAGATTGTATGCCAAGGGAAATTCTCGAACACACCCATCCAGTCAGGATTGTCAAATTAATTTGCAAACAAACACACAATCACTACCTGTATGGAATTTAAAAACCAAAAACACATGACAAAATGATCACACTCAACTGATAGGGGACACAAGCTGCAGGCACCAAATGGTTAGGAAAAAGTACTGTTTCATCCTTTGAGACACATTTGCAGATATTTGAGTAAATAAGCATTAACGCAGATGTTTCATGTCCAACCCTTTAATCATAATGCACCTTGCACTATGGGCCGTTTATTTCCTACCTCAGGTGTGACTAATAAACATGAAAAAGGAAAGCTTGGACAAAGCTTATTTGTGCGAAGTAGATTTGCCATTAAAACACTCAACACAGGAGGGACATGTAGGCCAGAAATATTTTTGAACATTCTACTGAAGTGGGTGGCCTTAAACCTGTTGAGGAGGCACTAATAGTAATTTTAACCTAAAAACCTAGAAACCTATTACTTAACAATCTGAAGAAATATTATGCTGCTAACATCCTCAAATCCTAGCCAAAATAGAAATGATAGAGTAGGTGTTTGATATAGTATAATAGGTGGATTGATGCGCATACAAGTTTTTGGTACAAAATAGGCAGAAAACTATAGGAAGAAGACTACATAACTTTGTAAAATAATAAATGTATGAAAGCATGCTAAGTGACATTCTGTGTTTATGTACCTGCCATATGTGTTAGCAACGCATTCAACACATTCACAACAGCTCATTAAATTATGTGTGCATAGTAAGGAAAATGTATAGAATCAATCCTATTGTTGAAAATATGCTATAATGCTAATTTTAAGTACGGATGCACAGTATGGTGGATGACTTTATCCTTCAGTTAAGTTTCAGATATTCTGTCAACCTCAATACAAGTGGTTCATATCATTTGATAGATGTTAAGTGACTGACACCTTATCAGGCACATATGTGAACTAATCATCCATCCACAATTTAAACAAACAGTCTCTTGTGATTATAATGTAATTTATAATTAGCATATGGAGTGATGATGAATTTTGTCTATGTAATGTAGCAACATTATTTATACTTAGCACATGTGCTTAATAAATACAATGGGCCTAATTACGATGTTGGTCAGAGTTGCCTCCGACCGACACTGTTTCGCGAAAGGAACCGCCCGACCATAGGTTGGCGGTTCCATCAACCCCATTAGGATACGACCACACATGGTGCGGTCGCAAACTTCCATTTTTCCATGGGAGCTTTGCGGAGGGCTGAAAATGCCTGCAGCACAAGCTGCCATTGAAAAATGGAAGTTTGTAAACATCCCTGCACTGTGTGGCAGGCACTATGAGGTGCCTGCCACACGGTGCAGGGATGCTTAGTGCCCCCCAGGCCCAAATGCAGAAGGCCAGGGGTAAGGGGGCCCTGCAAGGGGCCCCAAAAAGTCAGCTTCCGACAGCCAATCCGTCTCGGAAAGGCAGACATCGATTGGCTGTCAGAAACCGACATCATAATCACGAAAATGGATTATGGTGCAGTTCTGACTGACTTGAGCCTGTCAGAACATTGTCGGAGTCCCCCGCCAGTTTAAACTTTGGCCGCCGTCATCCTAATGAGACGGTTGGAGTTTAAACCTACAATGTCGGTCGAGGCTTTCTGAGCGACATTCTAATTAGGCCCTTTATGTTATATAAATTATGCACAGATAGGTTCATACATTTATCTTTCTCTTTTAAGATTCCTTTTGAGCTTGTGAAGAAGATGGCCAATTAAGCAGAGAACTGGATGAAAGCGGTGCTACTGACATTGAGGGACTAAGTGGCACGGAGGGTGAGGGGGCCAGAGAGTAGGCCACACGTTGATCAGATTCCGAGGCCTCCATGTCTGCCCAGCCCCACATAGTGGTGTAGCCTAGTCCGTCTTATGGACTTGCATCATTGTCCACCACCACCAGCAAGATCAGCACCCTCCCTCCTGTTCCCTCCAATGTTGCCCAACTCCCATTTCCTAGAAAAAGGCAGGAATCACCTTTGCCCTAGGAACCTCAGTCACTGCCCATGTCCATGCAGCAGTGATGTCTGAGGGGGCTCTAAAAATAGTTGTGACACCTCTCTGTAGGCCAAACTGCACTGTTGTGTACCATCCAAGGGATCCGTCATCAATTGCCATAATTACTGCCCTTCCAGGGTGGTATAGACAGTGCAGTATACGCTATGCAGAGAGCCATGACCCACATCAGATCCCCCGCAGATATCACTGACTTCCACCCACCGCCACCTGCTCCTTCCTCTCTGGACACTTCCTTTTCCCAAATCTATCCTCCACCACCATACCACCACCAACCACCTCTGTCCTAAAAACCCCACCAGCAGATCCCAGTTACACACTCACACCCACACATAGACAAACACACTGATACACAGTACAGGCACTCCTACTAAGACACACAAACATACAGATAGATACACGCAAAGTAGCAGCACACCCTCCCCCACTATAGGTAAATTTAGATGTTTGGTCTAAACGTAGACCAAACATCTATGTTTACAACTTTGGAAATTCACAAAGGGCATATACGAGTACTATATTTATGTCCGCACTCGGGCTGAGATCCCCCTGAGTGCAGACATAAAAATAGTGCTCGTAAATGCCGTTCATGATGTCCCAAAGTTGTAAACGTGGACGTTAGGTCTAAGTTTAGACCAAATGTCTAAGTTTACCTTTGTGAATTGGGCCCAGTGTGTCCAGGTATTCCTCCAGTTCCAAACACTGATGATTGTGGCACAGCTGTTTGCTGGTCTATCCAAGGATTCTCTATAGTCATAGTTATAGTTGGTCACAAGTTGGCTGTGTATGCTCAGAAGAGACATTCACGTTTTTGTCCTTTATGTTGATATAGCATATTCTTGAAATAGACATTTTTGTTGCTAAATGGTTACTGCTGAACTCAAGTGTCAAGAGAATCCAATGATACAAGCATTGGTGCTCTAACACACGGTCAGAATCAGGGATCAGGAGTCATTAACGAGATCATAAAGGGAAATGTTATCAAACTTGTTAAAGTGTCAAACCTTCTCAATTTCCTTTCAGGGTCCTGACAAAAACGAAGGGAATCATTACGATGTTGGTTGGAAAGGCTTCGAACGCCATTTGGATTTTCCCAATCCGAGTTGGAACCCATGTTTCCGACCGGCTTGGAAACATTTCCGATCGGCCGATTATGATGGTAGGTAACCGTTTGGTCTGTCCGACTCGGTTCCGCACGGCTTTTGGAGACTCTGAGTCAGTCTGAACCGAATCGTACAGGCCTACGGACTGCGTTTCCAACCTACTGATTACGATGTTTAATTCCGACAGCCGTTCCGAATCGGTCTGTTCGACGCGTAACAGCGGTCGGAAACTGATTTTGGGGGCCTGTAGCCGGCCCCCCTTCACCCGGTTGTGGCCCATGGGGGTACCCATGTGACCCCTCTTTGCAACCATGCACAGTGTGGCATGCACCATGGGGTGCCCGCTACAGGATGCAAGGTTTTCAGCAACCACCCCGTTTTTCAATTGGAGCCTGTGTTGTCGGTCAGAACACAGGCTCCCATTGACGTCAATGGGAGTCCGACCTAAAGGCGTTTGGATACATCATAATCGGTCAGTCGGACTCCCCGAACCTGAGTCGGTCAGTAACATTTCCGACAAGGAGTCGGTCAGAATGCTTTCCGACCGACATTGTAATGAGGTCCAAAGTATGGCTATGGATGAATGAAATACTTATGTGAGATTTTACAGTCATCTTGCATCGACGGACATTCTCAACCTGACTACAATCATAGACGAAAGATAATTGTGAGACCCAAAAAATTATTCCTTTGCATTGTTCTTTCTACAAGAAACATGGACTCACCATTGTGGTAGAGTATTTTATTATCGTGTTACATTTCATGAGAGGAAGATGTGCATTTTTCACCCAACTGTCATCGAAATAACCTAACAATTGATAATATCAACTTTTAAAAAGCCCTTATGGGTTCCAATCCATTTAAGTATTCACACCAGTGGCCAGTTCTGTATTTTATTATTTTCGTCTTAGCCTGCAGGTTGGATCAATGTTTATGTGCTTTAGAAATTTAATAGCAAACTCGGTGCTAAAAATAAAATTTTAAACAGTAAATTTAAACCAAAACATAACAAATGCAGTTATATAAGGTAAATTCTGCACCGAACTGACGCCTTTCATACAAAACTCAACGACAAATATGTTGTTTGAGGCAAAATAAATCCAGGTCATACTTTCTCAAGCATGTCAGTTCTTAAGATATACATATAATATGATTAATAGATGTGCTTTGTGTTCCTCTAGCCTACAGATCTTTACACGTTTCAAAAAGTGTAAACAGTATGTCCTAGGAAAGCATGTTTTTCTTTTAGCATATAAAAATTAGACAACTGTGATAAATTGAATTGAATTCAAATGGAATCTTGAAAGCACTCCAAAGCATTTGCAGTATTGTAAGTGGCACACATTCACATCCCATTTACTTTCTAAAATGCTATTCCCAACATATGTTGACAATGTTAATTTTTAAAATTGTTCATGGGGAAATAGAACTGGAAGGCTCTTCCAAAGCGATTTTGATTCAAGCATTCAAAAATCTTTAAATAATTTGCTACATTTGAGAATGCTTTATGTTGTATTTGTTCATGTACATAGCCGGTAGAGCTCAATTTACAGTGACAGTGATATAATTGCGAAACAGGCTCTAGTAACATTCGTTTTCCAGCACTCAAAATACATGTAAATAGGAGAGTTACTTAGAGCTTCAAATTCTTGTTCATGAGAAGTATTTCAAGGCCAAAGTTTCAAACAGGCATATGGCCTTAGCTTTGGCATAAGTTCCTCAAGCATGACAGTAGGAAGAGGTATGCGGCCCCTTAGCAAACTTTTGCAAACTTACAACACATGGTATGTGCAGAGTATTTGAAGTCCCAAGACAGGAGAATCTTTTCTTGCATATCCATAAACGAAACCACAGTCAGTCACGGTTATTGCTAATTAATCCATTGCAGTACATATTTATGTATTGTACTTATGTATATTACCCATTTACATTGTGCGTAAACCTGGAGCCGTAATAGTGGCAAGTTGATTAACTATGAACAAACACAAGAACAGAACAGTCAAAATTATTTTTGAGAATGCAAATAACAGTAGTATTGTTCTTATTCATTGTATGTTCCCTTCAAAGGAATAAAAAGGATTGATAGGTTGATTAATTGATTCTTAGAGAGCATATCTACCTGATGGGTTTCCTGGCGCTATTGCTGATGCATACGTCATAAGGTAAACCATGGGCTAATTGAAAGAACAGAGAGCGGGACCAGATAGAGATCAACTACAGGTTGAATAATAGAACCAACATGCTCTGAAATGTTTACAAAATGGAAGATTGCATGCATATGTGGAGGCTTCACAGAAAGCTTTTTCCACAGGGTGGCAGTGAGAAATGAGAAAGAGCATCCCTAGGTATACTTTTCTTGATCCTGGGAACAGCTAGCAGAAAGTTTAAGAAAGTGGATTATTATTTGAGGTGAACTGTCTCCCACCTCAAGGAGTAATTAAATAAACTTGTCAGGGTGAGCCCTAAAGTCACTAAATTCACCTAAGCTCAGCCCTCTGGTGGTTCTGGCACAAAGCTGATAGGCTAAACTAAGGGAAATATATAAAGTATTTATGCAGTACCAAAAGAATAATAAAGTCAAAACACCACACAAAAAGTTCAAAACTGAAATAGAAAAATAGAATACATTTTAATTAACAAAATGACAGCAAAACATCAAAAATCTAATGAAGAAAATCCAAGTTATTATTTTTTAAAGTTTTAAATATAAATAGCACAATAAAGTGCCAATGTTAGTCTATAGAAACAGTAAAAAGGGAGCTACATGCGATTTCAGAACAACTGTGAAAGAGCGTGGGTTGGATATACCAAGTGGGTTCATCTCAATCAATGATTCTACCTTCTGACTTAAGGTCTGATTACGAGTTTGGCAGTCTTTGGACCACCGTAGTTTTGGATTCACTGCCTGCCGACTTGGCAGTCTGCCTGCCGTATTATGGTGTTGTCGGTTTTCAGAACGAAAGGCCGCTGGACCATTGCAGACACCACCATCTATTCACAGACCATCGCAGCATCGGTAGGGGCAAAGCAGCGGTCAAAGTACGGTGCAGAGACATTCTCTGCCATCTGAATTATGAGTTGGCTTTCCGACAAGGAGACGGTGGCAGAAAGACCGCTTGCTTCAAGTCGTTGGAATAGAAGGATTTAGGGTGCATACTCACCCATTTCTATTTCTTCCCTTCAGTCTCTGACATGGATCCCTTCCTCCGGGTACCCCCTTTACCCCCTTCACAGCAGTGTTTTGAATCTGAAGAAAACTACCCTGTTGATGTCGAAATCCAGGTAAGTCCGTTTTGCAGCATTTAACCATTGACTGGCCTGGGCACATATGGTCCGGAGTCCAGCAATGGGAAATTACTGGTAGTAGGTCTTTTTTCACGTGCCATGCATATGCGTATGTTTTACAGATGTGCAGTTAAAATTAGGTGTGGGCAGTAAATACTGCCCCACCAGCAAAGTTCACTGAGTTTTTTAAACTCCGCTTGGAATGAAGGTTCAGCTAAAACTTCACCTCCGCCACATATCAGGGTTTACTGGCACACACACCTAGATAAAACTTGCACTAAGACACCACCCATGGCCTGGGCTCCTTGGCAGCCTTGAAGTGCAGGCTTTTGTGGTGTGTGCTTTTCAAAAGCACTTCCCATAACATCCAAGCTGGCAGACAAGTAACCTCTCTCTCCCTAGCCGACTGCAGGGCCTATCGAAGTGCCTCAGATTGTGTGTGTGTGTGCCTGCATGCATGTGTCTGTGAATAAACATGAGTGCATGCGTGTGAGACCACTGAAGCTTCATACTCGGGTTGGCGCAGCTCTGACACCTCACAAACAGGGCCTTCACTGTGTGCAGCCCCTGCCGGTTCAAGCCTGACACCTGCGCGTCACTGAACAAACTTGTGTGTATTGTGGACACACAGGCGAGCAGCGCTTGCAGCACAGGCTGTGACTGTGGGACCCATGGACACAAATAAGGAGGAGATGGAGAGAGAGACAGAGAGAGAGGCAGAGGAGGAGAGACAACACTCTCCTGTCTGAGACTTCTCATTTATCAACTGAACTAATAATCAACTATTAAATATTGACAGCTACAAATTAAAACAAATTATTTCTGAAAAATAAAAGATGAAAAATTGCTGCTCTGCTAACACGCTGCGTACTTCTCACCAAAAATCCTAACAATGGCTGCACTGATGTCTTTGGTGCCACCAATGACGTGGTGACCTTATCCTTGTACCGTAAGACTGGTTCTGGTGCTAAAATACAAGCCATCCTCTACTCTCCTGGTACCCTGTTTCTGCCAACTGTAGTGCTGAGCCATCAACCAGTCACACCACAACCACCTGGCCTGAAAGAAAATTGACAGCATTCTTTTCAGGCATGCTCGGCTCACAGTGGGCTTCTGGGTAATGTAGTCTTGAGAATAACTGATCATTTATGTAGTGATTTTGGTTTGCTTCCATGACAGAGTGTCAAGAGAAGGAAGCATTGTGGGAATTCATCATGAGCCTTTAGTCGTTTCTCTCTCTTTACCCTTTGGGATTTGGCATTTGGAGAGTGGAGGGAGGGAGAGAAAGCGCCGGCCAGGGCTCCTTTGAACCGATGAATAGATTAAACAGCAGTAGCTGTTACTGATCACCTCCTCAATAATTAACATGACACAGCTGTCTGATAGCAGAGGGTTCAATCAAGATGTGAGCCCAGCCTGGCATGTCCTTTCAAGTACCTGCATTTTCCAAATCCCGCTGCCAGACTGAGAGGGAGCCCTGCAAACAGCTGATGGGACTTGAAGTGTTGGAATCACTGCTCTGACTGACAAGCGGGGAGCCTAGAGGCCCTACGATAGCCTCAAGGGTCACACGAGCCACCCGGTCTTCCCTGTAATTTTTTGAAGTCCCCGCTGACATGATTGACATCAAGGCAGCCTGGCCTGGGGATAAAGCTGAAATAAACACATCTCCACCGGGGCAAGGGAGCACCGGAGCAGCAGACTCTGAGAGGGGGCACTTGTGTGAGTAAAGAAACCTTAGATACTTAATGAGATAAAATTAAGATCTAAAATGAAGTTTATTAATAAGTATCTTTAAGCAGTTATCACAAAAGCTTTTCTTAATTATACCAAAGTCCCCATGTAAAGGATCCCTTTTGTTTTAAACTTTAGTTCAATGCTTCAAGGGCGCCATTTTCTCTGGTTCATGAAAAGGCCATAGTCAACTGCGCTGAATGGGAGATAATTATTACCCATGAACCTAACATTTTGGGTTATGGATAAATGGGTAACAAGAAACCTGAATTGCCTTTTTATGGTGCAGGTAACTGCGAGAGGGAATGAGAGGCTTTTCAAAACGAGGTGATGTGACCTACACT
Organism: Calotriton arnoldi; assembly: GCA_963921515.1. Taxonomy (NCBI): domain Eukaryota; kingdom Metazoa; phylum Chordata; class Amphibia; order Caudata; family Salamandridae; genus Calotriton; species Calotriton arnoldi. The sequence continues at coordinate 2,568,413 of CAWUFW010000645.1, read as the reverse complement.
AGGTACCGCAGCAACCCAAGTGCATCATCTCACATTACTCGCTCGAAGGGGCTCCTTAATTTGTGCGTTCGAAGAACATTATTGTTTTAGACATAGCAATCAAGGATATTGCAGGCACCAGCAGGGAAACATTCCTCTATTCATGGGGAAAGCAACATATCTTCCTCGTTTTCTTGTAACTTCGGGTTGGTGGAGCTACACGGAAAAGCACAAAGTTTTTAAGTAACTCTGCGGAATTCCACAGAGTAAGACTCCTCTAACTCCGCCCTCCCATTGTCAAAATATACACACATGCATCGACACATATGAAAAAACATTCACCGCTGTCAGAAACACTGCCGCAGTGCCAGCGGTGACATCGTAATACAGCAGGTGGAAGACCGCCGCTGCAGCGGTTTTCTTGGGAGAACCACTGCGGCGGTACGGCGGTAAGACTACCAAACTTGTAATCATATCCTAAGTCTATTTTATGGAGCTCAACAGACTCCGGCAGAGCAAGTCTGAAGCTGTATCTGAGAAAGGTGCATAGAAATTGGACACCTTTGCCGCATGATCGCTCTGACGGTTCCAATGGTCCACCAACTTCTTAAGTTCTAAATTGTCTGGATTTCTGGAGCAGCTACTCTGGGTCCTTTCTTAGAATCCCATGACCTCATGGACAGCACTTAGGAGCAGGACTCACTCTGTTGAGGCCACCAGCAAGAGCCAGATAGGTTCAGGTGGCAGTGGTCAACTGGCTACTTCAGTAAAAATGATCTCCTGTAGCCACACAGTAGGTCAGCCAACTGACCCTTGGAGTCCATATCTTTGTCCTAGTTACGAGAGGGGGTACTGTTAAAAGTAAGTTCCTTCACAAGCTCAGCCTTTAACTAGTCTTTATTGTATATTTCAAGTATACAAAGTATGGAGTCCATCGACAAGCATTTAACAACTCCCAAGTGAGCTACTCTGTGTCCTAACCACCCGCAACAGAACCCCATAAACATTCCAACGCCCTGAGCTCCCGTGTCCCATCTCCAGACACACAAAGCTTGCATGCACATATCAAACAGTAAATATAACTCTAAATAAGGTAATAATAATATCTTGTAACAACTCAATAACAAGTATGTTCAATCATTCAGGTCTCCTTTCAGGTCACAGACAGCAGGTCCATACATCTTCTGATCATCCGCAGGTGTTTCTTGTGGTGCAATATTTGCATTTGGCACTAGCCGGTGGATGGGGTAGACTCCTGGACTGTATTTGGACAAAAGATCGGATAAAGAATATTGTGTAGCAGAAATTGTGCCACAAATATCTGAATTTCATAAATATCGTGGACAGGAATATCGATGTAAAAAATATAGTTAAGTATTGTTTTAAATATAGATATAATATAATATTGTTTTTTTGTGTAAAATAGTATGTAATTTTTTATCTTTTATGTCTTATTTATTCAATCAATCAATCAATATTTACTTTATTTGATTAGCAAAAGCAATCATAAAAGTACAATAAAAACATCAATAAGTATCATTCCATAATATATGTTTCATAAAAAGTTCATTATCAAACATAAGCATAATACACGCCTAATAAAAATCTGGATAAATACCAGCAAACAGTAAAATTGCCTAAAAATTGCGGATATAAGAGAACTGGTCTTGCTTGGTTAAAATTCAAAGGTACAAGTAGTGGGCGGATATACTTTTGTTGCAAATTGACCCATTTGGGGCAAATTAAAACAATATGTAAAGTATCTAGTGCAGAGAACGCATCACATGTGCAAATGGGAGGATCTTGTGGTTTAGGCCATCCTGCTAATAATTGAGAGAACATATTCAAAGGAAAATATGTTAAAAGTCTTCTGTGGGTAACCGGCATATACAATGTTAAATAAATTAAATTTTATCTATAGATTTCACCTGTTATATTTCATATAGGTATCCCGATATAGGTCTAGGTAACATCATAACCCTTCACCTACATTCTCTCCTATACTACATACATAACGGATTTGAAGGACTGACCATTTACCCAGTTACAATACTACACACAAGTACGTAGGGGTTTTCCCTGGACACTGGCCTCATAAATTATGCATGAGGATTCTTAGTTTCTTGGAATCACAGCAGGACCATCATCTCCTGCATAATAACTGTGTATAAAGTTCTTTCCCGATGTCATTCTAAGTCTGACACTGGCACAGCAAGGTAGAAATCCCTGGGGATACCGTAGAGTATATAAACACCACATCTTTCTGAGATAGGAGAGGAGATCAGGACTTCCTGGCCGACACACTGACGTAAGACGCTGAGGTCCCTGCATGCAGATACTCCAGCTCGCAGTGGTCTGACATCCCTTGCAGGGTGTTCAGCTCGAGACCAGAATGGGGTCCCGCAGTCTCACATCAGGTAATGGGGTTGGCTTTATCCTAGAGGCATTCTTGGCTTTATACCTACTCACATACTAGGTACACTTAGGCACTTCTAGTTAGGGTGCATAGTAGGAGGAGGCATTTTATTGCCATGTATTCTATATACTTGCCTGTATTTATGATTTTAGCAAAATGGTAGAAACCTACCATCTGTTTACTTTCTTAGTGCTTCTACTCATTTATTTATGCTACTGTCTACTGGTGATTTAAGTGCACTTATTTTACGCTAGAATAACAACTGTTCAATAAATACTTATTAAAAAAGTCCCAACTGTTTATTCTGTGTATCTCTCTGAGAACAAGTGAGCACGAGTGACAGAGCGAAAAGTAAATTACTGTTTCCACGCTCCTGAGTGATCAGAGTTGTCATGTTCGATAGTTGCCAAGAGCTATTCTCTCCTTGGTAAGGGGAAGTAATAGTGGCATCGCAAGCTAGCTGGTACACAGGCCAACATACCCGATGGGGGTGTCTGGAATCAGTCTGGACACCAGTCCCGCAGTGCATGTTGTCCAAACGCGCAGATCCTATATAGGTCGTATAGGAACTACACAACGCCAACGTTGGTATTGGCACTTATTTAACATTTAACAGTCAAATCTGAGTAGTTCAGTCGTGCTATTCTCAGAGACCCCTACTCACAATTTCCCCAGAGACGTCTGGAGTGGGAGGGAACAAAATCCGCCGCAGCTGAGTAGGAAAATTCCTATGTATTGGCTGTTGCTTTAATCAAGCTTGAAGGATACAGTGTTCCTAATTGTGCATAACACCTTATCTCAGTTCCCTTGAAACACTCTCCTTTCTAAAAAATAATGACTGAGCAGGGAGACGTAGATGAAGGGAATGCACTAAACTTCACAACAGAAGAAAATTATGCAAATGCAATATATATCGCAGAAAATGTTAGAAATGCCATCACACTAAAACTAGTAGCATATGGTGTTCCAATTAGGGGTGGGCAAGTGACCTTCGTGATTGAGGCACACAAATCATATAGAACAGAGTTTTTCTACTCATGGATTAGATTCCCGCAGGCAAATGCTTTGACAAAAACATTTCACTACTATGTCGAAGATGACATACCAGACGAACATAGTCCATATGAGGACATTGAAATTCCACTAACTTACCACAAACATTTTTACTGGTTTAAAGGCGCCCTCCCCCATACAAGAAATAGAGTAAGAGTCGGCCCGCTCAGAAGAGACGGAGCAACTTGGCCAGTTCTAGCAGCCTACATACCACATCCTGACATTGTCACAATGCCAGGAGGAGACTTACTCGTACAGCATAAAGAATTAATAAGACTTTACAGAAACATGACACAGTTTGTGATGAGAACATTCACACTTCACCCAACACCGGCTACACAACCAGGACCAGTCTAAAATAATACAACCAAAATTACACCACAAACACTGCACGCAGTGATGGGTAAAATGCCCACTAAACGTGAACAAATGCCCTTCTGGATAGCACAAAAAATAACACAGCTGGAGGCAGTGTTTCCACACACTGGTCCTAAGGAAAAGCATAGAATACTGACGATTTGCTTGCCAATGGGGATAGCTCCCTCTAAAGAAGAGTGTACTTCTTGGGGTACAGTTTTCGCTGCAATATATACCAGGACTCATGGTATCCCTTCTTTAGCGGTAATACCAGATGTATTAAGACAAATACAGGAGTATGGAGCAGAACCTGCTCTAAACTTAGGGATGAAGTTGTTAAATAACTTTGCCCAGGTATCTGCGATAATATTAGCAAATATTAAAGGGGAAGCAGCATCTGTGGCAATACGCCAACGTCTGAGAGATTTCACTCCATTACAACAGGAGACAGAGCTACCTAAAATAATTGAAACTGTTTATGCGGAATTAGGTAGAGACAGTCTGGGAGCTAGACCTGTAAAACCTCAACTAGTGGGAGGTACAGATAAAGAACAGGCAAAGCAAACACCGGTTTCTTAAAAAAAGAAATGGGACCATAATAAACAGCAAAAGAACAGATCTCACTCCAGGGAAGGTCTCCTCAACAGGAGCCCCCAGAAAAGAGATATAATCTTAGGAATAGAGAAAACATTAAAAAACCTGACAGGTATCAGGACACTGATACACGTTCCTCTCGTTCCTTTCAAGGTTCATCAAAAAACTCCGAGAGGGAAGGACGGTCAGAACAGAGACAAGAAGAGCGTACAAAGCCCAGAGACAGGCAACGCACTTCGGACTACGCTTCAAAGAAAGAAGAAAATCCCAAGGCAAAACCTCAATTTAAAAAGAAGAAGGTAGCAGGTCTCAAAGTTAGACATGCCCAGAATTTTGAGGACTCAACTACTGAACGGGGAATAGGCTGTGACGATGCTAGACAGCGCAGCAGAAGTAACAAAAGCTCACCGGAACCTGATGGAATTTCTGCTGACAGCGGAGTTGAGTGAGTATATCACGGTGGAAACACCTGATACTAGGGTGAGTGTCCCACACAAGTTACATAAAAATAACACTCCAAATGGAGGGGGACAAGCCCAGACAAGTTAAGGGTCTCTTTTGGGAAAACCTGACTTCTGGCTACGACATCCTATTAGCAGAAAGAGATTGGCCGCCTACTATTGTTATGGAATGCCCAAAGGGGGAAACTGTATTTTTTCCAGCTTTCTCCGACCTAGTCCCCGCACACCTAAGACGTACATATGCGCAGGAGTGGGCGGTAGCCCTTGCTCCAGCATTATACCGCAACCACGTAGGGTGGGATGAAGAGTCACCCCACCACGTAATTCCAATAAAAACAAACCCAACTCCACAAAGATAGTATCCCATAAAACAGGAAGCTAAAAAACAGGTCAGGAGATCTTAGATCAACTTGAATACCAAGGTGTAATTGAGCCATGCACCTCATCAATGAATAATCCTTTGTTTCCCGTAATGAAACCCGACAATTCATATCGTCTAGTTTTAGACTATAGACACCTGAACTCATGTACAAAGACATTTGCAGTTCAGAATGCACAGTGCCGCATTAATGAATAACATTGTGCGGAAAAAGTAAAAAACAACATTAGATATCTCAAATGGATTTTTCTGCCAAACATAGCGCCTGAAAGCAGATATTTGACAGCCTTCTCAGCGCTAGGGTCCCAGCGTCAATTTTGTCGGCTCCCCCAAGCGTATAAGAATAGCCCGGGGTTATTCTCAAGGAGGGTAACAGAGTTACTACAGAATTTGGATGAGGAAGCATTATCCTATGTAGATGATATTTATCTAACGGATGATGACTTAGAGGAACACTTGACCAGAGTGAGCACCATAATTTTGGATTTAGCCTCTGAGGGCTACAAATTTAATTTAAAAAAATCAAAAATAGCCCACCTCAATGTCCTATTTTTGGGATATGGGCTTTCAAGTGAAGGCAAAAGCCTGGCAGTCCACTTTTTAGAAAAGTGCGCATTGCTACAAACCTCCAAAATCATTAAAACATTTACAGTCCATACTGGGATTTTTGAATTTTGGCAGAACATACATTTTGGATTACGCAGAGAGAGTAAAACCTTTCTATGACCTAATAAGACCTGACTTTTGAGTTAGACAATGGACACAGGAACACACAAATATCCTTTGTTCCCTACAAGCTGATATGATATCATCAAAACACTTACAGACACGCGTAAACGTATGCAATCTGGTGATCCGCGTAGTCGCAGGTCAATCAGGGTACACTTACTTAACCTTCAATGAAGGTGAAACGGTACCAATTGCATATAAATCGCATTTGTACACTAACGCTGAAATGCGTTTTGCACCCACAGAAAAAATTCTGACAGCAGTACAGACTGCTGTAGTGAGAGAAAGAGCACTGGCTCAGGGGAAACGTTTAATTGTCGTGACCCCGGTACCGGCCCTAGAGGCTGCCACAAAGGCAAGCTTCCCAAATGCAAAAGCGTTACATCAAAGATGGATACAATGGGCTAATTCTCTCACTGCAACAGATGTAGAATACAGATATGACTCTAATTGAAAAACACAAACATTCCTGCAATATGAACAAGAATATCCTCTACCAAATGAAATAATGCCTCTAGATCGGTATGAATACATTATTTATACTGACGGATCTGCTCAACCGGCTTTAAGGAAGTAAGCAACAATACAGTGCAGCATGCGCTATTGTAAAAGGTAGGATGCAGGACGGCAAGTTCCGTCCAAGCTGTACAAAAACGCAGTCTCTTGGAGACTGCACGGCTCAGTTGGCAGAATTAAAAGCACTACTACTGGCACTGATAAATACGGATCCAGAATTCCCCACACTGATAGTGTGTGATTCCTTTTACTGTATCCAGTCATACAACGAATACCTCCACTATTGGGGACAAAATGGGTTCAGAGATTCAAAAGGTGGCACAATAAAACATAGGAAACTATGGGAACAGGTAGCAGAGTTGAAGAACGAACTACCAAGGGCTCATGTGATACACACACTGAGTCATCAACTTGATGGTGTTCACGTTGAAGGGAATTCATTGGCTGATGAAGCCGTGAAGGGGGGCAGTACGCACTGCGTCCGTAGTTGCAATCACCCGTTTAAAAACGAGGGTAGACAGTAGCACAATGGTAGCTGTGATTGCTTCGCGCAATAACAGCAAAGTACTACCTAAAGGTTTTCCACTCAAGTACTCCTACAAGTTAGATGCAAACAATGTTCCATTTGCTCAGATTCCTGGAGTGGGGGATAGAGTAATACCAAACATGGATCGCAGGTTAGGTTTAATCTTGGCTGCACACAAGGGTCTTGGTTCTGCTCATACACGAGTTACAGCGACAGTTTCTTTACTGAAACAATGCTATTGGTGGCCAGGGTTAACAAAGCAGACCAAAGACTTCGTCTTAAAGTGCGATATCTGTCAACAGATAAAAGGGTCCACCGTAGCTCGCCCAGCGCAGACATCATTGTTAATATCAGACAGACCGCTTGCGTGCATTTACCTGGACCACTGCGGCCCCTTACAATCTGACGGGGCTTACAAGTATATCATGGTGGTAGTGGATTCCTGTTCAACATTCTTATGGGTATGGCCCCAGCACTCGGCTGACGCCCAAACTGTTATAAAAAATTTGCAAGTCTTCATAGGGACATACGCAGTTGGCACATTACATTCTGACCGTGGCCCCGCGTTCAGCTCTAGGGCTTACAAGGAAGCCATGGGAAGTTTGGGTGTAGCATTGCAGTACTCCTCTCTGTACCATCCAGAGGGAAATTCGGCTGTGGAGAGGAAAAACTGGGACTTAAAGCAATCTTTAACAGCTAGGGTATTAGTCTCGGGTGGTAGTTGGGTCAATCATCTATATGGGGTCCAGCGAGCCCTTAATAACCAGCCAAGAAGCTCTCTAGGGGGTGCCACTCCTAACGAGGTCCTCTTTGGGACAAGAATGAGGGTACCTGATCTCGATTGTGAAGGCACAGTGTCGATTGAAAAACCGTTTGACATCAATAAACGTTTGGCTGTTTTACAGGATCTGAACGAATCCAGAGCCTCCTTAAGTAACGTCGAGACAAAAAGAACCGCCACTGGGGAAGTCAAGTCAGCCACGGCAAAACCTGCCTGAATTCCTTAAAGTTGGGGATCTGGTCAGAGAAAAGATTGTGGACAAGAAAGAATTCGGGCCATCCTATTGAAAGCCTGTACCTGTCCTGGCCGTTGAAGGATCAAGAACTGTACTTCTACCTCCTGAGTAGCAGACGTCCTCCTCTCGCTACAATACAGGAAGTTCAAACAGAAAGACTCATAACATTTGAAGAGTCACCTTTACAAAACAATGGAATCAATAACAATGCAATGGAACTAGTTCCCCTTTATAGGAGCTTTCAAAATCAAAATGAAAGACACATTTCAATTCAACCTAATAAGGATGTCTACATCAACATGCCTCTTCAAGAGGAATCTACAAGTTCAACAAAACCTGCTGAGCTACCAAAAATAGATCGAACTGCATCTGGCTCTTTCATCGACTTTGATACCTTTTTATTGGATCCAAGTGAACCTGAAACGACGCCAGCTGAAATTTCTCGCAAACAACAGATCAAATACTTTTTTAACTTTCTTAGAAGGACTTATTTAGTATCACCTTGGCTAGAACTTTGGATAATCACCGGTATATTTGTTTTTCTTTTCTGGTTAGGATTAGTAATCACTTTCCACTTGCTCATCAATGGAACTTATCTTCAACAGAGCTCTGCAACGTCAGAAGTAAACTTAATTTTAAAACCTCATGTTCATCTCATTGTGAACAAAGAGACTTGTCCTTCGTGAACATTTCAGCAGTTCCTATACCGGATGGTATAGTGTGGGACAAAGTGAATTATGATATATTTGGACCGACGGAGCTTTTAAAGATTCCACATTTGTTTAAAATTTCATTGAACGATATCATCACCTCCAGTACATTTTCTGATGATTGGGATTTTGAAACTGTTAATAACTTATTGTCTGATTTGGAACAATCTGCCGCATTTTCTAGCCCTGAAATGCTAGAGGACACATCAGACTTTGACAAAATGTATTGTTACCAACATTATGGTCATCATTTCTTGCATAAATCTAGCAAAATGTTAGAAATGGGGGTCTCTAGTTGGCGGAGGTAGGTACCTTTGTCCAACTAGGGACCCTTCATCCTAGTCAGGATAAGGGAGTTACACTCCTAAAATAATCCCTGCTTACCCCCTTGGTAGCTTGGCACGAGCAGTCAGGCTTATCTTAGAGGCAGTGTGTAAAGCATTTGCACATAACCAACAGTAATACAGTGTAGGCACTACAAAAGGACACCACACCAGTTTAGAAAAATATCCAATATTTGTATATACTTAAGACAAGACCAAAAACAATATAAATCCACAATACAGTACTTAGAAATCTTCAGCTATCAAAATAACCTTGAAAACAGTTCCTTGAAGTCGATAGGTCCCTCTGGGTCTATCACGGCGTCGTGAACAAACAAATCCAAACAGTTCTGGCTGACCGATGCATCGCGGGCCAGCTACGGTGTCAGGAAGACCCGCAAAACAGTACCTTTAAAAATGCAGGTCGTCAGCGACCTCTCGTTGAGCTTCCGAAAGCACGGCATCCGCAGGCGTCGGTTCTGGAGGCCGGTGCAGGAGTCGTCGGGCCCTTGAAGTCACACGCGTTGCAGATCGAACTCCTCGCGGTTGAAGTCAGGAGCGCGGGCGTCGGGTGCTGCGGTGCGATGGCCTCAGGTCGCGGTGCGAGCAGCGGCTCGGTGGGGGCGTCAGATGGCATCATCGGTGAGACCAGGGTTGCGGTGCAAAGTGATGCGGTGCTCGTCGCGGTGCTGGCAGGTCACGGTGCAAGCAGCGGCGTCGTTGTTGCTGAAGCACTGTCGTTGGCTGACAAACTGGAGTCGATGGCGCCGGCGTCGGTAGGCCAAGGCTGCAGTGTGGGATGAGGGCAGTGCAACGTGTAGCTTTACGAGCAGTGCCCCAAACCACGGTGCAGGCAGTGGCATCGATTTCGGGATGGAGCGGCGTCGTCAGGGATACCATGGCGGCATCGTGAAGCAAGGCGGTGCGGAGTGCAGTGCCCACAGGTTGCGGTGCAAGCAGCAGCTCAGTGGCGGCATCAGCAGGCGGCGTCGGAGAGACCAGGGTTGCAGTGCGGCATTGCGGGGGTGCCCTCTGCGGTGCCTTCAGGACACGTAGTCGGCAGCGGCGTCGTAGACGGCGTCAGTTTGCTTTTTCTTCTGTTGCAGCACACAACACACAGTCCCCAGTGCTGAGGGCAGAAGAACTTGAAGTCTTTGCTGTTCCTGAGACTTCTTGAACAGGGGGCAAGCTCTACCTCAAGCCCTTGGAGAAACTCACAAAAGTAGATTGCAGAAAGTTGAGTCCAGTCCTTTCACTGCCCAAGACAGAAGCAGCCACTGCAGGCCAACCCAGCAAAGCACTCAGCAAAGTGGTAGTTCCTCCATACAGCTTCTCCAGCTCTTCTTCTTGGCAGTCTTCTTGGTCCAACAGAGTTCTCAAATTCAGGGGTTTGGGCCCCACTTTTTATAGCCCCAAATCCTTTGTCCTCTCAGGCAGAGAGTGTCTGTGCCCAGTCAGAAACAGTTCTGCCCTCTCTGGTATGGCTTCCTGGCAGGAGGTGGAGACGGCATTGTCAGAGGCAGACCAGGCCCATTCATGTTAATGGAAATCTCCTCCCCCTACTCTAAATGCAGCCCAGGTCTATTTCCTGGCCCACCTAGACTATCTGGAGCCATGGCCCCTCTCCAGCCCCTGTCATCCAAAACCCAGACAGTCAATCCACAAACCCAGCAGAGGCCTACTGGATGGCTGAGCACGAAAATACCTACTTTCTAAAAGTGGTATTTTCAAACACGGAAAGTAAAAATCACCTTTTCTAAAAGATGCATCTTTAGATTCTGAGTTCAGGCATACTAAACTTTATTTTTCTACGTAGTTCCCAGGGCCAGTTATGTTTATAAGATGTTATAAACAAACTCCCCCTTCTGTCCTATGGGAACAGGTAGCCTTACAATAGTGAAAAACGAAATTGGCAGTAATTCACTATCAGGACATGCCACACACACCAGGGCATGTCCTACCTTTCACATACACTGCACCCTGCCCACAGGGGTACCTTGGGCCTACCTTAGGGGTGACTGACATGTAAGAAAAGGGAAGATTAGGGCCTGGCAAGTGGGTACACTTGCCAAGTCGACATGGCAGTCCCAGATTGCACACCGGCTCTGCAATGGCAGGCCAGAGTTAATTTTACAGGCTGCTTGGGTGGGTGGCACAATCCAGTGCTGCAGCCCACTAGCAGCATTTGATTTACAGGCCCTGGCACACTCAGTGCACTTTACTAGGGACTGATAAGTAAATCAAATATGCAAATCATGGAAACAACAATCCATAACACAGTTTACAAGAGGAGCACTTGCACTTTAACACTGATCAGCAGTGAGAAAAGTGCGCAGAGACACTAAGCCAGCAAAAACAGAGTCAAATCCCAGGAGGTCAGAAAGCAAAAACTCAGGGGAAACACGCCAAAAGATGCCAAGTCTAACACAAACCTAGAAATATTTTCACATACCACCAGTGGGAACATTGCCCTACACCACCAAAATGTAGTTCAAAAACATTTGCACAGAAATTCTCATATTTTTCAGGGTTTAACACTTCTGACCCAACCTCGTACTATTATAAGGTTGCACCTATATCTGCACAGAAAAATATGTTAACAAACACCAAACAGATTTACTCTGCTTCCTTTATTACCCAATTGTCTGAACAGGGTTTTAACTTATGGATGGACACTGTAGACTTGAAATCAATCTGGGGTTCTAGGGACTGGCAAGTCCAGGGAACAGAAGCACTATTTAGAGCATGCCTCATTCCACAGCAGATGATTTTTCTGAATGACACTGTGCAGCAGACTTCCTGTCTTGGAATAGCCAAGAATAAGGACTTGATCACGCCTCAAATTCCAACACCTTTAAACACCGAGGGGAATTTTATGTCAGAAAGAGGGGCTAAGTTGGATAACATATTGCAATACAATAGATCAGACCCCAATTGGAAGGGATGGTTGGTTTGGGCCACTGACACAAACAGATGTCAGGAAAGATTCAGGGGTACCACCGAAGGGTTTAGTATCCATAGGCCAGACCCACGTTATGTACAACGAGAACATCTGGGGGTAGTGACATCATACAGTGTTGGGAAGTTGTGCCTTGATTGGCTAAAGACCTCAACACTACCCCAGGTGAAACAACACTTGTCTCTACTCACAGAGGATGTGGACCTACGGGATTTTTTATTAGGTCCCAGAAAACCATGTCAGAAGCGTTTTTTGTATGCTCTCTATAATGAAATATGGAAAATCTCCCAACAAGAAGCTGCAGAGAGATTAAGAGAGATAGATAGAGTTAACCTAGAAAAGGCGTTAGCCGTAGTTGACAATGGCATGACTACATTAACATCCAGCATATATTCACTGGGCAACATTGTATCTTCAGCTATTGATGTAATAGAAAAGGATTTGTCCATATTGCAACACAGACAGTCGCAGTTACGTTCTATTATTTTATTAAGCTGGACGCTGCAGTCATTGCGCGCAGGTTATGTGCCTTGGCGTTTTATCAACATCACGTCATTATTTTTTGCATACAATCTAACAGAAAAACAGATGAAAACGGCACAGAGGGGAGCAAAATATACAATGCTGCGTATTGAAAACTGGATAGGTTACCCTTTACTGTGGCAGAGTCACCGTCCATGGAGTGGATATAAAAAGATGGGTAAGGAATTCATCAGGGAATCCTGGGATTTACCATACAGACTTTGATGCAGGAGTGGGGATCTGGAAGTGTTTCTAAGCGGAACTAACTGTGAGAACGATTTAAGTGGATCTCTCATATGCCAGGATATTATGCTACACAGGGCTTGTAATGGGTCTGTGGCGAACTTGTCCTGTCATTTGAGGGGTACCCTGGCAGCTGTGATTAATCCTGTATTCAGGCTTCTCTCGAATGGGAGTTACTTGATGCTGAATGATCAAGGTTGTTGTGGGATGCTTCCGGGCATCGCATATATTGTCACTGTGAGCTCCAGGGTTACTTGCTGTATGCAAGTATAGTTTCCACCAACACATACAGTCAGGGAGGGGCCGTTATGGCCTTCGCTAAATGTTTCCTTTATACGGTTTGATACTCTGAGCAGAATGAAAGCTATGCTTTTACAATGAACCGTGCTCTTAACCTCCACCAGGGAGACTTTTGATCTCCAGATCGCAAGGTCCTCGGCTGAGATACAGGCACTTATACCTACAAACTGCCCCTTCCATTTCACAGAAATGGTAAGTCGTATCTTTAACATGTCTGATACGACGGGTGTTGTACACCTATATAAGACCATAGGTTCCGGACTGTTAAGCACCTTTCAGACGGTCCTCGGAATTATACAGAACTTTATACACTCCGTCTTTGGAAGCATTTTTGGTGGGCTTCTGATGTTCCTGTTCCTAATAGCAGGTATCCTGATTATTACTTTTCTGCTACGCAATGGACGTCCCAGCCACCAAGGAGATAGCAGCAGCTCTCCTGGTGCTCAAATACCGTGATCGCATGGTACAACATCTGGGCACACCTCGCCTATGGGAACTGAGCGCCTCTTGGTTCCTGTCATTTAGAACAGTCTGGATGGACTGTGTCCTACCTGTTCTCCGATGCCTGTCTGCGGAGAAGAATGCATGTTGGACCTCTGTCTGACACTTCCATCGGTTGCGCCACCGGACGTTGATGTTTTACTGGACCCGATAACGGCCCATGTTCTGCAGTGTCCTCAGAGCATTCCCATGTTGTTGGCAGCATTCTTAGAGCCACCACAGGTAGTTTCTGCTCCTGTTGGTATGGACACCGGCTCCTCCAACACTCAGGCCTTGGATGTGGCACAGGCTGCCCCGGCATCTGCTGCAGGCAGTACGGAAGATCATCTGTGCTCAATTGACATTCTTTGTGAGGTGTGCCAGGGATCATCAGCTGCGTATGCAGACAGCAGCAATGTTGCATCTACCAGCAAGGACACATCAACATTTGGCATGTCGCACGCTGGGAAGATTTGGCTTTTTACCTTTTTTGGAAATTCCAAATTGAAACCTTTTGACCTGCATGGCTTTCAGATGCTTGCAGTTGTTCGGACTATATAAATGGAGACTTTAAAGCCGCTACTTGAATGATTTTTTGGGAGAACACTTTTAAAGGGTTTTTTAACGCTTTTTAACTTCTCTTAAAAATGTTTTCATTATTAGTTACGTACAAACCTCTACATGCCTTGGTAGTACCCTAGATTTTAGTTATGTCGTCAAGTCGGAAGAGGAGTGGATTTATATTTCATATAGGTACCCGATATAGGTCTAGGTAACATCATAACCCTTCACCTACATTCTCTCCTATACTACATACATAACGGATTTGAAGAACTGACCTTTTACCCAGTTACAATACTACACACAAGTACGTAGGGGTTTTCCCTGGACACTGGCCTCATAAATTATGCATGAGGATTCTTAGTTTCTTGGAATCACAGCAGGACCATCATCTCTTGCATAATAACTGTGTATAAAGTTCATTCGCGACGTCATCCTAAGTCCGACACTGGCACAGCAAGGTAGAACCCCTGGGGATACTGTAGGGTATATAAACACCACATCTTGCTGAGATAGGGAGAGGAGATCAGGACCAACACACTGACGCAAGACGCTGAGGTCTCTGCATGCAAATACTCCAGCTCGCAGTGGTCTGACATCCCTTGTGGGGTGTTCAGCTCGAGACCAGAACGGGGTCCCGCAGTCTCACATCAGGTAATGGGGTTGGCTTTATCCTAGAAGGATTCTTGGCTTTACACCTACTCACATACTAGGTACACTTAGGCACATCTAGTTAGGGTGCATAGTAGGAGTAGGCATTTTATTGTCATGTATTCTATATACTTGCCTGTATTTATGATTTTAGCAAAATGGTAGAAACCTACCATCTGTTTACTTTCTTAGTGCTTCTACTCATTTATTTATGCTACTGTCTACTGGTGATTTCAGTGCACTTATTTTACGCTAGAATAACAACTGTTCAATAAATACTTATTGAAAACGTCCAAACCGTTTATTCTGTGTATCTCTCTGAGAACAAGTGAGCACGAGTGACATACGAAAAGTAAGTTACTGCTTCCACGGTCCTGAGGGATCAGGGTTGTCATGTTCGATAGTTTCCAAGAACTATTCTCTCCTTGGTAAGGGTAAGTGATAGTGGCATCGCGAGCTAGCTGGTACACAGGCCAACATACCAGGTGGGGGTGTCTGGAATCAGTCTGGACACCAGTCCCGCAGTGCATGTTGTCCAAACGTGCAGATCCTATATAGCTCTTATAGGAACTACACGACACACCATGGCATAATGTGTACAGAAAGGCTTGCGCTATGAATCTAGAGTTCTAGCTTCTCTTAACTCGTACAATATCTGATTTGGAGATTAGTTCTGGTGAATTAAAGAGATGAGATATGCCCAATTTTGTCAGGGTAGTTTTTATATAACTCAGCCAGGGTATACGGAAGCTATAGTCCATGTTCAAACACTGTCTCAATATTTTTCTATTAAATTCTAATTCTTTTTTGGTCCATATAGAACACCATAAAAGTATGGGGTGCAAACGTATGTAGTCAGCTATAAACCCTGCCCCTATCTCATTGTGTACTATTTCCGCAGGGACATTCTGCAGAATTCGTAACAATTTCCTTAAATATTTATTTTCTGCCATTTGTATAGGAGAAGATTTGTAACCCCAAACCTCCGCTCCAAAGGCTACAGCTGGAACACACTTAGCATTATAGAGATACAATATAGACTTTATATGACTGTAGCCTAAACGCCTGCAAAAAGCATCAATGCTAAAGGCAATCCTATTAAAGGATTGGGCATGTGATTTAAATAATGGGTCCCAGGCCAATTTATCGTCTGGCAGTATGCCTAAATAGATAAACTTGTCCACCTTACCTATGTTCTTGTCCTTTATTACATAGGTTTTAGTCTTGGTACCTCTGGGTCCTATGGTCATGGTATACAATTTAGAATAATTAATTTTTAGACCCAGATTTTCCATAAAATCATGAAAACAGCATAATAAAAGTTGCAGTCCATTAGCAGTACAGGCGATAAGAACAGAATCATCCGCATACAGCAAAGCGGGAACCGTTCTATGTCCTATCCTCTGGACATCTTTACAATGTTCCCTTAAAAACTGGTCTAATTGATTTATATATAAAATAAAAAAGAAAGGAGCTAAAATACAACCCTGCTGTATGTGAATTATTCAAAAACGCACTAAGGCCTCCTCCACCCCCATGTCCCTCAGCACCACCCACAGCTTAGATCTCACCACTGTGTCAAAGGCTGTGCTGAGGTCCATGAAGGCTAAATGTATACCTTCTTTTTTAACCACAGTGTATTTATTAACTAAAAGGTATGAATTCAAATTCTGTTATATAGTGCCTCATCCCGACCTAAACACATATTAAATTTCTGACAAAATATTTTTATTACTAGCCCAGTCTGTTAGAAGCTTTAACAACACCCTACCCAGCACTTTTACTTCTGTGTCTATCAAAGTAATCGGACAGTAGCACGCTGGATCAGCCCGATTCCCTTTCTTGAAAATGGTAACTATGACTGATTGCTTCCAAGAAAAGGGAAAGTGGCCACGTGCTGTTATATTCAGATGTTGGGTGATTAATGGGGCCCACAAATCTATACACGATTTATAATGGTCACCTGGAACCCCATCTGGGCCCAGCGCCTTCCCTGATGACAATTCCATTATGCTTTCCCTCACCTCTTCCAGTTCAAAATAGACAGTGGTTCCTTTAACAGGACAGACAATATTAAAATAATCACTGTCACCTGCATATATACGACCAAAATGATCGTCCCATTTTTGAGCAGGTATAGTAATGCTTGAGTCTGGTGCTGTACCCTCACTAGAACGTGGCTGGTTAACTACTCTCCAGAAGTTGGCACTATTCCTTGTATTGCAGGCATCCTTAAGCTTAATCCAGGCTTCTCTTTTCAGGGCGCTAAACCTATTCCTGCGAGCTAATGCATACGCCCTCCTTACTGCTTTAACAGTGCGTATTTGCCTAGATTTTGTCTTGAGGGCTATCTTTAGATCTTTATGGGCCCTTGAGCCGTTCTTTATTAAATTGATTTAATTTTTAATTGTTTGAATGTTTTTTTTTTAATATAGAAAATATTTTTAGTTGCAGGATGTTGGGCTAATAGGGGATAAGGTTGGGGAGATTTAAAAAAATGTGTTTTTGATTTTAAGTTAACAGTTTTTTTATATGCAAATTGTTGTATTCATTTTAAAATGTATTTTATTATATGATTTAAAGTGAAATTAGATTTTTTATGTTTTTGTGAAAATAAAATGTTAAATATCTGAAATCATTTAAATGTTTTAGATATTTTTATTTATGAAATTATTCTAATTTGTGATTTTTTTTATATTTAATTATAAATGTCTATTTTAATGTTTAATTTTAAATCAATTTATTTTTTAAATGCAAAGTGTTTTATAATTTTAGAGTGTATTTTATTGTCTATTTTTTTAAATAATATGAAAGAAAATATTTTTATTAAAAAAATATTAAATATTTTTAAAAAAAAAGATCTGAATTTTTCTAAAATATTACATTTGCATTTGTTTATAAATGTCAATTATTTTTTGTGTGAAATTGCTATTTATGTTGAAAAATCTGCAAAATAAATTATAATGTAAACATATTTTAAAAAAATGATTCAAATATATAAAATATTTCTTTATTTACAAAAAAATGTGTTTGACGTTTTGAAAATGTATGCAGGGTAGAAAATATTAACTACATTTTTGGATTTTATTTTAGTAAATAAAAAAATATTTATATTTTTTATTTACTTTACTTTTTTATATAAATAATAGTTGTGTAAATTAGTGTGTATAATCTTTTTAAGTATAATAATGGGTAATATTAATTGTGCAGTTCAAATTCTTAAATTAAATATTGCAGGTGAAAAGGTGTATTTTGATTTGGATTTATTAATTTGTATTTTACATTTTTTATTCCTTACCAAAGTTTGTTTAGATTGGAGTGGAAATAGTAAATGCCACCCCTTTACTGTCCAACACCTTCCCCAAATTGGTTTATATTGGAGTGTGAATAGCAAATGTCACCCTTTTAGTGTCCAACACCTTGCTCAAGTTGGTTTAGATTGGAGTGGAAATAGTAAATGTCTCCCCTTTAGTTTACAACACCTTCCCTGAGTTGGTTTAAATTGGAATGGGAATAGTAAATGTAACCCCTTTAGTGTCCAACACCTTCCCTGAGTTAGTTTAGATTGGAGTGTGAATAGTAAATGTCACCCTTTTAGTGTCCACCACCATCACTGAGTTGGTTTAGATTGGAGTGGGAATAGTAAATGCAATCCCTTTAGTGTCCAACACCTTCACCACATTGGTTTAGATTGGAGTGGGAATAGTAAATGTCAACCCTTTAGAATCCATCACCTTCCCTGAGTTGGTTTAGATTGGAGTAAGAATAGTAAATGTAATCCCTTGAATGTCCAACACCTTCCCTGCATTGGTTTAGATCTCAATGGAAATTGTAAATGTCATCTCTTTAGTGTCTAACACCTTCCTTGAGTTGGTTTAGATTGGAGTGGGAATCGTTCATGTCACCACTTTAGTGTCCAACACCTTTCAATATTGATTTAGATTGGAGTGGGAATAGTAAATGTCACCCCTTTAGTATTTAAGATCTTCTCTGAGTTGGTTTAGATTGGCGTGAGAATAATACATTTCCCTTCTTTAGTGTCTAACACCTTCCACGAGTTGGTTTAGATTGGAGTGGAAATAGTTAGTGTTACCCCTTTAGTGTCCAACAGCTTCCCTGAGTTGGTTTAGATTGAAATGGGAATAGAAAATGTCACCTCTTTAGTTTTTAACATTTTCCCCAAATTTGTGGCCTGATTATGAGTTTGGCTGTCTCCTGCCCACCGTATTACAATGGTCCTGATGGGCCAGCGGCAGTCTTTCTTATGGCAGTGAACATTTTTTTCATATTTGTCAATGCCACATGTGATAAAAAAAATACCTACTACCCATTGCTGGAGTCTGACCTATATGTGCCCAGTCTAGTCAATGGGTAAATGGTACAAAGCGGACTTACCTGAATTTTGGAGCCAAAAAGGTCTTTTTGTTCAGGATCAAGATGCTGCTGTGAAGGTGAGACCTGAAGGAAGGGATCCACGTCGGAGACTGAAAGGAAAAAAATGAAATGGGTGTGAATGCATCCCAAATCCTTAGTTTGTGAGGACTTGAAGCAGGCGGTCCCACCGCCACGTTCGGCCTGTCGGAAAGCCAACTCGTAAATTGGACGGTGGAGAAACTTCTCTGTACAGCCCTATGACAGCTGCTTTCCCCCGACCGGCGCTACAGAAGTCGGCAAATGGCTGTCTGTTTTGGCGGTGCTCCGGCGGTGTTTCGAACAGCAATCCAACAACATCATAATATGGTGGGCAGACCGCTTAGTCGGCGGAGGTGCATCCGATGTCGACACGGCTGGGGAGGTGGGACTGCTAAACCCGTAATCAGGCCCTTTGCATAATAAATAACATTTTCTATTACAGGTTTGGGTTTACGAATGATTTTAATAGGAATTTGGAGTATACAATCTTTTTTCAAAAAGAAATCTGTTTCGGTTTATTATGAACCAATTGTTTTTAATTAGATTTCCTTATTTTTGGATTTCCTGAAGCAATTCTTTTTAAAAAATCTTTTTCAGGTATTTTTATGTAACCTGCAGACTTTTGTATGCTTTGAGCCATTTCAATTGGATTGTTAATATTTTTGCATTTTGTTTTTGGCTTTTTTGTATTCATTTTATAAATTATTTGGTGGATTGCTATTTTGTAGCTACAAAACAATAAGGGGTCTATTACGATGGCGGGCGGACTGTGTCCGCCCGCCACCGTAACGGTACACAGGACCGACTGCCAGAGGTGCGGCGGTCCCACTGTGCCTATTAGGATGCGACCGCCACCCTGGCGGTCGCATTCCACATATTTAACATTGTCGCGGGCGGTGCTGTAAACAGCACCCGCCACAATGTTAAAAAGGCATGTTGTGCATTGGCATGCACAACGTGACAGGCACTGCGCGGTGCCTGCCACCTTGTGTATGCCAATGAAGGGGGTACCATAGGTACCCCCAAGTGCAGCCCCCCACCCCCACCTCCCCGGGGCCCGTAACGGGCCCCAAAGCAATTCCCGCATGCCTTTCCATTGCGGCATCGCTGCAATGGAAAGGCCTTTGTAATTGCACATCCTAATATGGATGGCGGTGCCTGCAAGGCACCGCCACCAAATTGAGGTCCTTTTCCGCCCGGCCGGGGATCCGACCGGCGGAAAAGCGGTGGACGGTCTTACCGTCCGTCGCGGTGCCCCCGCCATACTAATCTGGTGGGGGGTGAAACAGGAGCATCTGGTGGGCGGATCACCACCGCCAGGCCGGCAGTGGCCACCGCCGGGCCGGCAGTGGCCACCACCAGCCCGGCGGTGGCGATCCGCCCGATATCATAATGGGCCCCCAAGTTTTATAATATTGTTTTTGTTGTGGGCGGGAAATGTGATATTGTTTTGTTTATTTTATGTTTATGTTATCATTATATGGTATTGTTTAAATTATTTATTGTATTTATTTAATGTTATGAATTGAGTTTGTTTTTAAGTTGGTTTGTTGGTTAGTATTATATATATTTTGTATTATTCATTTTAATCTTTTTATTATATCACTAAAAATAATTTTCTATTTCATATCATTTTTTAACTGAATATATAATTATTAAAAAGTGATATTTGATTTATTGTGTTAGAGTATATTTTAGAGGTGTATGGTAGGTTAATATGTATTTTAGAGGATAGGTTTGGCTATTACTTCTAAGTAGTCTAGTACTTTGATATTTATGATTACGAGTTTGGCGGTCAGGCCGCCACCAGTTCGACACAAGACCGCCTGCAGGGTTTTGAATCCCGACAGGGCGGCGGTGGAGAAAGTGGTGGTCTGCGAAGGTGGTGCCAATGCCTGCACCAATATGCAGATTACGACCTTCCTTTCCGATGAGCTTTTCATGGTGGGAACCCCGCCATGAAAAGGTCGACGGAAAGGCTGGGAAAGGGGCCCCAAACAGGGTTTAGCCCATGGTGGGGGTGCCATACTATACTTTGATTAAAGTGATAGTAACAGCCTAGTATAGCTGTGTGAGGATATATTTTTAGGATTGTTTGAATCATTGCTTGTTCAAAGTTTATGTTTTCTTTGGTGGTAGCAGTTATTTGTTTGTTGTTTTATATGGTTTAGGAGATCAAGGTAGGTACTGCCTTGTTTATTACAGGGTAAAGCGTATATGAAAGGGATATTGGTGTTTTGAAGTTCACCATGTATGGTGTATATATGATGAATGGCTTGGGACACATTTTGAAGGTCCCATCCATCATCCAGGTTTGGAATTGTGTAAGTTTCATTAAGTTGTTTACAGTGGAGAAGATTAGAATTCGTTTTTCATTATTATTATTGTCATGTAAGAGGAAGGGTTCCTCTTTATGTGCTATTGTTAAATGCTCTGTTATGTATATGTCTTGGTATGTGTTAGGAGCAAATGGGGTATCACTGGTGGCTTTTTTAGTGAGTGTAATTAGACATTTTAAAGTGGAGCTAGGTAGTAGTTGGCCAGTTATATGTTTAGGAACTTTTGGGTAGTCTTTACGGTTTTATCTCTGTAAAATATGGGGGCGGTTATGCTCTTTTACATTAATGTAAACATTTCTTTTGTCATTGCCCTTCCATAGCATGCATTCGAATAATATTTAGTACATTTCCAGTTTATAGTTTCTGTTGATGCACTTTCTTGGCTGTAGGGGTAGCCAATATGACTTAATACCTGTTTTCCTTTTTGTGAAGTGATACATTTTGTGCCTTCTGTCATTATAATTTAAAAATGCAGTTACTTTTATTTTGTTTACTTACTTGTATCTTTTGTTGAGCTGTGTTGCATGATTTTGCATCTTTTCCTTTCAGCCTATTTAAACGTGGAGCAGGTGTTTGTTTTCTGTTAAGAGAGGAAAAAAAGTTAATGAAATCAATCTGGTATTTTCTGCTTGTTTGCCAAGGTTTAGGGAGTTAGTTCTGTTTTTGATTGCTGTTTAGGTGAGTTTCTAGTTTCTAATTTATTTATTCTGTATACTTACTGTATTTTATATTTTTGATGCATTGTAAGTGAGATTTTTTAACAGTTTGTTGGTCTGGAAGTTGTATTTTTTATTTCAAGTAGTCTGTGTAAAATGATAAAAATTAAAGAGTGTCACTATTTACTTGTTACTCATTTTTTAGTTTAGGACTATTTAATTTTTAGTTTAAATATAAGTATTACTTACTTGAATATGTAGTTGTAGAGATGTATATTTTGATGTATAGTCTTTCGTAGCAAGAATCTGGCAGAATTTCCTCCTCTTGCTGTGTTTGTCATTTTTGGAGTAATTTTTTGCTTTAATTAGTGTGCCTTTTATATTGTTTTTTTAAATATTTTGAGTAATTTTATTGGTTTTAATGCTGTTTATAGTATGATTTTATTGGTGGTTATAGTATAATTTGATTTTTTTCCGGTAAATGTTAATTTACATTTTCTTTTGGTAACATTATATATATTTGTATTTATTTCGCTATGAAATCATTTGTTATGATATAATATTTTATATTGTTAATTTTAAATATATTATTATATGTTTATGGTAAATAATAATGTTTTAGATGCATTTATTGTATACTTTATAGGACTACTATGTTTATGGGCTTGAAAGTTAAATTTTAGGTAATGTTATATATTTGAAATTAATTACATATGTTTATTATAAGGTTTGGGTTTATTTGAAGTGATTGGTTTATGTAAAAGTTTGCTTTTTGTTGTCTTTTTATTGAATTTATTAGTTATGTTGAGTATTTGTTTGTAGTCAATATTATGGTAATCAATATTTTTGACACGGTAAATGTTTATCCATAGGTCACGATATTTGTGTTCCCTATATTTTTGTTATAGATATATGTAAAATACAATTTTTTTGTTAACAATATTTGTGTGCTCGATATTAGTGATTTTTATAGTTATGTGTATGGAGTTGATATTTTTGTTCTCAATAATAAATATCCGATATTTATGTTACTTGATATTTGTTGGATCGATATTGTGTCACTGATCCCTCCTGGACACTACCTAACCAATGGGAAAACGTTCCTGGGGGCAAGCCAAGTAACTCTTTCAGTAGTTTCTGTTTACCATACTGCAAACACTCCCACAGTACCTTCTCACTCATAAACTCCAAGATGGGTAAACTATTCCTGCCTTGTGCAGAGCTCTTGTATCCACTCACAGATGTGGGCAAGGAAATGAGCAGTCCAAACCAGTATCTCTCCTCCCTCAGAGTTTGGTTGCAGCCTGGCTGGCGGGACAAAGGATTGCCTTCTCCAGATTGCTACTTAACTTTAATTGTGAAATGACAGAGGCCTTTATAAGTTAAGAAAGTTCCTGGATCTACCATAACTGGTGGTGCTACAATGGGAAGAAAACACCAATGCCCTGCTCTGAGGGGCAGATTTCACACCTCATTAAGGGCAAGCACTGACTGGGCAGCTGCTCAAGATCTAATGCAAATTAGCCTCCAGAAGCCTCAGGAAACGTTCTAAAAGTTTCTTTTTTCCTTTATATTTATGGAAAAAATCTAACTTTACCAATGAATTGGACTGTTAATAAAAATGTAAAATGGTCTTAAAATGACTGGTGTCGGCTTCTTTTTGTCAAAAGGTACAGATTAAAGTTTATAATCTGAACTTTGACATTTTCTAGGATTCAGCTACAGCCCTGCCCATTAAAATAGCTTTTTCAACCTAGTCAATGGAGGAACATGCCTATTTTATTTTCATAAATGATCCACTCTACCTTCTGGGTGACACAGTGTACTTAGGAGTGATTTATTAACATTTAAAAGCAGAGTTTCTGCCTGCCAAAAGGTGGTATTTTGACAGGTCTTTACAGTAGGTTTATTGATTGCTGCAGTTGGGCTACACAGGGTAGGCCTGAAACAATATTTGTCACTGTAATGGATTGCACGATCATTCTTTCAGTCCAGAAGTGACATTTAACTTAACATGACATGGATGCATTTCAGCACCATATTCTACAGACATATGGGAATATTAAATATGTAGGTAATGAAAGGGAAGATGGTTACCTGATGGGAATATCGCATGACTATGAAATACAAACATTTTTTTACTCTCTTTACTCATTCTGGGTTGTTTTTCATCCTCACTGAACAAACTATTTAGATCTTTAAACAGAGGTAATCCAATTCTTTGTGGAAAGTTAGACTCAAGGCCTTCTTAAAGGACTGTCCCAAACCCAGACATAACATCAGAGGCCTTAGACCCCCATTCAACTTTTTACCGTCTTCCTCTACTGTCCCTGCACAAGTCCTCACCTTTGAAAAGATGGTCTTCAAAGAAATTTCCATACAACAACAGAAACATCAGTTTACCTCATCTAACTTTTCCAAACATGAGAGATTGGCCCATCAATTATTAAAGAACACACCTAAACTAGTAATTAAATGGGCAGACATAAGGGTCAACATAGTGTTACAAAATGTCTGATATAAACAGGAGATTGTAAATCAACCTGGTAATACAGAACATTGCATGCAGACTACAGAAGAACCCTCTTAGGACACGCATATTGAAAACCTCTAACTAAACAAACACGCTAAGGAAATATGATATTTGTCATAAAATGAATTTTTGTTTTTGAATGTCAAAAACTCCAGATCTCTAATTATATATACCCCAACTGAAATTTATAAGAATACTGAACTTCCTCAGGAAGACTAATAGCCCCTGGGTCTGGTCCACTATAGAAAATATTGCAAAATATGTAGATTTTTCCTCAACTCTTTTGTACCAGTAACTGATTGCTACATATGTGACAGGAAGGACTTCATTAACATGGTTGAAGACAAAGATCCTGATTATGAGTTTGGCAGCCTTTCCGCCATACTGCTGCGGCAGCGGTCCCAAGTGCACTACCGAGTCATCGGTCTGTCGTCTGCCGTATTATGATATTCCCACAGGCCCAGCAGAAATGTTTCTGATGGCATGGAATATTTTTCCACATGTGTCCATGCAGGTGAGTGCATTTTAACTGCACAAGTGTTAAATGTACACATATGCATGACACACGAGTGAAAATATCTTGTACGAGTACATTGCCATTGCTGGGGTCTGAACCATATGTGCCCAGCCCAGTAAATGGGTGACAAATGCAAAACAGACTTACCTGGATTTCGGCGCTGACAGAGTCGTTTTCTTTGGGGTCAAGTTGCTGCTGTGTAGGGGGGCCCTGGAGGAAGAGATCCACATGGAAGACTAAAGGGAAGAAAAGGAAATGGGTGAGTTTGCACCCCATTTCCTTCGATTCCTCTGACTCGAAGTAGGTGGTGTGCTCGACGGTAAAGCAACTCGTAATCTGGACAGTGGTAACCTGGTCTGTACTGTCCTCTGGGAGCTGTTTTTCTCCTGCCGCCATTACAGTGGTCTGTAAAAGGCTGGCAGCATCAGCGGTACTCCAGTGGTCTTCCCTCCAGCAAACCACCAACATCGTAATGCGGCAGGCGGACTACCATCAGGGCCGCAATTAATCTGACACCATTTCGACAGCGGTGCGATGACCACCAAACGTGTAATCATGCCCAAACTCTTTGATCCATCCTTGGCACTCTTTGATCCCTCCTTGACACTCTTGCAGACTCTACAGTCTATTTCTTGTATACCAACATCCCTCAAGAAGATGGGATACAGGTGATCTAATACCTGCTAGACAAGTGGCCCCAAGCCATGCAGGTCCACAGGGGGTTTATAATCTCCCAGTTATGGCCTGCCTTGTCCCAAAAAGTTCTTATCTTTTATAGCCAGAATTATCTGCTGGTCAAATGTACATAAGTGCAAGTATTTACATTTCTTTATGCTTTTTGACAGCTCTGAGATTTGATTTTTAGTAGGCCTGGGTGAAAGTTTGCTTATGGTGACATAATTTACAACTTTTTGGGAAATTTGCATAAATTTGCGTAATGAAATGAACATTAAATTACTGCAATTACACCCATACACCACATTGGCTAGTTTTGGGGAGAAATTTTATCATGCAACGTACTGTTTGGGTAATTTTTCAGGTAGATTTCTTAGTTGAGCAGACTGGGTAATTTGTAACATGAAACCACTAATTTGAATATGAACGGCAGTGTTTTAAACACAAACGGTATTTCCTTTAAGGCGGGGGATCAACTGACATTTCAGTTGAGTGTCAAATCATGATTGGCAAGTTTGCTAGGTTCATACATAACACTTGGGGCACACTTGAAAGGGAGGGCACAGAATGGCTATAATGTTCATATCGAAGTCGCTAGTAACATTACCTTTTTAAAGCAGGGCAGATTTAGACATTTTCACAAACCACTAATTTATTTATGAAGTGGTAGTAAAGAAGACAAATACATGGATGCAGGTAGCTAAGCATTGTAAAAGAATTCAAAATTATTTGGAAAGCAGCTGGAGGTCTTTTTGCCAGGTGGCAAAACAATTAATTTGTGTGAAAGCAAGAACATAAAAATAAGACATCATAAACAATAAACACGTTTAGAATAGCAAAGTACATTTAATTTCACTGAAATAATTCTAAGAATTAGGTAGACCTGTATCCTGTAGCTTTGCATCTGCCCATTACGTTTTCATTGTGTTCATCCCTTCCATCTGTGTGTGCTTGATTGAATGACTAGCCGCATTCAGTTTAAATCTCTGGAACTGGCATATAGAGCAATGCAGGGTCAGGGGCCGGCCTATCTTAGAGCCAGACTGAAGCAAGCTCAGTCCAACCGATCTCTCAGATAAAATCATCTTTTCCTCTTACGTACTCCCCAATTTCGCCGTTCTAGAATGGGGGGCAGAGCATTCGCAGTTATCACTGCTCGATCCTGGAACAACTTGCCACTGTCCCTCCGTATGACAGAATCGGAATGCTTATTTCGACGCAATTTAAAAACCTGGCTGTTTACAAACCCTAGTCGCACAGAGACACTTACTACTGCTTACTGTTCGCAGCGCCAGGACACCCCCGTTGGGGGTAGCTGCGCGCTATATAAGTTTCTTAATAAATAAATAAATGCTGTTTTACAGTATTTGTGTTGTGTGGGTTTGTATGTGAGCCTGTATGTTTGTTTCCTGCCAGTGTGTTGGTCAGTAAAATTGGAAATTTGGCTCTCTGTCAGGTCCCGGGTCAGTAAGCTGCCTGCCTCCCTATTGATCTACACCTTGTACCCTCTCCTGCTCTGCCTTCCTTTTCCAGCACCTTCTGATTCCTCCTTGCTAAGCAGATGCCTAAGGTCGACATGCCTAATGTTGGCTGACTACCACTTCATTTTAAAGAACAACATACTTTTAACAAACCTCCTTTGCCATTCTTTGTTCTCACCTTGGAACTCTCTTGTCACTTTGAGGTAAATTAGGCGCAACATAAAGGTTTGTGCAATATAAAGTAACATAACTCTTGCCTATTATTTTTGTGGATGTGTCAAAAATTAGCCCGCCACAAGTAATAATGTAACTATCTTGTCAGGCCCAGGAAAGGTTTCAGTTTTTAAATCTGAGCTCAACCCCCTTGTGGCTATGGCGCAGAGCACACAGACTTAACTTAAGAAAATGAGTAATGAATTGAGGGGTACAAAGACAGCTAAAAAGACACAAATACAACAGAATAAAAATGTGTTTCCAATTTAGAAAAATAGAGAATAATTTAATGAACAAAATGACACCAAAATGACACACATCCAAAAGGGGAATCAGCGATGTGAAGTTGTAAGGCTTTAAATAAAAATGGCACAAAAAAGTACAAAGCACCAATGGTAGTTAATATTTCCTGTAAACCGGGACGTAGGAGCGATTTGAGTCCAACTGCGCTGAAGCGCGCATCAAATACACTATCCAGGTTCAACCCAGTCAGACATTAACTTTGGATTTAGTTTTGAAAATGGAAGTCAAAGTCCTCCAGCAGGGCAAAGCAGCAGGTTGCATCAGAGAAGGACTCCACAATTTTGGACATCTGCTGGATGATGTCTTGGTGAAGTCGCTGGTTTAGGCAAAATAATTTCCGAGCAGAAAGTTCAAAAGTTCTGCCCTGGGAAACTCTGTCGCTGGTCCCTTACTTTTGCATCTTTGCCTGGTCAAGGTTGATAAGTTCAAACTTTCATGAAGCTAAGAATCCTCCAGCTGGGCAAGACAGTAGACTGGATCTGAAGAGGGATACATTTTCCGGAATGGGCAGGAATGGATATGCCGCTGTGGAAAAGCTCTGTGCAGGGGAAATCTGAATCTTCAGCCCATCGGCAACCCATCTTAGACAAACTGATTTGGCAGGTCCTTTCCTGCCCTCCAGATGCCTTCGGAGCCAAAACGATTCTAAGTCCCATGTTTTTCAGGATGTTAGGAGAAGTACACTTTAATACAGCATGGGGTAGGACTTCAGGAACAGCAATGGCTATAATGTTCATATCGCCATGGGTGGTCAAGACTCACTACAGCAGAAGCCAACAGCAGGGTCCAGGTCAGGTCCAGTTTGTACGTTCTCAGCTGAGCTTTTTGGGAAAAGGATTCTTGCTGCTTGTTGTGGCTCTGTAGCATAACAAGAGGTCAGCCAACTGACAGTTGGAGTCCACTTTTTGTCCTGTGTACAGATGGGAGCAGGTCTAGCCTTTAAGCCTCCGCACAGGTCTCAAACAGCAGGTGCAGACCTTCTTCTCTCTCTTCAACAAGTCAGAGTGTTCTGAAGAGGATGCCAGGAGTTGACACATTTATGCCTGCCATGAGATTGTGGCCAAGGGTGACTCATCGCTCCTCCCTATTCAATAGAGAAAAAGTTCCCAGAAGGAACCTTACCCATTTTTGCAGCTGTTTCTGTGTGCCTTACTGAAAACAATACCAAAGTGCACCTCTCTTTCTAAATCCAAAATGGTGAACCCCTTCTGCCCTTGTTCCCACCCTAGAAGTGTGTCCAGGGAAATAAGCAACCACTCCTCTGTGGTCACTTCAAACTATTTCGGGGGCCAGCTCCATCCCAACTGGGATTGGAGCTTGCCTGACTGGGGGAACAAAGAAGGGGCCTGTGCAGATGTTATCTGACATCTGCCTGTGACAAGGAAGGCTCCTCTAAATTAATCAAGTTCCTGTGCACTGCCCAAATGCCCATCCTGCCAGAGAAACAGAAACACCTCCCCACATGCAGGCGTTTGTCTTTGGTCAGGGAGCTATTTTCACACTGCATTCAGACCGTGAGCACTCAGAAGGCTGCAGCTTGGAGCTGATACATGTTTTTTTTGTGTCTGTGTTCATTCATGTGACTGCCGATGTCTTGTTTTGTGTGTGGCCTGGCCTGGATTCAGATAGTGCAACATACTGTTGCACTATCTGAATGTTTGCATGATTTTGTCATCTATGTTCATCTATGTCAT
Source organism: Calotriton arnoldi (assembly GCA_963921515.1). Taxonomy (NCBI): domain Eukaryota; kingdom Metazoa; phylum Chordata; class Amphibia; order Caudata; family Salamandridae; genus Calotriton; species Calotriton arnoldi. The sequence goes on along the minus strand of CAWUFW010000645.1, from coordinate 2,538,814 downwards.
CTGTGTCTTTTATGGCAGTGTGTGCATGGATGTTATGTGAATGTAGTGTATGAATGGACTATACAAAATAACCAGAATATTTTATTTGAATTATTCGCTCATGCATACACATTCTAGTCTATTTTTATTTCAATGTTCACACAGCCTCGCTTGTTTATTTAATGGTAATTATTTAAGCCAAAATCATGCTTAATCGGACAAGGCAAACACCGTCAGAACTGCATGACCATGGTAGCAGACTGGATGCGAACCAACTGACTGAAGCTCAATTCAGATAAGACAAAAGTACTGTCTTTCGGCAACAAGACCTCCCCATGGAATTCCTCTTGGTGGCTGTTAGAGCTAGGACCAATGCCCACAGATCACGCAGGATATCTAGGGATCATCCTAGATGACAAGCTCAACATGACAACTCAAGTCAATGCAGTGTGCACCTCTTGCTTACACATCCTATGCATGCTGCAAAAGATCTTCAAAAGTTTGCCTCAGAACACCAGGCAGGCTATCACACAACAGGCTGGACTATGGGAACACTGTCTAGGCCGGAATCTCCAAACAACTCCTACACAGTCTCCAGACCACCCAGGAAATAGCCGCAATACTCATACTCGACCTCCAACGTTGCACCCACATCACATCGCACCTCAGCAAGCTTCACTGGCTCTCCATATAAGCACGCTTGGACCACACACCTACACACTTTGCCTAAGCACCTGGATAGCCACTTGGGTTATTAGTGCGCTATACAAATCAACATAAAATAACATAACAGAACATGGTAAAACAAGCATTGTTTGTGTTTTTCACTGTATTAGGACCCCACATATTGTAATATCAAGAATTTTGCTGCTTTCAGAAAAATAATATAAAGGACAGGCTCACTTCTGGTTGTGTAAATCTAAAGTATAAGAAAAATAAATATGCAATAGGGTTTTCGATGAAACTGTTTGTTAAGCAGGTTTACTATTTTGGGCACATAGGGGCCGATTCCGATTCAGGCCGGAAATCACTCCGACCGAGCCGGACCCGGAGAGATTTCCGACCGAAACGGACTCTAGCAGCCCGAACGAACGAGTACGATGCGTACGCATGCTATCGGACTCGAGTCGGTCGGACTCCCATTGAAGTCAATGGGAGCCGGTCGTACTAACGCGTACGCGGGCTCCCATTGACTCCAATGGGTGCGAGGCGAACAAGGGCCCCCCTACAGCGGGTACGCGTCGATGCGACTCGCGCCATACATGCACAGGTAGGGGGACCCATGGGTCCCCCTGTGTGCGACTCGCGCAGCTACGGCGTACATGGGGGTCCGACACGGACCCCAAAGTCTGGCTCCGACTGCCCTTTTGAGCCGGACGGCGCGAGTCGGTCGGACTGCTCGGGCGCGCATCGTACTTGCCCGGCCGGGGAACGTCTCCATTGCGCGGTGCGAGTCGTGTCCGTGCGAGTCGTTCGGAGCGGTTCGGACCCGCGAACGAGTCGGTCAGCGATTTCACGTGCGCTCGCATCGTACTCGCTCGCCCGGACGCACGTTCGACTCGGTCGGGAAAGAGGGCTCCGAATCGGATCCAGTTAAGCCGAATCCGATTCGGTGCCCTAGCGGCCGAGATCGGAATCGGCCCCATAGTTTCTGATGTTATTGGCAGATGTCATTATCTACTCTTAAGCAAACGTCTCTTAAAAATATATTATACTTATGGTGCTAAGGTATTTTAGGAGTCCTTGGTTTGTATTTTTTCATGCTGCAGCTCTCTCCCAAATCCTAATCAAAGCCTTATCACTGACTTGTGGTTACATTGTGCACAATCTTAAATGCAGTACAACTAGCAGCTATGCCGCTATATGCTTATAACCAGATTTCGTAAATCACAATGCTCTTTTTAGAAAACTCAACTTCAAACTTATGTATTTAGGGGCTGAGGCTTCTTGAAGAATGGTCCCTGCTTAGAATACAAATATGTGTTTGATATGTAAAGTTAGTGTGATACAATCTGAAGTATTTTACCCAAAAGCTCATCAAATATCCTCCTTCAAAATCAATAGGGTATATTGTACAATTCGATATTCCTTACTTATTATATTATAATGAAATGCACAAAATTAAATCCTGTATTTTGTCATGTACCACTGGTTTAAAAATAAGCCGGAAGTATGCTTCAAATATGAATCAATCATTGGCACCATAAAATCTACTTATTAATCAAGTTTCAAATTTGAACCAGTATTCGGAATGACAACTAATCATTCGATAATGAGGAGCTGATTATTCCCGACTGAATAGTACCATCTGCATTGCTTCATCAAAGCGCAGGCTTAATGCAGCCTAGCAATCAGTATATTATCATTCCCAACAATCATCTGCATTTGTTATCCAAGCTCCAAATTTAATCAATAGCCCTGGATTAGAATAGCACGAAGCGTGAAAATCTATTATAAAACGCAATTAATAATTCATTTCTTGGAAGTAATAAACAACAGCAATCACTGCACAAAAACAACACTTAAGTTAAAACAAATGCGAAAATTCTAGTGAGATCGCATGATTATACCAAGGGAATAACACTGATTCGATTTGCAAAATCAAATGTGTACATAATCACATAAAGCAGTTTGAAACAGAATGTAAATGTTATTGAGTTTTTTTTTATTATTCTGAATGTCCTACTCTGACTCGCAAAAAGTGAGGTTAGATGTGACTCACCGCTGTTTCGAAAGGCTGTTCTATAATTCTCTGCGAAAAAAAGAAATTCGGCGCAAGTGAAAGTAGTGATGACTGAGTAGATACTATGCAATAGTCTCAAACTCATACACATACAACCTGAAACAGTGTAAACAATGTGCAATGTCTTCCTGGCATCGTGAGCCTGAAGGAAACGATCAGCATGATGATGAAGAACAAGTCTGATAATGAATTGAGTGAATGCCTGCATCTTCATTCACATGGTAACAGTGTAAGCATTTATGGGCGAAGAAGATAGTGAAAACAAACATGGTTTGACTGTCCCAATTTAATAGCATTTTACATTTAAGTTACTGTTTAAGAATGGACTATTCAACTGTTAATTGCAAATGTTGGCTAGCTAGCTAGCTTTACGACTGTTTTTGTAGATAGACCAATATAATAATGCTTCCTCTAGATGTATTTCTACTGACTGTGGCGCACCCAGATGACTTTAGTATCCCAACAAGGACATTGTTGCTCACACTGCATTGATCAATACACCAACAGGGTTCTATTGCTGTTTTACATACATATGAACTTATTCCAACTACCCCAAGATAATATGCTAGATAGGTTGTAGCATGGAAACATATAGGGCAGCTGAAACTGTTTTACTGTGTTTCCATTCAGTACTAGAGGTGCTGGGCAGAGTAAGACCACCAATATACCGGTAGCTCTGGGCTTCAATATCGAAACTAAATGAGTATACTCAGGAAAACATAGTTCATGGTCACTTTTAGTTAATTGCCTTTAATATTTCAGATATAGTCTACATTCTAATATATGTAGCACTTAGTAAACTCACAATCAGACAAAGATTACTGTGATGAAGATAGTGGCTCTAGTTTACCATCCACTAGTAATAAACCTGGTCATCAGTTCAGATACATTACCAATGAAATTGAGTTCTATCTAGCATTATCATGACAGATGCAATCTGAACCAAAGCCTTCTGCTTATACTCTTCATATACTCCAATCTAACCACTGCCTCCCTCTACATATGTTAGAATAGAAATGTTTATGCTTGCTCATTATTCTATGTAAGTTAGAATTCGCAGTACCATTTTATATTCAGGCGCCATTTTGAATCATGATCGAAACTAATTCTTTGCTATTTCTGAGAAAAGGCCTCTGTTAGGTTTTGTTTCTCCAAGGTTGGGTTTTGCTTCACTAATGAATAGACTGTTCATATTAGCACATACCTTTCCCACTAGATAGAGGCCTTCTCCCACTCTTCTGGTGGCGGGTGCAGGGTGAAACGACCTTGGAGTGTATTAGGTAGTGTGCGATATGAGGATCGAAACTTATTTTTTGTATTTTTGTATTTCGCTGTTCAGCCGCATCTGCTTGGAAAATTCCACTATGGGCGTGCCCTCATTAAGGGGCCTATTAGGATGGCGGGCGGACTTCAGTCCGCCCGCCACCCTAGCGGTGCTGGGACCGGCTGCCAGCGGTGCGGCGGTCCCGCACCACCAGTAGGATGCGACCGCCACCGTGGCGGTCGCATCCCATCTCCAACATTGCGGCGGGTGCTGCTGTAAGCAGCACCGCCTGCTAATTCAAAAGGCATGTTGTGCATTGCCATGCACAGCCTGCCACCTTGAGCATGGCAATGTAGAGGGTACCATAGGTACCCCAAGTGCAACCCCACCCCCACCCCGCAGGGAGCCACAACGAGGCCCCACAGCAATTCCCGCCAGCCCTTACATGGCGGCGAAAGGGCCGGAACCGCCAGGCATCATAATATGGATGGTGGTGCCTTCCAGGCACCGCCACCATATTGTGCCCGAGTTCCGCCCGGCCGGCAATCGTGACGATTGCCGACCAGCGGAAAAGCGGCGGACGGACATAGTAATATGGCGGGGGTGAATTGTGTTGCGATGGCGATCTGCCCGCCATCATAATGACCCCCAAAGTTCTGAAATGTACATAATGTATCTTTATGCTTGCTGATATCAATCCCTCTGCAGCATGCCTAGTGACTGGGCAGACTGGGCTCTGCTCTGAGTGTATATGAATAAACAGTTATTGGTTTGTATTCTCTACTGTCTGACCAACTCTTCATTTGGTATGGAAGGCTGAGAGGTGGTCATCAGTGACCGGGGTGACCCGAAACCGGCCACTTCCTTCACATACAGCAACAATAATAATACATCTCTGTCCAAATACCTCCTCAAGTCATTCACTCTGACCTGTTCCCTTAAACTCTACATGTCACGTAGGGGATAGCACTGACTCAAAAATGTGGTACTAGACATCATTGTGGTTAGAGCACAGTTCTCAAATCTTGGCCGTGTAGAAGCTGATCTGACGTGCTGGTGGGTAGTAACTCACTGCACCGAAGTTTACTGGCTGATCCCTGGGAGTTGTGAAAATGGATGAACTCCTCATAAGCACGACTAGGACTTGGCGGTGGAAGAGGATGCCGTGGTGCAATGAAGACTAATGGGATGCACTCTACCAAATTGCTTACTGTTTCTTGCTATCTTCTGAATGTTGCATCTCCTGGGTCAACACTATTATTTGCTTCACGAGACAGAAGGAACCAGCAAGGGGGCATGACTTGGTACCTGTCGAAGATGGCCACCTGTCAACACAGCTTTGACGCTGTCACGGAGGGATTTCTGCCTCCGGGGCCACTGGACCACTTCCTCTTCATGGCTCATGTAGCAGAATGTATCCTGCACACAATACTAACAGCTGGTGACATTTTTTCTTGCATTATTGCCGAATTTGCCAACATGACTGATTGCATGCTGATGGCCCGGTAGCACCCACCATTTTGATTTCTCTCATGAGGGGAACACTGGCTTTATTTCCATTGTGCTTCGTGTTTCTAGATGCTTGGCTCAAACCTGTCACTAATTATCTCAGTTTTGACCTCTAAAGCCTCATTGGGAGGACATTTTTTCTTCCAGTATTCTCTCCACTTTCGACTTCAGTTTACATCACAATTTCTGAGTGGCTGTCTCAGGCACTTCCATAAAATACAGAAAATCTCAAAACTCAACTCATTTAAAATGACTTATAAGAACAAAATGACAAAGTATGATAATACTTCCCTGTTGCAGAAATTTAAAGACAATTGTAAAACTGAAGCAATGGATAGTTCCAAACATTCATATATTTAAATGCAGTCTTTTACATATACTTCATATTTTCATCAATATCTTTTGTATCTTTACATCAATGCTGACATATTGTTATATGTTTTTCATATATCTGCCATAGATATTTCTCATGAGATATAACATACCTTTTTTTCTACCTTTCATAGGTAATTACCTTCTCCTGTCAGGGGCTGCTCCTCCACTAAGGTGGAGGAGCGTCGCCCCACTGCTCGCAGAGCAGAAAAAAAAATGATAATAACCTAGTTATTATTGTTTTATTTTTCTTTGCTACGGGGCTGGGTTGGGATGGGGCAGGGCTGGGGTCACAGGGGAAGGAGTGGTCTGCACACTCTAAGTGTACATGACGCTTGGCAGGCCATCTTGGGCCGGCCAAACAGTCAAGCACACTTTGCATATTCCCCACCAGGCTGTAATGCACAGCCTGGTGAGGAACATGCACAGGCTCCCTGTCTCTGCCTGAGCGCCGAACCATGGTGCTCAGACCAATCACAATGCTGCATTGCAGAGTTGTGATTGGCTACAGAGAGCCTGGAGGCTTCCTGCTTTGGACCTCACCAAGAAGAGCCCCAATGCGACGGAGAGACGGCAGCCGTTTAAAAGGTATGTTTTTTTTATTGTTTGGGTTTTTTTTCAAACCCCTCCACCCCGCCACCCCCATTCCCTGGCAGCCACCACTGTGTCCTGTGCCTCATGGTTTTATAAATGCACCCATATATGCAGTCTGCATTACACCCCTCCTGGTTGCCTCTGGATTCTGGTCATGTTATCTTCCCCATTGTGGTTGCATCACCCTCAACCATTTGTCTTGCTACCCGGTATGTTAATTGTGTCTTCTTGTCTTTTTTTGATGTAGCTATATCTTCTGGAAATGGGAGCAGATTGTACCTATCCAAAAGAAGAGCAATTTGTATCTATCTATTCTCTCAAAATACAGACCCATTTCACTACTTCCATGTCTGGGCAAGCTTCTGGAAAGTCTAATCAACAAACAACTAACTGATTATCTTGAAGTGAATAAAATCTTGGATCCTTCACAATCAGGTTTCAGAACAGGGCATAGCACCAAATCGTCATTGGTGGCCATGATGGGACGTGATCCAGCGAGCATCAGGTGCTCGCTGGATGCTGGTACACCTATTATGCTCATGCTCTTAGACCTATCCTCAGCATTTGATACTGTGCCCCATGTTAAGCTACTCCAAAGACTGTCAGATGTCAGGACTGAAGGGCCTGCCCATGTCTGGTTACAGGACTTCCTGAAAGTCAGAATGCAGTGTGTCTCACTGGGATCCTTCAAAGCCAAGCCCAGATGGGTTGATAAAGGGATCCATCAAGGGTCATGCCTGAACCCAACGTTATTTAACATGTATTTGGCACCCCTCGTCTAAAGTTATCAGAGCATATGGGTTTGCGAACCTGTTATACGCGGACAATACTCAGCTGGTCTCGTCCTTTGACAATGATTTTGACAAAGTGAAGTGACGCTTCTTGGAGGTCATGAAGGTGATTGTCAAGTGGATGTTGGATCATTTTCTTCAGCTGAACCCAGAGAAAAAAGAGATTACACTGTTTGGGAAAGCTCAAACCCTGTGGATTCTAGATTGGTGGCTACCATTGATAGGCAAGGCCCCCATCCCTAGCAAGGTAGTAAAAAACCTAGGAATCAAATCCAATCTACAACAGGCTCTTGTTTCTACACGCTACGCTTATTAAAGAAAGTTTTTCAATTTCAGCTCTTGTCGTGAGTCGGCTGGATTAAGGCAACGTGCTATGGGCTTCTGCCAATGTGTCTCTATTGATGAAACTACAGGTCATTCAAAACACAGCAGCACAGTTGATGTGCAATCAACAACCTAGATCGGCACCCCTCCTAAAATCCTTACAATGACTACCAGTAAAGAACAGGATAAAAAAATATGCTGCCTAACCTATAATGCCCGGATGGGCATGGGTCCCGAGTATCTCTGTCAGAGGCTCAAACGATATTACCCTGTGTTCCAGTGAGAAAGAACTACTGTCAGTCTGCCTTATTCGATGATCTAGATGGGGCTCCTACCCTTTGGAACAGACTGCCATTTTATGTCAGAACCTGTCCAGACTATAATAAATTTAAAAAAGCACTAAAAACGATTCTGTTTTGATTCAGTTTAAACCTGTTATACTGACTCTACGCCGAGATACCCCTGAGGGGATGATTTGTGTGGTTTATCAAATTAATTAATTAATTAATTCTTTCTTTCTTTCCCATTTTACTTTCCTACTATACCTACTTCGCTTTCCCTTATTGTATCTCTTGTCTCTTTTCTTGTTCTTACATTCCCTCAGCTCATTTTATGCTCTTTGGATGTTCTTCATATACCACTTTGCCATCTTTCTCTACTTTCTTCTGGCTAACAGTTTTATAGACACAGTTATTTATCATATAAGTACAGAATTTTCTTGCAATTGTTTATATGCAGAGTATACCAGCCTTATTTTAATTTGTTACCTAGGACTTTGCGTGTTATTACTTTCAATGTTAAAGGATTGGGTTCACCCATCATTTGACAAAGAGTACTCACTCATTTAGCCCCAAAAAATGCTGTCATTACTTTATTATAGAAATCTGATATTGTTGAAACGGAGGCCAAGAAACTTGTTTGTAATTGGGTAGGCCATGCATTTACTTCACCAATGTCCAGTAAACACAACGATGTTGTAATTCTTTGTAAAAAAAAAGCCTAGAATGTTGCAGTAATATTGTAGTAATATTGCTCTTGGGCCAGTCGCATCTTTGTCGGCCTACCTCTCATGCCTAGCTACCACCCATATTCCATTTGCGTCTTGCTGACATCACTTTCCTGCCTCTGCCCCTCCCACCCTCCTGTATCCCACCAGGCCCCTACTACCTCCCGGGATGTATAATAGGGGGCGCAGCATGGCTGTGCCACCCACATGCCGAAGGTGCTCCAAACTCAAGCCTGTCTGCCACCACCTGCACCTGGACCGTGCCCAGTGCCAGTACCCCTGGTACTCCCACCATCAGCTGCTACACCACAAAGGAGCTCCTGACCCTGGACATCGCAACAACAACTGCTTTGTGTCCTCCCCAAAGTCTACCAAAGGACCCTTTACCTGCCTCCACTGCCATTTCTGCTGAGACTCTGGACCACCTGCTAACACTGACACCCACGCCGCCTCCACACAGAAGACTACGAACAACCCAGAACTGCTCCAATGCATCCTGCTCAATGCACGCTCCCTCTGCAAACATGCCACGGAAATCTGGGAAACCATGACCACCTACTCCCTGGATGTCGACTTCATCACGGAAACATGCTAAAATCTTTCCTCAAATGGTAACATCACCACTGCCACCTCTAATGGCTACAAGATGATACACCAAGACTGCACCAACAAATACGGCAAGGGCATCGGCATCATCTTCAAAGAAACCATCCGATGCACCATCACCAATGATGAGCCAATGTCTTTCATGGAACACCTCAACTTCCTACTACAGACCGAGGCTAAGACCATGATGCAAGACACCCTCGCATCAGACCCACAGGACCCCGACCGGCCTTCTGGATTGCCATCTCCAGCCTTATTGCCCCCTTGCCATCGACTCCCTCCACTATGTCCTCTTTGGCAATCTCAATTTCCACCTCATTGACCCCAAAGACATCAACTACACCTCCCTCCTGGAGAACCCCAGCAACATCGGCCTCACCCAACTGGTCACCAAACCTACGCACAAAGCCAGACACTCTTTTGATGCCATCTTCACCTCAAGCGACAGAATTAAATTCACTCATTTCACAGAACTCACCAGGACCAGCCAAAACATTGTCCACTTTACCATCTCCGATGCCCAGCACACTATCCCCAAGCACCATAGCATCACTCACCAGAGCTGGGGTGAGGTAACCGAGAACCAGTGGCAGGCCTTGACTAGGCCATCCAGAACATCCCAGCCTGGATCACCGAATGTGCCAACAGCGTCACCCCACTGCAACTAGCAAAAGCCAACAATACCTCCAAGCAAGCCTGATGGTACACTCCAGAGCTCAGTACTACCAAGTGCAACTGCCACCGACTCGAGAAGCGCTGGCACATGACCAAGGACCTCTCCAACAGAGCCACTCACAAAGCAGCCCTTAGCAACTAACACCTCCACATCAAGGTAGCCAAGAGAGCAGCAATCACCGCCCGCATCAACACTGCAGCCAACCACATGGAAGAACTCTTCAACATCGTCAAGGAATTCTCCAACACATCATCTCCAGAGACCTCCATCCACCCCTCCCAAGAACTCTGCAACACCCTCTCAGACTATTTCCACAGCAAGACTACCACCATTTATAACAACTTCTTCCCCCAACCCACCACTCTCATCTTTAACAACCTCACTCAACCAGCGAACACCAGCTGCATGATAACCACATGGCTCCAGATCACCACTCAGACCACCTCAGCAATAATGTCATCCATCCACTCGGGCACACGCCGACCCCTGCCCCCACCATCTCTTTAACCTCCGAACCGGCTCTATCAGCACAGAACTCACCAGCATTCTCAACACCTCCATCTCCAAAGTAACCTTCCCTGGTGGATAGAAGCACGCAGAGGTCAGACCTTCCTAAAGAAGCCCTCTGCCAATCCCGCCAACCTCAAGAATTACAGACCGATCTCCCTGCTCTGCTTCTTAGCTAAAGTACTTGAGAAAGCTATCAACCAGCAGCTTTCCGAATACTTGGAACAAATCCACCTTTTTGATGCCTCGCAATCAGGAATTTGTGCCAGCCACAGCACAGAGACCGCACTGATTGCCGCCACTGATATCATCAGGACCCTCCTTGACCACAGAGAAACTGTAGCACTGATCCTACTCAACCTCTCTGCTGTGTTCAATAAAGTCTCCCACCACACCCTCCTCGACACACTCCACTACATCGACATTCAGCAAAATGCCCTCAAGTGGATTGCCTCTTTTCTCTCCGGACACACAGAGAGCATCTGCCTGCCTCCCTTCACCTCTGCACCCAAGGACATTACATGCAGCATACCCCAAGGGTCATCCCTCAGCCCCACCCTGTTCAACATCTGCATGACCCCCCTCACATACATCGTCAGATCCCATGGACTAAACTCATTATGGACAGAGTTAGAGTTATCTTTTTTTCCAAACCTTTTATTTTTCAGAATTTTGTCATTCACTCAACATCCTTCTTCCATGTCACTTCCTATCCTCAATAATGCTTATAGGGTATTATGCCCCATATATATTTCTACTTTTTCCATTATTGATCAATTTATTCAGTCCCTCAATTTGGTACAATAAACTTATTAAAATCAATAATAGAACTGTCTTTTGGAAATCCTGGTGGGAAAAAGTTTTCTATGGACTCACCAATTACTTCAAAATCACTCGTTTATCACTTTTTCTCAAGCTCAATCTTCCTTTCTATTACCTAATTCATATAAAACCAAATTTCAATCAGTAATCTCAGCCATTTTCAAAACCTACTATTTCCTCTGTCTGATCACCACATCTACGTCCACCACTTCCCCCCTACAACCATTGCTTTCAACCCTACAGTTTCCCGTATCTATACCCACATTACTTTCCCACCCTGATCCTAGATAGAAAACAATATTGGAGCTACAGTGGGAAACAGACTTACACAGTTCTTTTCGGAAAAAAATATGGCTCAAGAGCCAGCCGTAAAATCTCTTGTGCTGCTAACACTATTGAAACTTTATTTTTCATGAACAACGACTTATGGTTACCCCAGTTTTTTTACATAAATATAATCCCAATATCTCGTCCTCCTGTTGGTCTTGTAACATCTCTGTTTCAAATATACCACATATATTATTTGAATGCCTTAACACCTATCAATTCCGGTTAAAAGTTTAGGCGCAAATCTTTTTTTCTTTTAATTGACACATACCTTTCTCTCTTACAAACTTGTTTTAAGGTAGCCTTTTAGGCGATTGGAATGATTATGCTTTCAGTGTGCAATTTACTAATTGATGTTGCATTTCAACAATAAAAAACAAATTGGAAAAGTTGGTAATATCTTTTCAAGCATGGTGGTACGTATTTGTTACAATCGTAGATTGGACAGGACATATACCACCCCAATTTCTCTTGCTCTCAGAAGAGATATTGGTTGGTCACCAAGAACAATTTTCATAGATTCCTGTGCTCTGACTACATCAACCCTTAATGGAAGAAATATCTAAACTTCCCTGTTTTCCCTATTCATTCAACTGATTTTTATACCAATTGTATTGTTTATTCAGCTATTTCATTGTCAAATTTACTCTACATCATTGCAATTTTGACTCGTATTAGGTCCTTTTTTCAATTTATAAAATGTTCTTGTTTTTTCTCCTTGTTTTTCTCTCTTACCTTTCTCATTTTGATTCATAAGTATAAGTATTTTATTACAATATCAGTAGATAGCTTCATGACGTATTGTACTGTTGATCCATCATATTGTGAAATGTTATTACTGTTTTCAATTGATTTTTCTGCTCAATAAACTTTATCTTTAAATCTTTAGACAAACAAAAGAAGGAACCAGCCATTCAATGCAGCATAACAGTGGTTAGCCAAGCTTAAAGAGATGGAGGGCGAGGTCACATGAGCCCAGGGGAGCCAACAAGCTCTGACTGTGACAGCAATATCATCCTGGGAAAAAAACCTTGCCTCCTGTTTGTCACTATTGTTTGTTCATTACCAAATGTGTCACCGGAATTGACCGGTCTTGCTTCTACTTGCCTGCTCTGTAAAAGAGAAAGACACTTACCTGTACAACGAAGTGGGATCTATGAGGTCGGGAAATGAGCGGCCACCTTTCCCCCCCACTAAGAGAAAAAAAAACTACAATCCTCAGCAATTTTAAACAAAATGAAAATAAAACAAGCAGGGGAAAATCAGTCTTTCAAATCATCTACGGTTCGAATATTTGGGATACCAACAAAGTCTCCAACGAAGTTTGACTTCATGAAAGACCCAACGGGAGCTATGCTGACGTTACAAACTAATTCAAGCGGATTACAAACCCCAATTAAACCAATGAGTGAATCAAGTGCAATATCCCAAAATCAGGGAGTAAGGGAGTCAGACCGATATGAAATGGAGCTAACGTCAAGATCAACCGAGGAACCAGGCAAGCAATGGGGTCAAATAACAGATTTAGAGATGTTAACCATACCCCTAACTACACACCTGCAACAAGAGGTCCCAAGGTGTGTGGGTCTACTGACGGGAGATTCTCAACAACTACTAGTAACGGGGGTGCCAACACCAATTGAAGTGCAAGTAAATGTAAAAAAAGTTAACATAGTAGGGGACCCAACGGGTCTGGTTCAAATAACCCAGCCTCAACATGATTCTTCAAAAAAAGGTGAGGATCGGACCATAACTTCAAGAGACTTTATAACCTTTCCCAAGCTTCAGCAAACTGACATCTATTTGACTCCAAGGAACACTGAGCAAGAGTTGGTCCAGGAGAACTCTAAGCATAATAACGGATCCCAAAATAATATGGATGACTATATCATGAAATCTGAAAACCTGCAGCGTTGGAGTACACTCTATCAAAAGGATGAACATAACAACAGGTTACAATTTAGTGGCTTAGGTAATAAAGAGGAAGAACAGCAAAGCCCTGTATGTGGAGCCAACAAACAACACTCTTCTATAAATGGCCGAAGCCCGGGAGTACAAGCCTCGGGAAACTGGGACTCGGGGTCAATCTGGGACCTATTCTTTAGAACCTCCCAACTAACATTAGAAGCTCCAAAGTATCAGTCAAACAAAATGGAAGTACAAATAGATCTTCTTAGCGCCATGGCATCCTCAGTAGCAGGAATTGATCAGAAGATAGCTACATTAAACAATCTGGTAATAAGGGCACAAGCACAACCAATATCTTCATATACAGATTGCAATTGTGCCCCACTGATCAACAAACTGACCACAATTCCTGATGTATTAAATACAATAATTGAAGATCTAAGAGGAAATGTATTCGACCTCGGAAACAAAGCCTATCAGAGCGAGTGCATAGTTGAAGAAACAACAACAAGTAATACTATCTTAAATGAGGAAAGTAGGAAGGAAACAATAGATAAAAAGAAGAAAGATCAAAGAGAGGAAATCCCACTCTCTTCACAAATAACACCATTAGAAGCATCACCTGAATTCCATTTATCAAAAAGACAGAGGAAAAAACAACGGAAAGCAAGAAACAAAGTTTCAAAAGCAACAAAAAAAGTTCCTACTCCGGAATTAGAGATAATAAAAACAGGAAATAATCTAGAACAAGTAACAAACGCAACCCATAAACAAGCAGAAGAAGTTATAGTGCTAACAAAACCATTTTATCCTTTGTTTAATAAAAAACTGCCAGAAGTACGTAAAGTTGTAGAAAATAAACCCACCACAGAGTCTATAGATCATACAAAACAGGCTGAACTGAGAAAAAAACAGCAAACGGATATGTCAGGTGCCGAGGAAAACAATGAGAATGTGACAATAGAATTACTTCAATCAGAAAAGAAAAGAGCAAAAACAGAGAGATCTAGAGTGGTTCATGACAACATTTACTCATTAAAAAATCAAGAGGAAAGTACGACATCACAAGATTGGGTATTAGTGGGAAGAAAAAACCATAATACGTCATATGGATTAATTCATGCAAAGCAACCACTTAAACAACCAATATGGTCTCAGGCAGTATGGAAACACAAAGGCAAGCCACAAGAGCAGGAGCTACCCAATTACCTTAATCCCAAGCATCAAACCAAGATAAAAAAACCAAGGTCAAAAAGAGGGAGGAACACAAATAATTTTTAAGCCAGAATATAAATCCAGGGGTCACAATGATATCTCAAATCGCGGAAACATCTTAAAATTGTGCAAAGCAATACCTTCGCTAGAAAGGATCAGAAGTACTGATATAGAATCAATTAAACTCTTAGCAAATAATAACACCAATCAAGAATCAACACTGGTATCCTGGACTACATCCACCTCAGCCGACCCTATTATGCAAGAACATGATCTTTTTCTTGACTGGGGAATAAAAGTAACAAGGCCTCTCCAACCTTCGTATCCGAGTCCTTTTATTTCCCCAAAAATACCAACTAAACGGCGGAAGGGATCAGCCAATAATCAGATATACTCATTATTAAAAAAATCCAATAGGTATGACAAATGGCCAAACCTCTAGATTTTTAGTTGAGAATAAAAGAGAACCAATAGAGGTGCTAAAGGTTGGCTGATTAACTGCAGCTCTACATGGTGTAAAGGAGGATTGACGAATCCCAAAAGATGGTCCTAAGACGGCACAACAAGCCCAATTGGTAGGATTAGAATATGTTTCTGAAATATAAACGGCTCTCAATCAAAGATACAAAACGAGCAACTGTTTTTAATGTCGGATCATTTTCAAATTATCTGCCTACAAGAGACCTGGGCAACTGACCCCTTTAGATTAGACGGCTTTAAGGGCTACAATAAGCCTGCCACGAAAACATGCAAATATGGCAGATCTTGTGGGGGTCTGGCTACCTTTATCTCAACAGAACTCAAAATGGACAGCGAGGTGGAGGCTCAAAATATAAGTGATTGTCTGATTGTCAAAATACGTTACAAAGAAAAAAAGATAATTAAATCCCTCTTATTAATTAACGTATATATACACCCTGACACCAGCTCACGAAGAGCAATGGTCAGCAGCTTGACAACTATAATATTGCAGCAATTGGAAAAGGACTTCCAACCTGAGGTCATCATCACGGGTGACTTTAACATGAATATGATGTGGTTTTACGTTAGAGATGCAGAAGTTCAACAACAGAACTATCTATGGTCAATCCCCAGCCACCCACTTACATCGGATATTATCGGAGGAAAGAAAGGGAAAATTGGTACGAATTTTTTAAAAGACCTAGAATCTTTAGGTCTAAGGGTTTTAAACAGGCGATTTCAACAAGACTCGCCACCTGCCTGGACTTATCAAGCATTGGGTAATAAATCGCGAATAGACTGTACAATAGCATCGTTGGACTTATTTCAAAAGATCTCATTTTACCAGATTGGAGGAGCAAATGGGAGTGATTATAATCAAAAAATAATAGAGTTAAGCCTAAATGGTATTAGGCATGGAAAATATATGACACTGCCGGGAGATTTAACAACGGCAAACTATAAGAAACTTTATTGGTCAGAAACCTCTAGAGAAGCAATCATAGCAACGGCGCAAGCAACGGTTGAAACTTATTTTAAAGGAGATTTCTCTAACGCTATTGAAAAATGGTCCCTTTTTACAAAAAAATTAATCTCAAGCCAGATTAAAAAAGATGGAAATAAAGGGCAGCAAGAAAAAAAGTCACAGGCATTGGTTAAATTATCTTCTGAATGTCATCTATTAAAAAAAGAGCGTAATAGAGTCCTAAGATTGGTTAGGAAGCACCCAGGTAATCAAATCTACGGAGAAAAACTAAAGAAGATAAATGCAGGTGTGAAGAAACTGACGTGGAACGATAAAATGCAAGCAAAACAAGCGCTCTGGGCAAAAGCTTTATATACCAGTAAAAAGAATAATGCAAGAGAATTCTGGACATTAGTCAACAACATGAATAGATCTAGTAGGATAACTACTTCTTCTACAGTAACTGAATCAGAATGGGTTAAGTTTCTACACTGACACTTGAATTATAGCCCAGCCATGGATATGAAGCCCGTCACTGACAACATAAGTTGCACAGAGGACAACAGGAATACTGGCATATCTATAACCGAAAGTCAAGTATGCAAACTCATTAAGTAACAGAGAACTAATGGTGCCCCTGGCCCAAACAGGATTCCAGCTGTCTTCTATAAGGAGAATGCGTTAATTTGGTCCAGTTACCTAACACCAGTATTCAATCAAGCATTGCAAACATCGACCATCCGGGAGTCCTGGAAGGGTTCTATAATTTCACCCATCTATAAAAGCGGTGAGTGGTCCCTACCGGCTAACTACAGATTAATTACGCTGCAAGATATTGAAGCTAAGCTCTTTGCATCAATTCTCCTGAAAGAATTAAAAGAGTGGGCAACAGAAAAGCACTTAATCCCGCCAAACCAATCAGGTTTTATACAAGGCCGGGGACGGCGACTAATATTTTAATACTGGGAATATTAATAGAAAAATATAAAGTGAAAAAACAACCGCTATACCTATGTTTCGTGGATTTTAAATCAGCATTTGACTGTGTGGATAGGCAAATTTTATGGAGGAAATTGGATAACTATGGTATTAGTCCTGGTCTTTTAAAAGCAATCCAATTACTATACACTGAGACTTGGACCAGGGTTCGACTAGGTAATGGCTCACGGCTTTCAAGAAGAATGAATACATCCCAGGGTTTAAAGCAAGGTTGTGTTTTAGCACCGTATTTATTCAATTTATTTTTATCTGACCTTACGGAAGCATTGGATAATGAGTTGGCTCACTCACCGAAACTGGCAGATAAACAAATTTCAAATCTATTATATGCCGACGATGTAGTTTTGCTTAGTCAAACAAAGATAGGGCTGCAGCGACTTATAAATAAAATATCAATGTATTCAATTAAGAACAAGATGGTAATAAATGAAACAAAAACAAAAATAATGGAAGTTAGCAATAGGGTATCGACCCACAACAAACATAAATGGTATCTTCAAAATCGGCAGTTAGAAAAAGTGAAATTCTATAAATACCTTGTTATACTGTTTGATGAGAATGGCTCATTTTCACAACATACATCAGAGCTGATAAAACGAAGTAACTGTTTACGAGGGGCCTTTCGTTCACTACATAGCTCTCTGGGTGGACCAACCTATTTGTCACTACTAAAGGTTATAAAAGCGAAATTGCTCCCAAGTCTTACCTACGGTAGCGAAGTTGTTTGCGGTACGCACTCTACGCTATTGAATAACGCTATAACAAAAACTTTCAAATATATGTTTCGACTTCCGGATAATGCATCGCCAGCCCAGATCCGGCTGGAATTTGGCTTCTGCAACCAGAAAATTGCAAGGATGGGTCAGTATGTAAAGGTATGGAAACAAATTAAAACCAATACTTTTAATCCAATGAGCGTCCTTCTTTGGCAAGAGTTGCAACGGAATCAAACTTCTCACTTTTATAAATATCTTCATATAGCATTGAAGGAGTTGTCAATACACGAGATCTGGGAAATGTTGCTATTACCACAATCTTTAAAAAAATAATTAATAGATCAATAAAACATCTATCCCTTCTGAAAGATAAAGAATTATTTATTAAGCGAACGCATGCCTGGATGATAGTGAACGAATATACTACTCTTAAAGTTCAGGCATATCTAGAAATACCTTGGACAGTACAAACCAAAAATATATTTATGAAAGCAAGATTTGGCAACCTGCCAGGACTAATGCACGCAATGCCTTGGCTGAGACCAACCAAGCCGATTCCCTGTAGATTATGTAATCAGTGGGAAGAAAATATTATTCATTTGGTTTGCATCTGTACATCAATGAAGGTTGAAAGAATGAGATACTTGAAGAATTGTTTTATTGATAGAGGTGTACGAACATGTAGACAAGCCGTGGTAGTTTGTTTTAAGCCAATGGACATAATAATGAACACTATTTTTACCAAATTTCTGATACTTGCAAAAATGAAACTGGAAGCCAGTGATTCGAGCATAGTAAATTTGAAAGTTATTAATAGCTAGAGAAGAATTCTGTATTGCACATGCACATTTGCACATAAGTAATGAATTTATAACTGTTAATTATTTCTATTATAATATTTGCCCCATTGTTTTGTAAAAACGATTAACTAAATTGATATATATAATGTATTCTCTATTATCCACAGTGGAAATTGTCTGGTTAAGGTTTTATGGATTTTAGATTTATTGAAATGTTTTAATGGGTGTGTATTGAAGATTCTTGCTAATTGTAAGATTTTAATTAATCATGCAATAAAGTTATTATCCATTACAAAATGTGTCAAGACATTCCAAGCTTGCAATGTCATGATATGTCCATCCTTACTTTCAGGGCTGGCTTCAGCCCTGGTGGCACTCGGTGCGACAATGTTTGTTGGCGCCCCCAATGACCACTTTCACCACGGATTCCATCCCCACCACCCTTTAACAGTGCCTAAGTCTCCATAACCACTCGCACTCAGATGCATTTAATTTAGTTATATATTCATACCAGTGCAGTGTGTCAGAACACTTTGCATCATACACACATTACACAGACACAATCAATCATACATTTTTCAATCAGTGTATGGGAAATGTTACATAAGACAGAGGCTATCGTTCGAGTGCTTGGTATAGAAAAGCACAAACTCAGAATTTAAAAAGGAACACCATAGTTGGGGGTTCTCTTTAATAATAAGAATCAATTTCTACCCAAATGAATCCTTTTTGCAACATTAATCTATGCTTAAATTTATAATTTACAGTGTGCATGCAGTTATTTGATGAAAGTGAATATCTCACTGTTCTATATTAGCATTTTAACTTATAAATTGCAAGTAACAAAAGGATGTCTCTTTTAAAAGCAGTAACCCACTGACCTATTTACTTTATATGCACTTTGTAATCTGCATGGTACACGTTCTTTGGAACGGGCATATGAACCCTCTGCACTACTTTATAGTGAGTCAAAACCTCAACTAGACAAAACTCCGATCTCTCTCCGGGAAGAATATTAATCACAGGAGTTATCTTGCCATTTTTTTGTTGCCTAGAAATTGCTGGAGGAAAGGAATACGGCAGAAGGTGCTTTAAAACCATAATAACTTGCAAACACAGCGCCTTCCTGAAGTCGTAAATCATTTGTTTGTTGACAAACACACAGTTACATATCTTAAAAATGGCATGCTCTTAAGTTATAAAAACCTATACACAAGTGTCCCCCGCAGATCCAACTTGAAATCTGTCCATGGAGATTTAGAATGGAGGAGGTGGGGAGGACTGGTAAGCTAGTTAACCTGGTGGGTATGATAGAGATCTTCAAATTGTGCCCTCTCACTATACTACCTTATCCCAAGAAATGTTTTACTAACAAAATATTGTTTACCAAAATATTGTGACATATGAATATTGTGTCAAAAATATGATCAACAACAATATGAAGGGAACATACTTTGCATGGAAGGTACTGATATAGCGTATCAAAAAAAGGTGTTATATTGTAATAATAATATATATAGCATTATGAGTAATTTATATAAAACAGTAAATTAACAAAAGAATATAATCGAAAAATAGTTTCATTCATTAAAGTAAAATGTGTATATATATATATATATCCGTTTCTCAAACTTCCCACCATCCCACTGCCGAACTCCGGAACGGGTGCCTCCTTCATTCGCGAGGGCGGGACTCGCATATCCACAACGGCTGACTTCAAAGTTAAGGAGCACTCATGGGGCATTATTGATGTTTATTATACAAATTGAGGCAAATGCATTTCGGCGTTTAAGCCTTCCTCAGTGCTTTCCCATTTGTATTAAAATGAAACATAGTCTCTACTTAGTTTAAAAATTGTCACCTTCCATCTAATTGGTGAGTCTCCGGCCAATGGAGGATCTGTATATCCGATGACTTCTTTTGCTGTCTTTCGGCCGGAAGGGATACAATATAACGAAAATTTGCCATCTTGATGTTGCAAATGTACCATTAGTTTTTATTTATGTATCCCTTGAGGGCCCGCTGTTTCAACAGCAGCCTCCTTCCACTGTGTCCCAAATGGGCTGCCATATATTTAGATTCTGTGCTCTAATAGCCCCTCGTTGCAGCCGCTTGATGTAAAACAGATATCCTCGTAGGCGTCATTTTGATAAATGAAAACCACAAATTTGAATAATTAGCGACCTCCTTGGTCGACGAGATGATCTGGTGGCTGCGGTTCAGGCAGTATGGCGATTAAATCCGTTTCTCAAACTTCCCATCATCCCACTGCCGAACTCCGGAATGGGTGACTCCTTCAGTCGTGAGTGCGGGACTTGCATATCCATAACGGCTGACTTCAAAGTTATATATATATATATATATATATACATACATACATATATATATATATATATATATATATATATATATATATATATATATATATATATATATATATATATATATATATATATATTATCTACTGGCGGTCGCCAGTAGATAGTTATAGTTACAACCTATTATCCATAGGAAATCCGCGACATTCTATTTGCAATAACGTTGGCGTCGGTTGACGAATCTTCGCGAAAGCTTCCAACTTGTTGGGGCGCTCCGGTCCGCTCCTACCCTGAAAGTCTCGGGGTGATACGTCAAGCGGGGGCCGAGAAAAGGGAGTCCCAAAACGCGTTTTCCCCATTCATTTTTCCATAGGAACCTTTAGTCGCAGCTACAGTCCGAACTGCTGAACGGAATTACCCCAAATTTGGCAAAGAGGTAGCCCTTGGTTCAGACTGGTGCCTTTTGCTAAAATGGTGTAAATCCGTTCAGTAGTTCCTGAGAAATTCACAATTAAAATCACATATATATCTATGGGCGCGTTGGATCCGCGTACCCTCCCGATCACGAGCTGCATGCTAATTGGCTGTCAACACTCCAAATCAAGAAGTGTTGGCAGCCATTTTGTCCTCGGTAGAACCGAGGGACAGAAACAAGTGCGCAAAGCGCAAAAGGGGGCAGGGTAGAAACACCCTGACCCCTAGGTCTGCTCAGGGGTCCCACAAGGACCCCCTGTGCAGAAAGATTTTTTTTTTAAATCGGCGGGATGCGCTTAGGGTGCGCGTATCCCGCCGAGAAAAAAAAGAAACAAGTGCGTAAAACGCACCAAGGGGGCAGGGTAGAAACACCCTAACCCCTAGGCCTGCTCAGGGGTCCCACAAGGACCCCCTGGGCAAAAAGGATTTATTTTATTTTTAAATCGGCAGGATGCGCGAATCCTGCCGAAAAAAATCGAAGCGCGGTCTCCCGCGCTTCGATGTTAATTGGCCCCGGGTGGGCCAAGTCCCGGGGGCATGCTGGGGGGTTAATTTTATGTGTGGGGGCCTCTAAGGGCCCCCAAGCCCCGAGGACCGTCACCCCCGGGGCTTTATGCATAATGGTGCGGGAGGGCTCTGAGCTCTCCCGCAGCCCCGGGGACCACCACCTCCCCGGGGCTTCTTTTTTAAATGAAAAACCTGTGTGGGGGCTCCAGCCCCCACACGCCCGAGACCGCCACCTCCCGGGGCACTAAAGATTTAAATATGGGGGTCCGTTACGGACCCAGAGCCCGGGGACCACCACCTCCCCGCGGCTGTGCACACGATGGGAGGGGGCCGCGCGGCCCCCTCCTGGAGCCTGTGGTGGCCCTGGGGACCGCCACCCCCAGGGCCGGCTCCTGCAGTGTCCCGGGGTGCCTACCCCGGGACACTGCTGTTTGCAATGACAGGACGGGAGCCTCGCGGCTCCCGTCCTGTCATTGCAAACTTGCTTTGGATATTGGAAGAGAGAGCAGGAAACCTGCTCTCTCTTCCAATATCCAAAGCCGACTGCTTTCCACATGGGGAGCAGCATGTTAGCTGCTCCCCATGTGTCAGCTAATGCCGGCTCCCGTAGGACACGGGGAGCCGGCGGGACTGTGGGGGTTTGGGGACCCCCAAAGTCCCCAACGAGAGGGCCAGCCCCGGGGGATGGGGTCCCCGGGGCAAGTAGTGGCCCGGGAGGGGGCCACGCGGCCCCCCTCCCCAAAGTTTTGAAAAATAATAAAAAAAAAAAAAGGGTATGGCCGGCCCGGGGATGGGGTCCCCGGGCCGTAAAATGGCCAGAGGAGGGGGCCACGCAGCCCCCTCAAAATATTAAAAATAAAAATAGAGGCCATGCCCGGGAGATGGGGTCCCCGGGGCCAATACAGGCCCGGGGAAGGGGGCCACGCGGCCCCCTTCCCGTTTTTTTTTATTTTGAAATTTTAAAAAGGGGTAAGGCCCTGGGGAAGGGGTCCCCAGGGCCCAAAAACAGAAAAAAAGGAAGGGGGCCACACAGCCCCCTTCAGAGGACAAAAACAAACAAAAAAAAAAAACGATCGGGCCCGCAGGCCCGCCCCCTTCCTTCACCACTCTGCAAACGCGCCCCTGGCGCGTTTGCAGAGAGGAACAATTCCCCTTGAATACTGGGGGTCCCTGGGGCCAACTAGCCCACCAGGAACCTCCAGTATGCGCCAGGGGCTGCCTTGCAGAGAGGTGTACAGAGGCCACGCCCCTTTTTACACCTCTCTGCAACGCAGCTCTGTGGCGCTTTTTGGAGGTATATGGTGGGCTAGTTGGACTCCGGGGACCCTCAGGATTCAAGGGACTTAATCCCCCAACTTAAAACGCGCCACGGGCGCGTTTGCACAGTGGTGAAGGGAGGGGCGGGGCTTCAGGTGACATGTGTGCAAACAGGCCCGTGGCGCGTTTTAAGATGGGGAATTAAATCCCCTTCAATCCTGAGGGTCCCTGAGGGCCAACTAGCCCAACAGGTACATCCAGAAAGCGCCACAGAGCTGCGTTGCAGAGAGGTGTAAAAGGGTGTGGCCTCTCTACACGTCTCTGCAACGCAGCCCCTAGCGCATATTGGAGGTTCCTGGTGGGCTAGTTGGCCCCTAGGGACCCTCAGGATTCAAGGGGACTTAATCCCCCAACTTAAAACGCGCCACGGGGCGCGTTTGCACAGATGTAACCTCAGGCCCCGCCCCCTCCCTTCACCATTGTGCAAATATTCCTCTAAAATCAGCCGAAATACGAATTCCGATTTACTCACCTGTTATCAGGAGAGAGCTCAGTGCTGCATCTTTCAGCCCAGTACTGGTCCTGAAAAGTAATTTTAGCCGTACTTACCGGTAACTTGAATTTCCTTCATAGGCTAACATTGACTGGTTTCACTTGGAAATTCTTCTAAGTGTGGAGTTTTGGAACTTTAAAATATTCCTCTAAAATCAGCCGAAATACGAATTCCGATTTACTCACCTGTTATAAGGAGAGACCTCAGTGCTGTATCTTTCAGCCCAGTACTGGTCCTGAAAAGTAATTTTAGCCGTACTTACCGGTAACTTGAATTTCCTTCATAGGCTAACATTGACTGGTTTCACTTGGAAATTCTTCTAAGTGTGGAGTTTTGGAACTTTAAAATATTCCTCTAAAATCAGCCGAAATACGAATTCCGATTTACTCACCTGTTATCAGGAGAGACCTCAGTGCTGCATCTTTCAGCCCAGTACTGATCCTCAAAAGTAATTTTAACCGTACTTACCGGTAACTTGAATTTCCTTCATAGGCTAAGATTGACTGGTTTTCAGCAAAAAGTTTCAAAGTGTTGATTTTCACAAACTACAAATATTCCTTAAAAATCGCCTGTATGACTTAAACGCATTTTTTCAACTGTTTACAGGAGATGCACCAGTGCTGGATCCAGGATCTAACACTGAGTAAGAAAAAGTAACGATAACAGTTTTTACCTGCTAAGTGAATTTCCTTCCATAGGATAACATTGGTGATTCTATGAGAAAAAGTTTCTAAGTGTCAACTTTTAAAATACAATAATATTCCTTAAAAATCACGACTGTAACCAAAACGCTTTTACTCAACTGTTTACAGGAGATGTACCAGGACTGAATCTAGGATCCAGTCCTGTGGTTACAAAAGTAATCCATAAAGTAACTAATTGCATTTAACTAGAAATTCACATTGAGCTGAATGTTGCATTGTGTTTGAAAATGTGTTGCCCATTGCAACAACTGTAACTACTGTACTTAAAAGTCTATTGCCTATCTGCAAAGTATTTAAACTAAAGTAATTCATTCTGAGAAAGTATTTTTTGTAATGTAATGTATAATGTAATTACAATGTAATTTAAAAAATAAAATATGTAAAAAAAAATTGTTTCTAAAAATGTAGTAAATCAGTATGAAAAAAATTAATATAACAATTAATACATTTAAAAATTGTCATTTACAAAACCTTTGAAATTCACTGAAAAAACCGTAGGTTTCAGGCACGTTATAGTTAGAAATTAGCATTTAAAAAACCTTTGAAATTCACTGAAAAAACCATAGGTTTCAGACACGTTATAGTTACAAATTAGCATTTAAAAAACCTTTGAAATTCACTGAAAAAACCATAGGTTTCAGACACGTTATAGTTACAAATTAGCATTTAAAAAACCTTTGAAATTCACTGAAAAAACCATAGGTTTTAGGGACAGTTTTAGTTACTTGGACATTGCACTCGTACAAAACCCGTGAAATTCCCCGTTATAGTTAGTTCAGCTAACTATAACTCGCGCCTCCGCAATGCACTGCTGATGACGTCACATATTACATCACTCATGACATGGTCAGTGACATCACTGATGACATCACTGATGACATCTCAAATGACATCACTGATGACATCATCCACGTGATAATCTGATGCACCTCCTCACACCCTAATATAACCTTTGATACACCCACTCTAAATTACAGACTGCCATTCGCAAAACCATAGACACTCCAACACCAATAACTACATACCCACTCACTGATTCTTAGGTCTACACACACACATCCACTCACTCACCCGTACAGTCACTCATACTTACGGTCACTCAGTACAGGACTATCATATGCACTCTTACTCCTATATAGACACTCAAACAACGCCACTCATCCATAGAGATACTCACACACCTAGTCAGTCATGCAAATAATTAAACACACTGCCATTTACTCACCTATACAGTTATACACACACCAGCTCACTTACTCATACAAATAGTAGCACATTGTTACGCTCTTATACAATCACAGATACAAGCACACACTCATCCATACAGCCACTATCACAATCACTCACTCTTGCTTATAGCTATTTATATACTCCAACACACATATATACTGCCTTTCACATATGTAGTTACTCACACATGTACCACTGGGACATACATTCACTCACTAACACACTCTTACACACACTTACCCACCCATACAGTCTATCACAGATGCACTCTTGAAACCATCCACCCAGTGAATCACCCACTCACACATCTATGCACAGAGTTGCACACACCCCTCCCACACAAACACTCAGGCACCCATACAGATACTCAGACAAGCATTCAATAACTCATATAGACACTCATTTAGCTATTCACAAACACATGCAGCCACTTACACAGCAACAGACAGACGGATACAGACATTCACCCAGTTTAGTCACTAACCCATGCATTCAGTAAGATACGTTAAATCACTCACTTATAGAGTCAGTCACGCACCTACTAAATCATCCATACAGACACTTACACACCCACTCATTCTTCAATACGTCTTTTCCTATATATATTAAAAATATTTAAACTTTACAGAAACACACAGTCACTGGATGATGTCATCAGTGATGTCATTTGAGATGTCATCAGTGATGTCATCAGTGATGTCACTGACCATGTCATGAGTGATGTAATATGTGACGTCATCAGCAGTGCATTGCGGGGGCGCGAGTTATAGTTAGCTGAACTAACTATAACGGGGGAATTTCACGGGTTTTGTACGAGTGCAATGTCCAAGTAACTAAAACTGTCCCTAAAACCTATGGTTTTTTCAGTGAATGTATATATATATATATATATATATATATTATCTACTGGCGGTCGCCAGTAGATAGTTATAGTTAGGACCTTTATCCATTGGAAATCCGCAACATTCTATTCCCAATAAGTTTGGCGTCGTTTGACGAATCATCGCGAAATTTTCAAAACTAGTGGGGTGCTCCGGTCCGCTCCTGTCTTGAATGTTTCGGGGTGATTCATCAAGCGGGGGCCGAGAAAAAAGGGGGGTCCCAAAACGTGTTTTCTCCATGTTAATTCCCATAGGAAATTTTAGCCACGGCTACAGCCCGAACTGCTGAACGGAATTACACCAAATTTTGCAAAAAGGTAGCGCTTGGTTCAGAAAGTGACCTTTTTTTTAAATGGTGTAAATCCGTTCAGTAGTTGCGGAGAAATTCAAAAAATAAGAGTAAAAAAATTAATTTCCCATAGGAAACTTTATGCAAGGCTAAAGCCAAAACTGCTGAACGGAATTATACCAAATTTGGCAAAAAGGTAGTGCTTGGTTCAGAAAGCACTCTTTTTAAAAATGGTGTAAATCTGTTCAGTAGTTGCTGAGAAAATCCAAAATAAACGTTTTGATATCTATGGCCGCGGTGGATCCGCGCACCCTCCCGATCACGAGCTGCATGCTAATTGGCTGTTAACACTCCAAACCAGGAAGTGTTGACAGCCATCTTGTTCCTCGGTAGAACAGAGGAACAAGAAACCATTAAAACAACTGCGTAAAACGCAAAAAGGGGGCAGGGTAGAAACACCCTGACCCCCTAGGCCTGCTCAGGGGGTCCTATAAGTACCCCCAGGGCCAAAAAAAACAACTTAAAATGCGCCACGGGGCGCGTTTGCACAGTGGTGAAGGGAGGGGGTGGGGCTTCAGGTGACATGTGTGCAAACAGGCCCCGTGGTGCGTTTTAAGATGGGGAATTAAATCCCCTTCAATCCTGAGGGTCCCTGGGGGCCAACTAGACCACCAGGTACCTCCAGTAAGCGCCACGGAGCTGCGTTGCAGAGTGTTGTAAAAAGGGGCATGGCCTCTGAACACCACTCTACAACACAGCTCTCTGGCGCATACTGGAGGTATCTGGTGGGCTAGTTGGTCCCTAGGGACCCTCGGGATTGAGGAGGAATTAATTCTCCAACTTAAACGCGCCACAGGGCGTGTTTGCAGACATGTCACCTCTGGCCCCACCCCTTCCTTCACCATTGTGCAAATATTCCTCTAAAATCAGCCGAACTACGAATTCCGATTTACTCACCTGTTATCAGGAGAGACCTCAGTGCTGCATCTTTGAGCCCAGTACTGATCCTGAAAAGTAATTTTAACTGTACTTACCAGTAACTTGAATTTCCTTCCATAGGCTAACATTGACTGGTTTCAATTGGAAATTCTTCTAAGTGTGGAGTTTTGGAACTTTATAATATTCCTCTAAAATCAGCCGAACTACGAATTCCAATTTACTCACCTGTTATCAGGAGAGACCTCAGTGCTGCATCTTTCAGCCCAGTACTGATCCTGAAAAGTAATTTTAACCGTACTTACCAGTAACTTGAATTTCCTTCCATAGGCTAACATTGACTGGTTTCACTTGGAAATTCTTCTAAGTGTGGAGTTTTGGAACTTTATAATATTCCTCTAAAATCAGCCGAACTACGAATTCCGATTTACTCACCTGTTATCAGGAGAGACCACAGTGCTGCATCTTTGAGCCCAGTACTAATCCTGAAAAGTAATTTTAACCGTACTTACCAGTAACTTGAATTTCCTTCCATAGGATATCATTGACTGGTTTCACTTGGAAATTCTTCTAAGTGTGGAGTTTTGGAACTTTATAATATTCCTCTAAAATCAGCCGAACTACGAATTCCGATTTACTCACCTGTTATCAGGAGAGACCTCAGTGCTGCATCTTTGAGCCCAGTACAGATCCTGAAAAGTAATTCTAACTGTACTTAACAGTAACTTGAATTTCCTTCCATAGGCTAACATTGACTGGTTTCACTTGGAAATTCTTCTAAGTGTGGAGTTTTGGAACTTTATAATAGTCCTCTAAAATCAGCCGAACTACGAATTCCGATTTACTCACCTGTTATCAGGAGAGAACCCAGTGCTGCATCTTTTAGCCCAGCACTGATCCTGAAAAGTAATTTTAACCATACTTACCAGTAACTTGAATTTCCTTCCATAGGCTAACATTGACTGGTTTCACTTGGAAATTCTTCTAAGTGTGGAGTTTTGGAACTTTATAATATTCCTCTAAAATCAGCCGAACTACGAATTCCGATTTACTCACCTGTTATCAGGAGAGACCTCAGTGCTGCATCTTTGAGCCCAGTACAGATCCTGAAAAGTAATTCTAACTGTACTTAACAGTAACTTGAATTTCCTTCCATAGGCTAACATTGACTGGTTTCACTTGGAAATTCTTCTAAGTGTGGAGTTTTGGAACTTTATAATAGTCCTCTAAAATCAGCCGAACTACGAATTCCGATTTACTCACCTGTTATCAGGAGAGAACCCAGTGCTGCATCTTTTAGCCCAGCACTGATCCTGAAAAGTAATTTTAACCGTACTTACCAGTAACTTGAATTTCCTTCCATAGGCTAACATTGACTGGTTTCACTTGGAAATTCTTCTAAGTGTGGAGTTTTGGAACTTTATAATATTCCTCTAAAATCAGCCGAACTACGAATTCCAATTTACTCACCTGTTATCAGGAGAGACCTCAGTGCTGCATCTTTGAGCCCAGTACAGATCCTGAAAAGTACTTCTAACTGTACTTAACAGTAACTGGAATTTCCTTCCATAGGATATCATTGCACGCTTTTTGCTGAAAAAGTTTCTAAGTGTCGATTTTTGAAACATACAAATATTCCTTTAAAATCAGCCGAACTACGAATTCCGATTTACTCACCTGTTATCAGGAGAGACCTCAGTGCTGCATCTTTGAGCCCAGTACAGATCCTGAAAAGTAATTCTAACTGTACTTAACAGTAACTTGAATTTCCTTCCATAGGCTAACATTGACTGGTTTCACTTGGAAATTCTTCTAAGTGTGGAGTTTTGGAACTTTATAATAGTCCTCTAAAATCAGCCGAACTACGAATTCCGATTTACTCACCTGTTATCAGGAGAGAACCCAGTGCTGCATCTTTTAGCCCAGCACTGACCCTGAAAAGTAATTCTAACCATACTTACCAGTAACTTGTATTTCCTTCCATAGGAATCCATTGTCTGGTTTTCAGCAGAAAAGTTTCAAAGTGTCGATTTTCACAAACTACAAATATTCCTTAAAAATCGCCTGTATGACTTAAACGCATTCTTTCAACTGTTTACAGGAGATGCACCAGTGCTGAATCCAGGATCCACCACTGAGTAAGAAAAAGTAATGAAAACACTACTTACCTGCTAAGTGAATTTCCTCCCATAGGATAACATTGGCGATTCTATGTGAAAAAGTTTCTAAGTGTCAACTTTTAAAATACAATAATATCCCTTAAAAATCACTACTGTAACCAAAACGCTTTTACTCAACTGTTTACAGGAGATGTCCCAGGACTGAATCTAGGATCCAGTCCTGTGGTTAGAAAAGTAATCGATAAAGTAACTAATTGCATTTAACTAGAAATTCACATTGAGCTCAATGTTGCATTGTGTTTGAAATTGTGTTGCCCATTGCAACAACTGTAACTACTGTACTTAAAAGTCTATTCCCTATTTGCAAAGTATTTAAACTAAAGTAATTCATTCTGAGAAAGTATATTTTGTAATGTAATGTATAATGTAATTACAATGTAATTTAAAAAATAAAATATCTAAAAATAAATAGTTTTAAAAATGTTGTAAATCAGTATCAAAAAAATAAATATAACAATTAATACATTTAAAAATTGTCATTTACAAAACCTTTGAAATTCACTGAAAAAACCATAGGTTTTAGGGGCGTTATAGTTAGAAATTAGCATTTAAAAAACCTTTGAAATTCACTGAAAAAACCATAGGTTTCAGGCACGTTATAGTTAGAAATTAGCATTTAAAAAACCTTTGAAATTCACTGAAAAAACCATAGGTTTCAGACATGTTATAGTTAGAAATTAGCATTTAAAAAACCTTTGAAATTCACTGAAAAAACCATAGGTTTTAGGGACAGTTATAGTTAGCTGGACTTTTCACTGCGTACAAAACCCGTGAAATTCCCCGTTATAGTTAGTTCAGCTAACTATAACTCGCGCCCCGCAATGCACTGCTGATGACGTCACATATTACATCACTCATGACATGGTCAGTGACATCACTGATGACATCACTGATGACATCTCAAATGACATCACTGATGACATCACTGATGACATCATCCACGTGATAATCTGATGCACCTCCTCACACCCTAATATAACCTTTGATACACCCACTCTAAATTACAGACTGCCATTCGCAAAACCATAGACACTCCAACACCAATAACTACATACCCACTCACTGATTCTTAGGTCTACACACACACATCCACTCACTCACCCGTACAGTCACTCATACTTATGGTCACTCAGTACAGGACTATTATATGCACTCATACTCCTATATAGACACTCAAACACCACCACTCATCCATAGAGGTACTCACACACCTAGTCAGTCATGCAAATAATTAAACACACTGCCATTTACTCACCTATACAGTTATACACACACCAGCTCACTTATTCATACAAATACTAGCACATTCTTACGCTCTTATACAATCACTGATACAAGCACACACTCATCCATACAGTCACTCTCACAATCACACACTCTCGCTTATAGCTATTTATATACTCCAACACACATATATACTGCCTTTCACATATGTAGTTACTCACACATGTACCACTGGGACATACATTCACTCACTAACACACTCTTACACACACTTACCCACCAATACAGTCTATCACAGATGCACTCTTGAAACCATCCACCCAGTGAATCACCCACTCACACATCTATGCACAGAGTCGCACAGGTTTAATGAAACCCTCTGATCAGAAAAAAAGGCTGTAAATCCCTTGAAAGGGGTTGGAGGAAGCACTATGCACCAGAGGCCAAGACAGAATATGTTGCTGCCTTGAAAAAATACCATGCCTCTTGCAAATCTGCTCGGGCAGGCTACTATACGGAGTTGATCACTAATGTCCAGCACTGCCAAAAGACTCTGTTTAAAGTAGTGAATGATCTTTCTGCAGCTAGCATGTTCACACCACCCCCTCCCTCTCTCAACAACAGTGTGACGAGCTTGCCTCCTTTTTTCTAAGCAAATTAGAGCTAATTCATCGGCAATTAGAAGCCGATGCTCCCATGATAGTGAGTCCGCCAATCGCTTGGGCAATTGGAATTGCATCCCTCTGACTTTGGACTTAGCATTACTGCAAACTTTACTGGTTACCATCAAGTCTGGCTCTCCGCTTGATCCCCTCCCACCATCAAAACTTAGATTGATGGATGAGGCCGCCCTCACAGTAAATCTTGATCTCCTTAACTCTTCCTTGAGCACGGGTGATGTACCCCAAAACTGGAAGCATGCCTTGGTACTCCTTCTGCTCAAGAAGGATGACCTTCACCCTCATTGTTGGTCAAACTTTAGGCCAATTTCCCTCCCCTCTGTTTTTTCCAAAATTCTGGAAAAGCATGTTAACCCTCTACCCTCTTCCTTCGCCACTTCTCGTAATCTGCTTCATCCATCCCAGTCTGGGTTTAGGGCAGGTCACAGTACCGAACCTGCCCTACTAGGAGTCACAGAAGTCCTTAGGCAAGAACTCGATTCGGAAGGGGGCCCTTGTCCTTTTGGATCTAAGTGTGGCTTTTGATACGGTCTCACACTCCATCCTCCTGGACAGATTGGAGGCATTAGGAATTGTTGACATTGCCTTGAGGTGGCTATCTTCCTTTCTGAAAGATCAAACGTTTCAGGTCTCAGCAAACAATACATCCATGACCCTAACACTGACCTCGGGGGTTCTGCAGGGATCTATTTTGTGTCCCCTGCTTTTCAACATTTACCTTCACCCCTTGATGGAGGTGATTGAAGAGTCTGGTCTCACCGTATTCTCTTACGCTGATGATTCCCAGATTATTTTCTCACTTTCTGATGCTCATAATCAAGATCCTTCCCCACTCAGGCAAAGCCTGTCTAATGTTGCCCTTTGGATGAACAGAAATGCCCTAAAACTTAATGGCAATAAAATCGAAGTCCTGATTCTGGGAAATAATCCCAACCTTTGGGGAGTTAACCACTGGCCCGTCACACTGGGGCCCTTACCCATGTCAGTTAATAAGGTTAAGAATCTCGGCTTCATCATTGATGAGAATCTTTCCCTTAACCCGCAAGTCTCCAAGCTCACAGCCTCTTGCTTTTCCATTCTTAAATGGCTCAAGAAAATCCTCTGGCTGATTCCTCTAAGTGACCAGAGAACAGTGCTACAGGCCCTGGTAAAGTCCAGATTGGACTATGAGAATGTACTGTATCTGGGCGCTGATAAATCCTTGATCCATCGCTTGCAGATCATTCAGAACGTGGCCTCCCGCCTTCTTTTCCAGCTGCCTAGATATCCTTCCGTCTCTCCCTTGCTCCACAAACTACATTGGCTTAAGGTTGACAAACATATTAAATTCAAGGCCTTATGCTACATGTTTCGTGCCAGACACGGACTCGCCCCTTCTTAAATCCAAGGTCTGTTTTCTCGGTATGTCCCCACTCGATCGCTGAGATCAGCCAACCTTGCACTGTTTTCTACGCCTAGGTTTCGTCGGGTCCGCATAAAGGGGCATTCCTTCTCCTATTTAGACCCAAAACTTTGGAACTCTCTTCCTGTAGCTCTCAGGAACTGTAACTCGTTACTTACTTTTCGCAAGAACCTGAAGACTATGCTCTTCAATTGCCCTGACTGAGTTCTTGTCACCTGGCATGCTCCTATGTCTCCTGTTTGTTTTGGCATCTCTGTTTACTGTCTGCCTTAGCGCTGGGAGACCCCTTCTGGGTAGCTGTGCGCTCTACAAGCTTCTTAAAAAATAAATAAATAAAAATCCACGATGCTCAGCCTCCTCCTAGCGGGCTCCTCCAACGCGAACGGAACTCTTTGCGCCAGGCTTAGAATGTGACTCCTCAACAGGACTAACCTGGTCCCCGTATCTGACTCGCACTCCATCGCGGTTGGCCTAAACTTTTGACTTTCCACCATTCTAGCGTGACCAGATGACCGTGAGTAGCGCTTTATGCTTTTAGCACTATTTTCATTTCAATGTCACTGATGTCACTGACCATGTCATGAGTGATGTAATATGTGACGTCTTCAGCAGTGCATTGCGGGGGCGCGAGTTATAGTTAGCTCAACTAACTATAACAGCTGAATTTCTCTGGTTTTGTATGAGTGAAATGTCCAAATAACTATAAGGTCCCTGAAACCTATGGTTTTTTCAGTGAATTTCTAAGGTTTTTTAAATGCTGATTTCTAACTATAACGTCCCTGAAACCTATGTTTTTTTTCAGTGAATATATATATATATATATATATATATATATATATATATTTTTTCAACAAGTGCCCCAAGAGCAAGGATGCACTCGGACAGCAACTTGCTTTAAAAAGCCTTTATTTCCAAGAAAACTGCAAACCTGCATTCCGATACCAGTTCCAGCCTGACGCGTTTCAGAGCTCCTGCTCCTTTTTCAAAGGCTCAACACTGAGGTTCACACGGTTGCTGACACACCTTCGAATGAATAATTAAGGTCCTCTGATGGGCCATTCAGGTGAGTGATTCCGCATTGCCTTCTGGGACTTGTAGTGTGTGTCAGTATTGATCCATACCCAAATGGGTGCTGTGTCTCTCAAGTTGTTGTTAATATATTCTGAGTCCTCCAATGGGCCTCAGAGTGCAAGTTCGTTTTCAATCCAAAATGCTGCTGTCCCACTTCTAAGATTCGGCATAATTCCAAGCCTCGTGGCCCCTTTAATTACAGGGTGGTGCAATCCTCCACCGCTGGGCTGCCGTGATTAATGTTTTCAACAAGTGCCCCAAGAGCAAGGATGCACTCGAACAGCAACTTGCTTTAAAAAGCCTTTATTTCCAAGAAAACTGCAAATCTGCATTCTAATATCAGTTCCAGCCTGACGCGTTTCAGAGCTCCTGCTCCTTTTTCAAAGGCTCAACACTGAGGTTCACACGGTTGCTGACACACCTTCAAATAAATAATTAAGCGCCCTCTGATGGGCCATTCAGGTGAGTGATTCCGCATTGCCTTCTGAGACTTGTAGTGTGTGTCGGTATTGATCCATACCCAAATAGGGGCTGTGTCTCTCAAGATGTTAATATATTCTCAGCCCTCCAATGGGCCTCAGAGTGCAAGTTCGTTTTCAATCCAAAATGCTGCTGTCCCACTTCTAAGATTTGGCATAATTCTAAGCCTCGTGGCCCCTTTAAATACAGGGTGGTGCAATTCTCCACGGCCGGGATGCCGTGATTAATGTTTTCAACAAGTGCCCCAAGAGCAAGGATGCACTCGAACAGCAACTTGTTTAAAAAGCCTTTATTTCCAAGAAAACTGCAGACCTGCATTTTGATACCAGTTCCAGCCTGACACATTTCAGAGCTCCTGCTCCTTTTTCAACGGCCCAACACTGAGGTTCACACTGTTGCTGACACACCTTCAAAAAAAAAAATTAAGCACCCTCTGATGGGCCACTCAGGTGAGTGATTCCTCATTGCTTTCTGGGACTTGTAGAGTGTGTCAGTATTGATCCATACCCAAATGGGTGCTGTGTCTCTCAAGTTGTTGTTAATATATTCTCAGCCCTCCAAGGAAATACTCTACTGCTTTTAAACCATCCATGTCGTTGATGCTAGTATATAAAGATGTAATGTCTAGAGTGATCAGAATACAAATCTCAGACCAAGGTACTGTGTTGAGTTTGTGGAGGAAGTCACCAGTTTTATCTGATGTAAGATGGCAATATCACAACAAAATCTTGAAGATAAAAATCTACATATTGAGTCACTTTTTTCCAGGAGACCATTGTTGGCTGAAATCAAAGGTCTGTCTGGGATGTGGGAGACTTTTGTGTGGATTTTTGGAATACAGTACATAACAGGTGTCACAGGAAATTCATTGAACAAAAATAGGTATTCATCATTGGAGGTGAGCCCATCTCTCTTCCATTTCATCAGATCTTGTTTAAATATTTCTTTGACTAGCTCCATCTGTTTCAGGCTAGACCTTTTATAGCATGCCGTATCATTCAAGTGTCACTCTTTGGCCACAGAACTATGTTCCCTCCTTTGTCAGATTTATTGATCACCACATCATTATTAGATTGGAGTTTTCTCATCAAATCATTGTACTTTTTGTCACAATATTTTTGTCTTTGAGCCGCCCGTTGAATTTTGATGTGCAGTTTTTTCAATTCCTCCACCGTACGATCATGAAAAATATCAACTGCATTATGGGGCATCATAGGGATGAACGTCGAATAGGTTTGAATGGGCTAGTGGTGGCAGCAGATTGATTGATGCTCACTTTATGGAGTAATACCTGGGCAGAAATCTCCTCCTCCTCATCATTTTTATCATTCACTAAATCATCTAATGTCCGTAGAGTGGAAACATGCGATAATAGCGGTTCACTTTGTTTGATGTACCTGAAGGTGTTTTAGGTGTTAAATCATCTTGGGGTTTCTTAATGGCAAATATTTAATTAATTTCAACTTTTATATATATATATTCCCTCGATGAATTTCGTCACAGCCGCCACTCTCCTCACAGCGGGTGCCTCAGCATGCAAGGGTGAACTTGCATCAGCTTCCAATGATACAAAAGAGAAGCACTGAGCACACCAGGCATTTAAAATTACTGGTTATTTATTTTATAAGCAACCCATTGTGAAAAATATATATATATATGGAACATTTCACTACATATTACCAAAATAATTGTTTTTGGGTTAACATCTTTCATTGAGTTAAGGAATGATGAGTGAATTAATACACTTTCAATGGGGAATACATATCCTTATGTGTGTTTTCATAGTGTGATTTCACTATCTCTGAATTGCCTTTTCTCACTTTCTATGTTTTGAGTATATATACTTTGTTTAACCAAGATGACACTATTTGTGAGCAAGGCAGCGGGACAGCTGAAACGCATCTGATGGCATTTTGGTAGCACATGAATACATTTTGAATGGACAATTAACAACTGCATTTCTACAGTTTTCTTCATGCTGCATCAGCCCCTTTACTGAAATAAGGAATGGATTCATATATACAGGACAGAGGTTGCTCTCCCCATTTTTAGCCGATGCACCCTTCGGTCTGATGCACAACGGAAGCCAGCAAAGTGTGTGAGTATAAATATATATATATGGGGACCTGCTTCACACCCAGCTACGCGGGTCTCCATTTAGGCTAGTGGGAGGAGCAGGTTGTCAACAACATCCGTCATTTTGATAAGCACATCATCCACTGGGTATGTTATTTAGACAGCATATTTGTTATCTCATCAGACTGCCCTGCCCCCGGGCTGTGGTCAGCCAGCCCCACCCTGGGTGATCAAGAGAAGAGTGGAACCTAAGCTCTCGCAGGCACCCTGACAGACGGACTCCAGGAAGGATAGCTGATCGACAAAGCATATCCAGCATCCCTGAATTCCTGAACGCAATTAAAGGCATGAATGCCTTGTGTTGTCTCATTGGTCCTTCTTTGTGTTTTGGTACAGTGAATTATGAGGTGTGCATGGGCATTGGTGGTTTTGACTTACTGTACATTTGGGTTCTGTGTTTGCGCAAAAGTGTTGCCTCAGAGACAGCTCCCCCTCCCTGCCGCAGTTGTGGCTCCTGTTGGGCTGGGTTTCCTGTCTGTTGTTGCTGTTACAACGCATTTGTCCAGCTACCTGATCCCAGTTGTGATGGTATGGTAGCTGACTGACTTCCCTGGGGCTGTGTGTAGGGTACATTCAGGTGTCCCTGGGCTTGGTTTTTTGGATGTGGGTTTTGCGGGGAGTAGCCTAGGCTTATCAACCTCAGTTTGTGGTATGATTTTAGCCAGCATCGGTCAGTCATGTGGCCCATTCTGTGGCAACAGGTGCATTCTCTAAGGTCTGGCTGCTTCCAACTTCCCTGACTTCTGCAGTTATACATTAGGTTAAAACCCTCTGGTGTTTGGCAGTGGAGCTCTCTTCAAGACTGGTGCCATTTGCAGATTCTTGGCCAATGCGGACCCCTCGAAGGTCTTCTTTTTCAACTTATGTTGGACCAACTTAGTGGTGTCTCTCTGGGTTTGCTCCTGTTTCTCCCTATCCTTTTCTTGTTTCTTTTTCTAATAGTGTAATATGTGAGCTTGTATCTCCTACCAGGGTTGTGTGTCTAACCCTAATAACACTGTCCAAAACACTCTGTATCCCGGTGGGCAGCACCTTTTTGAATATACCATAAAATAATGCAACTTGCGGGCCCATGTACATCCATGGCTACCCAGTCTCGTGTCCCCATCATTCTCATATTCTATCCAAAAACTCAGTTATAGTCTCCCCAGGTTTCATAGTTTCTGGCATTAACTGTCCTACATCAGGGCAGTCTGGGAAAATATTCCCTCAGGGCCTTCCATATGTAATGCCTGTACGAATTGAATGTGGCCTCATCAGGCCAGGTGTTTGTCAGTGTGACTGCTGGGAAGTGAGCTCAGGTGAACACCATATGTTAGTCTGCTCTCCGATGATGCTACATAGCAGACTTTTAACATCGCTAGATTTACTTCCGTGGAGTTCATCTCAAAATATGAGATCCATTTCCGCGTTCCACCCAGCAAGGGCTGCAATTTTGTCCTTAGCCCTTCTTTATCCAAATGAGCTCAGGGAACATAGATGGTCCCTGACATGCCCTTCTGTACTAGCGGGTATATATGGGCTTGGGGGAACTTAAATGGTCTTTCCTTAACCTAGCATTCTCATCTTCTTAGACAATCCTGCATGTAGGGAAGTTCCACTTGGGATGCAGTCTTCCACGGTGGCCATGTCCCCTGGTTTGAAGGATCCCACCTACAGCAAGTGTCTGTCGTACTGTTCCTTTCCCTGGATCCAGCCGACTCACAGGAGGCAAAATAGTCATGCAAAGATCTTGTCTTCCTCTCGGACCACTATCTCCCTTGGTGTCAGTCTATCTGTCCTGTGCATTTGGGAGGATCAGTGGACGTCTTCGTTGTTGCGCCCCTCGTTCACACACAAAGGCCCCATTCTACTTCTCCTATGTCTTAGTTGAGATTGCAGAATGCTACCTTGGTCTCAGATGTCCTGGCCAGCCATCTCCTACATTGACGATCCGGTGAGGCTCGGATCCCCGCCAGCAGCCTCTCCTCTAGTTCTGCCTCACACTCTTCCCGCATGGTGCTCTGTACCTACCCCACTCTCCTCAGGTGGCGGGCACGTTGCTATGCATTCTTGGTTCTTGTTATGGTTCCAGGGTGCTCTCCAGGGTGCTCTCTCTCTCTCCCTCCTTAGTTCACGCCTTTCCTCTAAATTAGTGGTGGGGAAATAATTCTGCCCCGCCGGAAGCGTTCCCAGAGTTTTGCCCACTCTGCACGAAGTGCGGAGTTCTGCAAAACTCGGCAAAGTGACGCAGAGAGGAGTTTTTTCTCTCACGCGGCTCACTAGCGTTAAGATGGCGAGTGAGAAAAATCTCATGCTACACCTCCCCCTGGCACGATTTCTCAACGGGGACGGTTGTGGCAGCTCGCGACCGCTCGTGTTGAGAAATCGCACACTTACGTTGAGGAAGCTGCCACACGAATAGAATATATATCTCGACCAGCAGAAAGAAGCAGCAATGCATATTGGCGGTGATTTTACAGTGCTGGACAGACTCCCAGTGAAAAATTTCAGTGAACAAAACTTGACTTACCACACTCTTCTGCTCAAAAAATTCCATGGAGCATGGCAGTTTTTTGGGTAGTTTGTGGAGTTCCACGAAGCAGAACTCTGTGAACTCTGCCCAGGCCTACTCTAAATCACACCGTGATTGCATCCTTCATTCCGAGATATGCGCTGTTCTTTTTGGTCTGAACTTGCCTTCAAACTCGCTACCTGTAATTTCTTCAGCTACCTGAGCAAACCCTGTGATTCCCACCGTGTCGTTGGATCCCAGAGGACTGGGACCCCTATCCTCACCCCCGTTGGTTGTATCATTGTCCAGAGAAACTATGAATCCCCCTGTCATTCGGGTGCATTCACCTAACACGGTGGGAGTGCATGCTCTCCACGCCGCTGGGGTTTGATGGGCTGAATGTGACAGACGGGGGTTGAAGTTCAGGCAGCTCTAGCAGTGGACTTGGGTGGTGCTGGGATTGCTCGAGCCTGCAGGCCTGTTACATTTTCATGTCTGAACCTAACAGTTCGTTGTTCAGTAGGGGACCCTTTGGCTCCCTAAACTGGTGGATTGGTGTATCCTAATGCGGGGATAGCCGGGATTGGGGAGAGCACCTCCATATTGGCACATGGCGGGGAGGTGCAGATGCTTTGCCTATTATCTGTGGGATAGAATCGGCAGTCTGGGCTGCCTTGAAGATGGCCCACAGCTCTAATAATGCCTCTTTCCTGTCCTTTTTCTGACTTGCGTATTTGGTCCATATATGTGTCCTCATGTCCTTGATTATGTTGGTGTCGAAGGTTACCTTCTTTGGTCAGGGAAACGTGTGTACCAGTGTGTGTACATGCCATGCTTGGCAATACTTGTAAAGTGTTTTAGCCTGTGTGGGAAACCTGTTTTGCATGTGTGTTAGTGGCGACTCCATGACAAGCTGGGTGCTACTTTTAAGGGACAGATAAACCCTAGTTTTTCTGGTTTTCAGTTAATTTTTAAGTTTTGCTCTGGTTGTGTGGAAAATACTTACTATGAGCTCAACTGTATTTACAGATGCATCAAAATAAACATTTCACAAACACAAATAGCAATGCATATGAAAGGTCACAACCTGGAAGAAAGTGTAACACTTTGAGACATTGATGAAAACACAATACTCAAGACAAAATACAGTTGCATTAATTCACCAGCATCAAATAACCACAACATCAAATGTAACTAACAGCAATTTCAACACTATAAAATAAAAAACTTGACAGATAAAAAATGATGACTTTGTTAAAAATACCTTAGCCCGCTATTAGCGCTTGCTATCTTGTTACCAGGGAGGCCCTGTATGATACTCAGGACTAAGTGAGCCTGATAATCTGTCAATAATGGCTCCAGGACAATAGAGTTTGTTCGTGGTGCTTCAGGCACCACCATTTTGTGCCTTCTTGACCAAGATGTCAGCACTTCTCTCCATGGGAGTTTGAAAATACAACAATTAGTTATTTGTCTGCGGTTTAAGGACCAGGTGGTGTGCGGAATAAGAGCATGGTGATCAGCTTCGAGTCTCAAGGCAGAGCAGCAATCGAGATTCCGTGAAGCAGGAATGATAACTGAAAAGTAAAGATTGATTTCAAGAGACATGTACACGGTTTTCCAGAAAAGAAGTAAAATACTCTGGGGCCGATTCCGATCTCGGTCGGAGGCGCACCCAATACCATTCGGTCGGGAAAAAAGCCATGCGAAAGCCTGTTTCCCGACCGAACCGTACGCGGGTCCGGCCGAGCGAGTACGATGCGGGTCGCCGACCGACTTCGTCCGGGCGACCCGACCGCTCCGACCGACTCGTACCCGGATCGTACCGCTCCGACCGACTCGCTCGGACCCGATCCGCACCGCGCAATGGAGGCGTTTTCCGGCCGGGTAAGTACGATGCGCACCTCGACCGCTCCGACCGACTCGCGCCGTCCGACTCGAACTTCGCTGTCGGAGCCGTACTTTGGGGGTCCGTGTCGGACCCCCTGTGCGCGTACCCGTGCGAGGCGCACACAGGGGGAACCATGGGTCCCCCCTACCTGTGCGTGTACGCCGCGAAGCGCTCGCGCGGCGTACTCGCTGTAGGGAGCGCCCTTGTCCGCCTCGCACCCATTGAGGCAATGGGAGCCCGCGTACGCGTTGTACGACCGGCTCCCATTGAGTTCAATGGGAGTCCGACCGACTCGTGTCCGATAACATACGGACGCATCGTACTCGTTCGGTCGGACTGCACGGGTCCGATTCGGTCGGAAATCTCTCCGGGTCCGGCTCGGTCGGAGAAATTTCCGGCCCGAATCGGAATTGGCCCCTCTGTCCGCATATTCCTGCCGCTGGCTGTTGTGGCCTCGTGGCTTCTCCTTCTGTGGCAAGGGAAGTCCACAGGGAGACAAGGGGGTCCCCCTACCTGAAAACAAGGGGGGCCTCCAGTTCTAGGGTCACCACCTCAACCACCACAATCACCTAAATCACCTTTAACACCTCCAGCCCCCTTCCCCTGCTGTCATTTTTGTCTGGCCGCTCCTGTGCCTCCCTCTGCCTGCTTCTCCTGGCACAACTAGGCGGCCTACTTAGGGGCATATTAGCAAGGGCTGGCGATATAATTATCGCCGCTTTAGCATCCGTTTTTGGGCGAAAAGCGGCGATAATTATATCGCAATATCATCAAGGACACGCTAGCGGGTGTTTCCTTGATGTAGAGCCCGTTTTTTCACAGCCTCGCCTCGCATCGCTAATGAGATGCAAAGAAGGCGTGGCTGTGAAAACAACACATGTTAATATCGTGAAGGCAGCTCAGCGATATTAACAAGGAGGATGCAGCGATAAAAAATCGCGCTACCTCAGCCTTAACTCAGGAATTTAACGTCTGTTAAATTCCTGACTAAAGCATACTTTTAATGGGAGATGGATTATGCTGATACGACCACAGGGTCGTATCAGCAATGTTATCGCTGTTTTCAATGGAATATCGCTGGAAAACCAGTGATGTTCCATTGAAAACACCGCTATCGCTGAAATATTATCGCCATAGCGCTATGCGTTGTAAATATAGCGTTATCATGACGATAATATTCAGCGATAGCCAGCGATAATATTTCTATCGCTATGTACGGCCAGCGATAATTATCGCTGGCCGTTGATAATATGCCCCCAAGAGGCTCCACCTTACTAGGAGTCCTCACCACAGTCAGAGTCAGCCGGAGAGAGAACAAAGGTGAATA
The DNA here is from genome assembly GCA_963921515.1 of Calotriton arnoldi. Classification (NCBI taxonomy): domain Eukaryota; kingdom Metazoa; phylum Chordata; class Amphibia; order Caudata; family Salamandridae; genus Calotriton; species Calotriton arnoldi. Next base: position 2,496,196 of record CAWUFW010000645.1, on the reverse strand, counting down.
ACTACGGACAAGTCTAAGACACTGAGCGGGATAGTGAAATCAATAAAAAGCAACCAGACCTACGGAACTAGAAAAATAAACAAAAAGGCCCAGCCCAACTGCATCAAATGATATCAAATACTCTCCGGAAAATCCCGGAAAATAGAGCAACCTGGAGAGGAGCAACCACTGACAAAGTACACAAACGTCTGGCACACATCTGGAAACTGGTCTACAAACTACCATATAAGCTGGGAGATAGGACCCTACTAAAAAGAAAAACAGGCACGCGTGCTACAGGGGCAGAAAATGACAAAGAGGAGGCCAGGCACTAAAACTAGTAAAACTAGCAAAGCTTGCACCATGAGAATGCCGTCCATGGAGACTCAAGCTCGGCTTGAGTCTACCCCATTGCACACTCAAACTCCAATGCCATGACAATCTGCAAATACTTCACGCCAATTCCAGATGCACTGAGAACACTGGCGAAAGGGGTGCCATGCAGCAACCCTACACCGCACGAATTATCCTCAGAACACCAGGTGAAGCAACAAGCAAACGATGGCCAGAGCCAGGAACTAAATTCACATTGCTGTGAGGAAAATGGCTAACAGGAGTTTCCTCTGCTCCTTGGAAAATAGAGGTGATCGCTCTCCGACCCAGGAATCCCCACAGGGTGAGATAGGGCAAGGTAAACCTAAAGTCTTAGAAATATCATCAGCACTGGACTCCTCAAAAGGTGACCCGTTAGGGAAAAGTATGTCGACCCTTCAGGCGGGAGGCAGTGGCCCTCAACATGTGATAGGGACAAGCTCCGTGTCCCTATCATGGAGCTTGTCAGCAATGAAGCCTTACACTTTTAATCAAAGTTCATCTTTGTTGGGACTGGGAGAGAATAGTCCCTTGGGGGAACAGAACCCTTACCATTTACAACCCGAGACAAAGCTCACAACTCAACCAGGGTGCTCCCACCAAAACTCTCTGTTATCTTCAATAAACTCAACACTGACAACCGCTATCAATGCCCTCACATGGGAAACGCAAAAACTCAAAATTTAAATGGATACCATGCAGGCAATAGCAATAGCTATAACTAACATAGCAGCCAAAATCGATAACTTAGAAGGAAATTTGGAAATGCTGAAGATGCAGCACTCCACAAGGTATTCATGTCTTCCAATTGTTGAGAAGCTTAGCTCTCTTCCAGAAGTTTTAACATCAATAGTCACAGAATTAAAACAAAGACAAATAATGACCACAGACCATCTAGACCAACGCACAGAAGACAGGGCCCTAACTAAAGCAAAAAATAATGGAAGCAACAAGATAGCTGGAGCAGAAATCTCCCCAACCTCGTTACATTCGACAGCAACGAAGAGCCCTAGGCATGCGCCACAGAATCCATGTCTAGAAGTAAAGTCCCCTATCCACATTAAGAATCAAGTAATCATAGCACAGGACCAAACACCCCTCCTACGTCTTCGCAGCTGGCAACAGCGATGAGTCAAAACAAAACCCACTATGATGAGACAGTAACGGGTAAAGCTGCGTCCAGGAACACAGGCCCTATGAACAACCTCAAAGAGACTGCGGAACCTTGCAAACTGCTATCCAGAAGAGCAAAAAATGCCTGAAGAAGCAAACAAAAAACATCAAACACCGGCGCTGTGCAAAGGAACTACAACTGCGCCTGGATGCAGCAGATGGCAATCTGGGTCGCAAAACGAATCCAAAGGCGGAACAACAACTAAAACTTCTTGGGCCACAGAAACTCTATCCAATTTTTCAAAAGGCGAAGCCCACCGTCAGTCCAGGGAATGATCAGTTAATCACAGCACCAGTACCATAACTACTTATAAAATCAAGCTGCGGGGACGGCCCGGCTGATGAAGGGCGGAAGCATCACCTACAGGAGATCGAACTGCCCCCACAGACTGACAGTAGAGGGAGCAATCACACAGCACGGCACCTAAACAGGCAGGAGCATGATGTGCCGCCACCCAACACGGGCGGAGTAAGGTCTCCTCCCCCACAAACAAATAGTACTGGGCTATGGGAGAACAACGCAGCTCAAAACGACATCAGAGCAAATACAACAAACAGACACTGCCCAGAAACATACGCCGCCACTACAAGGCTAAGGGTCCATGCCCGAAGGGAATTGGAGAACATCATCATAGTGCTTACACCTGAATATACATCCTGTGGAAGTTCAGATATATTAAATAGAGCTAACATTTTACAAATCCTCCAATACATTCCGGAGCTATCACATCTTACAACAGAAGATCTAATCCGAGTTCAATTCAAGGCCCTGAGCAGTTATTCAAGAGAATCTGCGATAGTAATATGGAAAACCAGCACGATAGCCCAAATGATCAAGACAGAAAAGGATCAATTCGCGAAATGGGGGATTAATGCACATGAACCCGAAGAGGAAAAATACCCATACATGTTAATGGGCAGACTCAGCAACAGAAATATACAGACGCCGAGAAAGTCCATCTTAAGAGGGACAAGCCAAGCTGCTTGTCCTGAATCATTCCCTAATGTAAGAACACATTTCTCACCTAATTATGTTGCAACAGGGCGTAAAATCACTGAAAGGGAAAAAGTCGAGCCGTACATATATGTCCAGGATGGAGCAGCAACGACTCGGTCAGGTCGGCAATCAAACTGCTCCTAGCACAAAGAGACTTAACTGGCCTGCGAGCAGAACGAACAAGATCATAAAAGTAATTTCATGGAACGTGTACGGACTGAAAATCATGCTACAGAACAGAGCTGCCTTTGAATTCTTACAGACTGGGGACCTGCTGTGTCTCCAGGAAACCTTGCATCTCGCTCCAATGGCTATACCAGGATTCGAGGAATTTCAACACCCAGCAAAAAAGCTTAATGCATTTGGAAGGCCATCAGGGGGCCTATCCATATATGTAAGCTTAGGCACTACCGTAACATCAGTGAAATCTCCAATAAGCACAGACTTGGTCCAAGCCTTACACTTGAAAGGCCTGAAACTGAACGGCTCCCCAATAACGATCCTACTCTTGAATGTTTACTTCAACTGCAAAGATACCCCGAGACATGGCAAGATGAGGGATCTGGTTGACACACTTGAAAAGCTGTTCAGCAACTACCCGAATTGTGGGATCTTAATGGTCGGGGACTTTAATACTCACAACTTGGGGACAGTAACAGATGCCCCACCACCCAGGGACTGTGCTGGCAACCTACTTAATACATTTTTAAACACTTATAGACTAAGATCAGCACAAGAGACACAAGTCGCCAACCATGTTATGACTAAAGACTCCCAGGAAAAAAAAAATCAATAATTGATCATATTTTTATGTGCAATTGCCTGCAAGAACAAGTGGTAGAATTCCTAAAAATAGTGCAGCAGACCAATGATCATCTCCCACTGTTTACAGCTATTTCTCTAAACGGTTAGCCTCCCGCACATCACTGCCCTGGGCACGTCTAATGGGGAGGAAATACACTTGCTCCTGAGACGACTAAAGTGGAACAAAATCGACATATCCGGCCTGGCAGTCTGGAAAAACAATTGGCCAATACTCACAACAGTTACATTGAGAGGAATATACCCGAGAATTGGACATAACTGGTGCAGGAGCTGTATCACCTTCTTCTAGGCAAAAAACCAAACCATCGGCCAGACTCCAGAGAAAGGGTGTGCTGCCAATTTCAACTAAGGTGCAAAAAAATTCAACTAAGCAAGAAGGCACTGAGACAAGCCAATCGCAACTACAAGCGTGAGAGAGACGAAACAGCACTCCAAAATCAGCTGACAGCCAGGAACTTACACAGAAGAAACATATGGAACTTCAAAAGGAAACAAGAAGATTCCCAGTGGCTGCACATCTACAGTCTGTTAACCCCAGGCAGACAAGCAGAATTTTGGCTATACATCAATATGCTGTCCGGGCATGGCCAGATTGGAGAAATGGAGTTGCAAGTCACACATGGATTAACCATGTGAACACGCTGTACTGCAAGTCTCCTTATAACACCCTTCCACACCATCAACGACCTTTCACAAGCACTAGTGTGCACAACATCATTGGTAATAAAATTGGGGCCAATCATACAACCATGGAAGAAAGAATCTCTTGATTTGCACAATTGTGTCCTATTAATATTAAAGAATATCAGAAGGAACAGTATCAGAAGGAACGGGGACCTGCGGCCCAATGGCGTACCTGGACACCTTTTCAAAGAGGACCATGCATCTTGGGCAACTATACTTACTCCATTATACCAGTTCTGCATGACTAACTCAACAATTCCTGAAGCCTGGAAAGGCTCCCTACTACAACCAATCCATAAAAAAGGCGACACTAGAGATCCAACCAACTACAGGTTGATAGCCCTTCTGGATCTCGAGGCAAAGGCATACGCAAGTCTCCTCTTACAAGATCTACAAAACTGGGTTAACGAGGATGGAGTATTACCAGTTTAACAATCCGGCTTCAGGGCAGGATCATCAACATTGGATAACATTCTAGCCTTAGCGTACCTGGTAGACCAGTCCACCCAGAAAAAACAGCACCCCCTCTTCGCATGCTTCATAGACTACTCTGTGGCGTTTGACTGTGTCAACAGGAATCTTCTTTGGCAAAAACTACAAAACTGGGGGATCCCAACCATGATGCTGAACGCCATCATTGCCCTTTACACCAGAACCTGGGTATGCGTAAAGCTAACCCAGAACACAGCAACAAAAAAGGTGTACACGGACTGAGGGCTGAAACAAGGCTACGTATTGGCGCCTCTGATCTTTAACTTATATACTGCAGACCTTGGTAAATCAATATAAAAAGCCAACTTGTTAGCTCCTAAAATTGGGCCAAGCAGACTGTTCTTAATCCAGTACGCTGACGACATGGTCTTAATGGACCACACTAAGGGCCCGATTCTGATCTCGGTTGGAAAGCAAACCGAACGACTCGTGTCCAGAATGCTTTCCGTACGACTCATGTCAGGGGAGTCTGACCGAACAAGTACGATGCGTTTGACTACATCCGGATACAATTCGGTCCGACTCCCATTCACTTCAATGGGAGCTTGTGTACCAAATGCGTACACAGGCTCCCATTGACAAAAGGGGTGGTTGGGAATCATCGTGCACCCTGTGGCGGGCACTTTTTAGTGCCTTCCACACTGTGCATGGTCTAAAAGAGGGGACCCATGGGTACCCCCATCGTCACGATTCGGAGGTCTCCGGGTGAAGCGGGGCTTGCTATTGGCCTCCAAAGACCGATTGCGGCAGCCTTTTCAATCCAGGCACAACGACTCGTAAAGGCTGTCCGAATCGTTCATCGTACTTGCTCACATGGAAAACATACTCCATAGAGCTGTACTATTCAGCTCCAAAGGGCTCTATCTCTCCGTATGTCTTCCGGAAATGATTCGGTCAGCGCTAAGGGTTTCCAGGCATCGTACTTGGTCGTTTGGAATTGGGAATGAGTCGGTCGGAAACAAGGGCTCCAGATCGGTTTAGGTAAAATCAAATCCGATTTGGAGCCCTTCCAACCGAGATTGGAATCGGGCCCTAAGACGGGTATGCAAAGAGCACTGGAGGCACTAAGCGTTTATAATGATGAAAATGAATTAACAGCAAACGCCAGTAAAACAAAGGTAGTTATCTTCTGAAAATATGCTAACAAACTCAAACATCAATGGAGATTGGGCAACCTGTAAATAACAACAACATCTAAATATAACTATCTGGGGGTTTGGATCATGAACAAACGGCAAGCCCACTGCACACACTGCATCCATAGAATCACAAGCTAGGGCGGTGACGTATGCCCTCTGCAAACTCAACTCCAAACTGCGCAGCCCGACGACCGAGCCAATCCGAAAGATTATAAAAGCCAAGTTACTTCCCTCAAATTCATATGACCAACTAGTCTTTCTCGTGGCACTAATTAACACCAGGGAGTTTGCCAATTGCTGAGCATTTAAACAGATTTTTCAGATACCCACCCATGCCCGGTATGCCTTAGTATGGCTGGAATTCAGATTAAATAAACAATCCTAGGAACAGTGGGCATCGATCATTCGATACTATTGAGGGGCATGTGCAGCCCCCCAAATACAATGTATGCAACCCTAAAGGAAATTTTCACGAAAGGTAAAAAATCTTGGGCTGACTCCCTATCCACTGCCTGCACTGAATTGCGCCTTGACTTGTCCAACTAGGGGGATTTCCTTCACCAACCAGGAAATTTAAAAACCATTTTAAAGAAACAAGTAAAACTATTATCCAAGAGAGACGACATGTGGCTAATAGAGACCTCCAGCAGTAATATCGGGCTCTTAGCCAGCTCCTATAAGGATAAATTGAGACAGCCATATCTTGACTCAGCTCTGAAAAAATCAATTCTAAAGCAAATTCTGTCCGTTAGACTCATGGTATTGCCAATAAAAGATATAAATATTAGCTGGAAGTCTAGAGGCGGTCACCACTTGCAGACTGTGTCATCAGTACGAGTAGTCTTTGGCTCACCTAGTTTGCATCTGCTCCCGATTTAACCACGCATGCTGCATTTTATTAAAACCTTTGTTTTTAAAATATGGCACTTGTACCTGTCCAGATGCACTGAAACTTCTTTTTAACTTGGAGATCCCCATGGAATTGGCCAGACTAGCGAAATTTGCACAGCAGCTTAAAGAACTTATAAGCAAAGATCGAGCCATGGACTAAAGGCTGTTCACAGGTTCAAACTAGCGAATATATATCAAATTTTATGCTTCGGGTAACTGTTCGATATTTGTCAAATGAAATGATACAATGTTGTTTTTACCAATGATCGAAGAAGGTACGCCTTTTGTAACAATTTTTATTAATTGAAACAATAAATTTATTCACTCAAAAATATTGGCTCCAGGACAAAGAAAACAACATTTGTTTCATGCAGAAAAGGTAATAACTTGAAGAACCACAGGCCCCTCTTGGCCCAACACAAGCTACACCTGGTCTTCCAGATCCAAATCTTTCTCTAATGTCTGAATTGCACCCTGTTTCACACCCAGGGGCTTAGCGTACCATCTGTGTCATGCTCAGCGTTCCAAGTGAACAACACCTCTCACTTCTTTCAGATACTACCTGTGTTAAAAAGCTGCTAGCACTGAGAAAACCCTTTAGACTAAAAAATAAGATTCAGGTGCTGGCCCTATATCACACCCAGGGCCTATGCGTACCATCTGTGTCACGCCCACCGGTCCAATCGGTGAGTCCTCAACCCTGTATCACACCCAGGGGACAAGCGTACCATATGTGTCACACCCAGTGGTCCAAGCTATAACCACTTTCACCGTGCTGACTGTCACAAAAAGGTGACCTCCGTGGGAATGCTTATGAGGCCACCTTGTGACTACTCAGTATGGGCACATAAAATAGGTAACATGCCAGATTTCTATCAGTGGCAGGGCACTCAGGTTACATTTTTGCCTTTCTTCCTAATCTGCCATAGGCAAGTGCTGGAGAGTAAGGATCAGATGTGGTCTCTTACCCTCTGACAGCAGTCTCAGAACAGCCCTCTTCCCCGTGGATTCAGGAGAACTTCGAATCATTTGCGGTGTCTGCTCATCTTCCTTTCTGCACAGATGTGATTAGTTACCGCATGCCTAGGCTACAGAGTCTGCCTGACCATGTACTTCTGAGGTGGGGTTAATGGAGAGTTCATGATGGGCGAATATGTTAATAGTGATGTTATTTTGCTTGTGTATGTGATTGTATTATTATGAACATTGGCATCGATGTTATCAATATTAACACAATGCTGTTGAGTGTTGGACCCTTATCACAAGACTGCTTAATATGCTACTGTACGTTTTCTATTGTACTATTGGACTAAATTGCCACATATAGCTGGGATACACATGTAATAGTGATTAACATCCAGCAATTACAGTTTTTATGTTGGTGTAGTCCCTCAATGTGCTTTTAATAACTGCCGCATTTAGCGCAGCATGGCTGTTAAAGCTTAAGCAGTACCGTTACACCTACGTGTTTTCTTTGGTCAGGACATTGTTTTGAATCGAACGTGAGGGTTGTGCGATTAATAATGGCCGCATTTAACGCAGTATGACTGTTGAAGCTTAGACAGTTCAGTTACACCTGCGTGTCTACTTTGGTCAAAACATTCATTTGAATGGAAAGTGACGGTTGTCACGTGGTGTCTCTATAGCTCCGTGCCGGTACCATAGGGCCCATGATGCCTGGTACATTTACGCACAACAAGATTAGACTAGATACTCATTGTATATGTCCACGTCGACCGTTGCCCACTTTTTCATTGAGGTGGTTGCATCCTGTAACAAAAGCGTGTAGCCGGCAAGGGACTATGTCATGGCCCATTCTCTCTTTTATGTCTGAAGTTTCAAACCTGATCACAACACCACTGTGAAAAACTGTGAGCCCTGAGGGATGAGTGGTGGTATGTGATATGTCTCAGGGGATGGGATGTTCATATCCTGATTGCATTCTCTTAGTTTTTTTTAATATTCTTTGTGTGTATACTTACCCAGAGTTCTACTTGCTGAGAGAGTCTGCTGACTGTCGAGTCGGACCTTGCCTACATAATTAGGGGAAGGTAAAGATACATGCTCACTGGGAGCACACAACACACAGTTTGCAGTGGTGGTGGTAGACACTGGTGTAGTACACCGTATCTTAGGCACTAACCTTTTTTGTGTATGTTTTTTACAGTGCCATCTGGCCCGCTCAAGATGCTGGTGCTACATGTATAGCTTGTTAGCTGACTGTATGGCCTAATTATATAAGTTTGATTGTTATTATTACATTTTTGCACTTACTGTACATAGCATAGTGACTTACAACTTTGATTCTGATGAATCCCTTGAACTACACAGTCATAAATGGCAGAAACATGTTGACCGCAAGATAAGGGGAATATCCATATCCCTATTTCACTACGCTTTTAATTCCTATCCATTGGGGCATTTGAATAAAGTTTGTCCGCCACCAATGAGATAGTATTAATCACCTTTTGCTTTAGCACTCTGCCCCTCATTCTGCCCCCATAGGTTGTAGTACTACATGTGCTATAGAACACCCATGCTCCTTTCCTATGGGAAGGTCGTAGCCCACACTGGGTACCTTGCGGTCCCAGTGTGCGGAGGGGACCCTATGAGGAAGCATGTCACCCTAGGGTGAGTGAGGGTTCTCGTCCGAACACAACCAGTGCCCCACCTTCATTTCTCCATATATCTACCCCCATACATAGTGTGAGTTTGATATTTGTTTGGAGCACTACGTTTTAATTGGGTAATCCACGCTCCTCTGAGACCCCCTTTGTGTGAGATGTATTGTACTACAGCCTTCTGGTCTGTGGGTCGGTTTTTTGATTTTGCATACTAACTAGCATCAATTTGGCGCAATTTCCACCCTGTGCATAGGCCAACTATGACTGACAATACAGGCCTAGCTTTTGACGAGGATATGGTACAAACCATTTTACAGACACTGAGTATTCTAGATACACATATTTCCCAAGCACTGTCACATTCAAAGGAATGGACGAAACTTATGAATTTGAAAAAACAACATATAAGACCAGCTCTCCATGCAGCCATACTTTCTGAATACCTGAGAGCCAATATTGCCCCACAAGGCCTGATTGTTTCCAATGCTCCCAAACTCTTCCTGGTTAATAAACCTTTTAAAATTAATTGGTCAAAGATTGCCTGGAGCTGTGCGAGAGATTGGCTGATCTTATTGATCAAAACCACTAAAGAAACGGCAGATCTCCTCATTACAGAGATTCATTCTCTAGAGAGCCAACTGAAATGTTCGATACAGTTCACTGCTTTCAAGAAGAAGTTGGAGGACATTACCAAGACACTGAATGAGACCAAGGAGGACCAGATCAAGTATAAAGAGAACAAACTCAAGAAAGATCTCGAAAGGTTCTTCCAAGAAAAGGTGTATCCCTATACATCTGATGACTACTCCACACAACAGCCCAAGAAAAACAATCGTAGAGGGGCAAGAGGTTGGCGCCGTAATACGGATGAGTGGACATCGAATTCAGAATAGTGGAGCAACACTGATGAATCGGGCTCCAGTGATTCAGACAGTTCACATAGAACCAGAACATGGCGTCCAAGAGGGTGAGGCAACTATCAACCACTACCCCAATATGCTACCTGGTGGCCACCCCAACCCTGGGGTTTTCCAGCTCACCCATTCCAACCAATGCCATTCAGTGGACCAGGTTACCAGCCCCCTTTTTTTGGGCAGGACCGGGGACGAAGAGGTCAGAGAAGAGGCAACAGGGGCATACCCCAAGAGACTCATCAAGAACACCAGAGAGCTCACGTACAATGGGATCCATCCCTAGAGCAACGCATCACCAGGAGCATGACGAGTGCATCAACAAGCGGAGCAACAACTTAATAGTTAGCCTAAGTAGTAGACCCCTGACCGATCTGGAAACCAAGGTCCTGGAAAAGGGGCTTGGCTTTGTGCCTACCTACATGGGTGATGACTTTAAGACACACCAAGAACTAGCTGAATTTTTTCGGAAGGTACAGTTGTCTTTTTTCTTTGATAAACAAAAGGAAATCACTCAAGCGACCACATCTAACACTGGCTTGAAAAATAAGTCCAAATTCCTCCCCTCTCTATAAGAGGTGCCATCAGAGGTAGCCACCTTTGAAAAGGCAGTTCTAAAGGATTTTACAACCTTTAAGGGTCTAGCCAAAAGACCAGTCTTCAACCTGACGAAAGAAGAGGAGCTGTGTGCACACAGATTAGAATCTGACACGGGCATTGTACTGAAGCCTGCAGATAAAGGCGGGGCCACTGTGATTCTGGATACTCTAACTTATCGCACTGAGTGCCTTCTGCAACTAAGTGATACCAAATATTACAGACCTATTCAACGTGACCCTACTCCTAGATTGCAAAAAGAGATCAATGCATTGGCACAGAGAGGAAAAGAATCGGGGTGGATCACTAAAGGCGAAGCTGATTTTCTCATCCAGGATTCCAGCCTTTTATGTCTTACCCAAGATCCACAAAACTGAGAGACCGCCACCGGGGAGGCCTATTGTCTCAGGCATTGGTTCTGTTTTAGAACCCCTATCCCAATTTGTGGACTGATTTCTTAGACCACTGGTGACGGAGATGCCCTCGTACTTGCAGAACACAAAACACATCTTGTCCTTCCTGACCACAGTGCAGTTTGATCCAATGAAACATTTTTGGGTTTCATATGATGTGGAAGAGTTATATACAAACATTCTGCAAGAGGACACTCTACTAACTGTTGAGCGCCTGCTTGAACAACATCCACGGGATGACCTGACACCTACATCTTTTGCTATGGAGTGTGCGTCTTTCGCCATGAAAGACAATTTTTCCTCTTTTGAAGACCAACTTTATTGGCAAGTGACAGGCACAACCATGGGCAGCACCTATGCTCCAAGTATGGCCAATCTGTACATGCACTGTTTCGAAAGTACCCACATCTGTCCAACTGACAACCCTTTCCAGACCAACTTAAAGCTGTGAAAGATATATATTGACGATATCTTGGTCAACTGGGAGGGTGGCCAAGCATCGTTGGAGGCTTTCTCTCAGTGGCTGAACACCTTGAACATCCATTTGAAGTTCACCGGTGAGTACAGTAAGAAACAACTTCCTTTTCTTGACCTCAATCTATATCCCAAAGAGAGAGTTATCTACACAGAACTGTATCAATAACCAATGGCTCGCAATTCATTGCTCAGTAATGCTATTTTCCATCCACGGGTCCTTCGGGATAACCTCCCAGTAGGACAGTTCCTACATTTGAGAAGAAACTGTACGGAAATTACCAACCTTTTTGCAGGGTTATCCCCAAACTTTTTACTTCTTCCTCCTATTTTTTCCTGACCTGTTGTTGTTGGTTTTAGGACTTTGGGCACTTTACCACTGCTGATCAGTGCTAAAGTGCATAGGCTCTCTGTGTAAATTGTTATTATGATTGGTTATCCATGATTGGCATATTTGATTTACTGATAAGCCCCTAGTAAAGGGCGCTGAGTGTGCCAGGGCCTGTAAAACAAATGCTACTAGTGGGCCTGCAGCACTGATTATACCACCCACATGAGTAGCTCTGAAAAGGTAACTCAGGTCTGCCACCACAGTGCCTGTGCGCAGTTTGTAGACTGCCATGTCAACCTGGCAAGTGCACCCACTTGCCAGGCCCTAACCTTCCCTTTTCTTACATGTTAGTCACCCCTAAGGTAGGCCCAAGGTACCCCTGTGGGCAGGGTGCAGTGTATGTGAAAGGTAGGACATGCCCTGATGTGTGTGGCATGTCCTGATCGTGAAATACTGCCAATTTCATTTTTCACTATTGCAAGGCTATCTGTTCCCATAGGATAGACTGGGGAGTTTGCTTATAACATCTTATAAACATAACTACCCCTGGGAACAAGGTAGGAAAATAAAGTTTAGTATGCCTGAACTCAGAATCTAAAGATGCATCATTTAGGAAAGGTGATTTTTACATTCTGTGTTTGAAAATGCCACTTTTAGAAAGTAGGTATTTTCTTGCTTAGCCATCCTGTGTGCCTCTGCTGAGTTGTGTATTGACCATCTGGCTTTGGAGTGACAGGGGCTGGGGAGGTGCAGTGACTCCAGAGAGTCTGGATGAGTCAGCGCTAGGCTGAATAGGCCTGGTCTGCATTTGGACTGGTGGGAGGAGTAGCACCTGCCCTTGAATAGGGCTGTGCCTGCATTCCACAATGATGCCTCCGCACCCCTGTGGTGTGTCCGGTGCCAGGGCTTACACTTACAATGGATATTGTTGTGCACTTGCAAAGTGCCCCCCAGAACCGGTTTGGACTGGGCTCAGACCCCTGGGCCAGGAAAGAACAAAGAGATTTACTGTATAAAAAGAGGGGCCCAGACCCCAGACTTTTAAGTCATCCCTGGAATTCAAGAGGACCCTTTGCTAAGGAGAAGAGCTGGAGATACTGAGGAGAAGTACTGCCCCTTTGCTGTGTGCTGTGTGGGGTTGGCCTGCAGTTGCTGTTTCTGCCAAAGAAAGGAGAAGGACTTTGCTGTGTGCTGTGTCCCCTGCTTGAAGGAGATCTCCAAGGGCCTGTGTGTGCTGGCCTCCTGTTCTGAAGTCTCAGGGACACAAAGACTTCACCCCCAGCTCCCCTGAACTCTGCTGCTGTGAGTTCTGACCTGCCAGGAGGTGTCTGTGCCAGTATTGGACCCCTGGAGGTTGTTCCTGCTGTTTGGGAGCTGGAAGAGAGAAGGAACTTGGAGAACTACAAAAAAGACGCATCGCTCTTCTTGCGGCTGCAAAACACTTTTTATTTTTAGGTTTTTTGCAGTTTTATGTAGTGCAGACTGGTCAGGTATTGGAGCGTTGCATCTTAAAACATGACCCCCCTACACTACAAAAACACCACTGCACTACCCTAAACCCTAAAACACTACCCCCAGCACGACCCCTACACTACACAAGCACCACTGCACTATCCTAAACCCTAAAACACTACCCCCAGCATGACCCCCTACACTACACAAACACCACTGCACTACCCTAAACCCTAAAACACTACCCCCAGCACGACTCCCTACACTACCCAAACACCACTGCACTAACCTAAATCCTAAAACACTACCCCCAGCACGACCCCCTACACTACCCAAACACCACTGCACTACCCTAAAACATGACCCCCTACACTATACAAACACCACTGCACTACCCTAAACCCTAAAACCCTAAAACACTACCCCCAGCACGACCCCCTACACTACACAAACACCACTGCACCACCCTAAACCCTAAAACACTACCCCCAGCACGACCCCCTATACTACCCAAACACCACTGCACTAACCTAAATCCTAAAACACTACCCCCAGCACGACCCCCTACACTACCCAAACACCACTGCATTACCCTAAAACATGACCCCCTACACTACACAAACACCACTGCACTACCCTAAACCCTAAAACACTACCCCCAGCACGACCCCCTACACTGCCCGAACACCACTGCACTGCCCTAAACCCTGAAACACCAGCCCCTGCACGACCCCCTACACTGCCCGAACAACACTGCACTGCCCTAAACCCTGAAACACCACCCCTAGCATGACCCCCTACACTGCCCGAACACCACTGCACTGCCCTAAACCCTGAAACACTACCCCCAGCAAGACCCCCTACACTGCCCGAGCACCACTGCACTGCCCTAAACCCTGAAACATCACCCCCAGCAAGACCCCCTACACTGCCCGAACACCACTGCCCTAAACCCTGAAACACCACCCCCAGCACGACCCCCTACACTGCCCGAACACCACTGCACTGCCCTAAACCCTGAAACACCACCCCCAGCACAACCCCTAAACTGCCCGAACACCACTGCTCTGTCCAAAACCCTGAAACACCAGCCCCAGCACGACCCCTACACTGCCCGAACACCACTGCACTGCCCTAAACCTTGAAACACCAGCCACAGCACGACCCCCTACACTGCCCGAACACTACTGCACTACCCTAAACCCTGAAACACCACCCCCAGCACGACCCCCTACACTGCCCGAGCACCACTGCACTGCCCTAAACCCTGAAACACCAGCCCCAGCACGACCCCCTACACTGCCCTAACACCACTGCACTGCCCTAAACCCTGAAACACCAGCCCCAGCACGACACCCTACACTGTCCGAACACCACTGCACTGCCCTAAACCCTGAAACACCAGCCCCAGCACGACCCCCTACACTGCCCGAACACCACTGCACTGCCCTAAACCGTGAAACACCAGCCTCAGCACGACCCCCTACACTGCCTGAACACCACTGCACTGCCCTAAACCCTGAAACACCACCCCCAGCACGACCCCCTACACTGCCTGAACACCACTGTGCTGCCCTAAACCCTGAAACACCACCCCCAGCACGACCCCCTACACTGCCCGAACACCACTGCACTGCCCTAAACCCTGAAACACCACCCCCTGCACGACCCCTACACTGCCCGAACACTACTGCACTGCCCTAAACCCTGAAACACCATCCCCAGCACGACCCCCTACACTGCACGAACACCACTGCACTGCCCTAAACCCTGAAACACTACCCCCAGCAAGACCACCTACACTGCCCGAACACCACTGCACTGCCCTAAACCCTGAAACATCACCCCCAGCAAGACCCCCTACACTGCCCGAACACCACTGCCCTAAACCCTGAAACACCACCCCCAGCAAGACCCCTACACTGCCCGAACACCACTGCACTGCCCTAAACCCTGAAACACCAGCCCCAGCCACGACACCCTACACTGCCCGAACACCACTGCACTGCCCTAAACCCTGAAACACCACCCCCTGCACGACCCCCTACACTGCCCGAACACCACTGCACTGCCCTAAACCCTGAAACACCACCCCCAGAACGACCCCCTACACTGCCCGAACACCACTGCACTGCCCTAAACCCTGAAACACCACCCCCTGCACGACCCCTACACTGCCCAAAGACTACAGCACTGCCCTAAACCCTGAAACCCCACCCCCAGCACAACACCCTACACTGCACGAACACCACTGCACTGCCCTAAACCCTGAAACACTACCCCCAGCAAGACCCCCTACACTGCCCGAACACCACTGCACTGCCCTAAACCCTGAAACATCACCCCCAGCAAGACCTCCTACACTGCCCGAACACCACTGCCCTAAACCCTGAAACACCACCCCCAGCAAGACCCCCTACACTGCCCGAACACCACTGCACTGCCCTAAACCCTGAACCACCACCCCCAGCACGACCCCCTACACTGCCCGAACACCCCTGCCCTGCCCAAAATCCTGAAACACCAGCCCCAGCACGACCCCCTACACTGCCCGAACACCACTGCACTGCCCTAAACCCTGAAACACCAGCCCCAGCACGACCCCTACACTGCCCGAACACCACTGCACTGCCCTAAACCCTGAAACACCAGCCCCAGCACGACCCCCTACACTGCCCGAACACCACTGCACTGCCCTAAACCCTGAAACAACAGCCCCAGCACAACCCCGTACACTGCCCGAACACCACTGCACTGCCCTAAACCCTGAAACACCAGCCCCAGCACGACCGCCTACACTGCCCAAAAACCACTGCACTGCCCTAAACCCTGAAACACCAGCCCCAGCATGACCCCCTACATTGCCCGAACACCACTGCACTGCCCTAAACCCTCAAACACCAGCCCCAGCACGACCCCTACACTGCCCGAACACCACTGCACTGCCCTAAACCCTGAAACACCAGCCCCAGCAAGACCCCTACACTGCCCGAACACCACTGCACTGCCCTAAACCCTGAAACACCACCCCCAGCAAGACCCCCTACACTGCGCAAACACCACTGCACTAAACCCTGAAACACCACCCCCAGCAAGACCACCTACACTGGCCGAACACCACTGCACTGCCCTAAACCCTGAAACACCACCCCTGCATGCCCCCCTACACTGCCCGAACACCACAGCACTGCCCTAAACCCTGAAACACCACCCCTCAGCACGACACCCTATGTGAGAAGTTGGCCTGGCATATGCTGTCCACTAATTATAGTGGTCACCTTGCACCAGTCCAAATCGACTCTTATGGTACGTAGGTTAAAGACAACCTTATTGAAAGCTATCCTAGTGGTAGCTATGGAGAGCAGCCTTCAGGCTAAGTCTTGAAGGAATGTAAAGCAGCTTGTTTTACCAGTCTATAATCTCTTGAGTGACCAAATGAAAGAGCACCACACCAGGTATATATTCAAAATATATGTATTTATTACTAAACACACCCCTCTAGTCTCTTTATGAGGCTAGAGTTCGAAATACATAGGTTATAAGATCTTAAATCACAGTAATAGCACAAATACACGTTTGGGCCCTAGGGGCGTACCAAACCATATACCAATAAAGTGGTATGCGAACCACGACTGAACTAGACACTAGGCCTAGAGCCTCTAGAAGTGCTTGGACCACAAGGAACCACCCAAGGTAGTGACACAGGGGACCCACGGGAGACGCGTGCAGTGTAAATACACAACCGCGATACGCCGTTAACTTCTATGGAGAAAGTCGGGATCGGGAAAATAGAGGAAAGGGACACTTAAAGAGGACTAGGACAAAACCCCTTGAGATCTAGGACTTTGAAGAGTCTCTACCCACGGGAGCACCAGAGTACTCGTGTTACCTCACCCAGGGAAGCCGGGTGCATAGGTGCCTTTCGGGGTCGGGTTTCGTCGTCGGTTCTTATGGCGATCTGCTGCAAAGTGCTGCTGGCGACCAGGAGAAAAGTGTCCGGGGGATCCAAGAGTGGATCGGAGTTCTGAAGAACCTGAAAGCAGAGGGGACAGAGTCTGGGTCACTAGCCAGTGACCAGGGAGGTGATGGACAGATGCCCACCGATGTCGAGTGCTTCAGGTTCGATGACGGTCGTCTTGACTCTTCAGCCACGAGGTCCGGGAGGCGTTGTCGGCGACCAGGAGCAGGATTCGGGCTGCTGCTCGATGTCTGTCGAGTGCAGAGGTGTCGGCGACCAGATTGGACCCAACAAGCCTTGGCAACGGCAAGTCTCGAGTAAGATGTAGATCGTCGATGATGCAGACCAGCAAGGTCTGGGGAACTCACCCAGCGAGGGTAAGTGAGGGCAGGCCTGGAGCAACCAGACTGCCAAGTAAAGAAAAGATTGGCCTTCGTTAAGGGCTACTAGCCAACAGGCTAGCGACCGCGAAGGAGCCTCATGACGCCGCACGTGGAGCTGGCTTACAGGACACTCGTGGAGTGGGGGCCAGTGATCTTCGGTGCAGGTGGTGCTGGAGGCTAGGGCTACTCGGAGCCCAAAGCACGACTTCTTGGGAGACCCAGAAGATGGTGCACTTGCAAATGTGCTCGGTGTCCAGGGGTCACGGTCTCAAGTCACCCACGATAGCCACGGGCCTCAGCTTTGCTGGGGACTCAGGGTAGCCTCAGGGAAGTCTGAGAATCTACCTCTGGTGATGCGATGACTTCGGCGTCCGACGGGAGCTTCAGTAATGCGAACCGGACAGATGCTTCTTTGGTGCCTGCCAAGCAGGGGAGTCACTCCTTGACCCCAAGGGAGATTCTTCAGTCCTCTAATCGTGAGTAGAGCGTCGAAGGTCCAGGATTCTGTTTCAGAGTTTCGTCCAGGTATAATCTAAAGTCCTAAGGACTGGGTTCCTACCTTTATTCTAAAAATAGGGGATGGACTACTCTGCGGCCCCACCTATGGGTGGGTCAGGGCAGAGGGGTGGCTACACCCCTTTCCTTTGTCCAGTTCGCGCCAAAGCAGGGGCTGCAAGCCCCTGATCCGGTTTGAACTGGGGTATGCACAGGGACACCAAATGTGCCCCCAGTGCAGGACTTCAAAGCACCCGAAAGTGCTCCCGCCCAGCCCCAATACACATTGTCCTGTCTGGGGAGGTGGTCACACCTCCCTGGGACAGGAAACCTATTGTCCAGGCCTCCCCTGCCGGAGTTTCGTCCAGCAGCAGGAGGCCAGACTCGTGTCTGTGGCAGCAGCATCCATTTTGTGATGCCAGGGCTCTGGAAAGAAGTTACCGGACTCGTCAGAGTTAACATGCCTTTCCCTCTAGAAGGGTGGAATGCTACCCCCGCCGCCAGGATTGGCGGGGGGTAGTATTCCAAGATGTTTGACACCAAACACGACACGTTTAGGTGCAGCCATTCCATAGTTAGCATTTTACCGCGAGGATATAATGCGTTTAAGAGTATATGGTCAGGCTGCACTACAAACAGCATCAGAGATGGTCTCCGAACGCTGCAGAGGGGCCCTGCTCATGCAGGGGCACCCTCTCACATAGGAACCATGCACTCTGCCTTTAGGATTGATAAGGCCTGCCTTAGGAGTGACTTACAGGTTTATATGTGTGTATGCATTTAGTGATATAGGTAACCTATACCACAGCAAGGGGTGCATGCACCACCTTACCCAGGCTGCAGTAGCAGACCTGTGGTGTCAGTTTGGATGGCCTACCAGGGGTGGCATAATACATGCTGCAGCCCCTGGCAGGCCTCTGAGGTACCTATGCCCTTGGTACATAGTATACCATATACTAGGGACTTACAAGGGCACTCCAGATCCCAATCAGTGATGTGCCTAAGGCACATGGAGACCCTTTTAAAGAGGAAACAGCTAGGCTGGGGTTCTGAATAGCAGGGCCCCAGCCAGACTAATGTCGAAAACCAGTGAAGTATCAGCAAAAAGTGGGGGTACCCCTGTGAAGCAGATCCTACTCTCCTACACAACCCCCCAAACGTAGGGACATTAAACTAACCTTGCCCAGTTAAGTCTTCATGTTCTAAGTGGAAATACCTAGAGAGTCCATCTGCATTCGCATGGTTACTCCCAGGCCTATGTTCCACTGTAAAGTCCAACCCCTGTAGGGAAATGGACCACCTAAGCAGTTTGGGGTTTTCACCCTTCATTTGTTTTAGCCATAAGAGGGGCTTATGGTCTGTCTGAACCAGAAAGTGTGTACCAAACAAGTATGGCCTCAACTTCTTCAGAGCCCAGACCACAGCAAAGGCCTCCTTCTCTATGGCTGACCAACGTTTCTCTCTAGGGGTCAGCCTTCTGCTAATAAAAGCTACTGGCTGATCCTGACCTTCTTCATTCAATTGTGACAGTACAGCCCCTACCCCCAATTCAGATGCATCTGTTTGAACAATGAACTTCTTGGAGTAATCAGGACTCTGCAGAATTGGAGCAGTGCACATGGCCTGCTTGAGGTCATCAAATGCCTTTTGACAGCTAGCTGTCCACTGAACCTTTTGGGCATTTTCTTAGAAGTTAAGTCATTCAAGGGTGTCACTATTGATCCATACCCCTTGACAAATCTCCTATAGTACCCAGTCAGGCCTAAGAAGGCTCTCACCTGAGTCTGGGTAGTGGGAGCAGTCCAGTCCATGATGGTCTGGATCTTGCTCTGCAAAGGTTGAACCTGGCCTCCACCCACAAGGTGGCCCAGGTACACAACCTGACTCTGCCCTATCTGGCACTTAGTGGCCTTGATAGTCAGGCCTGCCTTTTGCAGGGCCTGTAAAACATTCCTGAGGTGGACCAGGTGATCCTCCCAGGTGGAGCTAAAGACAGCAATATCATCTAGATAAGCTGCACTATAGGCCTCCAGTCCTGTGAGAACTGTGTTCACCAACCTCTGGAAAGTGGCAGGTGCATTTTTCAGACCAAAGGGCATTACCACAAATTGATAATGCCCACTAGGGGTTGAAAATGCTGTTTTGGGCTTTGCAGTATCATCTAGTCTGATCTGCCAGTAGCCAGCTGTTAGGTCAAATGTGCTGAGATACTTGGCAGAGGCCAAAGTATCTATGAGCTCATCTGCCCTGGGTATTGGATGGGCATCAGTCCTAGTGACTGCATTGAGGCCCCTGTAGTCTACACAAAAGCTCATCTCTCTTTTCCCACCACTGGTGTGAGGTTTGGGTACTAGGACTACTGGACTAGCCCAAGGGCTATCTGAGGGCTCAATCACTCCCAATTCCAACATCTTCTGGACTTCAGTCCTGATACAGTCCCTGACATGGTCAGGTTGCCTATAAATCTTGTTTTTAATAGGCAGACTGTCCCCAGTGTCCACTTCATGAGTGCACCAGGTGGTCTGACTGGGTGTCAGTGAAAACATATGCCTAAACTGATTGAGGACTTGCCTGCAATCAGTTTGTTGCTGGGTAGTGAGGCTGCCTGCCAAGGCTACACCATCAACTGACCCATCGTCAGGGTTCTGTGAGAGCAGGTCAGGGAGTGGGTCACTCTCTTCCTCCTGCCCTTCATCAGTAGCCATGAGCAAGCCCATGTCTGCCCTGTCCACATATGGCTTAAGTCTGTTGACATGGAGAACCCTTTGGGGACTCCTGGGTGTTCCCAGGTCCACTAAGTAAGTGACCTCACCCTTCTGCTCAACAATAGTGTGGGGTCCACTCCATTTGTCTTGGAGAGCTGCTGGGGCCACTGGCTCCAACACCCACACCTTCTGTCCTGGCTGGTAAACAGTCAGAACAGCCTTTTGGTCATGCCAGGCCTTCTGAAGTTCCTGGCTAGCCTCAAGGTTTTTGGTTGCCTTTTTCATGTACTCAGCCATCCTGGAGCGGAGACCAAGTACATAGTCCACTATATCTTGCTTTGGGGGCTTGAGAGGTAACTCCCATCCTTCCTTCACCAAGCACAGTGGACCCCTCACAGGGTGGCCAAACAGAAGTTCAAAAGGGCTGTACCCAACCCCCTTCTGAGGCACCTCCCTATATGCGAATAAAAGGCAGGGCAAGAGTATGTCCCATCTACGCCTAAGCTTTTCTGGGAGCCCTTTAATCATGCCCTTCAAGGTTTTGTTGAATCTCTCAACTAAACCATTGCATTGTGGCTGATAGGGTGTGGTGAACTTATAAGTAACTCCACACTCCTTCCACATTGCCTTTAAGTACCCAGACATGAAGTTTGCACCCCTGTCTGATACCACCTCCTTAGGAAAGCCCACTCTTGAGAAAATTCCCAGGAGGGCCCTTGCCACCACAGGTGCTGTAGTGGTCCTAAGGGGTATAGCCTCTGGGTACCTGGTGGCATGATCCACTACCACCAGTATAAATCTGTGCCCAGATGCTGTTTGGGGATCCATGGGACCAACAATGTCAATCCCTACCCTCTCAAAGGGCACCCCCACCACAGGTAGTGGTATCAGGGGGCCTTTGTAGTGCCACCTGCTTTGCCACTGGCTTGGCAGGTTACACAGGAGCGACAAAACTCCTTACTGTCTTCAGACATGTGGGGCCAGTGAAAGTGAGGGACAATTCTGTCCCAAGTCTTGTTCTGGCCCAGGTGTCCTGCTAAGGGAATATCATGGGCTAGGGTCAATAGGAAGCCCCTGAACTTCAAAGGTATTACCAACCTCCTGGTAGCACCAGGCTTGGGGTCTCTACTCTCTGAGTACAGGAGTCCATCATCCCAATACACTGAATGGGGACCACTAGCTTTCCCAGCAGCCTCAGCAGCAGCTTGCTGTCTGAGGGGTTCAAGGGAGGGGCAGCTCTGCTGCTCCTGGCTCAGATCTGCCCTAGAAGGTCCCCCTGTCCCCAAGAACTCAACCTGGTCAGGTTCAAGTTCCTCTGGGACAGTTCCTTCTTCAGGGCTGAGATCATCCCCCTCAAGGGACTGATCTTCCTCCTGAGCCAAGGGGAAGGCACTGCCTTAACCCTACTACTCCTCCTCTTGGAAGGCACTTGGTCCTTTCTTCCAGAATCCAAGGCCTGTTCAGTGCTAGACATTTTGGCTTGTGACCTGGTCACAGCAAACACATCTGCAGGGATCCCCAGCATTTCTGCATGGGTCCTGAGCTCCACTTCTGCCCAAGCAGAAGTCTCTAAGTCATTGCCAAGCAAGCATTCGACTGGTAGGTTTGCACTTACCACAACCTTCTTAAGGCCAGTTACCCCTCCCCAGGAGAAGTTAACAACTGCCAGAGTATGGTCTGTTCTGACATTGCTAGCATTGGTCACTTGGTACATCTCACCAAGCATAACTTGCCCAGGTAGCACAAGGTCTTGTGTCACCATTGTGACACTTGCCCCTGTGTCCCTAAATGCCAAAGCCTCTCGTCCATTGATTAAAGGCTGTTGTCTGTACTTGCCCAGATTACTGGGACTCATAGAGGAGGGCACATCCATGCCTCCATCACAGACTAACACAGCCTGAGTCAGTTCTCTAACTAGGTCAGAGCCCAACTCAGTTCCCAGGGTGAACCCTACTAAACCCTTTGCTGGAGCACTTCCACCAACTGTACTAGGGGGAACAGGTGCCTTAGGGGCATTGGTGGGTGCTGGACTGGAGTCTTTGGACTTGGTGCAATCACTGGTCCAGTGGGTCTTTTGCTTACAGACCTTGCACCATGGTTTTCTTTGGCCTTTACCCTTGGTAGACTGGGAATCCCCACCAGAAGAAGATTTTTGGGGGCCTGATCAAGACTTTTGATCTTTACCCTTCTCCCCACCCTTGTCAGAGTTCTTAGCATCTTGCTTCTTGGTTTCCCCACCTTGGTTCTGTACCTTCTGCTTCACCCTGGTTCTGACCCATTTGTCTGCCTTCTTTCCCAATTCTTGGGGAGAGGTCAGATCAGAGTCAACCAGGTACTGATGCAACAGCTGGTTTTGACAGTTATTAAGAATCTGATCCCTCATTATCAGATTATACAATCCTGAGAAGTCACACACCTTACTGCCCATCAACCAGCCTTCCAGAGCCTTGGCAGAACAATCCACATAGTCTACCCAGTCTTGAGTCTGTGCTTTTTGGGTGTCTCTGAACTTCAACCTGTACTGTTCAGTGGTTAGGCCAAACCCATCAATAAGAGCACTCTTCAAGACCTTGTAATTGTCAGCATCCTCCTCTCTAACAGTGAGGAGCTTGTCTCTACCTTTGTCAGCAAAGGAGAGCCACAAGATTGCTGCCCACTGCTCCTGAGGGACCTTCTGTACTTTACAAGCCCTCTCTAAAGCAGTTATCCATTTGTGGATATCATCCCCACTCTGGTAGGGAGGGACAATCTTGCTCAGGTTCCTATGGTCATAGGACCTTTCCCTATCTCTAGGGACATGGCTGCCACCATGGGACTCTAGTCCCAACTTTCTTCTCTCTTTAAGGAGATCTAGGGATTCTCTATCTAAAGCCAATTGCTTCTTCCTGATCTCCAGTTGAGTTTCCTCATACTGGACCAGTCTCTTTCTTCTCTCATGAGAGGATTCCCTCCTGTGAGAAGAAACAGAGCTCCCTATAGAGGTGCCAGAGTGGTTAGACTCCTGAGAAGGAGACCTAGACTTTCTGAGCACACTCATAATCCTTCCTGGGGGGACAAAGGTGTGGTTCTCCAGATCCTCATCTTCATCTTCCCCAGAAGGGATTGGGTTTTCCAGGTCAGGGTCATTGTCACCCTCCTGGTCAGTTTCAGAGGGGGCTGGGGGTAGTAGTACCCCTGGCCCCTTCCTCATCTGCTGGCCCACCCTCTGCTCCTACCCCTTCAGTCTCTGAAGACTTACTAAGATCATAAGCCACCAACAACTCCTGGAGGTGTTGGGTGGTGGGACTTTGGCCTGTCCTTAATTTCCTCACGTTACACAAAGCTCTCAGTTCCAAGAATGGGAGTGTGTCATACTTGGAGGGGGGAAGCTCCATTCCTTCCTGCAGGGCATCTTTGGATCCTGCTTTTAAAGACATTACTAGTGTGGTGTGGTGTATGCACTACCTACTCTAGTGTGGCCTACTAAACTCTCTTGAGTTGTAGAAAGGGTTGTGCTATCCCTTAACACACAACTCTAAGTTCAGTAGAACTTACTGATATTCTAAGCTTAAATTATATGTACCTTAGGTACCTTTAGTGGTTTTCAGTTGATCAATTCAATTGAGATTATCTGGTAAAACAATAGCAAGCTGGAATCCCACACGCTGCACACCAATGTGAGAAGTTGGCCTGGCATATGCTGTCCACTAATTATAGTGGTCACCTTGCACCAGTCCAAATCGACTCTTATGGTAGGTAGGTTAAAGACAACCTTATTGAAAGCTATCCTAGTGGTAGCTATGGAGAGCAGCCTTCAGGCTAAGTCTTGAAGGAATGTAAAGCAGCTTGTTTTACCAGTCTATAATCTCTTGAGTGACCAAATGAAAGAGCACCACACCAGGTATATATTCAAAATATATGTATTTATTACTAAACACACCCCTCTAGTCTCTTTATGAGGCTAGAGTTCGAAATACATAGGTTATAAGATCTTAAATCACAGTAATAGCACAAATACACGTTTGGGCCCTAGGGGCGTACCAAACCATATACCAATAAAGTGGTATGCGAACCACGACTGAACTAGACACTAGGCCTAGAGCCTCTAGAAGTGCTTGGACCACAAGGAACCACCCAAGGTAGTGACACAGGGGACCCACGGGAGACGCGTGCAGTGTAAATACACAACCGCAATACGCCGTTAACTTCTATGGAGAAAGTCGGGATCGGGAAAATAGAGGAAAGGGACACTTAAAAGAGGACTAGGACAAAACCCCTTGAGATCTAGGACTTTGAAGAGTCTCTACCCACGGGAGCACCGGAGTACTCGTGTTACCTCACCCAGGGAAGCCGGGTGCATAGGTGCCTTTCGGGGTCCGGTTTCGTCGTCGGTTCTTATGGCGATCTGCTGCAAAGTGCTGCTGGCGACCAGGAGAAAAGTGTCCGGGGGGATCCAAGAGTGGATCGGAGTTCTGAAGAACCTGAAAGCAGAGGGGACAGAGTCTGGGTCACTAGCCAGTGACCAGGGAGGTGATGGACAGATGCCCACCGATGTCGAGTGCTTCAGGTTCGATGACGGTCGTCTTGACTCTTCAGCCACGAGGTCCGGGAGGTGTTGTCGGCGACCAGGAGCAGGATTCGGGCTGTTGCTTGATGTCTGTCGAGTGCAGAGGTGGCGGCGACCAGATTGGACCCAACAAGCCTTGGCAACGGCAAGTCTCGAGTAAGATGTAGATCGTCGATGATGCAGACCAGCAAGGACTGGGGAACTCACCCAGCGAGGGTAAGTGAGGGCAGTCCTGGAGCAACCAGACTGCCAAGTGAAGAAAAGATTGGCCTTCGTTAAGGGCTACTAGCCAACGGGCTAGCGACCGCAAAGGAGCCTCGTGACGCCGCACGTGGAGCTGGCTTACAGGACACTCGTGGAGTGGGGGCCAGTGATCTTCGGTGCAGGTGGTGCTGGAGGCTAGGGCTACTCGGAGCCCAAAGCACGACTTCTTGGGAGACTCAGAAGATGGTGCACTTGCAAATGTGCTCGGTGTCCAGGGGTCACGGTCTCAAGTCACCCACGATAGCCACGGGCCTCAGCTTTGCTGGGGACTCAGGGTAGCCTCGGGAAGTCTGAGAATCCACCTCTGGTGATGCGATGACTTCGGCGTCCGACGGGAGCTTCAGTAATGCGAACCGGACAGATGCTTCTTTGGTGCCTGCCAAGCAGGGGAGTCACTCCTTGACCCCAAGGGAGATTCTTCAGTCCTCTAATCGTGAGTAGAGCGTCGAAGGTCCAGGATTCTGTTTCAGAGTTTCGTCCAGGTATAATCTAAAGTCCTAAGGACTGGGTTCCTACCTTTATTCTAAAAATAGGGGATGGACTACTCTGCGGCCCCACCTATGGGTGGGTCAGGGCAGAGGGGTGGCAACACCCCTTTCCCTTTGTCCAGTTCGCGCCAAAGCAGGGGCTGCAAGCCCCTGATCCGGTTTGAACTGGGGTATGCACAGGGACACCAAATGTGCCCCCAGTGCAGGACTTCAAAGCACCCGAAAGTGCTCCCGCCCAGCCCCAATACACATTGTCCTGTCTGGGGAGGTGGTCACACCTCCCTGGGACAGGAAACCTATTGTCCAGGCCTCCCCTGCCGGAGTTTCGTCCAGCAGCAGGAGGCCAGACTCGTGTCTGTGGCAGCAGCATCCATTTTGTGATGCCAGGGCTCTGGAAAGAAGTTACCGGACTCGTCAGAGTTAACATGCCTTTCCCTCTAGAAGGGTGGAATGCTACCCCCGCCGCCAGGATTGGCGGGGGGTAGTATTCCAAGATGTTTGACACCAAACACGACATGTTTAGGTGCAGCCATTCCATAGTTAGCATTTTACCGCGAGGATATAATGCGTTTAAGAGTATATGGTCAGGCTGCACTACAAACAGCATCAGAGATGGTCTCCGAATGCTGCAGAGGGGCCCTGCTCATGCAGGGGCACCCTCTCACATAGGAACCATGCACTCTGCCTTTAGGATTGATAAGGCCTGCCTTAGGAGTGACTTACAGGTTTATATGTGTGTATGCATTTAGTGATATAGGTAACCTATACCACAGCAAGGGGTGCATGCACCACCTTACCCAGGCTGCAGTAGCAGACCTGTGGTGTCAGTTTGGATGGCCTACCAGGGGTGGCATAATACATGCTGCAGCCCCTGGCAGGCCTCTGAGGTACCTATGCCCTTGGTACATAGTATACCATATACTAGGGACTTACAAGGGCACTCCAGATCCCAATCAGTGATGTGCCTAAGGCACATGGAGACCCTTTTAAAGAGGAAACAGCTAGGCTGGGGTTCTGAATAGCAGGGCCACAGCCAGACTAATGTCGAAAACCAGTGAAGTATCAGCAAAAAGTGGGGGTACCCCTGTGAAGCAGATCCTACTCTCCTACACCCTACACTGCCCGAACACCACTGCACTGCCCTAAACCCTGAAACACCACCCCCAGCACGACCCCCTACACTGCCCAAACACCACTGCACTGCCCTAAACCCTGAAACACCACCCTCTGCACGACCCCCTACACTGCCGGAACACGACTGCACTGCCCTAAACCCTGAAACACCACCCCCAGCACGACCCCCTACACTGCCCGAACACCACTGCACTAAACCCTGAAACACCACCCCCAGCAAGACCACCTACACTGGCCGAACACCACTGCACTGCCCTAAACCCTGAAACACCACCCCTTGCACGACCCCCTACACTGCCCAAACACCACTGCACTGCCTTAAACCCTGAAACACCACCCCCTGCACGACCCCCTACACTGCCCGAACACCACTGCACTGCCCTAAACCCTGAAACACCACCTCTCAGCACGACACCCTACACTGCCCGAACACCACTGCCTTGCCCTAAACCCTGAAACACCAACCCCAGCATGACCCCCTACACTGCCCAAACACCACTGCACTGCCCTAAACCCTGAAACACCACCCCCTGCACCACCCCCTACACTGCCCGAACACGACTGCACTGCCCTAAACCCTAAAACACCACCCCCAGCACGGCCCCCTACACTGCCCGAACACCACTGCACTGCCCTAAACTCTGAAACATCACCCCCAGCAAGACCCCCTACACTGCCCAAACACCACTGCCCTAAACCCTGAAACACCACCCCCAGCAAGACCCCCTAAACTGCTCAAACACCACTGCACTGCCCTAAACCCTGAAACACCACCTCCAGCACAACCCCTACACTGCCTGAACACCATTGCTCTGCCCTAAACCCTGAAACACTAGCCCCTGCACGACCCCCTACACTGCCCGAACACCACTGCACTGCCCTAAACCCTGAAACACCACCCCCAGCACGACACCCTACACTGCCCGAACACCACTGCACTGCCCTAAACCCTGAAACACCAGCCCCAGCACCACCACCTACACTGCCCGAACACCACTGCACTGCCCTAAACCCTGAAACACCAGCCCCAGCACAACCCCCTACACTGCCCGAACACCACTGCACTGCCCTAAACCCTGAAACACCAGCCCCAGCACGACCCCTACACTGCCCGAACACCACTGTACTGCCCTAAACCCTGACACACCAGCCCGAGCAGGACCCCCTACACTGCCCGAACACCACTGCACTGCCCTAAACCCTGAAACACCACCCCCAGCACGACCCCCTTTACTGCTCGAACACCACTGCACTGCCCCAAACCCTGAAACACCACCCCCAGCACGACCCCCTACACTGCCCGAACACCACTGCCCTAAACCCTGAAACACCACCCCCTGCACGACCCCCTACACTGCCCGAACACCACAGCACTGCCCTAAACCCTGAAACACCACCCCCTGCACGACCCCCTACACTGCCCGAACACCACTGCACTGCCCTAAACCCTGAAACACCACCTCTCAGCACGACACCCTACACTGCCCGAACACCACTGCCTTGCCCTAAACCCTGAAACACCAACCCCAGCACGACCCCCTACACTGCCCAAACACCACTGCACTGCCCTAAACCCTGAAACACCACCCCCTACACTGCCCGAACACCACTGCACTGCCCTAAACCCTAAAACACCACCCCCAGCACGGCCCCCTACACTGCCCGAACACCACTGCACTGCCCTAAACTCTGAAACATCACCCCCAGCAAGACCCCTACACTGCCCAAACACCACTGCCCTAAACCCTGAAACACCACCCCCAGCAAGACCCCTAAACTGCTCAAACACCACTGCACTGCCCTAAACCCTGAAACACCACCTCCAGCACAACCCCCTACACTGCCTGAACACCATTGCTCTGCCCTAAACCCTGAAACACTAGCCCCTGCACGACCCCCTACACTGCCCGAACACCACTGCACTGCCCTAAACCCTGAAACACCACCCCCAGCACGACCCCCTACACTGCCCGAACACCACTGCACTGCCCTAAACCCTGAAACACCAGCAAGACCCCCTACACTGCCTGAACACCACTGCACTGCCCTAGACTCTGAAACACCAGCCCCTGCAAGACCTCCTACACTGCCCGAACACCACTGCACTGCCCTAAACCCTGAAACACCAGCCCCAGCATGACCCCCTACACTGCCCGAACACCACTGCACTGCCCTAAACCCTGAAACACCAGCCCCAGCACCACCACCTACACTGCCCGAACACCACTGCACTGCCCTAAACCCTGAAACACCAGCCCCAGCACAACCCCCTACACTGCCCGAACACCACTGCACTGCCCTAAACCCTGAAACACCAGCCCCAGCACGACCCCCTACACTGCCCGAACACCACTGTACTGCCCTAAACCCTGACACACCAGCCCGAGCAGGACCCCCTACACTGCCCGAACACCACTGCACTGCCCTAAACCCTGAAACACCACCCCCAGCACGACCCCCTTTACTGCTCGAACACCACTGCACTGCCCCAAACCCTGAAACACCACCCCCAGCACGACCCCCTACACTGCCCGAACACCACAGCACTGCCCTAAACCCTGAAACACCACCCCCTGCATGACCCCCTACACTGCCCGAACACCACTGCACTGCCCTAAACCCTGAAACACCACCCCAGCACGACCCCCTACACTGCCCGAACACCACTGCACTGCCCTAAACCCTAAAACACCACCCCCAACACGACCCCCTACACTGCCCGAACACCACTGCACTGCCCTAAACCCTAGAACACTACCCCCAGCACGACCCTCTACACTACCCGAACACCACTGCACTACCCTATACCCTAAAATACTCCCCCCAGCATGACCCCCTACACTACCCGAACACGACTGCACTGCCCTAAACCCTCAAACACTCCCCCAGCACGACCCCCTACACTACCCGAACACCACTGCACTGCCCTAAACCCTAAAACACTCCCCCCAGCACGACCCCCTACACTACCCGAACACCACTGCTCTGCCCTAAACCCTAAAACACTCCCCCCAGCACATCCCCCTACACTACCCAAACACCACTGCACTGCCCTAAACCCTAAAACACTACCCCCCGCATGACCCCTTACACTACCCAAACACCAATGCACTACCCTAATCCCTAAAACACTACCCCCCGCATGACCCCCTACACTACCCAAAGACCACTGCACTACCCTAAACCCTAAAACACTACCCCCTGCACGACTCCCTACACTACCCAAAGACCACTGCACTACCCTAAACCCTAAAACACGCCCTCCTGCACTACACAAACACCACTGCACTACCCTAAACCCTAAAACACTACCCCTACACTACCCAAACACCACTGCACTACCCTAAACCCTAAAACACTACCCCCAGCAGTACCCCCTACACTACCCAAACACTACTGCACTACCCTCAACCCTAATACACTACCCCCAGCAGTACCCCCTACACTACCCAAACACCATTGCACTACCCTAAACCCTAAAACACTACCCCCAGCAGTACCCCCTACACTACCCAAACACCACTGCACTACCCTAAATCACTACCCCCATCACGACCCCCTACACTACCCAAACACCACTGCACTACCCTAAACCCTAAAACACTACCCCCAGCACGACCCCCTACACTACCCAAACACCACTGCACTACCCTAAACCCTAAATCTACTTACTGGAAGTACCTGGTGGGCTAGTTGGGCCCCAGGGACCCTCAGGATTCAAGGTGACCTAATCCCCCAACTTAAAACGCTCCACGGGGCGCGTTTGCACAGTGGTGAAGGGAGGGGGCGGGGCCTCAGGTGACATGTGCGCAAACACGCCCTGTGGTGCGTTTTAAGTTGGGGAATGAATTCCCTTTGAATCCTGAGGGATCCTGGGGGCCAACTAGCCCACCAGGTACCTTCAGTAAGCACAACAGAGTTGCGTTGCAGAGAGGTGAAAAAAGGTGCGTGGCCTCGGAACGCCTCTCTGCAACTCAGCTCTGTGGTCCTAACTGTAGGTACCTGGGGGGCTAGTTGGGCCCCAGGGACCCTCAGGATTCAAGGGGACTTAATCCCGCAACTTAAAATGCGCCACGGGCGCGTTTGCACACATGTCACCTCAGGCCCCCCCTCCCTTCACCACTGTGCAAACGCGCCCTGTAGCGCGTTTTAAGAGGTAGTTTTAATCCCCCTGCCCTATTATGTACTAGGGACTTGCAGAGGAGGTCATGCTAATCACAGGGGTACCCCAACGCATAGTGTTCCCTAGTGTATGTAGATGTTTTCACTGTATTCTAAGTGTCTTTTAGCATAGCACTGGCTCTGGTTAGTCAGAGTCAGTTACCACCAGTACCCATCTGAAAAAGTTGTGGGCACAGGATGATTTTGCAACAAGGCCTCTTTCTGCTCCTCTGTTGGTTCTTTCTGCACATCTTTTGCTTCTTTCTGTGCGTTTTTTCTTCTTTCTTCACATGTCCTACCTCTGTAGGCATAGTTAGAAACTAGCATTTAAAAACCTTTGAAATTCACTTAAAAAATCATAGGTTTCAGGCACGTTATAGTTAGAAATTAGCATTTAAAAAACCTTTGAAATTCACTGAAAAAACCATAGGTTTCAGACACGTTATAGTTAGAAATTAGCATTTAAAAAACCTTTGAAATTCACTGAAAAAACCATAGGTTTTAGGGACAGTTATAGTTAGTTGGACATTTCACTCATACAAAACCATAGAAATTCCCCGTTATAGTTAGTTCAGCTAACTATAACTCGCGCCCGCAATTCACTGCTGATGACGTCACATATTACATCACTCATGACATGGTCAGTGACATCACTGATGACATCACTGATGACATCTCAAATGACATCACTGATGACATCATCCATGTGATAATTTCATGCATCTTCTCACACCCTAATATAACTTTTGATACACCCACTCTAAATTACAGACTGCCATTCTCAAAACCATAGACACTCCAACACCAAAAACTACATACCCACTCACTGATTCTTAGGTCTACACACACATCCATTCACTCACCCGTACAGTCACTCATACTTACAGTCACTCAGTACAGGACTATCATATGCACTCATACACCTATATAAACACTCACACACCGCCACTCATCCATAGAGGTACTCACACACCTAGTCAGTCATGCAAAAAATTAATCACACACCCATTTACTCACCTATACAGTTATACACACACCAGCTCACTTACTCATACAAATACTAGCACATTCTTACGCTCTTATACAATAACTGATACAAGCACACACGCATCCATACAGCCACTCTCACTATCACATACTCTCACTTATAGCCATTTAAATACTCTAACACACATATATACTGCCTTTTACATATGTAGTTACTCGCACATGTACCACTGAGATATACATTCACTCACTAACACACCCATACACACACTCACCAACCCAAGCAGTCCATCACAGATGCACTCTTGAAATCATGCACCCAGTGAATCACCCACTCACACATCTATGTACAGAGTCACACACACCCCACCCACACAAACACTCAGGCAGCCATACAGATACTCAGAGAACCAATCAATAACCCATATAGACACTCATGTAGCTATTCGCAAATCCATGCATCCACTTACACACCAACAAACAAACGGATACAGACATTCACACAGTTTAGTCACTAACCCATGCATTCAGTAAGATACGTTTAATCACTCACTTGTAGAGTCAGTCACTCACGTACTAAATCATCCATTCAGACACTTATACACCCACTCATTCTTCAATACGCCTTTCCCTATATATATTAAACATATTTAAACTTTACAGAAACACACAGTCACTGGATGATGTCATCAGTGATGTCATTTGAGATGTCATCAGTGATGTCATCAGTGATGTCACTGACCATGTCATGAGTGATGTAATATGTGATGTCATCAGCAGTGCTTTGTGGAGCGCGAGTTATAGTTAGCTGAACTAACTATAACGGGGGAATTTCTATGGTTTTGTACGAGTGAAATGTCCAACTAACTATAACTGTCCCTAAAACCTATGGATTTTTTTTTTTTCGGCGGGATTCGCGCACCCTAAGCGCATCCCGCCGATTTTTTCTTAAAAAATGCTTTTTTTCTGCCCAGGGGTCCTTGTGGGACCCCTGAGCAGACCAAGGGGTCAGGGTGTTTCTACCCTGCCCCCTTTGCGCTTTGCGCACTTGTTTCTGTACCTCGATTCTACCGAGGGACAAAATGGCTGCCAACACTTCCTGATTTGGAGTGTTGACAGCCAATTAGCATGCAGCTCGTGATCGGGAGGGTACACGGACCCTACTCGGCCATAGATATATATGTGATTTTATTTGTGATTTTCTCAGAAACTACTGAACGGATTTACACCATTTAAGCAAAAGGCACGACACTGAACCAAGGGCTACCTCTTTGCCAAATTTGGTGTAATTCCGTTCAGCAGTCCGGGCTGTAGCTGCGACTAAAGGTTCCTATGGAAAAATGAATGGGGAAAACGCGTTTTGGGACCCCCCTTTTTTCTTGCCCCCGCTTGACGAATCACCCCGAGACTTTCAGGATAGGAGCGGACCGGAGCGCCCCAACAAGTTGGAAACTTTCGCAAAGATTCGTCAACCGGCGCCAACGTTATTTCAAATAGAATGTTGCGGATTTCCTATGGAAAATAGGTCCTAACTATAACTATCTACTGGCGACTGCCAGTAGATAATATATATATATATTTTATATATATATATATATATATATATGAACAGGAAATCTTCTCATTAGTGAAAAAGATGAGAGGGACACAGTGGAGCACGGTGAGGCATCTTTATTTATATCTGTGGCATGACGCGTTTCGGACAAATCCTTTCTCAAATGCCAAATGTTGAAACTGCTGGGTAGACTGCTTAAATATCTTAAAGTAGTCCCGCCTCATCTTCGAGTGAAGTGAGCACACCTGGCCAACGTACACGCTGGAACCACCCTTGCAGCTTGGAATGGAGAACTGCATTTCCCATAGTGCAGCTCGATGTTCAGCCTGGGCGGGAGGTTCCTGTGGCCTGGAATTGGATTACTCACAGTAAGTGGGGGGCCAATTGGGAGTGTTGGTCAGGTGGAATGCAGCCCAAATATCAGCAAAGGTGCCTCACTTGCCCCTACTTCCAGCCGCACTTCCCCACTTTGGGCAGAACCGGAGACGACGGCACATATTAATTATATATATATATTATATATATATATAGATATAGATCTAGATATATATATATGTTTACAAAAGGGCTCCATTTTGCCGCGGGCCCCCGACCCTGCAGGGCGGGCTCTTTGACCAGGAATGGAGATCCTGGTGATGCAGTTTTGCCACAGAAAAAGCAGAGCCCAACGCCGACTTCCAGAAAGGCTGACTTTATTCGTCTGGTTACATTGCAGAACAGGGAACACTCTTTAAATCCTTACGCATTTCGGCGTGGTGCCGCCTTGTTCACAGGTGAGTGTACTTTCTTCTCCTTGTGGTCATGTGCCTCCAGGGTTAAACTACAGGCCCCAGAATGCACCTAATGTCTCTTTCTCACAGCGTGCAGTGGTGACTAATTCCATTCTGCTGAATAGCATATTTTGCACCAGATGTCACAAACATTTTGCCATATTTCAAGGTGCATCCTGTAAAAATGTTCAGCAATGTTCGAGTATTTTGCCTGTCATGCGGTGTTTCCAAAGAGAGGATCACCTCTCTCATCTCCCTTTCTCCCAAACGCCGCCACTTTGCCACGGAAATCCTTTTGTTGGCTGGCGCGCTTGGAGAGCGGATCATCCCCTCCGTTCAATGTTTACAAAAGGGCTCCATTTTGCCGGGGCCCCCGACCCTGCAGGGCGGTCTCTTTGACCAGGAATGGAGATCCTGGTGATGCAATTTTGCCACAGAAAAAGCAGAGCCCAACACCGACTTCCAGAAAGGCTGACTTGATTCGTCTGGTTACATTGCAGAACAAGGAACACTCTTTAAATCCTTACGCGTTTCGGCGTGGTGCCGCCTTGTTCACAGGTGAGTGTACTTTCTTCTCCTTGTGGTCATGTGCCTCCAGCGTTAAACTACAGGCCCCAGAATGCACCTAATGTCTCTTTCTCACAACGTGCAGTGGTGACTAATTCCATTCTGCTGAATAGCGTATTTTGCACCAGATGTCACAAACATTTTGCCATATTTCAAGGTGCATCCTGTAAAAATGTTCAGCAATATTCGAGTATTTTGCCTGTCATGCGGTGTTTCCAAAGAGAGGATCACCTCTCTCATCTCCCTTTCTCCCAAACGCCGCCACTTTGCCACGGAAATCCTTTTGTTGGCTGGCGCGCTTGGAGAGCAGATCATGCCCCCTCCGTTCAATATTTACAAAAGGGCTCCATTTTGACGGGGGCCCCCGACCCTGCAGGGCGGGCTCTTTGACCAGGAATGGAGATTCTGGTGATGCAGTTTTGCCACAGAAAAAGCAGAGCCCAACACCGACTTCCAGAAAGGCTGACTTTATTCGTCTGGTTACATTGCAGAACAGCGAACATTCTTTAAATCCTTACGCGTTTCGGCGTGGTGCCGCCTTGTTCACAGTTGAGTGTACTTTCTTCTCCTTGTGGTCATGTGCCTCCAGCGTTAAACTACAGGCCCCAGAATGCACCTAATGTCTCTTTCTCACAGCGTGCATTGGTGACTAATTCCATTCTGCTGAATAGCGTATTTTGCACCAGATGTCACAAATATTTTGCCATATTTCAAGCTGCATCCTGTAAAAATGTTCAGCAATGTTCGAGTATTTTGCCTGTCATGCGGTGTTTCCAAAGAGAGGATCACCTCTCTCATCTCCCTTTCTCCCAAACGCTGCCACTTTGCTACAGAAATCCTTTTGTTGGCTGGCGCGCTTGGAGAGCGGATCATGCCCCCTCCGTTCAATGTTTACAAAAGGGCTCCATTTTGCCGGGGGCCCCCGACCCTGCAGGGCGGGCTCTTTGACCAGGAATGGAGATCCTGGTGATGCAGTTTTGCCACAGAAAAAGCAGAGCCCAACACCAACTTCCAGAAAGGCTGACTTTATTCATCTGGTTACATTGCAGAACAGGGAACACTCTTTAAATCCTTACGCATTTCGGTGTGGTGCTGCCTTGTTCACAGGTGAGTGTACTTTCTTCTCCTTGTGGTCATGTGCCTCCAGCGTTAAACTACAGGCCCCAGAATGCACCTAATGTCTCTTTCTCACAGCGTACACTGGTGACTAATTCCATTCTGCTGAATAGCGTAATTTGCACCAGATGTCACAAACATTTTGCCATATTTCAAGGTGCATCCTGTAAAAATATATATTCCACCAACTCTTCTCTCTCTTCAAAAGAAGTACACCGGCACAGGTCATCTCGTTAAAAAATCGGTTTAATTCACGGAACCCCACAGTGTAAGGGACTCACACTCCCAACGTTTCTGCTCTCACAGGAGCCTTGATCACGGGACTGAATCTCTGTATTTCGAATTAGCCCACGTGGTTCTTTTAAACACGCAGGCACATTCTTTCAGCAGAGTGCACAAATGGGAATTTTCAAAACCTGGCATGGAGAAATATCGCTGTGTATAAAAGTCAATATGCTCAGTAGCATGAAAGTCAAAAGCGCTCAATGATTTTCTTTCCACTGACAGTTATTCCTTTAATGCATAATAAGGTGTATATATTCACTGAAAAAACCATAGGTTTCAGGGACATTATAGGTAGAAATTAGCATTTAAAAAAACATAGAAATTCACTGAAAAAACCATTGGTTTCAGGGACGTTATAGTTAGAAATTAGCATGTAACACACCTTTGAAATTCACTGAAAAAACCACAGTTTTCAGGGACGTTATAGTTAGCTGGACATTTCACTCGTACAAAACCAGAGAAATTCGGCCGTTATGGATAGTTGAGCTAACTATAAGTCGCGCCCCCGCAATGCACTGCTGATGACATCACATATTACATCACTCATGACATGGTCAGTGACATCACTGATGACATCACTGATGACATCATCCAGTGACTGTGTGTTTCTGTAAAGTTTAAATATGTGTTATATATATATAGGCCAAGGTGTAATGAAGAATGAGTGGGTGTATGACTGTCTGAATGGATGATTTAGTAGGTGCGTGACTGACTGTATAAGTGAGTGATTAAACATGTCTTACTGAATGCATGGGTTAGTGACTAAACTGTGTGAATGTCTGTATCAGTCTGTCTGTTGGTGTGTAAGCGGCTGCATTGGTTGGTGAGTAGCTACATGAGTGTCTATATGGGTTATTGATTGGTTGTTTGAGTATCTGTATGGGTGCCTGAGTGTCTGTGTGGATGGGTGGGATGTGTGTGACTCAATGCATGGATGTGTGAGTGGGTGATTCACTGGGTGTATGGGTTCAAGAGTGCATCTGTGAGGGGCTGTATGGGTGGGTGAGTGTGTGTATGGGTGTGTTGGTGAGTGAATGGATGTCTCAGTGGTACATGTGTGAGTAACTACATATGTAAAAGGCAGTATATGTGAGTGTTGGAGTATATAAATGGCTATATGTGAGAGTGAGTGGTTGTGAGAGTGGCTGTGTGGATGAGTGTGTGCTTGTGTCAATGATTGTATAAGAGAGTAAGTATGGGTTAGTATCTGTATGAATAAGTGAGGTGGTGTGTGTATAACTGTATAGGTGAGTAAATGGGAGTGTGATTGATTCTTTGCATGACTGACAAGATGTGTGAGTAACTCTAAGGGTGAGTGGCAGTGTGTGAGTGTCTGTATGGGTGTATGAGTGCATATGATAGTGGCTGTATTGATGAGTGACTGCATGTATGAGTGACTATGGGTGAATGAGTGGATGTGTGTGTAGACCTAGGAATCAGTGAGTGGGTATGTAGTAACTGGTATTGGTGTGTCTATGCTTTCGAAAATGGTAGTCTGTATTTGAGACCCTCGCAGGTATGTAGTGCGCTTTATAAGTGACATGATTGATTGATTGATTGATTGAGTGGGTGTATCAAAGGTTATGTTAGGGTGTGAGGAGGTGCATCAGATTATCACGTGGATGATGTCATCAGTGAGGTCCTAACTATAACTACCTACTGGCAACCGCCCCAGGGTCGGCTCCTACAATGTCCCGGGGTGCCCACCCCCGGGACATTGTCATTTGCTATGGGAGGGCGGGAGCATGGCTGCCGCCCTGCCACAGCAAACACTGCTTTGCTTCTTGGAAGTGAGAGCAGGAAACCTCGCTTCCAAGAAGCAAAGCAGATTGCTTTTGGACAAGGGGGGCTGCATGTCAGCAGCTCCCCTTGTCCAAAAGCAATGCTGGCTCCCGGAGGAGGCGGGGAGGCGGCTGGGACCGTGGGGGAATTGGAGCTCCCCGCGGTCCCCAATGTGAGGGCCGGCCCCGGGGGTTGGGGTCCCTGGGGCCAAAAGTGGCCCAGGGAAGGGGGGCCACGCGGCCCCCCTCCCTTTTGTAATTTTTTTAAATAAATAAGGCTGGGCCCCGGGGGATGAGGTCCCCTGGGCGAAAATTGGCCTCAGGAGGGGGCCACGCGGCCCCCCTCCAAAACTAAAAAAAAAAAGAAAGGCGGGCCAGGCCCCGGGGATGGGGTCCCCAGGGCCAAGAGTGGGCCAGGGAAAGGGGGCTACGTGGCGCCCCTTCGAAAAATAATTTTTTTCTGGGCCCCAGGACATGGGGTCCTGAGGCCGAAATCAGCCTGGGAAGGCCCCCCTCCCCTGTAAAAAAAAAAAAAAGGAAAGGCCTAGCCAAGGGAGATGGAGTCCACGGGCCATAATCGGCCTTAGGAGGGGTGCCTCGCACCCCTCTCCTTTTGAATAATAAAAATAACGGGTCAGGTCCCGGGGGATTGGGTCCCCAGCGCCCAAAAAGCTCAAGAGAAGGTGGGCCACACAGCCCCCCTTCTTAAAAAAAACAAAAAAAAAGAGCAACTCGCTGGAGGCCCCGCCCCCTCGCTGCATGACTCTGCAAACACGCCTCCTGGGGCACTTTACATGGGGGATTAAGTCCCTGTTCCTAGTGAGGGTCCCTGGGGGCCAACTAGGCCACCAGGAACCTCCAGTAAGCCCCACACAGTGGGATTGCTGAGAGGTGGTACGAGGCCACGCCCCTTTTTACACCACTCTGCAAACGCGCCTCTTGGCGCACTGCTGGTGGGGTGATGAGGTCCCCTTGTGTCCTGAGGACCTCAGGACTGAAGTGGACTTCATCCCCCGAGCAGCAGTGCGCCAGGCGGTGCGTTTGCAGAGTGGTGTAAAAAAGGGGCATGGCCTTGGACCACTCTCAGCAATACAGCTTACTGGAGGTAACAGGAGGCCTAGTTTCCCCCCAGGGACCCTCAGGAGGCAAGGGGACTTCACCCCCTGACCAAGA
The DNA here is from genome assembly GCA_963921515.1 of Calotriton arnoldi. Classification (NCBI taxonomy): domain Eukaryota; kingdom Metazoa; phylum Chordata; class Amphibia; order Caudata; family Salamandridae; genus Calotriton; species Calotriton arnoldi. The sequence continues at coordinate 2,456,474 of CAWUFW010000645.1, read as the reverse complement.
GCGCACCAGGAGGCACATTTGCAGAGTGGTGGACAAAGGGGGTGTGGCCTGTGTCCACCTCTCAGCAATCCCACTGTGTGGGGCTTACTGGAGGTAACAGGTAGGCTAGTTGTCCCCTAAGGACCCCCAGCAGCAAAGTGGACTTTAATCCCCATGCAAGAGCACGCCATGGAGTCGTTTGCAGAGGGGTGGGGAAAGTGGGCGTGGCCTGCTATGAGAACTTAGCAATGCTGCTGTGTGGGACTTACTGGAGGTAATAGGAGGAGTAGTTGGCCCCCAAGGTTGTCCTTGGGGGCCAACTACCTCTCCTGTTACCTCCACTATGTCCCACACAGTGGGATTGCTAAGAGGTCTTCGGAGGCCACGCCCCCCTTTCTCCACCACTCTCCAAACGCGCCTCCTGGCACAGTAAAGGTTGGGGGATGAAGTCCACTTTACTCCTGAGGGACTTTGGGGGCCAAGAAGCCCTCCTGGTACCTCCTATAAGTCCTACGCAGTGGAATTCCTGAGCGCTGGTTGGAGGCCCAGCCCCTTTTCTCCACCACTCTGCAAACGTGACTACCAGTTAAAGAAGCATTTGTAATGTAATAGGTCTCGCATTTGCAAGAGTTAGAGCTATTGGTGTTGTAAATCTAAAAGTTTTTTGCTAATGTTTTTTGGAGTCGAGTGGATGTACTTTGTGTGTAGTGGAATTATGTGGTATGTTGTGCAGTGAAAAAATGTGGATAGAAAGTATGTGGTATTTAGTGTATAGGAATTATGTAGAGTGGGATTATGTGTTATGGAGAGCAATTATGTGGCATGGTAGTCTGTGTTGTGGAGTGGTAACCTTAGGTTTAGTCTTCCTCGTTTCCATAGAGGCTAAATTATGAACTCAATGAGACAAAAAAAAAGAAGGAATCACTGAGGAGCACTTCTGGACCTAGTCAGAGGTATGAGCAGGGCCACTGGAATTATGTGACTGTTTGGCTGCACTGACTTTCGCACAATTATACATTTTCTGCATTAGCCACATAATCCATCATCTGCTGCCTAATCTGCAGATTTGAACAAAAAAAGCCTTGTTTCTAGCTCAAACGGCTCAAACTTTACCAAAAATGCAGCGACAAGTGTTACAGCGTGGTGGAAGGTCCTGTGCAAACCTAGAATGGTCACCTGTTACTTATTGCTAAATGTGGGTGTTAAATTGGTACTAATGGTGTGCAAGCCACTCTTGCTTCTTTCTGCACCTCTCTTGCCTCTTTCTGCATTTCTGTTGCTTCTTTCTGGACCCTGCTTTCTTTTTCGGCACTTCTCTTGCCTCTTTCTGCAAATCATATCTACTTTCTGCACCTCTTTTGCCTCCTTCTGCACCTCTGTTGCCTCTTTCTGCACCTCATTTGCTTCTTTGTGCACCCCTCTTGCCTCTTTCTGCACCTCTCTTTCCTCTTTCTGCACCCCTCTTCCCTCTTTCTGCACCTCTGTTCCTTCTTTCTGCACTTCTTTTGTTTCTTTCTGCATATCTCTTGCTTCTTTCTGCACCCCTCTTGCCACTTTCTCCACCCCTGTTCCCCCATTTTGCATCTCTGTTGCTTCTTTCTGCACTTCTCTTGCCTCTTGCCTCTTTCTCCACCCCTCATCCCTCTTTCTGCACCTCTGTTGCTTGTTTCTGCACTTCTCTTGCTTCTTTCTACACCTCTGTCCCTTCTTTCTGCAACCCTTGTGCCTCTTTCTGTACCCCTATTCCCTCTTTCTGCACCCCTCTTGCCTCTTTCTGCACCTTGTTCCTTCTTTCTGCACTTCTTTTGTTTCATTCTGCACCTCTCTTGTTTCTTTCTGTATCCCTCTTGCCTCTTTCTCCAGCCCACTTCCCCCTTTCTGCATGTCTGTTGCTTCTTAAAGCATTTCTCTTGCTTCTTTCTGCATCTCTCTTACTTCTTTCTGCATCCCTCGTGCCTCTTTCTGTACCCCTCATATCTCTTTCTGCACTCCTCTTGCCTCTTTCTGCACACCTCTTCCCTCTTTCTGCACCCCTCCTGCCTCTTTCTGCACCTCTGATCCTTCTTTCTGAACTTATTTTGTTTCTTTCTGCACCGCTCTTGGCTCTTTCTGCACCCCTCTTGCTTCTTTCTCCACCCCTCTTCCCCCTTTCTGCATCTCTGTTGCTTCTTTCTAAACTTCTCTTGTCTCTTTTTCCACCCTTCTTCCCTCTTTCTGCACCTCAGTTGCTTCTTTCTGCACCTCTCTTGCTTCTTTCTGCACTCCTCGTGCCTCTTTCACACCCCTCTTCCTGCACCCCTCTTGCCTCTTTCTGCACCTCTGTTCTTTCTTTCTGCACTTCTTTTGTCTCTTTCTGCACATCTCTTGCTTCTTTCTGTACCCTCGTGCCTCTTTCTGCACCCCTCTTCCCTCTATATGCACCCCTCTTGCCAAGGCCCCACAGCCCCCCTCCCCTGCAAAAAAAAAAAAAGGAAAGGTCTAGCCCAGAGAGATGGGGTCCCCGGGCCATAATCAGGCTTAGGAGTGTGGCCTCGCACCCCCCTCCTTTTGAATAATAAAAATAATGGGTCAGGTCCCGGGGATTGGGTCCCCGGCGCCCAAAAGGCTCAAGAGAAAGTGGGCCACAAAGCCCCCCTTCTTAAAAAAAACAGCAACTCGAGGGGAGGCCCCGCCCCCTCCCTGCATAACTCTGCAAACGCGCCTCCTGGGGTGCTTTGCATGGGGGGATTAAGTCCCCGTCCCTAGTGAGGGTCTCTGGGGGCAACTAGGCCACCAGGAACCTCCAGTAAGCCCTACACAGTGGGATTGCTGAGAGGTGGTACGGGGCCCACCCCTTTTTACACCTCTCTGCAAACGCGCCTCTTGGCGCACTGCTGGTGGGGTGATGAGGTCCCCTTGTGTCCTGAGGACCTCAGGACTGAAGTGGACTTCATCCCCCGAGCAGCGGTGCGCCAGGCGGCGTGTTTGCAGAGTGGTATAAAAAAGGGGCGTGGCCGTGGACCACTCTCAGCAATCCAGCTGTGCGGGGCTTACTGGATGTAACAGGAGGGCTAGTTGGCCCCCCAGGGACCCTCAGGAGGCAAGGGGACTTCACCCCCGACCAAGAGTGTGCCAGGAGGTGCATTTGCAGAGTGGTGGACAAAGGGGGTGTGGCTTGTGTCCACCTCTCAGCAATCCCACTGAGTGGGGCTTACTGGAGGTAACAGGTAGGCTAGTTGGCCCCTAAGGACCCCCAGCAGCAAAGTTGACTTTAATCCCCATGCAAGAGCGCGCAATGGAGTGCGTTTTCAGAGTGGTGGGAAAAGTGGGTGTGGCCTGCTATGAGAACTTAGCAATGCTGGTGTGTGGGACTCTCTGGAGGTAATAGGAGGGGTAGTTGCCCCCAAGGTTGTCCTTCGGGGCCAACTACCTCTCCTGTTTCCTCCACTAAGTCCCACACAGTGGGATTGCTAAGAGGTCTTCGGAGGCCACGCCCCCTTTCTCCACCACTCTGCAAACACGCCTCCTGGCACAGTAAAGGTTGGGGGAGGAAGTCCATTTTACTCCTGAGGGACTTTGGGGGCCAAGAAGCCCTCCTGGTACCTCCTGTAAGTCCTACGCAGCGGAATTCCTGAGTGCTGGTTGGAGGCCCAGCGCCTTTTCTCCACCACTCTGCAAATGCGAATACCAGTTAAAGAAGCATTTGTAATGTAATAGGTCTCGCATTTGCAAGAGTTAGAGCTATTGGCATTGTAAATCTAAAAGTTTTTTACTAATGTTTTTTGGAGTCGAGTGGATGTACTTTGTGTGTAGTGGAATTATGTGGTATGTTGTGCAGTGAAATTATGTGGATAGAAAGTATGTGGTATTAAGTGTATAGGAATTATGTAGAGTGGGATTATGTGTTATGGAGAGCAATTATGTGGCATGGTAGTCTGTGTTGTGGAGTGGTAACCTTAGATTTAGTCTTCCTCGTTTCCATAGAAGCTAAATTATGAACTCAATGAGACAAAAAAAGAAGGAATCACTGAGGAGCACTTCTGGACCTAGTCAGAGGTATGAGCAGGGCCACTGGAATTATGCGACTGTTTGGCTGCACTGACTTTCGCACAATTATACATTTTCTGCATTAGCCACATAATCCATCATCTGCCTCCTAATCTGCAGATTTGAACAAAAAAAACTTGTTTCTAGCTCAAACGGCTCAAACTTTACCAAAAATGCAGCGACAAGTGTTACAGCGTGGTGGAAGGTCCTTTGCAAACCTAGAATGGTCACCTGTTACTTATTGCTAAATGTGGGTGTTAAATTGGTACTAATGGTGTGCAAGCTACTCTTGCTTCTTTCTGCATCCCTCGTGCCTCTTTCTGTACCCCTCATATCTCTTTCTGCACTCCTCTTGCCTCTTTCTGCACACCTCTTCCCTCTTTCTGCACCCCTCCTGCCTCTTTCTGCACCTCTGATCCTTCTTTCTGAACTTATTTTGTTTCTTTCTGCACCGCTCTTGGCTCTTTCTGCACCCCTCTTGCTTCTTTCTCCACCCCTCTTCCCCCTTTCTGCATCTCTGTTGCTTCTTTCTAAACTTCTCTTGTCTCTTTTTCCACCCTTCTTCCCTCTTTCTGCACCTCAGTTGCTTCTTTCTGCACCTCTCTTGCTTCTTTCTGCACTCCTCGTGCCTCTTTCACACCCCTCTTCCCGCACCCCTCTTGCCTCTTTCTGCACCTCTGTTCTTTCTTTCTGCACTTCTTTTGTCTCTTTCTGCACATCTCTTGCTTCTTTCTGTACCCTCGTGCCTCTTTCTGCACCCCTCTTCCCTCTATATGCACCCCTCTTGCCAAGGCCCCACAGCCCCCCTCCCCTGCAAAAAAAGAAAAAGGTAAGGTCTAGCCCAGAGAGATGGGGTCCCCGGGCCATAATCAGGCTTAGGAGTGGGGCCTCGCACCCCCCTCCTTTTGAATAATAAAAATAATGGGTCAGGTCCCGGGGATTGGGTCCCCGGCGCCCAAAAGGCTCAAGAGAAAGTGGGCCACAAAGCCCCCCTTCTTAAAAAAAACAGCAACTCGAGGGGAGGCCCCGCCCCCTCCCTGCATGACTCTGCAAACGCGCCTCCTGGGGTGCTTTGCATGGGGGGATTAAGTCCCCGTTCCTAGTGAGGGTCTCTGGGGGCCAACTAGGCCACCATGAACCTCCAGTAAGCCCTACACAGTGGGATTGCTGAGAGGTGGTACGGGCCCGCCCCTTTTTACACCTCTCTGCAAACGCGCCTCTTGGCGCACTGCTGGTGGGGTGATGAGGTCCCCTTGTGTCCTGAGGACCTCAGGACTGAAGTGGACTTCATCCCCCGAGCAGCGGTGCGCCAGGTGGCGTGTTTGCAGAGTGGTATAAAAAAGGGGCATGGCCGTGGACCACTCTCAGCAATCCAGCTGTGCGGGGCTTACTGGATGTAACAGGAGGGCTAGTTGGCCCCCCAGGGACCCTCAGGAGGCAAGGGGACTTCACCCCTGACCAAGAGCGCGCCAGGAGGTGCATTTGCAGAGTGGTGGACAAAGGGGGTGTGGCCTGTGTCCACCTCTCAGCAATCCCACTGAGTGGGGCTTACTGGAGGTATCAGGTAGGCTAGTTGGCCCCTAAGGACCCCCAGCAGCAAAGTTGACTTTAATCCCCATGCAAGAGCGCGCAATGGAGTGCGTTTTCAGAGTGGTGGGAAAAGTGGGCGTGGCCTGCTATGAGAACTTAGCAATGCTGCTGTGTGGGACTCTCTGGAGGTAATAGGAGGGGTAGTTGCCCCCAAGGTTGTCCTTCGGGGCCAACTACCTCTCCTGTTACCTCCACTAAGTCCAACACAGTGGGATTGCTAAGAGGTCTTCGCAGGCCACGCCCCCCTTTCTCCACCACTCTGCAAACACGCCTCCTGGCACAGTAAAGGTTGGGGGAGGAAGTCCACTTTACTCCTGAGTCTTCCTCGTTTCCATAGAAACTAAATTATGAACTCAATGAGACAAAAAAAAAGAAGGAATCACTGAGGAGCACTTCTGGACCTAGTCAGAGGTATGAGCAGGGCCACTGGAATTATGCGACTGTTTGGCTGCACTGACTTTCGCACAATTATACATTTTCTGCATTAGCCACATAATCCATCATCTGCCTCCTAATCTGCAGATTTGAACAAAAAAAACTTGTTTCTGGCTCAAACTTTACCAAAAATGCAGCGACAAGTGTTACAGCGTGGTGGAAGGTCCTTTGCAAACCTCGAATGGTCACCTGTTACTTATTGCTAAATGTGGGTGTTAAATTGGTACTAATGGTGTGCAAGCTACTCTTGCTTCTTTCTGCGCCTCTCTTGCCTCTTTCTGCATTTCTGTTGCTTCTTTTTGCACCTTGATTTCTTTTTCTTCACTTCTCTTGCCTCTTTCTGCAAATCTTATCTACTTTCTGCACCTCTTTTGCCTCTTTCTGCACCTCTGTTGCCTCTTTCTGCACCTCACTTGCTTCTTTGTGCACCCCTCTTGCCTCTTTCTGCACCTCTCTTTCCTCTTTCTGCACCCCTCTTCCCTCTTTCTGCACCTCTGTTCCTTCTTTCTGCACTTCTTTTCTTTCTTTCTGCATCTCTCTTGCTTCTTTCAGCACCTGTCTTGCCACTTTCTCCACCCCTGTTCCCCCTTTTTGCATCTCTGTTGCTTCTTTTTGCACTTCTCTTGCCTCTTTCTCCACCCCTAATACCTCTTTCTGCACCTCTGTTGCTTCTTTCTGCATTTCTCTTGCTTTTTTCTGCAGCTCTGTCCCTTCTTTCTGCAACCCTTGTGCCTCTTTCTGCACCCCTCTTCCCCGTTTCTGCACCCCTCTTGCCTCTTTCTGCACCTCTGTTCCCTCTTTCTGCACTTCTTTTGTTTCTTTCTGCAACTCTCTAGCTTCTTTCTGCACGCCTCTTGCTTCTTTCTGCACCCCTTGTGACTCTTTCACACCCCTCTTCCTTCTTTCTGCACCCCTCTTGCCTCTTTCTGCACCTTTGTTCCTTCTTTCTGCACTTCTTTTGTTTCTTTCTGTACCTCTCTTGTTTCTTTCTGTATCCCTCTTGCCTCTTTCTCCGGTCCACTTCCCCCTTTCTACACATCTGTTGCTTCTTTATGCATTTCTCTTGCTTCTTTATGCATCTCTCTTGCCTCTTTCTGCACCCCTCGTGCCTCTTTCTGTACCCCTCAAACCTCTTTCTGCACTCCTCTTGCCTCTTTCTGCACTCCTCCTGCCTCTTTCTACACCTCTGATCCTTCTTTCTGCACCTCTTTTGTTTCTTTCTGACCGCTCTTGGTTCTTTCTGCACCCCTCTTGCTTCTTTCTCCACCCCTCTTCCCCCTTTCTGCATCTCTGTTGCTTCTTTCTACACTTCTCTTGTCTCTTTCTCCACCCTTCTTCCCTCTTTCTGCATCACAGTTCCTTCTTTCTGCACCTCTCTTGCTTCTTTCTCCACCCCTCGTGCCTCTTTCACACCCCTCTTCCCGTACCCCTCTTGCCTCTTTCTGCACCTCTGTTCTTTCTTTCTGCACTTCTTTTGTTTCTTTCTGCACATCTCTTGCTTCTTTCTGCATCCTTGTGCCTCTTTCTGAACCCCTCTTCCCTCTATATGCACCCCTCTTACCACTTTCTGCACCTCTGTTGCTTCTTTCTGTACTACTCTTGCTTCTGTCTGCACCTCTCTTGCTTCTTTCTGCACCACTCGTGCTTCTTTCTGCACCCCTCTTGCCTCTTTCTGCACCTCTCTTGCTTCTTTCTGCACCCCTCTTGCCACTTTCTCTACCTCTGTTCCCCATTTTTGCATCTCTGTTGCTTCTTTCTGCACGTCTCTTGCCTCTTTTTCCACCCCTCATACCTCTTTCTGCACCTCTGTTGCTTGTTTCTGCACTTCTGTTGCTTCTTTTTTTTGCACCTCTGTCCCTTCTTTCTGCAACCCTTGTGCCTCTTTCTGCACCCCTCTTCCCTCTTTCTGCACCCCTCTTGCCTCTTTTTGCACCTCTGTTCCTTCTTTCTGCACTTCTCTTGCCTCTTTTTCCACCCCTCATCCCTCTTTCTGCACCTCTGTTGCTTGTTTTTGCACTTCTCTTGCTTCTTTCTACACCTGTCCCTTCTTTCTGCAACCCTTGTGCCTCTTTCTGCACCCCTATTCCCTCTTTCTGCACCCCTCTTGCCTCTTTCTGCACCTCTGTTCCTTCTTTCTACACTTCTTTTCTTTCTTTCTTCCTCTTGCTTCTTTCTGCAACCCTCGTGCCTCTTTCACACCCCTCTTTCCTCTTTCTGCACGCCTCTTGCTTCTTTCTGCACCCCTCGTGACTCTTTCACACCCCTCTTTCCTCTTTCTGCACCCCTCTTGCATTTCTGCACCTTTGTTCCTTCTTTCTGCACTTCTTTTGTTTCTTTCTGCACCTCTCTTGTTTCTTTCTGTATCCCTCTTGCCTCTTTCTCCAGCCCACTTCCCCCTTTCTGCATGTCAGTTGCTTCTTTATGCATTTCTCTTGCTTCTTTCTGCATCTCTCTTGCTTCTTTCTGCACCCCTCATGCCTCTTTCTGTACCCCTCATCCCTCTTTCTGCACTCCTCTTGCCTCTTTCTGCACTCTTCTTCCCTCTTTATGCACCCCTCCTGCCTCTTTCTGCACCTCTGTTCCTTCTTTCTGCACTTCTTTTGTTTCTTTCTGCACCGCTCTTGGTTCTTTCTCCACCCCTCTTCCCCCTTTCTGCACCTCAGTTGCTTCTTTCTGCACCTCTCTTGCTTCTTTCTACACTTCTCTTGTCTCTTTCTCCACCCTTCTTCCCTCTTTCTGCACCTCAGTTGCTTCTTTCTGCACCTCTCTTGCTTCTTTCTGCACCCCTCGTACCTCTTTCACACCCCTCTTCCCGCACCCCTCTTGCCTCTTTCTGCACCTCTGCTCTTTCTTTCTGTACTTCTTTTGTTTCTTTCTACACATTTCTTGCTTCTTTCTGCACCCTCGTGCCTCTTTCTGCACCCCTCTTCCCTCTATATGCACCCCTCTTGCCACTTTCTGCACCTCTGTTGCTTCTTTCTGCACTACTCTTGCTTCTTTCTGCACCTCTCTTGCTTCTATCTGCACCACTTGTGCTTCTTTCTGCACCCCTCTTGCCTCTTTCTGCACCTCTCTTGCCACTTTCTTTACCCTTGTTCCCCTTTTTTGCATCTCTGTCGCTTCTTTCTGCACGTCTCTTGCCTCTTTTTCCACCCCTCATCCCTCTTTCTGCACCTCTGTTGCTTGTTTCTGCACTTCTCTTGCTTCTTCCTGCACTTCTGTCCCTTCTTTCTGCAACCCTTGTGCCTCTTTCTGCACCCCTCTTCCCTTTTTCTGCTCCCCTCTTGCCTCTTTCTGCACCTCTGTTCCTTCTTTCTGCACTTCTTTTGTTTCTTTCTGCAACTCTCTTGCTTCTTTCTGCATGCCTCTTGCTTCTTTCTGCACCCCTCTTGCCTCTTTCACACCCCTCTTTCCTCTTTCTGCACCCCTATTGCATCTTTCTGCACCTCTGTTCCTTCTTTCTGCACTTCTTTTGTTTCCGCACCTCTCTTGTTTCTTTCTGTATCCCTCTTGCCTCTTTATCTACCCCAGTTCCCCCTTTCCCCATCTCTGTTGCTTCTTTATGCATTTCTCTTGCTTCTTTCTGCATCACTCTTGCCTCTTTCTCCACCCCGTTCCCCCTTTCTGCATCTCTGTTGCTTCTTTATGCATTTCTCTTGCTTCTTTCTGCATCTCACTCACCTAGTCAATCATGCAAAGAATGATTCACACTCCATTTACTCACCTATACAGTTATAGACACACCACCTCACTTATTCATACAGATACTAACACATACTTACTCTCTTATACAATCACTGATACAAGCACACACTCATCCATACAGCCACTCTCACAATCACTCACTCTCACATATAGTGATGTATATACTCCAACACTCACATATACTGCCTTTCACATATGTAGTTACTCACACATGTACCACTGGGACATCCATTCAGTCACCAACACACCCATACACACACTCATCCACCCATACAGTCCTTCACAGATGCACTCTTGAACCCATACACCCAGTGAATTACCCACTCACACATCTATGCACAGAGTCACACACCCCCACCCACCCACACAGACACTCAGGCACCCATTCAGATACTCAGACAACCAATCAATAACCCATATAGACACTCATTTCACTACTCACCAACCCAGGCAGCCGCTTACACACCAACTGACAGACTGATACAGACATTTACACAGTTTACTCACTAACCCTTGCATTCAGTAAGACACGTTTAATCACTCACTTATACAGTCAGTCATGCACCTACTAAATCATCTATTCAGACACTCATACACCCACTCATACTTCAATACACCTTGACATATATATATATATATATAAAACATATTGAAACTTTACAGAAACATACAGCCACTGAATGATGTCATCAGTGATGTAATTTGAGATGGTATCAGGGATGTCATCAGTGATGTCACTGATCATGTCATGAATGATGTAATATGTGATGTCATCAGCAGTGCATTGCGGGGCGCGAGTTATAGTTAGCTCAACTAACTATAACAGACGAATTTCTCTGGTTTTGTACGAGTGAAATGTCAAACTAACTATAACGTCCCTGAAACCTATGTTTTTTTCTGTGAATTCCTATGGTTTTTTAAATGCTAATTTCTACCTATAACGTCCCTGAAACCTATGTTTTTTTCAGTGAATTTCTATGGTTTTTTAAATGTTAATTTCTAACTATAATGTCCCTGAAACCTATGGTTTTTCAGTGAATATATATATATAAACTCCAAGTATATATATATATTCCACACTCGTTGCTTGTGTTTACCATGCCGCTGCTCCAGAACAGAGGGCGCGTCGTCGATTATAGACTACCAAAGCACAGTCCGGTATAAAGTATCCACTCCCTCGTACACCAAGGATGACGACACCTTGTTTTGAACAAAGTTGATTTATTTGTCGGCTGTCGACAAATAAATCAACTTTGTTCAAAACAAGGTGTCGTCATCCTTGGTGTACGAGGGAGTGGATAATATATATATATATATATATATATATATATATATATATATATATATATATATATATATATATATATATATATATATATATATATATATATATATATAGATATAGATATAGATATATATAGATATATGTATAGATATCATCCAATCAGGGATGATCAGGAGTGCATGATAAACAAATTAATTAATAGGGACCCAGATGTCTTTTCTTTTGTGACAGTTGGGTATTTCAGAGATTGAAAAACATAATAAAAAATAACAGGGGTCTACTACAAAAATAGTATGTCTTTGCTGAGCTAGCGAGCTATGATAATATTGCATATTCCTCATTCTTCATTGAGTGACGCAAAGGTTGAGCAAGTCAAAATGGATTCCATACATGATAGAAAAATACTAGTCCACATCCCGCCCTTTGATACTCAATCACACTCTATGCTAGTCCCTTCAATGGGATATTTTCCTCCTCACCTCCTGCTATATTACTTCCATTTCTCTGGTGTTCTATTTTCCCATTCATAGGAGCTATTGGAATGTTGAGAGGATTCTGTATTGCTGCAGCAGTGGGTGAGGAGTATGCTCATACAGGTAAGGCACACCTGTTTGAGCACACACAATGATATTAATGCTACTACGCATATTATCAGTGCTTAAAAAAGCCAAGCACTCCAGCTTCTAAACCAGAATCCTATTGCTCCCCACATGTCACCAGTATGCATTTCATGTGCTTCCTTCTATACCTTTCTGATGTTGCTTATTGTTCAGTCGATATTATTACTATTGTCTGGTATGTAGGAGCAACAGGTTTGTACACTACCTGGCATACTCCGCCGTCTTTGGCGAGGATGATGTTCAATGTAATGTGATTTTGAATCACTACAGTTCTCATGTCAATTAGCTCCTCAGTGATGTTTCCTAAAGCTGCTGCTGTGGAGTTTGCCATGTCTTCAACCAATCGGGCCAGTTCACTTATCCTATGGGTGGATTAGGCCACCCCTATTGGTGGCATTAGAATGCCTATTGCAGTCATCAGGTTGTCCACCTAGGGGGTTGTTCTTTCATGCCGAGCCGTTGGGAGGTCTTGGTATCCTATTTGTTTCAGGGAGGTGACATGTGTCACCTGTGGCCATACAAAGGAGAGGTAACAGCTGCCATACAATCCAGCTGGCAGCTAAAAGTATGCTGAGTCTCCACAGACAAAGAAAAATCCATTGGACACTCATACTTTTATTCCCCATGTTTCCTCTGTCTTTTACCCTGTGCTACCGGTATGCCACCCACTCACACAAATAGAACACTTGACCTCACCTTTATCACCTGGAAAATTCATGGAATCAACAATCCTAGAAAGGGGAAACAGGTACAGTCATATTTGAACACACAGTGGGATATATTCACAAGAACGTGTGATAACTACCGCAAGAGTAGCGTAACGCAACTTTCAATATCGCAGCCTATCTCGGGAAAATAACCCTGTGTCAACGTGGAATTCACAACACGCGGTAGCATGCGATAGTTGGCCGACACCGCGGCCAATGCTCGCGACACAACCAACCCGACGGAGATAAAAACACAAACCACAACGCGAAAAAAGCTGCGATGGGCCAAAGCGCGATAAGAAAACAGTGACAACCAGCTCAAGGGCAGCAATACGCATGTGCAATGCAGGAAAAAGCACAAGAACAGTATACGGAAAATGCCACTGAACAAAATACATCAACAGCGGAGTACCACGTATGCACCCTGGCCAACTGCAGAGGACAACATGCACACCACAACATCCACGCACCGTGGAAGAACAGAACCTACAGGCACACCACATGAAAGAGACCAGTGGCAGACAAATCAGAGCTGCAGGAGTGACACACCCACCGTGCAGCATACGCACATAAGCAGAAGTGCACCCGGACAGTGACAACATCCCGGTACAAACAGCAACACCTCCACAACTGAACACAGGACACAACTGGTTCAGAAAATGTGCACAACATGGCAAATCACATCTGAAACCCCAGGGACATGTAACATGACAATGTACAATTCCAACCTGTGACCTGCAAATATGTTTTATTCACACATGCAGTGCAATTGGACATCTACTACTGTCCCATGAATGCCACGGACGGTCACAATGTGATGTGCTCATGAGAAGCAAGTGTCAAAGATGGAGTCCCTACGGGCCATTCCTGCCGCAGCTGCAGTGGGATGTGGGCCACCTGCCCCATCACCACCATCATCGTCCGGTACCTCTGGAACTGGGATCCATGGGGCCCTGGTGCGAACACAGATGTTGTGCAACACACAACATGCAACGATCATCTTGCACACGACGTCCGGGCTGTACAGGAGCTTCTCACCAGTGCCGTCCAGGCACCTGAAACGTGACTTCAACACACCAAATGTGCATTCAACGATGCCCCTGGTATGTATGTGGGCCGCATTGTACTGCCTCTGTGCGGGTGTGTTCGAGTCTCGGAGGGGTGTCATCATCCAAGGGCAGAGTGCATATCCTTGATCACCTGTGACAGTGCAGGGAGAAAAGAGTCAATACTTGGTTCGGCAAGATGTGATGGCAGGCCCACCAATTCAGTGACGCCTGTGCTGGCTGTGTGTGGGGTGAGTGTAAGCCAGCCCTCAGGGAGTAGCTGGCACTGGCAACTACACCAACAGTCATCAGGCACACAGACATGCAATGTCAGAACTACAAGGGGGGATGACTCGCGGCACACAGGGCTAGTCGCCCCGGATGCACAGCGGCCGACACGGGCCCACCACCACGGGACGCTGACCTGCGGGAGACTGGGGTAGGGTCATGAGGGCAGAGCAGTGCCTCACATGTGTCATGGCTGCATTCCGCATCTCCACACGTTCAGCTGTTGTGTGGTTGTGGTGCCATGTGAAGTCTGTATTGGGTGCAGGGGTGGCCCAGGATGACCATGGAGTGGTGTAGTTGTGTCTGGTAGGTGGTCATGTAGTTTAACTTGTCGGATGTGGTTAGGTCACGTGTGCATCCCCACAGTTGTGCCTTGTGCATTGGTGGCTGTGGGATGTGTGGTGTGTTGATTTGGTACTTACCAACGAGCAGTCCCATTCCATATGTGCCATCCTGGAAGCGCTGGTTGATGATGGACTGTCGGAAGATGAAGGAGTCATGCACACTGCCTGGGTAGTTGGCGACGACATTGGTGAACATTCCCCGGTGGTCCACTATTGCCTGCACATTGATGGAATGCGTGTGCTTCCTGTTGTGGTAGTGGTGTGCAGTATCCGCAGGGGGCACAAGTGGGACATGTGTGCAGTCGATTGCCCTCAACAAGGCCGGGAATCCGGCTATGGCGTAGAAGCCTTGCTTAGTCTCCAGCTATTCCTGTGCAGTGTTGGGGAAGTGAAGGTACTGGGGTATGAAGCTGATGATGGCATCCAGGACGGGTGTGATGAACTTTGATAGGGCTGGCTGTGAGACCCCTCCGACTCTGACAGTTGTTGGTTGGAAGGTCCCAGAGGCCAACAGGTGCAGCACTGCCAGCAGCTTTGTCTGCGGAGGGATGTTTGTTCTCCGCTGTGTTGGGATCGTCAGCCTGTGGGCGATGTGGGTCAGGATGCGGAGGATGGTTGTCCTTTTGAGCCAGTAGTGGGCAATGACTTCCGTGGGCGTTAGGTCTGTGAGAGTGGTGCATTTTCGGTAGGTCCACTGTCTTATTCTATGCTGCCTCTGTGGTGGTCCGGGGGGGAGCGGGTCCGGGTCCTGGGGGAGGTGGCGGTCCAGGGGGTGGTGGCGGTGGGTGTTGTGGCCCTGTTGGGGCTCCAAGCTGCATGTAGAGTAGCTCCATGGCGTCGTTTGTTCTTCGGGTATGGCTGTGTGCGGGACTCCGTTGCCTACTGCAGGTAGACGTCTGTGTTTACACCTGCTTGTGGCAGGTGTTGAATACCTGCGGCTACCGCACCTTATCGCCTGTTTTGTGTTCTTATCGCCGATGTGGCTGGTCATTGTGAATGTTGAGGTGTGATGTTTCACACGGGAATGCCCACTTTGCATCTCATTAGCGATATTTGCGGGGGTTCTCTGTGGCGATGTTTTTTGCGGCTGCTATCGCGGGTAAACTGGTGCTGTGGGCTGTTTACACCGGCTTGTGAATGGGGAGGTAAATTTATCACGACTTTGGCTGCGATGAAGTGCCGATAATTTGGCGTTAGCTCCTTGTAAATATGCCCCATTGTGTTAAGATTGCACCGTTATTTCTTCTGTTACAGTTCATATTCCCGGGGCACTTGCGTTCTCATAAGCAAAAGCGTCCCTTTCACTCTACAATTTAGACTCCAACAGCCAATATGTACTCTGTCAGGGCATCCTAGCAGACTAATAGCTATTACTGTGGCACATTAATGCTCCCAACGTGGACGACCCTGATGTTTTTCATGATCTCTTGGCACACACGGGACATTTGGATGTAGACTATGTGCTATTGGTGGGGATCTCAATATGCCACTGTGCTCCAACACAGACTCCACCAGTACACAACCCAGTGTAAACCCCAGGCTTTGGATGTGTTCAGACACATTACGGACACCTATGTGCTCCGCGACACCTGGTGCACCCATTATCCCTTCACCCCCAGAACTACTTTTTATTCAGCCCCCCATTCTGTCTGGACTAAGCTGGACTACTGGTTTCTCTGGGCTAATGTATACTCCTGGATGACGGAGATCCCGGTGTTACCGCATACACTGTCTGACCATAGCCCAGTCCTTCTGCAAATACAGTTCCCATATGGGTGCGGCTCGGAGCGCTTCTGAAGATTCCACAGTGAGACCCTCTATGATCCGGTGTTCCGTGCTGAAGTTCTTGCTGCTATAACCAAATGAGCTGAATGTGGGGTTGGTTGCGACACAGGCCACCCTCTGGAGGCCTTCAAGGCTTTCATCCATAGAGTATGTATCTCCAAACATACAGGAATCCTATGTGACATAAGTACTCATCATCATAAAAAAAGGTTCTTCGATCTTAAAAGAAAAAGATCATAAAAATACAGTACATCAATATCACAGAGCATAAAATTTCCTTAAAATTTGCAACCTAAGCAAGTGGCAATTTCACTCGACCTATTTAAAAATATTTAATGCTTTAAAAATAACATCACTAATGTTAAACAATTATCCACCCCACAAGGCTACATACCTTACACAACATATACCTGGAGCATCTTAGCCAGACCTGACGATACCACACAGTACAATATTCTACAATCTGCCCAAACTCCAAGTATATGGAAGGAAAAAAAGGGGGGAAAGGGAAGGGAAATACAAATATCACAGTTTAATCATATTCGTGCTTAAAAGTGACTAAAGGATAATTTTCCTTTTCATTTAAAAGCCCAAAGGAAACTGGCTATTGCAAAGCTAATAAACGGATTACTAAGTTTTTAGGAAAACTAAAAGCCACTCTACATTGTCTAACATTATAATGTCTTAGAATCGGTAAAATGTATCTTGCTCTTTCCACTTTGTATAAGTCACAAAATAGGATGATATGAAGTTCTGATTGTTCCAAGCCACCGTCACAAGGGCAGACAGTCAAGTCAGAGGGCTTAGATACTCAATTGCACCGTATCAAGACTGACCTATGGGACATGGATGAAGCAGCCACCACTGGTGGAGACCCTCGTTTATATCAATGATCCACCTTGTTGACAGAGTTTCGCGATCTCACTGATAGGGAGGTCGCATACATGGGGAAGCATGCCAGGGTCCACTGATATGGGGAGGGAGAGCAACCGGGCCGCACTCTTGCCCAATTCGTGTGACCTAACCACCTGCACAATTACATTACCGAGCTACGCTCGGACTCCAGGTAGCATATACTCGGTGGAGAGGGAGTTGTAGCCAAACTCCAACAATATTATAAGTGTCTTTGTGCTTCTCACATACCCGATCTCCCCTCTAAAATATCTGTATACCTTGAGGAGGTAGCAATGGTTTGGCTTACTGACGGCCAACGCCAATTCCTCGCCAAGCACATCACCATCGAGGAAATTACACAAGCTATTGATGCTCTTGATGGCTCTAAGGCACCTTGATCGGATGGCCCTACTGGAGCTTTCTATAAGACCTTTAAGCACATATAGGCTCCCTACCTTCTGGCATTATACAGCGAGTCCCTGGTCACCAGCACCTTGCCCCCATCATTACGTGAGGCCATCCTTGTTCTCCTGTTGAAACCAGGAAAGGACCCTCACTTATGTTTCTCCTATCGGCCCTATCACTTTTGAACCTCAACAATAAAATCTTAGCCAGGGTCCTTGCCACCAGACTATCTCTTTTAATAGAACAAATCATTTCCCCTGTGCAATCTGGCTTTGTCCCTCATCGCTATACCTCACTTAACCTATGCACTATTTTTGCAGCCCTCGATAAGATATCTCAATCTATCCCCACAGTCTTGGCCCTATTGGATGTATTTGATTCCCTTGAATGGTCCTTCCTGAAGGTAGTCCTCAGTAAACTGGGAATTCCTCCAATCTTCATCTCCCTAATCATGCTCCTGTACACCCACCTTGTGGTCCATATCTGGGTCAACGGTTCGCTTTCTGAAACGTTCCCCATTATGTCAGGGACCAGGCAGGACTGCCCCATCTCCTCTTTTCTTCATCAGGGATCAAAAAATACAACTCAACTATGGACCGGCGATGACAGACCTCGCCACTCAAATCTACCACTTGATTAAACCCGCCCCCTCTATGGCTAGTCGCATGGTCATCATTAAAATGATCATATTGCCTCACTTCCTATGCTTATTCTTAAACATTCCTATTCCATTGTCCCAGAACTTTTTCCACTCCTTGCGCAGTCTTCTTGTGTGGACCAGAGGTCACCCACGTATCTGTTGGGACACCCTTACTCTCCCTTATGAGCTCAGTGGATTTGGGGTTCCAGACCTCTAATTATATTATCTCATCACACAACCCCAGTACTCCTACCGCTGGTACTGCCCAGATGTCCGCATTCCCTATCTGAGACCTGAACGGGATCAGCTGGGTGACCTCCCACACTCTTTAATCTTGCCAAATGGCATCCCTCTGGATGCCAATGACATCCAAACAGTGTCCATGACTTGTTGGGTGTCACGCAGGCTGTGGCCGGCACTAGGTGTTGGCCTCCAATTTTCCATGCCCTTCCACTACCTGACAATCACTGGCTCTGACTTACCTAAGAAAAATTGGTACAATGTATACTTTGCCATCATAACCTACTCACTTTGGGAGATTTCCTTCCATACGGCCATGCTATACAACCAATCTCAGAACCTTGCTTGCATTACTCATCATTTATGGACCACTTTATTATTCAGAGCCTCTACAATACATTATATTACTGTCCCTGATTCCCTCCTACTCATTGTCCCTTGAAGATTTCCCCCCCCTTGACACTTGTAGTGACCGATGCCGATGGAGACCATCTGGTCCCACGACTGTACCATATGTGCATTATCCTCAAACCTGATACCTCCACAAGGATGCAGGGAGAATAGGCGGAGGAGCTGGGAATCCCTCTCACAGATAAAACATGGTCATACTATTGTTCACAGATTTAAAGCAGATCAACAGTTCATAAATTGCAATCCTAATATAGAACAGTTACTTATGAACTGGCATCAAAGAGCTGCATGCAAACTGCATAATATAGGCTAGGATGTTATGATTTTTTTCACCAGTATTTCATTATCAATTCCTAATGTTGCTAAAAAGGGTTAATTTGGGTACCTATACATTCTTATTAGTAAGGCCAACCCCAACCAGTGCTTTAAAACAAAGTGTATGTGAGAGAGGGGCTATTGTTATATGGTTCTTAGGCACATTATTGACATTGCTAAGTTAGCATGAGCTTTGCTGCCATGATGCTGCTTTTGCGCATGCTACTACATGACTTTGTTTTTGAAAGACTTTGTTTGTGCCCTTCACATGGGAACGGGTTGCCTTTCGCGTTCTTTGCCTTTCCTGGAGTTTAGTCTGAACACGATATGCAAGGTCGATAAACAATGCCCCTTGTTATTCTGTTCTGGTCAGTCCCTAGCACCTAGACATAACATGCCACACAGCTGCAGTACTGAAGACTCGTGCTTTGATATTACGTTGTTGCATGTTGTTTTAACACACTTGGAGAAAGCAGTTCCATGGAGAAGAGCTCTGCTGTTCCTATGATGTAAACCTTACATCCAGGCTTTAAGGTATGGGGTCTGCTGTCAAAGCCCAGAGATCGTCCTTTTTATAAAATAAACTTCTTCTAGTCAAGGGGAGTGTGGTCAGGCCTATAGGCCCGCATTTCCACAGTCTTTATAAAATGACTTCTCCCTTTGTATTCTATGGAATTGTAACAATGCTAACTGTGCTGAGTTTATGCATTTTGCTTCTAGTAGTGGCACGTATACTGTATTGTAGAGCACGATAGTTAAAATAAACATTTTGAACTATTTCAGTGACTCTGCATATTCTTATTGTGGACAGGTAGGAGTGAGTGAGCGAAAGAGTACGTCTTGCTCCCGCGATTCCTGAGAGAGTCGGGAGTGTTGTGTTTTGGGTTGTCTAATCATTTGTAGCAACGTGATATTTGGAGGAGAACGAATGAGACACTATAGCTAGTCGCTTTGGGATTTTGGGTACTGATGTGGTAGGTTGGTACACCCCGATTCACTGAGGTCCTGTTTTCCTGCGCATAGTTCTCTGTATGTGCAGAATCCCTGCAACATGGCACCCAACGTTTGGTCTGGTTCTTATCTGCGAGACGCTTGAGTAGTGCTTGTGCTTGTCCACAATACCCTCACCTCTGTTTCCGGAGACAGCTGTGATGGTGTAACCTCCTATAGTGATGTTTTTAAGGGTTCTTTCAAGCTTGAAGTTTTAAAAAGGTTTCTCTTTTACCTTGACCTGTTATTGCGCTGCCGCGCTCTAGGTTGTTATTCTTTATTGTCAAGTATGGCGGTCCCAATTCCGGCCGCCAATAGGGCAGCACTCACGGCTTATTTGACTCAGAATGGAGTCCCTAATGCTGGTGTTGCGCTGATTTTTGTAGTAGAGGCAGATGCGGCTTACCGCTTCGAAGTGTTTTATTCTTGGGTCACCTTTCCAGAGGTGGATGGAACAGATAACTTGTTTCACGAATATACGCCTACGGCCCTTCCTGATGCTTATCAGCCCTATCGGGCTCTTGAGATTCCGCTTACAGCTTGGCAACACCAAATTTGGTTTAATGGCGCCCTTCCTCACCCTATAACGCCAGTCTGTTTAGGTCCTTCATCGAAGGATGGGGCCACGTGGCCCATTTTGTCTGGTTATACCCCTCACCCGCGTCGTTTGACAACAGCGACGCTTCCAGAACTGCGCGTGTTACATACGTCTTTGATACGCATGCATAGAGCTGTTATACAGTTCATGTCGCGCAACTTTCAGGTGGGACCACCTGGTGTTGCTGCGCAACCTGCGGGACCTGGTGGTGTGACCATCAGTCCCCTTATGGTTAATTCAGTAATGGGCAAGCGTCCACAGAATAAGGATGAATTACCTTATTGGCTTGCTGAAAAATTTGGACAACTAGAGGCTGTCTTTCCGAATACCTCTCCTGTGGAAAAACACAGGATATTGACTATTAGTTTGCCTAAAGACTTGCTTCCCGAGTTGGCTGATTGTAACACCTGGGGCAAGGTGTTTGCAGCGGTTTATTCAAAGTGTTTCGGCACTCCCTCCATGACCGTGCTCCCCTCAGTGATTAAACGTGTTCAAGATGAACATGGGGCCGAAGTGGCTGTGGAGCTGGGGATGAGATTGGTGGGGGTGTTCGACGTGGTTGCGGATATGATCCTTGCCAATGTCAAGGGCGATGCAGTAAGCTTTCAAGTGGCAAACCGCTTGGAGGCTGTCCCTGATGTGGACAAGCCACACGAATTACCAAAAATTATTGCAAAGGCTTATAAAACCATAGGCCGCAATAGTTTGGGAGTTAAGCCTTTTACTCAAACGTAAACTCAATCTCAAACTCAACAAAAAGTCCAGACGAATAAAGATGGACGTCCGTTCTTTCCTAAAAAGAACTGGAAAAATAAAAAACAAGGGCAGCAACAACAGAAGCAAGGTTTGCGTGCTGGTTCACCGACACCTGAGTCTTCTGAGCGTACTTATGACTTGCACGACCGCGCTAAAATAAAGTCTCCTGATAGATTTCAGATCCCTGATCAACGTTCTCCTTGTTCTTCACAGGACACTTCTGGCTCTCAAGTCGGAGGAGGGGAATGCCAAGATCATGGCAAGAGTCAACCTGTGCCACAGGGACGTGATCACCCCCGACAGTTTGAAGGCAAAGGAAAACAAGAGGATCTACCTCGTTTTCAACTGCTGTTTCAGAGGAAAAAGGTTGCCGCTCTAACAGCGAGGTATGCCTCAGACGGTGAGAACGGGACTCCTGCATTGGACATGGGCAGTGACTCTGCTCGACAGTGCAGCAGAGGTTACCATAGTGCGGGAAGCTCTGCGTCCCTGTCTGGAAGCGACAGCAACTGATACCTACGTTACAGTAGAGACTGCTGACACCCGGGTTGCCCCCCCGGATAGGCTCTATGAAATAATTTTCCAAATTGAAGGTGATATACCTCGTCCAATCAAAGCGGTGTTCTGGGAGAATTTAACGTCCTCATATGACATTCTGTTGGCAGAGGCAGATTGGCCTTCACCGTTTGTGTTGGCAGCTCCTAGGGGAGAAGACGTGATACTTCAGAGTTTCTCGCGTTACGTCCCTCAAGAGCATGCCCAGACTTTGGCTGCAGGGTGGGCTTGTGCCCTATCCCCAGCGGTGTATCGTAATCAGGTGGGTTGGGATGTTGATTCACCGACTCATGAAATACCTTTACGCTCTATGCCTCAGCCAGAACCGCAATATCCAATCAGACGTGAAGCAAAAGCTTCCGTTTGTGATATTCTAACACAGTTGGAGTATCAAGGAGTTATTTAATCATGTACATCACCGATGAATAATCCTCTCTTTACGGTATCAAAACCTAATGGCTCTTATCGGATTGTATTGGATTACCAAGAATTGAACAGTCATTGTCGCACTTTTGCGGCGCAGAACACTCACAGCTCTGCACTGGTGAACAATTTTGTTCGTAAGAAATACAAAACTACACTTGATATTTCTAATGTTTCTATAGTCACAATCTTGCTCCTGAGAGCCGTGATTTGACAGCATTCACTGCCGTCGGGAATCAGAAAAAATTTACACAATTGCCTCTGGGGTATAAGAATAGCCCCGGGGCATTTGCGGCACAGATTGTGTCTTTGTTAAACAACATAGACCCTGATGCGTTCTCGTACGTAGATGACATTTATCTGACGGACGATGAGCTTATGCCGCATCTTGTGCGACAGGATTATTTTGTCCTTTGCCGACTATGGATACAAATTCAATTTTGCAAAGTCACATATAGCCCATTTGGCAGTGCTCTTTTTGGGCTATGAGCTCAATAATGAAGGAAAGGGCTTGGCCCCTCACTTCTTGGAGAAATGTGCACAATTGCAACCACCTTCTACACTGAAGAAACTTCAGTCTTTGCTGGGATTTTTGAATTTCGAGAGGACATGTATTCCCGATTATGCCCAGCGTATCAAACCGCGTTATGCGTTGATACAACCAACTTTTTCTTCTGCCAGCTGGCTTCCGGAACACACTTCTATTCTAAATTCTTTGCAAACAGATTTGCTTGCAACTAACTACTTGTTGACGCGTGACTACACCACAAACCTGGTAATACGTATAGTTTCTGGGGCAGTGGGTTTCACTTACTTGACGTTCAATGAGGGAGACACAGTTCCGATTGCATACAAATCACATTTATTCACTGCTGCTGAAATGCGCTTTTCGACTGTTGAAAAAATCTTAACGGCAGTACAGATGGCGATTCTAAAAGAACGCTCACTGGCGCACGGCAAATGCATTCTTATGGTCACGCCCTTCCCTGCTTTGGAAGCCGTCACTAAGGTGTGTGTACCTAACTTGAAGGCACTACATCCCCGTTGGATACAATGGGCTACTTCTTTGACATCGGCTGATGTCACGTTTATCTTTGATCCTTCCTTACAGACACAGGAGTTTTTACAGTATGAACACGTTCATCCTCCACCCTTGTCTCTGCTTCCTTTACATGAGTACAAATGCATCATTTACACCGATGGCTCGGCTCAACCGGCCACAGGTTTCTAACATGCTTATTCAGCCGCTTGCGCAATTGTTGCTGGCTTGATTGTTAATGGAGAGTTTAAGTCTTCCATTGTGCACACTCAGGCACTTGGAGACTGTACGGCACAATTGGCGGAGCTGCGTGCTATTGTGCTTGCTCTCGAGTTTGCTGATCCAAATGTGAATACTCTTATTGTGTGCGATTCTTATTACTGTGTCCAGTCTTTTAATGACAACTTGTTCTTTTGGTCTCGGAATGACTATCGCGATTCCAAAGGCAGCGCAATTAAGCATAAAACACTTTGGGTTAGAGTGGCAGAACTTAAACAACGTCTGCCCTCATTCATGTTATACATACTCTTGGCCATCAGCGTGTGGGAGCACATGCTCTTGGTAATTCTTTGGCTGATGAAGCATCCAAGTCTGCAGTAGCCACGTGCTCCGTAGCAGCAGTTACAAGATCCAAGACTAAAATAGATAATGAGATATTGGCAGCTGTAGCTGCAACGAGGGAGGGAACTGCTTTTCCGCAGGGTTTCCCTTTGAAATACTCTTATCATATAACTCCCGAACAAGTTCCTTATTCTTTGATTCCTTCGGTTGGGGAGCGGATGATCCCCAACATGGACCGCAGACCTACTTTGATCAAAGCCGCACACGAAGGCATAGCATCTGCACATGACGGTGTGTCGGCGACAGTCTCTATTTTACAGCAACGTTACTGGTGGCGTGGTTTATATAAACAGACCCGTAATTATATCCTTTCTTGTGACATTTGTCAGCAAATCAAGCCGTCTACGGTCACCCGCCCGCCACAGACACAGCTGTGTATTTCTAATCAACCTTTTGGCTGTATCTATCTTGATCACTGCGGTCCACTTTCTTCAGATACTGCGTATAAATATATATTTGTTGCAGTTGATTCGTGCCTTAGATTCCTTTGGGTTTGGCCACAATGCAGTGCTGACGCTCGAAATGTCATCAGGGATTTGTGTCTTTGTAGGGATGTTTGCCTGTGGCACCTTCCATTCCGACCAAGGTCCAGCATTCGCCTCTAAGGCGTACTAGGAAGTGATGAAGTCGATGGGGGTGCTGGAGCAGTTTTCGTCTCCATACAGGCCTGAGGGCAATTCAATTGTGGAGCGAATGAACTGTGACTTAAAGCAATCCTTGACAGCTAGAGTCAGGTACTGGCAGGAACTGGCTGGCCCACTTGTATGGGGTTCAACGTGCACTTAATAACCTCCTTAGATGATCTCAGGGTGGGCGGACCCCATATGAAATGCTCTTTGGCATTAAAATGTTGGTGCCAGACCTTGATGGTCTAGACGCTGTGGCGGCTGCCGCAACCTTTGACGTAGATAATCATTCTACTGTGTTACAGGGTCTACAAAAGACCCGTGACAGCTATGCAACTGAACATTTACCATCTTCCACTGATGGAGCACTACTGATTCCAGTTGCCGGTTGGCTTCCGAAAGTCGGAGATCTGGTACGAGAAAAGCTGGAGAACAAAAAAGAATTTGGTCCCGCTTATCGTGCAACGGTTCCAGTGCTTGGACTGAAGGGTACTCATACAGTTATTTTACCTCCTTTACCTGGTCGCAAAGACAACAGATATATTTCAGTGGACACTGTCAAGTTACACCATGTGGCCGATTCTGAATAGTGTCACACCTGCAGTTTCGTGCACCGCAATTTCATTGTATCCACTGACTTCATCATCTTCCACTGCTCCTCGTAGGGCTAAGAATGTGATGGACACTATCATTGATCTTTCATCTGTCCGACCTCTATCTTCTACCATGGATGTCAAGTATATATATCATCCTGATGAGTCCGTAAGTGAGATGCCGAACAGTCCTCGAGAACATCAAGGGGACCCGACACTTCCACCTCTGATAAATCAACCTACAAATGGCTGCTATGGAGATCATGCCAGTCTCTCTTCCGACTCTTCTTCCTCGACATCCCGTTTGGCTGACACATGACTAAATTGAGTATTTTTTTCTCTTGGTTCAAAAAGACTTACCTGGTCCCTCCTTAGACCTACATTTGGTTGCTGCTTGTCCTGATTTTTCTCTTCATGTCGATGGTTTTGTGACAGTGTTCTTTTTGCGCATCAATGGCCATTATTTGCCAGAACGCTCTGCAGTAAACTTGGTCAATGGAGTTCTGGCCCCTCACACATCGTCCCATATCATGAAACTTGATCAGGCTCATGTTTACATTTCAGCATTCCCGATTCCAGATGGCATCGTTTGGGACAAAGTAGCCTACGAAGTCCACGGCCCGACCGAGGTGCTTCGTGTACCATACGTGTTTCGCGTCTCTCTAGGAGATGTGGTGACACGGGACATACATTCGGATGATTGGGATGTGCAAGCAGTACATGCACTGTTTTCAGATTTAAAGTATTATGCTGCTTTTGATGCTGAAGATTTGTATTTAAATTTGGCCAATTATGGGGATTTATTTTGTTATCAGCATTATGGGCATCATTGTTTACACAAAACAAACACGATAAGACTAGTTTTAAATTATACACAATGGGAACATTGTCCTACTCCCGTAGAGGGGAGTTCTAAAACTTTTAGGGATAAATTCACTTACTTTACAGATTATGACATATGTAATCCGGAATCCTATTATTTTAAACTTCGATCATCTACTCAATCCAAATTTATGTTGACCCACACAAAATTGATTTACTCCAACTTGTTTAGAAATAAATTGGCTACGCAGGGTTATGATCATTGGAAAGATACTGTTGATTTAAAATCAATCTGGGGCACGAAGCCTTGGCAGGTTCAGGGAACTGAAACTTTACATCGTGCCTGTCTGATCACAGCTCAAATTTTGTTTTTAAATGATACAGTGTACCAAACAACTTGTTTTGGCCTGGCAACTGTCAAAAATTTAAATACGCCATCCATTCCGTCTTTAGCGGAATATGCTAATTGGCGCACACACACAAATTATACCATTGAGGCATTGCAAGCTTTGCTTCGCAATGACACCTTCAATGTCTCTGAAGTTGATTCTTCTGGCTGGTTAGTGTGGCAAACTAATACAAATGCATGTCAAATGCGATATTATAATGAAACACCTGGTTTCACACAGACTAGACCAGACCCACGTTATCAAAGTTCTCTTTGGTTACCACATACTCGGTGGTAAATTATGCCAACAATGGTTGGAACATTCTACGCTGACATGAGTGAAGCAACATCTTTCTCTGCTGTAGCATGACATTAATTTGGCTGATTTTCTCTTGGGACCCAGGGCTCCGAGAGCAAAAATATTCATGTATGCTGCTTACAATGAAATTTGGAAACTTTCGCAGATGGAAGCTGCTTTTCGTCTGCGCCAAATTGATCAGGCCAATTTGGAAAAGGTTCTTGCCATAGTAGGCAATAGCATAAACACGCTTTCCTCACGCATTTATACGTTGGATAATATTGTTTCATCTGTTATTGATATTGTTCAAAGTGATGTATCTGTGTTATATCATGGTCAAAATCAGTTACGATCTGTTATGCAATTTGCTTGGACATTGCAAACTCTTAAAATGGGAAAAGTACCTTGGGATTATTTGAATGCCACTGCTTTATTCTTGCCATTTAAACTGACTGATAAGCAAAGGTTTATGTTCATGAAAGATGCTACATACACACTATTGCATATTGAACAATTAGAGCCCTTGCCGTTTTCTGTAGCGGAAACTGATTCTGCTGTTTGGTTGATTCGTGGGGTTATCTCGCTCCCTTTTTCGCTATTTCAATTTAAATCATGCATGCAACATTTTCTGATTGGCCGTTTTGAACCACTGGGTAGTGCTTTTCTACATGAATTGTGGTCCCTGCCTTTCACTTACAGATGTCAGAGAGAGGTTAAGGAAGTTTTCCTAACAGGGGAGGACTGCGATTCCACAGTAGGACATTCCCTTGTTTGTAAACATGTTAGGTTGCACGGCGCTTGTAACGTTTCCGCGCCTAATCTGGCCTGTTTTTTAAAAGGGACTCCAGTGCCATCTATAATTCCCGCTTTTTTATTGCTTACAAATGGCAGTTATCTTATTTTGAACAACGAAGACTGCTGTGGGTTACGGGCAGGAGTCCCGTATTTAGTAACGGTTTCCCAGCCCGTAACTTGTTGTAGAAATGTGCTTTTTCCGCCCCCTCATGGGAGTCTAGATAGCTCAATCGGGCCTTCCATTCCAACTTTGAAAACAGATTTCAAAGTGCTTTATTCCAACAAGAGGTGGCTCTCACTTCCGCCCGCGAGACCTTCCAGTTACAGGTGGCTAGGAGTTCTGGAGAGATACAGTCCCTTCTGAACACCAACCTCCCACTGCATTTTGGAGAACTAATACACCAAATATTTAATGCATCTGACACCGCAGGCCTTGCACATTTTTTTAAATGTGTGTGATCTGGCCTTGTGTCTTCTTTTCAGACTATATTTGGAGTAATACCGGGTTTTATTCATGCTATTTTTTCCAGCGCCTTCGGAGGGTTCCCCTTGGTTTTGATGTTAGGCGCTGGAATCCTGCTTCTCCTGCTCCTCTTGCGCAATGACTGCTCAACTTGTGGTACTGCACAGACCAGACCAGTTGCAGCTGTACCGTGATCGCATGCAACAGGTTTTCGGATGCTTGCCATTAGCCTCGCTTGGAGTCAGTTATGGATTGACTTTTCGCTTTGTGTACTTCACTTGCGTGCAACCAGTCTTTTACTGTCAGCGATGTCCCTTCTATTGGGCACTGGATATATGCCTCTCCAATACGTCACGTCCTGTCCTGGATTTTAACCAGTTGATGGGTCCCTTAGAGGCCCATGACCAGGCTTGTTCTGGGGATGGCCGTATGGCGTGTGCGGCTTCACTTGGAGTTTTGGCGGAATGGGATGTCTGTGAGGCTGCGCAGACTGTGCTACAACGAAGTTTCATCGAATATCACGCAAGTTGCCCACTCCAGCTTTTAGAGGTGTCTGATTATGAGGAGCACGTTTGTTCCTTCGACTTACTTAATTGGATGGCATCTCTCTTTTTTACCAACGATAGGGATGATCTTTTGGAGGGAATTGCATTCCTCGGTTCATACACCTTGATGGACTTACCACCTCCTTCGTAATAACTTTGTTATCCCGGAGGCAGCTCCCCTTCAACGAGCCCTATTATTGACTTTGAAAAAATAATTTTGAAAAAAAAATATATATATATTTTTTTTAAATTTCGATATTTTTTTCCGAATTGGTTTTTTCACCTAATTTGAACTCTGCTTGACTTGTGAACTCTGTTTTAATCCTTTTTCTATGTCCTATGGCCTTACCAGGGGAGGGTGTTATATGGTTGTTAGGCACATTATCGACATTGCTAAGTTAGCATGAGCTTTGCTGCCATGATGCTGCTTTTGCACATGCTACTACATGACTTTGTTTTTGAAAGACTTTGTTTGTGCCCTTCACATGGGAACGTGTTGCCTTTCGCGTTCCCTGCCTTTCCTCCCTTTGTATTCTATGGAATTGTAACAATGCAAACTGTGCTGAGTTTATGCATTTTGCTGCTAGTAGTGGCACGTATACTGTATTGTAGAGCGCGATAGTTAAAATAAACATTTTGAACTATTTCAGTGACACTGCTTATTCTTATTGTGTCTTGCTCCCGCGATTCCTGAGAGAGTCGGGAGTGTTGTGTTCTGGGTTGTCTAATCATTTGTAGCTCCGTGATATTTGGAGGAGAACGAATGAGACACTATAGCTAGCGGTTTGGGATTTTGGGTACTGATGTGGTAGGTTGGTACACCCCTATTCACTGAGGTCCTGTTTTCCTGCACATAGTTCTGTGTATGTGCAGAATCCCTGCAACACTATGGAGAGATGAAGGGTAGTGAGCGAATCCGTGAAGGAGGCCACTAGTTTTGGATTGGAGGGGGGAGTAGAGGTACAAAAAACGATTGTCGCACCGACAACTCCAGCACTAAAGTCAGCCTTGCTTATGTCGCTGTGTGACATGCTCAGAGAGCTCTAGCTTTTTCACCAAGGGAATTCTGGTACTTGTAGTTTTGTTTTTTATTTTTTATCATTATATGCAGGGGCTGAAAAAACCCAGCCTGTCAAGTGCCAGTGGCCTAAAACAAAACCTGGGAGGAGACATCACGCTTGACACGTGGCACTCTGCCTCTATGGAGAAGGTACAGATCTGGAGGGACAGATTTGCCTGTACTGTGGTGAGGATATGAAGGTGTGCTGATTCTGGAAACAGTTGTCATGCACTGATTGAATCCTTTCCAATTAGCACAAGTGCCACTCATTGCAGGAGTCTGTTGGAAAACTCAGCCTCTTTCTGCGGTCCGCGGCACCAACTTGCCTGTAGCTTAAGGCGCACTCAGTGGCCATCATCCTCCTGCTGGGCATGGCAGCTAGTACCAGTTCGGATACCAGGTTTGCCTTCACCATGCTACAAAGCGTCCAGTAGTTGTCTTGAAAATTAATACATTGCACAATTTCCACGGAGGAACAGCTGCTGTCAATCACAGCTCTGGAGGCCGACGAAGACTCGCCCGAGGTCCAAGTCGTATCTCCAACCCTGGCTGATGCACAGACATCCCCAGCACTTCTTTCAGCTGCAACTCTATGTCTGTGGGGTGCTCTAGCTTAGATTATAGTGAGCTGGCACTTACTATCCCTGAAAATGTTTTTAAAAAAAACTAAAAGTCCCCAAGATGTGGCAAAAATCACCTTTATTGGCAGCTGCTTCCACTGAAACCTTAGCAGGCCCTTCGGCAAGCCCCCCTTCAAGGCTCAGTTAGTGCAGACGCTGCAGTCGGAATGGACGCCGTACAATCTACCCACTGTCAGCTACCTTGAAACCTTGCTCCTCACCCCTCCCTGATACTCCTAGCACTTGATCAAAAAAAAGAAAGACATGGCCGCCATCGATAAAGCTAAAGCTTGGCGCTGAAAAAAACCCATAGATTGTTTTAAAAGTTACGTTGGGTGAGCCACGCATTGTGCGGCTGCCATTGTTAAAGATAAAGTCATTCCAAAAGGAAAACAAGCGGTCTGAAGTGTGTATTTGATTCACTCAAGTTATAATTGCAGCCTTCAACACAAACACGTTTGTTTTGTTGAAGTAGTCCCCAAATAAATAAAAAGAACGTAAGGAAACTGTACTCCCCCGGTGCTCCTGATTGAGAAAAGGAAGTGATGTATCGGGAACACCAGCCAATGAAGAGCCGCCAAAGAAGACGAACAGAAGGAGGGAACCAGTTACAAAGAGCAGGGGTTGTATGACGTTACAACGCACGCCATTACAACACATGCCGTTACAACGCATACCTTTACCCCGACTTGCTGTCGGGGGTGCGGTGGAAGTTGGAATAGTATAATTTACTATTCCAACTCCAGTGTGTGCAACAGTAGGGAAGGTGTTGGAGTTAACTCCAACACCTTCTACCCCCTGCAACAAGCCTTTCACGTTGTAATGACATGCGTTGTAATGGCATGCGTTGTAACGCTTCCTTTGTAAAGGCTGTTTCCCCTCTGTATACCCCTGGACCAATGTTTCCCATGTAAACCTTTTCCCTTGGAATGAGAATACAAAAAGATACTGGGAGTCGGGATGAAGTGGGATGGTAGAGCCAGTGATCTAACACAGTGATTAGCTGTGACTGGGATGCTAGACAGGATAGTGGCTGGGGTGGGAACCACAGGAAATAAAGGGCTCACTATTTTTGTTCAATTTGCGAAGGTCCTGAGTAAATCTATAATCAGGGGCCCCATCTGGTCCCTTGAAGGCCTTTTTTAAGGGCAGTATAGGTGTGTTGCAGGGACTGTGCTGTATTTCTCTTATTATGCCCTGCTGAAGAAGGTCTCTGCTCACTGGGGCAATACCTTCTTCCCCTTCCTTGGATATCTTGAACTGGGAGACTCATGGTAGTGGTGCCCCAGGCATGAGCTTAATTTGTACTGGAGGGTAGTCCAACACCACCCCACATCATTGGCACTGTGTGCCCAGACATTACTTGGGATGGAGTCCTGTAGTTCTGCTGGTATCACAGGTTCTACACACCTCATGAATGCTTGTAACATCAGTTCATTTGCACTACTTTCTAGAAAAAAAAACACTGGTGATGGGGCACTGTAACTTGCACAGCAGGTCTCTGCCCAGCAAATTTACAGGGCAGCATCTGCTAAGGACAAACTGGTGTTGAACAGCAATGAGACCAACCAGAGTTTCAAAAGTTGCATCCAAAACTTGTCAACTGGTTGACCTGTCATGCCGACTGCCATTATTTGTGTACCCGAGAGTGGTGGTTCTGACATTCCTGATGCCTTTAGCAATGATCGTTTAGCTCCGGTGTCGACAAGGAAGGGAACAGTTCTGTTTAATATAGTCCACTCCACACATGGGCCCTCCTTGTCCACTGTTTTTGTTGGAGCTATTAGGCAGTTGTTATACCTGCTTACTCAATAAATCTACTTATCCAATATACCTGGAACTGGATCTGCTTTCTTCTACAACAGCAGTCCTCCATTCTCGGGCACCCCTAGTATGTTTCTGTGGGTGAGGGGTATGGCGTATAGCCACCATCAATGTCATCTTCTGGGTACCACTGATCCCTGTTTCCCCCTCTGAGGCGGTGGTGGTGGTGTGCGTGTCGGGCCATAACATGGTTGTGTTGTTTCGGGTCCCCCTTGCCTATTATGGCCCATATCACATGTTTTCTGAGTATAGGGTGGTGGTGCGTTTTGTGGCTGTGAATGCTGCCTGTTGGGCCTTCGATCTTGCGATCTAGTGTTCAACATAGGACAGTCTGCTTTCCTGTGCCCGGGATCGTTGCAATGGAAGCAGGTTTTCCCCAGTTGGGGTTGGGAGAATGATCTAACATTTCCTCCCCTACCACATCCCCTTGTTGCTCCCCTTCCTCTACCCCTGTTCAGCTCCCCGCTAAAAAAAACTTCTCCTGCGCCATCATCAACTTCCCATTTTCTTTCTTAGTCTTCTCGCTTTCCATAGCCTGCAAGTTTGTCTGGTAATCTGCGCAATATCTAGCCGCTGCTATCACTTTCTCTATTGGTTCTTGTTGCCAGCATGCAAAGGATGTTTGCAAGTGTGTCTGAATTGGCTTGCGCAATCCATAGACAAAAGTGGAGACAAATGCCGGCATGGCCTCTCTCAAGGGATGCGCATACCGCTATTCTGCTGAAAGACATGCAGGAGGTGGTCATAATAGGAATTTACACTCTCATCCTTTTCCTGTCTTGTATGTATTATTTTTTACCAATCCACCTTGTCCTCCAGCACCCTCTCTTTCAAGAATTTCACTACTTCCTTGTACCTTTCCTCTACTTCTTCTCCTGGACCCCCTCTCTTCTCCTCTATCTGGTTCCCCTTCTGGCCATTTTCCACATTTTTTACAACCTTCTTCTAAGTCTTGGGGCTACTATTAATTTTAAACAAAATATCCAAATCCTTCCAAAGTAACCCTTCCATAGCCGTTATCCTGTTTGATTCTGCATACCATTTATATGGTTCCACCTTTAATTTTGAGAAATCCTTTGTAAATGACATTAGGTCAACTCTGGACCTGGGCATATGTATGTAGGTTGGGTGTTTGGAGTCCTCCCAAAACTCTGTTGAGGGTTCCTC
Source organism: Calotriton arnoldi (assembly GCA_963921515.1). Lineage (NCBI taxonomy): Eukaryota > Metazoa > Chordata > Amphibia > Caudata > Salamandridae > Calotriton > Calotriton arnoldi. Next base: position 2,423,576 of record CAWUFW010000645.1, on the reverse strand, counting down.
GCGTAGAGACATAATGAGTGTTGGCTTTGTAATCACTGTGAAAATGCCACCTGTAGGTGCTAGTAATTCATGCTCTACTTGTAAAGTAGTTTGCTGACTGCATATTGTAATGTGTTCACTATCCTGGCATCCTCCCAAGACTGCAAGTCTGTCTACGTGAGCTATACTTAGCTATATCCCATTCATATGTGGGGGGAAGGAAGGGGCAGGCAGCGCCTAACCTGGTGTTGTATTAGGTATGTGTTGAGTATAGAAGTTGTGTGCCTCTGGTCCCTTCTCCATTAACATTGCTCATGCTAGACATAACACAGCCTCGTCACAACCTCGTAGCATCCCTGAACATACGCTGTTGTAAATGGAGCTATTTCTAGCTTGCACTGTACTAACTCATTTAAAAGGTAGACGTAATTTGCCTTGTCGAGGTTCAAAACTCTTTTCTGAGTGATTGGGGAGGGTTGCGGGGTTGATGTCAGGCTAGTTTTCCTGGCCGGTGTTTGCACACTGCATGCCTTTTCCATTATTGCTACATTGTGTATTGTTTTGTGTGCGCATGTGCAAATATCCCATATTGTCCACAACTCAATTGCATAGTCACTTTGGTCATCGTCATATACTTGAAGCCACTTGGGGTTATTCAATAATGAGGGTACTATGCCCTTTGTAATGCACACATTCTGCAGTTTATCACGCCTGTCACGCAGCTTCGCTGCAGCCTTGATCACTTCCCCGCTAACCACCGACAGCAAACGGGCATCTAAGATGTAAACTAGGCCTATTTTTGCCACTTACCCTCTTACTAGTTTGAGAACCAGGGCATGGCTCTGTGCCTTCTCTTCTTCAGTTAACTCAGCCGGTTCTGTGTCTAAGGGGGAGAGTTTGACTGTTTTATTTTTTCACTCATCCTACCCATTATTATATCCTCCAGCACTGGATCCTCTGCCCTCTTGCTCGTCCTGTGGTGGCGCACTAGCCACAGGAAGTGACAGGAACACCCCAACAACCTCTGGTTGGGGAGCCTTCCAATTCTCCTCCATATTCCTGTCTGCCACACTCTGCAAAAAAACATTTTTCAATTCCAGCAACTCCTTATGAACTTTGTCATCACATCGCCAGCCGCTCTCAACTCCCTCAACACCGAGTCCCACATCCAGAAGGATTGGCACTCAACCAGCCTAGTTTTCTTCCCTTGAATAATCATTATCTGTCGCAAATATGATGATTTATTCATATGATATGTACCAGTCAAGGGGGACTGTAATTCCGGTCTTTTGGCAGTTAGAGAGTGCCATTTCTCGAAGGTACAGTAATGCTCCAAGGCCTTGGCGACAGGCTACTTGGACTGCAGGAGAGTCTTCGGGTGACGAAGGGCGCCTACTATCCAGTTCACCTTTGCTCAGTAGGTTACCCATTGAGCGGCGTAGGAGCGGCTCGCCTTATAACTTTTACAAACAGATCATTTGTGCTGAACACACTGGCACAAGAGGGGTCGGTAAAGTACCTTACCACTCATAGCCCGTGTAACCAAAGGGGAATGAACAAACAGAACATCACAGTCAGGAGCGCCTCAAGCATTTCATCCCCAGCACTGTTTTTGTTAATTAAAGCAGATTGTGCAGTACAACATTCACTGGACATGTCATTTGCTACTAAATTCACCCTAAGTGCTCACAAGTGAGAAGAGGGAAAGGAGCTAGAAGGTGCTGGGTACGGAGTAACCAGTGTCCGTTCAGCTGAACACACGAGAGGACAGTAAAGTGAGAATAAGTGCAAAAGTATTTGCAACCCTTTGCGGCTGAATCCACTGACAATATTACACACAGATTTGTGCAGGTAGGTGAACTCTGCAGAAACGCACAGATTCATACACATGGGGGATATTCTCAAGAACGTGCGATAAACATCGCCAAAATAGGGTAACGCAATTTTTCACATCGCCGTCTATCACGGGAAAATAACTCTGTGTCAACGTCGTATTCTCAACACAGCGGTAACATGAGATAGTTTCCCGATAACGCCTCAAATGTCCGCGATACAACTACCGCGACGGCAATAAAAAAGGAAACCCGAACGTGAAAAAAGTTGCGATGGGCCCAACTGCGATAAAAATCCAGTGAAAAGCAGCGCCAGGCCCGCAAGTCCCACAAGTAAGGCAGGAAAAATCACTATAAAAGCGGCAAAAATGAAATACAAATAAAACACAAACAACTGCGAAGCACCATGGAGGTAGCCGGAGCAAGCACAGAGGACAACCCGAACCCCACAAGCCCCACGGAGGACCAGCCAGGGACCTCGGGACAAGGAAGGGCAAGGAGAAGGAGAAGAGGAAGACGCGGTTCAGTCCGCAGGAAAACAGGATCCTGATTACGGAGGTGACAGAACACCATCAACAACTGTTCGTCACCTCCACTGTGTCATTGGCAACAAAAAATGGAATATGGCAGTCCATCGTGGACACGGTGAATGCAGACGGAGTGCTGAGGAGGACAATGGAAGAGGTCAAGAGGTGCTGGAATGATGTGAAGCGCAAAACCAAGCTGAAACTCACCAACAACCGCAAAGCAGCAATGCAGACTGGGGGTGGGAGTCCTGCGCCACAGGAGGAGCTAGATGAGATGGAGGAAATGGTGTCCACAGTCATCAGTGTGGAGACGGTGGCAGGAGTCGGAGGACCGGGCACTGCTCAACATGACCTGACACAACAGCAACAGGGTGAGTAACCACCAGGGACTGGGGGGACGGGGGGAGATCGGCACAATGGCACACATGCACAAGTAAGTACAGCACATCTGCGGACAAACCATGCCCAAGAGTCACAACTCCAACCAAGAGCCCAATTTACCCAAGTCTGCAACAGCTCAGCACTGTATAGGCACAGAAGTGAAAGGCACACTGCCTGAAAGGGAAAAGGCCCAGCCAAATCAGAGCTGAAGGGGCAAATCACCCACAATGCAGCACACACACATAACACTCAGAGCACCTCAACATTTACAGCAAAGTGGAACCAACTGCAACACTTTCACAACAGAACAGAGGACACAACTGCTGCCGCTTGTGTGTAGAAAATGGCCATTCGCATTTGGCATAGCAGGAAACTGTGAGATGATAATGGACAAATACAACCTCACATCCGTGATGGTGGCGAAATGTCAACTGTCCAGCATTAAATAGGCATCTCCACACAAACAGTCACAATGTACATTGACATGCAGTCTGTTTGTCAACTTGGCCAATGCGTCAACATACATGTGAACACAATGTCAAACTGCATCTCCACTTCACATTGAAGAGGGAGAATCATCACCTCCTGCAGAGCAGACCGTACTCCTCATCACCGATGATGAAGAGGACCTACACACCATCGACCCCAACGCCCTCCAACAGCTCATGGACACCCTCAGCACCCCACCCCCAGGAGCAGAGCAGCCCAGCTGCATCGAGGAGAACCCACCCCCTGCACAGACCACACAGCAGGAAGCACCCACCACCACGGCCGTCTCCCAGGATCCCCACGAGCAACACATGGCATTCCAACGCCGTGTGTCGCAGGGCCAGAAGGGGATGGCAGAGCAGGTGCGGGTGGGGTTCGACCTCATGGCGGCCAAACTAGATGCTATACGTGGGTGTCCAAGTCCCATCAGGGACCAACTACAGGCCCTAACGGACACCCACAGTCCGCTCCATGGTCTCCAACAATCCATGGCTGACATCGCCGGAGTCATGACTCGTAGACAAGAACAACTGTCTAGTCAGAGTGGCTCCAGCGATCTCAGCCGTGAGTTGGCCAACATGGGGAGGAACATGGAGATCATGGAGCAGATGCAGGCGGGAAGAATGGCTGCCATGGCTGCACACCAGCGAGATGTAGCAGGGATCTACCATGCCCTGCAGATCCTCATCATGGCAGTGCGGCCACAAGGCCTGGCGCAGATGAATGCTGCTGCCACTACTCCCTCCACATCACCGCCCCCTGATGTGTCAGTGCCTCACAGTGCGGCTGACAATCCACCTCCGGCCCCTGATGTGTCACTGCCACACAGTGCCGCAGACAAAACACCACCACCCACATGTGAGGCACACCACAAAAAGGAGGACGATGATGAGGATGAATCTGCCGTTGGGCTAAGTAGGAAGCGGTAGCATTCATCTCCGCCATATGGCCTCTTTCTGCTTGGTTCTGCCCTCTGCATCATGCCCAGGAATAACACCCTCCACTGTCCCCCTTAACACTCTGCGACACTCACCTTGGCCCCCGACATGAACTACTACATTTGTTTAGGCAACCAATGACACAGAAATCAGACTGCGGACTGAACTCCCTCTCCTACGATGTACTTTTCCCTCCCCAAAGGACCCTGGCTGGCCCTCCACGGGGCAACATTGTAAAGTAGCGTGTGCATGGCCAGGTACTGGTCCACCTTCACCACTCCACCGAATGTGCTTAAGACATTCAAATTCACACAGATGAGTCATGTCCATGATCAAGCAAGTATGAAAGTATGGATGTATGTAGGGGCAGTGATTCCAAACAACGGTGCTCCCTGGGAACTGATTTCAATGTGAATGTATGTCCGTGACCCAGATAGGCAGTGAGATTACTGGGAATGTGTGAACTAGCTGTGGCCTCATTGCTCCAAAACAACAATCTCGCTACTTCCAAACTTAGCCCCACGTGATTGTATGAAATAGGGCTGTGTGTCACAAAGGCAAAGTCAAAGTTATGTGGAAGCCACAGCTCGGAGCAATGATTGGTTTGAGTGTGGAGTGCTTGGACTCCTGGGATGGTCGGTGCGTAAGTGTGAAGGTCATACCATGCAAGTGAACTACAAGCAAGGACTCCTGTGTGTGGGGTGTGCATACGTTGGTCTCTGGTTAGCGCTGTGCGTAGTGTGGGAGCCATCAGCAGCTGCTATGGTATCGCTCAGGGGGTGCCGGGCGCATGCATTCCCAAGGTCGGAGGTGCAGATGTGCTACCGCCTTCTAGTTCAGACAGAGGGGCTGTCATCCACAATGTTAGTCTGTCATCTGCTTGCATTCTGGAAATGTGATGGGGATTGGGTGGGGGGATGTCACTGCTTCGCCTTCCGGCATGGTTGAACCCTTACCAGCCATGTACGTGCCCTCACGGTCAGTATTGCATGCTCTGATGTAGCAGTGTTGTTTTGCTGCAGTCTGACAGTGATGGGTGCAGGTAGCTGTGAGGAGGCGGTTGACCACTCACCTTGCACCTATTAGTTGGCACTGATCACTACTCTTGATGGATGACGTCCGTGTACCCATGTGACCTGTACATGGCACATTTGACCAGGGGACACCTTGGTGTGTTCCACGCAAGGTGGACCTGCTGGCTTCTAGGCTGGTGTGCATCTCCCAATGTTGCTGAGGTGTCCACTGTGCCCACATCCCCCTTACGGCCATGTTGTTCACGTTGTGGGACTCGACACACAGGGTGTATATTTGCATCAGGCAGGTACATCTCTGACCACAAATGGCACCCTGTTGTCTTTTCCTGAACACCAATGACGGCCTTCATGTCATGTTCATGTACACGTGGGACGCTGATGAGTGGCATGACGTACTACATGTGACACCCTGATATGGCATATCGAATTGGTGACGCCCTAAACAGCCCCTCGGTACAGAGGTGACATACACACCATCTCTTCTTGCAACACATGCGAATGTTATCACTCAATGTTGCACTTACACCCGTCAGAGTAATGTGCTAATGCAGAGGACTGACATGCACATGGGAAATGTGTTGCTAAGATTTTATTTGCACATGCTGGTTATGTGGTCATCTTGTACTGTGACATGATTGCTGTGGACAGTCACAATGTGACGTGCTCATGCGAAGAAATTGTTGATGATTGTGTTCCTTCGGGCTATTCCTGCTGCGGCTGCAGTGGAGTGTGGTCCACCTACATCATCTTCCTCATCATCGTCCGGTGCTTCTGGGACTTGGATCCATGGGGCATTGGTGCGTACACATATGTTGTGCAATACACAACATGCAGTGATCATCTTGCACACTATTTCTGGGCTGTACAAGAGTCTTCCACCGGTGATGTCCAGGCACCTGAAACGTGATTTCAACACGCCAAATGTGCGTTCAACAATGCCCCTGGTGCGTTTGTGGGCCACATTGTACCGCCTCTGGGCCGGGATGTTCGGGTCTCGGAGGGGTGTCATCATCCACAGGCAGAGTGCATATCCTTGATCACCTGTGAGAGATAAGTGATATTAGTGTTAACTGGTGGTTCTGCATGCTGTGTTGGCAGACATACAAGTTTTGTGGTGTGTGATTTGTGCGACCTTGGGATTCATGTTAGCCATGTATTGCTGCTGGCAAATGTGGTAGGACAATGTGTATTACGTAGCCTCACAGCTGCTCCTCCCTCCCACCGAGCCTATTTACTTGTGTGTGCTGCGCGGTTGCATCACTTGCACTCCTACGGCACACCATTGTCATGCCTGTCTGTGCATGTCCGCAGGACTGACAGCAAGACTGTAATGTTGGCCATTGAAGGTGGGCGGCCACGTGTGTGTAGGCCTATGGTAAGGATAGGGCGGACACAGATGTGGAGTTATGGCCTGGCTGAACTCGCGCTGATATTGAGGCTAGGCCTTCGGTTCAGGCTGTGGCAATGTAGATACACACACAACAGTTGGCATGTATTAGCCGAGACCCCGAGCGGTCTCGCACTCCTTTATTAATCCATTCGGGCGAGGCCGCCCTCCTGGTGCATGCTACATTGCAACATTGTCGATTACAGGCCGGGTGGCGCAGACACTACTACGGAGACACACGCCATAGACACTTTTGTGGCCAGGCTGGAACTGAACCACGCCCAGAGCCCACAACTGAACCATGCCCAGAGCCCCAAGCCATTTCTCCGCACTCGTCACACGCGTGCGCCGCCGCCGCGGCGCTGGGATGTCGTGCGCTTCGGAGTACGTCTCCAGACGATCTACCCAGGCTTACCGGAAGCCTGCCTGGGACGGGGTTGGCCCCGTGACTGTGAAGGGCTCCAGTGGCGTTACCGAGGACATGCTGTTGGCTACTGGAGGCGGACTTGTGGGGTAGCCTCTCGGGGCAATGACTTGCGGTGCACTGAGTTCGGCCCACCGCAAGAGCTGAGCGGGTGTGCAGCCTGCGATGATGCAGCAGGCCTGGTGGCTGGACGGTGACTTGTGGTGCACTGAGTTAGTAGCACCTGAGGCCCTGCGTCCGGCACGGGCAAACCGCCACGTGGCGATGACTTGCGGTGCACTGAGGTAGGCCCACCGGAAGAGCTGAGCGGGTGTGCATCATGCTATAATGCTGGAGGCTGGACGGTGACTTGTGGTGCACTGAGTTCGGCCCACCCGAAAAGCTGAGCGGGTGTGCAGCCTGCAATGATGCAGCAGGCCTGGAGGGGCGGACTGGAAAGGATGTTTCTGTTACTTGCTGTACCGCAGTGTGGTCAGAAGGCAGCAGTAACCAACTTGCAACTCTGCGGTGCGGTGCCGCTGGGTGCGCTGGGGGCCTGTTGCGCAGAATACAGCGATCGGCTGAGGAGGCTGCCAATCTCGCAGAGCCCGGCCTTGGAGATTGCACCGGTACGTGGTGGGCCCTCTTGGAAAGACACCGGTGGCGGCAGGTGAGCAGTGAGGCCTGGGTGTGCAGGGGTGGGCATTCACCGCTGGGCGCAGGTTGGGTCTGGGGATCAGCAGGCTGGGGTGCGGCAGGCGCACAGGGCGCAGGCACCACCGGTCACGACGGTGGCCTCGTGGCAGGGTGAGGGACGCCGTCCTGGCAGACACGCCACTGAAGGCGATAACGAGATGTGCGCTGGGTGGCGTGGGACGTAGCCACCTCATCGCCAGTGTGACTTTGCCCTGTGTTGGTGGTCGGCCACGTGTGTGTAGGCCTATGGTCAGGTTATGGCGGACACAGAGCTACACGCAGTAGTTACTTCGGTGGCCGTCCCGGGAGGGAACCACTCCCTGAGCCCCGGCCTATTTAGTCACTCCCCTACGCTGGACTGGCGTGTGCCGGCCCTGCCCACTATGCTTACGCTTACAGGGGGGCCGACATGGCTACTTGTCCAAGGTGTTCCCCACTGCCTGTGATGACATGGTTGCGTCCACTGTCCTTGACACTACAGACTCCAGCAGTATGTGTCCAAATGGACATGTCTGTGCTCTGCCTACTCAAGACTGTCCAGCACATCACCGCCACAGTTGGCATTGTGTACATTGTTATTCATAGGTCCATTGCCTCCTTCGCACAATCATGGTTCCCACCTCTCACCACATTCTGTAAATGTGTGGCAGAGGGGCTATGCCTTAGTGTGTGGTTTGTCCACATTTCTGGCCCCTCTTACCACGGTTACTTGTGTTGTCGTGTCGGGCAGGTGTGCATGTTGGTTGGCATGTTGAATGTGATTTTGTCACCTGTCCATTCCCACAGTTGTGCGTTGTGTGATTGTGGAATTGAGGTGTGTGGTGTGTTCCGTTGGTACTTACCAACGAGCAGTCTATTTCCATAGGTGCCATCCTGAAAGCACTGGTTGATGATGGACTGTCGGAAGATGTATGAATCATGCACACTGCCTGGGAAGTTGGCGACGACATTGGTGAACAGTCCCCGGTGGTCCACTATTGCCTGCACATTGATGGAATGCGTGTGCTTCCTGTTGCGGTAATTGTGTGCAGTGTTGGCAGGGGGCACAAGTAGGACATGTGTGCAGTCGATTGCCCCCAACACGTGCGGGATCCCAGCTATGGCGTAGAAGCCTTGCTTGGTCTCCAGCTGTTCCTGCGCAGTATGGGGGAAGTGAAGGTGCTGGGGTATGAAACTGATGATGGCATTCAGGACAGGTGTGATGGCCTTTGATAGGGCTGGCTGTGAGACTCCTCCAACTCTGGCATTTGTTGGTTGGAAGGTACCAGAGGCCAACAGGTGCAGCACAGCCAGCAACTTTGTCTAGGGAGGGATGTTGGTTGTCCGCTGTGTTGGTACCGTCAGCCTGTGGGCAATGTGGGTCATGATGCAGAGGATGATTGTCCTTTTGAACCTGTAGTGGGCAATGACATCCTCTGGCGTTAAGTCTGTGAGGCTGATGCGTTTTCGGAAGGTCCGCTGTCTTGTTCTGCGCTGCCTCGGTGGTGGTCCTGGGGGTGGGGGTGGTCCTGGGGGTGGTGGTGGTGGATGTTGTGGCCCTCTTGGGTCTCCAAGCTGCATGATTAGTAGCTCCATGGCATCTGTTTGTCTTCAGATGTGGTTCTGGCCTGGGCTCCCTTTGTACTGCAGGTTTTCGTACTACTTAAGACCAGTAAAAAGCAGGTGTTAAGTCCCTGCTGCTAACGCGCCTTATCGCCTGTTTTTGTCCGGCATCGCAGATCTGGCTTGTCGTTGAGAATATCGCGAAGTGGTGTTTTCGTGTGTTTTTGCACGGGAACGCCTACTCTGCATATCATTAGCGTTAATTGTCGCTCTCATCCGTGGCGATGTGTTTTGCGGCAGCTATCGCAGGAAAACTGGCGAGGTCGGCAGTTTGCACCAGCTTGAGAATAGGGCGATAAATCTATCGCCACTTTTGCGGCGCTAAAGTGCCGATAAATCGGCGATAAGTCCTTGAGAATATGCCCCATGGAGTACAAATAAGCAGGGTAACTTGCCCTAAGCAAAACCCAACCCGTCCCTCTGGTCCGATTTCCAGGGAAAGATGAAAAGTGTGATGAAAATGTCAGTCAAAATAAATATAAAAAATGAGGCAAGTCGTTGGTAACGTACAATATAACAAAAATACTAAGAAATCTTCTAACCAGGCAAACATCGCGATATACTAATAACACATCATTGATAACAAAAAACAACAAAGATCAATAAGACCACAGCAGTAGAGATGATTCCATGGTAAGAATAGCAGCATAATGGTTTCAGTTCATCAAAAATGTCAATACCCCAATTCACTTGGGGCTTACCATGAGCATAAGGAACACTGAAACCCAAGCAAGATACAAAGCATTAAGATGCAAAACAGTGAAATGAAATAATAAAGGAAACTCATAGTATAAAACCAATATCACACCCACCTCATGTACACAGGGCACATAGTCCCTGGGGACAACCGGAGACCCCCTAGGCCCATTTGGCCATGATCCCGAGAGAGACCCAGAGCAAGGTGTTCAGTGCCTACCAGCCACAGTGAATCCAGGCCGAGGGTGGCGACAGGCAGAACCAGCACCAAACTGACCCCAACGGCAAAAAGAAATCCGCTGGTACACAAGCTGCAGCTGCATCTCCACCAGCTGCACTACAGAGAGAAGGGTGCCTCCCACCCTGACCAAAATCACAAGGCCCAGCAGCATATCACTAGAACTGCCCCTCAGCCAACCCCAATTCAGAGAGCACTGCACAGAGAACTACATACTCTGAACGTATGTTAAAAGTGCCAAAAATGCAATTGTCCCTCCCGTGACAGATGATACAACATATAACCAAGGCCACAAAGACCAAACACCCAAGAGGAAGGAATATAACAACAACAAAGCCGGCAGCAAAAGCCCAGTGCATGATGTGAGGGAGGCAGAAAAGCACGGTAGCAGGAACTCACCAGAGAGATGACAAGTGCTCATGGCAGCACCTGACGCAACAATCAGGGGCACCAGAGGCATCAGAGTGATCAGCCACCCAAAACCAGGCCGAAAGGTGGCAGCAGTCGATGTCAAGTGCAGGCGAGGTGCATTCTCCACCAAAAATGTAGAAGCATAAACAAAATCAAAGACAAAAATGATCAAATCATGCACAAAGATAAAGGTTTTATTTAACGTGTCATGGGAACAGTTGGCTGCCCAAGTGTTCAACCAAGTGCCCAAAAGAAAGAGTCTGTTGCAATGTTTTTTTCTCGTAAACCGCAGAAAGGAGTAACTAGGCGTTACACGAAGTGATCAATAAAATATTGAGTACATGAGAATTTCTCAGCAGTTATGGGCAAATACATCACATGTCCAGTAAATTTCCATCAAAATTACTATACATATATATATATATATCATCCAATCAGGGATGAGCAGGAGTGTATGATAGGCAAATACATTAATAGAGACCCAGGTGCCTTTTCTTTTGTGGCAGTTGGGTATTTCTGAGGTTGAGAAACATAATAGAAAATAACGAGTGCCTACTACAAAAATAGTATGTTATTGCTGAGCTAGCGAGCTATGATAATCACGAGGACTGTCAGTTGAACAAGCCTTGCAGAATTGCGTTCCAAGCTACTTGATTTGAACAAAACAATAGGTTATCAAAGGTTATACATATGCATTGTGTAGGCCCCAAATTAATGTCATAGTCCTCATTCTTCATTGAGCATCACAAAGGTTGAGCAAGACAAAATGGATTCCAAACATGATAGAAAAATACAAGTCCACACACACAGAAGCAATAATTGAGACACAAACTCAAGAATAGACCCAAATCCAATTTGTAAAAATAATATAAATTTTTATTTATTTTTTAAGACCATTTGTATTTGTATTTGGTTTTATATAGCGCCAGAATCGACTCCAAGGAGTATCTCTGCGCTTTGGACGCGGAACAGATTCAAATACAGTACTGTCAAACTTAAAAGCAAAACAAAGTGGTTTTAAGTAACTTTCTAAAGTGAAGATGGTTCGAACATTCTCCTAAATGTAGGGGGAGTTCATTCCAGTATTTCGGACCAAGATAAGAGAGAGCTTTTCCTCCTAATCTTGCTCTCCTGATTTGGGGGACCTTCAGCAGATGTTTAGTACTAGAGCGTAGGGATCTTGGGGGATGATAAAAAGTGAACTTTTCTGATAAATAACTAGGGCCAAGATTAAACAATGCCTTATGGATAGTACAACAGACTTTACATTTTATCCGTTGACGTATGGGTAACCAGTGAAGTTTTAAAAGAAGAGGGCGGGAGGCTGATCTAGGAGGCATGTTCAGAACCAGTCGTGCCGTCGTATTCTGAACTACCTGAAGTTTATTAATAGAAGTTTCATTGGCAGAGAGCAACAGACCGTTACAATAGTCTAGGCGACTCAATATCAGTGCCTGAGTCAGAGTCCTTCGAACAGAGTCTTGGAGCAAAGGAAAAACTCGTCAAAGTAGGCCCAAAGTATGGAAACATGTGCCTACGGTCTGGCCAATATGTTCCTTAAATGTAAGGGCACGATCTAAACGGACTCCTAAGTTCTTAACAGAAGTTTTAGGAATGGGAGGTTTTCCAAGATTAATAGGCCACCAATTTGGTGACCATAATAAGGGAGCCTCTCCAAAAAGTAATAGCTCAGTTTTCCCAACATTACATTGGAGAAAATTATTTTTCATCCATTGGGAAATGGCACTCATACCCAAAGAAAAGGTCTCTTGAACAGTGGGGGTGAGTTCATCGAAAGGAAAGAGTAACTGCGTATCGTCGGCATATGATATTGGAATAAACCCATATTTCCTTAGGACATTGGCCAAGGGAGCCACATAGATGTTGAATAAAGTAGGACTCAAACAAGAGCCCTGTGGGACTCCCTTGGACAGTTCCATGGGTGCCGACCGATATGAGCCTAGGTTAACCGTCTGAGATCTACCAGATAGAAAGCTTGACATCCACTGAAATGCGGAGTCTCTTAGTCCCATTTCTCTCAACCTTCTGAGCAAAATTTGATGGGAAACCGTGTCGAACGCGGCAGATAGGTCCAATAGCACCAGAATCATAGAATGGCCCTTGTCTAGAGTCATTCTGATGTTGTCCGTGACTACTAGCAGGGCTGATTCGGTGCTATATTTGGGCCTAAAGCCTGACTGAGAGGAGTCTAGGCTGCCCGAGTGTTCGACATGGTTTGAGAGATGTTTGTTGACATGTCTCTCTATTAGTTTACTCAGAAATGGTAAGAGCGAAATGGGACGAAGATTGGTCAGATCAGTCAGAGGGGCCTTAATGTTTTTGCGAATTGGCATTATCTGCGCAGCTTTCCATTCCGGTGGAACAAAACCTTCCTTTATTGACAAATTAAGAAGGTGTTCAATCAATGGAGATAATTGAGGGATTAAGGTACTGGTTACTCTCGCGGGAATCAAATCGCAGGGCGAACCAGACTTCACTTGATGCATTAGAGCCTCTACATCTGCTATGGTTAGTGGGGGAAAATTCTCAAGCAGCATGGGAGGTAATTCTGATGTTTCTGTGGGCATAGGCATCTGGTACGGGTTTCCTGAAGAAACGATTTTTTCATAAATTAATTCTATTTTTTGTGAAAATGTGAAGCAATATCATTGCATAATGTTTGTGAAGGTGCTTCAACATTCTCACAAGCCTTAGGTTTTACAAATGACTGAAGAATGTTGTATAGAACTTTTGGAGCATTACCAGCCAATGTGAGTTGAGTGGAAATGTGGTTTTTCCGTGCAATCTTAATGCTACTATGGTAGCTTGACAAAAAGGTTAGAAACTGAATTTTGTCACATTCCTTGTGGGTGATACGCCATTTCCTCTCATATTTTCTACATAGTTTTTTTTTTATATGTAACTGGGGGGAAAACCAGGCGGCTTGAGGGCGTTTAGAGTAGGTGGAAAGACGTTTCAGGGGTGCAAGGTGATCAATAGTCCGAGTTAATGCCAGATTATAATTGGTTAAGGCCTCTACTAAATTGTCTGAAGGTTTATTTCGTGGTACTTCCGGAGAGGCTTGAAAATTTTCTGGAGAGACCTTTTGCCATTGCCTACGAATTGTAAAATTATCCGAGTGTTGGCCCCTATGTTCTTCTTTATGGCTCTTAATGGAAAATTCAATTAGAGCATGGTCGGTCCATGTTAGTTGTACTGGTGACTCACACCATACATTGGAGGAATTAGACAAAACAATGTCTAGCGTATGACCAGCCGTACCTTAGAACACAGTTCTAAGGTAAGTACTCCCTTAGTTATGATTTTTCAAAGTTCTGAAAATATATCACTTTGTGCGCAATTAGGCACCATGGGAAACAATGGAGGAAAAGTAGAAAAATGCATATAAATTCATACAATGCTTTCACGAAGTTCACCTTCTCATTTTAGGTTGATGACAGGATCAGGTCCATAGTTCCAGCAGGAGAAATTCGGGAGTGTCCCAGATCAGGTGGGAGCAGAGGTGCTGAGGTCTTGGAAGCTGGTGCACAAAGACAAAGGGGGGCACTTGAAAAAGCACTGCATAGAGGGACTTACAGGTAAGTCCGGTGGGTCTCCTCAGAAGGAGGAGGTTACAAGGGCCTGGGGACCACAGTAGCAGGGCTGGTTGGTTGGTGCTGGGGCCAGTGGGGCTGGGTGCAAAGACAACAGGTCAGTCGGCCATTGTGAATCTTGAGGTCCTGGTGGTCAGGAGCAGGCAAATTGGAGAGGCGATCTGGGGACAGCTGGGCCACTTAGTAAGTAGGACTCGGGTGCCTTGACGTCCCTTGATAGGTGATTGCTTCTGGTGCTTTGGGAGTCTGAAGTGGACTCTTCTTCTCAGTGTTTGCCGTTGGGGGTCCGGTACCACAGGTAATGGTGTGCTGCAGCTCCGGTAGGTCCTGGTGTCTCCAAACTTGGTGGGGAGACAGATCTGACCCTCTGGAGCTGTTGTATGTTTTCTCACTTTGGTGCTGCATCAAGGGCATCGGGGAGCAGTACGTTGACAAATCTGAGTCTGCTGTGTGCAGGGGAGTGATACCTTCACTCCAAGGGAGCTCCACAGTGATTTCTTAAAGGCTGGAGGTGCTCTGGAGTTCTTGGAGTCCTTCAGGTTTCAGGACGACACAGCAGCAGCAATTGTCGAGTCTTGGGAGTAACAGGCAGGGTTTGGTGCCTATTTCTTCTGCATCAGAGCTTCAGGTCTCGAGCAGCGGGTCTTCTTTGTACTGGTCTTCTCTTGTCTGTCAAATCTGATGATCAGATCTCAGGGTGCCACCTAAATACTGAACTTAGGGGCATTACAAGGGAGACAGGCAGTAGCCAATGGGCTATTTGACTTTAGGGTATCTACACCCTATAGTGACTATTTCCTGTGGGAAGAAGCACTACCCTAGCCTTGTTAGGTTGTTTTCACACTAGCCCAAGATGGTGGAATTTCAAGAGGGGGTTCACCTTGCCTGCCCCACCCTAGGAATGGTGTAGGCTAAGTGGGGACCCTCCTCCTAATATAACTAATTTTCCCACCTTTCCTACCACCAAAAGTGGAGCAGGAAAAGGGAGCCTGGCCTCCCCCACTATCTGGAGGTTCCTGGGTTTGATTTAAAAGGTGGCATTGCCTTCCAAGCTCCTTCAGGACAGAAGGCCAACCTGTCCTAGAGGAGGTGGGAAGCACCTTTGCCCAGATCAGGCTTTGTCTCTGTCCTCTGAGAGTGCTGGCTCTCACCCCATGAGGTTAGAAACATGTCTGGTAGTGGCAGGCTGGCAAAAACAAGCCAGGAACCACACCAGAGCTTGGTAGGTTTTCAGGGGACCCTCTAAATAGGTCTACTGTGTGAATGTATTCATAAACCCAATACTGATATCAGTGAGGATTTATTAAAACTAGATGTTTGCAACAAAACACCTTAAAAATCAGTGAAGCCATCATGGAGGTAGGCAACTCGTGTTGACAAGTATCCAGCCCATTTACTCTTTCTGGCTTCCCAAGGCACTTACACCATCTCAGAATGGACTGGCCATTGTAGAGGACCGTCTTCAGTACCCATGCCCTAGGTACCGGTGGTATCATTTATTAGAGACTTAGAAGGGTAACTGAAGTGGCGCCATTCATAGTCCAGTTTTTGGGAAAGACATCAGGCACTGGGAACCTGGTTAGCAGGGACTCAGTGCGCTTACACTTACTGCAGACATCAGGCAATAAGTAGGGGCTAATCTTGCCTGAAGAGGCACTTTCCTACATAACACATTACAATTAATTATTGAATTATGGTTCTATCTGGTCCCTAGGCTGAGATAGCAAAATTAATATTTACTATTGCTTCCCCATATTTCTCTATGGGCCACCCAGACATCCTACTTTGAAAATAGCTTTTGGGTGCCAGCCACTGTAAGGATATATTAACTTTAAAATTCCACATGCCCTACTTTTAAATACTAGACGCTCTTCATTTTGAGCAACTTGGCCAACATAAGGGTGACATATTATTTAAAAGGGAGGTTTTCTCCTGTCAAAAAGGGTTTCTTCTGAGAGGTTAGGTTGCAGTTTTAAACTGTAGCTGCCAGGATGCAATAGCAGGCAAGAAGTCATGGTTGCTAGGTCACACTAGTGGATGGCACAGTAGTATTGTAGTCATAGGTGACATTTAAATTTCCATGGCATAGGTGTAGTTTGGACACCATACACTATGAACTGATAGGAAAGTAAAATATGCCAATTTGGTGTTACAAAATCCAAAATGTTTTAGGGGTCAGTGCACATGCAAATAGAACTAAAAACACAAATATTTTGCATAACAATTAGTCAATTAAATAATGTACATGATTAATTATCAACAAATCCATCAATTACCTAAAAAGTATTTATGAACAAAAAACAATATTTATTATTTTCATTAACTTCCCACCATAAGCCCCTAGTAAATCAGAATTGCAATATTGAATTAAACATCACTAGTTAAACTCCGTACCTTACAAATAAAAATTAAAAAACATGAATTATACTAAAAACATTAAAATGACAATCAATTAAATAATTAACATAATTAATAACAAAATAATTATTTGATTAACATAAACTAATGACAAATAAAAACGTTAATTTATATTTAAATATCTTTCCACCTGAATCCCCTTCAAATCCAAGAACCCACTACTAAATGAAGAATTAGAAATTAAGTATAAAAAAACACATAAAAACACAATGTATACTAAAAAATTAATCAGCTGTTATTATAATAAAGCTAACACCTAAAAATATATACTTACTTTTTGTAAACAATATTATGTACAATGATATTTAAAAGCGCAATTTTATATTCCTAAAAAACTTTATACTTAATTTTGATATTCTGTACCAAGATATTATTAACTTGATGATATTTTGATAAGATATACTTGTAGCACAATATTTCTTTCACAGTATTTTCGTAATTCGCCTAGGAAACTGGTGCATCTTTTTTAAAAAAGTTTTAAACATAGATTTTATTTTTGAAAAAATGCAACCAAGTACAAGCAATCAAATAGATATCAAATGACAATTAAAAAACTGTGAGTAAACTAAAACTTACGCAATGTGAAAACAAGAAATAATGAATCGAAAATTGTTGCATATAGAACTTTTGTTATAAGACATATGGAAGAAAAAGGGGGGGAGGAAGGAGATACAAGGGTAAAGGAAACATTAGTACTGTGATTGAATGAATACATAGGAAGTTAAAAAAGCTTAATATACTTTAAAAGGTGCCAAATATTATAAGGAAGAATTGCTGTAAATCAAAGTATGGTAGCAATTAAAACAAAGGAAAAAGCGAAAATATATAATTACAAATATAAATCAACAATATATCATTATAAACGATTCATGGTGGTTTGGGGACTTCTTCCGATGAAGGGTGATGATGAGTAGATCTTTGTGCAGAAGTGTCTAAGAAAATAGTCACAGGAGACCATATGCGTTCTCTTTTCAGGAGTAGAGACATAGGAGAAACATAGGCACGATCTAGTCGATGGTTATAACATACACTGTACCACCAAGATTGAAAAGAAAGTTGTGTGGACTGTTTCCAATTTTTGTTATTTGCTGGAAAGCAATTGCAATCAATAAATCCACAATGTCCATGTTATGCAATAGGATTTGCCAATGATCGGATAATGTGCCTAGAAATACAGCTTCAGGGGAGAAAGGGAAACGGGTATTGCAAATGGTATTAATTTGAGACCATACTTACAACCAAAACTGATGTGTAAAGGGGAAAGAAAAGAGCATATGAAATAAGACTGCGTGAGAAGCATTACAAGACCAGCAATCTGAAGATAGTCTGGGTTGAAATTTATGTAAGGACAGTGGTGTAAACATAAGTCGATTGTATATAAAGAAAAGTGTTTGAGTCGTACTGGCTGATCTTGAGGTCCTACGGAGTTTCAACCATAATTTATCCCAAAGTATAGTAGGCCATGAAGAGTGGAATTCAGATTCCCATTGGAGCTCAGTGTGAGTTTTAGGTCTGTGTACAGTGGGTGCACTAAGGAATTTGTAAATGGATGAGGCACTAGCTTGGGCACTTAGAATGGGAACAATGTTGCGTTGAGGTAAAGAAGAGGATGGTGTAGAGGGTAGAAGAAGTAGAGAATCGGTTAAAAGTTTGATCAACAAATTCAATTTGGCAGAAAAAGATTTTGGTAGTTGGTAGAGTGATTGTGCATCAGAGAAGGTAAGGAAAGAATCGTTTCAGTATAACTGATGGATCCAAAGTAAACCTCTGTCTCGCCAAGTCTTCCAAAAAATGGGTTTATTTTTAATTTTAAGAAATTTATTATGCCAAATAGATGAGTGAAGAAATTGGTCTTTAGCTGAGAGGTGTGATAGCATAAAGGAGTGAAATAGTTTATGAGTAGTGTTATTTATGGGTGAAGATAGAAAACGTGATTTATGAGTGAAAGTGAGGGATTCATCAAGGGAAAAAGGGGATACAAAGGAATGTTCTAAGTCCTTCCATAATGGAGAGGGATTAGGAGCAGAGTCCTTTAATGATTTAGAGAGTTGCTTAAGAAGGAAGGCATTATGGTAAAGCTGAAAGTCTGGAAAATTAACTCCACCTTGTGATTTAGGGCGTTTTAGCTTAGTTAAAGACATGCATGGTTTTTTCTTGTTCCATAAAAATATTGATAGAATAGAATTAATTTTTTTAAAGAAAAAGTATGCAGGAAGATTGAGAGGAATAGCTGAGATCATGTAAAAAATGATGGGAGCAAGCATCATTTTAATGGAATCAAGTCTGCCCCACCAGGACAAGTATAAAGGATGCCATTTAGAAATAGAAGTAGACAGAGTAGAGAAGAGACGAGTCATATTTAGGGAAAGTGTTTGTTTAATAGAGGGCGCGACAAGAGACCTAAATATTTAATTTGTTGGGGATTCCATGAAAAATTAGTAGAGAGAAAATCTTGTTTAAAACAAAAAATATTCAAGGGTAGGATTTCACATTTATCGTGGTTTAGTTTGTAACCACAAAGTAAAGAGAAAGTATTGACTTCATCTACGAAGGCTGGAATGGAGAGTTGTGGTTTAGATAAAAATAACAGAATGTCATCTGCATAGACACTCATTTTAACATGAATCTTATCATGCTGGAAACCATGTATTTTAGAGTTTTGTTTGATTTTAGCTAGAAACGGTTATAAAGCTAAAATGAAAAGGAGAGGAGAAAGGAGACAGCCTTGGCGAACACCTCTCTTTAACGTAAAGGAATTAGAAAAAGAACCATTGATAAAAATGGTGGCTTTGGGTGAGGTATATAATAATGAGATATAAGAAATGAATTTGGGACCAAAACCGAACCAGGATAAAGTATGAAAAATAAAAGACCAGTCCATACGGTCAAAAGCTTTCTCTGCATCTAAAGAGATGGCTGCAAGAGAGTGGGGATATTTGTTAGCTTTATGTAATATATTAAAGAAGGTCCGGGTATTGTCTGAGATATTCCGTCCTTTAATAAAGCCAGATTGTTCTTTACAAATAATAGATTGTAAGACAGGCTCTAATCGGAGAGCGAGAATTTTAGCAAATATTTTATAGTCAGAATTGACTAATGATATCGGTCTGTAATTTTTACAGAGATGAGGGTCTTTCCCTTCTTTAGGGATTAAGCAAATAGGAGCATCCTGAAAAGTGTCGGAGGAAGCATTAGAGGAGATAAAGTGTGAAAACAATGACAGGAGATAGGGAAGAAGGGCTTTGGAGAAATGGGAATAGAATTCCCCAGGGAATCCATCTGGGCCGGGTGCTTTCCCCATATTTAGAAGTTTTAGGGCCTGAGAAATATCTTTTATGGAGATATCTTGTTCCAGTAAAGAAAAGTTAACATCTGTGGAAAATTGTTTTTGTATGGAAGCAAGATAATTTTGTATGTCTATAGAATCTGGAGAAGATTCAGGAGTATATAGAGAAGTATAATATTTTTTGAATTCATCTAAAATCTCAAGATGTTTAGTGATTGGGGCAGAGGCAGAGTTTAATATATAATCAATATTGGAGCGGTCCTTTTTAATTTTGAGGTAAGAAGCGAGAAGCTTGCCCGCTTTATTTTGACCGCCATAGTAATGAGCAGTACCTCTAAGAAGGTAGGCAGAAGCATTTTCTGTGGATAATTTATTGTATTTAAAATTTTCTTTTATTAGAATATTAAGATCAGCTACAGAATTAGTTAATGTATAAAGGGATTCAAGTCACTTAATGGATTTAAGAATTTCATTTGCTTTATGAGAATTTTGACATTTCTTTTTAGCAACATAAGAAATAATAAAATCTCTGCCTGAAGCTTTAAAAGAGTCCCAAACAATAGAAAAGGATGCAACAGAAGATAAATTATGTTTAAAAAATTCAGTAATGAAATCTTCAAAAGAGGAAGTGAAAGATTGGTCAGCTAATAAAGAAGTGTTAAAACCCATCTCTTTTTAGAATAAGTGACAGGGAGTAGTTCTAGGTCTAATATTACAGGAGCGTGATCAGAGATAAAAATGGATCCAATGTCTGCATGTAAAATAGATTGAGTTAGTGCCTTTGAGATAAATAAATAATCTATGCGTGATTGTGAAAGGTGAGTGGGGGGAAGAAAGTATATTCACGAAGTTGTGGGTGGCAGAGTCTCCAAGAGTCAACAAGGGATCTGTGAGAAATAAGATTGGTGAATTGTTGGTGCATTGGTGTAGGAATAAAAGGTGATTTAGATGTACGGTCAAAGTAAGGGTCAACAATTAGATTACAATCTCCACTGAAAATAACATATGATGTATCAATAGACATCAAAAGAGAGGAAATGTGTGGCCAGAAAGTATTGTAGGTGCACATATGTTAAATAAAGTAACAGGTACATCATTAATTTTAAGGTGAATAATTAGCCATCGACCATCGTTATCTAAGTCTTGAGAAAGAAGAGAAACTTTAAGTTTTTTATGAATAAGAATTATGGTACCATTTCTTTTGCTAGTGCCTGGGGAAGAAAAAACAAGCCCTACCCATTGTCTCTTAAGCTTAAGAACTTCTGAGGCTATTAAATGAGATTCTTGCAAGAATACAATATCTGACTTAAGATTAGATAAGTGGGAGAGTACCCTTTGTCTTTTAATAGGTGTACCCAAACCTTTAACGTTCCAAGAGATAACACGCAGAGTCATTAATCAACAATATAAAATAGAACTCTTACAATATAACAGCAAAAATACAAATGCAATAAACAATCCATAATAATGCAAGAGAAAAGAATAGTAATCAGATCTTGAATTGGAATATAAAAGAAGAAGGGAGAGTGATGTTGAAATAGAGATAAGTAAATAAAAGAGGAGAGGGGAACAGGGAAGAAAGAAAAGGAAGACTAGAAGAGGGAAATATAGAAGAAAGATAGAAAAAGAACATCAAAACATACCAGAGACTCAAACATGGGTGGAGGGTGTTGAGACAACAGGACCAGAAGACGAACCAGCATAACACTTCCGGGGGAGATCACGAGGAAGGAAATGTTCTAGACGATATTAAACAATGGAGGATAAAAACAGGAGGGAGAGAACACCTGAAAAGGAAGATATGGGAAAAAAGAGAAAATCAATTCATTTGTCATGGACAAGGAAAAGACGAGATAAATACATGACTACAAATATAACATAGAAAAAATAAGAAAGTTCACAGGAAAAACGTGAAATGGTTTAGACGATATTAAACAATGGAAGGTAAGAACAGGAGGGAAACGACACCTGAAATAGAAGACATGGGAAAAGGAAAAAATGAATACAATTCTTGTGGGCAAGAAAGACAGAAGATAAATACAAGACTACAACTTGACATAGAAAAAATAATAAAATTCTCAGGAAGAAGAAGGCCTTGTAAAATCCATAGATTCCTCTCTGCAGTTTTCAAAAAAACGTTGGAGTAAAGCTGGATCCTCATATGTGGTCGTTTTATTTTTATAAGTTACTTTGAAGAGGCAAGGGTGTATCAAACCGAATCTGGCATTCAAATTTCGTAGTGCTGGTCGCATTGCAAGAAAGCATTTCCTTTTATCAGCAGTGGTTCTGGCGTAATCCTGTGAGAAAAATAGCTGCGAACCTTGACAGGAGATACGACGTTTGATTCTGACTGCCTGCAGGACTTTCAACAAGTCAGTATATTCCAAGAAATAGAGTATTACACCTCTTGGTTTAAGCTGAGATGAAGAAGCAGAGGGAGGACGACCTAATCTGTGAGCTCTTTGTATATTCAAAGGGGGAGAATCTGGAATATCAAGCAATTGTGGGATAAAAGACTGAAAGAAGGCTAAAGGGTTGGATCCTTCCAACCCTTCGGATAAGCCATAAATACGTAGATTATTACGTCTACTATGATTTTCGAGGTTTTCAACTCGTTTCTGAAGTTGTAAGATTTCAGCTTTCATAGGGGAGATTTGTCGTGAAGAGGCTTGCAATGACTCAATTTGACCTTCCACAGAAGTAATTTTATTTTGAAGTGAGAACCAATTATCTTCCAAGCTTTGTAGACGAGTATTCGTTTCTTCCATTTACGGCTTAAGAGCACTTATTTCATCCAGAAGCAGTTCTATTGAGGGAGGTGGAGGAGAGACAGTAGGTGCAGGAGGATCATTTTTTACTCTTTTGATGGAGGATAGTGACAATGAAGCATTCGCTTTAGGTGTATTCTTAATATTGATTTGAGAGGAAGGAGATCCAGAAGTGTGTACAGGAGAGGACATGGTGGACGAAGTTTCAGTGAGATGAGGAATATTTGCTTGCGTAGGGTCTTCCATGTCGTCATGTAGGACAGAAAAGGGGTTAGAGGTAGGTAGTATGGTGGGTTTTGAGCGAGAGATAGACAAATTGGGTGAAATGTTGCCTCGTCCCCCTCTGGTTCTCCCCATAGACATGAGAGAAAAAAGTAGGCAAGGAGTTGTAGAGTAAAATGTTGAAAGTTCCCAATGGAAAAGCGCAGATATTTCAGAATGACCACAGCAGAAATAGTAATCCTATTTAAGAAATAGTGGTCAAATTATAGGATATCTTCCAGCAATTGAGAAACAATTATTGTAGACCACAAAGTGAAAAGGAATGACGCAGAGATGAGATTGTTATGAAGTAATCAGCAAATAGAAGGAAAGACCCTCTTCCAGGCTATCAAACATAAAGCACTTCCATGAAAAACGGCATTTATGTGAAGAGAAGCTGCAGCATTAGGTAAAACGCTAGAAAGACCACAAGATGGCAGTCACAAATCAGTCAGAGAGCTCACCGCATGCCAGAGCAGGTTTCCAAAAGCTAAAAAGATTAAACATTGTAAAATAGAAGGTGTTGTTCCATGCAGCACACATTCCTTTTAGAGCGGCATAATGTGAAGAGAAACTGTTCTGTGAGGCAAACCGCTAAGAGGAATACAAAAGTAGCGGTCGTGGTCCATTCACGGAGCGCGCCGCATACCGGAGAGGAAAGTTGGCTTAGCAAGATGAAACAAAAGGTGCCCTTTAGTGTCTGAAACGTTTTAGTCAAAGCGGCATTCTTATGAGGTGATGACCGCTATGTGAAGCAAAAGCTACGGAGAGCACAAGATGGCGGTCGCGGTCTATTCACACAGCACGCCACATATCAGAAACTGAGTTCCGTGAATATGCGGGCTTACCGCGGCACAAAAAAGGTATCCTTTAACGCAGTAGAAGTTCCGCAGGCAAAAACTTCAGTTAAAACCTGTCGCGGAGCCACTCCATCGGTCGACGTTTACCTGCTCCCTCGAAATCAGTCCGGAGCGGTATCAGCTGGCCGCCATCTTCGTCGTCGCACAAGCCACGCCCCTGGTGCATCTTTTTTAATATGGGAAAAAGTAATGTACCGGCAGCGCAAAGGGCTTGCAAATAAGCCCATAGTGACTTATGAAGGTGGTGAGAGGTTCTGACAGGAAACGTAACTGGAACTTTCTCAGCCACCATAAAAGTGTCTCCGAAACACATTTGCATTTCCAAATGTTTCTTTTCGCCGGTGAGAGATCGCTTGGAATTTCATGATGAATCCCCCAGCTGGAGACATCTAGAGTTCTTTCCAAATAATTTGCGTGGAAAACTAGCTGCTCACATATGTTCGAATTTCCAGGAGGCCAGCACTAATCGTTAGCTCCAGTGTGGGAAATGGAAAGCATCTTTCTGTTCACAGGCTCTTTACCACTCCAAAGCGCCAGATCTCGATACTAAATCTGAAGCCATATAATTCTGTTTAGAATAATCTCTGAAAAACCAACCATTGGACAGAGTGAATCTTCATCAGACTGGCAAAAGAAGCCCAAACCAATGGTAGCATTACACAATATCTGAAAACTGTATTCAGTCTCTGCATCAAACAGGAACCTTAACTCTCCACAGTTATTGTCTGTTCTTAAAGCTTTTTCAGAACGGTTGCTAGACTAACCTGTCTCATACTGTAAAGCTGGCATCAGAATCAGCCATAAACCCATTATACAGCCATTGCTTACTAGGATTTGAGATTACAAATAATGCATGTATCCATCATTAACTTTTCTTTCTAAGACAAATAACAATAGATTGTTATTGTCCCGCTGAAAAGACTCATGTTAAAATTTAGACATGTGTCTGAATTGTCCACCCCTTCATAGAGACTCACATTCCCACCCACTAATTACTACTCTAGGCAAGGAATCATGTGAGTGGCCCTTGGATTTATTTTGAAGTTACCTATCATCTGGGAGGAGAGTCTTTATCTTTGCCATCTCCCTTACCAGCATGCCTCAAACAGCTACCATTCTTCCTGTCTGGAGTGAAGAAACATAGACTTTGCTCCTACATCAAGCCATGGCAGGGGTTTCCAACACCTCAACCTGTTCTAGTTCTCCACTCACTTCTGTCTTCTGAAAATACCAGGAGGAGCCTGGAGGTCGGCCTATGCCCCTAAAGGGAAATGGCCTTTTCCCAGGTGCTGCTATGGTAAATTTCTAAACATGACAAATTCATGGGCGAATGTGGTGGGAAAGGCAAAGATAAACACAAGAAACTGTATAACTGTTGGTGCTCTGAAAGTAAAGTAGTGAGTAACAAAGTACAAAAGCAGTGTTTCAAAACTTTGTTATAGTTTGCACACCAAGGGCCGTATAAAGGCACATTTTCATTGTTTGCGCCATCGCAAACAATGAAAATGCCCCCTATTATCCATGAATGCGCTGCCCCCAGGGCAGCCACGAACTCGTGCTGCCCCCAGGGCAGCACATTAAGGTGAAAAATGGAGCAGCTGCTTTAAAGCTGCTATGTGTTTTCACAGTGTGGGCGGCAACGTGTCTGCACTTTGAAGGGGGCTTAGAGATCCCCTTGCAGGCGGGTGCAGTGCAGTGACTGCACCCTCCTGCAAGGGGATGTCTGGAGGGTCCATAGGACCCCCTTTATCTCCTGCACAGGGCTGCTCTCTGTGCTTTTAGGTGGTGCACTGTCACAGCATCTCCTGACAGCTTCTTTGCCTCTGCGTCCATGTCTGTAATATGACGTGGGCGCAGAGGAAAAGGGATTCACTCATTTGCATGGGGCACGCCCCCATGCAAATGAGGGAACACTCCCTGCAGATATCGCTTGTTCTTTATGTGCGCCAGCGCTATTTCTATTACTGAGGGTGCCGAACAAGCCTCTGCAGCCCGTTCTGTAATACCAAAGTGCCCCGGGGTGCACAAAGCGGGCGTAAATGCATGTTGTGCCCCCGGGCACTCTTTGTAATACGGCCCCAAATTTACCATCACTTAAATTAACACCAGTGAGGGATACTGAGCTATGTGTCCAAGGTAGTGCTGCAAGGATAAAAGTCTAGAAGGTAAAGAACTAAACAAATACAACATAATAGCCTAAAGGATGAAATGATGGCAAAATACGATTTGGTTGAAAGCCTAGCTAAACTATTGACAGAGCAGAGAAACACCATCCAACACAACATGTTGCCAGGCAATTCTTTGAAGTGTTTGTGAACACTTTTGGGTGATTCTGGCCCTCTCTACCTGGAATCACTTCCTATGCTTCCTGTTATGCAATCTTTTATTTTTACCTGTTCCAGTTGAGTCACTTCCTTCTCACCTTTGCAAGACACAGTAGTCGCAGTTGTGACCATGTGCCATGGAATACCACCTTCAACATGCACCTGCATATATTACTGAAACCTAACTGAAACCAAACAGAGGGTCTGTATGAGAACAACTAAAATCTGGATGGTTTGAGGACCTACATAAATCATCCTGTTAGTCCAAAAACAATTTACCATGTCTGTTAGAAGCTCAGATCTTGTTGAGTACTCACTAAAGAGCAATTAATAATAAAGAAAGTAGTCTTGCAAGCTAGGACTCATATGTATCTGATGGCTGCTTATTCTCTTAGATCAGTATATTCTTCCTGAGCACTGCACCTATGGGAAAGAGTTCCATGAGGTATAAATAGGCATCATTAAACAAGAAAGTCCAGCTTCCCTCTCGTATAAAGAATGCTTGTTTCTGGTCCAGGGAGGACCTGGTCTAGCAATTCATGCTGGACTGTTCCCATGGGGAGCAGGGCCAAGACTGATTTGCACATGGCTGGGTCCAAACTGGGGTGGTGTAGTGAGCAACACAATGATGGATCAAATCCAGTTCTGTGACTGGGGTGAATGTTTGCATTGTTCAGCATTCCATCCATCATCTGTTGTTTTTGCTCTTCTTCAGTGTCACCATCAGCAGCAATTTCAGAGATTCTCAGTTTCTGTGTATGGAACAAGAGGGAAAGGCATGATACTGAGCTACTCTCTCCCTTTGTTCCATGTGCTCAGCTAGACTTAAGTAGAATGGGCTATTAAAATTATGAGACACACCTTACAGTCAATGATGCTCGTGTAATAGAGTGTGGCCACAATATGCATTTTGGACTCAAGTGTTTACTTC
Organism: Calotriton arnoldi; assembly: GCA_963921515.1. NCBI lineage: Eukaryota > Metazoa > Chordata > Amphibia > Caudata > Salamandridae > Calotriton > Calotriton arnoldi. The sequence goes on along the minus strand of CAWUFW010000645.1, from coordinate 2,396,501 downwards.
CTAGTGGCAACAGTCTAGGTATCAACAGAGATGTTCCATTCCAACACATATTTTGTTTGAACATGTATTGAAACCCTATACTATCATGATAATTTACTGGGTTTATACTGCCACTGCTACACTCCTATCTTGAGTTCCCAACAGAATAAAATACATATTAGGGGTTGCATTATGACAAATGTGAGACAATAATTACCAACCAAACATGTGCTAAAGCCCTAATGTGTTGGGATATGAAAACATATCCATTTGAAACCTGAAGTTGTACTGCAACTGGTAAGCAACTGGTAAACTATGAACTGTTTAGCTATAAGGTTCACAATGCAAGGAGACTTCGGAAAGATAGGAAGGGATGTGAAAGCCAAGAAATGCACCTGGGGCCACATTTCAGACGATGCCACAGGGGTGCAACGGTTGTGCTTGCCTACTTTCTGTGCCCTGGGGTATTGTTGTACTCCAAAAGGGGCTGCAGGCCCTTGTGCAGTCCCTTCTGTAATACTGATAGCGCTGGTGCACACGTAGTAATAGCACTATCTTAAGAGGGTGTTAACTTATTTGCTGGGTGGCATGGTCCTATGCAAACAGCCACTCTGTCTATCACGAATGCACTGTCTCTAGGACAGGTGCAAGTTTGTGGCTGCCCTGGGGCAAGCACATTGCTGGTATGAGGGCTCACTGCCTCAGTCTGCACCTTTGTTAAAGGTGTGCCACCGCACAGATCGGGGCAATATGCACTTACTATAATATTGCCCCAGATGATCAATTTATTATAGTGCAGAAAAAAAACATTGTGTTTGCGACAAGATACATTATAGTGACATCAACTTGCAATGCAAATATCTTTCTTAATTTGAATTTCTTTATTTTTATGAATTCGCTTGTCTTATATTTTTTTATTGTTTTAATGGTGACGTTTTTTGAATTGCTAAGATGTGAATATCACAGAATCCCTGAAAGAGTGAATATCGAGCCCAGCCCAAGCTGCTGAAGGGTGTGACAAGGATATGTTAAGAAGATCTTTTTGTTTGAGCCTGTACCTAGTTTTCTCTTGAAGTCAAAGCATATTCTTTTGGCAACTCTCCAACATTACACGACTAGAAGGAGTTTTGCCCTCTGGGGACAAGTAGCCTTCAACGTTGAATTGAAATTCTGATACAAGAATAATGCCAAACCTTCCTTCTGTTATCAGTGCTTGTCCTACTAGTCAGACACACACGCCTGCCATGTTGCTACTCTCTATATCACCAATCGTGGCAAAAGTACTGCTTCACTTTCTGACATATATTTAGATAATTTGCAGTCAGATCAATAGTTTATCATGGACCATGTGTTTTATCAAGTTAGGTCAGTAAGTCCTCCTGTGCACTTACTCACCCATTTGCCTCCAATATATTTGGCAGTACCTGATTGCGTGTGTACATCTCCCAGACTGTGCAGAACTAAGGATCCAAATGGCTACAGCTCTGCATAACTGTCTAAGCTACTCCCAGAAAAGTGGCAGTGACCCTTTATTTTTGCCCTTATAGACTATCGACAGTCATTAAAAAAGCTTCAGACATTTCTGAAAGAAGCAGGGAGTTTTAGCTAGATGTGGAGTTCTCCATCATTTCGGGAACTGGATTTCCAAGCGCTTGTTAGGAATAGAGGTTGGTTGATATTTCAACTGATGTTACAGTTTTCGCCTAGAGCCTGGGGGCTGCCTAATTTATTACAATGCGAGCTCAAACCAAACTTTCATTGTTTCGGTGGAACAATGCATGTTTACAAGCGGCTCTCAGGTCATTCTTACTTTTCAAATCATGCCAGAATTTGGAGTTGGTTTGCGAAATATTTAGGGAAATTAAATGATATAAGATAGCATATACGTTATCACTCAGTACGCAAGTTGATTTATTTTTTAATGAAAAGAACAAAAATGAATCAATATTCTGGCCTAAAAAAATGTGCTATCTAAAGCTATTTTTAGTACAGGTTCAGGGTATGTACTCTCATCGGCTAAAGTTGTTGAGTGATTGTGAATAAAGGTAAGTGTGCTCTGTGTACTCTGTGCAGTGCAAGTAAGGGCAGGATCTCTCTGTGTTGTATGTGGTTCCTTTATTTGAGAGTGCTATTGCGCGCTGGGGTGTATGCTCTGCTGTGTGCTCTCATCACAGGTTACCTAGAGTGCATATGATCATGTACTTATCCTGCATCTGCAGTGAGTGCTCTTTGCTCGATGGCGTGTCCTTTTCAACCTGATCTTAGCACATGCCTCATGTGTCGCCAACATGAATTGACTTATTCATTGCTCAATTGATCTCAGCGTGTCAGCGGTAATTCCCTTTACTTTAAAAGGGCCGCTCTCTTTCATCCATATGTTTACTCGTGCAGCACTCGCAAAAACAGAGTATGTCCCATGCAGTGATAACGCTCCCACCGAGAGCATCATCCCAGAGACAGAAAGACATCATTAGCAAAAGAGCACGTTCGTTTTTACTTTTATTTCATAAATGAAAAGCCTTTTTGTTACGAAACATTGTCAGCATATGACAGCTTTGTCATTGGCCGTATATTGCTAAATATCCATTTATCTGCTGTTTTATGCCGATGTCTTGACTTTGACACATACACACAGTTTTTATTTCATGGATATTAAAAAGCAACGTGACCTGCGTGGTTAGAAACACAAATGTGTGCTCAGATTTAGTGTTGAAAATAGTTGTAAGATGCCTTTCAATGACAAAATAATGTACACTTTGATATGCGAAGTTTATGTTTATTGTTATATGTATCGGATACAGGGAATACCTCGACCAAGGGCTATAAGCCCTGTTTTAGTAATAACACGAGCAACATGAACATGACGTGCTGCACATAGAACAATTTAGGGGCATATTCACAAGGACCTACCGCCAATTTATCTCCACCTTAGCCCATCAAAATTGGAGATAGATTTAACACCCCATTCACAAGCGGGTGCAAACTGCAGACATTGCCAGTATTCCCGCAACAACTGCCCCAAAATTTATCTCCACAGTGGACACCACCAACTAACCCTAATGAGATGCAGAGTAGGCGTTCCCGTGGAAAAACACACAAAAAAACCACAACACCACTTTCACAACGAACTGCCAGATCTGCGATGCAAACCCAAAACAGGCGATAAGCCGCGGTAGCAGCTGGGATTTAACACCTGCCTTTTGCTGGTGCTAAGCAGGATGACTACCTGCAGCATGAAAGGGAGCCCAGCCAAGAGCCACATCTGAAGAACCACAGATGCCATGGAGACAATGATCATGCAGCTCCGAGACCCATGAGGGCCACAACACCCCCCCCCACCCACCCCAGGCCCTCCACAACCCCAGGACCCGTCCTGCCACCCCCCCCGGGAACACCACAGAGCCAGCGTACACAAAGACAGCGGACCCACCTGAAACGCACCTGCCGCCCAGACCCAACGCCAGAGGAGGACATTGCCCACTACAGGCCCAAAAGGACAACCATCCACCGCATCCTGACCCACATCCCCCACCTGCTGACGGTACCAACCCAGCGGACAACCAACATCCCTTCCGCAGACAAAGCTGCCTGCTGCGCAGCACATGTCGGCCACTGGTACCATCCAACCCACAACTGCCAGAGTCGGAGGAATCACACAGACAGCCCCATCCAAGGTCATCACACCTGTCCTGGATGCCAACAACATCCTGGTACCCCAGCACCTCCACTTCACCCACACTGCGCAGGAGCAGCTAGAGACCAAGCAAGGCCCCTACGCCATAGCTGGATTCCCTCACATGTCAGGGCCAATCAACTGCACACATGTACCCCTCGTGCCCCCTGCCGACACTGCACACAACTACCACAACAGAAAGCACACGCATATCATGAATGTGCAGGCAACAGTGGACCGCCCGGGACTCCTCAGCAATGTCGTGGCCAACTCCCCAGGCAGAGTGCATGATTCTCACATCTCCCGACAGTCCATCATCACCCAGCGCACCCAGGATGGCACCCATGGAAATGCAGTGCCCGTTGGTAAGTCCAAAATGAACACACCACACACCTCCAGCCCACAGTCGTGCAACTCACGACACTGGCAATGGGCGCGCAGCACAACTACATTCAACATGACACACAACATGCCAACTGACCAGACACGACAACACAACTCCATTGGGAATCTGGCCTTGCCATGCCCACAACCCAGCCACGGCATGGCACCACAGACACACAATAGCAGGATGTGAGGAGAGGCATGGAGTAGGCATGTGCGAGAGCGGCAAGTGACTAAGGAATGTGAACCTACACAATGCCAGGTGTGGCATGGAGGTGCCGGACAGACCACAGAGTGCAAACCACGGAAATGGCCATGTGGAGATCAACTGCTGGTGCATGGAGTGTAGCGGCCAGTGGACGCTACCATGTCCCCACAGGCTGTGGGGCAGAACGCGGAAATGTTGCACGTTACGTCCCCTGCTGCATGCGCGAGCGGAGTGGGTTGGACCTGCGTACGCCAGGCCTGTGTAGGGGTGTGAACAAAAAGGCCTGTCGCACTGGGCATGGCTCTCATTTGGAATGGACAATGCGTCTGCCAGGGCGGCGCCTCTCAGCCCGCCATGAGTCCTGCGCCGAGCGCGGCGGGGCCTGCGACCCTGTGCGCCTGCTGCACACCGGGCCGCTGGTCCCCAGGGCTGTCATGCCTGCCCCAGCGCACCAACGAGGCTCCGCTCACCTGCCTACACCGGCGTGTGTCAAAGAGGGCCTACCACGTGCCGGTGCAAGCTCCAAGCACCAGTCCCGCAACCTCTGCAGCCTCCGCAGACCATCGCTGGCCCCCCCAATGCTGGCCCACATTACTCCTTTCTCATTTACATACTCCACCGGCATCCTCTTTGGCCCAGTAGGTCCAACATGTGGAACTGTGTCCTGAGTCCTGAATGGCAGTGACCCCAAGTCCGTGGCAGCGGCCACAGCATCAGACTCCCTTCGATCAGTGAGGCATAATTCCATATCGCAAGCCTGCGACATGTGGTGCCACTAACCCTGTGCAACGCAAGCCAGCGACACGTGGATGAGGGCTCAGGCCTACACTGCGCTCCAGTAGATCCCACATATGGAACTGTGTCCTGAGTCTTGAATGGCAGTGACCCCAAGTCCGTGGCAGCGGCCACAGCACCAGACTCCCTTCGATCAGTGAGGCATAATTCCATATCGCAGGCCTGCGACACATGGTGCCACTAACCCTGTTCAACGCAAGCCGGCGACACGTGGTGCCACTAACCCTGTTCAAAGCAAGCCGGCGACACGTGGTGTCACTAACCCTGTTCAACGCAAGCCGGCCACACGTGGTGCCACTAACCCTGTTCAACGCAAGCCGGCGACACGTGGTGCCACTAACCCTGTTCACTGCAAGCCGGCCACACGTGGATGAGGGCTCTGGCCTACCCTGCAGACCAGTAGGTCCCACATCCAGCACCTAGTCGCGAATCATGAATGGCAGAGTCCACACCAGTGAACGCACGGAGAGGAGTAAGAGGAAGATGCGGCTCAGTCCGGACGAAAGCCGGATCAGAGTCACGGAGGTGATCGAACACTATCAACAACTGACCTGGTGCCATCAACCCTGTTCACCGCAAGTCCGCGTCCCGAGGTGCCACCGAACCTGAACTACGCAGGCCGGTGGGGCCATCCAACCTAAGCCGGCGACACTCAGTGAATGGCCCGTGCTGACCACTGCCTCAGGCCTACACTGCGGTCCAGTAGGTCACACATGTGGAACTGTGTCTTGGGTAAGATATGGAGGAGTCCACACCATTGGACACGCCTCATCACAGGCGGCATCCCCTAACAGCACTGGTGCCACTAACTCTGTGCGCAATGAGTCATGGGCACTTTCTGGTTGGACTTTGGTGGCGTCTGAGTCCATGGCCTGGTGGTTTTCTGCATCTTCATCTGGCTGGACCGGACTTGGTGTCCGACATGTGTCTGTTCTATTCATCCCCACCATAGTGACTGTTTCAGCGTGGTTCTGCCCTCTACCTCATGCCCTGGGGACCATCTTCCACTGTCCACCGAGACACTCCGCGACAAGCCCCTTTGTCATCTACGGAAACCTGCCCTGCTCTTGTGACCCTGCCCCAGTGCCCCGCAAGTCAGCGGCCCGTGGCGGTAGGCCCATGCAGTACGCTGTGCATCCGGGGCCACTAACTCGGTGCAGCACAAGTCATGGGGCCTTTATGGTTGAATGGTTGTGTCCTTTACAATGTACACTGTTGTCGATTTCTGACTGCACCAGGCAACCCTTGCCGGCTGGTGTGCACACACCCCACACACATCCAACACAGGTGTCACTCGATATGTGTGCCTGCTAATAAATGTGGCCGGGCGCACGTGCCCGTAGCCATTCACACCATCTGAGCAAGTGTGTCCGTGTGGTCATTCTGTCAGCATGATGGGCACGGGCCCTGCAACATCACAGTGTGCTGTCTTCAGCGGACGATACCATGTCACCTCAGCGTTGGCAGTGACCCTGGACATGTAGCTTCGCACGCCCCCCCCTGCATGCACAAGCGGCGTGTGCTGGTCCGGCAAACGTCAGGTCAGCGCAGGAGTGTGCTGATTCGGCAGGGGGAGCAGGGTGTGGCTCGGACCTGGCCAGGATGTGCAGTAATTGTGTCTCTGTGTTGGGGTGTTGTCACCACCAGGGCCACAGTAGAAATGTAGGAGCGCAAGACCGCTCGGGGTCTTGGCACATGCATGCCAGGTGTTATGTGTATGAGTACTGCGGCTGCATGAGTCAGTTGCCTAGCCTCATTCGCAGCGCGATCACAGCCAGCCATGGACTGTACACCTGTGTCCACCCTGTCCGGACCATTGGCCTACACTCACGTGGCCGCACACCTTCAAAGGCCAGCGTCACAGTGTTGTTGGCATGCCGCTGGACATGCGCGGACAGGCATGACAATGGTGTGCCGTAGGAGTGCACGTGATACAATCGCGCAGCGCACACAAGTGTGGGGGCTTGTGGGAGGGAGGAGCAGCTGTGAGGCAACATAACACACAGGCTCATGTGCCACATGCTGGCCATGTCATCCATGATTCCCAGGGTCACAGACATCCCACCACACCCACGACAGGCCTCTGTACATCTCCTGAATGCATGCAGATGGTGAAGTTACTGTAGGGATGAAGGGTCCTTTGTCTGTACTATCAGGCGGTGGCACATCTGCAGCTCCTAGCTGGGACTTGCATGTGGGCAGCACCCCCTGACAGATACGATAGCATTTACTTGCAACTCCCACACTACGCACTGCCCGACGTGAGACCAACATGTACACATCCCACACGCAGAAGTCCTTGGTCGTAGTTAGTGTGCGTGAGATGGCCTTGACACGTACTCCCACCCCACCCCAGGCCTGCACCCGTTGCACACAGACACTGCTCATTGCTCCGAGCTGTGCCCTTTCATCCACAGGACTGGCACAGGGCAAGCCAGTGCCGCTTCAAGCAGAGCCACTGACGCTATGGCAGACCATCCTGGACACATGCTCGACTCCAGTCACGTGGACATGTACCGTGAACGTCTGCTGCATGTACTGGGGGCACTGCCATTGGCAGTGCTGCGGATCAGTTACCGGCTGAGCTTCCGCCTTGCGAACGTCGAGTGGACCATGGATGTCTGCCTCTCCAACGTGACTGTGGCTGACCTGGATTTCGATGTGTGTGTGCGCCCCCTGTTGGCCCACGACCAGGAGTGTCACCGTGATGCCCGTTTATGGCATGCATGGATGTTTGGCATGCATGCTGGCAACTGGACCTGGGAGATTGCACGAGTCGTCATGTGCAGTGAGCACATTGAGCAGCTACCCGATTGGGCTTTGGTGCAGATTGGGGCCAGGGGTTGGAGTCAGCACATCTGTCCGGGTCAGCTGATGGATTACGTCGACAACATGTCAGATGTGGTGGACAACGATCTCTCATTGGAGATGTTGGCCTACACTGCTGCACTCGCGTTCATGGACGAGTGACAAGGTATCTGCAGCCACAACTGGATGTGACCCATTGCACGTGTCCCGACGCCTGGTTGAATGTTGGGAATCTGGTCTGGACTCCTGATCCATGCGCGGACAACCAACGCGGGTTGGCACTGACTTGTGTTGGTGATGGACTCCCCCGGGGTGGACATGGGCACTTTCCTACGTTCCTCATTCAGACATGCTGCTGCATTGGTCTGCATATTGTGCCACTTCTCTTGGCCGTACTGACACGCACTTGTTGATAAAGTTTCCGCACTTTCACTTGTCTCCAACTGTGTTGTGTCTTGATTTGTATGCCAATGTGTGTGTCATGGCCTATCTGGGTCCCTGCCATACATGCATTGCTACCCCATCAGGGCTGTGGGTTGGTACTTGTGCATTATCATGTCCCTGTTTCGTGCTTTGCCAGAAGCGTATGGCCATTTACCGGCCACAAGCGGGTGCACTTGTGTCCTGTGTTCGGTTGTGCAAATGTTGCTGTTTGTACCACATTGTGTTCGATGTTGGGGTGCTCTGCTTCCTATGTGTGTGTGCTGCATTGTGTGTGAGATGTCCCTTCAGCTCTGATTTGGCTCACCCTTCTCCCTTTCAGGCAGTGTGGTTTTCACTTCTGTGCTTGTTCAGTGGTGTGATATTGCCGGGTTGTGTGACTTGTGCTCTTGGTTGGTGTTGTTACTCTTGGGCATGGTTTGTCTGCAGTTGTGCTGTGCTTAATTGTGCATGTGTGCCATTGTGCCCATCTCCCCCCGTCCTCCCAGTCCCTGGTCGTTCCTCTCCCTGTTGCTGTTGTGTCTGTTGTTTTGGGGAGTTTCTGGTCCACGGGTCCTGCCACCATCTCCAGACTGATGTGGTGGGCACCATTTCCTCCATGTCATCCAGCTCCTTGTGTGGCGCTGGACTCCCACCTCCGGTGTGCATTGCTGCCTTCTTGTTGTTGGCGTGTTTCTGCTTGTTTGTGCGTTTTGCTTCATTCCGGCTGTTCTGGTTTTCTTCCATTGTCCTCCTCCGCTCTCCGGCTGCATTCACCTTGTCCACGATGGTCTGCCATGTACAATGTTTTGTTGCCAATGGGGCTTGTGGGGTTGTATACTGGCTCCGGTTGCCTCCATTGTGCTTGGCTGTTGTTTTCTGTTTGGTTTGTCTTTCTTTTTCAGGCTTTTGTTGTGCTTATTCCCACCTGCCGTGTGTGTGTCGCGGGCCTGGCGGTGCTTATCGCTGCTTTCCTCATCGCGAATGGGCTCATCGCACGTTTTGTTGTGTTGTGGTTTGTGTTTTTATCTCCGTCGAGGTGGTTGTATCGCGGACATTGGCCGCGATTTCGGCGGACTATCGCATGGTACCACCGTGTTGTGAATTCCAGGTTAACACAGGGTTATTTTCCCGCGATAGGCTGCGATGTGTAAAGTTGGGTTAACAATTTTTGGAGATGTTTAGCACACGTTCTTGTGAATATACCCCTTAGAGAGTGGAGTCCATTTGAACCCATATTCCAGAAACCAGTATGTGCGTTGAGTAGGAGCAAGTACACGGAATTGCACTAGACCAAGAACTGTACAACTGCTTTATCATATATTTACAATTCATAAAATTACAATTTGAGGCATAGGCAACATAAACATGTTAGCCTAGCTTCACATAAGGCTTCGATTGAGTGTAAAACCCATGATTAGAACTCATGTCTCAATTAACCAACTTGTAAAACTTAAATGATCTTCTTGTTTACACTGAATTTTACTGTACCGTGTTGGCTGTTGGAAGAGTCATAGTCCGCTCCATCACAGTAAATAGTAATTTTATATAATCTATATCTATACCATTAAAGTGATAAGTATGTGTGTCTGTGTAAGAAATTCAGTAATTAATAAGTGTGGAAGCCCAATAATAAACATAGTCCTTGTCAGCTTGAGGCACAAGCGTGTGCTTAACCCTCAGGTAGGTTGGTCCAAAAGCAGCCAGGCTTAACTTAGAGGCAATGTGTAAACTATTTTATGCAGCACTCAAACAGTAATAAAGTGAAAACACGACACAACAAATTTCCCAAACCAAATTAGAAAAATAGAGCTAATTTTAATGAATACGGTTAACCCATTAAGACAAAAATTCAATGAGTGGAACTGGACTTATGAATTTTTTACTTTTTATGTGATAACAACACCAAAAGCACAAAGCGCCACTCACGGATGTCTACTCGCAATGGACCAGGCCAAAGTCACAAGTTCAGGTCGACCGCGATAGAGCCTGTGGCAGATACAGCCAGGCTTGTTTTAGCGAGGAGTTTACCTCCCCAAAGTCCAAGTCCACCTGAGGAGCCTCAGCAGAAGATTTGTGTTGGCAGGGGCCGCGAGGAGGACACTGGCATGAGGACCAGGTTGCCGCTGTGTTGCGTAAGTTACGACTTTGTCATAACTCTAAAAGGTGTGCTTTCCCACCCTCAGGTGACACTGGAGAACTTGGTCGAACACACCGGCAATGAATGTGAAAGACAGCTTTTATAGCCTTGCAAAATACTATTCAATATGAAAGTGACATTGAAGCATTATATTTGGGTTACTAACTGTCCCATTAGGGAACCAGGGGCACTGTGGAAACAGTAACAAATCTTATTTTGTTGTTCACAGTATCACACACACTGTACTAAGGAGTGATGTAGCATCTGTGAAGCGCGTAGTCTACTGGCATTCAGTGAGATCGTCTCTGGCAGAATCTCAGGCGATAAACTGTGCAAAGGACTTCTCCTTACAAATCATCAAGTGGCAGTCCTTATATATTAAATCCTATCAAGTTTATTTATTATTGCGCAGCTAATTAAAGCCATTGCAAGCCAATTAAGACATATAAAATAATATAACAAGTATAGTGCCAAATGCTACCATTGCCCAAATTGCAGTGTGATTTAAACTGTCAGTGCATCATTGTTAAAAGAAGGTTCAATCCGCAGGTAACAAGATATTGCCCAAATCTTCTTTAGAATGTAAGTGCGAGGAGCAGGAAACTGGTTCCTGACATGCATTGTTTGATTCAGTTGGGAATCGTCTCTTTCAGAAATGCATTCTAACAGTGTTTTATGATTAAAAACATAATGGTATATTTACAATCAACCCTTCCCCTAATCTAAGACTTTGAGATAGGAGTTCCATGCATGCGTGACCTATACACGGGGGTGATTACGTCCTGGGGCGATTCCAGTTGGGGAGCAAGGCTCGGTCTTTGATATTAAGGGGCATGCAGGGTCAGTGCTTGTAAAGGTGCCAGAAAGTCCTATAAAGATGCATGGAGTGAGTTCTGAACCCAGTCTACAGACTGAGCTCAGTTTTTCACCAGGAAGGTTAAAAAGATGTGCAAAGAATGCAGGGGGATTTGGAAAGGGGATGTGTAACAGCCCAAAGAAAGTAGTCTGTCAGGGTTAAATTGAGTTTGACAGTACATGATTTTTGCAATTGAGGGCCAACAGAGTGAAAAGCAGTTTATAAGGTTTATTAAATTTATGATAAATGTAGTTGGTACATAAAAAGAATGCTCACTGAAAGGAGTAAAGCAAATTCATGTGCCGGGGCGAGATATAGATGGAAGAGCTAAAGTGATACCAACATGCAGGTAGCAGATCTAAGACAATATCAAAGGCAGAGAGGCAACAATAACAACTAGACATAAGTAGAAAAGAGGTTCTTGAGTCTTCAGTATTGTATCTGTGTCCTTCTTTAATATTCTTGATTCAACACATGCACAGCCAACGCGTTTCACCCTAAACAGGGCTTCATCAGGGCAATACAGGATTTACTCGGTTGACTTTCGAGTAAAGTATAACGTCTTACGAATAGGCAAATAACAAAATGTAAATCCCTCCATAAAAATTGAAAAGTCACGTCCGCCGTACAGGCGTAGGTTGGACTGTGCATGATCAGGAACTTAGTGTTCAATCAACGAGCCCAGAAATGATGGCCGATTAATCCCTATTCGGACATCATGAACTCCCTCAGGTCAGGGAGATGTTCATTGTTACTTGGGCCGTGTATGGCCAGACATCCTTCTGGAACTGCAGTGGATCCGAAACGCCAAGTTGGGGCTGTTGCGGCCATGTACATGTTGCGATTGTCATGTTATATGTGTGATAAATGTTAATTCAGTTGGGTATGAAGGTTAGTGTCATTCAGGTACTGGTATACGCTTAAGTAGGACCGTTTGTTTAATTACCAGTTAGTCAGTTCTAGGAAAATGGTTAGGGGTGTGTGCTACATGCATTTGTTCTTAGTCAGAGGTGCAGCTGAAGGGGTGTTAATTTGCATACACTAATTCATAAAGCGGAAAGGCTTGTTATAAGAGGTGCATGTATAGCAGCTTACACCCCAAGAGACGTTTCTGCTGTCGACTTTGGTCAAAAATTTGACCAGGCCAGAGATTGCTTGATAAGAGTAGTTCAGGAAAAAAATCTACAGCTGCCTGAATTGTTCGGGTCCCTGATCAATGAATGATAAAGGAATTTCCTCCAATCGTTGATTAGTGGTGGGCAGATGCTGAGAAGGTGAGGTAAGCACTCCTGAAATTGACCACAGAGCCGACACTCGCTGGTTGCTGGGCAAGTCGGCCAGGGTGGTAAAAGGTTAATGATGTGGTTTCCCATCCTGATGAGACAGTACTTGAAATTACAGTGTACGGAGAAAGTATCTGTGAGATATTTTTGGATCTCTCTTTTGTTGTAACTTCTCAGTATGAGTTATACGTGGTTTCAGGCCATCAGGGCCCAGTGATCCTGTTCGGATGATTCTTTGTGCAGTGCTCTGTTTAATGCTATTTTGAAATTCTGATGTGGATAGTTTTGATTCCAGAGATCTGTAGCGGTTTTGAATTTCAGAGCTTCATGAAAAGCAAGAGTCCAAGGATTTTGAGGGTCTGTATTGCTCATTGAGGACACTTCCAGCCAGATTAAGTTTTTCAGTGTTCCTGTATTAGTAAGGTGTGCATCCCAGACATTTCCTTATGAACATGTAAGTTAAAAGGATATCAATTCAGGCTACAATATCTTGGTTACATGTCTGTATATGTTCTTATTTAACCTTGACATGGTGAAAAGTAGACATTTGTCCCAGATGAATGTTGCATCAAGTGTTCGATCAATGTCATCAATCAGATGGCTTCACGCTTTCACAGTTCTTGGGAAGATATGGTCAGACAACATCTGTGTCTAATGACATAAAGAGGGCAACTTGCATTGTTTAAGAATGAAAAGACAGCGACCTCCATTCACCAAGATGGAGTTGGGCCTAACTAAGATGGAGCCAGACCCTAGGGACTGTATGTGACTTGGAACTTCATGTTGCTGGTTGAAGCAGGAATATGCTGTTTTGGCATGAAGAGCAGGTTGTTGTTGGAGCTGTATGTTGGCGGGAGATGTGGCGGTTGTTGCTGACATGGACCGTCATTCCTGTCCTGAAGAGCAGGTCATTACTAGAGCTTTGCATTGGCAGATACAGCAGATGGCAATTTCTCAGTGCAAAGAAGCCACTTGCAGTCGTGAGGGACCCAAAAATTCAGTTTTTTTACCCAGGGTCCAGTAGGAGTACACTTTGTTGCCAGCCAAGGATTCAGGACCTGCGGGGCTCCTCTTGGGGATCAGAACTCACTCCAGAAGGGGCTAGCAGCAGGACTCAGGCAGGTCTGGTGGTGCTGGTTAGCTGGGCAGTTGCAGGTAGGCCTCAGGAAGCATGTTGTGTCCCTGTAGCTCAAACAGGAGATCTGCCAACTGACCCTTGGAGTGACCTCTGGGGATCCTGGGCTCCGGGCAAGCAAGTCCAGTCTTCCTTCTTCAGACAGGATGGCAGTCCTTCTTCTGAATTTTCTACAGGTTCAGGAGTGTTCTGATTAGAGGTTCTGAATGGGCTATTCATATACCCAGTTTTAGCCTATGAGTGGGGGATGCCCCCGTTGTCTACCCTTCTCCTTTTCCTGGGTTTGGTTTCAAATGTTCTAGGGTAACAAAGGGCAGGCAGAACTAGGTATAAACTGCATGTGTGAGTATGCAGGCAGCCCTTAGAAGTCAGGAATTCAGCATACCCCTAAGGCTACCCTTTGAAGCTCAAAAGGTCATGAAGGGCTGAGCACAACCCCCAACGGCATCCTGCTCAGGAGAGGAACACCCTGACTCACACGCAAGGCCCTTTTGTCGCCATGTCTGGAAAGAATAAAACACACACCATAGGATAGCTATCGCAGTCAAGCAATCCTGGACACTGGCAGAAAGACACATTTGGTTTAGTCAGAAAAATGCCAACTTTCAAAAAGTGGAATTTTCAGATTAGTAATTTAAAATCTGACTTTAGCATTAAAAAAGGATTTAATATACAATTCAAATCAGTGGAAGACTAATTTCTCTATCTGTTCCCAAGATAAAGTTATCACTTATTAAGTGTAATAAGGTAACACAGTGTCAGTGAATAGGAGGGATAGCCTTACAACAGTGAAAAATGACTTTTTGACTTTATCACTGTTAGGACATGTAAAACCTAAACACATGTGTCCTACTTTTTAAATACCATGTACCCTGCCCTGGGAGTAGCTAGGGCCTACCTTAAGGGTGAATTATATTATTAAAAAGCAAAGGTTCGGCCTGGGAAAAGGTTTGTATCGCCAGCTTGAAAAGACAGTTTAATAATGCACTACAGGTTGCAGTTGCAGATGTGAGACTTGTTTTATAGTTTTTCTTTAGTGGTTGTCACAATGAGTGCTGCAGCCCATTAGTAGCATTTAATTTACATGCCCTGGGTACATGTAGTACCATTTACTATGGACTTATAAGTAAATTAAATATACCAATCAGGTGTAGGCCAATTGTACCATGTTCACGGGAGAGAACACAAGCACTTTGCCTCTGATTAGCAAGGGTAAAGCACACAGAGCCTAATGCCAACAAAAACAAGTCCAGAAAAAACAGGGTAGTTAAGTCATGAAAGGTTTGAGGGAATATCACACCAAAGATGTGCAACAGTCTGTCTTGCTGTCTATTTGTATGTCCACTTTTCATTCAGATTTGTCAGACTATGATAAAACTTTAGACGCTACCCCTAAATTGCCTCCCGTAAGATCTCACATCTTTTGCGTTCTAGTGAAAGTCATCACACTATTAGGTAATATGCAGAAAATCGGTTGCCAAACAATAGTAGCATTGTGTAATTTGTTTTGTTACAGCAGTGTTATCGTCCGTATCTCTCAAATTCCATCTTACACAGAATGTGCAAAATGTTCCCCATTTTGCATAGCATGCAATTTCCCATGATTTTTATCTGCAGAGGTTGTCTCACTAGAAGATATTTCTCCTCAATTTTTTTCAACAAGCCCCAGTCTTCTTCACGTACCACATGTGACCTTTTGTGCAAGGCATATCACAGCAGAGGATAACTACTCGAGACACCTGCACAAAGTACACCAAATGTTGCAAAAATGATGCAAACATTGAACAACAAAGCAAAATAAGGCCAACAATCCCTAACAAAGGTAAATGATGTATGTCACAGTGACTGCTAGTAACAGAACAGGAACTGAAAGCCTGAAGTATTCAAGAGTTTTAACTATTCTGTGTCTATGGAGACAATCAGTGATACATAGGGGCCTGAATCTGCAAAACTACTCCCTTAAGGACAGATTTACTTAGAATTCACGCAACACAGTGCAACAAGGCAAATTGCTGCGCTGCATTATGTGAACAGGAGGGAGCTGAAAAATGCCATATCTACTAAGATATGGCACTCTTCAGATCTCTCCTTGCACTGGCACACTTAAGGCTGCATGGCTCCAGCACAGGCACGCTTGCGCGTGGTGCAAGGGTGGCAGTGTTATGGGCAGGATTGTTATTGTGCAGGAAGGGACCCCTTCCTGAACTAAAACAATTTTTAGAGGTATATCCCTCTTTCTCTGTGTTGCAGAGTGCAGCACATGTGAAAAGAGGGAGAAAGAAGGAGAAATAACTTGGGAAGGTGAAAGGTAAGGTAACTTTTTATTATTTAGTTAATTTAAACCATAACAATTTTAGCATAACATAGACAGGATCCAGCTGGTTTCATAATTAAAAAGACTTGATTAACATAGCATCAAGCATTGACTCCTTCTGTGGAAATAATCCAAACAGTATGCCTTATTGAGAATGCTGAATATAAGAGACTAGCCGTATCTAGAGAGCACACACTTCATTCTTAAGATGGAACAAAATAAACATTTCATCTAAAGTTAGTGATACACTGACCTGGTTTACGGGGAGTATAAAGCGCATTGTGCTAGCTAGAGCTGTCACACAAGATTCATTATTATGTAACAGCATAGTAAGTTCCTCGTCTAAAAGTTGATTCAGTATGCAAAAATTAACAAGGTAAATTAAAACTCCACTATTAGTTTTAGACATACTTAAATTGAATGCATTTGCTAGCTGTTAGACTTGGCATCTTTTGGTGTGTTTCCCCTGTCTTTTTGCTTCCTAACCTCCCGGTTTTGACTCTGTTTTTGCCGGTTTAGTGTTTCTGTGCACTTTCTCACAGCTGTTCAGTGGTAAAGTGCAAGTGCTCCTGTTGTAAATTGTTGTTATGGATTGGTGATTCCATGATTGGTTATTTGACTTACTAGTCAGTCCCTAGTACAGTGTACTGTGTGTGCCTAGGGCCTGTAAATCAAATGCTGCTAGTGGGCTTGCAGCACTAGTTGTGCCACCCACATAAGCAGCCATTCAAAGATAACTCAGACCTGCCACTGCAGTGTCTGTGTGCAGTCTAGTACTGCCATGTCGACTTGGCAAGTGCACACACTTGCAAGGTACCCCTGTGGACAGGGTGCAGTGAAAAGTAGGACATGCCCTGGTGTGTGGGGCATGTCCTGATAGTGAAATACTGCCAATTGCGCTTTTCACTATTGCAAGGCTACCTGTTCCCATAGGATAGAATGGGAAGTTTGCTTATAACATCTTATAAACTTAACTACCCCTGGAAAAAAGGTAGGAATATAAAGTTTAGTATGCCTGAACTCAGAATGTTAAAATGCAATTTTTAGTGAGGGTGATTTTTACATTCTGTGTTTGAAAATACCCCTTTTCAAAAATAGGTATTTTCTAGCTTAGCCGTCCTGTGTGCCTCTGCTATGATGTGTATTGACTGTCTGCCTTTGGAGTGACAGGGGCTGGGGATGTGTAGTGGCTCCAGAGAGTCTGGATGAGTCAGGGCTGGGCTGAATAGACCTTGGCTGCATTTAGAGTAGGGGGAGGAGATTTCCTTACACCTGAATGGGCCTGGTCTGCCTCCCACAATGCTGTCTCCACCTCCTGCCATGAAGCTGGGCCAGAGAGGACAGAACTGGTTTGGACTGAGCACAGACACTCTCTGCCTGAGAGAACACAGGGATTTTGAGTATAAATATTGTGGCCCAGACCCCAGAACTTTAGAACTCTTTTGGAAACAAGAAGACTGCCAAGAAGAAGAGCTGGAGAAGCTGTGAGGAGGGACTACCACTTTGCTGTGTGCTTCGCTGTGTTGACCTGCAGTGGCTGCTTCTGTCTTGGGCAGTGAAAGGAATGGATTGAACTTTCTGCAACTTTCTTTTTGTGAGTTTCTCCAAGGGCTTGAGGCAGAGCTTGCCCCCTGTTCAAGAAGTCTCAGGTACACCAAAGACTTCAAGTTCATCTGTTACCACACTGGGGGACTGTGTGTTCTGTGCTACAACAGAAGAAAAAGCAACCCACACCGCCAACAACTCCGCTGCCGATTCCGTGTCCTGAAGGCACCGCAGAGGGCACCGCCACACTTTGCACCGCACCCTGGTCTCACCAACGTCGCCACCTGACACCGCCACCGAGCCGCTGCTTGTACCATGACCTGTGGGCACCGCACTCCGCACTGCCTCACTTCATGCCACCGCCCTGGTATCACTGACAACGTTGCTCCATGACGACACCGACGCCGCTGCTTGCACTGTGGTTCAAGGGCACTGCTTGTAAGTTACACGACCCACCGTCCTCATCCCGCACCACAGCCTTGGCCTGCCAACGCCGGCGACATCGACTCCAGTTCATCAGCCGACAACAGCGCTTCAGCAATGACAACACCGCTGCTTGCACCATGACCTGCCAGCACCGTGACGAGCACTGCATCACTTTGCACCGCAACCCTGGTCTCACCAACGCCACTGGACGACTGTTACTGACCTGCTGCCTGCACTGTGACCTGAAGGCACCGCACGCCGTACCACTGCACTTCGCACCGCAGCCCCGACACCCACCGACGCCGGCACTCCTGACTTCAAACGCAAGGAGTTTGATCTGCAACGCGTGTGACTTCAAGGGCCCGACGACTCCTGCACCGACCTCCGGAACCAACTCCTGCAGATGCCGGCCCTTCTGGGCTCATGGTCGCCGATGCCCTACATTTCTAAAGGTACTGTTTTGCGGGTCTTCCCGACACCGTAACTGGGCTGCGACGCCGCAGACAGCCAGAACTGTTTGGATTTATTGTTCACGATGCTGTGATAGCCTCAGACGGAGCTATCGACGTCAAGGAACTGTATTTCAAGTCTATTTTTGATTATTGAAGATTTCTGAGAACATTATGGTGGATTTGTATCGTTTTTGGTCTTGTTCTGAATATATAAAAATATTGGATATTTTTCTAACCCGGTGTGGTGTCCTTTTGTAGTGCTTTGTATTACTGTTGGTTATGTGCAAATGCTTTACAGACTGCCTCTAAGATAAGACTGACTGCTCATGCCAAGCTACCAAGGGGGTAAGCAGGGGTTACTTTAGGAGTGTAACTCCCTTATTCTGACTAGAAGGAAGGGTCCCTACTTGGACAAAGGTGCAAACCCTTGCCAACTAGAGACCCCCATTTCTAAAACTGGTGCTTAATGTACATTATGCAATGTGTTGATTAAAAACTGCCTCACTGGCAAACTTCTTCAATTGAGACATGATAAATGCTTTGCCCAAAAGTTGATTCAGAGTAAGGAAAGTAAAGTAAAAAAGTTTATTGTACTGATTGGAACTGACACGCCAGCTTCATTCATAATTTCTGGCTGGGCATGGTAAACACAGACTTCGTTCTTCATTTGAGATGTTCTTAAATTGCATAATGACCCTTTATCTAAAAGTTGGATCCAATGTGCAAAATGAGAAAGGTAAACACAAACTTTGTTCTTGGTATTAAATATTCTTAAATTTGCAACTTGTTAAAAGCTATTTCTAAGCTAATGCAGTGTGTGAAGTAAACCAGGTAAACACAAACTTTGTTCTTGATTTAAGGTGAGGCAGGAGCTTTTCTACAATTGATACAATGGGCAAAAAGGATCCCAAACTCCCCATATTGTGTGAACGTAAGTAGCATTGTGTTGGCAGGAGTCATCAGATTAGGTCTTCCCCATTTTGCTTATCCAACAGTTTGAGTAGTGAACTTAATACTATTAAAAATGCAGACATAGGGACTGATTACGAGTTTGGCAGTCCCCCAGTGGGCTGCCACGTCTGTGCCCCGCTGGGAGACCGTCAAACTCATCTGCACACCGCCCGCAGGATTAGGAGTACATTCCTGGTCTGGCGGTTGGTGCATTGGCGGTCCCACGGCGGTGCATTTCTAAGGCTCATATGTGAGCCTTCGAAAGGCACCACCGTGGGACCACCAAAGCACGTTCCTGCACGGCATGGACTGCACCATGTCATGCAGGCCATGCAGGAATTGGGGGGGCAGGCATACAGGAGGGCATCAACATGTGCCCCTCTGCATGCATCACCTGGCCCAGAGGCAAGAGGGAGCCTTGTATGGCCCCCTTCATTTCCTCACTGCCACCCTTTTCATGGCAGGCTCACTGCCATGAAAAGGAGGGTGGTGAGGAAACTCGTAATATGCTTGGTGGTGGTGCAGTAGCACCACCAGCATATTGCGGCCTCACACTGCTGCAACACTGCTGAGGGATCACGGATCCCCTGCGGTTGCAGTGGTCCTTTGGCGGTCTGACTGCCAAACTTGTAATAGGGCAGTCGGACCGCGAGTGCAGCAGTGTCAGTTCCGCCACCACTTCTACTGTGGTTCATAGAACCTCCGTAGTCGTAATATTTATTTATTTATCTCGAGTTTTATATAGCGCTGGCTAGACCCGGAGGTATCAGAGCGCTTTACAGAGGAACAACAGGAGTTACAAGGAAACAAAAACACAAATAACGAATTACAAGTTACAATAAATTAAACAATTGTTGCACAGTCATTACAAAGAGAGAGGCAAATCTTAGGGGGAGAAAAGGCAAAGGGGGACAAGAAAAGGATTGTGAGAGAAGGTGAGAGGAGAGAAGGGAACCTGAGTGGGGGTTAAGGCAGTCCAGCAAGAAAAGAGAAAAACGTTCAGGGGTCATCAGGGGGAGTCAGGAGGGAAGGGGGAAGGACGGAGGTCAAACAAGATGGCGGGTCAGGTTCGCGGGAAAAAGACGGAGACCAACACCAAAATGGTGGGGTGCACAAAAGTCGAAAATCCTGAGAGAAAGACCACAGAGCAGGATTGAATTTAGTAGAGTCAGAGGGGGGGCGAAGCCACAACCAAAGGTGGACGGAAGGCTGTAGAGGGTGTGCACAGGCTCAGGACCACGGGGCCATCGCAGTCGACGATCCACAGGGCGAAGATCCGGTGAGACAGCCTGGGGTTTGGGGAGCAGTCTTGGAGAAAAGGGAGGTAGCAGCGAAGTCCGGGGGGGGGCGCGCCTCTCAGGTACAGGAAGGAACGGCAAAACCCAGGAGCGTCACACCACTGCGCCGAGTAGATTATTCCCATTGTACCCCCTTACCTGGGAAGGACTCACGGGTCCAGATGTTAGAGCTGAGGCGAAGCACACCCAAGCAGACGGCCAGGATGGAGTGAGGCAGCCAGGCAATAGCTAAACACTAAACACTAATAAGCCGCTTAGTGTGCAATGCACCCTTATGAAAAAGGTTAGAAGTAAGAGTTAGGTGCTGGCTGGGTGTTCTTGCTCATAACTTTGTAAGCTTGGGAAGGGGTAGCATTTTGACACATTCACAGGTGACTAACTTTAATAAATCTGGGAATGTGCCAAAATCCATGGGTGGATGCATGGGAACACCCATGCTCCACCCACGGAATGCCTTCCCAGCGCAAGCTAACGCAAGACAGCGCTATCCACTGCGTAGCATAACTTTGTATTTACTAAACCATGCAAACCCGCACAAAGCAGCTTTGCATGGCTTAGTAAATACAAAAAATGAATTTGTGTTGGGGTTACACCAAAAAGGTGATGCAACCAGGAAAAGTTGACCACTGATACAGCTTCTTTTGTAATACATTGGTAAACATAGAATCTCTCCAGCAAATGATTTGAAAAGCAAACTTGACTTGCTTCCAAATTTTCTTCTTTGAATGTGGATCAAATATTAAATGAAATATATGTCTGGGTTTCTGTTTAGTTGTGTTTATGTTGAATAAATATTGTTGAATGCATAGTGTGTTTCCATGGATATTTTAATGTGAAAATGAATTTGTGTTCAATTCAGTTTGAAAGCCCTCTAACACCGAATGTTGGCATAATCCTTTAAATAAAAGTGCTGTATCTGAGCATGATTTGCAATGCCTAAGTAAGTTCATCATTAAAAATTGTATTATAGCGCTGGAATGTTCTCTGATGACTTCTTGGTAATTACTTAATTTTTCATACATCACTTGAAAATATATGCAGTTGTTCATCAACACCAAGGATGCTAAAATGATAATTTCATGCAGTCAAATTTAGTTTAGAGGAAGCGCTAGTTAAATTGTTATTAAAAGAAATTACATTTTCCAGAAGATATTATTTTTCCAACAGGCTGGAAAAACACAATCAAATATTTGCTTAATGGCCTACGACTGATAAATATTATGATATGATGCCAAAAATCTACAAATAAAGACAAATGAATAATGCATCAAATTGTGTTATTTTTCATAAGCAGCGTGTTATTGGAATTCATTTTAAATCATGCTGGGTTAAACGTTTTTAGTCATGTAGGTTCGTAAAAGTATATAAGTGTGAAATTAAACGTGCGAGTTAACTAATATCTCATCACTAAACACTTTTATTATTATGTGCTTAAGCTATAACCCATACATGACAGTCATGTTGTAACATACATTTGTTATTTTTCCCTGCTTTAAGGAAACACCGGGGGCAGATTTACAAGAAGTGGCGCATCCCTGCATATTAGCAGGGATGCGCCAGTTCATTTGCGACACGGAAAAAAAACCTTGCGCCACAATGGATGCGCCGCATTTACAATGCTGCGCACCGTGGCGCAAGGATAGACAGATGCGTGACGCATCTGTTTGGCGTAAGGGCAGTGCATTGTTGGAGTCGTGTCGCAAGTACGACGCAACTCCAGCAATGGTTAGGAATGCCTATTCCTAACATGCTGCGTCACTCCTTACGCCTGCTTCAAGCAGGCGCAAGGTTTTGACGCAGTGGCGTCGTAAAAGTGACTCAGTGAAATCTTGTAGATTTCACTGCGTCACTTTTATGAGGCTTTCCTGCGTGGGAACGCCCACCCTGCATACATTATACCTGACGCAAAGTATAATGTAGCGCAGGGCTTTACAACGTGACGCATCTCCCTAGATGCGTCGCCTTGTAAATATGTCGCAACGTGGCGCATTGTTTACGACGCCGCTGCCTCACAGAAGTGACGCAACTGCGGCGTAAAGTTGTCGCAAGGGGCTTGTAAATCTGCCCCCATAAGATTTGTTTTTTTTTCTATGATAATTGTCGGCTTTGAAGGTCCCTGGAAAATATTACTCTAGGTTCTTTAGTTCAGTCTGAAGGGAACAAAAGGTACCTAGCCTTTTCTGATAGAGTATGAGCAAGTAATAGAAATTGATAAAGGATTACGTCCTACTTATCTCGTACAATCACATTTCTACTTTCTTCCTTGAACTACTGTCCATACTCTGCTAATATTTTCCAAATTGGTCTGGGTGCCTGGAGTACTTGTTGACATGGCTATCAACATGATGGCTCGCTGAAATACATGGGGCCTAATTTACAATATTTTGATGCACGGCAGTGCAGCAAGCCTTCCTGCTGCACTGCTATGCATCAAATAAAAGGGCAGGACTGTGCCGTATCTACAAGATATGGCGCATTTCTGGCCTTCGCCCCTGCGCAAGCATACGAACAGCAGCCGTTCGCCAGTGCAGACACCCTTGCATCAGTTTGCAAGGGTGCCTGTGCTGAGGGGATTAAAGGCATTTTCCTCTTTCTGTGCATGCTGCAGAATCCAGCACTCATAGAAAGAGGAAAACCAAGGAGAAATAAATGTATTTCTCCTCGTTGCACCTCCTTACACCTCCCCTGGGGAGGTGTAGGATTCTGACGCATTCCCAGGTTTACAAAATGTTGTATAGCTGGGAATGTGTCAAGTTACATGGATGCTGCGTGGGAAAACCCACAGCAACACCCATGGAACGCCACTTTCATGCAAAGTTATGCGTGAAAGAAAAACATATTTACAAGGCCATGAAAAGTTAGGCAGGGTGACATTGCATGGCCTTGTAAATATGGAAAAGCCCATTGCGCTGCCAGTGCGTCAATACAAGTGATGCATTGAAAGGCAATTGGCTTGTAAATAAACCCCATAGTATTTCAGGGAATCCTCATCTTTTCCCTTTGAGAAAAAATAGGGAAAAAAGCAAGCTAATTCTGAGTGCTGAAATCCCTTAAACGTGCAATTACCATTTACAAAGGCGTAAGCCCCTCTAGGAAAATCTCATTGTTAATAGTGTTGAAACTATTGTGTTAAATATAAACTCCTCTGGTACATTTGTTTTTCATTTTATGTTCAGGGTTTTGTAAAATGCTACGTGCCATATAAATGCTGCCTCTGAGCACCAGAAGAGAAAGCATAACAACATACATGCCATATGAATAGCACAAAATATTTTACTCATCTGCATGCAGACACTGATGATAGCCCATGAAACAGAGGTGTGCAGTGCCATACATTGGGAAGCTCAGTGCGGGAAATGCAATCCTGCAATTGTAGCTTGAACAGACAAGTCTTTTTTTTTAAACATTTTTTATTCTCATTCACCTCAGGTTAGCCTTCCGTGATCTTACTCTGTTAGCGCTCTTATCTTGGAAAAGCCACCACACCCAAGGAATGATTTGCTTTTTCTTCTTAAAGCCAGGTAATGAAGTTCCAGAGATTCGAGAAGGCGTAATCATAGGACATATCTCTGATATCCATTTTTTATATACATCACCCCTCATGCTCTAACTACCTCGCCAATGGTACCCAAAACTTATATCTTTGGCTTTCCAGATATACAGCATGCATTTTAAAAGTGTATTCACTTTCGCCAATCAGCGGGCATCGATGGAAGGTTGCTTATCCATTTTCTACCAATTTCCCTTCGAGACAAAAAGGTCAAATAGAAAAGCAGTTTTGCTCCGTCTTTATTAATTTTTGTCTGCTTTCCCAGTATATCAAAATTGACAAGAGATAGTCTTACCTGAACATTTAGAATCAAGAATGTCAGTTAAGGCCTTACTCACATCCTCCCAGACTCTTTGGACTCCTGGGCATTCCACAAACATGTTAATGTCATCTGCTTCTTCTAATCCACACTCTGCGCAACTCACCACTGCTCCTTTCCCCAACTTCGAAGCCTGTATAGGTGCCAATTTGCCCTATGAAGGGAGAAATGATGATTCCTCCTTAAATTGGCTGGCTTGACAGTGCTATAAAGAAGATTCAAAGATACTTGCCATAAATTATCTAACTGGCCCTCCGGCAAGTGTTTTTTCCATAACTCCTCCGGCAACATGAAGTCTCCGTCTGCCAGGTCAATCATCAACCGATACCTTCTTGAGACTTCCTTGACCTTCGGTACTCCCTGATATAGATTCTCTTCCAATTCATTTGAACCTCTTATCTCTACATTTAATATCTGAAACCAGCTCTTTAGTTGAAGGTATTTAAACTTTGAGATTGTGTTATCCGCCAAATCACAAACTGCGTTCCATGATATCAACATACCCTTCTCAACCAGTTGACCACACCTTTGAATGCCTACCTCTTTTAATGGGAGTGCCAGTTTATCCTTGATCAATTCAGGTGAACCTGGAGAATCTAAAATAGGTGCAAAATTGCTATAGTAAGTAAGTTTCGGGGCCTTCTTAAAGCAATACCATAATTCCGCCATGCCTTGTAATACCTTAAGTCTTACCGTTTTATAGTACTTATTGTCTCCAAACTTATATGCAAAACAGGAATCTCCACCCCGAGTGTTCGTCAACATAGCTTTGAACATCATACCAATTTCTGAGCTATCAGGACTATCTAACAGCATCCTTCCATTTTTCAACAAAAAGGCCCAGGCATAATATCACAGATCCAGGAGAGTCAAAACCCCTTTATCTTTTTTCCTCCTCAATTTCTTCCAAGCTATTCATGTCCCCTTTAAGGCCCAGATAAAGCTGTTAATCTTGCCCAGCAATTTATCTAGTCATACAGTCTTGAAAGGTTGGGGGATTGCGTTGAATAAAAAAGTTAATTTTGCCAGACTGGACATCTTGACCAAATTTACTCTCCCATATATGGATAGTGGTAGATGAGCCCAACTCGTCATCAAATCAGATGCATCTTTCATTACTTTTAAGAAATTAAAGACACACATAGATACCTACATACCCACTCACAGACCCACTCATACACCCACTCACTGATCCACTAAGACACATACACACCCACTCACAGACCCACTGATATACTCACACACCCATACACAGACCCACTCACACATCAACTAACAGACCCACACAGACACTCACACACACTCACACACAAACACTCATATAGCCATTCACACCCACTCAAGAACACATACAACCACTCACACACCCATCTTCTATGGTACAGGTACAAAAAAGGCCTATTCAGATACTCACAGACCCACTCACACACCCACTTTCAGACCCACACAGACACTCACACACCCACTCATTGATGCACTCACACACCCTCACACACTCGCTTACAGACCTATTCATGCACTCACACACCCACTGACAGACCCACACAGACACTCACACAACCACTCACACACCCATTCTCATACTCACACACCTACTTATATACTCATATTGCCACTCCCAGCTATTCAAGAACACATACACCCACTCACACATCTATCCTCTAAGAATACAGGTTATGTTCACAAAAATAAAATAAAAAAAGAATCCTTAGAAATTCACAAAAAAACTAAAGGTTACGGGATGTTATAGTTAGGAAATATTTTTTTTTTTAAATGTAGAAATTCACTGAAAAAAATAAAGGTTACAGGGAAGCTATAGTAAGAAATAGAATTTTAAAAAACCTTAGAAATTCACTACAAAAAACAAAGGTTACAGGAATGGTATAGTTAGGCTCATATTCTACACATACAAAACCGTAGAAATTCAGCAGTTATATTTACCTGAGCTAACTATAACTTACTCCCCCACATGCACTGCTAATGACTTCTAAGATGTTGGACACTAAAGAGATGACATTTACTGTTCCCACTCTAATATAAACAATTTTGTAGAAGGAGCTTGAAACTAAAAGGGCCACATTTACTATTCTTACTCCTATTTAAAACAATTTGGAGTCAGTGTTTCACACTAAAGTAGTGACATTTACTATTCTCACTCCAATCTATAAAATGTTGGGGAAAGTATTGGACACTAGCAGGGTGACATTTACTATTCCCACTCCAATCTACACCAATTTGGAGAAGATGTTTGGTGCAATCTGCCTTATAAAATGGACACTTGCACAAAAAGGCATATCCAAATAAAAATAAAAAGTCACCATACAGGTATGTTTAGAGACATTTCTAAATTTCACACATTAAAAACATCTGCACATCATAGGGATAAGTGCAATGAAACTTGATGTAGAAATTGCACTAGACAAGAAGTAACCTTTACATTTGAAATTAACAGTAAAATGAATAGCAGTCACAAATTAGAAGTATCTAACATATATATCCATGTAACATGACTCCTTGTCTAGTGCAAGTTCTTTACTGTATCCAATTTCAATAGTCACAACATTTTTCATAATGATCATTAATCAAGGTGAAACAAACACACCTGTAGTAACAAATCCAAATAAATTATGTCGTCAATTAGTTGGTGCAAGTGGCCATTACTATGATGAATGCCTGCACCTAAATTCAAATTACCATCACATACTATGTTAACCAGTGTTTGAACTTAACAAAGTAGACATTAAAAAAATCAGTTGTATTACCTGCCATCATGATAAAGAAAAATAAGCACTTCACATTTTACTCAGAATCATTGCTAAGAATCAAACAATTGCTAAGGACAATTAATGCCAGGACTAATTTGGTCAAATCAAAAGTATGTATTTATTCAACAAATGAGATAACGCTCTCAAAATAATATTTAAACCAAATGGCAGTCCAGAATGTCCATAATGGTGCAGTGTTGTGTAGTAGCACAACGCTTGCTTCCTAATGTGCTTCAAGGGAAACCTCCTCATGAAGGGGCATTTAGTGGGCAGAGCAGGCACCTCACACATCTTACATGGGGGGTTGGGTTTGGGAAGGGTACTCTTGGTTTGGGAGGGGTGCCCTTGGGTTTGGCAGCAGTGCCCTTGGGTTTGGGAGGGGGATGGCTTTGGGAGGTGTATTCTTGAATTTGGTAGGAGTGGTTTTGGATGCGGAAGGGGTGGGTTGGGGTGTGGAAGGGGTAGATCGGTGTTTGCTAGGGGTGGGTTGGGGTTTGGAGTAACCCTGGGTGAAGTGCTACGCTACGCTCGCGTAGTTTGCGAAGCTTGCGCTACTTCGCACAACGCGAATTGCACGTAGCACAGTGCAAACACGCGTAGCGTAGCGTAGTGCCGCGGTCATTTTTGCTTGCTCGCGGTCCTCAACGTCAAGTTGGCGACCGTGAGCAAGCAAAATGACATCCCGGCGAGACTTTTTCTCGTTCGCGATCAGCAACATCAAGTTGCCGATCGCGAGCGTGGAAAATAAACCTCCCGGCGAGATTCTCAACGCGGGAGGTCAGGTTTCTCATTGCGAGTGGTCGCGTATGCTCGCGACCGCTCGCGATGAGAAACTACCAGTCCGCGTTGAGAAAGCTGCCGCTCGAGTAAAAATCTACTCGAGCGGCAGTAAAAGACAGCTCGCACTGTGCAAGTTGCCGTTTTCAATGATTGCACAGTGCGGACAAGCATCCGGCACTGTGCAATCATTGCGAACACGCACTACGCAGTTCGCGTAGTGCTACGCGAAGCTCGCGTAGTGCGAACTGCACTTTGCGTAGCTTCGCGAAGCACTACTTCGCGAACTACGCCCAGCCTTAGTTTGGAGGAGGTTGGGGCAAGGGTAAAAAGGATATCTTCTATGGAAGTAGAGTGTTTTGGAGAGAGTTGGATTTAGGAGGTAAAGGGAGTGGCAGTGTCTGATGTTCATGTGTCTGTGTCTGTTGAGAGTGCAGGTGCCTGTGGGTCTGGTGTATATTGTGTACATTGGGGTGTGTCTTGCCCATAGGTGTCTGTTTTGTGGATGAGTGTGGGCATTTAAGGTTTGTGGCTGTGAATTCCTATGTGTGGATGGGTGTGCTATGGAGGTGCTCGGTGTGGTGGTGGCTGCAGTGCCTGTGGGTGTGCTGGTGGCAGAGGTAGTGCATGTGTGTACAGTGGCATCTGCAGTGTCTAGTTGTGCTGGTGGTGGGGTGGTGCAAGTGGGTGTGAAGGTGGCTGAGCTTTCTGTGGATATGCTGGCCGGTGGGGTTGTGCATGTGGGTGTGGAGGTGAGTGTGGTCTGTATGTTTATATGTGCAACTGTTTTTTGTGGTGTTTGTGTTTCTATGCGAGTGTGCTGCTTGTGTCTGTGTGATTGGCTGCGTTCAAAGGTATGAGTATGCTTGGGACAGGTCTGGGAATAGGGAATTTGGATTGGGATGGGGTGGTACACAAGGTTGCAATGGCTGGGGTGGTTGGGAGGCTACAGTCAGTGAGGATGCTAGACCTTGAAAAGACCTCTGTAGGTCAGACATAGCACTGTGAATGCCTTCCAGGTAGGATACCATTTTTTACAGTTGGCAGTCAAGCCCTTGGATGGCATTCAGTAGTGCAGCCTGGCTTACAGATATGCTCCAGAGCAGGTCATTAGCCTTCTCACTCAGCGCAACCAAGGGGGCAGGGGGTGAGGTGCCTAGAGCGAAGGAGATGCCACCCCTTTTAGGGGGGTGGGTTTGGCCACATGAGGGGAGCAAGAGGGCGGGTGGAGATGGTACTCTGGGTGGTGGACAAGGATGCAGTTTGTAACAGGAAGAGTAGTGTCCCCCTCCACTAGGGAGGGCTCACTGAAGGAGGTCTCCGAAGAAGATGTTGAGGAGCTGGCCGCCTTCATTGCATTCCCCTCAACATCCGTGCCACTGGGCCCCTCCGTGTCGGAGGTGTCTGCACCCAAAACACAGTGGCCAGCTACTTCCCCGCCTTCAATAGCAACTTCTCCTTCGCCTGCCCCAGATGATGCTGAAATGATGACATATACAATAAGCCTGGGCGTAGTTGCTTGTCCCGCCTGTTCGCTGGAAGTTTCCACCGTACCGCAAAGTGAATTGCGTGTTCTGGTGGAAATATTGTGTGAACTTCACCACGCGGTCGCCCATTGGCACAGCAATCTTGTTTCTTTCTCTGTTGTGGTGCTGGGCCCTAATTTTTGGAATCCTTCTTTATTCCTTTCAATCCTTGATTTACAAAACTGATCTTTTTTATTTATTATCTTTCCCTCTGTCTTCCTAAGTGTGTATTTTGCATTTTTTCTACTTTTTTATGTTTTAGTGAGTTTTGTACTGTTTTTATCTCTACTTCCTTCTTAATTTTTTTACTTCCTTCCCTCTTCTTCCTGTTATTTTTTATACTTTCGACACTTTATTTTCTGACCCCCAGCATCATGGCAGAGAAGCGTGCCTCAAAAAAGGCGGCAACTAAGAGCCACCTTCCTTGCGGAAGGCGCCACCTGGAAAGGGTGCAGCCCCAGGCCTTGTTTCCAGAGGTGGAGGTGGCAGAGCTTGTTCATTTTGTTTAGCACCACCTCCCCTCAACCCTGGCAGCAGGCAGCAGGCAGTTGGCCTAGGTTTGGGTACAGGATCTGGGAGCACCAGCAGCGCTAGGCGAGTGTATGCCCCCAGGCAGTGTCTCACTGCTCTGGGATCCGGCGCACCAACAATCAGCTGACGCACCGATGGTCCGACACCCTGGACCGAGGGCAGGACCTGCTAGATCTGCTAGTGGTTGAGGTTGTGGGGCTTGGCGAGTAGCCAATTATTAATATTATTATTACTTGTGTGTTCTATGCTATTGCTAATATTTTTTTCCCAAATAGCAAGCATGCTGCTCACATGCAGGTAAGTTACGTTTACAAACCTTATATTATGTGATTGTTATTCTAGACAGGTGATACCTTAGCATACTTGTTTGTGACTTTGCGCTCGCTTGGGCTGATTATTTAGGAACTTAAGTAATGCAGATTAGAGAGAGACTCCTTTCCTTTGTCCTGTCACTAAGATAGTGCTAGTTAGTATTACTAAATTAGCAGCGTAAGTCCTCTCACCTCCGTTCTTAGAACCTTTTTTGTAGCTCACACAGTGACAAGCAACCAACCAATTTCATGTATGCAATATGCATGCATCCATCTATGCATTTAAAGACAAAATGCAGACTTGACCCGTCAAGGGGGGTTGAGAATGGTTGCTAATGAGATGGGAACATAGAAGCAAATATAATTTGTTGCAATTTATTCCAAACTCTTTGGAATAGGCGGGCTAGGTAGGTTTAGGAAATGTGGAATAAAGATAGGACGGTCCATGACTGAAATACTAGTCTACTACTAATCGATATGATTTAGGAAAGGTCAATGTTATTGCAATTGCCGTTTCCTGACAAAGAATCTTTTTTGGAGAGATTCTTTAATATTTATTTACCACCAAATAATTTTTTGTCTCTTTAGTTATGTCTTACATCAGCATCCAGGGGCAAGACAAGGTCATCCAAGGAGGGAGATGGAGGTGCCACCCAAGAAAACTCCTCGTCCGAAGGCTCTGCTGGCCCCAGTAAGTCCTCCTGTTGTTATTATTAACATATATTTCCCTAACTTTTACTGCTCCTTATTTTGAACTAATTATTTCTACCTATTTCCAATTTTTTTTTTTTCCAAATCCTTTTCGACATATCCGTTTCTAAATTCTTGTTATCCTTGCATTATCCTATTTATTAGTTTATATTTCTATTGTCTGTATTTTACCTCAAACTATCTCTGTCTGTACTAGTCTGTCTGTAGCTTCCTTTCTTCTGGTTTTTCAGTCAGCTTTCCCTCTTCCCTTATATATTTTGTGGACTGCCTAGTGGTGGTACTGTAAGACTCAGAGAACCCATTGGTCATGGTCACTTACTACTACTAGTACTAGGACTACTACTCTGCCATGCAGATTGCATGTCCAAGTAAGGTATTCTAAGCATGTTTGTTTTGATGAATGCTTTCTTTTACTTTCTCATGTTATCATTGCTCAATCAGTTAAACAAGAGAGTGGCCATTGTCACGTTGGACACCCCAAAGTTGTGTCTTTATCTTATCTAGCCCTAGTATTATTAGCAGAAGTTGATGGTGAACTGATTACCGTGCACCATGGCTGGAAAGAAGTATGAGGAGGAGGAAGAAGGCCCCATTGCATTTGCCAACCAAGAAGACCTTCATTCCTTCCAGTTGGCCACTCTTATTCCTTTTTAAAAACTCAGATTAATCAATATATCTAGCCACTCAGTCCAGTCCTTTACAGGTTGTCTTCTTCAGAGGCTTTTCAAACATTGGCACCAACAAAATGCCAAACAGGATATTTTTGATACATACTGTCTCCATCTGAATTGTAGTGATGTGTGTGGGTATGTATTTTCAATTTTGCTACAAAAAGAAATAAGTAGGGGGGAGGTGAATATTGCATCTAAAAAATGTGTAATGTTTTTTCTAGCTGCACCGACCACCAGTGCCGGGCCAGTGGGGACGGCTGCGCCATCCAGAAAGCAGATGCAGCAGCTGCAGGGGGTGAGCCAGTGACAGGAACGGGCAGTGGTAAGTCATATTGCTTGCTTATTGACAATTTATATACTCGCTGCAAGGGTGTACACTGTACTGTTGAGACTTGTGAACAGTTGAAGACACCAGCAAAGAAAGTTTCATGACCTGTTTGGATGGAGGAAGGATGGGTGAAATGTAATATGACTGGAAGAGAAGGATGCATAGGTGAAAGGATGCATATACTATAGGTGGCTGATGGGATGCATGGGTGGATGAAGAATGGATGAAAGGTGAAAGGATGCCTGGGTGGGTGAAAGTGTATGGGTGAAAGGAATCCTCCAGGGATTTGATGGGTCAAAGCATGAATGCATGGGTGGTTAAATGACAAATGCATGGTGGTGAAAGGTTTGTTGAGAATGAGAGCCATGTTTGGTGAATGAGTGGATGGTTTTTATTGGTGAAGACTGGATGGAGAGAATGTAAAACTTAAACAGTGACTGAGTAGGAAATACTAGAAGATCAATGCAATGATGAATGGAAAAATTCCTGGGAAGAAGACTAAACAAGGAATGTCTTTTTTAATCAAGGTCTTTGATTCAAAGGGTTGAGGTGCTATTTCAGACTTCTCCCTGGACTCACAGTAATTTTCAAGCACAACTAATATTATGTATCCACCCATCATCATCAATCACCTCCCTCCGAGTCCCTACCCATGGCATTTCACCAGTGACAGCCATGGGTGACCTATCTACTGCATGGTTACATCGCCAGCACTGCATTGTTGGCTGTGCAATGTGCATCTGCTTCAGTTAATGTGCAGGCCCCTTTACAAATGTCATGGCAATGTGGAAAATAAATAGTTGTGTTTCCCCTCTCTCCCAGTGCCCATTCATTCGGTTCTTATTACATAAGTAACTCCTTTCCTAACTTCCTTGTTCTGTCCCAGCCTCCCATAAAATTTGAAAAAACCATTCTTTGCATGCACCACTTTCCTCTGGCCAAGTGATATATTTTATTATTGCTTCCATAACGTATTCCCTCAGTTCAAATGTTTCTTTTTCAACAATTGGCAAAGAAAGTGACTCACTATTAGCAAAAGCCTAGGCACTTGATGATGATGATAATGATCAGTCTACCTATCTGGCCTATTCCCTCTAACTTACCTGCAGTCGACTAAGTTAATAAATATTTTCCTTACTGCCAAACAAATCTATTTTGTTGGGAACAAGTAATGTCAAATGTGGTGATGGAGGATGAGGTCAGGGAGTAAGGTGGGAATAAAGAGTAGGTGACTTTGCATTTTGTGGATGGGATAATCTGTAATGAATGTGCCAAATACAATATCATGAGCCTTAATCCTTCCTCTGTACTGTATTAATTTTCACATGGCCAGACAGGAGGAGGTCTGCCTGCATGATTGTATTCTTTATAATTAGTTAATAGTACCTCATGTGACCTATATCATTCATATATTAGTAACTATTCATCTGCCTTGTTGTAGTCAGGGTGAAATTGATTGAGGCATTTAACAGAGCATGGCCATGATAGGAAAAGAGATAATTGTCTAGTATAGCTGCCCCACCTGTTATCAGTGTAACTATATTCACTCATGCACGTTCTTGTTCTTCTCAGCAGACAACATGAGGGGTATAATTACACTCTAGTATTCAAAATGCTTATGAACTACATAAACTAATATCATAATTGAAGGGCACTAAATATGGGTAAGACTATAGTATATACAATATTCATATTTTATTACTTCTTGTCCTCACATGTGTACGTTTAAAACTGTATGTGCAAACTTCTTGTTGGTTGTTTCTTTCAATCTAACATGTGTACAGTAAGAAACATGTGCTTTCAGCTAATTAATAATGACTCATGCTTCTGAGATTAATCGGCTGCACATGGCACAAACAGTAAAGAAACGTGCAAGCAAGAATGTAAATAAGCAGTTTACTGGCAGGATTGTTAAACACGTGTAAACTGTCAACATGTGGGACATGAGGTTCCTAATTGCATACGTGAGCGGCAAAGAATATTTAAACCGCTCGCGCATTCAGGACATTGCTTAGTCTCGTTGCTATTCAGTTCTTACCTGTCTCCTGTTCCCCGTCAGCTGTTCCGGTGCCTGGATTCTCCTTCGGCTGGCTCACTCCTGATCCTGTTTCTGTCCTCCTTGGCGTCGCCTATCTCTTCCGGTCTCTTCGGATCTTCACTACCGTAAACCTGCAGGAAAAAGCACAGACAAAAAGAAAAGTTAAAACGAACTACAGTTAAATTAAGGTGAAACAAGTCATCCTGTGCAATGGGTGAGTGAAACATTTCTTAAATATTAAAAGCACACACAACAGTGATGTGTGAGATTGTCTGATGAACAAACTCGTGTTTTTACAAGTAAACAAGGATTTTGCGAGGCATTTCAAAACCGCAATTACAGCACAATCGGACAAGTGAAAAGTCCTTCGGATTAAATCCTGCTATTTCAAAGACAACCGAACTTTAACCTATATTCCAATACATTTCTTGTTTATTTTCTTTTTTATTTATGTCAAATTGGAAATAGTTTATTGGTGTGTTTAAAGAGTCAAACAACTTGCGAAAAGGCTCAGGTACATGTTAATTGGTTGTGCACTTAGAATTGACCTACTCTGAATTATTTAAAGTATAGACAATAACATATTTTTGTGAACTTTGGTTTATTATGGAAACAAAGCAGACCTGGTAGAAACAAGAAGTCTGTGAATTAATCAACAGCCCTTGTAAAGATCATTTTTTGTGACACATTAAAGGTAGAGCACTTTATAGTCAGACAATTCAATTTTGTACACTTAGTAATTATCTTGTGGATGGTAACTTATTTATCCCTCTTCAACAGCGCGATAAAGTATCAAGGCCTCATCCAAAATAGAGATTCCTAGAGACGCTGTCCCAGAAGTAAATGAAGACCTAGGCATCTTCGTCTGTCCAGTTTTTCTCTCTTTTTCTCATCCCATCCCCATTTCCCCCTGGGATCTTCCAGATAGGCAGAGATTATTATATTGCTGCCTTTCTGTCAGTTCTCAGAGGGATTGGGGAACTGTCATCGCCAGACAGAGCAAAAGGAGTACAGGTGAGTGGCTGAATCTAACTGAAGACTAAGCCACACTCTTCCTTGCTCTCCTTGGCAACGAAATTATCATGGAGCTCCCAGAGGAGCATTTACAATTAATCGAAGTAATCCGGAACTTGCATTTAGAAATGCAAAAATTAAAACAAGAAAATAAAAGTCTGAGAGAAGAATTATTTAAGAGTAGAGCTGATTTCACTCATTGGAGAGAATTTATAATCCCGGAGCATCTTCCTTTTTTAGCGCTCCCTAAATGTGGTCCAACAACTTTTGCTCCACAACCCTATAATACTCAACGCCCAGATCAAAACCTTCAGGTAACAGTTGTCACCCCTAATCCTGTTCCATTGGCTAATCCCAAACGTTTTACAGGAGATAGTCATTGTTTTGCTTCATTTATGAGCCAGTGTCAACTGCATTTTCTTTGCAAGCCTCAAATATTGAATACTGATACCGCTAAAACTGCCTTTGTTATTTCTTACCTTGGTGGCATAGCCGCCAATTGGTCAATACCCTTAATTGACAATAATGACCCTCTTTTGCATAACTTTAATGCCTTTAAAGAAGCTATGACACAACTATTTGCACAACATGTTTTCCTCCAATCTACTGATAACAAGCTTTTAAACTTGCGTCATGGAACCAAAGATCTATTAATTTACATAACCACTTTTAACCGTCTCTTGTCTGAAACACATTGGCCAGAAGAAAAGCGCACGTCTTTGTTTTATAGAGGGCTCAGAGATGAATTAAAAGATTCATTGGCTCATATCTTGGATCTTCCTGAAGACTGTGCAGAGTTTGTTGACTTGGTAGTAAAACTCGATCATAGGTTAGGAGAACGAAAAAGTGAAAGACCACGTGGAGAAAACAGAATCATTGTGATTAAGGCTGATAGAAAAGAAAAGGAGGATAAATTAAATGAGTCAGAACCCATGCAGATAGGTGGAGTAAAAGGCCCTCTATCCTTTGAAGAAAAAGAAAGACGTCGGAAGGAAAATCTTTGTTTATATTGTGACAAGGCAGGGCACTTTGCCAGGGACTGCACAGTTAAGTCCAAAAAGAAAAAGATAGTAGCCAATACAATCACAGATCAGTCAGAGTCGGGAAACTGATTTTCTCGAAGAGAGTTGAGATTGCCCCTTCGAGAGAATTAGATTCAGAGGTCTCAAGATCCATAACTGATCTTATAAAATCTTATAAAACATGTACCTAAACATATGACTGTATGAATAACAGTTGTTATTTCTGCTCAACAAAGACATAGCCTCTCAATATTATTAGATTCAGGTGCCACATGCTAAAACTGAACCTGAACCAGAGAGAGCCGTAGATGGTTCTGCCCTTCCTCAGGACTCATCCGTTTTCACACAGTGCCATTAACTCTTGTGAGTGAAAATGGTCATACGGAACAGACGGTTTTCGATCTTATTGATACTCCAACTTTTGGAGTAATACTAGGTATACCCTGGTTTGAATTACATAACCCCAAGATTGACTGGGTCCAAAGAACCGTAACCTTAGATTCTGCGATTTGCAGAACTCATTGTTATCAGGAAGCACAGGATCCTATCTATCCTTTACACTGTGCTAGTACGCAACTAATAACTTCTTCATTACCAAAAGAATATAACGACCTTGCTGACGTTTTTAATCCAGTCCAAGCCACGCAATTACCACCCCATAGGGTGTATGATTGCAGAATAGATTTAGACCCCGGAGCTACTTTGCCATGTAGCAGAATTTATGCACTCACTGAACCGGATACCCAGTACTTAAAAAAATATTTAGACAAACTAGAAATTGGCTTTATACGACATTCCACATCCCCTATTTTTCATCTCCTCTTTTTTTTGTAGCTAAGAAGTCAGGCGATCTCAGGGCTTGTATAGATTATCGCGCAGTCAATAAAGCCACCATAAAAAATTGATATCCATCACCACTGATCACCGGTCCTTTTTGATCAAGTTAAGGGGTCCACTATTTACACCAAGTTAGATCTTCGGGGTGCATACCACCTGATACGCATAAAAGATGGTGATGAATGGAAAACTGCCTTCTGCACCAAGTTCGGCCTCTTTGAATATACTGTGATGCCGTTCTGACTTTGTAATGCTCCGGCGGCATTCCAGTATTTCATAAACGAAGTTCTTCATGACTTTCTTGACATCTGCGTGATCGTCTACATAGACTATATACTCATATGTTCATCATGTACGAGCTGTGTTACGGAGACTTAGGGAACATTCACTATATGCCAAAATGGAAAAATGTGTCTTCCATGTTAAATTAATGGAATTTCTGGGATACTTTCTGTCCTCAAATGGAATCACCATGGATCCTAAAAAGGTGGACGCCATTCTTAATTGGCCATCCCCGAATTCCAGAAAGGAAGTTCAGCGAGTCCTTCTATTGGCAAGCTTTTACAGACGCTTCATTGCAAACTTTTCCAGAATTGTAACTCCTATCACGCAGTTATTAAAAAAAGGCCAGATATTTCTTTGGACTAAAGAAGCAGAAAAGGCTTTTCAGGACTTAAAGACAGCTTTTACTACTGCACCTGTACTCTCACACCCAAATCTAGATCAACAATTCTTTGTTGAGGCAGATGCTTCTCGAACGGCACTAGGAGGAGTTCTTATGCAGAAAGATACATACACAGGACATTTACATCCATTAGCTTACTATTCCCGTAAATTACTACAAGCTGAACAGAATTACACTGTTGCCGAACATGAGCTTTTAGCTATAAAGGATGTATTCACGGAATGGAGACATCATCTCCTAGGGGCTAAACATACCTTCACGATATTCACTGACCATAAGAATTTACAGTTTTTTACTTTAGTGAAAGCCCTAACTCCCAGACAAATGAGGTGGCTGCACTTCTTTAGTGAATTTGATTTTATTATAACATACCTTCCTGGGCAAAAACAAATATTGACTGTCACCTTATCTGGGCTTAATGAAAGAGAATCCAAAGACAAATGTGCTTCACCGCAAAGTATAATACTGGCCAACAGAATAATAGTTCTAACACAAACTGATACTTTTCTACACGATGTAAAACCAGCATCCCAAGCCATAGATAAAAATCAATGTCTACGAAAACCTCAAAATTCCATAAAAGATGGATACCTATTTCGCAAAGATAAATTATTTATTCCACAGGAGTCTCAGAGACAACAAGTTCTAGCTTGGCATCATGATTCCCAAATAGCTGGGCATCCAGGTACACAAAAAAGATTAGAGTTATGCTTACGAAATTTTTGGTGGAATAACATCCAAAAAGATGTTAATCCTATATTAAGAAATGTCCAACTTGTGTTCGCAGTAAGGCACAACACATAGCCCCAACTGGACTATTACATCCTTTACCAATCCCATCAACACCATGGCATACTATTAGTGTCAATTTTACTACAGATTTACCAAAATCTAATAACTTTACTACTATTTTAGTAGTTGTGGATTTACTATCTAAAATGAGTCACTTTATCCTGTTAAAGAAATTACCCACTGCTACCGAATTTTGTGATATTTTTATCCATAACATAATAAAATGACATGGACTTCCGAGTAAAATAATTTCCGATCATGGCCCCCAATTCACCTCCAAATTTTGGAAAGCCCTATGTTCACCATTAGGAATAGAAGTAGCATTATCTTCGCCCTTCCGTCCCCAATCTGATGGACAAACTGAGAAAGTGAATCAATACTTAGAACAAAGTCTGCGGTGCTTAACATCTACTTTGGCCTCCCAATGGGATCAAGCACTTCCCTTAGCAGAATTCACATATAACAACAGTGATCATTCCGGTTTAGGATGTTCACCATTTTATTTTCTTACTGGTTTCCATCCATGCACTGTCCCTGTAGTGTCACCCTCTGATGTTAGATCCATGCCCTCTGTATCAGAAAGACTGAATCAACTACAAAGCATTCAAGAAAAAACACTGAATAGTTTAGCAAAACATAAGATCGCTGCCAAGTTGCAAGCTGATAAACACATATCACCCAAACCAACCTATAAAATTGGTGACCAAGTTTGGCTATCTATCCGGAACCTCCGTTTGCATGGTCCTAAGAAATTACAACCAAGATATATTGGCCCCTTTCCTATTACACGAATCCTGAACTCGGTTTCCATACAATTGCTATTGCCTGAGGAATATTCAATACATCCAGTTTTCATGTGTCCCTTGTGAAACCCTACCCTCCTCTAAATAGAAAGGATAACCCCCCTCCTCCAGTCATAGTTAATGATCATCTTGAATACGAAGTAAAACAAATTCTTGATGTCAAAAGAATACAAGGAAAATTACATTACATCATCGATTGGAAATGTTACGATGCTTCCGAAAGGTCCTGGGAACCTGCCTCTAATTTGAATGCGCCTAGGCTGGATCGGCGTTTTCATGCCCTTCACCCTAACAAACCCCGCCGGATACAGTGACCCTTGGGGGGGAGAACTGGTATGGGTGTAACTATATTCACTCATGCACCGTCTTCACGTTCTTCTCAGCAGACAACATGAGGGGTATAATTACACTCTAGTATTCAAAATGCTTATAAACTGCACCAACTAATATCATAATTGAAGGGCACTAAATGTGGGTAAAACTATAGTATGTACAATATTCATATTTAATTACTTCTTGTCCTCACATGTGTACATTTAAAACTGTATGTGCAAAATTCTTGTTGGTTGTTTCTTTCAATCTAATATGTGTACAGTAAGAAACATGTGCTTTCAGCTAAGTAATAATGACTCATGCTTCTGGGATTAATCGGCTGCACATGGCACAAACGGTAAAGAAACGTGCAAGCAAGAATGTAAATAAGCAGTTTACTGGCAGGATTCTTAAACACGTGTAAACTGTCAACACATGGGACAAGAGGTTCCTAATTGCATACGCGAGCGGCAAAGAGTATTTAAACCGCTCGCGCATTCAGGACATTGCTTAGTCTCGTTGCTTTTCAGTTCTTACCTGTCTCCTGTTCCCCGTCGGCTGTTCCGGTGCCCTCCGTCTGGATTCTCCTTCGGCTGGCTCACTCCTGATCCTGTTTCCGTCTTCCTTGGCGTCGCCTATCTTTTCCGGTCTCTTCGGATCTTCACTACCGTAAACCTGCAAGAAAAAGCAGTTCTGATGAACAAACTCGTGTTTTTACAAGTAAACAAGGATTTTGTGGTGCATTTCAAAACCACAATTACAGCAGAATCGGACAAGTGAAAAGTCCTTCGGATTAATCCTGCTATTTCAAAGACAATCGAACTTTGACCTATATTCCAAGACATTTCTTGTTTATTTTCTTTTTTATTTATGTCAAGTTGGAAATAGTTTATTGGTGTGTTTAAAGAGTCAAACAACTTGCAAAACGGCTCAGGTATATGTTAATTGGTCGTTCACTTAGAATTGACCTACTCTGAATTATTTAATCAATCACAAGATTTGTAAAGCGCACTACTTACCCGCGAGGGTCTCAAGGCGCTGAGGGAGAGGAGGGGGGGTGTTGCCGCTACTGGTCGAATAGCCTTCTTGAGTCGTCTCCTGAAGGTCAGCAGGTCTTGGGTCTGTCGTAGGTTGAGGGGAAGGGTGTTCCAGATCTTGGCGGCGCGGTGAG
Organism: Calotriton arnoldi; assembly: GCA_963921515.1. Taxonomy (NCBI): domain Eukaryota; kingdom Metazoa; phylum Chordata; class Amphibia; order Caudata; family Salamandridae; genus Calotriton; species Calotriton arnoldi. The sequence continues at coordinate 2,355,671 of CAWUFW010000645.1, read as the reverse complement.
AGAAGGATCTGCCTCCGGTGGTGGTTCTACGGATGCGTGGGACGGTGGCCAGGGAGAGGTCGGCGGAGCGGAGCTGACGGTTGGGAACGTAGAAGGAGAGTCGACTGTTGAGGTAGGCTGGGCCGGTTTTGTGGAGTGCCTTGTGTGCGTGGATCAGGAGTTTGAAGGAGATTCTCTTGTCGACGGGGAGCCAGTGCAGGTTTTTCAGGTGGGGGTGATGTGGCTGTGGCGTGGAATGTCGAGGATCAGGCGTGCAGAGGCATTTTGGATTCTTTGCAGTCGTTTGATGAGCTTGGTCGGGGCTCCTGCGTAGAGGGCGTTTCCGTAGTCGAGTCTGCTGCTGACGAGGGCCTGGGTGACTGTTCTTCTCGTGTCTGTTGGGATCCACCTGTAGATCTTGCGGAGGGTGTTGAAGCAGGAGGAGGAGACTGCGTTGACTTGCTTGGTCATGGTAAGCGTTGAGTCGAGGATGACTCCCAGGTTGCGTGCGTGGTCGGGTTGGTGTCGGGGGTGCCCCTAGTGACGAGGGCCACCAGGAGTCGTCCCAGGCTGATGGGTTGGAGCCGAGGATGAGGATCTCCGTCTTGTCTGTGTTCAGCTTAAGTCGGCTGCACTTCATCCAGTCGGCGACAGCTTTCATTCCTTCGTGGAGGTTGGATTTGTCGGTGAGGGGGTCCTTGGTGAGGGAGAGGATCAGTTGATTGTCGTCAGCGTAGGAGATTATGTTGAGGTCGTGCTGTCGGGCGATGCGTGCGAGTGGATCCATGTAGATGTTAAACAGTGTCTGGCTGAGGGAAGATCCCTGGGGTATGCCGCAGATGATCTCAGAGGCTTCGGATCGGAATGGGGGGAGGCGGACGCTCTGGGTTCTGCCGGAAAGGAAGGAGGTGGTCCAATCCAGGGCCTTGTCTCGGATCCCTGCGTTGTGGAGGCGTGTGCGTAGTGTGCGGTGGCAGACAGTGTCGAAGGCGGCGGAGAGGTCCAGGAGGATGAGGGCCGCCGTCTTGCCGTTGTCCAGCAGGATCCTGATGTCGTCTGTGGCGGCGATGAGGGCGGTCTCGGTGCTGTGGTTGCTGCGGAATCCTGACTGGGAGGGGTCCAGGATGCTGTTATCTTCGAGGTAACGGGTGAGCTGTCTGTTGACGATCTTCTCGATGAACTTAGCTGGGAATGGAAGCAGGGAGATGGGCCGGAAGTTCTTGAGGTCGCTCGGGTCCGCCTTGGGTTTTTTGAGTAGGGCGTTGATCTCGGCGTGTTTCCAGCTCTCTGGGAAGGTCGCGGTCTCGAAGGAGAGGTTGATGACGTTGCGCAGGTGGGGTGCGATGGAGCTGCTGGCTTTGTTGAAGATGTGGTGTGGTAAAGGGTCTGATGGGGAGCCGAAGTGGATTGTGCCCATGGTCTTGATTCTGTCCTCGGTGTTCACGTTGACCCAGGCTGTCAGGGGGTCGTGGTCGATGGGGTGCGGCGGGTCTGATGTGTCGGGGCCTGATGGGGTCGTCCGGGAGTCAATGCTGTCGTGGATGTCGGCGATCTTGCGGTAAAGTATAGACAATAACATATTTTTGTGAACATTGGTTTATTATTGAAACAAAGCCAATCGCTAGAAACAAGTAGTCTTTGAATTAATCAACAGCCCTTGTAAAGATCATTTTTTGTGACACATTAAAGGTAGAGCACTTTATAGTTAGACAATTAAATTTTGTACACTTAGGGGCCGATTCCGATCTCGCTCGGACAGCCCTCCGAGATCTGTCCGTAGCCTTACCTTGCGACCGACTCGTACTGGGAGCCGGTCCGTCCGGGCGATGAAGTACGATGCGCAAAAGTGCCACAACTCCGAACGACACGTAGGCTCCGATTCCAGCAACATTTCCCGTACGAGCCGCTTATCCAAACGCCCATCCGAGTCACCGGGAAGCAGTTTCCACAATAGTTTCCGGCCGGACAAGTACGATGCGCAAATCCTACGCGCCAAACGGGTCACCACAAGCAGCACGTCACAGCATCTGGGAGAGATGAATAGTAGGTCCGATTCGCGCCACAACACGATCCACTGCTACGAAACGGACCAACTCACAACGTGTACGAGACGGAGCAACAATCAGCAAGTACGAGACGAACCAATGATGAATCCCATCGCGCAGGTCATCCCAGTACTGTAAATCTATGACCGGATCATGAACAGACGCGTATGTCGCAGACGGTAAGTCAGACACCCACACAAACAAACGTCACGAACGCGCGAAATGCTACATACACATAGGGGGGGACATGCCGTCCACCAGCAAAAGCAAAACCCCAGGGGTAGCATGGTCCACACCTCCAGCAGTGCCCACACCTAGGGGGGGTGCCCAGCACCACTACCATCCCCACTCATAGGGGTCTCGATGCCCTGCACCACTACCATCCCCACTCATAGGGGGCTGGATGCCCATCAATACCAGTACCCCCCACTCATAGGGGGCTGGATGCCCTGCACCACTACCATCCCCACTCATAGGGGGCTGGATGCCCTGCACCACTACCATCCCCACTCATAGGGGGTTGGATGCCCTGCACCACTACCATCCCCACTCATAGCGGGCTGGATGCCCTGCTCTACTACCACCCCCACTCATAGGGGGCTGGCTGCCCTGCACCACTACCATCCCCACTCATAGGGGGCTGGATGCCCTGCACCACTACCATCCCCACTCATAGGGGGCTGGATGTCCATCAATACCAGGACCCCCCACTCATAGGGGGCTGGATGCCCTGCACCACTACCATCCCCACTGATAGGGGGCTGGCTGCCCTACACCACTACCATCCCCACTCATAGGGGTCTGGATGCCCTGCACCACTACCATCCCCACTCATAGGGGGCTGGATGCCCATCAATACCAGAACACCCCACTCATAGGGGGCTGGATGCCCATCAATACCAGTACCCCCCACTCATAGGGGCTGGATGCCCTGCTCCACTACCACCCCCACTCATAGGGGGCTGGCTGCCCTGCACCACTACCATCCCCACTCATAAGGGGTTGGATGCCCTGCAGCACTACCATCCCCACTCATAGGGGGCTGGATGCCCTGCACCACTACCATCCCCACTCATAGGGGGCTGGATGCCCATCAATACCAGTACCCCCCACTCATAGGGGGCTGGATGCCCTGCACCACTACCATCCCCACTCATAGGGGGCTGGATGCCCTGCACCACTACCATCCCCACTCATAGGGGGCTGGATGCCCTGCACCACTACCATCCCCACTCATAGGGGGCTGGATGCCCATCAATACCAGTACCCTCCACTCATAGGGGGCTGGATGCCCTGCACCACTACCATCCCCACTCATAGGGGGCTGGATGCCCTGCACCACTACCATCCCCACTCATAGGGGGCTGGATGCCCTGCACCACTACCATCCCCACTCATAGGGGGCTGGATTTCCATCAATACCAGTACCCCCCACTCATAGGGGGCTGGATGCCCATCAATACCAGTACCCCCACTCATAGGGGGCTGGCTGCCCTGCACCACTACCATCCCCACTCATAGGGGGCTGGATGCCCATCAATACCAGTACCCCCCACTCATAGGGGGATGGATGCCCTGCTTCACTACCTCCCCCACTCAGGGGGCTGGCTGCCCTGCACCACTACCATCCCCACTCATAGGGGGCTGTATGCCCTGCACCACTACCATCCCCACTCATAGGGGGCTGGATGCCCATCAATACCAGTACCCCCCACTCATAGGGGGCTGGATGCCCTGCACCACTACCATCCCCACTCATAGGGGGCTGGATGCCCTGCACCACTACCATCCCCACTCATAGGGTGCTGGCTGCCCTGCACCACTACCATCCCCACTCATAGGGGGCTGGATGCCCTGCACCACTACCATCCCGACTCATAGGGGGCTGGATGCCCATCAATACCAGTACCCCCCACTCATAGGGGGCTGGATGCCCTGCACCACTACCATCCCCGCTCATAGGGGGCTGGATGCCCTGCACCACCAGCATTCACACGCATAGGGTCACTAAGCAAACCCCCACCCCTACCATCTTTGCAAGATTCTATGTATGTATGTGCCAAATGCCCACAACACTGATTCTGATAGTGAACATACAATGTGACTCCCATCACATGTGTGCCCAAAAGATGAGTGTGGGGTTCAAAACTCCAGTATCTCAGGAACATTGTGGTAATGGGTTCCAAAGCCCACATCACTACAGTGACCAGAAGGTGAGTGTGGACAAAATAATAGCAGCATCACCAGACCAGCATTTGTGCTCACTGCTCCCAAATCCCACAACTAATGTAGTGGCAATGTGGTGGTTGTGTCACATACAAACATAGATTTGAGAGGCACAGATTGCTGTGTATCACAAGAACTCCCTCTGCCATGTGCAGACAAGCATTGGCCATGAGCCCTGACAAGGCCCACAGTGTCCAATTAGACTATGTGAAAAGTGAGCATCATGATGCATACACACATATCTCTACGAACAGACACACAAACTGAGGAATCCTGTGGAGACTGTCGATGTTAGGTGACAAAGTCCCATACCATGGCAGCAATGGGACATATCAAACATGAGCAATGTGCAGGATGATGAGCTACAAGATGCATGGACATTAGGGAAACACCTCCAAACTACATCCACACAATGGAACGCCAAAGCAATACCAATGCAGAGGTGCAGATGCACAAACACAGACAGGCAGACCCACACTGCATATCATACACAACATGTGTGTGTGTCTCAGTGTCCCCAGGCTAGTACACAACACATGACGGTAGGATGAACTCCAATCACACCGATGTGTCCACAGTGCCATACAAAAAGTAACTAATGAACTGGGCACCCCTTTGTGGTCAAGCATACATCATCAGATGAGTGGTATAGCAACGTATTCATGTGACACAAGCTGGGTGGAACAGCAACCAACACAGCAAGAGACAGACCCACTACAGCACTACCCTCTAGTACCGTAATTTGTGGTGACAGTAGCCTGTACGCCAATCCCACTGTGATGACAAAGGTCTGTTTTGCCCATATTGTGGAGCACAGTCAGGTGTGCATACTGGGTCATGTGTCCAGAACAACAAACTCACATCACACCTCCATAAACACAAATCACTGGCCATGTCCTGCAACCAATGTGCAAAATGTAGGTAGGGGCCTAGACATGAAACAATTCACATGTGGCCACCCTCAACACCACACACCTTGATCTGCAACAATGTGCATCAGCTAGGCACACAGGGACTGTTGACATAGCTCAAGCACCCATTACAATCCCAGGGGTGGTGGGGGGATCTAAGGTACACAAAAATCAACACACATGGCCTGTCAACAACACCTGTGAATGTCTGCCACACTGCACAGTATGCGGAACATGGGCATAATGTGAAGACAACACGATTCATTGGGAACCCTGCCACACACCTACACCAATGAGGAACCAAAGGAGACCCACAAAGAACACATGTCGACACCTTCCAACATTGCAGCAATGAGCCTGATGAGTGGGAGTAGTCACACACACATACGAGTGAGCCTCACACTGACAGATACCACATAGGGAAACCAACATGATGTTTGAAACACATAAGTGCCAATGGGAATCCTGAATGTGTCCAATGTGCGTTTGACAACATCCCCTGAAATTACAACTAAAACAGCCATGGATGACAACCTAATGACCAGTAGTCTGCCATGCACCGACACCCCAGTAAACCCAGGGAAAAGAAGTCTGATGAACACAGGACAACTCAGCAAGTGCACTTAACAGGAACATCTGCATGGAACACAGGCTGAGTCGAAAAAAGGGAAGTCAACACACACAGACATGCTCACACAACACACACCATGTGCACAGGCAATGCCACGGAATGACACAATGCCATGAGGGGTCTTCACTCCTGGGGAATGTCAGCTGTGAAAAATGTTGTTTGTGCAGGGTCCTGTCATGCCAGCACACCACCTGCACAGTGAGCCAACAATTACAACACAATGAAAGCTCTGGTCACAGCAACATGTGTACGGGAGTGTCCCTTCAGTCATCTGCACATACGCAATACACATGTAGAGATAGTTGCACCAATGACACAGATGACTTGTGTACCATGGATGCACAAACCTGCCTGTCCAGTGTAGATGGGCCCAGTCAGGAATCTCACCATGTGCCCAAATGTAAGTACAACATATGTGCAACAGTGTATGCCAAAGATGTGAAGTAGCAAACCCAAAGAGATAATCCTGGTTACAACATTTTGCAATCATTACACCCTGTAATTGCAGCAAAGGATGTCATGGACACATAGCAGAAAAGTACACATATCCCATGGACCACATGGAGTCCATCACATCAACAAATCATCCTGTTGTACCTTCAAAACACAAGTACAACATCAAGTCCATGATACTCATCATCAACATCATGTACATTAGATGCAACAACAATGGATAACAATTTGCTTTATTAAAAAATGAAACTCCTCAAAACTGGTAATTCGAGCCCACAATGTCAAAAGGCCAATGGCCAGTCCATTTCTCAATTCAACCATGGTGACATGTGACAAGTTGTCACCCATTGCTTGCCTGCACTGCTACGACCCGGGGACATCTCCCCTTGGAGGGGCATACATGGGGCAGGCCAGGCACCGCAGGGACAGGATCAGGGGACAGCAGAATGGGGCAGGGGAGGGGTGGTGGGTGCTGGAGTGTCACTGGCAACTGCAGTGGAGGTGCCTGACACAGTGGGCACCATCACAACTGCAGGGATGAAGTCAGATGGGGTGGTTGCCGGCACCACAGCAGTGGGCAGGTCAGATGGTGTGGACGTGGTCTCCACTGCAGTGCCAAAGTCAGACGGGGTGGATGAGCTCTCCACTGCAGTGCCAACCTCCAAAGTAGTGTCATGGGGTCCAGGTGAGATGGGCAGGACAGAGGGGGGAGACACGGACTCCACACCAGTGGCAGGAACAGGCTGAGCGTGTGAGGTGGGGTGGAAGTGCATGTGGTAGGGGGGAGGGCCTAATCATTTTGGAGATGCGGTATCGGTGTGCGGGTGAACCAGGGGCAGGGTGTGGCTGGGGGACCTGTGGAGTGGTGGCCTGGGGGCTGCAGGACGGATACTGTGTGGTGGAGCTGCGGGATTGTGGTGGGGTCTTGCTCTTCCTAGTCCGGGGGGATTTGCGGATGGGGGCCTCAGTGTCCGTGCGCCTGGGGGAGGGTGTCCATGTGGCAGGGGAACTCCCCCCTGTGCGTGGTGACTTCCTCTTCCCCTTGTGAGTTGAAGCAGATGGATCAGTGGGGAAGAGGCCAAGGTCACAGAGGAAGAGCTGCTGGGAAGGGGGGGGTTGCAGGTGAGGCAAGGGAAGGGGTTTTGGAGGGAGAGGCATCTGAGGACTGCGGAGTGCTTCTGGATGTCTGATTGTGCATCTGTGACCCATCCCCTGTGTGTGTGCCATCAGTCCCCGGAGTGTGCGTGCCTGTGGCTCTGGATTTTGGCTTGCGTGGCTGTGTGCTGCTTGTGTCTGTTGTGGTGCGTGCGGGTGCTGGTGTGTGTGTGCGTTGGACAGGTAGGGCAGTGGGGATTGTGGATGTGGCAGAGGTACGAGGGGTGAGGGACTGTTGGAGGAGGGACACTGCTGACGTCTGTGTGGAGGCCATGGCCTGAATAGTCCGATGTAGGGCAGACATGTTTGATGAGATGCCCTCCATGAAGGACACCAGTTGTGTCAACAGACTGGTGTGGGAATGGAGGACACTCAGCATCGCTGTCTGCCCTACATGGATCTGCTTCAGCAAGTTTGCAGACTCCACACTCAGGGCAGCAGGGGAGACAGGGGCAGGGGGTGCGGTGCCTGGCACAAAGGAGACATGCTCCCTTACAAGGGGGCCTCCACGGACCACTGGGATGGGAGCAGATGGGAGGGTGGAGATGGTGGTGGTGGCGGGGACAGACTCGCTCAGTGTTGTCTGGGGTCTGCTGACACCCGCCTCCACAAGGAGTCCTCACTGGAGATGCTGTGTTCCTCAGCCGAGGTGGTTGTAGCTGAGGTATCCTCAGTGTGGCTCCCCTCACCCTCTGTGCCACTGGGTCCCTCCAACTCCTCTCCAGCAGACCCAGTCTGGCTCTGTGGCTCCTCTTGGTCCGTGGAGCTGTCTCCTCCAGTAGCCGAAGATGTTTCTGCAAACAATCAGGATAAACAGATACACATAAGTCACTTGTTTCACCTGAGACATCACAGTCATTACAGCACATTACAGATGACACATTTTCCTCATTTGCTAAATATTGCTAGAAGTGCTGGCACATATTTAAAAATACACCTGTCATTCTGCCAGTCAACCATGCCACTCATACACTTCCCCTCCATGGACCCATCTGTCTGGTGCATGTAGTATGCCACTACTTATATGTGCACACATGCACCGCATAGACATATCTCAGAACATCTTAAATTGTGAATGAAATGTGTCAGTACACACATATCCCATCTCCTGCCACTGACTCAGTACATGTGTCAGGATGAGGGATGGCCAAACTCATTGTCAGTAAAATGGATATGCTTCCTTCACAAGACACCATGATGTGCCCATGTATTGATGGTCAATGCCACAATAGAGTGTATGCTGTACAATTGACATAACAGCAGGATACACATTAGCAAGTGGGATACCATGCTACTCGCCAGTCTGGCTAATCAGTCATCTCTGGATAAAGTCACAGGGGCAGTGCATCCATAAATAAAAAAGTCTGCACTGTGTCACAATCATAATCATTTTGGGGAATGTAAGCCCTGCAGCTGTCAAGTGCACATGTTCCACTACTGCTACACACATCTTAAGGCATATGATGATCCCACGTAATACAAATGCGACAGTTGAGTGACTGCAAGCACCAATCTGTGAACATGATAACATCACAGTCTGATGAGAACGAATTGAGGCTGCCTGCACTATTATGTATAATACATCATTATGCACCGTCAAGTGATCACACACCTATGTTTTTCCCCATTGTGATGATCCATTAGCCACACCTCAGCTAGCTGCCAAAAGCAAAATGCTCAACACCACAGGAGTCTAAGATGCTAGGCCACTCCAGAATGACACCGAGGCAGACACCATATTGCATATTTAACAATTAACTAATTGTAGGCTGACACACAGGAGTAGGAGCACAGAGTGTTCCTCATGTCCGGAGTAGGCATACCTGTCCAGTTCCATGTGCAACATGGGATTACCCTGAACACTAGGCATGTGTTCATGCATGTGTGACACACATGATGTACATTATTATGAGGCCCCAAGATTGTCTTACCTGCTGCATGGCTGTGTGGTAAATACCACAGACACATATGGTGAGCCAAAGCATCAATTGGAACACATATCATTTGCCCACATAGAGTACATGTCTGATTTCTGGCAATGTGCAGACACATGGCAATCAATTGCCTCACTCATGAGGACAAAACAATGCACCGGTAGCAGATGCTGCTTACAACCTTTAATTTTGGACCACAGCAGGGACACACAACACAAGTGACACAAGTCACAGACTGAAAGGGCCAGACCTGTGTATCAGATGAGGATGGGCCATGAACTAATTTAGGAACATGACTCCTGTTCAAGCAGACAGGACATCTGTGGGAGTGTAACCAGGATGAAGGCATGCAAAGAGCATGTGAGACATAGTTCACAGAAAAGGCATGCACTTGCCCCCTCCTTGCTGCTGTCTGGCCTTTAACTGCCCATCCAGGTCAGGGAAGACCACCGCCAGGATACGGTGCATGTGGGGGGGTCAGTGTCCGTCATCCGCCCCTTCTGCGAGGAGGCGACAGCTTCAGCTGGACTCTGGCGATCCCCCGGGTCCAGCCACGAAGGTCCTGCCACCTCTTCTGGCAGTTGCGGATGCGGCGTCTGTAGACCCCCACAGAACGAACAGCCCGGGCAGTGGTCAGCCATATCTCCTGCTTCTGATGGGCATCAACCTGTGAGGATGACAAGGATAAAAGTTCATTACCAGAAATGCAACATGTTTGTGCAACACACAGTTGGATATACATGTCTTCATCACAAGGGCATATGATGTACACAGGTAGTGCAACTATGGTGATTGACAGTTGTCCTGCATTTACAAAATTGAAACATTGCCTGAGTATAATAACTGTGTTAAAATGCCCTTTTCATGCACAGTACCTGTCCACTACAGGTACATACACACTTTGGGGGTAACAACTACTCAGTGAGCATGCTAGCCACTGGTGTACACAATGCCATTAGTGCCAGTAAGACAACATGCACAATGAAAAAGGGATGTGGACTGAACACTCACCTGCTCCCCTGGTGTCCCATACAGCTTGCTGTACTGTGGAAGGAGGCTGTCCAGCAGGGCCTTGTTCTCCTCCTCTGTGAAGGCTGGGGCCCTATCCACAGTACGTGCCATTCTTTGAGCCAGAGGATGCAGAGACAGCAGCAGTGGTAGCAGAGATGTCAATGTGGAGCATGTAGTGCAGGCAAGTGAGCTCTCAGGGGAACAGACAGCCTTATATCTGTGCTGCAGAGGCAGATTCTGTCCCATGTGTCCAAAGCGATAGGTCCAACACGTTTGCATCCTATGAATCTGGCCAATCCATTGCATTGCACGGCTCGTACACGCCTTCCGCATCGTTCAAATATGTCAAACCCATTACACTAACGAGTCTGATACATTGTTGTAGGGAGCCAACTGATTTTCACAACACGAATCGTACAAGGGCCAAATCCGCGTCAGTCCCCATTGCAGGCAAAGTGCAAGGCGTGTGTGCAAGGCGTGTGCTCGCCTCGTTCCCTAGGTGTCCGACGCATCTTTTGAATTGGTCACCCGCGTCAGTCCCCATTGCAGGCAATGTGCAAGGCGTGTGTGCAAGGCGTGCGCTCGCCTCGTTCCCTAGGTGTCCGACGCATCTTTTGAATTGGTCACCTGCGTCAGTCCCCATGGCAGGCAATGTGCAAGGCGTGTGTGCAAGGCGTGCGCTCGCCTTGTTCCCTAGGTGTCCGACGCGTCTTTTGAATTGGTCACCCGCATCAGTCCCCATTGCAGGCAATGTGCAAGGCGTGTGTGCAAGGCGTGCGCTCCCCTCGTTCCCTAGGTGTCCGACGCGTCTTTTGAATTGGTCACCCACGTCAGTCCCCATTGCAGGCAATGTGCAAGGCGTGTGTGCAAGGCGTGCGCTCGCCTCGTTCCCTAGGTGTCCGATGCGTCTTTTGAATTGGTCACCCGCGTCAGTCCCCATTGCAGGCAATGTGCAAGGCGTGTGTGCAAGGCGTGCGCTCGCCTCGTTCCCTAGGTGTCCGACGCGTCTTTTGAATTGGTCACCCGCATCAGTCCCCATTGCAGGCAATGTGCTAAGTGTTCCACCCACAATAGCTTTCCATGGACTCATGGGCACACCAACAACAATACAGCCTGTGACACAGTATATCAAGGGGCATGTCAGGCTGCATTACCTGTGTGTGCATATGTGGGTAAACATGTGATTTGGTATGTGTCACTTAGTGGCACCCACTCCCAGGCAGGGCAAGGTGTCATGGGGACAGATCCCGCTGTGTGTTGGACACATAACCACTGGGATTTATGACTGTACAGTTCAGGGCATGAGGCATTTACACAGTTCCCGGGGTACATTGTGTATGACATGTGACATACACCCTGACTCTTAGGTGGAATGGGATGTGTGTCACAGGGTGTCCCAGTGCCACAATTGTGATGTTCATCCACAGTATGTGTGCATTTAGCTACGGAGATTACTCTGATTTCATGTGCTCAATGTCAAACAGTCACCACATCCATGTGTATTATCAATGTGAGTTGATGTGGCGTCTGTGTGTCACAGACACCATGTGTGAGATGCAAAAAAATATTGTGGCACTTCATGTGTGTGTCATGTGTGCGTTGTGGTGTGTATATGAGACGCTACATCATGATGGTGTCCTTGTGGCAACACAAGGTCCCTGTGTGTGTCTGTCAAAAACCTGTGATGTGTGGTAGACATCTGTCCTCACTAGTGACTGTGGTGTGTGTCTGGTATGTACACTCATACTGATGTAGTGTGTCAGAGCCCATAGATTGGTCACATCACAACATGGACCTTGTCGTGTGGACCTGTAGAGCTGAGATTTCAGATGATGGGCATGTATCTGACATGTGTGCACATACACTACGGCACATACATCATGTCTTTGTGGCCTGTTGTTTCATGTGCAATTTAGCATGTACACTGGCACATAGATAGGGGAACTGACAAACTGTCTTTGCTCATCTATGTACTGCAGGAGACCAGCTGTCCACAGACCATTCCCTGACCTTGCCACCATGGTTGAACGTGACTGCATGCGACGGTACCGCTTCACTAGATCACTGATTGAAGATTTGGCGAAGCAGTTGGCACCACACTTGCAACCTGGCCAGACATACCCTACTGCGCTGACCCCCAAGGTGAAGGTGATGGCAACCCTACACTTCTTTGCCACTGGTACCTTCCAACACACAGTTGCTACTGCTGGTGAGATGTCACACACCATGTTCAGCCATGTGCTACGAGATGTGTTGGAGGCGATGTTGCATTTCCTCAACCACTACATCCAGTTCCCAACACCACAACGACTCTCTGACATCAAGGGTGACTTCTATGCCCTGGGAAGGATGCCACATGTCATTGGCTCCATTGATGGGACACATGTGGCTTTGGTACCACCACAGGCACATGAGCAGACCTACCGGAATAGGAAACATTTCCACTCAATCAATGCTTTGGTGGTATGTCTGGCCGACATGACCATTTCACATGTTTGTGCACGTTTCCCAGGTTCAGCGCACGACGCTTACATCATGCGGAGTAGTCGCATCCCAACGATTATGTCACAGATGCAGCACCAGCGTGCCTGGCTTGTCGGTGTGTACTGACTGTTTATTATTATGTGATTTTGCTAAAGTTTATTTACACCCTCTTTTAAGACTCATCTGATGTGCTATTGACTTTATGTAGGTGTCTCCGGATACCCCAACATGCCGTGGTTGCTGACACCCCTCAGGAACCCTGTGACAATGAGGCACATGGTCGGAGCAGGAGAGTGATCGAGCGGACATTTGGTGTCCTGAAAAGCAGATTCCGCTGCCTGGACAAGACAGGAGGGGCCCTCCCATATGCACCTGCTAAGGTGTGCAAAATCTTCATAGTGTGCTGCATGCTACACAACCTGGCAGTGAGGAAGGAGTTGCCTCTGATCCAAGATGACGATGACCAACATCCGCCAGCCAGGGAGAATCCTGCCCTGGGGCATGATGCCAGTGATGATGAGGGTGAGGATGATGTTCGTAGCCAGCTGATCCTCAACTTTTTCACATGAATGTGAGTATACACTGATGTGTCTTCAAAGTATTGTGTTTGCCTGATATCTGTTGGTGGTGCACTTGTGCTGCTTGAGTGTGACTGTGTGCTACTTGTCAGGATGCTTGCTGTGATGTGTCCTTTCAGGTAGTCTGTACTCCCAAACAGTGTTTAGCTGATTGATATGTTGTGTGTACGTAGTTTTGTTACATTTGTGGGCATGTATATTGTTGTTGTATGCTGTATGTCAAGATTTTTGATTGTGTTTTCTGTCTGTCCTTCACAGGGTACTTTGGCTGCTGTATGGTGAGATCTGAACCCCAAAACCCAGATCCTTGTTCCAGTGTGCAAGTAGTCGTTGTCCCCAACAATGATGTGACACACACCCCTGGACTTTACTTGTTTAAAACTTGTTTAATGTTTGCTCACTGTTACGTGAGGATAACTTGCATCAGTTGTGGGCTTTTCAGGTTGTGAATCTGTAATAAACCTGTGCTTCACTTTGGGATGTGCTCCATGTGTATCTACACATCAGACAGTCATTAGCATCCTGTACCTGTGGAATGCTTGCCACTGACCCAGGATGGGTGTGGTGTATGTGCATTCCACTGTGTTTCCTGTTGACATCACTTATGAGGATGAGTTAGCTGGACATGGTGAGTATGTCTTGTGTTGCCCTAGTGGTGTGTCTCCCTCATATGTGTCACATTACCATGACTCACATTACGGTGTTCACATTGCTGTGGTAGTTTGCATGCACAGTGTTCCTTATCAGATCATCATCGCCATGACACAGACAAAGTATAAATCACGACAGAGGCAAGTATTGTGTGAATGTGATTTTATTTACAGACATGTGTAAGGATGGTGAACGGATTTTGAAGTGCTGTACAATGTGATGGTAATCCAAAGTTCACAGGTGAGTTGGTAGTCTTAAGAGATGAAATGTCCAGAGTAGAATCCACAGTCATTAGCTGCATTGTCACAGCTTTAACCCTCCATGTCAAGTGGGAGATTTGTGTGTCAGTCGACAAGGTTAATTGGTTTGCACACAAGGGACGACATACAGAACAGGTGTTGAGTTCCTGGGGCATATGCATGGCCATCAGCGTCTCAATTCCCCTTCTTTGGATGACCCCTCTTCTTTCTCGGGGGACCCTCATGTGCAGGCAGCTGCGGTGCAGAGGACTCTCCACCAGAGTCCTCTTCCCTCCCTGTGGCAGTTGCGGAATTTGTGGCAACAGATGTTGTGGGCACACACGGAGGTGTGGACATGTTGGTGCTGATCTGGCGGAGGCAGGTCAGTATGTCCCTATGCACCGCTGTTAGTTCATCCAATTTGTCCCACTTGGACTCCATCCGGGACATGTGGGAGTCCAAGCGGGCATGATGTGTTGCATGCTGTTCTTTGATGTCCTTGAGGATCTCCACTACCTGTCCAAATCCCCCGGTGCTTTCCTGGTAGGCATCTATGATGCGTCCCAGGTGTGGCTCATCATGCAGTCCAGCCCCCTCTGCAGGCCGTGTCCTCTGCCTGCCCACCCTCCCACCTCCCCTACCCACACGGGCAGGAGCTGCCGTGGCCGGCACAGGCAACACTGGGACCACTTGAGTGTTTGCGATGGTGGTGTTGTCCCTTGATTCCAGGGTGCCCTGTGTACCTGTTCCGTTGTTGTTCAGTGGCCTCGGCCTGTCCGTGTCAGCAGGGCTACTGGGTGTGGTATCAGATGTGGCAGGTGTGGTTGCAGGGGGTGCTGATGTTACTGCTGCTGGGGCTGCACAATGAGTCACACCGGAGGTGCCAGGTTGTTCTGGGTCGTCGTCCGAAGAGGACAGGGACTGATCCACACCGGTGAGCTCAGGGTCCGCCAGAGTCTGGGACTGGGACTCTTCTTCAGGTCGTGCTGTGTCCCCAGCATCCCCTGTGTTTGGAGGAGACACACAATGTATGTTATGTTTCTACCAACATCAACGTTTCACACACATTACATTTGCCACTGGACATCATGATGAGAGTCTGTACATTGCATTGCCAAAAGTTGTGACAGATTGAGGTTGATATTGTTGGAGCACTTTGTCATGGCAACCTGAAGCATTTCAATGTGCACCTCAAGCTGTGTGCATGACCAGCTCATGTATTGATCAAATGTCTGTACATGTCCATTGCTACTCAGGTTCCATCACAGCTGTACCATCCCTGTCCACATTTGTGCTATGACGATGACATACGTACAATTTCACTTAGGGTATGTATCAAGCTTGGTGCATGTGTGGTGGAATTTGTTGCGTTGCTCTGTGCGTCACATTGGTGGGTCTGTGCAACATGGTCACAGTCCGGTATGCCTGTGATCCAATGTGAGATACGTTTTGGTTATCTGTGTTCCTAGTTCACATCTCATTACAAACAAGTCATGGTGTTACCGTGCCTACTGATGTTGGTGCAGAGTTTTGTCAGTGCTAACGTCTTTTATCTTGTCTATTTCCTCCACAGTGAGAGGGATTGGGCATAGCGGCACTCTTTCTTTTCCATGCTCATGACAGTGTTGGGCAGAGGTGTGTGTGTTACAGTTCTGCTGCTGTGAGTTGCATGCGTCATCCGATGCAGTCCAGGATAGTCATTGTGTTTGGATTGTCCATGACAGTGAGTGATGTGTTGTGTGAATGATGCGTACAACGCAGACTGATGTGGTATTGACATGCACCTCACAACTGCACATTTTGTGTATGACACCATGCTACAGTGTCAGCTATATGTGTGTGTCCATTCTAGTCACTGTCAGGTATCCACTGTCAATGATGTATATGTGACATTGTGTGTGCTTGGTGCTATGTACTATGTCTGCATCTCCCCAATTGTCATCTCCAAAACACACCTTCACAGGCAGGTCAGGGGACACCCCAGGGACACTGAATCTCTAGACAGTGGGAGGATACCTACAGTTCCAATGGCTGTGAGTCTAAATGTGTTTGAGTTGGCCAGTGCGTAGGTGTGACTTGCAGACAATTCATACATCTGGACCATGTGTCTGACATCTTGCCAAGGCATTTACTTTTGGAGTGACTGGTCCCAGGGTGCAATTTGTTCGAGCAGAGAAGGTGTGTTTTGATGCGGCATTGATGGCATTTGGAGTCATTGCAGGACCTCCTTCACCCACAGTGGCCAGGTAATCCCCCATGTGGCATGCTTCCATTGCAGGGAGTGTGAGTTACCTTTCAGGCTGTCAGGCATTGGTGTCCTGTTGTTTGTTTGAGCCCAAGTCCCAGCAGGGCCTTGTGCTCCCCACAGCAGGGCCTAGTGTCAGCCATCTTGGCAGTGCTTTTGCACTCCCTGTGAGGTGAGCATGGTTCAGTGTGAGCTTGCTGGGACATGTGGGTGGGGACTGTTGGCTGTGACTTCAACTCCCATCATGCTTTTGGCTACACCCACCTTCCCACAATTCCTGACCTTACTTCCTGTGAAGCTTTTTCCCTATGTGGTGGTGTGCCTGTGCTGACAAGTTGGCAGGCAGTGTTGTCCTGGTGTTTGTTTGCACAAAAGTACCAACAAGCCCATGTGCTTCACACTGCAGAACCCAGTGTGTTTAATCTTTGTGGGATATTTAAATGGATTCTGAGGGAATGCATTATACCAGGTGGGTTGTGTTGCGTTTGTGTTAAGGGGTGTGTGTGTGCAAGTACCTGCTGGTAGATGTGGTCAGAGCAGGCAGTACTCCTCCCCCAGTCCAGTTATCCCACCATGCAGCATGCTTCCATTGCAGGGAGTGTGAGTTACCTTTCAGGCTGTCAGGCATTGGTGTCCTGTTGTTTGTTTGAGCCCAAGTCCCAGCAGGGCCTTGTGCTCCCCACTGCAGGGCCTAGTGTCAGCCATCTTGGCAGTGCTTTTGCACTCCCTGTGAGGTGAGCATGGTTCAGTGGGAGCTTGCTGGGACATGTGGGTGGGGACTGTTGGCTGTGACTTCAACTCCCATCATGCTTTTGGCTACACCCACCTTCCCACAATACCTGACCTTACTTCCTGTGAAGCTTTTTCCCTATGTGGTGGTGTGCCTGTGCTGACAAGTTGGCAGGCAGTGTTGTCCTGGTGTTTGTTTGCACAAAAGTACCAACAAGCCCATGTGCTTCACACTGCAGAACCCAGTGTGTTTAATCTTTGTGGGATATTTAAATGGATTCTGAGGGAATGCATTATACCAGGTGGGTTGTGTTGCGTTTGTGTTAAGGGGTGTGTGTGTGCAAGTACCTGCTGGTAGATGTGGTCAGAGCAGGCAGTACTCCTCCCCCAGTCCAGTTATCCCACCATGCAGCATGCTTCCATTGCAGGGAGTGTGAGTTACCTTTCAGGCTGTCAGGCATTGGTGTCCTGTTGTTTGTTTGAGCCCAAGTCCCAGCAGGGCCTTGTGCTCCCCACTGCAGGGCCTAGTGTCAGCCATCTTGGCAGTGCTTTTGCACTCCCTGTGAGGTGAGCATGGTTCAGTGTGAGCTTGCTGGGACATGTGGGTGGGGACTGTTGGCTGTGACTTCAACTCCCATCATGCTTTTGGCTACACCCACCTTCCCACAATACCTGACCTTACTTCCTGTGAAGCTTTTTCCCTATGTGGTGGTGTGCCTGTGCTGACAAGTTGGCAGGCAGTGTTGTCCTGGTGTTTGTTTGCACAAAAGTACCAACAAGCCCATGTGCTTCACACTGCAGAACCCAGTGTGTTTAATCTTTGTGGGATATTTAAATGGATTCTGAGGGAATGCATTATACCAGGTGGGTTGTGTTGCGTTTGTGTTAAGGGGGTGTGTGTGTGCAAGTACCTGCTGGTAGATGTGGTCAGAGCAGGCAGTACTCCTCCCCCAGTCCAGTTATCCCACCATGCAGCATGCTTCCATTGCAGGGAGTGTGAGTTACCTTTCAGGCTGTCAGGCATTGGTGTCCTGTTGTTTGTTTGAGCCCAAGTCCCAGCAGGGCCTTGTGCTCCCCACTGCAGGGCCTAGTGTCAGCCATCTTGGCAGTGCTTTTGCACTCCCTGTGAGGTGAGCATGGTTCAGTGGGAGCTTGCTGGGACATGTGGGTGGGGACTGTTGGCTGTGACTTCAACTCCCATCATGCTTTTGGCTACACCCACCTTCCCACAATACCTGACCTTACTTCCTGTGAAGCTTTTTCCCTATGTGGTGGTGTGCCTGTGCTGACAAGTTGGCAGGCAGTGTTGTCCTGGTGTTTGTTTGCACAAAAGTACCAACAAGCCCATGTGCTTCACACTGCAGAACCCAGTGTGTTTAATCTTTGTGGGATATTTAAATGGATTCTGAGGGAATGCATTATACCAGGTGGGTTGTGTTGCGTTTGTGTTAAGGGGTGTGTGTGTGCAAGTACCTGCTGGTAGATGTGGTCAGAGCAGGCAGTACTCCTCCCCCAGTCCAGTTATCCCACCATGCAGCATGCTTCCATTGCAGGGAGTGTGAGTTACCTTTCAGGCTGTCAGGCATTGGTGTCCTGTTGTTTGTTTGAGCCCAAGTCCCAGCAGGGCCTTGTGCTCCCCACTGCAGGGCCTAGTGTCAGCCATCTTGGCAGTGCTTTTGCACTCCCTGTGAGGTGAGCATGGTTCAGTGGGAGCTTGCTGGGACATGTGGGTGGGGACTGTTGGCTGTGACTTCAACTCCCATCATGCTTTTGGCTACACCCACCTTCCCACAATACCTGACCTTACTTCCTGTGAAGCTTTTTCCCTATGTGGTGGTGTGCCTGTGCTGACAAGTTGGCAGGCAGTGTTGTCCTGGTGTTTGTTTGCACAAAAGTACCAACAAGCCCATGTGCTTCACACTGCAGAACCCAGTGTGTTTAATCTTTGTGGGATATTTAAATGGATTCTGAGGGAATGCATTATACCAGGTGGGTTGTGTTGCGTTTGTGTTAAGGGTGTGTGTGTGTGCAAGTACCTGCTGGTAGATGTGGTCAGAGCAGGCAGTACTCCTCCCCCAGTCCAGTTATCCCACCATGCAGCATGCTTCCATTGCAGGGAGTGTGAGTTACCTTTCAGGCTGTCAGGCATTGGTGTCCTGTTGTTTGTTTGAGCCCAAGTCCCAGCAGGGCCTTGTGCTCCCCACTGCAGGGCCTAGTGTCAGCCATCTTGGCAGTGCTTTTGCACTCCCTGTGAGGTGAGCATGGTTCAGTGGGAGCTTGCTGGGACATGTGGGTGGGGACTGTTGGCTGTGACTTCAACTCCCATCATGCTTTTGGCTACACCCACCTTCCCACAATACCTGACCTTACTTCCTGTGAAGCTTTTTCCCTATGTGGTGGTGTGCCTGTGCTGACAAGTTGGCAGGCAGTGTTGTCCTGGTGTTTGTTTGCACAAAAGTACCAACAAGCCCATGTGCTTCACACTGCAGAACCCAGTGTGTTTAATCTTTGTGGGATATTTAAATGGATTCTGAGGGAATGCATTATACCAGGTGGGTTGTGTTGCGTTTGTGTTAAGGGGTGTGTGTGTGCAAGTACCTGCTGGTAGATGTGGTCAGAGCAGGCAGTACTCCTCCCCCAGTCCAGTTATCCCACCATGCAGCATGCTTCCATTGCAGGGAGTGTGAGTTACCTTTCAGGCTGTCAGGCATTGGTGTCCTGTTGTTTGTTTGAGCCCAAGTCCCAGCAGGGCCTTGTGCTCCCCACTGCAGGGCCTAGTGTCAGCCATCTTGGCAGTGCTTTTGCACTCCCTGTGAGGTGAGCATGGTTCAGTGGGAGCTTGCTGGGACATGTGGGTGGGGACTGTTGGCTGTGACTTCAACTCCCATCATGCTTTTGGCTACACCCACCTTCCCACAATACCTGACCTTACTTCCTGTGAAGCTTTTTCCCTATGTGGTGGTGTGCCTGTGCTGACAAGTTGGCAGGCAGTGTTGTCCTGGTGTTTGTTTGCACAAAAGTACCAACAAGCCCATGTGCTTCACACTGCAGAACCCAGTGTGTTTAATCTTTGTGGGATATTTAAATGGATTCTGAGGGAATGCATTATACCAGGTGGGTTGTGTTGCGTTTGTGTTAAGGGGGTGTGTGTGTGCAAGTACCTGCTGGTAGATGTGGTCAGAGCAGGCAGTACTCCTCCCCCAGTCCAGTTATCCCACCATGCAGCATGCTTCCATTGCAGGGAGTGTGAGTTACCTTTCAGGCTGTCAGGCATTGGTGTCCTGTTGTTTGTTTGAGCCCAAGTCCCAGCAGGGCCTTGTGCTCCCCACTGCAGGGCCTAGTGTCAGCCATCTTGGCAGTGCTTTTGCACTCCCTGTGAGGTGAGCATGGTTCAGTGGGAGCTTGCTGGGACATGTGGGTGGGGACTGTTGGCTGTGACTTCAACTCCCATCATGCTTTTGGCTACACCCACCTTCCCACAATACCTGACCTTACTTCCTGTGAAGCTTTTTCCCTATGTGGTGGTGTGCCTGTGCTGACAAGTTGGCAGGCAGTGTTGTCCTGGTGTTTGTTTGCACAAAAGTACCAACAATCCCATGTGCTTCACACTGCAGAACCCAGTGTGTTTAATCTTTGTGGGATATTTAAATGGATTCTGAGAGAATGCATTATACCAGGTGGCTTGTGTTGTGTTTGTGTTAAGGGGTGTGTATGTGTGTGCAAGTACCTGCTGGTAGATGTGGTCAGAGCAGGCAGTACTCCTCCCCCAGTCCAGTTATCCCACCATGCAGCATGCTTCCATTGCAGGGAGTGTGAGTTACCTTTCAGGCTGTCAGGCATTGGTGTCCTGTTGTTTGTTTGAGCCCAAGTCCCAGCAGGGCCTTGTGCTCCCCACTGCAGGGCCTAGTGTCAGCCATCTTGGCAGTGCTTTTGCACTCCCTGTGAGGTGAGCATGGTTCAGTGGGAGCTTGCTGGGACATGTGGGTGGGGACTGTTGGCTGTGACTTCAACTCCCATCATGCTTTTGGCTACACCCACCTTCCCACAATACCTGACCTTACTTCCTGTGAAGCTTTTTCCCTATGTGGTGGTGTGCCTGTGCTGACAAGTTGGCAGGCAGTGTTGTCCTGGTGTTTGTTTGCACAAAAGTACCAACAAGCCCATGTGCTTCACACTGCAGAACCCAGTGTGTTTAATCTTTGTGGGATATTTAAATGGATTCTGAGGGAATGCATTATACCAGGTGGGTTGTGTTGCGTTTGTGTTAAGGGGTGTGTGTGTGCAAGTACCTGCTGGTAGATGTGGTCAGAGCAGGCAGTACTCCTCCCCCAGTCCAGTTATCCCACCATGCAGCATGCTTCCATTGCAGGGAGTGTGAGTTACCTTTCAGGCTGTCAGGCATTGGTGTCCTGTTGTTTGTTTGAGCCCAAGTCCCAGCAGGGCCTTGTGCTCCCCACTGCAGGGCCTAGTGTCAGCCATCTTGGCAGTGCTTTTGCACTCCCTGTGAGGTGAGCATGGTTCAGTGGGAGCTTGCTGGGACATGTGGGTGGGGACTGTTGGCTGTGACTTCAACTCCCATCATGCTTTTGGCTACACCCACCTTCCCACAATACCTGACCTTACTTCCTGTGAAGCTTTTTCCCTATGTGGTGGTGTGCCTGTGCTGACAAGTTGGCAGGCAGTGTTGTCCTGGTGTTTGTTTGCACAAAAGTACCAACAAGCCCATGTGCTTCACACTGCAGAACCCAGTGTGTTTAATCTTTGTGGGATATTTAAATGGATTCTGAGGGAATGCATTATACCAGGTGGGTTGTGTTGCGTTTGTGTTAAGGGGTGTGTGTGTGCAAGTACCTGCTGGTAGATGTGGTCAGAGCAGGCAGTACTCCTCCCCCAGTCCAGTTATCCCACCATGCAGCATGCTTCCATTGCAGGGAGTGTGAGTTACCTTTCAGGCTGTCAGGCATTGGTGTCCTGTTGTTTGTTTGAGCCCAAGTCCCAGCAGGGCCTTGTGCTCCCCACTGCAGGGCCTAGTGTCAGCCATCTTGGCAGTGCTTTTGCACTCCCTGTGAGGTGAGCATGGTTCAGTGGGAGCTTGCTGGGACATGTGGGTGGGGACTGTTGGCTGTGACTTCAACTCCCATCATGCTTTCTGCTACATGCACATTCCCAGCAGCCCAACCTTCCTTCATTTTGACTGAGCTTTCCTGTGAGGTGGTGTGACGTTGTTGGCGAAATGGATGACTGTGTTTGTTGTGGATTTATGCTAATGCCTTGCAGTATTTGTCGTTAGGTTTGTACATGTTATGTCGTAGTTCCATTTTACTGTGGGATGGCAGGTATTGTGTTTGGGTAACTGGCATACACATCACAGGATACTTGCCTTTATGTTGCTATGGCTTTGCTGGCAGGAATTGGTTTAACAGTCCCCTTGAGAGTGATATATGTGTATTGCCGCACAAAATTGAGTATATTGTTTGTGTACTCACCAGGCTCTGGTATTCCTGTTAATCCATGGATGCTCTCCAGTGGTAGGATGGCCCGCACCTTCTCCTCCCAGGTCCTGAAGTGCGTTGGTCTGGCAGGAGGGCCACCGCCAGTGTCTGTACTCAAGGCCTGGTCCCTGTTGATGAGCTTCTTGACCCTCCTGCGCACATCATAGAACCTGTTCTGTATGTCGTCCTTTGTGCACCGACAAGGAGCTTGTGCGTTGACCTTGTCGACAATCCTCTCCCACATCTTGGTTTTCTGTGACATGGGGGTCTGTTGGACCAATGTGCCAAACAACTGTGGCTCTACCCTGAGCATTTTGTCTATCATGACTTCCAACTCACTATCTGTGAACTTTGGATTCTTCTTGGGGGGCATGGTGCTGGGTGGTTGTGGTGATTGATGTGTGTGTGAGGGTTTAAGTGAATGTGGTGGGTGTGAGTTTGTCAGTGAATATGTGATTTGGTTTTTGAGTAATGCAAATGGTGTAGTTGTTGTGTTTTGTGTGTGTTGTGGTGTGTCTCTGCAGTGTGGTGGGGTTGTCTGCTGTCCTATGCCTGTAGGTTGCAAAGGATCATGGTAGGGATTTCTGGCCTTTATATAGTTGGAGTTGTGGGTGTGTCTTTGTTCCTTTTTTAATTTTTTTTTATAAAATTGGCTGTGTCATTGTTTTAAAAAAAAAAAAGTGTCTTATTTCGTTTGCTTGTGTTGTTTGTGCATGATGGAAACGTTCGTTTGACCGGGTCGGACGCTGCCTGTGGCTCTTGCGGGGTGATCCAAGTCTGTCACACTGACAATCTGCTGTGTTTCGACGTTGGTGTACGCCTCGGACGCGAAGAGCTCTATTGTTTGCTATTCACTATTTGCTGTACGTCTCGGTTTTCATGCTCGTGCTCCGTGCGAGTCGGTCGCGTTTCACATGTATTGCATCGTACTACGCGGCTCGTGCATCGCAGGTACGTTTCGCTCGCGTCAATTCCTAATGCGTGTCGGTCGGTACGATTCACGGTCAATTTACGGGCGAATCAATGATTTCCGAACGGGTCGGGCGTGCGGCTTGTGTTCCGTGCGGGTGGGTTGTAATTCGCACACAAGGCATCGTACTGCGCGGGTCGTACGGCGCAGGTCCGTGTCGGTCGGTCTCCATTCCAGGTCCGAGTCGGTCGGTACGGTTTACGACCGAAATCGGAATCGGCCCCTTAGTAGTTATCTTGTGGATGGTAACTTATTTATCCCTCTTTAACAGCACGATAAAGATTAAGGGGCAGATGTATCAACATTGCAGTTTACGAGTCCTTAATAGCGAATTTTAGCGATTCGCTATTAAGGACTCGCAAAATGCAATGTATGTAGGTTTCACAATAATATTTGCGATTCCTACATATTCCCTAATTGCGAATCGCAAATTGCGATTCGCCTAGAGGCCCATAGGAATGAATGGGAAGACATTTGTTATTTGCGAGTACCCATTAAGTTATGCAATTTCAAGGGTGCAAGGGTGCCATAAGGACACCCTGTTGTACCCCTGAAATATTCATGTGTGCACATGTGGTGCACATACGTGCCCTAAGGGCATGTATGTGCGCCACATGGCACTTTAGCACATGGCACTTTGAAAAATGCAAAAAGTGAATTTTTCTAGAAAATTGCAAATTACCACCAACTTGAAGTTGGTGGTAATTTGCGATTTCTTAAGGCAAAATCACACAACTTGGGTGCTTCCAGAATTGCATTTAAGGAATCGCAATTTGCGATTCCTTAAATGCAGTCGCAAAATAGGGAATTTCAAATTTTGCGATTCCTTATTTTGCGATGGCCTTTCCCAAAAGGCTTTTTCCCATTCGCAAACGGGCCGATTCTCAGAATCGGCCCGTTTGCGAACGGGAACAAAGGTTCATACATCTGGCCCTAAGAGTATCGGGCCTGATCCAAAATAGAGATTCCTAGAGACGCTGTCCCAGAAGTAAATGAAGACTTAGGCATCTTCGTCGGTCCAGTTTTTCTCTCTTTTTCTCATGCCATCCCCATTCCCCCCTGGGATCTTCCAGATAGGCAGAGATTATTATATTGCTGCCTTTCTGTCAGTTCTCAGAGGGATTGGGGAACTGTCGTCGCCAGGCAGAGCAAAAGGAGTACAGGTGAGTTGCTGAATCTAACACCACCTGCAGACAGTAGCAAAGTAACGCGACACAAGTATGTCTGTCTAGGGTGCAAGCTGGGCTGGCTTACCTACATTAATTTATCTCAACAAGAGAGAGAAGAAGAATACTTGTATACGTCATAGTGCTTAATGCCTGAAACTCTAATCACATCAAAATTGAATGGGCCGAGGAATCGAGGATACCAGAAAATGTTATGCACTGCTAGTGCTACTGTGCCACTATATAATTTAATGTGTTGCTGTTTTGCTAAGAGTATTGGTTACAATTTGACTTTTTTCTTTCTTGATATAGCTACTCCTGCCAATCCATCATCTTCCCAACAACCCAACAGCAGGAGGTAGCAGACAGAACCCGGTAAAGGAAGCTGGAGGCCATCATGGCCGAATACCATCTGCTGGTGGTCCTGGAGGAGTAGGAGGAGACGGCAGCAGCTGCAGTCTGAAATTCTCCGGGCCCCAGCCAGGCCCCAGTGCCTCCGGCAGTCTGGGACAGTAATCAGTCAGCCGCCCGCTGCCATTCAACCACTGCTGTTCCCCCCTATAGACTCTAAAGAGCCTTTCACAGCTCCATGCTACAGAGGATGGCACACCTGGAAGTCAGGATGGAGGAGCATTGTTAGAATTGGGGGTCTCTAGTTGGCACAGGTAGGTACTTGTGACAAATAGGGACCCTCGCCTCTAGTCAGGGTAAAGGGGTACACTCCTAAAATAACCCCTGCTCACCCCCTTGGTAGCTTGGCACGAGCAGACAGGCTTATCTCAGAGGCAGTGTGTAAAGCATTTGTGAACACATACAGTAATCTAGGGACACACTACAGATGGACACCACACAAGGTTTATATCAAAAATAAGTATTCTTTATATAGTTTTAACACAAGACCATAACGACAAAAATCCACAATACT
Source organism: Calotriton arnoldi (assembly GCA_963921515.1). Classification (NCBI taxonomy): domain Eukaryota; kingdom Metazoa; phylum Chordata; class Amphibia; order Caudata; family Salamandridae; genus Calotriton; species Calotriton arnoldi. The sequence goes on along the minus strand of CAWUFW010000645.1, from coordinate 2,329,847 downwards.
GTACTTAAAAATGGTAGTTTTAGCTTAGTTCAGTTCAGTTCTTACGATGCGACACTTTAAGTCAATGTACCTTACGATGCGGGACGCTTCCACAACAAGCAATGTTGCAGCGATGGAAATGCGACAAAGTTCTGGTGCAAAGAAATAAAGACGTCAAGTTCTTCCTGATGCGGCACGCTTCTCCGAGGTTGCGAGAAGTCTCGACTCGATGCGTCAGCTACAGCGGCGACACCCTTGTTCAGCGATGCGACGACAGCGGCTTTGGCGGCGACCCTCTTCTCCGACGTGGCGAGACGCTTCCGCTCGATGCGACAACTGCAGCGGCGACACCCTTGTTTCGTGATGCGACGGCAGCAGCTCCGACGGCGGCACGCTTCTCCGTGGATGCGAGGCGCTTCTCTTGATGCGGTGCAATGCGACAGCTACAGCGGCGACACCCTCCTTCGGAGTTGCGACGGCAGCGGCTGCGACGGCGACACGCTTCTTCCTCGATGCGAGACTCTTCTCTTGATGCGGTGCAATGCGACAGCTACAGCGGCGACACCCTCCTTCGGAGTTGCGACGGCAGCAGCAGCGACGGCGACACGCTTCCTCTTCGTTGCGGGACGCTTCTCTCGATGCGGTGCAATACGACAGCTACAGCGGCGACACCCTCCTTCGGAGTTGCGACGGCAGCAGCAGCGACGGCGACACGCTTCTTCCTCTTGAGTCGCGCTTTCAGCTCCTTGCGACACGCAGTCCCTTCAGAAGGCCCAAAACAGCAGCAGGCACTTCCAAAGGATTCTTGGGGAGCTGGTGGTTGAAGTCTGTTGTCCCTGAGACTTCAGCAGGAGGCAAGCTCTTTTCTCAAGCCCTTGGAGATACTTTACAAGTTGAATAAAAGTGCACACAAAGTCCTTTCTCCTTCCTTTGGCAGTCAGGCAACCACTGCAGGCAGATCCCTCTAGCTTAGGGATAGTCTTCTCCTCAGTTCCTTCTTGGTTCCGCTCCTCAGCAAAGGTTTCTTCTTGTTTTCCCAAAGTGATCTAATTTCCTAGGGGTCTGGGTCCCCTTTTTATACACAGTTTTCCTTTGTTCTCTGAAGGCAGAGAGGCCTCTGCCCAGCCCAAAACCAGTTCTGGTCAGTCCTGGAGCACTTTGTTTTTCTGTCTCCTTCTTTCCTTTCAGAATGTGGGGCAGGGTGCTCAGCCGCCCGGCAGGAGGTGGAGCCAGCATTGTGGAAGGCAGGCACAGCCCTATTCAGACCCAGGTGCAACTCCTCCCTCCACTCTGGATGCAGATCTTTCTATTCAGCCCTGTGCTGACTCACCCTGTCTCCTGTAGCCACCCCCAGCCCCTGTCACTCAATCTCCAGACAAGGAATACACAACCTAGCAGAGGCAGGCTTGGAAGTTTAGGCAAGAAAATACCCACTTTCTAAAAGTGGTATTTTCAAACACAGAATGTTAAAACCAACTTCACTAAAAGATGTATTTTATCATTCTGAGTTCAGGCATACTAAATTCGTTTTTCTACCATGTTCCCTGGGTCAGTTCTGACTATAAGGTGTAATAGTCAGTCTGCCCATTCTGGCCTATGGGGAGCAGGTAGCCTTGCAATAGTGAAAAACGAAAATGGCTGTAATTCACTATTAGGACATGCCACACACACCAGGGCATGTCCTACCTTGTACTTACAATGCACCCTGCCCTAGGGCCTACTTTAGGGGTGACCAACATGCAGTAAAGGGAAGGTTTAGGGACTGGTAAGTGGGTGTACTCACCAAGTCGACATGGCAGCCCTAGGCTGCACACAGGCTCTGAGATGGCAGGCCTGAGACACATTTTACAAGCCGCTTCTGTGGGTGGCACAACCAGTGCTGCAAGCCCACCAGCGGCATTGGATTTACAAGCCCTGGGCACACTCAGTGCACTGTACTAGGGACTGACAAGTAAACCAATCATCCAATCATAGAGTCACTAATCCATAACACAATTTACAATAGGGAGAGCATATGCACTTTAGCACTGATCAGCAGTGGTAAAGTGCCCAGAGTCATAAAACAGCCAACAACAGGTCAGAAAAAATATAGGAGGAAGGCAAAAAGTTTAGGGATGACCCTGCAAAAAAAGGGCCAAGTCCAACACAACCCCCTTCCAGCCAAAAACGCAGGGGAGACCAATCACTACCCTGATGGGCTTCCCTGCTTTGGGCGATAGAACCTGGACCCTGGCCCACAACAGCAGGGGCATATTCCAGTTCTACGCCAATCTGAACCTATTGGAATCACTCTGTCCATACTCTCAGGGCCCACCAAGCTAACCCATGGGGAACCCTTCTCCTCAACTGTGGACACCACCTGTGCAGCACCTAACCTTAGCTTGCTCACAGGTGTGTCCCAACAGACAGACAGTACCCACATGGCCAACACAGAGGTGTGGCCTAGTCCACCCCCGGGTGTGACTTCTGTCCCCCTCCCAGGGGCAACTCTGTCCACCAGGACAGCAAGCCACAGTGGCCACTGACAGCCGTCAGTGATGAGAGCCAGGCCCCAGGCCTTTCATGGCTCTCCAACCTCTGTGGTGTCAGAGAGCGGGGGCAGTAGCCCCAGGTGCCTGGCACCCTTTGTCCACTCTCCCAACCGTCAGGTCAGGTATGACATCCTGACACTGACCCACCAGCCCCGGGCCTGTAACCGGCGGCTGGACAGGAGACTGGGGTGGGCTCTCCCACACCCGGTCCTCCTCCTTGGGGCTCTGTACCCTCCCACCTGGAGCGGTACCCCTTCTAGAATTGTCAGGGCACCTGTGGTAGGGGTCCTGCACAATTCGCCCACCAGTTCAGGGGTTCTATCCTGCAACTGGGAACCCAGCTTAGGGTCTGTACCCTTAGACTGGGCAGAGGTCAGGGGTGAGGCTGTCCTCTCCCTGCCTCCCTCAGTGGGGCCCTGCACCCTCCCACCTGGAGTGGTGCCCCCAGAAGACAAACTGGTAGGGGCACTGTTAGCAGCTGCCCCTTCCTCCAGGTCAGGGGGGACACCCTGAACCTGGCCCTCCAACCCAGGGTCTGAACCCTTAGGCTGGACCTGTGCCTGGCAACCCAGGACTTCCGGGAGGGTACACCAACCCCCCCAAGGGAAACACACTCCTCTAGAGTTGTGTAATAATCTGCCTGGCGCACCAGGACTTCCTGGGGAGCACGCATGCCCCCCAGAGGGTAACACATCTCTCATGTGTTGTGTGACAGTCCGCCTGGCGCAGATCTCCCGACCCCTGTCCATCTGACAGCGCGGGAAGATCCCCCAGGACAGAAGTGGTGTTACCATGGTCATTCACTGGTGACTCAGCCCTTCTGGCTGGTCCCTGACCCACTGGTTCTTCCACTGGGGACTCTCTCCCCCTCTCACCCCTCACTCTGGACTTCTGCACCCTCCCAACTGGAGCGGCACTGCCAGACACCAGAAACACTGGAGCTCCATTTACAGACGCTCCAGGTTCTCTAGACACTAGGAGATCCTCCTCAACAGGCGGCCCATCAGGACAGCCTAGGCTCCCTACCTGGTGTTCCCTTGAAGAACCATCCAGGCTCTGAGACTGGGTTTCGGGCACCTTGGGACACGCAGCCCCACACTCACTCCTTCTCCACTGAGACAGGACGTGAGTCCCTACACCCCTCCCATTACCACGGGACCTAGCTGGGCTACACTGAACCTCTCCCACCACTCTGGGTTGGAAGACACCTGAGCCACTCCTCTTAGGGTCACTCCCCAATGCCTCTTCAGACCCTCTGGAATCCACCAAAAGGTCTGCCTCCAATGTGAGCTCCCTGAGGTCAGAGAACTCACACTCCAACAGGTGTTGGCATAGCTCTGGAAAACAGGGACTTACAATATGCTCTCCCCAAATTGGATCACACAGTCCCCCACAGGGGTTAACCAAACTATCCTTCACCTCACCATCCAGTGCCTCACACACGTACTCCACACCACTCTCCTGAGACTGGCAAGACAGTATCTGACTGTCTCTGTCACTCAACCCACACTCTTCTGGGCGGTCTTCACACTCACATACCAGGACTTCAACCATGGGGGAACCCCTCTCCCTGCCCCTCTCATCTAGAGTCAGTAGAGTGTCCCTCCCACCACTAGGACCATGAATCCCTGTGTCAGTTTCCCTATTCCTCTCAGGGACACTGCGCACTACTGGAGCTACCTCATGTCCTTGAACCTCCTGGTGTATGTTAACCCCCTCCAAGTCAGGCGCCACATCTCTGGGTGTGTGCACTACTCTCTCAGCACTGAATAACTTAATTTTGCTGCCACCATCTGAGCTGGACTCCACCTCCAACTCAGCAAAGCTCACTTCCTGAGCTGCCCAAATTTCTTCTTCTTGGGCTAAGGCCCTCTGAGCCTCATCAATCTCTCTCAGTTCTTCATCAATCTCTTTCAGCTTCTGCTCATGAGCCAGAAGCCAGCTATCTTTTTCTGTTTCTCCCTCACTTTTAGAGAATTCCTCCTCCTCAGACTCAACTGGTAGTGTTGCCTTCCAGCGGGGTAACTCATACTGAAATAGGGATGCCTCTAGATCCTCCCTGGACCTTCTCTTCACAGGCAGCCCTCTTTCCTTGCAAAACACACGTAGCTCCTTCATTGTGTAGATAAACATGTGCCAGAAGTTGAGTTCCATTTTGCAACAACTAACCAGAGTCATGGTATCAAAAATACCTCCAGGAGGACACCATAAAACAGAAAAACAGTATGTGGTCGCGTTTGGTCTGCACTCACTAGTAGTGTTCACCAATCACTGTACATGAGTCACAAATGCAAGTCCAGAATCCTCACCGCTGACCACCAATGTTAGAATTGGGGGTCTCTAGTTGGCACAGGTAGGTACTTGTGACAAATAGGGACCCTCGCCTCTAGTCAGGGTAAAGGGGTACACTCCTAAAATAACCCCTGCTCACCCCTTGGTAGCTTGGCACGAGCAGACAGGCTTATCTCAGAGGCAGTGTGTAAAGCATTTGTGAACACATACAGTAATCTAGGGACACACTACAGATGGACACCACACAAGGTTTATATCAAAAATAAGTATTCTTTATATAGTTTTAACACAAGACCATAACGACAAAAATCCACAATACTGTACTTAAAAATGGTAGTTTTAGCTTAGTTCAGTTCAGTTCTTACGATGCGACACTTTAAGTCAATGTACCTTACGATGCGGGACGCTTCCACAACAAGCAATGTTGCAGCGATGGAAATGCGACAAAGTTCTGGTGCAAAGAAATAAAGACGTCAAGTTCTTCCTGATGCGGCACGCTTCTCCGAGGTTGCGAGAAGTCTCGACTCGATGCGTCAGCTACAGCGGCGACACCCTTGTTCAGCGATGCGACGACAGCGGCTTTGGCGGCGACCCTCTTCTCCGACGTGGCGAGACGCTTCCGCTCGATGCGACAACTGCAGCGGCGACACCCTTGTTTCGTGATGCGACGGCAGCAGCTCCGACGGCGGCACGCTTCTCCGTGGATGCGAGGCGCTTCTCTTGATGCGGTGCAATGCGACAGCTACAGCGGCGACACCCTCCTTCGGAGTTGCGACGGCAGCGGCTGCGACGGCGACACGCTTCTTCCTCGATGCGAGACTCTTCTCTTGATGCGGTGCAATGCGACAGCTACAGCGGCGACACCCTCCTTCGGAGTTGCGACGGCAGCAGCAGCGACGGCGACACGCTTCCTCTTCGTTGCGGGACGCTTCTCTCGATGCGGTGCAATACGACAGCTACAGCGGCGACACCCTCCTTCGGAGTTGCGACGGCAGCAGCAGCGACGGCGACACGCTTCTTCCTCTTGAGTCGCGCTTTCAGCTCCTTGCGACACGCAGTCCCTTCAGAAGGCCCAAAACAGCAGCAGGCACTTCCAAAGGATTCTTGGGGAGCTGGTGGTTGAAGTCTGTTGTCCCTGAGACTTCAGCAGGAGGCAAGCTCTTTTCTCAAGCCCTTGGAGATACTTTACAAGTTGAATAAAAGTGCACACAAAGTCCTTTCTCCTTCCTTTGGCAGTCAGGCAACCACTGCAGGCAGATCCCTCTAGCTTAGGGATAGTCTTCTCCTCAGTTCCTTCTTGGTTCCGCTCCTCAGCAAAGGTTTCTTCTTGTTTTCCCAAAGTGATCTAATTTCCTAGGGGTCTGGGTCCCCTTTTTATACACAGTTTTCCTTTGTTCTCTGAAGGCAGAGAGGCCTCTGCCCAGCCCAAAACCAGTTCTGGTCAGTCCTGGAGCACTTTGTTTTTCTGTCTCCTTCTTTCCTTTCAGAATGTGGGGCAGGGTGCTCAGCCGCCCGGCAGGAGGTGGAGCCAGCATTGTGGAAGGCAGGCACAGCCCTATTCAGACCCAGGTGCAACTCCTCCCTCCACTCTGGATGCAGATCTTTCTATTCAGCCCTGTGCTGACTCACCCTGTCTCCTGTAGCCACCCCCAGCCCCTGTCACTCAATCTCCAGACAAGGAATACACAACCTAGCAGAGGCAGGCTTGGAAGTTTAGGCAAGAAAATACCCACTTTCTAAAAGTGGTATTTTCAAACACAGAATGTTAAAACCAACTTCACTAAAAGATGTATTTTATCATTCTGAGTTCAGGCATACTAAATTCGTTTTTCTACCATGTTCCCTGGGTCAGTTCTGACTATAAGGTGTAATAGTCAGTCTGCCCATTCTGGCCTATGGGGAGCAGGTAGCCTTGCAATAGTGAAAAACGAAAATGGCTGTAATTCACTATTAGGACATGCCACACACACCAGGGCATGTCCTACCTTGTACTTACAATGCACCCTGCCCTAGGGCCTACTTTAGGGGTGACCAACATGCAGTAAAGGGAAGGTTTAGGGACTGGTAAGTGGGTGTACTCACCAAGTCGACATGGCAGCCCTAGGCTGCACACAGGCTCTGAGATGGCAGGCCTGAGACACATTTTACAAGCCGCTTCTGTGGGTGGCACAACCAGTGCTGCAAGCCCACCAGCGGCATTGGATTTACAAGCCCTGGGCACACTCAGTGCACTGTACTAGGGACTGACAAGTAAACCAATCATCCAATCATAGAGTCACTAATCCATAACACAATTTACAATAGGGAGAGCATATGCACTTTAGCACTGATCAGCAGTGGTAAAGTGCCCAGAGTCATAAAACAGCCAACAACAGGTCAGAAAAAATATAGGAGGAAGGCAAAAAGTTTAGGGATGACCCTGCAAAAAAAGGGCCAAGTCCAACAAGCATTATGACAGATTGGAGAGGAAGCTCCTAGCCTGTCGCTAGGCCTCTCTTGCCCCTTTTTTAATCTTTTGTTTTGTGGGTGGGACTTGTTAGGGAAAGGGTGGGAATTTGGGATTCAGGCATTTTTGGGGTTTTCTCTTATTTATTCGTTATGGATAAATCTGTTTTGGACTTTCTGTGTTTGAATTAAGCTTACTTTAGACATTGGTTGGGGCTAGGGAGAGGGATGGGCCAGTTGTTGTGGGTTTTCTAATTTATATTTGTGAGGGAAAAATATTTTTAATTGTTGTACATATGATTTCAATCTTTTTTGGGATGTTACTTTTTAACTTCGCACTGCTTCCTTTGCCGTAGGCCCACTGTAGGAGAGTAGGATCTGCTTCACATGGGTACCCCCACTTTTTGCTGATGCTTCACTGTTTTTCGACATTAGTCTGGCTGGGGCCCTGCTAATCAGAACCCCAGCCTAACTGCTTCCTCTCTAAAATGGTTTCCATGTGCCTTAGGCACATCACTGATTGGGATCTGGAGTGCCCTTATAAGTCCCTAGTATATGGTATACTATGTACCAAGGGCATAGGTACCTCAGAGGCCTGCCAGGGGCTGCAGCATGTATTATGCCACCCCTGGAAGGCCATCCAAACTGACACCACAGGTCTGCTACTGCAGCCTGGGTAGGGTGGTGCATGCACCCCTTACTGTGATGTAGGTTACCTATATCACAAAATACATACACACATAGAAACCTATAAGTCACTCCTAAGGCAGGCCTTATCAATCCTAAAGGCAGAGTGCATGGTTCCTATGTGAGAGGGTGCCCCTGCATGAGCAGGGCCCCTCTGCAGCGTTCGGAGACCATCTCTGATGCTGTTTGTAGTGCAGCCTGACCATATACTCTTAAGCGCATTATATCCTCGCGGTAAAATGCTAACTTTGGAATGGCTGCACCTAAACATGTCGTGTTTGGTGTCAAACATCTTGGAATACTACCCCCCGCCAATCCTGGCGGCGGGGGTAGCATTCCACCCTTCTAGAGGGAAAGACATGTTAACTCTGACGAGTCCGGTAACTTCTTTCCAGAGCCCTGGCATCACAAAATGGATGCTGCTGCCACAGACACGAGTCTGGCCTCCTGCTGCTGGACGAAACTCCGGCAGGGGAGGCCTGGACAATAGGTTTCCTGTCCCAGGGAGGTGTGACCACCCCCCCAGACAGGATAATGTGTATTGGGGCTGGGCGGGAGCACTTTCGGGTGCTTTGAAGTCCTGCACTGGGGGCACATTTGGTGTCCCTGTGCATACCCCAGTTCAAACCGGATCAGGGGTTTGCAGCCCCTGCTTTGGCACGAGCTGGACAAAGGGAAAGGGGTGTAGCCACCCCTCTGCCCTGACCCACCCATAGGTGGGGCCACAGAGTAGTCCAACCCCTATTTTTAGAATAAAGGTAGGAACCCAGTCCTTAGGACTTTAGATTATACCTGGACGAAACTCTGAAACTGAATCCTGGACCTTCGACGCTCTACGACAAGATTAGAGGACTGAAGAATCTCCCTTGGGGTCAAGGAGTGACTCCCAGGCTTGGCAGGCACCAAAGAAGCATCTGTCCGGTTCGCATTACTGAAGCTCCCGTCGGACGCCGAAGTCATCGCATCACCAGAGGTGGATTCTCAGACTTCCCCGAGGCTACCCTGAGTCCCCAGCAAAGCTGAGGCCCGTGGCTATCGTGGGTGACTTGAGACCGTGACCCCTGGACACCGAGCACACTTGCCAGTGCACCATCTTCTGGGTCTCCCAAGAAGTCGTGCTTTGGGCTCCGAGTAGCCCTATCCTCCAGCACCACCTGCACCGAAGATCACTGGCCCCCACTCCACGAGTGTCCTGTAAGCCAGCTCCACGTGCGGCGTCACAAGGCTCCTTCGCGGTCGCTAGCCCGTTGGCTAGTAGCCCTTAACGAAGGCCAATCTTTTCCTTACTTGGCATCCTGGTTGCTCCAGGCCTGCCCTCACTTACCCTTGCTTGGTGAGTTCCACAGACCTTGCTGGTCTGCACCATCGACGATCTACATCTTACTCGAGACTTGCTGTTGCCAAGGCTTGTTGGGTCCAATCTGGTCGCCAACACCTCAGCACTCGACAGACATCGAGTAACAGCCCGAATCCTGCTCCTGGTCGCCGACAACGCCTCCCGGACCTCGTGGCTGAAGAGTCAAGATGACCGTCAACACACCTGAAGCACTCGACATCGGTGGGCATCTGTCCATCGCCTTCCTGGTCACTGGCTAGTGACCCAGACTCTGTCCCCTCTGCTTTCAGGTTCACCAGAACTCCGATCCACTCTTGGATCCACCCGGACACTTTTCTCTTGGCCGCCAGCAGCACTTTGCAGCAGATCGCCATTCGAATCGACGACGAAACCCGACCCCGAAAGGCACCTATGCACCCGGCTTCCCTGGGTGAGGTAACACGAGTACTCCGGTGCTCCCGTGGGTAGAGACTCTTCAAAGTCCTAGATCTCAAAGGGTTTTGTCCTAGTCCTCTTTTAAGTGTCCCTTTCCTCTATTTTCCCGATCCCGACTTTCTCCATAGAAGTTAACGGCGTAACGCGGTTGTGTATTTACACTGCACGCGTCTCCCGTGGGTCCCCTGTGTCACTACCTTGGGTGGTTCCTTGTGGTCCAAGCACTTCTAGAGGCTCTAGGCCTAGTGTCTAGTTCAGTCGTGGTTCGCATACCACTTTATTGGTATATGGTTTGGTACGCCCCTAGGGCCCAAACGTGTATTTGTGCTATTACTGTGATTTAACATCTTATAACCTATGTACTTCGAACTCTAGCCTCATAAAGAGACTAGAGGGGTGTGTTTAGTAATAAATACATATATTTTGAATATATACCTGGTGTGGTGCTCTTTCATTTGGTCACTCAAGAGATTATAGACTGGTAAAACAAGCTGCTTTACATTCCTTCAAGACTTAGCCTGAAGGCTGCTCTCCATAGCTACCACTAGGATAGCTTTCAATAAGGTTGTCTTTAACCTACCTACCATAAGAGTCGATTTGGACTGGTGCAAGGTGCCCACTATAATTAGTGGACAGCATATGCCAGGCCAACTTCTCACATTGGTGTGCAGCGTGTGGGATTCCAGCTTGCTATTGTTTTACCAGATAATCTCAATTGAATTGATCAACTGAAAACCACTAAAGGTACCTAAGGTACATATAATTTAAGCTTAGAATAACAGTAAGTTCTACTGAACTTAGAGTTGTGTGTTAAGGGATAGCACAACCCTTTCTACAACTCAAGAGAGTTTAGTAGGCCACACTAGAGTAGGTAGTGCATACACCACACCACACTAGTAATGTCTTTAAGGGCAGGATCCAAAGAATCCTTGCAGGAAGCCATTGAGCTTCCACCCTCCAAGTATGATACACTCCCATTCTTGGAATTGAGAGCTTTATGTAACTTGAGAAAAATAAGGACAGGCCAAAGCCCCACCACCCAACACCTCAAGGAGTTGTTGGTGGCTTATGACCTTAGTAAGCCTGTAGGGACTGAAGGGGTAGGAGCTGAGGGTGGGGCAGGAGAAGAGGAGGACGCTAGGGGTACCAGTACCCCCAGCCCCCCTCTGAAACTGGCCAGGAGGGTGACAATGACCCTGACCTGGAAAACGAAATCCCTCCTGTGGATGATGATGAGGATGATCAAAATGATGCCCCCTTTGTCCCCCCAGGAAGGATTAAGAGTGTGCCCAGAAGGTCTAGGTCTCCTTCTCAGGAGTCTAACCACTCTGGCACCTCTATAGGGAGCTCTGTCTCATCTCATAGGAGAGAATCCTCTCATGAGAGAAGAAAGAGGCTAGTCCAGTATGAGGAAACTCAGCTGGAACTCAGAAAAAAGCAATTAGCTTTAGATAGAGAATCCCTAGATCTCCTTAGAGAGAGAAGAAAGTTGGGACTAGAGTCCCATGGTGGCAGCCATGTCCCTAGAGATAGGGAAAGGTCCTATGACCATAGGAACCTGAGCAGGATTGTCCCTCCCTACCAGAGTGGGGATGATATCCACAAATGGATAACTGCTTTAGAAAGGGCCTGTAAAGTACAGAAGGTCCCTCAGGAGCAGTGGGCAGCAATCTTGTGGCTCTCCTTTGCTGACAAAGGAAGAGATAAGCTCCTCACTGTTAGAGAGGAGGATGCTGACAATTACAAGGTCTTGAAGAGTGCTCTTATTGATGGGTTTGGCCTAACCACTGAACAGTACAGGTTGAAGTTCAGAGACACCCAAAAAGCACAGACTCAAGAATGGGTAGACTATGTGGATTGTTCTGCCAAGGCTCTGGAAGGCTGGTTGATGGGCAGTAAGGTGTGTGACTTCTCAGGATTGTATAATCTGATAATGAGGGAGCAGATTCTTAATAACTGTCAAAATCAGCTGTTGCATCAGTACCTGGTAGACTCTGATCTGACCTCTCCCCAAGAATTGGGAAAGAAGGCAGACAAATGGGTCAGGACCAGGGTGAAGCAGAAGGTACAGAACCAAGGTGGGGAAACCAAGAAGCAAGATGCTAAGAACTCTGACAAGGGTGGGGAGAAGGGTAAAGATCAAAAGTCTTCATCAGGCCCCCACAAATCTTCTTCTGGTGGGGATTCCCAGTCTACCAAGGGTAAAGGCCAAAGAAAACCATGGTGCAAGGTCTGTAAGCAAAAGACCCACTGGACCAGTGATTGCACCAAGTCCAAAGACTCCAGTCCAGCACCCACCAATGCCCCTAAGGCACCTGTTCCCCCTAGTACAGTTGGTGGAAGTGCTCCAGCAAAGGGTTTAGTAGGGTTCACCCTGGGAACTGAGTTGGGCTCTGACTTAGTCAGAGAACTGACTCAGGCTGTGTTAGTCTGTGATGGAGGCATGGATGTGACCTCCACTGTGAGTCCCAGTAATCTGGGCAAGTACAGACAACAGCCTTTAATCAATGGACGTGAGGCTTTGGCATTTAGGGACACAGGGGCAAGTGTCACAATGGTGACACAAGACCTTGTGCTACCTGGGCAAGTTATGCTTGGTGAAATGTACCAAGTGACCAATGCTAGCAATGTCAGAACAGACCATACTCTGGCAGTTGTTAACTTCTCCTGGGGAGGGGTAACTGGCCTTAAGAAGGTTGTGGTAAGTGCAAACCTACCAGTCGAATGCTTGCTTGGCAAATGACTTAGAGACTTCTGCTTGGGCAGAAGTGGAGCTCAGGACCCATGCAGAAATGCTGGGGATCCCTGCAGATGTGTTTGCTGTGACCAGGTCACAAGCCAAAATGTCTAGCACTGAACAGGCCTTGGATTCTGGAAGAATGGACCAAGTGCCTTCCAAGAGGAGGAGTAGTAGGGTTAAGGCAGTTCCTTCCCCCTTGGCTCAGGAGGAAGATCAGTCCCTTGAGGGGGATGATCTCAGCCCTGAAGAAGGAACTGTCCCAGAGGAACTTGAACCTGACCAGGTTGAGTTCTTGGGGACAGGGGGACCTTCTAGGGCAGATCTGAGCCAGGAGCAGCAGAGCTGCCCCTCCCTTGAACCCCTCAGACAGCAAGCTGCTGCTGAGGCTGCTGGGAAAGCTAGTGGTCCCCATACAGTGTATTGGGATGATGGACTCCTGTACTCAGAGAGTAGAGACCCCAAGCCTGGTGCTACCAGGAGGTTGGTAATACCTTTGAAGTTCAGGGGCTTCCTATTGACCCTAGCCCATGATATTCCCTTAGCAGGACACCTGGGCCAGAACAAGACTTGGGACAGAATTGTCCCTCACTTTCACTGGCCCCACATGTCTGAAGACAGTAAGGAGTTTTGTCGCTCCTGTGTAACCTGCCAAGCCAGTGGCAAAGCAGGTGGCACTACAAAGGCCCCCCTGATACCACTACCTGTGGTGGGGGTGCCCTTTGAGAGGGTAGGGATTGACATTGTTGGTCCCATGGATCCCCAAACAGCCTCTGGGCACAGGTTTATCCTGGTGGTAGTGGATCATGCCACCAGGTACCCAGAAGCTATTCCCCTCAGGACCACTACAGCACCTGTGGTGGCAAGGGCCCTCCTGGGAATCTTCTCAAGAGTGGGCTTTCCTAAGGAGGTAGTATCAGACAGGGGTGCTAACTTCATGTCTGGGTACTTGAAAGCAATGTGGAAGGAGTGTGGAGTGACTTATAAGTTCACCACACCCTATCACCCACAATGCAATGGTTTAGTTGAGAGATTCAACAAAACCTTGAAGGGCATGATTAAAGGGCTCCCAGAAAAGCTTAGGCGTAGATGGGACATACTCTTGCCCTGCCTTTTATTCGCATATAGGGAGGTGCCTCAGAAGGGGTTGGTTACAGCCCTTTTGAACTTCTGTTTGGCCACCCTGTGAGGGGTCCACTGTGCTTGGTGAAGGAAGGATGGGAGTTACCTCTCAAGCCCCCAAAGCAAGATATAGTGGACTATGTACTTGGTCTCCGCTCCAGGATGGCTGAGTACATGAAAAAGGCAACCAAAAACCTTGAGGCTAGCCAGGAACTTCAAAAGGCCTGGCATGACCAAAGGCTGTTCTGACTGTTTACCAGCCAGGACAGAAGGTGTGGGTGTTGGAGCCAGTGGCCCCAGCAGCTCTCCAAGATAAATGGAGTGGACCCCACACTATTGTTGAGCAGAAGGGTGAGGTCACTTATTTAGTGGACCTAGGAACACCCAGGAGTCCCCACAGGGTTCTCCATGTCAACAGGTTAAAACCATATGTGGACAGGGCAGACATGGGCTTGCTCATGGCTACTGATGAAGGGCAGGAGGAAGAGAGTGACCCACTCCCTGACCTGCTCTCACAGAACCCTGACGATGGGTCAGTTGATGGTGTAGCCTTGGCAGGCAGCCTCACTACCCAGCAACAAACTGATTGCAGGCAAGTCCTCAATCAGTTTCGACATATGTTTTCACTGACACCCAGTCAGACCACCTGGTGCACTCATGAAGTGGACACTGGGGACAGTCTGCCTATTAAAAACAAGATTTATAGGCAACCTGACCATGTCAGGGACTGTATCAGGACTGAAGTCCAGAAAATGTTGGAATTGGGAGTAATTGAGCCCTCAGATAGCCCTTGGGCTAGTCCAGTAGTCCTAGTACCGAAACCTCACACCAGTGGTGGAAAAAGAGAGATGAGGTTTTGTGTAGACTACAGGGGTCTCAATGCAGTCACTAGGACTGATGCCCATCCAATACCCAGGGCAGATGAGCTCATAGATACTTTGGCCTCTGCCAAATATCTCAGCACATTTGACCTAACAGCTGGCTACTGGCAGATCAGACTAGCTGATACTGCAAAGCCCAAAACAGCATTTTCAACCCCTAGTGGGCATTATCAATTTGTGGTAATGCCCTTTGGTCTGAAAAATGCACCTGCCACTTTCCAGAGGTTGGTGAATACAGTTCTCACAGGACTGGAAGCCTATAGTGCAGCTTATCTAGATGATATTGCTGTCTTTAGCTCCACCTGGGAGGATCACCTGGTCCACCTCAGGAATGTTTTACAGGCCCTGCAGAAGGCAGGCCTGACTATCAAGGCCACTAAGTGCCAGATAGGGCAGAGTCAGGTTGTGTACCTGGGCCACCTTGTGGGTGGAGGCCAGGTTCAACCTTTGCAGAGCAAGATCCAGACCATCATGGACTGGACTGCTCCCACTACCCAGACTCAGGTGAGAGCCTTCTTAGGCCTGACTGGGTACTATAGGAGATTTGTCAAGGGGTATGGATCAATAGTGACACCCTTGAATGACTTAACTTCTAAGAAAATGCCCAAAAAGGTTCAGTGGACAGTTAGCTGTCAAAAGGCATTTGATGACCTCAAGCAGGCCATGTGCACTGCTCCAATTCTGCAGAGTCCTGATTACTCCAAGAAGTTCATTGTTCAAACAGATGCATCTGAATTGGGGGTAGGGGCTGTACTGTCACAATTGAATGAAGAAGGTCAGGATCAGCCAGTAGCTTTTATTAGCAGAAGGCTGACCCCTAGAGAGAAACGTTGGTCAGCCATAGAGAGGGAGGCCTTTGCTGTGGTCTGGGCTCTGAAGAAGTTGAGGCCATACTTGTTTGGTACACACTTCCTGGTTCAGACAGACCATAAGCCCCTCTTATGGCTAAAACAAATGAAGGGTGAAAACCCCAAACTGCTTAGGTGGTCCATTTCCCTACAAGGGATGGACTTTACAGTGGAACATAGGCCTGGGAGTAACCATGCGAATGCAGATGGACTCTCTAGGTATTTCCACTTAGAACATGAAGACTTAACTGGGCAAGGTTAGTTAAATGTCCCTACGTTTGGGGGGGGGTTGTGTAGGAGAGTAGGATCTGCTTCACATGGGTACCCCCACTTTTTGCTGATGCTTCACTGTTTTTCGACATTAGTCTGGCTGGGGCCCTGCTAATCAGAACCCCAGCCTAGCTGCTTCCTCTCTAAAATGGTTTCCATGTGCCTTAGGCACATCACTGATTGGGATCTGGAGTGCCCTTATAAGTCCCTAGTATATGGTATACTATGTACCAAGGGCATAGGTACCTCAGAGGCCTGCCAGGGGCTGCAGCATGTATTATGCCACCCCTGGAAGGCCATCCAAACTGACACCACAGGTCTGCTACTGCAGCCTGGGTAAGGTGGTGCATGCACCCCTTACTGTGATGTAGGTTACCTATATCACGAAATACATACACACATAGAAACCTATAAGTCACTCCTAAGGCAGGCCTTATCAATCCTAAAGGCAGAGTGCATGGTTCCTATGTGAGAGGGTGCCCCTGCATGAGCAGGGCCCCTCTGCAGCGTTCGGAGACCATCTCTGATGCTGTTTGTAGTGCAGCCTGACCATATACTCTTAAGCGCATTATATCCTCGCGGTAAAATGCTAACTTTGGAATGGCTGCACCTAAACATGTCGTGTTTGGTGTCAAACATCTTGGAATACTACCCCCCGCCAATCCTGGCGGCGGGGGTAGCATTCCACCCTTCTAGAGGGAAAGACATGTTAACTCTGACGAGTCCGGTAACTTCTTTCCAGAGCCCTGGCATCACAAAATGGATGCTGCTGCCACAGACACGAGTCTGGCCTCCTGCTGCTGGACGAAACTCCGGCAGGGGAGGCCTGGACAATAGGTTTCCTGTCCCAGGGAGGTGTGACCACCTCCCCAGACAGGATAATGTGTATTGGGGCTGGGCGGGAGCACTTTCGGGTGCTTTGAAGTCCTGCACTGGGGGCACATTTGGTGTCCCCAGTGCATACCCCAGTTCAAACCGGATCAGGGGCTTGCAGCCCCTGCTTTGGCGCGAACTGGACAAAGGGAAAGGGGTGTAGCCACCCCTCTGCCCTGACCCACCCATAGGTGGGGCCACAGAGTAGTCCAACCCCTATTTTTAGAATAAAGGTAGGAACCCAGTCCTTAGGACTTTAGATTATACCTGGACGAAACTCTGAAACTGAATCCTGGACCTTCGACGCTCTACGACAAGATTAGAGGACTGAAGAATCTCCCTTGGGGTCAAGGAGTGACTCCCCTGCTTGGCAGGCACCAAAGAAGCATCTGTCCGGTTCGCATTACTGAAGCTCCTGTCGGACGCCGAAGTCATCGTATCACCAGAGGTGGATTCTCAGACTTCCCCGAGGCTACCCTGAGTCCCCAGCAAAGTTGAGGCCCGTGGCTATCGTGGGTGACTTGAGACCATGACCCCTGGATACCGAGCACACTTGCCAGTGCACCATCTTCTGGGTCTCCCAAGAAGTCGTGCTTTGGTCTCCGAGTAGCCCTAGCCTCCAGTACTAGCTGCACCGAAGATCACTGGCCCCCACTCCACGAGTGTCCTGTAAGCCAGCTCCACGTGCGGCGTTACGAGGCTCCTTCGCGGTCGCTAGCCCGTTGGCTAGTAGCCCTTAACGAAGGCCAATCTTTTCCTTACTTGGCATCCTGGTTGCTCCAGGCCTGCCCTCACTTACCCTTGCTGGGTGAGTTCCACAGACCTTGCTGGTCTGCACCATCGACGATCTACATCTTACTCAAGACTTGCCGTTACCAAGGCTTGTTGGGTCCAATCCGGTCGCCAACACCTCAGCACTCGACAAACATCAAGCAACAGCCCGAATCCTGCTCCTGGTCGCCGACAACGCCTCCCGGACCTCGTGGCTGAAGAGTCAAGACGACCGTCAACGCACCTGAAGCACTCGACATCGGTGGGCATCTGTCCATCGCCTTCCTGGTCACTGGCTAGTGACCCAGACTCTGTCCCCTCTGCTTTCAGGTTCACCAGAACTCCGATCCACTCTTGGATCCACCCGGACACTTTTCTCTTGGCCGCCAGCAGCACTTTGCAGCAGATCGCCATTCGAATCGACGACGAAACCCGACCCCGAAAGGCACCTATGCACCCGGCTTCCCTGGGTGAGGTAACACGAGTACTCCAGTGCTCCCGGGGGTAGAGACTCTTCAAAGTCCTAGATCTCAAAGGGTTTTGTCCTAGTCCTCTTTTAAGTGTCCCTTTCCTCTATTTTCCCGATCCTGACTTTCTCCATAGAAGTTAACGGCGTATCGCGGTTGTGTATTTACACTGCACGCGTCTCCCGTGGGTCCCCTGTGTCACTACCTTGGGTGGTTCCTTGTGGTCCAAGCACTTCTAGAGGCTCTAGGCCTAGTGTCTAGTTCAGTCGTGGTTCGCATACCACTTTATTGGTATATGGTTTGGTACGCCCCTAGGGCCCAAACGTGTATTTGTGCTATTACTGTGATTTAACATCTTATAACCTATGTATTTCGAACTCTAGCCTCATAAAGAGACTAGAGGGGTGTGTTTAGTAATAAATACATATATTTTGAATATATACCTGGTGTGGTGCTCTTTCATTTGGTCACTCAAGAGATTATAGACTGGTAAAACAAGCTGCTTTACATTCCTTCAAGACTTAGCCTGAAGGCTGCTCTCCATAGCTACCACTAGGATAGCTTTCAATAAGGTTGTCTTTAACCTACCTACCATAAGAGTCGATTTGGACTGGTGCAAGGTGCCCACTATAATTAGTGGACAGCATATGCCAGGCCAACTTCTCACACCCACTATTTGCTAATAGTGTAATAGCAATAAATAGTTATGTGATACCATCATTTGTCCTACTACTCTCTCTTCCTAGTCTCTACAGTCTGCAACTATATTAACCCCTAAAGATTCAGAAGGGGTATGGGTGTGTGAATTTCCATCGTATAGAGATTATTGCAGATCACTAATGAATCCTCCACAGTTCTTCTCTTACCTGTGATTAGAAGAACTGATGGCTGCATGGTTTCCCAAGGTGCCATGGTAGTGGTAGTAATCAGTAGAAGCATGCTATCGCACTAGTCGAATAGTGAAAAGCAGACCCAAAAGCGAGGTCCCACTCCCTCCTAGCCAAACAAAAACTGTAGGATGAGGAATATTCATCACAGGGAACTAATTAAATTGAAATAAAAACCGAGATAATTCCTTTTTATATGCAAGCTTTACAAAAAAATGAGACAGTCACCAGATGGAGACTAGACTTCTAGTATACAAGAAGAAGAGAGCCAATAGAGAAAATATGATAAGCAATGCTAAATTAAAATAATCAGAACGGTGAGCTAGTAAACGTTACAAAATGAAGTTGACTCAAGATTGACGCATGAAATACAGTGCCGGAAGGATGATGATGCTGGCAAATAATAATTATAGTCCTCTGAAAAAAAAATTAAATGTTGAATACTGTGCATGGGTGGGTAATCTAAATATATATAATATTGCCAGTGTGGGCTATACTTAGAGCTGAAGCCCTGCCTTGAGTTGGTGTTGCTTTCACCACATTTCCCCACCAAGTGTGTGATCAATTAATGGTGTAAATTTAATTTAGTCACACCTCAATAATAAATCACACAGCCCAGGGGGAGAGGGTTAGGGGTTGATGAATGGATGGGAAGGGGATTTGAGGGAAAGGTTTGACAAAGACAAATACTACACAAGGACAACATTCATCTTGGTAGCCAACCATCAGAAATCTGTAATGGAAGGAAAAGGAAATGGAGGAATGATGATGAGTAGTACAGGTAAACTAAATCAAATTGTCCGTCTGGCCCCAGAGAGACCCAAGTTACATTATGTTCTGTTGTACCGAGCTTTGAAAGATGGCAAATAAAAGTAAAATATCTGTAGGAGTCGAGTAAACAAACATAAACAACACACACAGTTCTAATGATTAAAGGGAAAACATTATACTGTATTGTCAAATTGGGAGTTGCATCTGCATTCCTCTTGGACTGTCCATTAATCTAGGGTGCCTGGAGGATGCAGTTCAGTAAGGTAAGTGTGAGTATGTTATATAGTTTTTCCAGTATGGTGCAGGGTAAAGGCCCTGTAGATTGAAAAGCAAAAATGATATTGAAGAATCAAGGAGAAAAGTTAAACTTCATGAGGAATGCAACGAGAAGTCTCAGAGGCAGCATGGCTAAATGTCTGTTTCCAGTCACCTTCAACAACATCCCCCCCACCCAACCACCACATAGATTCAAATTTGAGTCAGACAGCACTGAGCACACACCCAGCAACATAGCGAATTTCCCAATCAAGCAAAAATCAATGTAATTCTGTCACTCACCACTTACCACCCCTACACAGAGTTGTGTAGGTCTGTTGTTTACCTTTAGGCAACTTCAAAGTCATCACCAAATTGGCTGGTTTCAATGAATTTGAAAACTTCCATCTTCTCCTGGTGGCAATTCTTGGCGTAGTCACGCCCACGCCCTGAGTCATTCCATCATCTCTGAGTCTGACTTCGAGTATGGTGTCCAACTCCTTACCAACTGTGTCCCGAGTCCCAACTCAAAGCAATAGATCAGCCTGTAGTACAATTTTTATGTTGCACAACAAGAAGGGAAAGATTGAGTCATTTTTTGCGTAGACTAGATTTATGTTTGTGTTATCTAAGGGACTGGTCGGGTCTCACTCTTTGAGGAGTATAAAGCAGAAAACAATAAAACAAAGCAGTTTGAATTGTGGAGTGGACCCGGTGAAGGAATCTTACTATCTTTCAAAGGGGAAGGAGAAAAAAAAACCTTCAGGGGAAAATTAGTGATCAGCCATTGGTAGGCCACCAACATTGTAAATCCTCATTAACACATTAAGTGTAATAGAAACAGATAAATAAACACCCAGTGTCACACTGCCTGATCCACATGAATCATCTCTTCTCAACACACATGATGATGACACACCACAACAAGTTGACAATAAACAACGATCACTGAGCGTTCAATGCATGGCATTCACCTGACCTTCTGGTATGTTCTCTATGATCAATTCGTGGTACATTGCAGAAATCAGATCCATTTGTTCATGAATCAGAAAATTGCCAGTGTAAATCGAATTATATTGTTACATGTGGGGCAGTCACTCTAGGGTAGGAAAGGATAGATAGTCACGGCCCAGGATTGGAGGCAGGCACACATTTGATTGTATTCTCTGTTCAATGCCCAGCTTGAGGGCAATGGGTGTGAGGGGAGTTGGGACTTCTTCACTTCACACAGTTGCAACTTGAATCCGGCAATAAAATGTGTCTAAGAGTAAGACGGTGGGGGTGAATTGGTCAACCAGACACAAACAAATAATAAAGTAAAAAATAATGTTCCCTAGAAGCTATATCTTTTTTTTTTGTTGGCGTCAAAGAAAGAAAGCAGATCAGCGATAGACTAGAGACTGAGAATGAATGTTTTATGGTTGTTGTTGGCCCGGGCCTAGTAGTCGGAAATAGAGGTCATCCTCAAACTCTGGTGGCTTTCCCAGAAGTAGGTCATCTAACACACTATTTCCATGACCTGAATCTCCCTGATCTTCCTCCTGTGGTACTTCAATCTGGTGGTATAAAGTGTCGATTCATTTTGATCATGGTTAATCTCTCCACATTTTGGGGTGAGAGAGTGGTCCTTCTCACTTTGACAACAGCACCAGCAGCACTGTAGACCTCTGTTGCGTCATCCAGATAGGCATGGAACATTCGCTTAATGTTCATTGCTGGCGTTCCACTTTGCTTCACCTCTTTTGCCTTTCCCTCCGCACTGGACTTAAGCCCTGCCAGTAGAAACCACTCAGTTGCAGATTTTGGGGCTGATCCTCCTGGTCTTGTTGTTAAATGGTGTGAGAAGTTGGCCTGGTATATGCTGTCCACTAATTAAAGTGGGCACCTTGCACCAGTCCAAACGACCCTTATGATGTATGAGGTCAAAGATAACCTTTAGAAAGCTATCCTAGTGGTAGCTGTGGAGAGCAGCCTTCAGGCTTAATCTTGAAGGAATATAAAGCAGCTTGTTTTACCAGAATATCACCTCCTATATTGACTAAATGAAAGGAGAACCACACAGTAGTTATATAAAAATATGTATTTATTAGTATAACACGCTCTACTATCCTCTACACGAGGATAGAACACAAAGCACACAATACAAGATCAATAGAACAGTTGTAAGTAGCACAATACACAGTGGGCTCCAGGGGGAGACCAAACCATATACTAAAATAGTGGTATAACAGTCACAACTGAGATCAAGACAAGGTCTGGAGCACGTAGAATCGTTCGGACCCAAAGGAACCACCCAAGGTGAGGAGATAGGGACCCCACAGAGGACGGGTGCAGTGTGTGAACACGACTGCGGGCTCCGTACAATTCTATGGGGAAGTCGCGGTTACACTTTTAAAGTTTAAGGACCCTTCTAGGAGGACTTCGAGCAAACCCTTTGGAACTTAAGAGTTTGAAGAGCCACCTCACCCGTGGATACCATAGTACCCGAGTTACCTATCCCAGAGGAGCCGGGTGCATAGGTCTGGAGTGGCGTCGGAAACTCTCGTCGTTTTCAATGGAGGGCTGTGAAGAAGTACTGCTGCCGTTAAGGTGAAAAGGGTCCGGTGGAATCCAAGCCTGGATTCGAGAAGGATGAAACCTGAAAGCAGAGTGGACAGAGTCTGGGTCACTTCAGAGTGACCAGGGGCTCGGTAGACGAATGCCCACCGATGTCGGGTGCTTCAGGTGCAAAGAAGGGGTACTTGACTCTGCAGCCACAAGGACCAGGAGATGTTGAGGATGACCAGGAGCTGGAAGTGAGCTGTCCCATAAAGGATGTCGAGTGCTGAGTGGTCGGTGTCCAGCGGGAGCATCAACAAGCCTTGGCAAAAGCAACCCACGAAGGAAGGTCAAGCAAGGTACGGTGTGGACCAGCAAGGTCCAGGGGGCTCACCAAGCAATGGGGAGACAGTGCATGTCTGGAGCAACCACGAAAGCCCAACAGAAATCAAGATGACCCTCAGAGGGACCCACAGGCTGAAAGACCAGGAGTCGCAAGAGGACCTCAGGCAAGATTGCAAAGTACCAGCCCATGGAGCACTCGGTGCAAAGAAGCCAGAGTTCTTTGGTGCAAATACTGCTCAGGGTTAGGACTACAAGGAGTCCAATGCACAGGCTCAGGAATTGCCAACAAGCATATGCAACTGCAAATGAACACAGTGCACAGGGGTTCGGGTTATGCAGTCTCTACAAGGGATACTGGCCTCAAACTTGCTGAGAGGGCAGATCAACCTCGAGGACTTTTGAAAACCTACCTCTTGTGTTGCTGAAATCTTCAGAGTCTGCAGGAGCTCAGGAGCAGCTGACCGGTCAGTTGCATTAAGGTGCCTGCTAGGACAGGGGAGTGACTCCTTCACTCCAAGGGAGATTCTTCAGTTGTCCTTAGTGAACCACAGGTCCTGCACAGAGCCTGTGTGGAGGAAGGGCACAGACAAAGCTTTGGACGGAGAGGGAGACGAAGTCGGCCCAGTCGAAGTCCAGAGAGTCCAGACGGTCGAAGGTCAGTGGTTTCTTCTTGTAGAATCTTGTCCACGTCAAATCTAAAGTCTTACAGCCAGGTAAGCCCTTTTGTACCCGCGGGAGAGGGTTGGACAGATTCGGGGGACCCTCCTAGGGGAGGATCAGGACAGAGGGGTGGTTACACCCATGTCCTTTGTCCAGTTTCGCGCCAGAGCAGGAGCCAATGGCTCCCAGAACTGGTTTGAGCTGGACTATGCACAGGAACACCAAATGTGCCCCGGGTGCAGACTTTCAGGCACTCTCAGAGTGCACCCACCCAGCCCTAATACACTAACTCCTGTCTGGGAGGTGGTCACACCTCCCTGTGACAGGATGCCTATTGTTCTGCCTTCCCCTTCTCAAGCTTGGCTCAACAGCAGGAGGGCAGAAGTGTGTCTCTGGTCGGCAGCATCCATTTTGTGCTGTCCGGGTCGAGAAGGCTGGCACCGGATTGACCAGTGACCCCACGAAGCTCGCTTCAGAAGTTATAATGCACCTCTACCTATATGTCTGGCTGAGTCACAGACAACCCGGGAGAATAGTCTCCGAAGGCTGCAGAGAGGCTCTGCTCATGCAGGGGCACCCTCTCACTAAAAACCCAGCACCCTGCCTTCAGGATTGTTAAGGCCTGCTATAGGGGTGAATTATAAGTTTTAAGTGTAGTGACCTATAGATATAGTGAACCTATATCTAAAGTAAGTGGTGCAAGCACCATCTTACACAGGCTGCTGTAGCAGACCTGGAGTTCCATTTTGCATGGCCTCTCATGGGTGGCATAATACATGCTTCAGCCCATGGGAGGCCTCTGGGGTACCGATGCCCTGGGTACATGTGTACCATATACTAGGGACTGATAGGGGTACCCCAGTATCCAATCTGGAGTGTACCAAAGTACATGCATGACAATTTAAGGGAGAAAGCAGATAGACTGGGGTCCTGATTAGCAGGATCCCAGTCAGACTAGTCAAAAACAGTGAAACATGAAGCAAAAAGTGGGGGTAACCATAAGAAGCAGATCCTACTTTCCTACACATGGTGTTCTTCTTTTTGGTTTTGTCTGGTGTGAGCCAACACCACTGCCCTCAGGCTCTGAACTTGAAGGCTGCTCTGCAGGTCTTGTGCTTTGAAGGAGTGGGACTCTAATTCCCTGCCTTTCTTTTTCTGGGCCCTGCCTTTCTGAGCTATCCATGTTTTGTATTTTCTAACATCCTTGTCTGAAAAAGGAATGAAAGTGGACAGTAAAGGTTTGTACCGTGGATCAAGAATTGTGGCACAGATGTAATGTTTGGAGGACACAATGTATCTTTGTACCCTTGTATTAGCAGACAAGCGAAGGATTAAGCTTTCCACCAAGTCATAAACATCTTTTTTTTGCTCCTCACATGTGTTCATTGCAGATACCTCCTAAAGCTGTTCCTGTAGCATGTGCAACAATGGGATGGCTTGGCTAATGGACTTCCCGTGTGAACACTTCAAAAGGAAGCAGCATCTCTGTCAGGCATTTGACTAGGCCCCATTGTTCCATCTCAATGATCATGCCTTTCACAGTTGCATCCCCTCTTTGCTTGACATATTCATTGATATCGGTACTGCTCAAACAGGTGTTCAAGCATGTAATAAGTTGAGTTCCAGCGTGTTGGCACCTCCTGTATGAGTACTTTAACTGGCATACTATTATCATGCTGGATGACCCTCAGCTGTTTCCGGGCTTTAAATTAATGGCTGAAATGAGTACAGATTCTTCTGCAGGTAGACAGTAAATTGCTTACTTGGTCTTCTTTTTTAAGAATGTCCTGTACAATCATGTTGATGCTGTGCCCCAAACACAGGACCCTGAAATAACCACCATCGGCAATGGCCTTAACTATATTGCTGCCATTGTCCGTGGCAACAAATCCAATCTTATGCCCTCTTGGTCGCAGCCATTCAAAGCCCTTGTTGTTAAAGTCTTCCAAAATATTTACAGCTGTATGGAATTTCTCCATGGCGAACATAGCTACTGTCATATGCTCCCGAGCAACATTAAAAATCTCAGCAGTGTCAACACCTCAGATATTTTTTTCTAGCCCCCAAAAAAGAGATCCAATGTGCAGTGGTGCACATGTAATCAGTCACTTGGCAACTGGTCCACATGTCTGTTGTCAGGTGGATACAGTGAACAGCACTCTGCTGAAAACCTTGTCCAAGCAATTCCAGCACATCGTGATGTAGTTCTGGAACAGCAACTCTGTCAAAATAGGCCCAGCTGGGAACCTTCCATTTTGGGCAGATGGCTGCCACAAATTCAAGAAAACCCACCCATTCCACTAAAGGAAAACTGAGGAGGTCCAGTGCTAACATTTTAGCCAGCTTTGCATTGTACAAACGTGCTGTTGGGTGGTTGCGTTCATACTGCCCCACCGACCTAAACTTTGCAGGAATATTAGCCTGAATTTATTTCTTTCCTGATGCTACTGATGCAGGTGACTTCTTGAGAGCAGGCGGTGGTAGGATCAATATGCGTTTCAGCGGGGAAGTCACTGTCCTCTGTTGCCTTGTTGTCTCGACCTGAGTCTTGTGCCATTGCTATGTTGATACTACTGCACTGCTGGGGAGAGGGCTGCTTTGCGTAATGAAGATGTCTTCCTCTTCTTCACCTTCCGTCATGATCGGAACGGATTTGGATTCCCTGCTCAGCCAGCTTTCACCCCCTTCACCAAGAACACTTGCAGTTTTTTGACCAATGGGTTGTTTGGCTCCCGGTACCATAGTTTGTACCAAGCTTTCCCTGATTAACACTTGGTCTGCAAAGTGAGAATATGGCAATGTTCACCTTTTTCTGGCTAGCCGAAAAGAAGCCCCAAACTGGGGAGCTCAACTTTCTGATGCTGGTCCCACTGCCAATGTCAGATGAACTGGCGGTAGGTGGGTCTTTTGATGTTTGACTCTCTACAGTACCTTCTTCTACGGAGGTGGTTGTACATGTAGGTTGCTGCCAGGGCTTTGCAAATATGGCAGCTGGTGGTGGTTGGATCTGTGGTGCCACTGACACATCCCCCATGGGAAGTTCGAATGGTGTAACGTTGGTCTCCACTGGGGCTGGGCTAACATCCATGGTGACTGGCTCGTCGTCATCCTCCTCTTCTACATCTGCCTTTATAACTCTAAGGCTTTCTGAAACCTTCCTTTTCCCTAGCCTTCTCTTGTGGCGTGTCTCACTCTCAGACTGAGGCGGGATCCAATTAGTGTCTAGATCATCAGAAGGGGGGGCCTGAAGAAGAAGATGATGCACCACTAACCCTCCTTTTTCTCGCTGGAGATCTGTAATACAATGGATCTTCTGGAGCAGATTGCTCTACTTCCTCAGCATGAAGCTCAATCTATTGAACTGCTCCTACTACCTTGGGGGGGAACTACTATTGGCAGTTGTGGCTGTGTTGTCCACTTCTCTGAGTTTCCTGCAACGATTGGGCACTGCTTTGCGATAGAGATTAGTCAATTTCCACCTCACTGCTCGTCGGCGTTGCTGTGATTAGACTGGCTGCCTCTGTGACAGACATGGGCTTGGACCCAGATTGGAGTGGGTCCACTGATTTGGGGATGTTGCTCCCAGCCTGCTCCCCAGAGGCCGGTGCATTAGTCACGGTTTTTTGTTTTCCAAAATTATCTGGGGCGACATACCGGTGGTGGTGGTGGTGATAATCTCATTCTTTTTCTCACTGGCCACTTTCTTAATTGCACCTTTTTTTGTGGCCACCTTGAAGCTGTCAGTTAGCAGTAGCACTTAGCTTCACAAGTTGAAGAGATGTCCGTGATGTGTGGGTCACTCACATGTCACGCCGTGCACAGGCCTTCTTTCTGGCAGCACTGTGGGTGATGTTGTCTCTAGTCTTGTGCACCTAAAAGAAAAGAAGCATGGCATTGTTGCTGTTCAAATAGTACGACAAACAAATACGATATCATTGATTGTGGTCACTGGTTACTCCCTATTATAAATAATTAACAATACAGTGTATCGATTCTTAAAACAGAAAACCACACCAACATAAACTTTCATGGTAACTGACTGTACACTCAGGAAGGATGAGAGAGAGCAAAACAACAACAATATACAAATTAAACTGTGTGCTTTATGTGCGTCATGTGACGTGACGTCACTCACGTGTGATGTGGCTCTCAGGGTGGTGCAGCTGACAAATGACAATGGAAGGAATAATCCCTAGACAATGAATGCTGTTGTGCACCTATAGCAGACATGGGGTTGATTGATGCCAGATGTAGTGGAAAATGGTATAAACAAAAAAACAACAACAAAAAATTATACAACAAATTGAAAAAATAAAAAATATAATTTACCAATTAATTAAACAAATGGAAAAAAATAAAATTAAAAAATTAA
Organism: Calotriton arnoldi; assembly: GCA_963921515.1. Classification (NCBI taxonomy): domain Eukaryota; kingdom Metazoa; phylum Chordata; class Amphibia; order Caudata; family Salamandridae; genus Calotriton; species Calotriton arnoldi. The sequence goes on along the minus strand of CAWUFW010000645.1, from coordinate 2,302,345 downwards.
AAATAAGAAAAGTTATCCTCAAAGATATAATAAGTTATTAAACTGCTATCTCATTGCTCAACCATCCATGCAGCCTATGGCAGAGGGGCAAATTTGGGTGGATGCACAAAATGGCTGACAGGCAGTGCCACATTGTCATCAACAACAACACTGAGCAGGAAGCCTTTGGGAACAAAGAGAAGACATGCAGGCCAATAGGGAAAGCACACTGGCTCCCTAGCCTACACATAAAAAAATGGCCACCTACCACATGATCACAACAAGAGAACACATGCAGGCCTATGGGGAAAGCACACTGGCTAGGTAATCACACAAAATGGCCGCCAGCCACATGGTCACGACAAGAAGCAGGAGGCCTAGAAAACAAAGAATGCATGCAGGCCTATGGTAAAAGCACACTGGCTGCCTACACAAAATGGCCGCCAGCCACATGGTCACAACAAGAAGCAGGAGGCCTAGAACAAAGAATGTGTGAAGTCCTATGGCAAAAGCACACTGGCTGCCTACACAAACTGTCTGCCAGCCACATGGTCACAACAACAACAACAACAACCAGCAAGAAGGCAGGGCCCCCACAAAGAAGACATGCAGGCCTGTGGCAAAAGCATACTGGCTGGCTACACAAAATGGCCATCAGCCACATGGTCACAGACTCACAACAAGAAGCAGGAGGCCTAGAAAACAAAGAACGCATGCAGGCCTATGGCAAAAGCATACTAACTGGATACACAAAATGGCCGCCAGCCACATGGTCACTCACAACAAGAGGCAGGAGCATTGTAAAACAAAGAGCACATGCAGGCATATGGATAGTCCACTGACTATACAAAATAGCCCCTGGCCAGTGGCCACATAGCATCTAGAACAAAGGAGAATGGTGGCCTATGGCAAACACACACGCACATTGGCCAGACAAAGGAGACATGGTAAAACAGAGAACACAGCATTAATTCAGCAATGCCATAAACGAAAATGAACAGGGCTAAAAAAAGCACACATCCCTCTAAGGCATTACTCCACCTAGTCTCATACACTCTGTGCAGGAAATAAATATGTGAAATACCACAAAAAAAACACATTTTGTATTCAATCCAAATCCATCCATGGCCTAAATGCTGTTCCAGATTTAACAGACACCACAGAAACAGTTGTTTCATGCACCCATGACTAGAAAGGCCTATTGGATGGAAGGCCAATTGGCAGACTAGGCAACATAGTGAATTAAATCAATATTGCAAATGCATTAAAAACATTGAGAAGCATTTTTCCTTTACAAAAGAAGATAAATGAAATGCAAAGAAATCAATAGGCCCCTACTGAAACAACAGGCCACCCACCACAATAAACTTAAAAACATCCATTAAAAGTACAAATAAATCCAGGTGCATGGCCCCAATCAAACAAGCAACACCAGTTTTTCAACTTACATCCAATGGGATATGCAGCAGACACAAATAGTGATCCTTCTAGCTCCAAATCCAAATGAAAAGTAACCAGGAGATTGACAAACCACTAGGAGGAGCCTGCTGGACAAGAACAGGAAGTTGGAGACTCTGGGGCACTTCCTTCCAGTTAAAAAAAAGGAGAAAAAAAAGACTCTTCGCACAAAAGAAAACACCAAATGTAAATACAAAGAGGTTTTTAACTCCAAATCATCAGTTTGGTAACATTTTGATGCTTCTCGAGGAGAAGAATCTTCTGCAGATTGCAGCCGCTGTAGATCCTGCGTGTTTGGTATTGCGTACGGCGAAAATATCCACCAGAAGTCACTGGCCTGATCGAATTTCATGTTGGTGACCGCAAAATCTCGCAGGAGCATGCAGATGGCTTGCAAATCTCGTGGCGCCCGTGAACAGCCCTGAAAATATTGTTGGTGATCACGAGCGCCTGGCAAGTCGCTCCTGCACGCGCAAAATTACATTTCGAGAGCGCAGACCAAAAAAGACCTCAGCTCTGTTGCGGAGTGCAGAGTTTAACGGTAACTGCGCTCTCTATGGAACGTGGAGTTACCGAATTCCGCACACTTCATGAACGGAGCGGAGTTTTACGTCCAGGATTAATATAGAATAGAGTTATTGAATTTGTGTAAACAGAACTGATCATGAACTTTGATAACAAAACAGCTCCCAAGATTTCAGATTGCACCTGCTTCAAGTCTCTCAAACTTTGGTTCTACATTAGCATAATAAGTTCATGCATGTAGGCAACATTTTCAGAAAGCATTTGGTCACAGTTATGTAATTCCATATGATAGCTCCTATATCATGTATGATCTTGTCTCTTACCTATTACTATGTCTCTACAGGAACTGTTTCATACTTCTGAATGGTTGGCCTTTGTTGTTTAGAACTGTGCACTGATGATACCAAAATGTATATCAACCAAAAATACCTTTGTACAGTGTGTTCACTAGGCCCTAAAACTGCATACTTTTCATTCTCAATAAGTAAAATATTAATAAATGTGTGTCAACAAATACTGCAATTTTGTACCAATATTTGTATAGAGTGAAAGCAGGTTACCTTTGTTTGGGCATTTTACAATGGTAACACTTACTCAAAGTCACTAAAGTATATGTCAGTTGTCAAACATTATAAATGAATTCTGTACGGAAGTAGCTTAGCAATGTATCACATACTGTGTAGATACATATGCTGTTAAGGACAGTCAGAAAAAAATATTTTCTATGGAATGACAATTGACTTCTGCAGCATAAGTGAATACATATCCCTTGAAACATTTCTAATACCCTTCAGTACAGAGCAAAAACATCTTCACATTTGTCTCCTAAATCTCTCTAGTTATTTGAACTTTGTTGTATCTTGGTGAAACTGTTTCACTAAATTGCTATTGTAGAACATCAAAGTAATCATTACATACAATGATTCCTATATAATAATTACTTCAATGCTTCAAATGTAGGTAACAATATGCAACATATTACACCTTGATGCATTTCCACATTTGCCTAATGAGTCATGCGTTTGGCTTGATTCAGATTTTTCCTGATGGGATATGCCTATATGTATGTGATGGAACATTCCATCTTCCAAAATCCCTTTAAGTTTCCCATTCTTCTCCATCATTGATTTTTCACCTGGACATGACAAAGGACATTGAGAAATGGTTTTGGGTATGTGTTACTCTGTCACCAAGATGTACACATCCCTGTCTGTGATTCATCAACAATTTTATGCCTATCACAATTCTTTCTCCAAAAACAGACTGGCTTACACACACTATTGTGAAGGAGTAAGACATCATGCAAATCTGTCACTTTTAACATGTATGAAACAGTATTTCTGATGCTAAACACAATTTGGATATGTTTTGATTCCAAATGTGGCCATCAATTCTGAAGTCACTTGCCATTTTGGATAACATGCTCACTCTTCTTAGGGTATACCTATTTAACCCCCCAGTGGGAGCTTCATTCAAATACTTTTTATTGGTGGGCTGCCATTCCTCTAAATTACCCCCCTCCCACAGCTGCCTGGTCCCAGAACCCCCAATTCCCCTTCCTCCTCCTTCTTACTGGGGTCTTGGGGGTACTGTACATCATTCTCCACTGCTGCCCCAAACGCTGCTCCAGAGTTACCAAAAAAAACTAGGCTCAGGCAAATGCTTGTATGTTTGAGAGCGAGCAGCTGATCCGCTGCTCCCGCTGCCCGGGAAGCCGATTCTCGCTGTAGCGTGCCGGCCTCTGCCGAGCCGCGCTGCAGCCTCCGCCCACACACTGCCATGCGTCAGTCCCGTTGCCGGGCCAAGGGAGAACAGGCCACAAAACAAAGATGCCAAGCCACCCCAGCAAGCACCAAGGAGTGTCGAAAACTAGTCCCCTATCTCACCGTGACACCACTCTGAACACCGGGACCCCCCACATCAGCGCGGGTGAGTGCACGTTCCTTTGCCGCAAGTAGAGGAGAGAGCCCACGGCTGGCTCTAACTAGCGGCCGCCATGCTCCCCTGCAAGCAGGGATATTTGGGGCAAAAGTCAGCCTCCCTCTGGAGCTCCCTTAAAAGAAGATACTCTGTCAGCATCACATAAAAATCTAGACGAGTGGTCGTCTCGCACTCGCCTCCATCCCCCCTCGTCTTCATTAACCAAAAAGGTATTTATGGACAAAATTCCTCAACCTATAGGTAGAAGACAGTCCAGAAGCAAACCTGAAAGTATCCGAGTTACACCCTCACTTCGTTCCTACTTTAAGGTCCAAGCTCAGTCCGCACAACCTATCTCCATCTCGATGGCTGCTTGCTCTACCTGCATGCACAGCCCTGAGCTGCCTGGGTCTGCAAGAACTATGGGCAGACCTGTGCCCAGTGAGGCTGGGAATAACATCCTATGCCTCGAAAATAGGTTCACGCCTTTGGCAGTGGTAGAAGAGGACGGCGTACTAGCCCAGCACAACCCCAGCCCTGAGAGCCCTCCAAGTCAGGCTTCCGAACAGAGAGAAGGGTCCACCGCAACGATCATAGTGGCAGGCCCGGGGAAGCAATCTCATACAGAGAGGCTCTTAGCCACTTTGCTAACGGAAATGAGAGAAAAATTCGCAGTCTCTCAGCTCAATCAACAAAAGATCCAGGGAGCAAGTGAGGTGTTAGAAGGTAAGATCAACAATCTTATGGAGAGTTGGAGCAATGGAGGTAGCCTTTGAGGACCTCTCAAAACAAGTCGACATTAACAAGAGTGAGATTTCGAAGTTAAGGAATAGTGATAGAGAACTTCGAGACAAGTTAGAAACCCTGGAAAACAATGCCAGGAGAAACAACATCAGGATTCTGAATGTCCCGGAAGATCTTGAGGAGGAGATATGAGGGGCTTTACTATCAGCCTTCTCAGAGAATTTAACATCGACATTGAGAAGCAGACTCTGGAAGATGATATGCAGAGAGTGCACCGAGACCTGTTTTCTAAGAGACCAGGGGAAAAAAACCAGAGAAGGATACTAGTAAACTTTAAGACATACTCAAGCAAAGAAAAAATCCTTGCCAGAGCACTCAAAGCAGGATCATATAAGAAAAGGGAGCGGTCCTTCTGCATCAGATCGGACATATCACGCGCCACACAAGATAGGCAATGGGAGCTAGGGAAGTTCATACAAGAGCTGAGGGGGCTGGATGACACGGCAAACCTCCGGTTCCCTGCCTCCCTAAAGGTGATGTGGAACAATAAAATGCACAACTTTAGGGCCCCCTCTGAAGTCAGTTCCCTGATTGAACAGATCAAAACACATCCAAAAGAAAATATCTAATCTTGCTGTGATGTAGTGAGAGAGCCCGAAGTGGAGGTAACCATCAGTTTACCTCTAGTCCTTTGAGAGGGTTCCCTGGGGTGGTCACAAGCAAAAAGAAAATACCCAAAACAAGCACAGTTTGTATCTGCACTGGGTGGGGGAGCATGTGGGAAAAAAGTAAAAAAAGGTCCTCATTTATTAATTAGATTCAAGTGTACTTAAGTGGTTTGTATCAACTCTTTAGGTTTTTAAATGCTGGCAGTACACTTTGGTTTCTTAGGTCATCACGCATTTATCTACATTCTCCATGACAGATTTAGATAGGCCTAAGAAACTGAAAATCTTATCATGGAATGTAAATGGCCTTAGGGTTCCCTCTAGAAGAAGGAAAATCCTGGAGTACTTGAGACTCTCTGATAGCGAGGTCTTCCTGTCACAGGAATCACATTTGCGTAAAGAGGAGTGGGCAGAGATACTCAAAAAACAGAAATGGGTGGATCACTGCATATGTACCACACAGTCACGTTCGGTGAAAGGAGTCGCTCTTCTTTTTAAAAAATCTACCCAAGCTATACTTGGTGATTGTGTGGTTGATTCTCTCGGTAGGTGGGCACTAGCCAGGGCCAAAATCAATGGCTCTTGGCTGACCTTCGTGGGTTATTATGGCCCAAACCTGGACGATCCGACCACATTACGCACCTTACTTTTTCAGCTGGTTGATATTAAGGATCCTATTATACTGGGTGGAGATTTTAATGTAGTTTTGGTTCCAACACAAGACTCAACCTCCAGGAGAGCAATGGGCGCAACTCATAATATAAGAGTCACCCTGAACCAACTGATGACAGATTTGGGCCTCTTAGATATCTGGAGAGTGATGGTAAGGAAGGCAGGGACATCAGGGGGAAATTTCACTTTCAGTAACAAAAAATGCGGCCATCGTTCTAGGATTGATTTCTTCTTGGTGGACTCCTTCATCAGTAAAAACAGAACTAGGGTAAACCATGTCCCGGAACATTTGTCTGACCACTCTGCTATCACTTTGGAGATCACTCTTGGGAATAGGCCCCTCTCCCGAAAGTGGACCCTAAACCACTCTCTACTTCTTGAACCATCTGTAATTGATAAGTTGAAACTCACTCCCAAAGAGTTTTTTTTTATTTAACCTAGATTCAGCCCCCCTACCTATTGTATGGGATACGTTCAAAGCCTTCTTAAGAGGTACTCTTACTGCCCTGTCTACTGCACAAAACAGGAAAGCCAGAGAGGAAATTAGAACTCTCAAGGCCGCAGTTCACATTAACCAGCTAACGCTAGAACAAACACCTAATAGCTCAAATGTATCACAAATTGAGCAAAAGCTACATCTAGCATAGACTGAGCTTGCTGACCACCTTGAAGCAATAGTCAGGAGGAAATGGGACGCCAGCAGGTTATCCCACCATCAATATGGGGAGGGGTGCGGCAAATTGCTCGCATGGAAAACTAGAGCTAATCAGACTAGGAATTTGATAAAAGTCCTCAGATGCTTTATTTCAGGTAATATTATCTCCGAGGATATTGAGATTGAAAACGCCTTTGCCCAGTTTTTCCAGGATCTCTGTACAGAGGATCACATAGTAAGTGAAGAACTTATGGAGGATTATCTTCCAGACCTAGAACTTCCTATGCTTTAGAGCCCAGAAAAAGATAACCTAGATTGCCCTATTGGTCTTTAGGAAATTCTCGGTACCATCAGTACCCTTAAAAAGGGAAAGCCGCAGGACCTGATTCCATCCCTAATGAAATTTATGCTATATTAAAAGAAGAACTTGCCCCAATATTGCTCCAACTGTTTAATGCTGCCTTTATATCTGGCCAGGACCTCCCTTCATCCTGGGATGCTGCCACCATAACTGTCCTCCTGAAACAAAATAAGAACCCGAGGTCCTGCAAGTCTTACAGGCCAATTTTTCTACTCAACAGTGACCATAAAATATATACCCAGATTTTAACTAAACGTCTGGATAAGGTGGCAGGATCACTAATTCATCCCGACCAAAAAGGCTTCATGAAGGGGAGGCAACTTCACGAGTTAACACACGATTTGATTGGGGCCATTGATATGGCAAGAGAGTATGGGATCCCTTTGGCAGTAATGACCTTCGACGCTGCGAAGGCCTTTGATAGGGTCAGTTGGCCTTTCCTATAAAAAATGATTCAATGCTTTAACTTATGGGAGGTCTTCTTAGCAGCAGTTAGGGCTCTTTATAAAAACCCATCGGCCAGGGTCTTAGCCAATGGAAATCTCACCAAGTCAATAAAAATTGGTAGGGGGACAAGACAGGGATGTCCCCTCTCCCCACTCCTTTTCAACCTTTACATCGAACCACTGGCGCGCAAATTAAGGGCATGTCGAAATACCTTTTGTTTGTAATGGTTGGGCGAAGAAAATTGGGCTATTTGCAGACGATCTTATGATCTTGACAGGTGATCTGCAGCACTCTCTTCCTGCGATATGGGAGCAGCTGGAAGGGTTTAGAAGGGTATCTGGATACTTCATTAACCAGCAAAAAACCGAGCTAATGCAATGGAACACCACATATAGGAGCGACCTAAAGAAATAGGAGATAAGATATCTGGGAGATCAAATAGTACACAATTTGGAGAAGATAGCCCAGGCGAATTTTGACAAAGTAGCTGCTGGAGTTAAATCACAGCTACAAGCATGGGGGGCTCTCCCACTCTCCTTCTTGGGTAGATCGAACCTCTTAAATATGTCAATCCTCCCAAAGTTCACCTTCCTATTTAACACTATCCCTTTGGAGTTTAAGAAGACCTAGTTTAAGAAAGTGCAGGGGGAGTACTCCAGCTTTATTTGGGGAATAAAAGACCTAGAATCTCCTGGAAGAAATTCCGAAGTAAGAAAGAACATGGAGGCATCGCCAGTCCAGATCTTTACCAATATTACCGTGCTTTCCATCTGAAGAACTTTGGCCTGCTGTTGATGGGAAGCTCCTGCCTGTCCCCGCTTTTTAGGGCTCTAACAGCAAGCTCTCCACATCAAGCAGATTTTTTCCTTCTAAAGTTTGGTCACCCTCAATTTTTTAAGAAGGTGAGGTTAAAAGTCCTTCTAGCAGCTTCCAAGATCTGGTAGCACCTATCTGGGACTCTCCAGGTACTCAGGATTGCTTATTAGATGCTCTTGCAATCCCGCTACGGGGCTGTGGCATTCTTAGGTGGGGGCAACTCATAGAGGACACTAAGTTAATTTCTTGGCAACGTCTTTCAGAGATTTCTGAAAATGTGTTCTCTAAATTCAAATACTATCAAGTTCTAAGCTGGGTTAAAACGTTAGGGAAGGAGGGCAAAGGGGACATGGATTTGGTGGCCAGGATTTGCTCACGCTCCACTCTACGGAAAGAAGTTGCAGAGTGGTATTGGATGCTAATTCAAAATGGAGAAGAGATGCAAAACCCATTTACAGAGATCTGGAGGAGGGAACTGCCAGACCAAGACCTCGAATCCTTAGGGCAAGTATCTATGTCTCATCTGTGGTTATATGTAAAACCTGCTCCATTAAGGAAAAACCATCTTTTCACTGTCCACAAGGCCTACTGGATGCCACGGAAGCTATCAAAGCTGGGGAGTCAAGCAGTGAAGAAATGCCCAAAGTGTGGAGAGAACAGCGCAAACGAGGCCCACATGTTTTGGCAGTGTCCCTCAATCCAGTTTTTCTGGCAGCAAGTGGGTAAGACCATCTCAGGTATTGTGGGCCAAGAGATTAAGGTGAGCTTAGCCCTTGTGATTTTTGGAGTGGTCCCTGGAGGGGTGGACAACTGGGGTTTTCGTAAAACCCATAAAGCCCTCATTTTTGTCCTGATCCTCCTTGCACGCAGGGAGCTGTGTGTTAAGTAGATTCTTCCTTGCCCCCCCACTGAGGCTGAATGGTTTAGCTCTATACAAAAAACTTTGTATCTTGACCGGGCTAATAAACCCGTCAAGAGAACAAAATTTTGGAAACTCTGGGACGACTGGTTTAAGTCTTACATCTCCAGCCTACTACATTGAGCACAGAATCCCTCTCTTTCCCCCTCTGCATCCTTCTCTTTCTCTTGTTTCATCTCGTTCCCCTTCCACTTCCTCTTTAACTCTGTTTATCTACTCTCTTTAGTTTTTGCATGGTGTATCCTCAAGTTATTTTTTGAAACCTTATGGTCCAATGATTAATTGTATGCTACACAGGTTGCTTTAGTGCTGGGGTCACCGTTCTTTTCGGCACCTGTTTCAGAGGAGTTAGCATTCCCAACCAGCTAGGAGGTCTTTGTTTTGGGCCCGGGATATTTCTATCCCTCCTCCCCCGTGGAGAGACCGGGTGCCTCATTGCCTCTTTGTGGTCTGGTCAGGTCTGGCCTTCCTGAACTCAGAGCATAAATTGATAAATGAGGACAAGAAAAACCCAAAAAACATGCTCACTCTTGTTTGTGAAGAATCCCAACTTACCAATGTGATGTTTGGTACATCCACTGTATCATAAGTGGCTAGTATGCTATATCATGTTTAATAGGGCTACCATTACATCATCCACCACAGTGAAGGAGTATTACAGCTGAAACAATAAAGACTATTGGCCTGTTTGGTAGAACACAACTGTCCCTCATGGCATCAAAGAACCAGATGTATATGTGGAGTTTAGGCAGCCATGAATCTGCTCAGAACAGTCCTTTGGTTGTGAACATGAATCAGGTGGGATCCTTTCCATCAAATTAATAGACAAAGCATATCAGCATACACATTGTGCTAAACATACACCTTAAAGAACTCTTCTTGTGTGTTGGCCATGGGTCTCCCTTAATGTTGATGGGAATAGTCCTGTTTGTAACAAACTATTACTAGCATTACACATAAGTTAGCATACAACATGTGTATTTTCACATGCTGACCAAAACAAATATCTTAATACAAACTTTTGTAGTGACCTGCTGACTAACTTCATCCCATTTCATAGTCTAAACGCACCAATCCAGGCCTGTGACTACATCTAGCCCAGGGGGCTGACACATATTCTGTGATGTGACCTACTTCTGATCAGTACAAAAGATTGAGAACTACAGAAGGCTAAAGATAAATAATTATGGCACAGTGATTACTGGCCACTGTAAGGGACCTGCAGTTTGGACATGAGACTTTGAAATGGGAGTGAATGAAATTAAGTGTAAGCTCACGAAGTTAGGTAACTCTCCCTTTCAACTGTCAACCATTCAAAAGCATTTAGGAGCATATTTTTATGCACACCTCAAAATTTGACCTGACAAGAATATATGTTTATGATAGATATACCGCTGTGCTGCAGTTGTATGTCCCTGTGACTCAGCTCCAGCCTTGCCCATGATTCTGACTGAGCACTGCTCATTGTCAGGACTTGTTATCTGCAGCCTAATGATCATGGTGCTACATGAACATGGCCTCCCCATAAATGTTACCTGAAACAATTACCTTGTTCCCACCTAATGAATGACTTCAAGGCTGTGGGATACTCTATAGGGGTCTGGAAGCTACTGGTAGCTCACGTACAACTGTTGGGAGAGCCCTGATCCAGGTGATTTGTGGGCCCATACACATAGCTAACATCATTTTCATTTGGTTTGTACAGAGCACATTTTGATGTACAGTTGTAAAGAGTATATAATGTGTTGTCTAGTTTGCATTATGTGAGTTTCCAATGTAGCACATGTAATTAAGGGTGGGCGTAGTTGGCAGAGTACTACTACGCGGAATTCCACGAAGTTGAACAAAAACTCCGTGAATTCCACCACTTCACTTCGCTCCGCTTCCTACTTCATATACTTTTGGTAAATTAACAAGTATCTCTGTCTTTACATACTAAAATGCATATAGTCATTTCACAAAAGTGATTATGAAAATTTAGCAAGCAGTGAGAGAGGTGATGATTTTGAGATCCTCTCTAACCTAGGGTGAAAACCAAGCAGATGTCTTGAAAACAAAGAGCTCATCTTGCTGAACGATTTGGTGGTGGTCCCATCCTCTTAGGACCACCCCAAGCACAGTTATGGGCAAAAATATAATCCCAACCAAAGGCCTTGCAAAGCATTATGGGACGAGATTAGCAGTGGGCAGTGGATATTATAGTATCCAATATCAAAATAATTCTACAAAGAGCTGCAGTTCAACTGGTCGTTACTAGGTGTCCCTCACGAGTCAAATGCAAAAGCATTGAAATTATTACATCAAGCTGCAGTTCCACTAGTCGTTACTAGATGTCCCTCACGAGTCAAATGCAAAAGCATTGAAACCCTTTCATGAATCTGCAGTTCAGCTCTTTGTAGAATTTATAGTATTAGCTCTCAGCTCAGGGTTTCAATGCTTTTGCATTTGACTCGTGAGGGACACCTAGTAACGACTAGTGGAACTGCAGCTTCATGAAAGGGTTTCAATGCTTTTGCATTTGACTCGTGAGGGACATCTAGTAACGACTAGTGGAACTGCAGCTTGATGTTATAATTTCAATGCTTTTGCATTTGACTCGTGAGGGACACCTAGTAACGACGAGTTGCACTGCAGCTCTTTGTAGAATTATTTTGATATTGGATACTATAATATTCACTGCCCACTGCTAATCTCATCCCATAATGCTTTGCAGACCATTTGGTTGGCATTGTATTTTTGCCCATAACTGTGCTTGGGGTGGTCCTAACAGGATGGGACCACCACTGAATCGTTCAGCATAATGTGCTCTTTGTGTTCAAGGCATCTGCTTGGTCCTCCCCCTAGGTTAGGGGGGATCCCAAAATCATCACCTCTCTCATTGGCTGATATTTGAATTGGTTATATGCTTTTTTTTTTTTAGCATGTAAAGTTGCTTTATCAAAGCATTTGTGGGTGCAGTTTAGTAGCTTATTCCACTACGTGGAGGTTTTGCTTGAATTACGTGTTTTTAACGGAATGCGTAGTTAACAATTCTCTGCTAGCGGAGCAGAGTTCTTTGCCCACCCCTACATGTAATTTAAACATATACATAGATACATCTCTACATATACACCAATTAGAATCAAGGGGCAGATTTACAAGCTCCTTGTGCCACTTTTGCGTCACTTTTCCCATGTTAAAAGTGATGCAAAAGTGGCGCAAGGGGCTTGTAAATCTGCCCCCTAGGGCTTTGCCCGCACAACACATACTAATTTTGTTAGTTTTTTCACATTGTAAAGTGCTTAGAAATCCCCAACATCATTATTCTCTGTAAGGAACGAAATTATATGTCACTTCACATCACTAACTACACTTCACTCAGGAACTCAAAGGGACATTGTACACTGTGTTAATGGAAAAATACCAGTAAGCCTGATTACCATATACATTTCAGACATGTACCTATTCCTCTGGTGAGCCATAGAGCTGGCCATACACAGAGAGGACCTCCTGTGCCAGCATGTCCAGCTCCTCTGGCAGGAAGGCAGGGGCCCACTCACATTTTGGCCAGCCATCGTTGCTCACAGAGGTAAGTAACCACAGCAAAAGTGGAAGAGGTCTTAATGGCAGCAGTGTCAGGAGGAAAGTGAGCTCTTTTTTCAACCACCGCGTACATGTACGTGATGTACATGATCATCATGGGACACGGACACAGCTCTTGGCCTACGTACTTTACATTCACCAACGTTAGCCTATGGCAGTGTTCGTTGTGGAGTTTACAGCCCACTACATGGAAACTTCCACTGCAGGCGTCTGATTCCAAAAGTCCTATCAGAGAGCTTAGGCACCCTTTATTTTATAAGTTCAAAATAGTGTGTTTGTGACTGTTAAGTGCTTCACCACCACTCAAAATGGGAGCTAGTTTGTTTACATATTAAAACTTTGATGGACGCTCATTCTTTTAAAAATAAACATTTATGTGCAGTGGCTTACTGTGCTGATAAGCGATATTAGTGCAATGTTGTTAACACATCCGTTGACTATATTTTTAGAGGAAATTTTTTTTTTTAAATTGTAAATAATACATATGAAAGGTATTATTTACATATTTTTTTTCTAAAATGTATTTTAGGCTATAAATGTAATTTATGAAGAATAAAGAACAAAATGCAAATGTTTTCGAAAAATATGTAGTAAAACCATATATATTGTGAGCAACTACAGGACTTTAGTGTTAAATATCAAATATGTTGCTGTGGAAAATGTGATAAATGTTCAAATGTTTCACCAATGCAGACATATGAACCTGGGGAAAGTGAGGAGATGACAGCCTCAGGTGTGCTTCCCATTTCCAGACCTCCCCACCATGGAAAAAAGGGATATAATCACGAAATCAGATTGAATAGGCACACTATACTGGATTTATGTCATCAGTTGGAGCCAGATCTTGAGCCTCGCAACCGAAATCCCACATTTATCACACTAATTGTCAAACTTATGGCAATACTTCATTTTGTGGGCACATGATCCTTCCAATGCACTGAGCTGTTTCTGGGGGAATGTCACAACCAACTTTCAGTGGTGTGCTACAAGAAGTTATGGGCCAGATGTATCAAGCGTTTTACCGTTCGCAAATGGGCCAACTCGCAGAATTGGGCGGTTTGCGAACGGTAAAAAGCCTTTTGGGATGTATCATCCCAAAAGGCATTTGTAAAATAGGGAATCGCAATTTTTGCGATTACATATTTTGCGAATGCATTTAGGGAATCGCAATTTGCAATTCCTTAAATGCAATGCAGTAAGCAAGAAAAAATTGTGACCTGGCTTTAAGGAATCGCAAATTACCACCAACTTCAAGTTGGTGGTAATTTGCAAATTCCTAGAAAAATGCACTTTTTGCATTTTGCTAAGTGCCATGTGGCGCACACACATGCCCTTAGGGCATGTATGTGCGCCACATGTGCATACTTACCTTTTTTGGGGGTGCATCAGGGTGGCCTTTTGGCCCCCTTGCACCCTTGAAATTGCATGTGCAATTTGCGAGTACCTATTTGGTACTCGCAAATTGCGAATGCAATCTTATTCATTTCTATGGGCCTCTAGGCCCATAGGAATGAATGGGAAGGTTTTCCTTAATAGTGAATCGCAATTTGTGATTCGCTATTAAGGAATATGTAGGAATCGCAAATGTTTTTGCAAATCCTACATACATTGCAGTTTGCGATTCTTAAATAGCGAATCAGTAAAATTTGCTATTTAAGAATCGCAAATGCAATTCTTGATACATCTGGCCCTATATCTTCAATGTTGAGACACATTAACAGCTTTATCCAGTTTCCACAGCAGCAGGATTTAGCTAGTGTGAAGGGGGTCTTTTACAGTTTGGGTCATCTACCACATATGGTTAGAGCAATTGATGGCACACATATTGCCTTTGTGCCGCCACATGCCAGAGAACAGGTCTACCAGAATCGGAAACACTTCCATTTAATCAACATGCAAGTTGTCTGCTTACCAGATGTGTACATCACAAGCATCTGTGAATGTTTCTACAGCTGTGTCCATGATTTCCTTGTACTACGGATCAGCTCCATAGCCTTGCAAATGTCATAATTCGGACCTGAGATGGCCTGGCTTGTTTGTGAGGGTGCCATGTAGACATTGAAGAGGGTGGGGCTGAAAGAGGAGCCCTGGGGCACTCCGCAGTTGGTATCTGTCCCGAGAGGTATGACGGAAGTCTGACCCGTTGTGTTCAGTCTGTGAGGAAGGATCGGACCCAGTCATGGATACTGACCTCGTGGAGTCTAGTGGTTAGAGTGCGGTGGGAGATGGTATTGAATGCTTCTGAGAGGTCAAGGAGAATGAGGGCCGCAGTTTCGCCCTATTCGAGGAGGGAGCAGATGTTGTCAGTGGCAGCGAGGAGGGCGGTCTTTTTATGTAGTTATTACTTAGGAAACTGGATTGAGAGATGTCCAGGATATCGTTTGTTTCTATGAAGTCAGCTAGTTGGCTGTTTTTCAATGACTTTGGCTGGGAAGGGGAGCAGGGAGATGGGCCTGAATTTCTTAAGGTTTGTCGGGTCTGCCGAGGATTTCTTCAGGAGTGGGTTGATTTCCTCTTGTTTCCATTCATCATGGAAGGAGGCAGTCTTGAGGGAGCAGTCGTAGCTCGGGTGCGATGGCCGAGGTGGCTCTGTGGAAGATGCGGTGCGGGCACAGGTCCGATGGTGCTCCGGAGTGGATGCTTTTCATGGTCTTTAGGGTGGCATCCGTGGTGAGTGGGGTCCAACTGAGCAGGATCTGTTAGAGGGCGTTGGTTGAGGAGGTTGATGGTGTGGTGGGGAGGTCCTGGTTGTTGAAGTTGTAGTGGATCGTCTTGATCTTGTGGTGGAAGAACTGTTGCAGAGGTCTTGGGAGGGTGGGAAGTCAGTGGTTTCGCTGTTGGATTTGGCAAATGCCTTGATGATGGTGAAGAGTTTTTTGCTGTTGTGTGTGTTGGTGTTGATTCTGTCTTGGAGGGCCTTCTTTCTTGTGTTTTTGATGAGGTGGTGGTGTGCGGTGGTGGCTGCTTTGAAGGCAGTGTGGGCTTCTGGGGTTTTGTGGCTCCTCCATGTCTTTTCGAGTTGTCTGCTGGAGCGTCTGGATTCTTGGAGGGCAGGATTGAACCAGCTTGCTTTCTTGAAGTGTTTGCCAGTGGCTTTCATTAGGGGGGCCAGGGTGTCAGCACGTGTTTGCTATTCATTGGTGAATGTTGCATGCTGCGGTGTTGGCATCGGAGGTTGACGGTGTTGAGGTGCTGTTGAGGGTGGTGGTGAGCTGGTCTTCGGACCTTGTTCCAGCTTCTGCAGGGGAAACGGTGTGAGTACTTGGGTGCAGTGGGTTTGTTGAAGGAGAAGTGGATACAGTGGTGGTCTGTCCAGAGAAGTTCCATGGTGTAGCTGTAGGAGACACTGTTTCCTGCAGCGAAGATGGGGTCAAGCGTGTGCCCAGCTATGTGTGTTGGGGTGGTGAATAGCTGTTTCAATCCTACATTGGCAAAGTTCTCTAGGAGGATGTGGTGATAATTTGTTAGGAAGGGCAAGTTCAGGGAAATTCAGGCCAAAGGTGTTTGCTGATCAAAGTTTGACACATTGACTACAATGTTCAGTTACATTCTTTATCTCTGATTGTTTTGTGAAACTGTGTCCCCCAAAAGTTGACTTTGTAATGTGTCTATTATGTTATGTATGATTGGTAATTTTTTGTTTTTATCTGTTTTAGGTTCCTTCTACATGTCAACTTCAACTGGACATTTCAGAGCTGTTTCATTTGCAGGTATATGGTACTGTTTTGAAGTACAAAGGGAACATGTGTTATCCTGGGAAAGACAGACACAGACTTTGGGTGTACAAATCTTGTACCAAGGCAACTTGCACTGTGATTGAATTGAAGATTTGAAGATTACATTGGACTTGTTCTCTGATGTGTGTTATCACTAAGACTATATGTGTGCCATCATTAGCTCAAACCATATGTGGTAGTGGAGCCAAATCATGCTTCACATTGGCACAATCCTCATTGTGTGTAAAGTGTATGTATCTGTTGATGTGTCTTATCATTGTAGGACCTACGTCTTGTGGCAAACCACTGAAACTTGGTTGTGACATTCTACCAGATACTGAAACAGTGTATTGAAATGATCCTGTGTCTACAAGATGTAGTACTGCCATGTGTTTTTCTATTGGCGTTATTGATGTGTGATTCCTTATGTGAGCCAGAAGATCTGGCTCCAGATGATGACGAGTCAATGCTAATTCGCCATATAAATTGATTGTTTTATATATATCCCCTTCTTCTATGTTGGCAAGGTCTGGAACTGGAAATGCGAAAACTGGCACTGAGTATTAGTGTCATGTATGGATTGTTATATTAGTGAAAATGTTGACATACAATTATTGATCAAGTGGAATAAGCATAGTAGTCGATGATTTAATGATATATTTTTTTGGGAGTCATGGTAACTTGGGAAAAAACATTACATAAATTCAAATTATCTATCTTTACACAATACTTTGATTTTTGTCACAGTAAAGTTATGATGGAAGGATACAAATGCATTGGTGGAGTTGAGATATACAACACCAGTCTATGAGTTTTTGAGTTGTGAATTTATTGAACTAAACTTGAAGAAATTAAACACAGTGAAAGTGATAAAGTAAACCAAAAAGTGAAGAAGTCAGTCATGGTGAATGAAACCATAGTTTAAGAGCCAAAATGGTTTGAAATCCCATGTCCAAAATACACCTGGCATTAGAAAGGTAAATGTGTCCAGAAATAGTCCACAGAGTGAATGCTACTCAGACACTGGAGAAAATTAGGTTTGGGGTCTCTTGCTGGTGGTGGCAGAGGTCTTGCCATCCTCACCTCCTGATAATTTGGATGTACATCCCCTCCTGTGGATGAGGGGGGATCCACAGTTGCAAGGCCTGTGGTGGCTGCAGGTGGTTCTTCTGATGGCAGGGCCTCCCTTCCTGTGGCAGTGGCAGATGTAGATTGGCAGGATGTTGTAGGACCATAGGAAGAGTTAGATGGTATTGGGAAAGCCCTGCACATATGGGTATTTACACCCATATCGACAGGGATTTTACAGCACCCCTGTCAGGGAGCCCATATTGGAGTTGTGAGCATCCATCTGATAATTGAGCTCCCTCTGCACCTGCTTCATCATCTGGAGCTTGGTGAGTACCTGGCACATCATCTCTTGGGACTGATGATAGGCTCCCAAGACTTGGTCAATGGTGGTCTGGGTGAGAGTGACAAGAGTGGTCACACTATGCTGGCCCACAGAATCCCTCCCATGACCCCTAACCCAACTACCCTGCACCCTTGGCCCAGTGTGCCCCATCTGACTGGATACTGGGTGAGCTGGAGCTGGTGGTGCTGTAGCATCAACATTATCCAGGAATGGGGGGCATATGATTGGTGTCACAGTGGTAGGAACATAGGAAGTGGAGCCTTTGGTTAGCTGAGGTGTTACAGCTGGGGTGAGAGGTGTTGGTGTGGGCCCAGTGAGACTCACTGGAGCTGTCTGCTCATGCTGACCAGATAGACCAGAATCCTCATCAACATTCAGATTACCAGGAGTGTTGTTCTCACCGAAATCTTGATCCTGGGCTGGAGTGGGGGTCTCTTCAGTGGCAGATTCCTGATCACGTGCTTTGTCAGTTGGACCTATTGAGAAATTATACATCCAAATCTTTTGAAACAAACAATGTAGATACCTAGAAGTAAAAAGAGGTAGAGATTATTTTGATGATATCTTTCAGTGGTATTGAACCTATTACCCTAACATTTAGCAATTTCAAACAGTACAAATTTAAATAAGGAGGCAATATGATGTACTGAAATGTTTATGAAGGGATTAGGAAGTACCTAACATCTCCCAACCATTTAAATCAAACACAGTGGAGAGGTGAAATGTATAATTGACAATTCCAAGGCCTGGCTGACTTCAAAACAGACATTTACACAACTTGGGGGCATATTATCAAGAACGGCGTTAAAAATTATCGCCGGTTTAGCGGCAGAAAACTGCTGCTAAGCGGCGATAATGGAGCTTGATAATATGCCCTTGAGAATTCAATAGAAGTCCATGTTCTGGTGTGAACATGGGCTTCTATTGGAATTCTCCAGGGCATATTATCAAGCCCATTATCTCCGCTTTAGCGGCAGTTTTCTGCCGCTAAACCGGCGATAATTTTAACACCGTTCTTGATAATATGCCCAATAGATGGATGTTTGGCATTAGTCATCATGTGAACAGTGCAGAGTCAGTTTTTGCAACTACCACTTATATTCAGCAAAGTTATTTTCATACCTTACAATTCATTGGTCAACACAGTTTGATTTGTGAAACTCATTACATCAATTCAATTGGTTGAGAAGAATGGGACAACATTTAGAAAGCAAACAACACAAACTATTTTCAGAAGAAAGTATTGAATAGGGATTGGTCACTACATGACACTTTACCATATGTTGAAATCTGTTAGACAAGAGAGAATTAGCAATATGACATAGCAATATTCTTTTGACAAAACAGAAAGAGGGCATCATGGTAGTTGTAGTTCTTTGTGCGAATCCGCCGAAGTTTGCATCCGGCATCAAGTATGATAATAACACTCAAATGCACGCTTGTCTGGTTTACGGAATTGATATTGGTTATAATTTATTATGTTTGTACAGCTTGCATGACAAAGTTTACTGCGCCTGACACGGGCACCTGTACCCTGCCTCAAATATGCTCTTTGTTAATTATATTTTTCTGTAAAAATGCAAATAAAGATATTTAAAAAAAAAAAAAAGGGTAGTTGTAGTTCTTTCAAAGACAACTTCCCAACTCTTGCAAATGGTTAGTGAAACATACCTGTGGACATTATGCAGTTGAAATGGACAGACACTATCAATATTACACACAAATGGGTGTTGGGTTAATTGGTGTTGTAACACTTACAGGCACCATACTATCATGTGTCATGTAATGGAGATTGATACCTGTAATCTAAGGTGCAACACAATACATTAACACAAACAATCCAAACTATCAGATAGTGATAGTTTGAGGCTTATATGTTATGAAAATATGTGCAGAACACATTGGCAACAGCTGAACTGAGAATAAATAGGACATTGAGGTTTAGTGCAACTTTGTAAAGTATAACTTACTAGACTACACTCCACCAGGTATTCCTGTCAAGCCTTTAGGATGTAGGATCTGCAAGACATTCTCCTCCCAGGGCATGAGTTGTAATAGGGACCTGGGAGAACCACCACAAGTCCTCTTGGCCTGCAT
This sequence comes from Calotriton arnoldi, assembly GCA_963921515.1. Lineage (NCBI taxonomy): Eukaryota > Metazoa > Chordata > Amphibia > Caudata > Salamandridae > Calotriton > Calotriton arnoldi. Next base: position 2,282,372 of record CAWUFW010000645.1, on the reverse strand, counting down.
TTGATGCTTGGAAGACATGGAACATACCCTCCCCTGCAGGCGATTCTACCTCTTCCTAATTTCCTCCTGTGTGCTCAGGTTGTTAGCTACAGCATTCACTCAGTGGAATATTTCTGGTGCACATTCGCATTTTCTGAGATAGGGGTGTATTTTAGACTTGGGCTCCAAACAATTGTGGCTTTACTCATATGATTTCATTGACCAGGACTGACAATTCTCCCTCAGGAAAACGCAGATGTTTGGGGCCTGGCATTGTGCAAAGAAATATAATTAAATAAAAATAATATCCACAAGGTTACAAATTGAGGAAGATAAAGGGACAAGAAACAAGGAAAAAGAACAAAAAAACTTAGTTAACTGACAAAAGCTATGCTAGAAAATGTTGTGGTGCAGTGGAATGGCAAAGAATCATGACCTGAAATGGAGTGTGTTGACTTGGCAGAGTACTTTGGACTGCCATCGGGACGGGACGGCAGTAAGACCATCAAGAAATACATCAGGCCCTAATTTGGAGAAGGTGTCGGGCACTAAAAGGTTGACATTCGCTATTCCAACTCCAATCTATTCCAAATTGGGGAAGGTGATGGACAATAAAATGGTGACATTTACTATTCCCAGTCCAATCTATACCAATGTGGGGAAGGTGTAGGACACTAAAAGGGTTACATTTACTATTTCCACTTCAATCTATACGAATTTGAGGAAGGTGTTGGACACTTAAAGGATGACATTTACTATTCTTATGCCAATCTATACCAATGTGTTAAGAAGGTGTTGCACAGTAAAGGGGTGAAAACACTATTTCTACTGCAGTCAAAAACATTTTATGCTAGGTGCTACAAGCTAAAAGAAGATTTATATACACAATAATTACTCAAAATTCACACATAACCTTTCATCTATAAAATATTCTAAAACGTAGGGCTTGCTTACAATTCACTGCCCGCCGACTATGCGGTCCGCCCGCCATATTACAATGTTGTTGGTTTACAGAACAAAAGACTGCCGGAGCACCGCCGACACCACCAGCCAATCACAGACAGCTGGGCATCGGTAGGGGGAAAGCAACTGTCAGAAGGCGGTACAGAGAAGTTCACCACTGTCCGAATTATGAGTTTGCTTTCCGCCGAGCCGACCATGGTGGGAAGACCACCTGCTTCTAGTCACCTGAGTCGACACAACATTTAGAAAATTCATATTTATATTAAAATAATGTTAAACTATTATACTTTATTAAATGTATATTTTTAATATTGTATTTAAAATATCTTTTTAAAATATGTTGACTAAAATTATATTTTTATAATTTACTATGATTCATATATATGTTATTTATGTATAAGTCATTATTTATAAAATTAATAATGTAACAACATAAATTAGAACATATTACAATATTATTTTGCATATCGTTAAATTAATTAACAATAATTTTACATTAAAATATTCACTTTTTAAAAATCTCCCCACCCATATACCCTAATAATCCAACATCCCACTGCTAAAAAAAGTCCATTATTGTCATACATTAATACAACTTAAAATACAAACTTTAACTTTATAATTAATACATTATTTCACTAAAAGCAGAAACAAAATATTTAACCATACATCAAAATTAGTACAATACATTGCTTACAAAATAAGTCACAAATGATAACATTTCCTATGGGGTTTCATTTGAATTCCAAACCTCCATCATTTTCTATTGGAGGGCGGTGCTGTATCAATGGCTGGCCATGAGTGGTACCGTTTTATTTGCTTTAGTAGTAAGTTACACTTGGATTTTGTGAAATAGCAAAAAGTAGTACATTTACTCAAAAGTGTAAATTACTCCCAAAATTAAAAACTGCGCACACAGGCTTCAATGGCAGGCCTGAGACAGGTTTGCAAGGCTACTTAAGTGGGTGACACAACAATTGCCGCAGGACCACTAGTGGCATTTAATTTACAGGCCTTGGGTAGGTAGATGTAGTACCACTTTACTAGAGACTTATAAGTAAATTACCTGTACCAATTTGGGATGAGTCAATGTTGAAAAATTTTAAGGAGTGAGCACACGCACTTTAGCACTGGTTAAAAGTGGTAAAGTGCTCAGAGCCCTAATGCCAACAAAAATAAGATCAGAAAAATATGGAAGAGTAACCATAAAAAGTTTGAGGTAAGACCGCCCTAGGGCTGAAAGATCTAACATAACTGATTGCTCTCATTTACCATATCATGTGGATTTTAGTGCATTAAACAACAACATCTGCTCATTAATCCCCATAGACTTGTAATATATGCTATTTATTGCATCAGATAAATAACGTGGGGTATTGTTATGAGCCCCAATGTACCCCAATATAGGCCTAGATAGCTACACAACCTTAAATCTACTTCGTCCTACCTTGCTCTGCATAACTGTTCTGGCACTGACCTTTTACCTAGTTATGTGCTGAATAAATGTTGATCAGTTTTCTCAGAATCTAGCCTCATTTATTATGCATGAGGATTCCTAGTATCATATCTTAATTCCCTGCTCAGGACGTACACAGCAGGATTACCATCTTCTGCATAATAACTCTGTATAAAAGACACCGCTATCGTCATCCTTGGACGACAGGTCCACTATACATAATGGCAAGCTATTACATATCTAGGTTGAACCCCTGAGGATACCTTTTGGGTATAAAAGAATCTATCTTTGCTGGGTAACCAGAGGAGAAGCTTCCATGCTGACACAAGACACTGAGATTCCTGCATGCAGAAACTCCAGCACACAGTGGTCTGACATTCCTTGCGGCGGGACCAACTCGAGACCAAGACGGGGCCCTTCTTTCTCTCCCATCAGGTAATGGGGTTGGCTCTTTCCTAGGGGACTCTTGCCTTTACACCCACATACATGCTAGGTACACTTAGGTACATTTAGATAGGGTCTGCATAGTAGGAGTACGCATGATTACTACCATGTACCTATATGCCTGCATATATTCACTGTTTTAGCACCATGGTAGAATTCTACCTTTTATTTACTCTGTTGGTGCTTGTAATCTTATACATCTGTTCCTGTCTAATTATTGTCACAGCAACGATGTTCCATACTAGAATGACGCATGTTTAATAAATATTTTTTGAAAACGTCCCCATTGTTCATTCTGTGTATCTCTCTGTGACATAGGGGGTCATTAGGATGGCGGGCGGAAGCACATACGCGGTGCCGGCGGGGGCAGAAAATGCCCTTTTCCGCACTCCTGCAGCGGTCCTCCCGCCCGCCATATTACGATGGGCAAACATAGCCCATTTCCTATCCGCTGTGTAGCCTGGAGAACCCCCAGATTTTTGCGCCCGCCACCACGGCGGAGTGAGCCAATAGGGAACTCGCCGCCGTGCGGAATGACGTTCCGTCCACCGTACAAATCACGATGCCGCAAACAGACCATCACACCGCAGCGGAGAATCCACCAACCCAGAGACGGCGGAAACACGACAGCGGAGCGCGAAACCAGACTCACGGTCCCCTCTACCCGGTCCAGACTGCAATGGATCCAGCCCTTCAAGCCATTCCGGTGCTGTACTTCCTCCGCTACCAGCAAATAATGGACCGTCGCAGACCACACCGCAGGTATGCAATGACACAACTCTGCACACAACCACAACACACTACTCCTGTGCTGATATACGGTCCCTGTCCACATCAGACACTCTGGTGGGGACAGGAACACCTCCCCAAGTGTACCCACACATGTCCCACCTGTCAGGAAATCACCCCTCCGTATCTGGGTCACAAATCAACCACGAAATCACTGCAATGTCCCGGCCACGTCACCGCAGCGGTGAAGACGCGGGAAAACATGCGCAAAATGTAATAGGCAGGGCCGGCGCCAGGCATGGGCAGTCCACAAAGATTCACAGGGCACCACCTCCACCCTTCCCACATTACGCTTCCCACACCCATTTGGGGCACATGCTGTGTGCTCCCCCTGTGCCCCCCCCCTACACAATTCATCTCCCAGGTGTAGCCAGACCTTGCACCTCACACACCAAAGGACCAGGGCGCCTGTCTTGGAATGTGGGGGTGAAGAGGAACACCCTGCACAGAAGCTCAGGGGCTGGACAACCCTCTCACACTGCATAAGAACATCCACTGAACTGTCCACACTGCCTGTCAAGTCACTCACAAACACCCCACACTGACACACAGCCACATACACACACCATAGGCCAGCAGCAATGTAGGACAATCAATGGGCCAGCCAAAAGTGAAGTGGACAGTGCTGGAAAACCATGGAGCAAGACACATAGCATCTGTACATCACATGCAAGAGAAGGAACATATCACAACACCCTTAGGTCATCAAATCAGACATGGGTGGCACAGTGAGTGAAATTAAACCAAACTGACCTCTGTGCAACAACTCAGGGACACATCAAGGCAAGCCATACCTAGTCACAGAATGATAGGAAGTGTCTGAAGTCATACAGTGAGCAGCCACACATCTGTCACAACTGACATCAGTGTGACACACATGGCCCATTGTAACACTCCTTGACTGTCAAACACAACTAGGACCTTCACACATACCCATTGTCTACCCACCTCATACCTCCATCACTCAACACCTGTGAGAAGCACACATAAAGGTGAAAATGGTGTCCTGTGAGTGCAATGACAACCAAACACACTCCCTGTGGTGCACCCACAAACATCACACTAACACATAGGTATGCCTGAACCAATGCAGACACCAAAGCAATAGCCAAACAGAAGGCTCACAAACAACATACACAGTGGTATAACAAGCCCACACATGTGCAGGAAAACAGTGGAAAGGCAATGTGACCCTAGACAGAACAGGAATACACAACATTGTCACTCAGGACCAATGCACAGACACCATACCTCAAAAACAAAACAAGAGGTGTATCATCAGAAATCTACCATGAACACCAACTGGGATCAATGGGACAATCAGCTAACACAGACACAGACACCTCAACACCCATGAAGTGGACAAGGTGCCATATTGTACCAGAAGCATGCACATGCACAACCCTGAAAAGTGACAGGTCAAAAATAGGAGGACTAACCACCAATGTGCACTGCAAACAAGCCCAGCAACAAGAATCCCCTTGCTGCATGTGACAGACACACAAGTGATGCACACCACACCTGCAACACACATCTGAATGTATCACACAGCTAAAACAACCACACACACACACCATTATGCAAATAGAACATCACACACACATAGCATCAGTCAGTACAAAGAGCCAACACAGGCCAAACACTGCATACATCCACAACCAAAACACAACAGATGCACAGACCAATGCATCACAATGCAAACTCAGCTGCACATCAGGGGGATGCACAACAAGCAAGTACAAGGCAACATACACTGACAACACTGCATGCACACCAAGCAGTGTGGGCACAACAACCAAAACAGTAGCACACACATCTGAGTGCCACACCATGAACTCCCACAGCACAAACATAACATCACACTCAGTAAGTGTAGCACTACCTCAGCAAACACACATACAGCTTAGCCATCATCCACAGATGCACAACTCAGGGACATCCAGGGGCAAACAACATGACCAGAGGACTGTGCTGCCCAAACATCTGCACTGCACATGAGCAACCATGACAGCAAACAAGTACAAGGAAATAACACATAGCTAATTGGAAATCTGTCCTGAGTAGCACATTGGTCCTGGACACAGATCAGCCTCACACAGCATAGTGTCACACTATGAAGTGGTGGGGGGGCTCACAAACTGGCAAGCCATGGGGTGGAAGACATGATACTGAAGTGTTGTGTACTGTAGTAGTGGACAGGTGAGCAGTGTACAGTACACAAACACATAGAGGAGTCACTCACAATGTGTAGGCATCAGAAGCACATATGGGGGATGGCATGACTCCACATACCACATACCATACTGGAGCCAAAATGGGTCAAGTGATAGCAATGCATGAGAAAACTCACAAATATTGTCAGTGTGGCTGAGCAGTCCTGTACAGTGTGCACAAACAGTAACAAGACACATGGCTGACCAACAAAACACAACACAGACTTGCCTGTCACACACTGCATACTCGCAACTGGCAGCAACAACAAGTAGGTGTCCCCCAGGAGTGCAAGGACACAACAACACACTGCACACTGTCCAACCTACAACTCCCACATGTGCCCACAATTAGAAACACATGGCAGAGTATTGAAACAAACAGGCACTCAGCTTCTGTGTCATACATGTGTGTAGTTGGCATTGCAGGGGCACACACACATCAACACTGACAACCAAACCACCCCTACACACTTCATGACCACACAAGTGCACACATCCAACTGTACCCATGTGACTAGGAAGACAGGCCATCACAAGATGACCATGCATCAACACTGCTGCTCACACATCAAGAAAGATCACACAGATATGAAGGACCCTGGCCAGCCCGCAAGTAATCCTGTGGATAGAATACACCTCTGTTCTGGAATTGCATCATAACATGACATGTGGACAATTTAGCAAACCTGACCATATGATGAGTATGATAATCGTAGATCATCACAAACACCCATCATTGCACCTACAAACCTCAGAAGAAAGAAGAACTAAAGTGGCCCTCACCACTGCCAAACCCAGAAAAAGTAAAAGAAGCAATTGGCAATGTGAAGGTGGCATACAGAGCATTTGTCACATGCAACCATGCACATACCGAAAACACTTACATTTAGCAAGGACACTGACAAAGCAGACAACAGGAGTAACTGTCTTTATTACATATCACCAAGATAGGCATCAAAAGTAGACAACAGCAAGGTCAGTGGCCAGTCCATAGTTCAAAGTAGGTACATGTGAACATGAGAACCTGCACAGGGAATGGGCATCCAAAGTTACAAACAGCAAGGCCAGTGGCCAGTCCATAGTTCAAAGGAGGGACATGTGAACATGAGAACCTGCACAGGGAATGGGCATCCAAAGTTACAAACAGGAAGGCCAGTGGCCAGTCCATAGTTCAAAGGAGGGACATATGAACATGAGAACCTGCACAGGGAATGGGCATCCAAAGTTACAAACAGCAAGGCCAGTGGCCAGTCCATAGTTCAAAGGAGGTACATGTGAACATGAGAACCTGCACAGGGAATGGGCATCCAAAGTTACAAACGGCAAGGCCAGTGGCCAGTCCATAGTTCAAAGGAGGGACATGTGAACATGAGAACCTGCACAGGGAATGTGTGACACCATACACTGGCATGGGAATCACCACAGCTCTGTGAATACAGATGGGCAGTCCAGGCACCGCTGTGGGAGAGACGGCTTTGGGAGGGGGAATTTGCCTCAGACTTGGCTGTCAGTAGGACTGGGAGGTGGCTGATTGTCGGGGACCGTTGGCGGACCAGACCTGGGAGAGGGAGGAGCAGCTGAGGTAGAGGCATCAGTGGCTTTGTGAGCCGGAGGGCTGCTTGGACCGGGTGGCAGCGTGGCACGGGGAGGCGGAGAAATGCTGCTGTGAGACACAGTGTGTGAGGGAGAATGTGGAGGGCTGCCCTTCCACTTCTTGGGGATTCGATACAGATAAATTGTCTTGGTAGGAGTGAAAGGTGCTTCAGGTGCAGGTGTTGGCCCTCCCTCTAGTGAACTGCTGGGTATGGTGGTACGCTTGGTCTGGCCTTGCCTTTTCTCCTCCATCCCCTGTTGACCAGGTGAACCCCCCACAGTACCCTCCTGTCCCAGCTTCACAGGGGTGTGGGTGGGAGTTGAGGTTGTGGGTGAAACTGCCTCAGAGATCCGTTTCTGCGGACTCGTTGCAGGCACCAGCTTCACAGCAGGCACGGCAACGTTTTGCCTGTCTGTGGGAGCAGGTTTTGGGACGGAAGTGTCCTTGGATTGGACTGATTTGGATGCATGTGAGCCTGAGGCCTGCTTCTTGGCTTGATGCCCCTGAGTGTCACCCGAAGGGCTTTTGGCTTTGCGTTCCTGTGTGACTTCTTTTTTTGGGGGGGATGGTGTCTGCGCCCTGGCCCGCTTGGAGTGCTGCTGTGTTGTGGTTCTTGTGGAGTACCTTGAGCCTGAGGGCTGTGGTGTGTGGTCACTCTCGTCAGATGTGGCCACTGGCAGGGTGGTTGCCGAAGGGACAGGAGCTGGACCCTGAGCCTATGCCAGCTGAATGGCTGCCGTCACTGTGGAGGACAAAGACTGAACAGTCCTGTGTAGCCCACCCACGTCAGAATGAATGCCCTCCATGAAGGCAACTACCTGTGCCAACTTCTTGTCATGATCAAGGAAGGCATTCAGTAAAGTAGTCTGACCCACACACAGCTGGTGTAAAAGCTCCACCGCCTCAACACTGAGAGCAGCAGGGGAGACAGGGGCAGGGGCAGCGGTGCCTGGGGTGAAGGACACTCTACCCTTCTGACTGCTGCGGGCACGGGCAGCACTAGTGGAACTAGCCGGGAGGGTGGGCACTGGACGATGTGTGGTGGAAGAAGAGGCTGATTTCCCACTCCCTGTGTCCGCCAACATCGATGAGTCACCGCTGGCGTCAGATGATGTTAAGGTTGGTGTTTCCGGGCCTGATTCATCAAGGGCACTCCGGTCCCCCTCAGAGGCGCTGATCACATCAGTGTCAGTGAGCCCATGTGTTGCAGTTGAGCGAGATGCCTTATCCCCGGTGTACGTACCCTGTCCTTCTGTGCCCTCTGTAGATGCTGCAAGAGACAGAGACGTAGGTTCAGTTTAGTCCCATACTCACAAACATCATATGCAACCAAAGCAAACAACTTGAACATGATACCCCCATGTAGCACACCACCCTGTGCAGTCTGCATGTGCAAGCCTCATGCAAAAGTCAGAAGATGCATTGAAACAAGCATAGTTGGCATCAGTGACCCATGTGACGTTCACACTGCCAAATAGCTGGCCCGTGCCTCCCAGTTGCCTGTCATCCTGATTCCTGTAAGCATACCTACGTGCCTGTAGGTGAAATAGATGTACATCTCAACATGTTGTCACAGTCACATATGGAGTCACTTTAAGGGGACAACACAGATACTGACTCCAGGATGTCCTCATACCATGGCCATGAGCTACTGATGTCCACCATGTTGTGCTTTGAAGCGCAACGACCCTTGCTGTCGGCAGATGTGTAGTTCTCACAATTCCAAAGTCAGACACTGCACACATCGACGTAAGCACACTCAGATGAGGAACACAGCTGTTCACTCCCAGGTGATGTCTATGACACCCATAATGCAGCAGATGGCATGAGGCCACATCTTATCTTGCAAAGTTACGGGCCATTATGTTGAACACATGAGAAAGTACATGTAGCAAAAATGCATGTCAGCTGCACTCAACACAGAGGCCACTTACAAGCCATTGCATCACCCTGGAAACATCACAGAGCTCAACACTGGTGCAGAGTTGGGATACATGCAGTCACTCACACCCAAAGTCACCCTTCGCAGAATACTCACCCCCAACTTGCTGCTGATGGGCCCTCAAACGTCCATCCAGCTCTGGCTGTGTCACAGCCAAGATGCGGGCCATTAGTGGTGTCATGCTCCTGCGCGACAACCTTCCAGTCCGTGGGAGTAGCCCCAGCGTCATCTCTGCCACGTTTTTCCTCATCCGGCAGATGTCATCCCACCTCTTGTGACAGTGTGTGTGTCGTCGGTTGCAGACACCCAGAGCCCGCACCTTGCGTACAATGGCCCTCCATAAGGCCTTACGCTGGTGAACTTTGAGCTGCAGGCGTGGGAGACAAGAAGAGGCAGTTTCAGGGACACTGGGCCATGTTCCACTGTGTCTCAGGACAGGTGCATGCAAACACTTAGCACAGCTGTACAGAAAGCTTGATCAGAGGCCATACAACATGACACGTAGTACATTTGCATCAGATAACCGGATTGAAATGCATTTAGGTATGATGGTGGACACAGGACCTGGCCATCTCACACACATGCAGAATGGCAGCACACAAAGCAATGAGAAGAAAGCCCTCATCAGTGATGCAGCATGTGAGGGAGCAAGACATACATCATGTTGCAAATTATGATTTGGGGAAGACTCACTGTATCCAACACTACACACCCCTCAATGTCCTTGGCCTGTGAGTGGCTCACTGTGTCGTGGATGTCACATCTAGGGACATGTTCTTACATTCTCACACCCTTCTCACAAGGTCTGTCTTGTGCAATCATCAGGCCTAAGATAGCTCACTGAGAAACAGGGTGGCAGACAACACATATATCTCACTGTCCATTTACTGATGGGTCCGTGTCAAATTGGGCAGTATCTGTGCAGGCCAGGGGGACTCACACTGAGGTTAAACCTGGCCCATCTGAACAATCACATGCATGTACAATATGAGAGGCCAGACAGTGCCTACACATGCAAGTCAGTACACATTATTAAATCAATGGAAGGAGGATGTCTCAGAAGTACATCACTCTGATGTGTCATATGCGATTTTCCACCAAGAGTGTCACCCTCAGGCATTTCAATCTTGTGCATAATGCTCACATATCCATGGTGATGACATGAAAAGTGTACACACATCCTTCAGTACCCTCTGGATGAAACACATTTCTGATGTCTCAAATGAGCATGTGAAGAGCGAATGGACTCTGACATCCATTACCACAGGCAATGTTTGTTCTGACTTCCACTTTCCAAACTAGCAGTGTCACTGTATGGCTGCAAAGACACTGCACGTCTCTCCCATCTTCCAATGCAGCCATGGATCTGTGGTAATAAGGCTACACACCTCATTGCCATGAAGTCAGCATGCCAGGCAGTGTATCACACAAACTTGCACTCACAGGCACATACTACTGCAGAGCAACATCATGTGAGCACTCTTTGCACTCTCCAAATTTCACTCTGAGACACTTACCATTACATCAGGAGCACCATATAGCCTCCCGTAGTGTGTAAGCACCTCGTCCACCAGGACCTCCAGCTCCTCTTAGGTAAAGGGGCGGGCCCTGATCTTCTCAGTTCTTGCCATCATTGGGTCCAGGAGACAGGAACAGCAGCAGTTGGGGATGAAGCATGGCAGGCAGCAGTGTCTGGAATCAGTGGAAATGTGTGGCTCACTCACACACATATATATAGCCCCCTGGGGTTGTTTCAATGGTACTCAGCTGCTGCAATTGGTGGTCCAGGTCAGATATTTTTCAAATGCAACCAATGACCGGCCCCGCGGTAGCGGAGCACGCCTACCGCGATTTTCAAAAGTGCATTCCACTAGCGCGATTGGGGTTCCCATTGGCTGAATGGGCATGGGCAATGGCGAAATCACACTGCGGGGCCCAGGCGGTCGCTACCGCAATCGTGCATCTTACAATTGTGTCCAATGATCGGCCCGCGGTAGCGGAGCACGCCTACCGTGAGTTTCAAAAGTGCATTCCACTAGCACGATTGCGGTTCCCATTGGCTGAATGAGCATGGGCAATGGCGGTATCACACCGCGGGGCCCAGGCGGTCGCTACCGCAATCGTGCATCTTACAATTGTATCCAATGACCGGCCCCGCGATAGCGGAGCACGCCTACCGCGAGTTTCAAAAGTGCATTCCACTAGCGCGATTGCGGTTCCCATTGGCTGAATGGGCATGGGCAATGGCGGTGTCACCCTGCGGGGCCCAGGCGGTCGCTACCGCGATTTGGCATCTTTACATTGGTGCCAATGACCGTGATTGCGGTGGGGGTGCACACTTAGGGCACCTATGGACACATCATGCTGTAGCAATGGCAATGGGCAGTTCTCATTATTGAACACTCCACACTTACAATGAGTCATGGCACCAGATTGTTAAATTGAATGCTAGTGTGACATTCTACTCACTGATGTCTACACATGCCATGTCAGTGCACTGGAGTACATGCATTGGCATGTAGTCCCTCACATGTCACTGATGATGTTGTTGTGCATGTACACAGATCTGTTGTGTGATGGACTTCCAAATATGGGGACATGTCAATGTGTGAGATGGCTAAGCAACACACAGTGATGATGGACTGACTACTCAATGTGCCTACTTCACTGTGTAGATTGCTGAACTCATGTTGATACTTGATCTTCATGCACACACTGTACTCATTGTGCGGTTAATGTGTGCCCTGTCCGACTCACGCAAGAAGGTGTGGCAGGTACAGCAGCTACGTAGGAGACAGCGGTGTTGCTGTTTCAGACATGTGCTGTGTCAAGTACTCTCAGGGTTGGTGACACAAGATGTCGGAATGTCCCATTTCACATTCACATAGTCTGAATCTGTCTCGGATGCACTCAGTTCATACATACTGATCAAGTGTACAACTACTTGGGGTCAAGTTGTCTCTGCATGTGACTTGTTTTGTAAGCTGGTGTGTCAGGCCAGTCATCGTTGGCGCTGTGTCAGTCAAAATGTCAGATGTTGGACACATCTCATGGGTGAATTGAATTGACAAGTGTCCCCTTTTATCTCATGTAGGAGGCAACCAAATGTGCACCGGCCATTCACCTTGCTGGCGGACATGGAGGATGTGGACATCATCCGTAAGTTCCGGTTGGATCGGCAAAACCTCTAAGACTTATGTGCTCAATTGGAGCCCCATCTGAGGCCTCGCAGGACATATCCAACTGCTGTGTCACCAACATGTAAGGTGATGGCGGCCCTGCATTTCTTTGCAACTGGTTCGTTCCAGTACACGGTGGCCAGCGCAGGTGGGATGTCACAGGCAATGTTCAGCATGGTGCTACGGGATGTCCTGTCCGCTATGATGGCATACAAGGACACTTACATCCATTTTCCACGGAGGCAGGAATTGCCAGCTGTGAAGGCTGATTTCTATGACGTTGCCCACATCCCTAATGTAGTTGGTGCCATTAACTGCACCCATGTTGGACTGGTTCTGGCACATGCACGGGAGCACATATACAGGAATAGGAAGCATACCCATTCCATTAATGTGCAGGTTGTATGCCAAGCAGATATGATCATCTCACATGTCTGTGCCGGATTCCCTGGCTCAGCCCATGACTCCTACATCCTGCATAACAGCATCGTACCACAGATGATGGCAAATCCCAGGACCCCGGGTGAGGTCCGCTACAATGAGGCCCATGGGAGGACACGTCGTGTGGTGGAGCGGACTTTTGGGCTTCTCAAGTCTCGATTTCGGTGCCTGGACAGGACCGGAGGTGCACTGATGTACTCTCCCCAGGAGGTGTGTCAGATCGTGGTAGCATGCTGCATGCTCCACAACCTTGCCCTGTGCAAAGAGAACCCCCTGATCCTGGATGATGATGAGCAGCAGATGCCCCCGCCTGCAAACCCACACATGTCCAGTGATGAGGATAGTGGAGAGGAGGAAGGTGTCGACCTGCGTCACCAGCTCATCGCCCGCTACTTCCCTTGAAGGTGAGTGACATTGTAGAACGGTGCCATTGTATGGTGTTTTTGTAGTTGTAGGAAATGCCTAGGGGAGCTATGTGACAGCTGCCTGTTGTTGGCTCTGTGCTGAGGGCTGATGTTTCTGGGACAGGGTAGTTATGCACAGCTACATGATGTCTATGTCGATATCGTTGCTCATTGTAATGTGTGCAGCTTTGAGTACCTTGATGACAAGTGTTGTGTTAATGTTAATGAGACTTATTAAGCGCACAAATACCCGGGGGTGTCTTGGCGCTATTGACTGCAGTAATTCCTCCTAGGTACTCAGTTCTGGAAAAGCCAAGTTTTTAGTAGTGGTAGTGTATTCCACAGCTTTGCGGTACCATAAGAAAGACTCCTGCCACCCCAAGTCATGGTGCGTATTCTGGGTACTTTCATCAGTCTTGTACCTGAGGACCGCAACTGTCTGGCCGGGTGGTACCGGGCAAATAGCCTTTTGAGCGATAGTGGTCCTGTATTATTCAAAGCCTTGAAAGCTAAGCAGAGGGCTTTAAACTCAATTCGTTTGGCCACTGGGAGCCAGTGGAGTCGGCGAATTACCTTGGAGATAGATTCATATTTAGGGATATTACCCAGCATTCGAGCAGCTGTATTTTGAATGGACTGGAGTTTTTTAAGAAAATGCTTGCGTATGCCCAGGTAGAGGCTATTACAGTAGTCCAGTTTAGCCTGGACCAGTGCAGTAACTACCAGCTTTCTAGAGTCGGTAGGAATGTAAGGCATGATTTTCTTAAGTTTTTTTATCATAAAATGGGAGGCGGTGACAGTAGCATTAGTCTGATAGGATAGTGCTAACTTATTGTCAATCCACACGCCTAGATTTTTGCCTTCAGCACAGGTTTAGGTGCTTCGCCCAACTCAGCTGGCCACCAAAGATTGTCCCATCTAGGTTTTAACTCACCGAAAATAATGATCTCGGTCTTTTCAGAGTTAAGCTTCAGGGAATGCAGTCCCATCCATCTGTCAACTTCTCTCATACAGTTCTGAAACTGTAGAAAGGGATCGGTTTGTTTATTGTATGCTGCCACAACTATCTGGGTGTCGTCCGCGTAAGACGTCAAATTGAACTCAAACTTCCGAATCTGTGGGGCAAGTTCTGCAACATATATTAAAAAGAGTTGGACTTAAGGATGATCCCTGGGGGACTCCACAGGGCAGAACATAAGGTTTAGATTGGAAACTGTCCATGGCGACTGTTAATCTCCTTTCTTTCAGGAAGGAGGCCAATAAGGTCAGAGCCGTTCCCCGGACCCCCGTCGCTTCCAGCCATTGTTGCAGCAAATTGTAATGGGTAATGGGTGTGATGCCATCAACTGACAGGTGAATGTTGTTCACTTGTGTTTTCCTAGGTCCCTTCAGCCTCTCAATGCCTCGCAACAATCAGTGCACCTGGTACATTGTAATCTGAGTCAAGATTGTACATCCTGTGATAAACATGGAGCTGACACGAAAACATAGGTGTTCAAAGAGTGTTTATTTACAATAAGTACATGTGACAGGGAAGTGATTATTTGCAAATAGGTGGTAAGTGAATCAATGAGTTGTCAGTGATGGTAGACGAGACAATTGAGTAGTTACCACATTGTTGTGGTGACACAGTCCAACAGAAGCCTGCCATCAACATGGCAGTGTGGGTAAGGATAGTCAACAGAGTCAATGGGAAGGTGAATAGAGGTGCCATCGTGGCTGGCTCTTTGACTGGCTTTTGGCTGGTGCTTTGCCATGTGATCCTCCCTTGTTTTTCCTCGGACGGCCCCTTGAGCGTTTGGCAGGGGGAGCCTCTGCTGCGGGATCAGAGGTGTCTGAGGACACATCCTGTTCCAGCTCACGCGTCTCTGTGGCCGCAGGTGAGTAGGTGGGACTGTCATCCTGCGGGCCCATGGAGAGAGGTTGAGCTGTCCTTTGGGCCACAGGCCAGTCTCTCAGGACACCCATAAGCAGACCCAAGAGGTCCACGATTTGGCCCAGGCGCGTGTCTATGGACCTCAGAGGCAGGCGGACCTCACGCGATTCTTCCAGAGCCTGGCCCGTGTGTCCCTGGGCTTGTTCGTATGCCTCAAGGACTCTGGCGATGTTGGCCAGGGCTTCGGTCCAGTGTCCTGTTGATTTTGTCACCCAGTTGCCCTCCCACCTGCCCTGCTGTCCCGGACCTGTGGCATCACCACTCGACGCACCTGCTGACTATCCCTGCCCTCCTCAGATTATGGGGTGGGGTGGGTATCCTCTGAGGCAGGGACAGTGTTGCAGGCAGAACTGGTGGTGGAGGTGGCGGCCGCACAAGTCATTACAGCAGTGGTCAGTGCAGTTGATGTTGCTGAGGTGGTGGTGGTGAGGACAGTGGGGGCCTGGGACCTGCTGTGCCCTGGCACACCAGATGGGCCAGCTTCTGTGTCTGCATCCGAGGAATTTAGGGAGTCTGCATCCGGGCCTCCATGTTCCGGGGGGGAGACTGGCTCTGCAGGTTGGTGTTGTCATCTGCAGCAGTCAATTCTTGGTCACCTGTAGAACAGAGGAGAAATGGTCATTGAAGTGTACCCCACAAGCTTGGTGTTAGATGTTTGGATGTTACATGTTATACACCACACAGTTACTTTGAGATCACTTTGTATGGCTGCACGGTACTGAGCATCATGACATGATGTGTAGGTACCTACATTACTTGTCCATGGTGTGACATGTCAATAGATACCATGCTCCACGTACAGATTGTGTGATTACAAGGACATGTCGTCATCTAACGACTAGCAGCACAACAACTTTTTGTGAGGCATCTTTGTTGTTTGCTCTGCATGGAAGATCTTCATTCTGGGCATGTACTAGCCATTGTTATCTCATGCATCCCTCTGCATTATCATGTTCTTTGCTTTATTTTTGAAAATGAGCATGCTTGTTTTGTTTTCATATGGGCCTTGATGCTCTGCCACCATGGCACATACACATAGCATTCACTGCTGTGCATGATTGTGCCCTGAGTTACTTCAACATGTGATTTGGTGAGTCACACTTTAATTTCTGTGACAGTTACATACGCTAAGATGTCTGCACACTGGAAGTGGCTATTGGATCTCTGCCAAGTTGGATGGGATGTGAGGGCTGGTGTGGTCATATGGCTCCATACTTTTTGAGAGGAATGGCAGGGTGCATGCACTGTCTACCTACCTGTTCTGTGACACAGTTGAGGGGTATTGCAAACATGTTTCAGGGTGTGGGGGAGTGCTCCATCTTGCTGAGCTGTGGGACAAGGGGGCCTGGTGGGAGTTGTAGTGCTGGCTTTCCACCCACAATCACCCCTCCCTGTTAAGATGGCTACCTACCTGTTAGGTGGAGGTGATCAATGCAATGGCTGCCACATGCTTCTGGGTGTGGGGGAGTGCTCCATCTTGCAGAGCTGTGGGACAAGGGGGCCTGGTGGGAGATGTAGTGCTGGCTTTCCACCCACAAACACCCCTCCCTGTTAAGATGGCTACCTACCTGTTAGTTTGATGAGGGGAATGCAATGTCTGCCACTTGCTTCTGGGTGGGTGGGGGGAGTGCTCCATGCTGGTGTGCTTTGGGACAAGGGGGCCTGGTGGGAGTTGTGGTGCAGGCTTCACAAACACAACCACCCCCTCCCTGTTAAGATGGCTACCTACCTGTTAGTTTGATGAGGGGAATGCAATGTCTGCCACTTGCTTCTTTGTGGGGTGGGGGAGTGCTCCATCCTGGTGTGCTTGGGACAAGGGGGCCTGGTGGAAGTTGTAGTGCAGGCTTCACAAACACAACCACCCCCTCCCTGTTAAGATGGCTACCTGCCTGTTAGTTTGATGAGGGGAATGCAATGTCTGCCACTTGCTTCTGGGTGGGGTGGGGGGAGTGCTCCATCCTGGTGTGCTTTGGGACAGGGGGCCTGGTGGGAGTTGTAGTGCAGGCTTCACAAATACAACCAACCCCTCCCTGTTAAGATGGCTACCTACCTGTTAGTTCGATGAGGGGAATGCAATGTCTGCCACTTGCTTCTGGGTGGGGTGGGGGGGAGTGCTCCATCCTGGTGTGCTTTGGGACAGGGGGCCTGGTGGGAGTTGTAGTGCAGGCTTCACAAACACAACCACCCCCTCCCTGTTAAGATGGCTACCTACCTGTTAGTTTGATGAGGGGAATGCAATGTCTGCCACTTGCTTCTGGGTGGGGTGGGGGAGTGCTCCATCCTGGTGTGCTTGGGACAAGGGGGCCTGGTGGAAGTTGTAGTGCAGGCTTCACAAACACAACCACCCCCTCCCTGTTAAGATGGCTACCTGCCTGTTAGTTTGATGAGGGGAATGCAATGTCTGCCACTTGCTTCTGGGTGGGGTGGGGGGAGTGCTCCATCCTGGTGTGCTTTGGGACAGGGGGCCTGGTGGGAGTTGTAGTGCAGGCTTCACAAACACAACCACCCCCTCCCTGTTAAGATGGCTACCTACCTGTTAGTTTGATGAGGGGAATGCAATGTCTGCCACTTGCTTCTGGGTGGGGTGGGGGGAGTGCTCCATCCTGGTGTGCTTGGGACAAGGTGGCCTGGTGGGAGTTGTAGTGCAGGCTTCACAAACACAACGACCCCCTCCCTGTTAAGATGGCTACCTGCCTGTTAGTTTGATGAGGGGAATGCAATGTCTGCCACTTGCTTCTGGGTGGGGTGGGGGAGTGCTCCATTCTGGTGTGCTTTGGGACAGGGGCCTGGTGGGAGTTGTAGTGCAGGCTTCACAAACACAACCACCCCTCCCTGTTAAGATGGCTACCTACCTGTTAGTTTGATGAGGGGAATGCAATGTCTGCCACTTGCTTCTGGGTGGGGTGGGGGAGTGCTCCATCCTGGTGTGCTTTGGGACAGGGGGCCTGGTGGGAGTTGTAGTGCAGGCTTCACAAACACAACCACCCCCTCCCTGTTAAGATGGCTACCTACCTGTTAGTTTGATGAGGGGAATGCAATGTCTGCCACTTGCTTCTGGGTGGGGTGGGGAGAGTGCTCCATCCTGGTGTGCTTTGGGACAGGGAGCCTGGTGGGAGTTGTAGTGCTGGCAGCCTGTACACATGCAACCCTGGGAATGTTGCTAGCTACCTCTGGGGTGATTCAGAGGGAGTGAATGTTAGATCTGTGAGACATGTGTTGGGGAGTGTGTGGTGCACATGGATGCATTTGGGCCTAGGAGGTGTAGCTTTGTGGTTGTGCAAGACAGTACATAGCAGTGTGATGGTGGACATTTGTTGTTATTTATCAGCCTCCACTCCCACGGGTATTCCTGTGAGACTCTCTGGATGCAGTATGGCAAGCACCTTCTCCTCCCATGCAGTGAATGTTCTTGGTGGAATGGGAGGGCCACCGCCAGTCCTCTGAGCCAGCTCACGGTTCTTGTTGTTCCTCTCTTTCACCTTTTTCTTGAGGTCATGCCACCGCTTCACGATCTCATTCTTGTTGCGTGGGACAGTCTCTACTGCATTGACCTTGCGGACTATCCTTTCCCTCATTAGTGTTTTGGTGGCTAATGGTGTCTGTTGGCCCATGCTTCCAAACAATTGTGGTTCTACTCTAATTACCTCGTCTACCATGACTGACAACTCATTGTCAGTGAATTTGGGCATTTTCTTCTGTGCCATGGTGTGTGGTGTGCAAAGGGGTTGAAAGTGCACGTGTGAGAGTGGTGGTGATGGTGATGATGTAAGTGGTGTGTGTGTGTGTTGTTGTGCTGGTGAGTTGTGTGGTGGTTTGCCTCTCCTTTGTGCTGTAGGCTTGGTTCCTTCAGTGGTGGAGTATTGCAAAGGATTGTGGTCAGGGAAGGGGCTGATTTTATACTCAGCTATGTGGGTGTGTCAAAATGGTGTATTGATGTCAGGTGTGTTGTGTGGGTTGACCTGGGATTTGTGGTTTTGAACTTGCCATGGGGATGTGTCATTGGGGTGTAATAGGCTTTTTTTTGGGCTGCGGCAAGTTGCTGGGTACACTTGGTGGGCATGTTGTGTGTATTTTTTGTTCGGACGCTATGACTTTTCCGGAGCGCCCGCGGCGGTGGCTATACGACCGCCCTTCCGCCGGCTCTCCCATTCATCACTGGTTGCGATCGTGGTGGTCGGAAACAGCGGATCGTTCCGCTGTCACCTCAATGGTATCCTAATTCCACGTGCGGGCAATCCGCTGGCCGTGCAGCGGTTTGAGCTTTTTATACCGTGAATCTGACCGCAGTGGACTGATTTTCGCCTGCTCCGCAGGCTACCGGCAGTCTTTCTTGGCATCGTACTGCTGCGGTCGGATTTTCCTGGTGGTTGATCCTAATCGGACCGCAGGTTTTCCCGCGGTACATGCGGACGGTTGATTCCCGCTACCATGGAGGTCCGGGTGCATTTCCGCCCGCCATCGTAATCAGCCCCATAGTGAGCACGTTTGACTGAGCAAAAAGTGCTGTACTGTTTCCACGAGCCCTGAAGAATCAAGGGTTGTCATGTTTGATAGTTGCCAGAAACTATTCGCTCCTTGGTAAGGTTAGGGGGCTTATAGCGGCACTGTGAGCTAGCTGGTCTAAAGGCTAACATATCCTTTGGGGGTGTCTGGAATCAGTCTGGACACCAATCCCTTAGTTTATGTTGTCTAAAAGCGCAGATCCTATGTATTATTAGGAACTACATGACAGTATTTTATTTATCAGGTGGGATAAATAGAGTTATACTAGTGATCAGGGACTAAGAATCCAACAGCTTAAAGCTGAATACTCAAAAATATCTAATAATGCCGACCCCCTGCCACCACCTCCTTCATACAAAAACACACTCCATTGCAACCATCTGCACACTGGATTAATATGGGCCCTGGAAATGTACCCTGAAAGATCTCACATTCCAGGCCATACATTCAAATTGCCGTGAGGCTCTGCAAGATTTGCCTCATAATGTTAGGGTCATATTTTGAGTTTCCTGTGTCGAACTGCCATAGCTGCCATGGCTGTCTCACACAGATGGACTAGCCTAATTTGGATGGCGGTCCGACTTCATTCCTAGATGGCAGAATGGGTGTTTCCAATTAAGAAGCCCTAAACATTTCAGCAATTAAAAATACTATCTTCCCCATTATCCTACATTAGGTGGGAAATGAAGTGGAGGGCAGACATGATTCTTGTCCATTTTTTGGGAAATATCTCAATGCCTCCCCCTTTAGAAATGGGCCCATCATTTCAACACAAATATACACTTTGGGGCTCATTACGATGTCAGGAGGAAAGCTTCCTCCCTACAATCGGAATCTTCCCGACCGCGTCAGAGCCCTTCTGACCGACTCGGTCGGTTTAAAGTCCAACCGCCCGATTATGATGTTCACGGTTGGAACGTAAACCGATTGGTCATTTTGTCATTCTGACTCGGTTCCGACCGACTCGCGTAGTATACCTCTATGGACAGCATTTACGCCGTCGGGATTACGATGTCGATTTCCAACAGCTTTTATGCGTCGGCCTGTCCAACATGAAAGGCTGTCGGAAAGTGACTTTGGGGGCCCCGGCAGGGCCCCCTAGCCCCCGTGGCCTACAGTTGATGTCTGAGGGGGTTCCGAAGGGACCCCCCTGTAAAACCCCTGCACTGTGTGACAGGCACCATGGGGTGCCTGCGACAGGGTGCAGGGTTTTCTGCTCACACCCCATTTCCCCGTAGGAGCCTGTGTGATGGCTAGTTGTCGGGCGTAACACGAGCTCCCACAGGAAACAATGGGAATCTGAACGAACAGTGTTTGGTCGCATCGTAATCCGGCGGTCGGAACCGACGACAGCAAGTCGGTCGGTCCCGAATCCGAGTCCGTGTCAGGTGTAGGCTTTCCGCCCGACATCTTAATGAGCCCCAATCACAACCATTCTCTTTTGACACAACTCTCTACCAACATCAACATTCACACTGGATTAATTCATCCTGATTGACACATTACTTTCAGAGTTTAGGTAACAAGCTCTTAGCCATAAAATGATAAAAACTACAGGACAATATGAAAAAGAAAAATTGCACAAATATATACAATTCCAAACAATGGTATTATAAAAATATGATTATGTAGCTCAGGCTTGCAATTATAGAGTCAGGAATCGAATATTCATTCTTATTAATACTTGGAAGTAAGACAAGCAAATTGTGTATACAATAGAATGAAAGAAACGTCTTAACAGTACAATTACTTTAGGCCCAGAATTACTAACATTTGATGCAATGAAGCAAGACACTCTACTGCACTGTGTCAAGCGGAGAGAGAGTAGGAATGCCCCATATTTACTAATATGTGGTGCATTCCTGCTCTCTTTGTGCTGGCTCACTCAGTGCTGCCTAGCCCCAAAACAGGATCCCTTGTGCTATGGTGCAAATGTGCCTGCAGTACAGATTTGATTGTTTTTGTGCAGGAAGAGACACCTTCCTGCACAAAAACAATCCTCAGATGCATTTTCCTCTTTCTATGTGTGCTGCAAAATACAGCACATGTAGAAAGAGGAAATAACAAGGAGAAATAAAGATATTTCTCCTCATTACGCCTCTGCTGGGATAGCATAGAATTCAAAGCAATCCCATGTTTACTTCTCTTAGTAAATCTGATGTTATGCCAACATCCATGGGTGGATCCATGGACTGGTCACACTTCACCCATGGAACACATTCTCAACACAGAGTAATGCAAGTCAACGATTTGCGCTGCCTTCCATTGCTGTGGATTCACTAAGCCATGCAAGGTGGCTGTGTGTGGCTTCGTAAATCTGACTTAAGCCATTGCGTTGCCTTGTGTCAGCTTGAATGTTGCAAGGGCTTAGTAAATCTGGCCCCAAGTCCTTAACCCCTTCGCTGCTAGGCCTTTTCCCCCCCTGTGCTAAGCCTTTTTTTGGCTATTTGGGGAAGTTTGCGCTTAGGCCCATGTAACTTTTTGACCACATAAGGTAACCACGCCAAATTTGCGTCCTTTTCTTCCAACATCATGGGGACCCAAAAATTAGCCAAAATACAGATAAATTCTGTTTTGTTTTTTTGTAAATGGGAAAAAAGTGCTGCAAATGAAAGCGTCTGTTTTTCCCTGCAAATTATATCAACAAAGGGTTTGTGGGGCTGAAACCACCATTTTCCCAGCTTTCAGGAACTGACAGACTTTTGTCAGAAAACCAACATTTTTTACACAGTTTTGGCATTTTACTGGGACATAGTCTATTTTTGCTATTTTTTGTGCTTTCAACCTTCTTTCAGTTAATGGTAGAAATGGGTATGAAAGCAATAATGGATCCTGAAAAGCTATACATTTTAGAAAAGTAGACAAATGTATGAATTCAGCAAGGGGTCATTTGTGTAGATCCTTCAAGGTTTCTTTATAGAAACTAACAATTGAAAATAGGAAAAATTGAAAATGAGTTGAAAAAAACAGCCCTTTGTGCCAAAGTTTTCACCTGTAAATTCTTCTAATTATGACAGATGTTTGAAAGCAATATACCGTTACTTCCGCTGGACCTTTCTGGTTGTGGGGATGTATAGGACTTGTAGGTTCACCAAGAACCCGACGAACCCAGAGCCAATAACTGAGCAG
The DNA here is from genome assembly GCA_963921515.1 of Calotriton arnoldi. NCBI lineage: Eukaryota > Metazoa > Chordata > Amphibia > Caudata > Salamandridae > Calotriton > Calotriton arnoldi. Next base: position 2,259,400 of record CAWUFW010000645.1, on the reverse strand, counting down.
CGTCTTGCAATGGTTTTTTATTATGTACCGGGTATATAGCAATTAGTTTGGGAAAATATATACAGTGAAAAATCGGGATGAAAGACACCTATGTATTTCTGAAATTGGAACAAAATATAGAGTTTAGAAAGAGTAGCTATTTGCACATTTCCGAAATTGTCAGTACCCATACTAGCATGAGAATTAAAGGACATTTTTCAAAGTGACTTCTTTTTTACACATTGTCTTTCATTTGGAAGGCAGAAATGCATCGAAAGTCAATAGGTAATGACAGTAGCTCTACAATTATGTGTTACCCTAAGTCTCCTGATAAAAATGGTACCTCACTTGTGTGTGTAGGCCTAGTGCCCGAGACAGGAAACGGCCCAAAACGCAACGTGGACACACCACATTTTCACAGTGAAAACTGACCCTTTTTTGCAAAGTGCCTAGCTGTAGATTTTGAACCCTAGCTCTGCCAGCACCTAGGGAAACCTAGCAAACCTATACATTTTTCAAAACTAGACACCCAGGGGAATCCAGGATGGGGTGACTTGTCTGGCTCCCACCAGGTTCTGTTACCCAGAATCCCTTGCAAACCTCAAACTTTGTAAAAAAAAACACCTTTTCCTCACATTTCTGTGGTGGAAAGTTCTGGGGGCATATTATCTATAGATTGCGATAATTATCGCAAAGCTCGCTTAGCGCCTTTTTCATTATCGCCGGCTATCGCTGGATTACATCGCTGTGTTAGCGGCGTATTAGCAACGCTTTGCTAACAGGCGAAGTACAATCCAGCGATAGACAGCGATAATGATCATTAGCGCGTGAAATCCAGCGATGATTTCACAGCGCTAATGAAAAGCTTGGTAATAGGGGAGTGTGGACTTAACCATACAATCCACCTCCCATTGACAATAATGACAAGTCAGGTTTTATTCAGGCGTTAGGATCCTGCGATAATGGGGGCTTAGCGTGCCTTTTCTCTTCGCTTCGCTGTTCAGGGGCAGCGTTGGTAATAGCGCGATGTTGGTTTAGCGAGCATTACACGTGTTGTCCTAGGAGGGAACGCCTACCTTGCATCTCATTAGCGATGTATATCGCTAAGATGCGTGGCGTTAGGAATTCGGCTGCTTACATGCGCTAATGCATGTTAGCGCCGCCTTCCTAATAGGGCGATTAGAATATCGCCGCTTTAGCGGCAAAAAGTGCTGCTAAAGCGGCGATAATGCCCTTGATAATATGCCCCTTGGAATCTGCGTGGATCCACAAAATTCTACCCAACCTGCATTTCCCAAAGTCTTCCGTGAAAAATGGTACCTCACTTGTGTGGATAGGCCTAGTGGCCGCGACAGGAAACGGCCTAAAACGCAACATGGACACACCACATTTTCACAGTGAAAACGGACCCTTTTTTTGCAAAGTGCCTAGCTGTAGATTTTGGACCCTAGCTCTGCCGACACCTAGGGAAATCTCGCAAACCTATACATTTTTTAAAACTAGACACTTAGGGGAATCCAGGATGGGGGACTTGACTGGCTCTCACCAGGTTATATTACCCAGAATCCCTTGCAAACCTCAAACTTTGTAAAAAAAAACACATTTTCCCCACATTTCTGTGGTGGAAAGTTCTGGAATCTGCGTGGATCCATGAAACTCCACCCAGCCCGCATTCCCCAAAGTCTTCTGAGAAAAATGGTACCTCACTTGTGTGGGTAGGCCTAGTGGCCGCGACAGGAAACGGCCCAAAACACAACATGGACACACCACATTTTCACAGTGAAAATTGACCCTTTTTTTGCAAAGTGCCTAGCTGTAGATTTTGAACCCTAGCTCTGCCGGCACCTAGGGAAACCTAGCAAACCTATACATTTTTGAAAACTAGACACCCAGGGGAATCCAGGATGGGGTGACTTGTCTGGCTCTCACCAGGTTCTGTTACCCAGAATCCCTTGCAAACCTCAAACTTTGTAAGAAAAACCACATTTTCCCCACATTTCTGTGGTGGAAAGTTCTGGAATCTGCATGGATCCACAAAATTCTGATTTTGCCCAAAGTTTCTCCCTGTTGATGCTGTCAAAGGCGGCTGTATAGTGTATGAAACAGACAAATAACGGCTTGTTGATGTTTTTGGTAGCATCTATTAAGAGTGAAAGGGCAAGGATATTTGTTGTTGTCCCCATACATTTTTGAAATCCCGTTTGGGGATGGGGATTAAGGCTTTTATCCGATGCCCACTCTATGAGTTCTTCCAGTAGAAGGCCTGCATAATATTTAGCATCAATGTCAATTAATGCAACAAGCCTATAATTCTTCGCTTCATTCTTACTGCCTTTCTTATGGATCGGCGAAATAATTCATCCCTTCCAGGAATCTGGAATTCTTTCATCTTCCATAATGTGACTGAAGAGGGGTAATAATACTTCGGCCCAGTAATTCGGATACTGCTTGTATAAAATTGGCGGGATACCGTTAGGACCGGGCACACCCTCCATTCTGCCTTTCGCAATTCTATTCTCGATCTGTTTGGTTGTGAAGGAATAGTAGGTCGCCAAAACTTGCCATTCTTGGGCCGGCCGGTCGCATCGGCGAACTGCGAACTCTTGTTTGATGTCATCTTCTTCCTTGTTGAAGTGGTGCCATAGATACTTTGCCCAAGCTTCTTCAGTCATGTGAGAGTTGATTCAGGGGGCCCTTGGATTCTCTATGCCATTCACTGTGTGCCAAAACCTGGCGCTGTTGTTGGTTTTTGTGTCATATAGTAATTTGGCCCATACCTTGTAGCGTTTTCCTGTTTTGCTTGCCAGATAATTTTCTTCCTGCTAGTCCTTAACCTCTTTATTTCCATCTGTATGTTGTTGACTAGGCCCATTTGGCAGAGCCTGCGAATTGCTCTATTTATTTCACTCTTTATTCACCTTAAATCGGCGGTTTGAGTTGTCGAGAGATGGATTCTTTGCTTACTGGACGGCCTGAAGCGTGTTTCCTGTTGGGCCTTTAGCCCTGCAGTTGCACTTGTCGATTTTAGTTTAGAATTAGCTGAACCAAGACTTTTAGGAAAGGTTCCTAGCCAATGAAAATGTTGTCATTTGGCTGCTTACTTTCCTCCCACCGAGTTTTTGCCTCTGCCTTTTCCGGATTGCTCATTTTGCATTTGATTCTTCTATAATTCGATGTGACCATTATACTTGGGTCCTCCGTTGAATGGGCGAGTGCTGTCCCATGTACGGCGAGTGTAAGCTCTTGCGGTAAATGGTCACTGTGATCTAACGTTCCAATCCTAAAATCTTTAACTGTTTTGAAAAGTGATAATGATAAAAAAGTGTAGTCTACTGCTGTGTTTGCAGAAGCATTATGAAAAGTTGCTGCTTGCGGGCGATCTCCCACGAATCAACCATATACTGCTACCAGACACAGACTTTCTAAGTCCTTTACGAGGTCTTTGGATGTCCTAGTTTGTTTGCCCCACTTGCACTCTTCCTGGAGCGGAACCCCCCATGCTAAGAGTTGATCTTCTGCTGGCTGGTCCTTATCAACGCGCCCTGAGAAGAACATATTGAAATTCCCTGAGACAATGTGATTCAGGTTTACCTCTTCTGTAATTAGCCTCGTCAGCTCGGCCACTAGGAGTTTTGCGCCAGCTTTTTTCTTGCGTGGATCTAAGTAAATATTTACAAGTATTAACTGTTGGGTGTTGTTGGGGCCTGCTATGTCCATCTTTATTACTTTTAAGCCGTTAGTTGATGTGCTTTTACATATCAATTCCTTAACTGTGCTTATACTTTTTATTGAGGTGTAAGTCGTGAGTCCTCCTTTTAAGTGTCCAAATTTCGAACTTCTGCTTGCCGGGAGATGGTATGATTTATAGACTTGTAAGTGGAAAGGTTCTTCCAACCAGGTTTCTTCGAGTAAAATGAGGTCGAATTGTTGGAAGTATATCAGTAGTTCTTTGTCCATGGTTTTGGTTCCCAGACCATTTATATTCCAAGAGCAGAGTTTTGAATGTGGATCATTTTTTGGCTGATCCTTGATCTGTCATGGGTTCTTGGGTCTGGTATTTATGGTTCTTGCTATCCAGATCCAGTCATTTATTATATCTATATCACCTATGTTCCAAGGGCTCGGGATGTTACTCTCCGTAGCCATGACAGAGGTACTACGGGCCCCTTTGAGCACAGATTGGAAAGTCCCTGAGGACCTTATATTTCTGGGCCTGTTGTCATTTTGCTCTTGTTGGTGTCTGACCAGTGGCTCTGTGTAACCAATTTGGTGATAAAGCTTTAATCGGATCCCCCAGGCATTTAATTGGTGTTCCTCCTTGAAGATTTTCTCCACTATTTCCCGTGTGGCCCAAGTTGTTTTTGTTACCTTTTGCTTCGACAGGTGTTTTGGCACTTCAAATTCTATGGATTCCAGATCTTGTGAATCTGTCCTGGCCAGGTTGCTGATGGAGATTAGCAATCAGAGAATATTTCCTCTATTTAGGATGTCGCCCCAACCTTTCGATTTGTACTCTGGGATGAATAGAATTATCTTGGATTCCTCCTGTCAGTAAGTATTTTGGGGTGTTCCTATAATTGGCTCCATTTCCTTCCTCCAATAATTTGGGGCTGGCTGAGGTTCAGTTCCCACTGAGATTGCTATATCTGCTCTTAATTTATTTTCAGCCTCTTCTATTGGCTTGGTGGTGGTCGTGGTGGCCTTGCCTTCACTCTGATTTGTCTTTCCCACGTGATCAGCTCCCCTTTGGCAGAGTTCACTGGAGGTAATCTGCTTGGCCTGTGGGGTTAGCGATGCCCTACTCGCTCTCTGGCCTGTTTGATCTCCTGCCGGGGACTTAGGGGCATATGTATGAAGCGATACCAAAGGGGATGATGGACGGAGCGCTTGAGCTAATCAAACACTCACCCCCAGTCAACTGATCTGGGTTTAATCCATCATCATTCTTTAGCTCACTCCACCACCCCAGTTCAGACGTGGCCATATGCAAATCAGTCTGACCCTGTGCCTCATGGGAACAGTCCAGCCCGAACTGCCAAGCCATGTCTTCCCTGGACCGGAAACAAGCATCCTGGGACCGGTTTCTGGCTATTCAGCCGTCATCAGCCAGGCTAGCTTGAATCCAGTGGCAAAGTGAGCAAGGGACCCACGTCTGGGCATACCCTGCCAACTTAGGGCGAACAAAGCGATACCAAAGGGGATGATGGACGGAGCGCTTGAGCTAATCAAACACTCACCCCCAGTCAACTGATCTGGGTTTAATCCATCATCATTCTTTAGCTCACTCCACCACCCCAGTTCAGACATGGCCATATGCAAATCAGTCTGACCCTGTGCCTCATGGGAACAGTCCAGCCCGAACTGCCAAGCCATGTCTTCCCTGGACTGGAAACCAGCATCCTGGGACCGGTTTCTGGCTATTCAGCCGTCATCAGCCAGGCTAGCTTGAATCCAGTGGCAAAGTGAGCAAGTGACCCACGTCTGGGCATACCCTGCCAACTTAGGGCGAACAAAGCGATACCAAAGGGGATGATGGACGGAGCGCTTGAGCTAATCAAACACTCACCCCCAGTCAACTGATCTGGGTTTAATCCATCATCATTCTTTAGCTCACTCCACCACCCCAGTTCAGACGTGGCCATATGCAAATCAGTCTGACCCTGTGCCTCATGGGAACAGTCCAGCCCGAACTGCCAAGCCATGTCTTCCCTGGACCGGAAACAAGCATCCTGGGACCGGTTTCTGGCTATTCAGCCGTCATCAGCCAGGCTAGCTTGAATCCAGTGGCAAAGTGAGCAAGGGACCCACGTCTGGGCATACCCTGCCAACTTAGGGCGAACAAAGCAATACCAAAGGGGATGATGGACGGAGCGCTTGAGCTAATCAAACACTCACCCCCAGTCAACTGATCTGGGTTTAATCCATCATCATTCTTTAGCTCACTCCACCACCCCAGTTCAGACGTGGCCATATGCAAATCAGTCTGACCCTGTGCCTCATGGGAACAGTCCAGCCCGAACTGCCAAGCCATGTCTTCCCTGGACCGGAAACAAGCATCCTGGGACCGGTTTCTGGCTATTCAGCAATTAAGCAAATTGCGATTCCTTAAATGCAATGCAGAAAGCACACAAGTTGTGCGATTTCTGGCTTAAGAAATCGCAAATTACCACCAACTTCAAGTTGGTGGTAATTTGCGTTATCTTTGCACACATGCTTATTTCAGGGGTGCAACAGGGTGTCCTTTTGACACCCTTGCACCCTTGAAATTGCATTCGCAATTTGCGAGTACCTAAAGGGTACTCGCAAATTGCGAATGTCTTCCCATTCATTCCTATGGGCCTCTAGGCCCATAGGAATCAATGGGAAGGTATTCCTTAACCCGTTTGCTGCTGCTGTCGGCCAACGGCCGTCGCGAGCACTACCTCGGTAGTGCTGCGCACGTCCGTTGGCCGATGCGGCCCCACCCGTTTAATAGAACGTTCCGCACTGGCGCGGAACGTTCGAAGCAGCAAACGGGTTAATAGAGAATCGCAATTTGCGATTCGCTATTAAGGAATATGTAGGATTCGCATTTTTTTTGCAAATCGTACATACATTGCATTTGCGATTCTCAAATAGCGAATCACTAAAATTCGCTATTTGAGAATCGCAAATGCAATTCTTCATACATATGCCCTCAAGTCTCTGCTTCAAAGTAAGACATTATGGATGAATTTTTGTTCCTCCCTTTCCTCCTCTGTTTCCGGCGTTTCGACGATTGCATTTTATTGGTCGTTGCTTCCTCTTCTTTTGGTTGCCCTATTTGTGCGCAGCAACTGCTAGTAGTCTGTTCTGCCACTTGATGTTGAGACTCTTCTGGGAGCCCTATGGAGACAGGACTCAAATGCATATTCCCCTTAGAGTTGCTTTGTTCCCCAGTCTCCTCTTGTTGTTCTGCCCCAATGGCATCTCCTCCTCCTTGACCACGTCCTGTGCAGTCCTCAGGGGAGGAATCACCCAGAGCAACTTCATTCTTATAGGGCGTGACCCGGGCTTTTTGGTCAAGATGGTACTGTGCCGTTGCTGTTAAATTTTTATGGGTTGCTCTTTCTAGGTTATAATCATGGGTGTTGGACCTTCCTGTATTTGTGGTGTTTTTTGTATTGTTTAAGTCCACAAGGAGATCTCCCATCAATGCTGGTAGTGTAGAGAGTTTGTCAATAATTGAGTAGCAGGTACAACTCGGGGGAGTTATTACGGTTTCGGCTTGCACTCTCTTAATGAAGTTGTTCATTTCCGACAGCTTACTGTCAATACTTGAGACATGTATGGCTAGACAATTAAGGAGGGAGAGTTGGATATTGATCTTATCCGAGTGGTATTGCATGGCCTTTGTTGAGAGTTGCATGGAGTTTAAAAGGGATGCCCATAATTTATTCCCTTCAGTTGGAGTTTCCTCAGTCGCCTCCCTTGTCTCATTTCCTTTGTCTTGATGTGTTCTATTGCCTTTATCCTCAGACGAGTATGTGGTAACCAACTTTTCCCACTCTTCTGGTGTGAGAGAAGACGTATTACTAACTACGAGGTTAGTGTTCTCTGCTTGTTCGGTGCCAGTCCTCTCTATACTGCTGACTAAGTTGTTGTGCGCAGATTCTAGCTGTGGTCCACTTGGAACTAAGTCCTTAGACTCGGTGTTGTTTATTGCCATTCCCAGGTCCCGACTATGTTGTTTTCTCTTATTAGTGCTATTATGGGCTGAAGCTGGTACATCTGAACTCAATGTCAGGCCCAGGGTTTCTCCGGGATCTATTGTTAAATTATCTGAAATGGTGTCGGAGTTGTTTGCTGAATACATATCTGGGATAGGTAGAATGGCTTTTGTTTCCGGAGGTATATCAGACAGATTAATCTTTGCTTGCTTGCAGGTCAGGATTGTGATATTTGGTTCCAGTGGTATTCTTGGGCATCCTGGGTAGAGGGGGAGGACATGCTGTTATGATCTATACCTGCTAGAATATTTCCTGGGGAATATCTAGTTTCCTTACTCCCTTTTTGGATGTGCATGTCTTTGTGCATATTTATACCCTCCCTTGCTTGAACCTGATCTTGATCTTGTTTTTCCTCTTCGCTTCTGTCGGCATTTTGTTCTATGTTGTACCCTCTGCTGCTTCCCAATGTGGGCTCCGCTAATATTCCTATTGGAGCCGTCACCTCTGGGTGTAGTGGGAAAGGAAGCCCCCTTTGCTTGCTGTTACTAGAGTTCAATACAGCCCCTGTGTCCTTCACAAATGAAAATTTTGAGTATATTTTGGGTTAGTAGCAGGTTTTTATTGGTTTCACTGGCGGTGGCATAGCTCTGTCTATTTCTACCAGAATGGCATGGTCCTTGTAGTCCGTTGTATCTGTTGTATCTGTTGTATCCATTGAATCAGTTGATTCCTTGGCACCTGTCTTGGCCTGACCTTTGATGGATTCGCTCAGGATTTTGTTTTTCCTTTTCCTGTTGTTAATAACATTGGCGATGGTCCGCCTTTCTTTTCCTGACCTCATGCCCGTCTATGCTGTTATGGCGTGATATGGCGCGCTATGGCGTGTCTGGTGCCCTACCAGGTCAGGTACATGCCTGCTTAATGACTCCCGGGCTCGAGGCGGAAAATGGATAGTAGCTTGGCTGACGACAAACTCGTCCTGCGAAGGGAATTGATCCTTAGATCCCAGCCCCCCAGCCAGGAGTTCCAAACTTGGGGCTGGAATTGGTGCGCCGGCCCTGGCAGAAGTCAGAGGGCAGCAGGAGACAGCAAAAGACAGCGGAAGACGGCACCGGGGCACCAGGGCTCCCTCGCGTTGCTGCCCATGCGCTGCCCACCTGTTTGGACTGCCGGGCTATTAAACTGCACTGGGGGGGAGGTGCAGAGGGCTCTGGGAGCCTCACACCTATTCACCTCCACCTATTCGCCTGTTACCTTTTGCCCTATTTACAGATGTTGATGGAGTGTTAATAGGGGCCGGGCCAAGTCTAGAAGTGGGTGGGGGCTGGGGCTGCAGCCAGGAAGCAGGGGCTGGGGCTGCAGCCAAGAAGCGGGGGGGCAGAAAAGCAGGAAAGCTAAATCTGCAAAGTCTGCACCCACCTGATCGGTGATCGAGCAGCCGCACTCACGCTCATACGGCTTTCGCCCTGCAGGCCAGGCCCTCCTGCGATCGTGGTCTTCGAAGCGGGCTTTCGTCGGAAGGAAGAGGGAGACGAAGGCCCTGGTCCTCAGCCGGCAAGGTCGGAGGGGGAACTGCCGCAATCTCTCCAACTCCCCTGCCACCTTACCGAGACTCCATCTCCTGCTGCTGCCCCCTAAGCCCTGGAGCTGTGAGGCTGGAGGCGAAGCAAGCTGGGCAAGCAGGGAAAGAGTAAGCAGGGCACACTGGTGAGCCGCAAGCTGCACCCAACCTAGTTGGGCTGCCTCCGCGGACTCACCGGGCTTGCAATCAGCAGCTGCACCTAATGCCGGCCACGCTCGCTGCTCTCCGCTCGCTGCGCTCTCCGCGCGCTGTTGCTGCCGTGGCGGGTCCAAAGTAGGTTTCGCGGGTTTCGCGGGGGCAGGCTGCCGAGTTATACCGTGGGCTCCCAAAGCACCGCTGCCTGCCTTTTTTTGGGATGCCCGTCCCGCTGGAAAGCTGAAAAGCTGAAACCGTCCCTGCACCTCCGCTGCCTCTCCGCTCTGTTTCGCTCTGCTGCGTACTGCGCTCTGCTGCGCTCTGCTGCCGTACTCCAAGAATAAGCTTGCTGTAAACCCACTGCATCACAGAAGTCACATCTTATAAATATAACTTCCCATTGGGACCAGATAGGAAAATAAAGTTTAGTTTGCCTGAACTCAGAATCTAAAGATGCATCTTTTAGTAAAGGTGATTTTTACATTCAGTGTTTGAAAATAGCACTTTTAGAAAGTAGGTATTTTCTTGCTTAGCCATCTTGTGTGCCTCTGCTAGGATGTGTATTGATTGTCTGGCTTTGGAGTGACAGGGGCTGGGGATGTGCAGTGGCTCCAGAGAGTCTGGATGAGTCAGGGCTGGGCTGAATAGAGCTGGGCTGCAATTAGAATAGTGGGAGGAGATTTCCTTGCACCTGAATGGGCCTGGTCTGCTGTAGACAATGCTGTCTCCGCTTCCTGCTGGGAAGCTGGGCCAGAGAGGACCAAACTGGTTTGGACTAAGCACAAACACTCTCTGCTTGAGAGGACAAAGGAATTTGGAGCATAAATATTGGGGCCCAGACCCCAGAACTTTAGAACTCTATTGGAACCAAGAAGACTGCCAAGAAGAAGAGCTGAAGAAGCTGTGAGGAGAGACTACCACTTTGCTGTGTGCTTTGCTGTGTTGGCCTGAAGTGGCTGCTTCTATCTTGGGCAGTGAAAGGACTGGACTGAACTTTTTTGCAACTTCCTTTTTGTGAGTTTCTCCAAGGGCTTGAGGTAAAGCTTTCCCCTGTTCAAGAACTCTCAGGAACAAGAAAGACTTCAAGTTCATCTGTTACCAGCACTGGGGACTGTGTGTTTTGTGTTGCACAGAAGAAAATCAACCTGACGCTGTCAACGACGCCGCTGATGACTCCGTGTCCTGAAGGCACCGCAGAGGGTTCAAGGGCACCGCTCGTAAGTTACACTACTCACCGTCCTTATCTCGCAGCGCAGCCTTGGCCCACCGACACCGGCGCCATCAACTCCAGTTGGTCAGCCGATGACAGCGCTTCATCAACGATGACGCTGCTGCTTGCACTGTGACCTGCCAGCACCGTGACAAGCACCGCATCACTTCGCACCGCAGCCCTGGTCTCACCGACGCTGCTGGATGACTGTCACCAAGCCGCTGACTGACCGCGACCTGAGGGCACCACACGCTGCAGCGCTGCACTTCGCACCGCAGCCCCGACACCTGCCGATGCCGACGCTCCCGACTTCAACCGCGAGGAGTTAAATCTGCAACACGTGTGACTTCAAGGGCTCGATGACTCCTGCACCGACCTCCGGAACTGACGCCTGCGGACACCAGCCCTTCGGGGCTCATCGAGAGGTCACCGATGCCCTACATTTCTAAAGGTACTGTTTTGCGGGTCTTCCCGACACCGTAGCTGGCCCGTGAAGCCACGGTCAGCCAGAAATATTTGGATTTGTGGTTCACGACACCGTGATAGCCACAGTCGGAGCTATTGACTTCAAGGGTCTGTCTTTCAAGTCTATTTGATTACTGAAGATTTCTGAGAACTGTATGGTGGACTTTTATCGTTTTTGGTCTTGTTTTGGAGATATAAAAATATTGTATATTTTTCTAAACTGGTGTGGTGTCCTTTTGTAGTACTTTCACTGTTTTATTGTTGGTTATGTGCAAATGCTTTACACACTGCCTCTGAGATAAGCCTGACTGCTCGTGCCAATCTACCAAGGGGATGAGCAGGGGTTATTTAGGAGTGCAACTCCCTTACCCTGACTAGGAAGAAGGGTCCCTACTTGGACAAAGGTGCAAACCCTTGTCAACTAGAGGCCCCCATTTATAACATGGGAGTATAACGAAATGCTGGCCCTGACATACTGAGGAAATTTGTGACATTAGGTTCACCTTTGGTATATGAGCAGCATAAACGCAAAATTCTGGCACTGGCATATTTTATGTATTTTTTTATATAAGGGGGCACCCAAGGAATATGGGTGCAGCCATGACAAAATGCTGACCCAGGCAAAATGAAAGTAATTTTGACATATGTGGGCACCCATACCACATTTAGAACGAAAAAAATGGTATCAACTCCTCAGAAATGTCAGGTTTCATTGGCTTGCCAAACCATGAAAGGATTTGAATATTGAATGATGGCCCTTTCAGTGCATATGGCATTTTAGCAAATTTAAGTGGAAATTGTGCTTTAAAACGCACAATTTCACCCATCTTTTTAAAATGTTCTCACAGGGAGAAACCCCATGGAAAAAATCTGGCTTACTTGCTTGCTATATTTTATGGGCAGTATTATGCCCCAGAACGTTCGTAGATAAATAGCACCATAATATAGGTGGTATCTAAAATAGACATTTGGCTGTGGTATTGTGTTGTACTAATCATGCTGTTATTATGGTACTTTAGCGCTGTCAAGTGTTGTTATGTTAGGGTCATGTCCCATTCCTTCTGGGAAAAACACAGGGTCAAGGGTCATATGATATCACTTCGTATGATGTCTTTAAGGCCAAGGGTATGTGATGTCAGTTGCGCTACCCCAGGCATTTTGGATAATCCATGCCCATGCTGAAAAATCGGCTTTAAGTAAGACTAAAGTCAAATTTATGAAAGAAGTGCGTTTAAGATCGCTGTTAGCACACCCATAATATTCCCAGAAAGCTAGCTGCCAGCCTCCGTTATAAATGACGTTCTCCTTGCAATAAAAGCAGACTATGGTTTCAATAAGAAGATATGTTAATTCGTCGAAACACTTTCAAAGTAGAAAAGAAAAGGGCTCATAAAGAATACAGTTTAAGAGAACACAAGGGTAGGATCTGCTATCCATGAAAGTGTGAAGGTCAGGCTTCGTGTTAAACGGAATGACTTCACTGGACAGTGTAATTGGATTGCTCAACAAAATGCTACGGTACGTAGCAGAGGTCAAAACTGTTAAGGGATGAACGAATAAGCTATACTCACACAGGTCATGTACATCCAACACTCTAACATTAATGTATTGAGTTATTGAGGTGTATTACTTCCCATAATGGCTGTGTCCTGTAATGAGTGGCCCGAATGAACATCCCTGGACTTAGAGTGCAGTTAATGCGGAAATAAAGATAAATGGTAAATGCACGAGGTCCTTAGATCGTGTGTAATAATGTGCTCGTGTGCTTTCTTCTTATCTGAGCTAATGTTAAAATGCCTCTGAGAGAAATTCCCTTCAGCACGGAGCCTCTCTCATGCAAAATTCATTGCCACATGTATTTATTTGAGTTACTTCGGCTGACTGCTGCATGACTCCCAAGGCAGTTAAATATGAAATTGCTTTAAAGACAAAGTCAGACGCATACAAAGAGTAGCACTACTGTGGGTATGCTGTAGACTGCTCTATAAATACAACAGAGATAATACATACATCTTTTTTTTTTGTGCCAGGAGGACTTTCTCTCTCAAATTATAGCCATGCATTTACACATTTGAATTTCAATTTGATATTCAATTCCAATGTGTGAATTCTTGATTGACATATTAGAGGAAAGTTGTATCGCATGAAAAGCAGTAAACTGTCTCATTTTTCAGCACAATATGCAGCCTATTTCAATAGCCAATCAGCGTAAGACAACACCAGACAAGTTGAAGAGCGTATTTGAGATAAATATTGGACAAAATTGTGATGAGGGTTTATGCACCTCACTTAAAATAACCTACACCTTCTGACACACTCACACAATTATAAAAATACACCCAACCACATAAACAGACACAGAGACACATGCACATACATATAACACACAGAGACACACAAAAGCATACCGACACATTAACACAAACATGCATATGATTTGGGAATTTAGAAGGCACTCACTATGTAATTGATGGCAGTATATTAATAGCGGTAAATTGTGTTACCTCGTGGAAGGATGCTGCTGACCGTACTACCCCACTTCCAGTTCAAATCACCTGTAATCCCACCCACAAGCCCCTTCAAATACTTGCTGTATCTCCCTCAGAGAAATTAGAGTGTCTCCAGTCTAGCATCCCCTGGTGCTGCGCTGTCCTTTTGTCTCTGCTGGGGAGTGCCTGCAGTCAAACGGAGTCAGTTCCACCATGGGCTCCTTACACACTCTGAGGTAGACTTACGAATTTGTCACGTTGCTGTGCTACACGGCGTGACAGGGAAAGGGTAGGAATGTGCTGTATTTAAGTCTATATGGCACACTCCTGCCTTTTTCCCTGCCTTGGCACCCTTTTGGTAGCCTAGCACCAGTGCAGGCACCCTTGCATCATGGTTCAAGGGTGCCTCCGTTTCATGCAGGATTGTTTTTGTACAGGAAAGGGCACCTTCCTGCACAAAAACAATCCTGACAGGCATCTACCTCATTCTATGTGTGCTACAAAATGCAGCACACATATAAAGAGAAAGTAACGAGGTGAAATATTGATATTTCTACTTGTTAAGCCTCTCCTGGGAAGGCATATCTTTTCTCTGGTTTACCAATTCTAGTAAATCTGGAAATGTGTCCAAATCCATGGGAGTTGCGTGGGAACACCAGCGCAATGCCAATGGAACGCCTTCTGAGGGGCAGAGTAAGGCAACACAGTGATATACGCTGCTTTGCTTTACTCCAGATTTATTGAGCCACTTAGGGCCAAGCAAAGTGGCCTTTCGCTTGTCCAAAAATTTCACTTACAGTTTGTGTAGTGCATGTACCACATTGCATGGTGCAAACGCAATGGAAACCAAGACATAAATATGCCCCTTGAAGTGGAGACCTGTTGTCACAGTCTGTAGCATCAGGACTGACAATGTACACATAACATTCCAGTCAGCAGCATGTTCACTACCATGTCTTTGCACCCTGCCCGTAAAATAACCCCCCCCTGGGGCTAGGTGACTATGCCAAGGGTGTTCATATTATAGCCAGACTTTTAAAAAAAGGGAACTCGATGAGTTCAGTTCCTATAATAATTCAGAAATGCGCACAGTTAGGTCTAATAAATTGCATGGGTGCAGACTTTTGATTTTTAGTACTACAAGCGTAAAGTAATGGAAACCTACAGTGATAATTGTTTTCCTGGGGTACTCCTAAAAGTGGTAGGTGAATTTCAAATTCACAGTAACAAATGTATAGATGCAGTGATGTACCTCATGTCATTGGCTCGAGTGCAAGGAAGGAAATGGGTCACCTGGTCACTGTTTGAACTGTGAAAGAAACAAATGTAACCATCTATACTGGGGCGTAGTTTCCATATATGGAGCAGTTGTAATAGCACTGGGGCCCAATGACCTGAGGTACCAGGGTTTAGTGGCCCTTCATGCCTCTGTGCCCTGTGCCCCTACACCTCATCCACAAATGGAATCTACACCCCTGTGCAGATGATTACATTTGCTCCTGTGAAATATAAATTTTCTCCTTTTCATGGCAAAATTGTTTCCCTGTGGAGAAATTCTTCCATCAATCTTCAGGATGATTTCTTCTGATTCCCACCATGGAAAGGGAATTACATGTTTCCATGGCTGTAGTAAATCATTGATCATTTCCAGCATACGATTTAGTCAAGGGACAGTTTATGAATACCCACACATGTGTGGCTGTTCCTGCTTTGGAACGCCTGTGTGCCAAGTACCAATAAACAGATTGCATGATACACAGTGTAGATTTAGATGTATTTAATATCCACCTGAGAAGGTCTCATCCATCCACATCAGCTGGCAACAAAATATGTCGAACCCAACTGCCAACCGGCCTCCCACATTCTAATACCTGATAGACCACCAAGATCTCATCCGATGACAGTTGCGCCAGTCACACACAGTTTCATCTCGGACTTTGTGTACACATCACACACCTCCCATTTTTAATCAACAAAAAACACACAAACTATTAACAGAATAAAATTAACACATTCATAACAAAATATCAAAATATGAAGTGCTTGTACAATGTGATGACAATATGGTTTATCTGTTAAAAAAATAACATATATACGGAAGACACATTGAGAAATGTTCATCTTATGTAATCATAAAGATACTTGGGAGTTTTACTCAAGTTTGTTACCACCTGATACACTTTCCAGAGCTATCTTCCCTTCTTAGATTACAACTCTGTTCAAGTTCCATATTCTATGATCCTATGCCTTTATTGCATAGTTGAATATTTTTACGATCTTCATAGGCTTAGAAAGTTTGTGACTACCTTCTTTACCAACTGTTTTTCTTATTATAACCAATTTACCAATAGCCACCCTTTTTTCCTTCACCGATTTTCTACTATTATGGTAGTTTGCGTGCTTGTACTTTCTTCTCCTCTTTTAATTTCCACTCTTCACCGTCCTCTATAGTAAGTGATTTTCCTTTCAAATCATTAATCCAACCAGGGGTTATATATGTAAATGAATGTCTACCCCAAAATATTTCAATAGGTGTCCTACTGGTAGTAGAGTGTGGTGTGATTTTGTATGCTTCAACTCTCTTATTGACTTACTCATTCTATGCCAAACCATTACCTTTGGCCATGTGAATGGTTCCTTTTAATATCCGGTTAAAACGTTTCACCACCAGTGCCGAGATACCCCTTCCGGGGTGATTAGTAACATTACATAACATAACATAACACCATTCTATTTGTTTCTGGATGGTAGAGTGCACACCTTTTATGTTTTATACCACACTCTCCCAAAAATGACTCCAATTCTCTAGAAACTAACTGTACTCCATTGTCTGTTAGCTAGAGCCGGAGTATGCCTTCCCTCCCAAATGCTTCTTTCAGAAAATTCAACACATGTTTAGTCTCAATCTCTCAAGTGAAGTACACTTCAGGCCATCTTGATTACATATCCATCCCAACTATCATATATGTTTCACATTCATCACTTCGTATTCGACCAAGAATGTCCAAAGCAGCCTCTTCCTAAGGCTTAGTAGGACGTTCTCTAATTACCATAGGCTGCACCATAGGTTTTGTGGATTTCTCACTTGAAGCAATCATTCTTTCTACTTGTAAATCCATGCCTGGCCACCAGTACATTATTCTTAAGCTCCCCTTGGTTTTAGACATTTCTTGATGGCCACAATGAGCTAATGACATGAGTTCTAGCAAAGGTACGAACAAGTCTGGTATCCCTGAATAGTAACCCTTGAATTTCTGACAACTCGTCTTTAAGTCCCAAAGCATTTTACTTTCTTCACTTCTTTTATTGCTGCCACCCCATTCAGTTTTCAGCAAGTGCAGAACTTCTTCTAAAGTTTGATCTTATTTCAGTTCTGATCACAATCTCTCCTCTGACATAATGGCGTCACCAATTTCACTGACCATTTCTTGATCAAACTCCTTGTAATGAACTTCAACATCATCAATTTGAGCCTCCTCATCAATAGATACTAACCTAGATAAAGTGTCAGCTACTGTGTTGTTTACCCCAGAATATATTTTATTTTCAAAATCATATTTCTGAAGAGCAATCACCCATTTAGTAATTCTACTTGAGACTGCACGTTTACTTTTTCTTTTAAAAATTTCACATAATGGTTTGTGGTCTGTTCTGACTTCAAACTAGTTGCCCAATAGGAGATTGTTCAATTTTTTGATTGCCCAGAATACCGCAAGTGCCTTTCTCTCTGTAACTAAGTACCGATTTTCAAAACCCCTGAGACTTTTTGATAGAAACAGAATGGTTTGTTCTGAGCTCTGTTCACCCTGTTGTAAAACTTCTCTCAGTCATTCAAGGCTTGCGTCTGTCGTGAGCACAGACTTTCTAATTGGGTCAAAGTTTTTAAGTTTGGTTGCTAAACTCAGCTTTCCGTTCACTTCTTTGAACTCCGCCTCATACACAGAATCCCATATATATTCTGTTCCTTCCTTGAGTAAATTTTTCATTGCTGAGCACATTTCTGAAAAACCTTTGTTAAATTTACTATTGAAGTCTGCTATACCTAGAAATCTCATCAACTCTTCTTTGTTTGATGGCGTTTTCAAATTACATATAGGGCCTCATTAGGATGGCGGGTGGACAGCCATCTTTTAAGATACCGGCGGTCAGAGCCCAGCGGGTGGTGGGAAGACCACTGCCTCCGAAAGGCTCAAGGAGCCTATTAGTGCAGCGGTCAGACAGTAATCTCTACAATGAAGGCAGTGTCTGCGCAGACACTGCCATAGGGATTATGATGTACATTTCCCACAGCCTTTTCATGGTGGTCCAACTGCCCTGTAAAGTGTGTTGAAAAGGGGCTTTGGGGGCCCCTAGCAAGTCCCCCAACCCCTGTGGGCCTTCACTATGTGACCAGGGGGGCAAATGTGGTGCCCACCGAACATCCATGCACCGTGTGCCAAGCACCACATGGTGCCTGGCAAATGTATGACATTACATTGCATACAATCACTACGCATGCCTCTACAACGCGGTCGTTACAATGACCGCATTGTTACCACGTGTGCCATTACATCGCAAGTCGTTTCAATGACTTTCTGTAGGGAGCGCGCTGGACTTAGGAATAGTATTAATTACTATTCCTACTCCAGTTTGCGCAACAGCAGGGAAGGTGTTGGATTTGAAATCCAACACATTCCCTGGTGTTGCTCGCCCCCTACAGCAAGACGTTGATACGACTTGCGATGTAATGGCACGCGTGGTAACTACACGGTCGTTGTAACGACCGCGTTATAAAGATACCATGTTGCGTTTACAGCGTTGTAAACGCTGTTTCCCTGCCTGGCACATGGCGCATGTGTTGTAATTTGGCAGCACTTAAGTTAAGCATTAGCCGAAGACATCCTGTATTCAGAGACTAAATTGTCCGCTTTGTGGAATCCATTTTATATTTCTGGCAGCCATTTTGGTTGCCATGTGCTCGTCATGTGCTCTGTCCTACCTTTCTGTTAACTGCTCTTGAAATCTGCCTAGAGACGAGTTATATTTAGTTTTTTTTGCTTTACACATGCTCAGTCGAGCTCGCAGCTGTCCATGCAGCTGTTCCGAGTTTATAAATGTCAGGATGTGTCTGCTAGAAGTAGAAACTGTTAGCTCCACCCACTTGTCGACTGTGCATTTTTTGTATGACCTTATATTAACGTCATATTATGATATTATAATATTATATATGATTAATATGATTAATATATGATATTATAATATTATGATATTATATTAAGGAGACTTTTAAGATCCTCAATGAACTCAGTAAAAAGCCAGATGTAAATTCTGCAGTAGCACCATTAGATTGCAATGCACTGCAGTCCTTTTTTCTCCAGAAGATAACAGATATCCTCCTGGAGATTGAAAAAATCCCCATCACCTTGAGCTCCGTGGAGTTGCTTACACCCCCGCTTCCTACCGGCCAGCTCCTTACCAGCTTCCCTCCACTGGACCCAGAATCTTTGATGCTTCTGATTAACAGAACCAAATCAGGCTCCCCGGCCGACCCATGCCCGCCTAAGATCTTTCGGTTGGCTTTGCCGGCCTTGGAGAGTCAGATCCTCACTCTCCTGAATAACTCTTTGGCGAGTGGTCAAGTCCCCCTTAATTTTAAGGAGGCAAGAGTTATGCCCTTATTAAAGAAACTGGGAGCAGACAAGGCCGAGCTTAAAAACTATAGACCCATCTCCCAACTCCCGTTCCTGGCGAAGGTTGTGGAGCAACATGTCCTGAAGACAACCTCAGCGTTCCTGGAGGAACATGAGTTGCTCCAACCTCGCCAGGCTGGGTTCAGAGCCCACCATAGCACGGAGCTAGTCATGCTATCTGTACTTGATGATCTCAGGATGAAGGCCGATAACAAAGAGCCGAGCGCCCTGATTCTTTTAGATCTTTCTGCGGCGTTCGACACGGTCAACCACACTACACTATTGACCCGGCTGTCGGCCCTGGGCTGTCGAGGGCACGCCTATAATTGGTTAGAATCTTTTCTATCAGGTCACTCACAGAGGGTTAAACTTGGTGCCCAGGTATCGGAAAAGGGCAATATCTCCTGCGGAGTCCCTCAGGGCTCTGCACTGTCCCCGCTCCTCTTCAACATATACCTGCAGCCCCTGGTAGCTGCACTAACCAATATGAACTGCCAGGTTTTTAACTACGTGGATGATACCCAGCTCATCCTGAGGATCGATAACTCGGTCTGTGCCCAAGTATCAGTCCAGAACATCCTCAGGTTTACAGTCAACTGGATGACTGCAAACTCCCTAAAAATTAACCCAGATAAAACCGAAGTACTAGCCTTTCCATCAAAAAACAATCCCTGGAGCAGCCTGTTTTGGCCCAGAGAGTTAGGGGCCCCCCCTAGCCCATCGCCAATTGTAAAAAGCCTGGGAATTAAGATCAACTCTGAGCTCTCTATGATCCATCAAGTCAACTCAGTGGTGGGCACATGTACTGGTCTTCTAAGACAGCTGAGGAAATTGGTTCCTCTGCTTTCAGTGTCATCTCTGAAAACTATAGTATCAATCAATCAATCAATCAATCATGTCACTTATAAAGCGCACTACATACCCGCGAGGGTCTCAAGGCACTGGGGGAAGAGGGGGGGTGGTGCTGCTACTAATCGAAGAGCCAGGTCTTGAGGAGTCTTCTGAAGGCCAGTAGGTCTTGGGTTTGTCGGAGGTTGGTGGGGAGGGTGTTCCAGGTCTTGGCGGCGAGGTGGGAGAAGGATCTGCCGCCGGCGGTCGTTTTCCGGATGCGGGGGACTGTGGCGAGGGCGAGGCTGGTCGAGCGGAGCTGGCGGGTGGGGGTGTAGAAGCTGAGTCGTCTGTTGAGGTAGGCTGGTCCGGAGTTGTGGAGTGCTTTGTGTGCGTGGGTGAGGAGCTTGAAGGTTATCCTCTTGTTGACAGGGAGCCAGTGCAGGTCTCTCAGGTGGGGTGTGATGTGGCTGCGTCGGGGGATGTCGAGGATAAGACGTGCAGAGGCGTTCTGGATGCGTTGCAGCCGTCTCAGGAGCTTAGCCGTCGTTCCTGCATAGAGGGCGTTTCCGTAGTCCAGCCTGCTGGTGACGAGGGCCTGGGTGACTGTTTTTCTTGTTTCGGTGGGGATCCACTTGAAGATCCTGCGGAGCATTCGGAGGATGTTGAAGCAGGATGAGGAAACGGCGTTGACCTGCTTAGTCATGGAGAGGGTGGGGTCGAGGATGACCCCTAGGTTGCGTACGTGGTCAGTGGGTGGCGGGGCTGTTCCCAGTGATGTTGGCCACCAGGAGTCGTCCCAGGCTGAAGGGTTGGAACCAAGGATGAGGACCTCCGTCTTGTCCGAGTTCAGCTTCAGGCGGCTGGTCCTCATCCATTCGGCGACGGCCTTCATTCCTTCGTGGAGGTGGGCTTTGGCGGTGTGAGGGTCTTTGGTGAGGGAGAGGATCAGCTGGGTGTCGTCGGCGTAGGAGATGATGTTGAGGTTGTGCTGTTGGGCGACGTGGGCGAGGGGTGCCATGTAGATGTTGAACAGCGTTGGGCTGAGGTAGGAGCCTTGGGGTACGCCGCAGATGATCTTGGTGGCCTTGGATCGGAAGGGGGCAAGGCGGACGCTTTGTGTTCTGCCGGAAAGGAAGGATGTGGTCCAGTCCAGGGCCTTCTCTTGGATCCCGGCGTCGTGAAGGCGTGTTCGTAGTGTGTGGTGGCAGACCGTGTCGAAGGCGGCTGATAGGTCCAGGAGGATGAGGGCTGCTGTTTCTCCGTTGTCTAGCAGGGTCCTGATGTCATCGGTGGCGGCGATGAGGGCGGTTTCGGTGCTGTGGTTGCTGCGGAAGCCGGACTGGGAAGGGTCCAGGATGTTGTTCTCCTCGAGGTAACGGGTCAGTTGTTTGTTGACGATTTTCTCGGTGACCTTCGCGGGTAACGGGAGCAGAGAGATGGGTCGGAAATTCTTGAGGTCCTTGGGGTCTGCCTTGGGTTTCTTGAGTAAGGCGGCGATCTCGGCGTGCTTCCAGCTTTCCGGGAAGGTTGCTGTCTCGAAGGAGATGTTGATTATTTTCCGGAGATGGGGCGCGATGGCTGTACTGGCTTTGTTGAAGATGTGGTGAGGGCACGGGTCTGGCGGTGAACCAGAGTGGATGGTGTTCATGATCTCGCTGGTGTCCTCGTCGTTGATGTTGGTCCAGGAGAGCAGGCGGTTGGTGGTTGTGGGGGCAGTGGTCTCGGTGGTTGCCGGGGCGGTCGTGGTGTTGAAGCTGTCGTGGATGTCGGCGATTTTGCGGTGGAAGAAGGTGGCCAGTGAGTCGCACAGGTCTCGCGACGGCTGGATGTCGTTGGTGTTGGAGCTGGGGTTGGAGAGTTCCTTCACGATGTTGAAGAGCTCTTTGCTGTTGTGTGCGTTGTTGTCTAGGCGGTCTTTGAGTGAGGCCCTTTTGGCGGATCTGATGAGGTGATGGTGACTGCGGGTGGTGCTCTTGTGGGCGGCGTAGCTGTCCGCTGTCCGTTCGTGGAGCCAGATCTTCTCCAGTTTTCGGCATGTTCGTTTGGAGGCCCGGAGGTCTTCGGTGAACCAGGTGGCTTTCTTGCTGGTGTGGCTGTTGGGCGGATTCTTGAGCGGGGCGAGGGTGTTGGCGCAGTCGTCGATCCACTGTCTGAGGTTGCGGGCGGCGGTGTCGGAGGGTTCGGCGGGTGGGCTCAGGGCGAGGGTTGTGGTTAGCTGGTCTTCCGTGACTCTGCTCCAGCAGCGGCGAGGCATTTGTTCGGTGCGGTGGTGCGTGGTGGGCTTCCTGTAGGTGAAGTGGATGCAGTGGTGGTCAGTCCAGTGGGGTTCGGAGGTGTGGTTGAAGGAGACGTGTGGGCTTGCGGAAAAGATGGAGTCGAGCGTGTGGCCGGCGGCGTGGGTGGGTGTAGTCACGAGCTGTCTGAGTCCGAGGGTGGCGAGGTTGTCGATCAGGGTGGTGGAGTTGGTGTCCTTGTTGTTCTCGAGGTGGAAGTTCAGGTCCCCGAGGAGGATGTAGTCCGTGGAGGCGATGGCGTGTGTGCTGACGAAGTCAGCGATGGAATCGCTGAACTGTGGTCGGGGTCCGGGGGGTCTGTAGATGAGGGTTCCTCTGAGGGTGGTGGATCTGGAAGTGCATGTGTTCGGCGGTGCTGAGGGTGTCGTCGGTGTTGGTTGAGACTCTGAGGTTGTTCCTGTGGACGATGGCGATGCCTCCTCCGACTCCGTTGGTGCGGTCCCTGCGGGTGATCTTGTATCCGTCCGGGATGGCAATGGCGATGTCGGGGGCTGAAGCGGGATTCAGCCAGGTCTCCGTCAGGAATGCGACGTCTGGGGAGGTTGAGTCGAGAAGGTCCCAGAGTTCGATGGCGTGTTTGCGGACGGAGCGGGTGTTGAGGAGGATGCATCTGAGGTAGTTGGGTTCTTTCCTGGGCGGTGGTTTGGCGTGCGGGTGCTGGCGAAGCTGCAGTTCCGGCAGGTGAAGGGCCCTTGGGTGCGCTTCGGGGTGGCCTGGTAGCAGGCGTGATCTTTTCCGGGGTTGAGTGCGTGGAGGGTGCTGGCGTCGTATCGGCGTCTGTTGATGTGGCGGGCGCGGGGGATGCCCGGACCAGGGGATCTGGCGCTGGGCGCGGTCACGGCGCGGACGGGCGCAGACGGGCTTGCCTTAGGCGCGCCTTCGGCGCGCCAGCGGCGCGCCCGCTGCGCACGTCCGCTGCGCGGCTGCACAGCAGCCGCCATAAATGGGGAGGTGGGAGGGAGGAGCAGGGAATGGGGCAGCGAATGGGCAGTGAGGGGGCGGGGCCGCAGGGGCGCAGCAGCGGGAAACAGGCACAGAAGGCAAAACGAGCACAATCAGGGCATCAAGGGGGCACAGAAAGGAAAAAAAAAACGAGCACAATCAGGGGCAGCAAGGGGGCACAGAAAGGAAAAAACTAGCACAATGAGGGGCAGCAAGGGGGCACAGAAAGGAAAAACGAGCACAATCAGGGGCAGCAAGGGGGGCACAGAAAGGAAAAAAACTAGCACAATCAGGGGCAGCAAGGGGGCACAGAAAGGAAAAACTAGCACAATCAGGGGCAGCAAGGGGGGCACAGAAAGGAAAAAAAACCGAGCAAAATCAGGGGCAGCAAGGGGGCACAGAAAGGAAAAAAAAACGAGCAAAATCAGGGGCAGCAAGGGGGCACAGAAAGAAAAAAACTAGCACAATGAGGGGCAGCAAGGGGGCACAGAAAGGAAAAACGAGCACAATCAGGGGCAGCAAGGGCGGCACAGAAAGGAAAAAACGAGCACAATCAGGGGCAGCAAGGGGGCACAGAAAGGAAAAACGAGCACAATCAGAGGCAGCAAGGGGACACAGAAAGGAAAAACGAGCACAATCAGGGGCAGCAGCAGGGCACACAGACGGAGCTGTGTGGTGGGGGAGCGACCTACCAGTCAAGGTCAGGGGTCGCTCTCTTCACCACGCAGCAGCCGCCATAAATGGGGAGGTGGGAGGGAGGAGCAGGGAATGGGGCAGCGAATGGGCAGTGAGGGGGCGGGGCCGCAGGGCCGCAGCGGCGGGAAACAGGCACAGAAGGGAAAACGAGCACAATCAGGGCATCAAGGGGGCACAGAAAGGAAAAAACTAGCACAATGAGGGGCAGCAAGGGGGCACAGAAAGGAAAAACGAGCACAATCAGGGGCAGCAAGGGGGCACAGAAAGGAAAAAACGAGCACAATCAGGGGCAGCAAGGGGGCACAGAAAGGAAAAACGAGCACAATCAGGGGCAGCAAGGGGGCACAGAAAGGAAAAAACGAGCACAATCAGGGGCAGCAAGGGGGCACAGAAAGGAAAAAAACGAGCACAATCAGGGGCAGCAAGGGGGCACAGAAAGGAAAAAACTAGCACAATGAGGGGCAGCAAGGGGGCACAGAAAAGAAAAACGAGCACAATCAGGGGCAGCAAGGGGGGCACAGAAAGGAAAAAGCAGAGCACAATCAGGGGCAGCAAGGGGGCACAGAAAGGAAAAACGAGCACAATCAGGGGCAGCAAGGGGGCACAGAAAGGAAAAACGAGCACAATCAGGGGCAGCAGCAGGGCACACAGACGGAGCTGTGTGGTGGGGGAGCGACCTACCAGTCAAGGTCAGGACCTATTGTTTCACGACTCGACTACGGCAATGCGCTATATGTCGGGCTCCCCCAGAAACTCACGAAGAAACTTCAGGTGGTACAGAATGACGCAGCTAGGCTGATCTTCAGGTTGCCTAGAAGAACTCATGCCACTCCACTGCTGCGAAAACTGCATTGGCTGCCTGTTAAGCAGAGAGCGAAATTCAAGGGACTTTGTATTGTCCACAAAGCTCTATACAGACATGCCCCAGGGTACATAAAGGAACGCCTAATCAAATACGTGCCAGGGCGGGCCCTTCGGTCAGCAGAAGCGTCCAGCTGGTCTGCCCTCGGGGTAACCTGGTTTCCAAAGGGGGTCGAGCGTTCTCGGTCCTCCTGCCACAACTTTGGAACCAGTTGCCCGATACTCTTCGGAAAGAACCTGGTCTGCTTCTCTTCCGGAAGCAGCTAAAAACTATTCTCTTTAGGGAAGCATTAGATACGACATAAGATCTCTCAACACCATGAATACCTCCCCGCCTTGACGCTGTCCTGCTTCTTCCAAAGCGCTAAGAGACCTATCGGTGTATATGCGCTATACAAAAATAAAATAACATAACATAACATAACATATGTACCTAAAACCAGCATTTTGTGTTTGTACCGCCTTCATTTGAGCCCCTGTGTGGGTATAAAAGGACCAAGGTCCTTCCATTCGGTGTGCTACTTCGTGCATTGCCGAAGGGTGCTGTGTGAATGTAGTTCCACCTCATGAGGTTTAATAAACTCTGTCTTTTCTATTCCAGTTTCTGTGCCAACTTCTTCCTATTGGTCTGAGGACTCTGTGCAGAAAGGGAGAACCCCTAAGCACTGGTAGGCCTTGTTGAGGCTCACCACCACAAATTGGCGCTTCCAACGTGGGGCTCATCGGCGACTCGGATGCCCGAAGGATTGGTCGAGACGAAGGATTGGAATCTCGCTTCTGGACGCGATCGCTGCCTGAGGAGACCCGAGTCTTGGCACCCACGGCGTTTTTCCTTTCTTTCTGATCTGACCATCCCGGCGGCGCCGGTCCTCGACTGAGATCTCTTCTGTTGATTCGCTGTGCAGTGACCATTTGGTCGATTTTGAGACCTTGGCAGTTGGAACCTGGACACCATTTGATTGGTAAGAGCCGTTTTGCGGCACTTGCTGTTGGTTTGATGCCTTTGATTGGTAAGGTAGTTTAGTAACACTTACTGCGGCTTTGTTTGTATGATTGGCCAATTTTGGAATCTGTTTTGTAATTATATATGTATTGCAATACATATAGGCAGGTAATGAGGAGAATTTTCTCTATTTAAAATTGTTTGAACAGCGCAACGTACGAAGAGTACCTTAAGCGCTACTTTGATTATAATACTGCATATTCTGCACTATTTTTTTAGCATGCCTGTTTTCAGCACACTTCGTAGGATGTGTTGCTTTTGTAGTGGTACCAATTTGAGACTTGACGAAGCACAACCAGCCTCCCGGAGGGGACGCCTAATAGGGATATGTATATTAAGTATGGTATTTCTTCTATAATGTACTGCACGTTATGGAATAAATATACTAGTAAAGATCCTGAGTTGCGTTGGCCGATGTATGGGTCATTTGATTTGCGAAAGATTCAGTATGTGGAACAATGTATGTTTAAACGAAAGACTAGGCAAGATATGTTTGATTGTGTGCAAATGTGGGAGAAAGAAGTGTGTGAGCGAATGAAGCGTGAACAAGCCTTGATTGACAAAGAACAGCGAAAGACCATTTATGCGAAAGCATTAGAGTTAAAAAACAAGGAGATGAAAGAAATTAAAGATAGGGAACGCCATTTACAGGTAACTGGCCAATACGCTGTTAGGCAGCCCCTTTATCCTATCCTTAATAAACCGCAAGATGATTTCTTGTTATTAGATCGTTCTCCACCTCCGTATATTTTTTCTTCCGCTCCTCCTGAGTCAGATGAGGACTCTTTTTCAGACCAGGACAAATCTCGAGAAACTCGCTCAATGTTATCTACTGGGCGTGCATCTGACATTAGATCTGCTGCGCGTAAAGCTGTTCGTAGTACTACCACTGCTTCTGAACTTTTAGATAGTATAAAAGGATGGCAGGAAAGGGAGCAAATATATTTTACCGATACATTTGCTGCAGAGGTTACTGAACGATTTAGGAAGCATTCGGTAGAAATGGAGCCCGATGATGTAGCAGCTGATTGTAAACAATTACGTGACGGTCTTTTTGTCTTCTCCCAGGTGGCTGACATGATCAGACGCTTGGTTAAACTGCGTGTTGAAGCAGCCCGTTTGCGAGAGGAGAAAAAGGCAGCAGAAGCAGCTGCACTAGCATCTCAGATCAGCATGGCACGAACTTCTACTCCTGAAACAGACAAGAATGTTGTAATTAATGTGAAACCCATGCGGGAAGCTGTGCCTTTATATGTTCCTCCTAAAGGAACGGGTGCAGATGATAATAAGACTTCTATTAATGCGAAAGGGTACTTTATTTATAATTGGGTTTACACTCCTTGGACTAGAGCAGATGTTATGGCCCTTAAAAATACATTGCCTGACCCGCGAAAGAATCCAGCAGCCTTTTATGAGGAAGTTGAGGGTGCAATTAGCTCTTGTACTATGACTTTGTCTGATATTGATTTGTTTTTTGGATTAATATTACCGCCTGATATGTGGAGAACTGTGCGTAAAATTGATGATGATGCGACATTTGGAGCATTGTGGAAAGATTTAGAGTGGTTAGATGAAGATAGAGAACCTGCACAGAAACCGTGTCAGTTAATTTTAAATCTTCCGGCAGCTATATTAGTTAAGTTAAAGACGATCATTCCCCCTAAAAAGATAGATTGGACAGTGTTAGCGTCTTGCAAGCAAAAGGTAGATGAATCAGTTTCTGACTTTTTCACACGCTTTGAAGAGGCATTCCACGATTTTAGTGGCCAGTCATTGATAGATGACACGGGTAGGCATCTGTTTGTTGATAAATATGTCGCAAACCTTTTGCCAGGGATAGCTAGTCGCTTAAAGGCCAGTGAGAGTTCATGGACTACCTCTTCTCCGGTTTCTCTTTTAACTATGGCTCAGTATTATGAGCGACAAGAATTAGAAACTAAAGGTAATGAGGACAAAAAGTCTAAAGAGTTGAAAACAAAGGTTATGTTGGCTCAAGCTTATGGTCCGCCTTCTAGAGGTCATGATAGAGGTGGACGTGGATCTTATGGTTCGTCCTTTCCTTCCTATACTCGTTCAAATTTGTCTGTTGATCAGTGTGCGTACTGCAAAAAATTTGGACATTGGCTTTCTGATTGTCCAGTACTGCGTGCTCAGCAGAATCTACGTGGTCGGGGACAAATGAGAAATCGTTCAGGATATCCAGGGCCTAGAGGAAGCGCGAATGATCGTGCTCGGTTTGATGCTAATACACGTGGGCAGGATGGGTTTAAAACTTTTGATAGAAGGAACCAATATCAAATGTCTGACTATGTGCCCTCTGATTTTCAAGATTCTGCTTATGCATAGGATTGCCTAGGATGGGGTAAGGAATCGGTTGAAGTTCCAGTAGATCAGAGGGGTCCCTATGTTACAGCACATGTTTTGGGCTCTACTGATCAGTTTCTGGTTGATACAGGAGCTACTCGTAGCGCCTTGTCTAAACAATTGGTTCCAAGGGCTCCCTGTCTGGCTTAACCATCACATCGATAGGTTTCGATGGAACACCTTCCCTTAGCCCATTGTCACAACCACTTGCATTCGAAGTTGATAAGTTTACTGCTCCATGTCCGTTTTTGCTTTCTCCAAACACACCAGACAATATTGTGGGTCTTGATATGCTTAAATATTTCAGGGCTACGATACGGTGTTCTCCGGAAGGAGTACGGGTTATTTTGAATGACAACTACACTGTGATTGAGAGATCTTGTATTGTTAAAGAGGACATTGCACTAGCCTCACTCCCTAGTACTTTGTGGGCTACTTCGGACACTGATGTAGGACAAATGGTTATTCCACCAGTACATATTAGTGTCAAGGAGGGCGCTTTATTGCCAAGACTGCCTCAGTATAAAATTTCTCGAGAAGGAGAAGAAGCACTCACACGTATTGTACATGATTTAATTAAGGTGGGGTTTGTGGAAGAAGTTCCTTACAATGTTTGCAATAGTCCGATTCTTCCCATTTTGAAAAAAGATACTGACACTAGGATCTGTAGATTTATCATCGATTTGAGAGAAGTTAACAAGATTGTAGTACCACAGTACCCTGTAGTATCTGACATAACGACATTGCTTACCCTGGTCCCTCCAACAGCAACTACATTTTCTGTAATTGATCTGAAGAATGCTTTCTACTCGATTCTTATTCATCCTGATAGCCGATATTTGTTCGGTTTCACTTTGAATATTAGATCATACAGATTTTGTAGAGTTCCTCAAGGCTATACTGAGAGTCCTAGTATTTACAGTCAAGCATTGAAGAGACAGCTTGATTCCTTTACCTTGCCTAAAGGAGTGGCTCTCATACAATATGTCGATGACATCTTGTTGGCAGCTGATACACCTGAGCAGTGTGAGAAATGCACTTTGTCCTTGCTTTCTTTTCTTGCTACACACCACCATAAAGTATCACGGAAGAAATTGCAATATTGTAGACCGAAGGTGACCTATTTAGGACACCTTCTGTCTAAGGAGGGCCGTGCACTAACACCAGATCGCATTCAAGCAATTTTAGACACCCCAGTACCTTCCACGCAGAAAGATGTCCGTGCATTCATTGGTCTGACTTCGTTTTGCAGGCAATGGATATTGGGTTTTTCACACATTGTTAAACCCTTGCTAGCACTTTTGACTAAAAACACTCCGATCCCCCTTCCATGGACAGATGAATGTCAAAATGCTTTTTGTCAGTTGAGACAAGCTCTTTGCTCTGCACCAGTGTTAGGCACACCAGATTACACGAAGGCTTTTACACTCTATGTACATGAGAAAGAAGGATGTGCATTGTCAGTTTTAGTACAGACACACGGGGACAAACAGCGTCCTTGCGCATACCTTTCTGCAGTTCTTGATCCTGTTGCTCGTGCATTACCTGGGTGCTTCCGTTCAGTTGCAGCGACGGCTGTGTCCATACGTCAGAGTGAAGGGATAGTTTTGTCACACAAACTGTTGGTGCTAGTACCCCATGCAGTAGATGCCCTTTTGAATCAGACTAATACTCAGCACTTAACTAGTGCTCGTTTGACAGGATACGAATTGACACTGCTAGCACCTCATATTACCTTGAAGAGATGTGCGACACTGAACCCAGCCACTTTGTTGCCATATCCTGCGACTCAGTCTCAGTCAAAGAAGCCTCACGATTGCATATTCCTTACTGAGGAGTAGACAAAGGGTCGCATCGATTTGCAAGATACGCCCCTTCCAGATGTAGATGGGAACTGTGGGTTGATGGGTCCTGTCTGAAGTTACCAGATGGCACGACTTCAGCTGCTTATGCAATTACCACGCTTGAGACAGTAGTGGAAACAGCTCGCATACCTCAGAAGTCAGCTCAAGCAGCTGAACTAATAGCTTTAACACGAGCGTGTGAGCTTAGCACTGACTTGTGTGTGAACATTTACACGGATAGCCGCTATGCTTTTGGAGTGGTTCATGATTTTGGCCTACTCTGGAAGGAAAGAGGCTTTCTTACATCCCATGGGATGCAGATAATGCACGGAGAGTTAGTGCATAATCTCTTGACTGCACTTACATACCGAAAGAGAGTTGCTATTATGAAGTGTAGCGCACACAAGAAAGTGACTGACAAAATAGGACAAGGCAATGCCTTTGCAGACCGCGTAGCCCGTGAAACTGCGATGCAGCGAAGCACTACATCCATGTACGTAGTGAAATCACAAGCTGAGCGTTGGCATGATGCTAAAGAGGAAGTATTGGATATACAGAGATCTGCTTCTGTGGAAGAGTTTGAGCAATGGTCTAAAGAAGGAATGTTAGATGATGAGGGTTGTTGGCTTAACAAAGAAATGAATAAGTGGAAATTGCCTGCAGCCTATTTACAACCTATGGTTCAAATGGCACATGGGCTGGCACATGTTGGAGCTCTAGCAATAACTAAATTGCTTACACAAGTTTGGGAGCATCCTGAAATTGCTAGCACAGCCAAAAGAGTAGTACAGTCCTGTTTGATCTGTTGGCAGTATAATCCTGGAAAAGGGACACAAACTCCTACAGGAGGGTTTGCTACACTAACCGCACCTTTTGAAGTTTTGCAGATGGATTACATCCAACTCGAACGCTGCAATAATCTGAAATATGTCCTAGTGGTGGTATGTGCCTTTAGCAAATGGATAGAGGCATACCCTACAAAGGATAATACTGCTCTCACCACAGCAAAGGTGCTTCTAAAGGAGTTTTTCCCTAGATACGGTGTTTGCAAACTTTTGTGGAGTGACAATGGACCTCATTTTATTGGGCAAGTTGTTGAGCATGTACTGAAAGGATTAGGGATCAAACAGAAATTCCATACAGTTTTCCACCCGCAATCAGCAGGATTGGTGGAAAGGTATAACGCTACTTTAAAATCAAAATTGGCGAAAATACTGGCTTCCACGTCTCTAAAGTGGCCAGATGCACTACCCTTGGCATTGTTGTCCATAAGATCGGTGCCACATTCACGATCAGGTCTTACCCCCTATGAGGTGGTGTTTGGGAGACCGATGAACATTTGGGGAATTCCTAAGCCACGCCCCATACATGATGTTCCTTGTGTTCTGATGAATGATTATTTGGCACAGTTAACCGACAGTTTGATTTCTATTCATCAACAGGTTCGAGAAGCTCTTCCTGACAGATCTACAGGTGAGGCCCACGAACTCCGTCCTGGTGATCACGTAATGGTCAAGGTCTTCGACAGATCAAACAGCTTGGAGCCAAGGTGGCGAGGACCAGAGCAGGTGCTCCTTGCGACAAGGACAGCAGTTCGAGTGACAAACAGAAAGAATTGGATCCACAGCACACACTGCAAACGCGTGTCGCCTGCCTTGGTGGAACCTGCTGTGTTGACCGACCATCGAGAGATTCTGGAGATGGAGAAAGGCCAAGCTATCTCATCTGACGAATCTGCGGAAGTCTTCCCGGACCACACGATCACTGGAGTATCCAGATATCAATTGAGACCGAGGAAAGAATCTGCAGTTTTGAAAAAGACTGGTTGAGCTACTGCCCTGGGTTAGTGAAACGGAGAGCCGATGTGGCAAGGGGAGGGGGATCAGCCCTGCATTAGTGTAGTGACACCCGCCTTGGCCCATGGTGAAGAAATCAACGGCTGCCCAGGGAGAAGAGCTCCAACGATTGTTTTCAACAAGTTTTTAGAAAGATCAATCATTACTGTTGCTGAAATGAATAACAAAAGAATCATTTGTGCTGTAGGGTTTGTTGTTGCTATGGTGGCTATGGCAGCAATTACGTGGTACATCGAGAAGGTGGCTCCTGTTCGACAGCTTTTTGTTGCCACTACGCCAGTACCAGTGGAACACTACTACTTCACTCTTCCCTACCATGAGCAGAAGCATCGACAATCCTATCTAAACAATACCTTTATCCAGATGTTGCACCATACTCACAATGCTACAAATACTACCAACTGTTGGGTGTGTGGGATGATACCTGCACATCAAAAGAAAGGAGGAACACCTTTTATTCCTCTTCCATTTTCTCACAATGGTTCTTGTCAAGCTTGGTATGCGCTTTTGTTTGCATTTGGAAAGCCTTCAGTAGGTGGGATTATTTTTCAACTTAATAAAGTGTGTTATCAAAATAAAGAAGGTTATCCACAAGCCAAAGGGACTAAATGGGAATGGGAAGAGTATCAACTGGACAATATTTCAACACCATATGCCTTCACAAATGTGAGAATAATAAAGAACATTGGACCTTTTGTGATTTCTGTGACAAAAACTAAAGCAGATTTGTGTATCTGTAGTGTTGGAAGAATTCCAGTGGGGAGGAGCGAGTGTACTGTAATCCTGACCATTGAGCACTTTCACAGCCTCGCATAATACGTATTTTGTGTGTGGAAATAACGGATATTATCAATTACCTGTTGGGTGGTCAGGAATCTGCTATGTATCTTTTCTGTTGCCTCCTGTGTTTCTGGCACCTGCATTATATCACCGTGATTTTAAACTGTACACTGATATTTCCAAAAACAGAAATAAGAGGACAATAAGTATGGATGAAGTTGACCAAACCGACACTACCCTACAACAATATGTTGATTTCAACTTGGGCTTATTTTTCTTTGTGGGTGCTGCATTGAACAGTAGAAAGATCAGGCGATTGACTCGTGTTGTGGAGGCTGTTACCAATCAGACAGCTATGGCACTTGGGAACATTACAGAGGAACTACAGATTGCAAGGATTGTAGCACTCCAGAATAGGATGGTGTTAGACGTGATTTTGGCTGATCGAGGTGGTGCATGTCGCATCATCGGTAGCAGCTGTTGTGTATTCATACCGGATCACTCACCTTCAGTATATGGCGCAATATCAAAACTGCATAAGATTGCTGCAGAAATTCATCCAGAGACTGGTACTTGGACTTTTGCTGGATGGTTTTGGACTCTTGTTTCTGCTTGGGGCTGGAAGCTACTGACTATCCTGTGTGTAATGATTATAATACTTTTTACATGCTGTGTATGTATCCAATGTGGTCCAATGCTTTGCTCCATTTGCATCTCTGCTTGTATACCTGCCAAAAGGAACGTTGCTGAAACAAAGGCCCAACAAATGTTGAATAAAGAGGTGGCCGAAATAATGTTAATAGATGTACGGGATGAATATTTAGATTACCCCAGATAAACGAATGTCTTCAGCTAATGCTGAAAGGGTCGTCTGTTGTAATTTGGCAGCACTTAAGTTAAGCATTAGCCGAAGACATCCTGTATTCAGAGACTAAATTGTCCGCTTTGTGGAATCCATTTTATATTTCTGGCAGCCATTTTGGTTGCCATGTGCCTCGTCATGTGCTCTGTCCTACCTTTCTGTTAACTGCTCTTGAAATCTGCCTAGAGACGAGTTATATTTAGTTTTTTTTGCTTTACACATGCTCAGTCGAGCTCGCAGCTGTCCATGCAGCTGTTCCGAGTTTATAAATGTCAGGATGTGTCTGCTAGAAGTAGAAACTGTTAGCTCCACCCACTTGTCGACTGTGCATTTTTTGTATGACCTTATATGTACCTAAAACCAGCATTTTGTGTTTGTATCGCCTTCATTTGAGCCCCTGTGTGGGTATAAAAGGACCAAGGTCCTTCCATTCGGTGTGCTACTTCATGCATTGCTGAAGGGTGCTGTGTGAATGTAGTTCCACCTCATGAGGTTTAATAAACTCTGTCTTTTCTATTCCAGTTTCTGTGCCAACTTCTTCCTATTGGTCTGAGGACTCTGTGCAGAAAGGGAGAACCCCTAAGCACTGGTAGGCCTTGTTGAGGCTCACCACCACAAATGGATATCTAAAACATGCCTTTAAGTACCCAGAAAAGGGCCGCAGCACAAGCTGCAACAGTAAAAGGCATGTTTCCAACTGCCTAAACAGAGTACACATCATAATATGGTGGATGGAGCCACCGACTACTTGTCGGCCTTTTTTCATCCTGCTACGATGGCGGTCAGATGCTCATCCGACCACCATCATAATGAGGCCCATAGTGTTAATTAGTTTGTCTTTGGGAGTTAGGCCCTCACCAGTGATGGTGTGTCCTAAGTAATCTAGGGATTCTTTCTTGATTTTTCATTTTTCTAATTTTACTGTGAGATTCGAAATTTCAAGTTTTCTTAATACCTGTCTTGCTCTATGATCATGCTCTGTTACATTTTTCTAAATAACAATATATATATTTCTTGATATATTCTTACTCCCTTTATACATCTGAGTCCTTTTTCGAAGGATCTCTGAAAGATAGATGCAGCAGACACCAACCCAAATAGTAACCTTGCATATCTGAACATACCAAATGTGGTGATGAATGCTGTAAGGTCACATGACGTTTCATCAAGTGTACTCTGGTGGTAAGTTGATGTGAGATCTATGGTGGATACAATTGTTGCATCATCAAGTAATCTGAGCATGCCTGTAATGTTTGGTAATGGGTATCTATCTACAGTCACACATTTGTTGAGTTCTCCTAGTTCTACACATAAATGCAGACTCCCATTTCCTTTCCTGGCTGCTACTAGTGGTAAAGACCATTCTGTTCCTTGAACGTCCTCAATGACTCCTTGATCCTTAAGTCTTTCTAGCTCTAAGCGCACTTCTTCTTTCACAGCTGCTAGAACACTTCTAACCTTCCCACACACTGGTTTGGCATTGTCAATCAAACATATTCTGTATGTAAAATCTTTCATGCAACCTAACCATTTGTGAAACACTGATTTTATGTCTCTTAATTTCATGAATGTCAGTGTCATGTTTCTTTCAACAAAATTGGAGGATCATTATTAGGATCAAGCATTAGTCACATTTCTCTCTCATGTATCCAACTCAAAATGCTGTCCCCTTTCTGTGAAACATAAATGTTTGCATCAACATGCATTACTTGTATTCAATCAATCCTACAAAATATTCCTGTAATTTAATAGGATTTTCCCCTTAGGTGTATGGTTGTATGTCAGGTTTCAACAGAGCAATTTAACCTTCAAAATGATTAGTACAGAATGTATTTGAAACAATTGTGATCTTTGCAACTGAGTCAAATAATTCTTTCATTTTTTTCATCATTAACATATATGTCATGGACTGTTTTGCTCACTACTACAAATGTGTAAGACAATTGTCCCACAATCAGAATCATCAACATCATCTCCCACATTGTGATCCTCAATCTCTGAGAATTTCCCTTTAAATTTCTACATTCTGCAAACAACATTTCAAAATGTTCCTTTTTCTTACCAAAATTGTATGTTGCTTTAAAAGCAGGGCATATCTTTTCATTAGCCAAATATCCAGCCTTCCCACACCTAAAGCATTTTCCTAAAATTCTTTTTTTATTTCTATCTTCTGGAAACTGTCTTTTACAGTTTTTTTTACCATGTTGCTTTATACTGATACCCCAGAATCCTCTGCTCTATCCCTATTTATAGCTTCAACTCACTTTATGGAATGTTCAATTCTCTTTGCTACTACTGATAGTTGATCAAGACTGGGATAATTTGTTTGCCACAGCTCCTCAAGCACTGTCTCTATGGACCTTATTATTATGCCAGTCGGATGAGAATCCGACCAGTATCGTACCAGAAATGGGACCACCGGACAAGGATGCTTAGGGGGGGCACGACAGGTGCTCCCCAGAGCCCATAGGGGAGGTGGTGGGGGACAGGGGCCCTGGTCGGGTCTCCCAAAGTCTGTTTACAACAGACTTTCAATGACGGTCGGACTGCCATAGAAAGAGACATCGTAATCCCTACGATAGTGCCTGGGCAGGCATCACCCTTATTGTAGGGTATTACATTCTGACTGACTGTCGGACGGGCTCCTTGAGCTTGTCGGAAGTGTCGGTTGGTCCCTCTGCCCCCTGATTCCGACCACCCGCATCAAAATGTGGTGGTCAGACCGTGGAACCAGATGTCGGTCAAACTGCAACAGACGGCCTGTCGGTTGCGATCCGACCAACATCGTAATAAGGCCCTATATTGCATACAAGCATAAATTGATCCCTAATTCTTTCTTCCACCAGATCTGCAAATTTACAAGATGAAGCTAGCTTCCTCAAATCTGTCATGAAGTTTTCTACGGACTCCCCTTCTTTCTGACTTCTTCTACCAAAATGGTATCTTTCTAAAATTGTACTAACTTTAGGTAAAAAGGGTTTGTATAATTTTCTTATTAATATTTTGTACTCATTCAAATCTACTGCATCCACATCTGTTACATCCGATAAGTGGTCAAAGACTTCTTGACACTTAGTACCTAGACAATGCAAGAACAATGCTGTTTTTCTTTCTGAACTTAATGGAGTACCACACACCCTGGCATACCTTTCAAAAACCTTTTCTATTAAATTCCATTTTATAGGTGGTGTGGCAGGAGTTGTGAAGAAAACAGGAGGCGCTGTTATAGTTTGCACTGTGAATACTTTACAAACACTACACAGTTTAATGGAACTCTGGCACCCAAAATGTGCTCGAAGCCTTCCCTGAAAAACCATGTGTTAAACAAAGTTTTGGAAATGACCCTGTGTTCAGTGTTACCCCAAACTTTTTGTCTTCCTCCTCCTCTTTTTCTGACCATCCTTTTTGTTGGCCTTATGACTTTGAACACTTTACCACTGCTAGACAGTGCTAAAGTGCATGTGCTTCTCCCCTAAAACATGATGACATTGGTGTATACCTGATTGGCATATACAGTTTTATAGGTCCCTTGTAAAGTGTTATACCATATAACTAACCCTGGGCGGAGTTCGCGGAGTTGCGCTACCCGAAACTCTGCGAAGTGGAAAAATAAACTCTGCCGCGCTACGCAGAGCTCCGCAAGCGGCGGAGTGCGATAGGAAAATGCTGTTTGTGGTGATTTTCAGTGCCGGATGCTTGTCCGCACTGTGCAATCATCGCGAACGGCACCATGCACAGGGCAAGCGGGCACTGCTTTCCTTTCTGCCGCTTGAGTAGATTTTTACTCGAGCGGCAGCTTTCTCAACGCAAACGGGCAGTTTTTCAATTCAAGCGGTCGCGAGCATACGCGACCACTCACAATGAGAAACCTGACCTCCCGCGTTGAGAAATCTCGCTGGGAGGTTTATTTTCCACGCTCGTGCTCGCCAACTTGATGTTCACGATTGCGAACGAGGAAAAATCTCACCGGGAGGTGGATTTTCCTCGCTCGCCAGCTTGACGTACGAAAAAAACTCTGCCACGCTATGCGGGGCGAAGTTTTTCGGTTCTCCACGAGCTCCGTGTAACACGGAGTTTGGAAAACTCCACAAACTCCGCGAGCGGAGCGGAGTTCACCGCCCAGGCCTAAATATAACCAGGACTTGTAATCTAAATGATACTAGTGTTCCTGCAGCACTGGTTGTGCAACGCACACAAGTAGCCTTTCAAACCGGTCTCAGGCAAGCCATTGCAGGGCAAATGTGAGCAGTTTACTGCCACTTAGACTTGGCATTTAAAACCACTTGCCAAGCATTAAACCTTTTATTACACATAGGTCATCCCTAAGGTAGGCCCAAGGTAGCCCTATGAGCATGGTGCTATGTAACTAAAAGGTAGGACATATACTTTTAAGTTTTACATGTCCTGGTAGTGAAAAACAGTTAAATCTGTGTTTCATTACTGTGAGATCTACTCCTCTCATAGGCTAGGATTGGGATTTCCTTAAAACACTTTTAAGCTGTAATTCCTGATTAGAAAGGAGTAGCTATATCATGTTTCATATCTGTGGAATGCTAATGAAAAAATCCTCTTTAGTTGGGAAGTTGGATTTGACATTACTAGTTTAGAAATGTCACTTTTTAGAAAGTAGACATTTCTCTGCTCTTAACTTTGCTCTGTATGCTTGAAGCCTGTCGCCAATACACGTCTGGGCTGGGTGACAGCTGCACTTTGTGCATTCCCTCTCGACAGCCACAAACACAGGAAGGTGAGGTTCACCTTCATTCTGAACCCTCATCTGCATTCTGATAGGTCTTCCTGGGCAGGGAGGAATGGGAGGCGCTGACACTTACACTTCAATAGGAAGTGTCCTGTCCACACAGAAAGCCTTTATTCACCCCCCCACCGATAGCCTGGCAGACAGGGTTGGGTTGAAAGGGATCCTTTTGCACTTCAGAGAGTTGCTTTGCAGTCACCCCATACATCAAAGGCTCTTTTGGGTATAACTTAGTACTGGGGATCTGACCCTACCAAATCAGTGCACTACTGGACCTGCAAAGAACTCTGCTGGAGTAAAGACTGCTTTGCTGTAAGGATTGCCATTTTGCCTTGACTGACTGTTCTGAGGAACTGCTTCTCTGCTTTGCTGAGCTACCCCCAGGCTTCCTGCTGATCTCTGCCCTGCTTGCTGAGGACAAGGACTGGACCCATCTCAGTTGAATCCAGAGTGATTCCAAGGGCTTGCTGGCTTGTCTCCTATTTTAGGAAGTCTCAGAGATACAAAAGACGTCCCGCAATCCTGCTGGAGCTGGTGGACTCTGCCATTTGTGAGTCCTACCCATGTCTGAGGTGCCTCCTCCAGTCCTGGGCCTCAGAAGTGGGTTGTGCAGCTGTTTTGCTACAAAACCGACACATCGTCACCACTGCACCAGTCAAAACAGAAGCATCACCATTTGACACCGATGCAGAGGCTGTTCGACAACAGTGGCTCCACAGCTTGCACAGCCCGATGACAACAGTGCCTTCATCTCTACACAGTTTGACGATGACGCAGGAACCCACTGAGTGAATTGGAACTGATTCATCATGCTCTCGATGTCGCCATTTGCTCCATCCAAGGTACTTTTTCAGCGGAACCTGCATGAGTCTCGTAGCCGGCCTGCCCTCCATTGCGGTTGGCCTGAACTTTGGATTTGTACCAGTCCCTCCTGACCTCAAGTAACCTTTTTACCACCAGTGACTTCCAAGCACTATTATTGTATTTATTCTTTAAAAAGTCCTATCTTGACTTCTGCTTATTGGATTTTTGTAGATCTGCTTTTGTTTTACTCACATAAATATGCTCTATTTTCCTAAACATGTGTGAAGTCTGTGGTGTTTTCATTGTGTTACTATGTGTGTGTGTTGCCCAAATACTTTACATGTTAAGCCTGCCTGCTCTGTGCCAAGCTACCAGAGGGTGAGCACAGGTTGATTTAAAGTGTGTATCTAACTTACCCTGACTAGGATTGTGGTCTCTACTTGGACAGGGTGTAAACCTCTGCCAGCTGGAGACCCAGGGGCATATTTACAAGCCCCTTGCGCCACTTTTGCGCCGCCGTTGCGTCACGCATGTGACGCAGCGGCGACGCAAACCATGCGCCGTGTTGCGCTATATTTACAACGTGACGCATCTAGGGAGATGCGTCACGTAGTAAACCCCTGCGCCACATGAAACCTGCGTCAGGTTTCATGTGGGCGTACCGGCGCAGGGGGGGCGTTCCGGCGCAGGAACGCCTCGGAAAAGTGACGTAGTGAAATCTACAAGATGTCACGCAGTCACTTTTCCGACGCTGGTGCGTCAAATCCTTACGCCTGCTTCAAGCAGGCATAAGGATTGACGCACCATGTTAGGGATAGGGAAAGTTGGAACAGTGCTGGGGTTGTGTCGCGCTTGCGACACAACTTCAGCACTGCGCCAACCTTCCGCCGGCAGATGCGTCACGCATCTGCTTATCCTTGCGCCATGATGCGCCACATTGTAAATGCGGCGCATCGGACGTGGCGCAAGGGTAAACTTGCGTGACGCATTTTCCCTGGCACATCCCTGCTGATATGCAGGGATGCGCCAGGGAACGTAAATATGCCCCCCAATTTCTAACACAAAGATTGGAACTTGTATCTCCAAAATGATATGATCACCATATCTGCAAGTATGCTTTTGTAACTTGTGCTATTGTCCTTAAGTATGTAAATCACTGAAAGATGTAGTGCAAAAATATGGATTTAATCTGATGCTCTGTCCTACTAGTCCACACTAGTGGCTTTAAGTGTGCAGATCACTAAGAACGTAACATTTGTAACTTGCACTCAATGTCTTTTGAATGTACAAATCACTGAAACCATAGTGTAGAGATATTTCTTTTCCTTGAAGAAACCTCTTCAAACATGACCGACAATTTCAGATTCAGGAAGGTAATTCTCGATGTTTTAAGCCCAAAAGAGGTTTATTTTAGCTGATTTCCTCCTAAAATCCTCTCTTTTTCAATGTAAGTCAATGGGGAAAATCAATTCCCCCAAATTGTTTTTTCAATATCTCCATCTTATCAAGTTCAAAATGTTGGCAAGTATTGTATAATGGACCATGGAGGGCATGAGGAATGGGGTAGGGACATGGGCCCGGACAATAGAGGGCAGGCGGGAGGTGGCAAGGGCACCAAGCTGACCTTACTGGGCAGGTGCCAGCAGTTGCAGTAGCACAATACACAACACAGGGGAAGCGGGAGGGCAGTGCAGCACAGCGGACCATGGAAAGAAATAAGGAGGGGGAGGGCCATGCACACAGACAACATAGTTGAAGCAAAATGGACCCTGGAGGTCAGGAGGGATGGGGTGGGCCATGCCAGCAGACCATGGAAGGCAGGATGGAGGAGATAGCAGCCTGCACATGGAAAACGGAGGGCAGGGGGCCGAAGCACCAAGCTGACCATGCAGGGCAGGTGGGATGAGCACTGGAAGCATAAGGAGGGCAACAGCGACCCTATAAGGGCATACACATGGACAACAGAGGGGAGTGGGAGGGGGTGAAGGGCTGCAAGATGATAACACAGGACAGGTGGAAGGGGCAGTGGCAAAAAAGATCATGCATGTGTTGCCTGGAGAGTTAGTTGCAGCACAACAGCAATGTCGGGCAAGAGCAAGGGGGTGAGGGCATTCACAAAGGATGACGGAGGGCAGAAGAGAAGCAAAGGGGCTCAAAACAGACAACAGAGGGCAGGGGAAGGGGGCTTCACTACAGACCACACAGGATTGACAGGAGGAGCAGTTGCAGCAAAACAGAGAATGTAGGGGAGAAGGGAGGTGCAGCAAAATGGTATTGAAGGGCAGGAGGGAGAGTATAGGGGCATGGAACTCGGTCAATGGAAGGCAGGTTGGAGGGGTAGGCGGGTAGCCATCTGACTATGCTAGACAGGCTGGAGGGACAGTGGCAGCTCAATGGAACACTGAGTAGATAGGAGGGGCAGCAGCTTCTCCATGGAGCATGGTGGGAAAAAGAGAGGGAGCAGGGGAATGTGC
This sequence comes from Calotriton arnoldi, assembly GCA_963921515.1. NCBI lineage: Eukaryota > Metazoa > Chordata > Amphibia > Caudata > Salamandridae > Calotriton > Calotriton arnoldi. The sequence continues at coordinate 2,217,816 of CAWUFW010000645.1, read as the reverse complement.
ACATACGTTGGAGGGCAGTGGGAAGCAGGGAAGAGGCAGCAAGCTAAGCATGAGGGCTAAGCAGGAGGGAAGAGGCAGAGGCATAGACTCAGGCAACGGAGGGCAGGAGGAGTGGGCAAGGACAGCAAGCTAATTAAAAGGCATTTGCAGCACATAAGGCCATGCAGGGCAGGAGATAGGGGGAAGCAGCATGGACCCAGCCAACTAAGGGCAGGGAGGAGGTGAGCAGGGGCAGCAAACTAACCATTCAGGGCAGACAGGAAGGGCAGTGGCAGAACAACGGCCATACAGTGTGGGAATGAAGGAGCAGGGGCATGGACTTGTGCAATGAAGGGCAAGAAGGAGGGCAGCAAGCTTGGGTGGGACCAAAAATGGACAATGCCAGGCCAGGCCCTGCGTCCAATCCCCTAGCAATGCATTGTGATAGAAATCTTACTTTATCTTAAAAATACCCTAGAAATTCACTGAAAAAAACAAAGGTTAAAGAGACGGTATACTCAGGAATTGTAAGAATATCTAACTCTACATTATAAAAAAAGTAAACATTTACTTAAAAGGTTAAAGGGATGTTATAGCTAGGTTAAAATGTCACGTAAAACATAACCATTTGAAACTTACAAAACCACTGACATTCACCAGTTATATTCCTATTTATCAAAAAGAGAGGGGGAGAAGGTGGGAGCTGATTGTTAGGTCCAGTGACCCTTGCTCCCGATTGGTAACTGGTATACAAAGGGGATCACTGTTCCTTAAGAGGAGAGGTCAAAGTGGAGAAAGAAAAAGGAAAAGGTGTCCTGTGCTACTCTGTGTGGGGACAGTGTGTCCTCATCATGATGCCCTCACACACCCCAAAGGATGTCATGCTTCATCATTGGGCTTTTGCTCCTCGTCGGGCCGGCACTGCAATGCCCTACGGGTCCCCGAAGGGTCTCTTTTCGGAGATCTTTTGATGAAACAAGCCATTAGGTGCGTGCGTGTGAGTGGAAGTGAGGTCACAACTAATGTGTTAAAAAATGACTGGAGGGAGAGTGGCTATTATTTATTAAAGTGGTCCCTCTGTCATTAGTAAAAGGTGTGTGGTGCTGCTAGTGGGATATTATGTCCCTCAGTAGCTAGATATGAGTCCTTAGTGGGTGTCTCTAGTGGTCGACATGTTTCGCGCTATCTGTGGCCTCTGGAGGAGATCCAAAGCGCTTCTTCAGGACCAAGGTGAGTTTAAATAAAGTATCACTAGCGGCCTAAATTTTCAGTCCCGCCAGTTTGATGGAAAGGAGTAGCGTCTCCCTTGTTTCTATAATTATGGCCTCATGAGATCAGTGAGGACCGATGGAAAGGTTCTCCCATTCAGCTGTGCTGCTCCACCTGCATGCCTCTCCCTGTCTCCTCCAGAGGCAACAGATAGCGCGAAACATGTCGACCACTAGAGACACCCACTAAGGACTCATATCTAGCTACTGAGGGACATAATATCCCACTAGCAGCACCACACACCTTTTACTAATGACAGAGGGACAACTTTAATAAATAATAGCCACTCTCCCTCCAGTCATTTTTTAACACATTAGTTGAGACCTCACTTCCACTCACACGCACGCACCTAACGGCTTGTTTCATCAAAAGATCTCCGAAAAAGAGACCCTTCGGGGGACCTGTAGGGCATTGCAGCGCCGGCCTGATGAGGAGCAAAAAGCCCAATGATGAAGCATGACATCCTTCGGGGTGTGTGAGGGCATCATGATGAGGACACACTGTCCCCACACAAAGTAGCACAGGACACCTTTTCCTTTTTCTTTCTCCACTTTGACCTCTCCTCTTAAGGAACAGTGACCCCCCTTTGTATACCATTCACCATTATAGCCACCTCAAGTAACTATAACTTGTTCCCTAAATTAACTATAAGTTGTGCACTCACTACACACTGCTTTTACCCTTCCAAGTTGAATATTAAATCACTCATGACAGATTCATTGACTACATTTATAACATTCCTAATCACATCTGAAATGCCATCATTCTTGATAAATACTGTGCATGGTGGGGGTACGCGTTGTAGTTACTCTAGGGCATGAGTTAACGTTACTTGAGATATCTATAACTGGTGAATTTCAATGGTTTTGTCAGTCTCAAATGGTATGTTTTAAGTAATATTTTCACCTAACTATAACATCTCTTTGACCTTTGTTTTTTTTTCAGCTGAATTAATCTGCAGTAAAATTGTTTCAAAACAGGGCTGGAACAGGGAGCCGTCCTTCTGCTGCACAGATTAGGTTACAGAGACTTCCTGATCAGCGGGCAGCCAGTGCCTACCTCAACCTGTGTCATAAGCTGCAGGGGATAGGGCTTGCTGCCTAGAGGCATTGCTGTGGACCAAAATTAGCACTGGTTGGTCAAGTCAAGTGCACCATCGTTTGTATTTGTATTGAGCTTTATTGTTCAATTACTTAAAATCGTTACAATATACTATCATTTCAATATACTATAAGAAAGAAAAGAAATAATTAAAATCTCACTCAGATTGCTAAAACTAAAAGGGAATTAAAAACATTAAAAAACTGTTGTCCAAACTGGCAATAAAGTGCAGGTGCGTGAAACTTAGAGAAGAGTTTTGTCATGGTCTCTCTTGCTTAATGGCCTGCTGGTTACTTTTTGTGTCTCAATTTTCTGTATCAGTGCGGCCCGGATTGCGTCTATAAATTTCCCTAGCCGAGCGACAGTTTGAGCTGTATTAGCAGAGAAGCACAGGTCTGAAACTTCTCTGCATCGTACAAGTCCATGAGACCTACAAATAGGGAGTAACAGACAGTGCCTCTCGCTAGCTAACTTTAGGCAGCAGCACAGCAAATGAAGCCAGGATTCACGATGGTAACTGCAGAGTCGACAGGCGACTGAATTGTCCTGCCGGGCCTGGGATGGATTAAAGTCTGCAATGGGCAATGCGAGAAGTCTCATATAAGTAATTATTTTTCGGGCCAGGACTGTCAAGGCTTGCTCGAAATAAGGCTGTGGTTTTCCCACGATGTAGGAGGTGTCCAGTGAAGAGAGGTTGGATTGATGATGTAATCTTTCCAGGTCCCTTTCATAGGATATTTTCTTGACCTGTGTGTTCACTGTTTTTTTCCAGGCTATTACAGGGATGTCTGTGTTGTGCAGGTTTTGGGAGTCTATTTCCAATAATCTTGTAGCTGCTACCAACTGAGCCTGCCATGGTGAGTCACCCTCTTCAAAGATTGTTTTAATTTGCGTTTTCAATGAGGATGCTGGGGCACGCAGGGTACAAATATAGTATTTTAAGATGTCCCCTGAGCAAGTGATGTCCGGATGAATGAGTCCCAGCTCCAGCCTTACTCTTGCTCTCCTAGCCTGTCGTGGGAGAGCTAGAACCTTCTTATAGGCAGAAATTTGGTGGTTCGTGCACCATCGATTCCTTGAGGACTGTCAGCACCTTTTAAAGTTGATTGAACTTTGGGCCATTAACCAGAGCCAATCAGCATTTAAATTGGGTACTAAAAAAATGTGTCCTCCTCTGGTCATACTCCACTGACAGAGCCATCCTAGCCAAGCATGCTTGGGCAGTTTACATACCAGCCAGCATACCCCTCATCATATTTTGCCTGTACGTATTCTAACCATAAAAAGACAAGATGTATGGCCCTCAGGCTTAGGGGCATATTAACAAGCCGGCGATAAAAAATTATCGCCGCTTTAGCGTCTGTTTTCAGACGAAAAGCGGCGATAATTTTATCGCTGTATTAGCAAGGTCACGCTATCGTGTGAATCCTTGCCCTATCGCCTCTTTCCATAACGCCCATCCTGCATCTCTAATGAGATGCAAGGTGGGCGTTACTGGGCGTACCCCAGATGGGCTACGTTGTAAATATCGCCGATGTGCACATCGCGATATTTACAAGGCAGCCCACAGGATGATAGCAGACGTTAGATTTTGGCGAAAACGGCCGTTTTCGCCAAAATCTAACGCCTGCTATTATCCCGACTTAGCCATCCCTAACATAGGGGTGGATTGTGCTGATACGACCACAGGGTCGTATCAGCAGAAGTATCGCCGTTTGCAGGGAACATCGCTGGAAAACCAGCGATGTTCCCTGCAAAACGGCGATGACCTCGCTATCTCTGGAATTTTATCGCCCTGGAGAAGCGTGTTGTTAATAACGCGCTACCAGGGCGATAATTTCCGGAGATAGCCAGCGATAAGATATCTATCGCTAAGCACGGCCAGCGATAATTATCGCTGGCCGTTGATAATATGCCCCTTGGGGAGTGGCTGCTCTTGAAGCACCTTGCCAGCTGACATTGACACATGGAGGGAAAATCCTGCAGAGGCTGTGATCAATGTGAAGAATCTTTAGAACATGTTGCGTGCCTCTGCCCAGCTTTGCTGGATGAGAGCAAAATCAGCCTAGAGTAGAACAAATTGGGCGTTCATACTTGTCGGCAGACCATTATTGCATCATTCAATCCAGACAATACCTCTCTAAATATCCAGCTGATTTAATAGGTCTCCACTGCATTTAATAAGCTCAGCCATCTAGGGACCTCACTGGGGGGCTTTGCTTCCACCGCCGGTACGCCCCCAGTAGGTCCAGTCTAGTTCTCCTTGCCCCCTGGAAATTCATTCTATGACTAAATTGCTGCTTCATTACATGCACTGTGCACTTTACGAGTTATTTCCTTTTTTTAAGTTATGCTGGTTTTTAAAAGTGTCTCCAACACCTTAGTGTGATATATTAAAGTAGATGATGACTGTTTTTATGAATAATTTGCTGCTACATTTTCTGCACTAGCACCTGCTGGACATATTGCTCACAAGTAGATCAGCAAGGTGTGTCTCCTCAAAATGTTCTAAGTGGCCTTTGCGCTAGGCTCACTTCACTGATTGCACTCTTCTATCTAATGTATTGATGACCTTATTGCCTTTATTAGGTCCTTACTTGCCTTAGCACTTTGATCTTTTTAAGCTAAAGCGACATGCCAAATGCTTTTAGTGTGCTGTAATTATGATGACTGTCATTTTAGAGAATGAGTTGCTGGTATATTCTATGCTCTGGCACTTGTGAGACATCTTTTCCTATCAGTAGATCAGTAGATAACTCTAAAGGTGACTAAAGGGCAGTGTCTAAAGGAAAAATGGGCACAAGACCACAGCCAACTTTTTTAGACGAGTACGCCTCCTAAGAACAGGGAGGCAAACCCCGAGACAGTACAACCTCCAAAGACACGGGGGAGGCGTCGAGGTCAGCGGGGCAGAGGAAGAGGAAGAAGCCTGGAAGGAACTGGCGGAGAAGACAGGGATACAGACAGAGGAAACAAAAGAGGAAGAGGACGGGAAAAAGGGCCAATGGGAATCAAAACAACTGGCACGAAGAAGCAGACCTAATGGATGATACAATAGTAAACAAAACGATCATTAATCTATTGTACCGACCCCTCTCTATGCTTGAAAAAAGAACACTCTAACTAGGTCTTTCCTTTTGCCCTGACAATGTTTTCAACTATCCGGAAACTAGAATAGACCTATTTAAGTTTGTGAGAAAGCTTAAACTTAAAAAATGGCACCAGATGAGAAGGTCAAGGCCACCAGACCAGGGTTATAGTACCATCACTAGAGCAGCGGAGGGTAACACTGGAACTGATGCCTATCTCAGCGTAAGTGATATTGATACCCTACAAGCTCTGCAAGATCTGTTCAGCGAAACAGGCTTAGAACCTACAAAAGAAATTGGTGAAATCATCACTGATCGACCAGCCATGACTAATTTCAAACCAAAATCCATCTTTTACCCCAATATGCCTCATGACAACATTGATGCTTTCCATGACACCATGATGAGGGATCTGATGCAATTCCGCAAAAGAAAAAGAATCACAACACCCTCAAATTTCTCCAAAACACAATGGATGAATATCAAGTCACTGTCAGAAGATGAGAACATGGTCATACACCCTGCAGACAAGGGAGGGAATATTGTACTTTGGGACAGGAGTATGTACATAGAGGAAGCACAGAGACAACTATGTGATACCAGATTTTACATCGTGAGCATAGTCAAAATCTGGAACATGCTAATAATGTGGAGAGACAGTGGGATTTTGCAATGGGAGGAATATTGTTACCTTGAAAATTACTATCCTAAACTACCCAGTTTTTGCCTCCTACCAAAAATCCATAAGAATCCCACAACACCACCAGGGAGACCTATCGTCTCTTCAATAGGATGCGTCTCTGAACACACATATCCAAGTATGTGGCTCACTTCCTTCGAGAGTATATGATGACTCTGCCGTCATATACCAAAGATACGAAAGACTTCTTGGGAAAAATGAAAAATATAGTCTGGGAGGAAGATTTCTTACTCTTCACTATGGACGTGAACTCCCTTTACTCAATCATTGACCATACTTTGGGCATACAATGCTGCCATCATTTTCTTAAGAAAAGAAGGATTTGTTATGTGGAACATACAGCAATGCTATTAGAAATGATAAAATTTCATCTGTTCAATAACATATTTTTATTCAATGGCGCACTATACAAACAAGTCCTAGGTACTGCCATGGGGACTTGTTTTGCCCCAAGCTTTGCCAACCTCTTCTTAGCAGTCTTGGAAGAGGAAGTTCAGAAAGAACTAGAAACACAAAACACTGAGGGCAATGTGATAAAGTAGCTCCGTAATATAGATGATTTGTTCATCATATGGAAAGGGAGTGAGAACAGTGCCAGGAGATTCATCAAGAAATTAAATGACAATGACTTCAATCTCAAACTGCCTTTTAACATGAGCAGGAAATCTGTAGAATTCCTTGATGTGGTAGTAGCAGTGAGAAATAATCTACTCTGTACTAAACTTCATCGCAAAACGACCGCAGGTAATAGCCTCCTCCATGCTCTCAGCAGTCACCCAGAAACCCTCAAGTGGAGTATTCCCTTCGGGGAACTGCTGAGAGCAAGAAGGAACTGCAGCGACCAGGAGGATTTCCTAGAGGAACAAGAAAACATGATTAGTAGATTTAAAGAAAGGGGCTATCCCAGATGGGTTTTGGAAAGGGCAAAGGATAAGGTCAGGAAGATCCCCAGAGAGCAAACACTCCAAGAAAAACCTGCCTCATTAGATAACAACAACGTGAGAATTAGTCTTACATTCAATACCGAATCTAAGAAAATCTCCAAGATTTTCAACCAGAACTGGAATATTCTAGCAAGTGAGCCTACTCTAGCAGACAATCTTTCCAAGTGCCCTCAAATTACATACAGGAAGGGCAAGAATCTCAAAGACATGTTGGTCAGAGGAGATATAACAAACAAACATCTCAATCGACATCTAAATCTGAAGGAATTCTTTCCTTGCGGACACTGCAAGGCATGCCGCAATAGCCACATGCGGAAACAATACCAGACTCCGACAATGGTTAAGACCATTAACCAATTTCTCACTTGTGGATCTACTTTTGTCATCTACATTCTAGAGTGTCCATGTAAACTACGCTATGTAGGAAGTACCACCCTGGCAGTGAAAAAGAGAGTCTTGGAACACATGAGGGCCATTAACAACAAGGACCCTCATTACCCAGTAGCCAGGCATTTTGCTGAATATCACCTATCCAATAGTTCACTTTTAACGTATTTTGCAATCGAACAAATCGAACAGAATTTCAGGGGCAGAAATAGAGTACTACACCTCAGGCAGAAAGAATCCTGGCATATTATAAATCTGCAGACCAAAACACCTGGGGGGCACAATCAGGACGAAGAACTGAGTATCCACCTTCAGGAACATTAGGCCACTAGAAACAGTACATGCTAGTATGAATCTTTATGTAAATAGTCAGGGACAATATACTATACATTGGAATATTATTCGTGGTATGTTTGTGGTAATTCGTGCATTTGGACACTTTTTGTTTTTTAACCCTAGCCATTAGAGAAATCATTGGTTTTCTCTTTTATATCACAGGAGGAAAGGAAGGGGCCGACTCCAGAAGTGGATACGTCAAATTCTTCCCCTACCCCTTTCTTCTACACCACGGAAAAGAGTGGTGAAAGACAGCACTAGACAGATAAGAGAATCACTTTTGTCTTCAGTTTTGAAATGCATTTTCTTGCAATTTTTCTGAATCGTATATAGAAGTGTATTTGGTGATGGTTAAAACATTACTCACTATATTTACTTTGATTGTGGATAGCAAAGCAGATGGTAAGGGACTTTTTTTAATCAAGATATATACTCACGAAAGCGAACTATATACATTGTAAGCACCGTATCACCTTAGGAGCAGTACTGAAACATATACATAGAACACTAGGTTTCACAGCATAACAACTCCTCTCAGGCACTATGCCAATTACCAAGATCATAGAAAAACAAGGTTTCCGCATTTGATTTACCACTTGGTATACAGACGCCCAGTTATTGCACAGTCGGATAAGGTGAAGAATGGTAGAGGGTCATATTCCCCAAGCTTCTCGTGGGCCGAGTCCCGCAACATAGACGCTATGGAGCCGATTCCGATCTCGGCCGGTAGGGCACCAAATCGGATTCGGCTTTACCGGATCCGATTCGGACGCCCTGTTTCCGACCGATTCGAACACCCGTCTGCGCGAGCAAGTACGATGTGAGCGTACGCGAAATCCCCGACCGACTCGTTCCCGGCTCTGAACCGCTCCGACCGACTCGTACGGACTCGACTCGCACCACGCAATGGAGACGTTCCCCGACCGGGTAAGTACGATGCGCGTCTCGAACAGTCCGACCGTCTCGCGCCGTCCGGCTCGAAAGAGCACTCGGAGCCGGACGTCGGGGGTCCGTGTCGGACCCCCCTGTACGCATAGTCGCACACAGGGGGGACCCATGGGTCCCCCCTACACATGCATGTATGGCGTGAGTCGCTGCGACGCGTACCCGCTGTAGGGTGGGCCCTTGTTCGCGATGCATCCATTGAGTCAATGGGAGCCCGTGTACGCTTCGTACGACCGGCTCCCATTGACTTCAATGGGAGTCCGACCAAATCGAGTCCGATAGCATGCGTCCGCATCGTACTCGTTCGGTCGGACTGCTAGAGTCCGGTTCGGTCGGATATCTCTCCAAATCCGACTCGGTCGGAGAGATTTCCGGCCCGAATCGGAATCGGCCCCTAAGTCTGCTATATGTGAGGAGCCAGCATTTTAGAGCTGTGATGAATCTCACAACCACATCAGAAAATAGACCTTTCAAGTACTTGCACTTATGAACAGATGCTACAGCGGGAACACATGTTGAACATATATGCATTGAAGTGTATCACAGGTACTGATATTAATTTGGAAATCAGGGTTGTGACCTGATAAAGGGACAGGTACATATTCACTAGTTCCGTCGCGGTTCATCACTCCAACATGGATGCCATTTCACTGTACCTAAAAGCTTTCATAAGTACTGCTCACATTGTGTGCACATACGTGAGGTGAATGTATTTATTTCGGCACAGTACAGAAAAGATTCTTATAATTTATATTTTGAATTTATGAAGATATACGTGCATTAATAATAATCACAGATTTTCTTTTTGTATATCACCATTCCAATATGGATGCCATTGTTGGGAACTCAAACACATTAAATCCTTTTTCTCTTTCTGTGTAATGCTATGTATGTCAGCTTGTCCCACATTTCAGTGTGTGATCAAGCCTGCGTGGACAGGCGAAATGCGTATCTGGAAAATAAATCAACTACTTGTGTTATAATCCCCTGAGTGATCGCTTTATTTGGAGAATATTGGAATTTCATGTCAGGCACGCTCCGCCGGCATCAAGCGATCCTACTGCCTCGGGCGAGGCGAGCAGAAGGAGCACGAACAGTGATATATATATATGAAAAGCACCAATAAAGAGGAGTTACAATAGCCCAAAAAAACAATGAACATCCATAATTCACACAAAATGCATGAAAACTATAACTGCTAAGGTCATTTTTCACTCCTGTAAGGCTATCTCTCCCATAGACTAACACTGGGTTACCTTATTACATTTAATAAGCGCTAACTTAAATTGGGGAACAGATAGAAAAATCATGTTTGTACTCAAATGAATTGTCATTTAAAATCCGCTCTCACTGTAAAATTTAATTTGAAGTTACAATTTTGAATATCCCACTTTTAGAAACTTTTCCACTTTGAGTGGTGCAGCCGAGCAGCAGCAGCTGGATTGTGAATGCCTTTGGAGTTCTGAGAGTCTGTGTACTAACGGCATTTATGCTAGAGGTAAGCAGTGTTGAACTATTTGTTTTTTTAAATGGGGGCACCATTGAACTTGGAATGCATGAGTTGAGAATGGAGCAAGGCATTGTTTTTGCACATCATTCAGTAAATACACGGGTGTTTCTCTGTTTTGACTCATGATGCGTAGCGCGATAAGCGCACTGTATGGGGTGCTTTTTTTATTTTTTCGGTTTCACTGGTGGCTATGTTTGAAGGATGCAGTGCATACGTTATTTTAGATTACGCATGATCATGAGCCTGACAATGGAGCCACTCGTCACATTGTCTAATTGCTAATTGAAGTGGCCATATGCATTCGGTGCACAATATTCTTATAGGACTTTTTATGTTTATTTACACAGTTCCTGAAGGATAATACCATGACCCAAAATGCATTGGGTAAAATGGATACATTAGCATACCGGAGAAGCTGGGGATGTTGGATGTTGATAAATATGAATGCATAAGATGCACAGTAGATGCATCAAAGTAGGATACAGACAACCCTAATTAAATTTAAAATAAAGACAACAGAGACTTGTCAAAAATCGTTTTTAAAGTTGAATATTCTGTGTGGCAGACAAGCAAAGTAATGGAACCAGGAGGATTCAGAGTGAAGTGCGACCAAGGCAGGCTGTTCTCACTCGTAGAAAGTTCCCATTTATGTGCCCAAACCAACTATACCTTTCTGCCAGTGTCCTCGATCACATGACTGTGAATGGATCTGATGTTGTGGCTTGTGTACTGAATTCAGGTAGTGAGACAAAGGAAGCCTGGCAGGATGGCTTGGGAAGAGCTGTGCCCTTGCATGATTGCACTTTAAAGGGCCCTTGTGAGAAATGACAAGCAGAAGAGAAGGAAAACATACCTGTTGAAAATGCCAGCGGCCCCAGAACATCATTCTTCGAACAAAGGTGTGACCTGAAAATAAAAAAGGGCAGGTTAATCGGCAGCTAGAGGAAGGGGGGTGGATGTAGAGGTCAAACCTTAATCTCTTTCTTAGAGACTCTGAGGAAGAGAGGAAAGGGCAACCTCTTTCAGAAGCTACACAATCTGACCCAGGTGTAACAAGAGTTACAGAGAGGATGCCCTCTGAAAAGCAATGCCTAACAGCAAGCACAAGGTGAAAAAAAACCAGCACACAGTTCTTGTAAGGCTGAAGTTTTGGATTCAAGTAAGACCAGAACTGGAGTAGAGCTGGAGCTGGCAGGCCTGGAACAGTGCTGGAGTAAGAACGGAACTGGAGTAGGAATAGATCTGACAAGTCTGGAGCAGGGCTTGAGTAAAACTGAGACTAGAGGAAGACTAGAACATGAGCAAAGCTAGAGCTGGGCAGGAAAATCAGTACTGGAGCAAGGCTTGAGCTGTATCAGGGCTGGAGTGAAGCAGGGTCAGTGTTAAAGTTGGGCAAAAGCAGAGTAGGAGCAACAAATCCAACCGAGCCAGAAGAGTTGCAATACATGGGTACACTGATCAGATGATTTTTATATACTGGTAAATTTGGAAGGGCAGTTCTCTAAACTGGAGCCACATGACAGTAAATACAGTACTCATTTTGGATTGGTAGGAAGCCACTGGAATTCTTTCTGCCTGCCATTTTGGATTGCGAATTACATTACCCATCTCCACCTCCTCCTGGAGAACTATGAGGTATTAAAGAATCCAGCAGATAGTAAGTGACATCATGGGAAGTACAGGAGCAGTCTTAGGTTAAGAAGTGGCCATAGGAATCCACTATGCTGGCCATCTTGGATTGGAAATGATGATAGAGTTCAGTTTCATCTCTTCTTGTAGAAATATAAGACAGAGAAGGAAACAGGGAGGATTCCAGAGGTAGGTAAATAGCTTCCTGAATTGAATAAGCTTTTCTAAACACCATTTACTCCCACAAGATGTTTTGACTTGTCCCTGAAGCAAACAAACTTGTACAACAGTTAAAATGCTCTTGTCCTCACCGTTGATGTGAAATATGCAATCAAAAAATAAAATAAATAATCTTATAGATGGGATTACATATCATACTACTTTTAACACTAAGAAATAGACAACAATGAGTGTAGAATTATTTATTGATTTGGGAAGGTATTGTTACTTAATTTGCGAACTCCACTTTAACTGTGGTTTATTTCAGTAAGTCTTAGTTTAAAAAAATATATATATTAATGTGTTTAATAAAAGCTAAGCAGCATACCTTCACTTTAACTTTTGCTTTTTCCAGTGAATTTAGTTTTTTGCCATACAGCAGTTTCCTGCGCTAGGCATAGTATGCATGGACCAGAAAGCTTATCCTAAGGCCAGACCCGGCACACAACCCTCTGCGAGAGGCCAACCCTCTATTCTCATGGATTTCAGTCATCAGCAGTGGACCATACCTTGTGTCCAACCTGCAGAGTGTGGTCAAACCCCTGCACAATGCCCTAGGCTGTGCTCCCCCAGGGTTGGCCACAGGGCCCTAAGCCCCGCTGCTCATTGAGCAGGGACTGGAGTGAGGGTAGGTCTTCCTCCCATCTCACTTTATGCGCCAACCCCTGCATGTGGCTACTGGCCAAGAGCAATCATAGTGCACTGAACACTTTTTAACGTTTTTTCAGTATTTGTGAATCTGGTGCCGGATTTGCTTACCTTGAGGCCCAAGGAGGGTCAATGGAATGTATGCAGGGTAGTTTCAGGATTCACAAATGTAGTGTCTAGCAATAAAAAAACATTTCCTATAGATCTATTTTATTGCCAGGGTGTCCCTTTGTGCCCCCCCCCCCCAAATGCGCATAGGGATCAGCATATGTTTCCCCACTTGTTCGGGATTTTAGATATGAATTTTTTCCAAGTTTGCAATTCGCATACAGCAGTCATGGTATAGATGTCTCTGCAAATATAAAATATGTACACATTCACATTTAAAGTGAAGCTGTGTGTGGGGGTGTGGATTGGCACTGAACGTAGATGGGGGCGTTCCGATGAGGCCCCAAGGGACGGCGCTTGCAACAGGTTTATAAACGCGGCGTCCTCTGATTTCTTCCATCCCTGAAGCTTCATCTACAATGCAGAATTAAGCAGCATGCTGTGTCCTATATTTTTCTTCACTTGGAATGCGTAATTCTTTTATTTATGGCAAGGCATATCCCTCTCTTCAATCGTGGCCACCATTTTGTACACGGTGTGAGGAGATGCATTTCTAAGCATGTGAGAGCACTTTTAAAAGCATTCTCATGGTCCGCGACCTTCCAATACATTAAAAGAGAGAGCGCTAAAACCAGACACTTGCTTTAAAACCAAGACTCTTTTCAGGATGTAATTTCCTTTAACTGAGATACTGTTTTTTTCTTCTTTTGACAAGCTTTGTGGTATCATAAATAGCGTAACTATTACCAATAGTATGTCAGCCATTTACTTCTAGCTACTCACATATTACTTTATAAATATTCATATTATTTGAGTCTATATCATTTGACAAGCATATTTTTTGAAGGAAAACATTTGTATACAAACATATTCTAAATAGCTGACTATTTCTGCTTCTATCATTTGACATACTTGAACTTTTTTGAGTAATTGTTTTTTGCCCATGGGCAGATAAAAAAAGTCAAAAGGTTCCTGTTAGATTTTCTCCTGGTAAGTTTTCTAAATTTCCTTCTGCCACCAGCAATTACCTTGGAATGGGTAACTTTGTGTCGCACAAGAACATCAATGCATCTTTGTCCTCAGTTGCATCCACCAATGGCGTACCAACCAAAGTTGGAAAAGTGTCCATCAAAATGCTCAAGAAAGACCCACCATCACCTGAAAAATCTCCTCCTAATGCCTCTTTAGATTTATTATTAGAGGAAATAAGGGCGTTGCTCGCCTTCATGGAGGAAACGAATTCCAAGTTAAAAAGTCTCTCAGATTGTTGTGGGGATTCTGCACATACACAGAACAATGCGCAGGAAAACAGGACATCGGTGTATAGGGGCTGAACCTTCCTACCACCTTAGTACCCAACATCCCAAAACCAACTAGCTATAGTGTCTCATTCGTTCTCCTACATAAACATGAAGCTACAAATGATTAGACAACCCAGAACACAACACTCCCGGATCTCTCAGGCATCGCGGTAGCAAGACATACCCTTTCGCTCACTCACTCGTACTTGTCCACATGAAGAATGGGCAGAGTCAGTGTGATAGTTCAAAATGTTTATTTTAACTATCGTGCTCTATAATGCAGTATACGAGCCAGTACCAGCAGCGAAATGCATAAACCTAAAAACAATTAGCATTGTTACAATTCCATAGAATATAAAAGGGGATGTCATCATATACAGACAGTGGAAAAAGGACTATAAGGCCTAACCACCCTCCCCTTGGTAAGGAGAAGTTTATTATATAAATTAAGATCTCTGGGCTTTGTCAGCAGACCCTATACCTTAGTGCCTAGATGGAAGTTTTACATCATAGGAACAGCATAGCTCTTCTCCCTGGAAAGGTCCCTCTCCAAGTGTGTGTCAGAACAACATGCATCACCGTAATATCAAAGCACGAGTTTCCAGTAGCGCATCTGTGTTAGCATGTTTTGTCTGGATGCCAGGGACTGACAGAACAGAATAACAAGGGGTATTGTTTATCGACCTTGCACATTATGTTCAGACTAAACTCCAGGAATAGGCAGAGAATGCAGAAAGCAGACAGTTCTCATGTGAAAGGTACAAACAGAGTCTTGCAAAATAAAGTCATGTAGTAACGTGCGCAAAAGCAGCATCATGGCAGCCAAACTCATGCTAACTTAGCAATGTCGACGATGACCCTAACGGCCATATAACAAGATAGGTGGACACATGTGGTAGAGAGAGTCTCTAATGTGGAACAGCACATTTTTGCATTTAAGGATACTCCTTCTAAGGTCAAGCTTCTTCAGGAACAGGTAACCACCTTATGCAAATAACCTGAAGACCTGGAAAATCATAACAGAAGAAATAGCTTAAGCATTTAAGGTCTTCCTTAAGGTACCAAAGGAACAAAACCCATCTTCCTTTCTTACCACAGACCTTGAAATTGCCTGATGGCCTACCACTCAACATACAGGGAGCTCTAGAAAGCCTTGAGGAGTCCTCCTGTCTTTTCTTCAATATACAGAACTAATGCAGATCATCTCAGGTGTCAGACAACTTACATGTATATCGTGGTCTGGGAATGACCTATTTTTTTCTCAAGACTACACCAAGATTAGTGCAGATCTACGCAGAGAGTTTCTAAATATGAGCCCGATGTGTTGTTGTCTTGCAGCCCATTTTTGGATTTTACATCCTTGTCTCATTAAAGTTACGTGCAACAACAAAATGACAAAGTATGAAGATCCATCTTGTCTGAGTGACTTTCTTGGAATTCACAAGCCGCAAAATATGAACTTCACTACATCAGCTCATGCGTTAAAATAATATTTTGTCCTTGACATTTTTGCTCACTACTTTTGCTATTGTTGCTTTTTACACTCAAATAATTTTGTTGAGATGACATGCTGTTAATGTTTTCCTTCTGTTCAATTTTGTGATATTGTCAGAAAACATCCTTTACACTTGATTTATTTACTACAAATGCTCTAACTAACTATAATTTTTCTTGCAGGATATTTCCTATGTTTGTTCCATGTTCCTGTTTCCCGTCATATGTTATATTGCTCTTTGTGTGCCTCCCTTCCCTCTGGAGTTTTGATGTCCCGTCTTCTTGTGTGGTCTCCTCCATCTTCATCAATGATATTTGTAGGTATGCTTATTTTTCTTGTTATCTTACAACTTTCCTATACCCTCTTTTTGTTTCCTCTCCCCCTTAACTCTTCCTCCTACATCTTTCCTTTCACTTTCTCTTTTTCATCCTTTTTTCCTTCATTGTGCATTTTCTATTCTTATATTGCATGACTTCTTCATGGTTATTTGTTTGTTGCTTGTTAAATCTAGTTTGATTTTTTTAAAATTTTTCTTATAAATTGGTCTGATAGCATTAACTGTATTGTATATCTTTAATGACTTTAACAGAGATTTACTGGAATGTCATGGATTGAAATTCTCCCATCAAACGCCAAAGAGTTTTAACACACCTGTCAAAACTTAATGCACACATTGCTTGCTTACAAGAATCTCACTGAACAGAGCACGAATAAACGGAATTACATTAGAGTTGGGTAAGTGATGTCTTTTTTGCATGGAAATGTCAAAAGAACGGTGCTATCATTTTACATCATAAAACTTAAAAGTTCAACTGCTTTCACAGGAAGCAGATGTAGAAGGAAGATGGCTATTGATTAAATTACTGATTAACAAACATCCACTTGTTGTATTTAATGTGTATGATCCTAATGCTCCTGATTGTCAATTTTGGTCCAACAGTGCTCAGAAACCATTACAATACCCTGAAGATAATTTGATGCTGGCAGGAGACTCTAACCATTTTGTTGACCCCTTTCTTGACAGACATTCATCATCCTATTATATTCCAAACAAGTCGCAAAATGCATTTGTACATGATGTTCACCAGTGTCACCTGACTGATGCTTGGTGATTATGTAACCCTTCTCTGAGGGACTACACATATTTTTTCCCAGTTCACCACACACAAAATCCAGTATAGATTATATTTTTATTTCTCATCATCTAACTCAGATTGTTCATGCTGTGGATAATGGTTCTATCCTAATTTCTGACGATGCCCCTGTTTTGATCCAATTGGACCTATTACCTAAACATATTTCCCCTAAGAAATGGAGATTTAATAATTCTGTGTTATTGAATACTAATTTCACTTCTTCTTTCACCTCCTTCTTTCAGGAATATTTTCATTTTAAATCCTCTGATAACACTCCCTTTTATATCATTTGGGATGCTTTTAAACTTCCACTCGTGATTTTATCATTAACTTTGTTTCCAAGAAAAGGAAAGGGGCTCAGGCCCAACATACAAAATTACTCTAAGATATACAACTCCTTGAACATACTTATAACTTCCTGCACACAGCATTCCTTACAACAGCTTATTAAAGCTAAACTACATTTCAATAAGATATCTACAGATTCTGCCTCATCTTATTTCCTCAAAACTAGTGCTAAATATTATGGTGGTCAAAACAAATCTGAGCAATTATTAGCAAATTACCTTAAGATTAAACAAACCAAGTTACTTATTGAATTGGAATTCATTGAACCACTCACTGAAATTCTTAACTCTTCTAACGTACAATACCATATGTACGCAGACGATACACAACTATACCTAAAGATCCATTCACTAGAAGACATCAAATCTCTCAACACAACTCTCAAAAAACTCAGACCTGGCTGGCCGAAAACCACCTAAAACTGAATACCCTCAAAACCGAATTCCTCCTAATTGCTCCTCCCGCACAAGTACCCATAATTCAAGATTGGATCAAACACCTAACAGCACTCAACTGCCAACCTCTTATCGTTGACTCTGCGAAATCGCTGGGAGTAACGCTGGACAGAAATCTCAACATGCAGAAACACATCAGCACCGCAACAAAAGGAGCAAACTTTCAGATGAATACTCTGAGAAAACTTAAACCTTTCCTGCCTGAAAAGGACTTCAAACTGGCAGTACAAGCTCTAGTTATCCCAAGATTGGAATATGGGAGTGTCTCTCTCTGCGGCCTTCCCAGATCCTCAACGGCCACTCTTAGAGCTTCAATCAACGCAGCAGCTAGACTTATTACTGGCTCCAAAAGAAGCTCCCACATATCCCCGGACCTAAGATCCCTTAACTGGTTACCTTTCGAAGCCAGAATTCAACTAAAAATAGCATGCATGATGCATAAAGCCATTCATCACAACACTCCCAGCTATCTGGCACAGAAACTGGTACCTTCATGTGGCAACAGAGCTTCCAGAAGTGCCAATAACCTCTTATTGAAACCACAAAGATTCAACAAGAAGAAAACATACAACCGAGCCTCAATCAGTGTTCTCAAATTAATCGTGAGACAGATTCCAGCCGATCTTTGCCAGCACAAGTGTGACTTGTGTCTTTAAGGGCTGCAAAATTCCTTTCCGTATTTGTCTTAGTTCAACCGGGGATGTATCTGGCAGGGCGTGTGTTCCATCAATGGCGTTTAAATTTCTTTCTGTAGCTCATGTCAGTTTCACTGTTCTTCCGTTCAGCGAGTGTACATAGTGAACTGTACACTCGCTGAACACTGACTGATGGTTACAACTAAATATCCCATCAGGTAACCTCACCGCCCCTAGTGCTTAACCACTTTGGTATATCAAAATTTTTACTTTAGAAAGAGAGACAAGCATTGTAGATGTCCTGATGAAGGTGGTGTTTTTTATAAATTTGCTACCACCGAAACGCGTTGACGCCTGAACTCCGATATTGGGTTATATCCAGGAACAGCCTCATGTCTAATGAAACTACAAATACATAGACTGATGGTGTTTATTCATGAGATTCCTGTTGGGAATAACTGTGTTGTTTGATGAATTTAAGTGCTTCACAAAAAAATTCTGTCTCTCATGATGTGTTTAAATGTTTTTAATTGTGTAATCTATGTTTTTTATTAGTATCAAATGAAACCTTTTTTTTATTGTCATTTTAATTAACCTTAATAAACCCTGATTGTGTTATATATTTGAGTTTTGTTGCTATTGTGTGTAATATAGTTGTTTTTTTGGGTTTCAGAGTTTTGTGGATGTATTTATATGTGTGATATAACAGTGTAGACTTGAATGTGAGTTTGATTGACTGTATACTTGATTATAGGTGGATCTTTATGACTATCCAAGAGAGCTCACTTGTATTCATAAGATTACATCATTAACAAATAGATGGCATCCCTTATATCTATCTTGGTGGGGCCGGTTAGATACTATTAAAATGATGCTAGTCTAGACTAGAAATGTTCCTGCTTATGCATTATCCAATGTAAGTTTGCATTTGCAGCACCATTTTACATTCAGGCGCCATTTTGAATCATGATCGAAACTATTCCTTTGCTATTTCTGAGAAAAGGCTTCAGCTAAGTTTCATTTCTCCAGGGTTGGGTTTTGCTTCACTAATGAATAGACTGTTCTTGTCTGGTGACGGGCCCGACAGGAGCAATTTTGGACTTTGATATTTTGTATGAGATATAAGCCCTGAGATTGTTTTTCTCTCTTCTCCATTGCGTTGCAGCACCTGCCTGGAAAATTCCATTATGGGTGTGTTCTAGCCCAGTTACGAAATGTACTAAATGTATCTTTATGCTTGTTGATTTCAGTCCCTCTGCAGCTCTCCTAGCGACTGGGCAGACTAGGCTACGCTCTGAATGTACTTTGAATAAACAATTATTGGTTTGTATTCTCTACTGTCTGACCGACTCTTCATTTGGTATGGAAGGCTGAGAGGTGGTCATTAGTGACCCAAGTGACCCGAATCGGGCCACTTCCTTCAGTTGGCGCCCGAACAGGGACTCCTTCGGGTGACTGACTCATCCCCTTTCCGTGGACGGAGGGAATGTCGAGGTCATCGTTGGGGTGAGACTGATGATTCAGGGATACCTGCACGAGGAGTATCAATTACTCGCAGCTGCCCCTTCCGTCCTGCCGGACGGTGCCTCGCCCAGTGGTCATCCCGACTGGAGTCCTGAACTGCAAAACCCTTGGATCTGACCGTTTGGCCTGAAGAGTCGGCAGTGGAGAATCAGTTTGTTTGTGCTACTCATATCAGGTGAGTTTGTTTTGGTTCTTTGTGGATATGGTACCATCGTGGTTTGAGTTTGGTACGGTCTGAGGACCCCTTTTGATAAAAGCATTTGCAATTGCTTTGCCAGGCAAACATAACAAATGTGTTTTCTTTTTGAAAATGCCTGGAATTAGTACGTTTTTCTCTTTGTGTTGTCATTGTTGTTCTGCCGATGCTCGATTAGAAAAAGCCCAGCCGGCGCCTCCAGAAGGCACCCCTAATTTTGATATGTATGTGAAGCATGGTCTTGGCCCTATTATGTTTAGACATTATGGCACAAATATACGAGTGACAATGGCGAGTTACAGTGGCCGTTGACGGGCACTTTTGATGAGCAAAAGATTGGGCTTTTACAGGAGCATTTATTTAAAAGAGGAAGTAGACAGTCTATGTTTGATTCCCTCAGAACATGGCAGAAATTAGCTATGCAGAGACGACTGAAGATGGAAAAAGATACACGAAAGGGGAAGATGCAAACACTGACTCAAAAAGATGCAGCATATGATAGAGAAAAGCAAGAGGCAGGAGTTGAATGTGAAGATAGAAGGTTTCAGTTGCATATTGATAAATCTTATTTGGCCCAAGAGGAGAATGATACTTTTGTGGAGGAGCTGTTGGACACTCGACCCCCACCTCCATATGCTCCACAGAGGTTATATCCCGCTGTTTCTTTACAGCCACAGCAGACAGTTATATCTGCTCCGACTGTTCCCGTATCTACAGGTGTTGTTTCGACGGCTTTGGTTACGGCACCCTCTGCTCCTTCTTTGCCCTCGCCATCTTTGGCAACTATGACTATTAGCACACCCACTGTCTCAACTCCTGTATCCTCTGTTCTCTCTCCTCCAGTACAAGCACCAGCGACGCTTGTACCTGGCATTTCTGTTGCTTCTCCTACTATGGTTTTTCATCTTTGAACTTCTTTGAGTACTGAGAAGCCAGCACGTGGATTTGAGGATAGAGATTGGACAAAATTTAAGGAGCGGATGGGCCCATTAGTGCGGTCTGGGGTGGGGGATGAAAAGAAACAAGTAATAGTTAATCAGGCTGCGTAGTGGGGTCGTAATCCCATTTATAGTGTGGAGGATGTTTGGGCAGTTATGCGAGATTTTGAGCCCTTTGTACAGCAGCATGCTCTTAAGCATATGTCTGCTACAGTGATTAGTCTTTGGTAGCAACACTTTGGGGATGATGCACCGCAAATTCTATATGATATTAGAAATCGTGTCTATGCTAGTGGTTGGGAGCCCGGCCACGGTTTCGCGAATGTTACGATGTTAATTGCTTATAGGGGTAGGTTGCATGAGAAGAGTCCCACCCTGGTGTCTCAGTTTCTGATGCGAGAGGATCATCCTATATATCACCCAGAAATACCAGAGCTAACGGATCAGCACGGTGATGTCACCAGACCCGGTATGGCGGCCAGTTTTCAGGAACGATGGGTTCATACTCCGTGGGAAAGAAGTGAGGTTTCATCCCTTAAGACTCATTTGCCTGATCCGAGGAAGAATTCTTCACTCAGTTTGAAGATACGTTTCTGGACTATAGTGGGCAGGATATGTCTATTAAGAGGGGAGTTCGGTTGTTTGTTGCCAGATTTGTTTTCTAATCTACTTCCTGAAATTGCGATTCGTTTGTAGGCGTCTGAGAGTACTTGGTCCACTTCTTCCCCCTCTGTTATTTTGAATATGGCTCAATAATATGAACACCGTGACCAAGAGGAGAAGGAGAAGACAGATAAAAAGCATAAGGAGTTGAAGACGAAGGTGTTGTTACAGCAAGCGTTTAGGGGTAATGGTAGAGACGTCTGCCAATATTTGTAATAGTCCCATTCTTCTGATTCTTAAACGGACATCCTCAGGTTCCCCTGATGATCACGAGCATGTTTATAATTTTGTGATTGACCTGCGCGAAGTTAACAAGATTGTGGTCCCCCAGTTTCCGGTGTTTCCTGATATTACCACCCTTTTGACAATGATTCCTTCTACTGCTAAATTAATTTCTGTTATTGATTTGAAAAATGCATTCTTCAGTATTGCTATTCATCCACATAGTAGATATCTGTTTGGTTTTACCCTAGCTGGTAGGAGCTTTAGATTATGTCGAGCTCCTCAGGGCTATACAGAGAGTCCGTGTATTTATAGTCAAGCTTTAAAGAGTCAGTTGGATTCACTTTCGCTTCTGTCAGGTAATGTATTGGTGCTGTATGTTGCTGACTTGCTCATCGCTTCTGACACTGAACAAGGTTGTAAAGACAGTACAGCTAAATTGTTGCTGCATTTAGCTCATCATAGACAAAAAGTTTCCCTTTCTAAATTTCAGTATTGTCGACAGGAGGTCACCTATTTAGGTCACCTACTGTCGAAGAAGGGTAGGAGGCTGACCCCTGAGCGTATCAGTACTATTGTTAAAATGACTATTCCACACACTCAAAAATATGTGCACGCTTTTATAGGTATCACTTCCTACTGTCGCCAGTGGATATCTAATTACTTACCACTAATTAAACCTTTGCTTGCACTAACAACGAAAGAAGTGCATGAGCCTTTGCTCTTGATGCCTGAATGCCAGAAGTCTTTTGAGCAATTGAAAACTGCGCTTTGTTCGGCTCCCGTGCTTGGTACACCTAATTATGGCAAGCCGTTTGTGCTATATGTCAACGAAATGGCTGGCTGTGCACTTTCTGTCCTAACACAAAAATTTGGGGATAAGCAACGGTCGTGTGCTTATTTCTCTGCTGTGCTTGATCCCGTTGCGAGAGCCCTCCCAAGCTGTCTAAGAGTGGTCGCGGCTGTGGCCACTTCAATTAGACAATCGGCTGGACTCGTACTTGATACTGACCTCACAGTCATGGTACCCCAGGCTGTGGAGAGGCTTTTGAACAAGACAAAGACACAGCACCTCACCAGTGCATGTCTTACTGGCTATGAATTGATATTGTTTGCTCAGCACATTACAATTAAAAGATGTGCTACTCCGAATCCAGCCACGTTACTACCCCTCCCTTCTGAGAGTGATAAAGTTGACAAACATGACTGCATCTTCCGAACGGTGGACAGTCAAAATATCGATTTTTAAATATCGAAGCACAGTTATATCGAGTTTTAAATATCGTAGGGACAAAATATCGAAGTCAAGAATATCTACAACCAGAATATCGAAGTTAAGGTAAGAAATATCGATGTTGCAAATATCGATGATAGTAATATCGATAGTTAAATTATCGATGTTGCAAATATCGATATTTATATGAGTGTTATGTATTTTAGTATGTATTTAATATGTATGTGTTCTATATTTTTTGTTAAGTAAAGTACTGTTTTTTTAAATATATGTATACATTTTTTAGAAATTAGTAATTTTTTTAAAGTAAATTTTGCGTTTTAGTACCGTAGCGGGTTGTGGGTTTATAGGGGAATAGGGTGGGAAGCAATTTAATTATAGTAAATTAAATAATAATTTTTAGGAATTATTAATTTATTTTAATTACATTTTGTGTTTTATTTCTGTAGCGGGTTGTGGGTTTATAGGGGAATAGGGTGGGAAGCAATTTAATTATAGTAAATTAAATAATAATTTTTAGAATTATTAATTTATTTTAATTACATTTTGTGTTTTATTTCTGTAGCGGGTTGTGGGTTTATAGGGGAATAGGGTGGGAAGTAATTTCATTTTAATTAAGTAATTATTATTTTTTAATTATTGTTATTAATAATTAATTTATTGTTAATTAATTATTAATTGGTAATGAATTATTATGAATTGATAATTATTTTATTTGTATTAATTTATTATTGGAGTGGGTTGTGTGTTTTTAGGGGAATAGGGTGGTAAGTAAATTATTTGTAATTAAGTAATTAATTAAGAAAATTGATTATTGATAATATTTTTTTTTGTTAATTAATTATTAATTGGTTATTAATTGTTATTGCATATTATTTATTGTTATTGACAATTTTTTTCAATTATTAATTGCAAATACAGTTTTATTAATTGATTAATTGAAAATTAATTTTATTGTGTGAAATGTTATGTGGAGTGTGTTGTGTGTTTATTGGGGAATAGGGTGGAAGTATTTAATATTATTAAAGTAATTAGTATTTTTGATATATTTGTAGGTTTTTTTTCTAAATTTATTAATAAATCATTATTTAATTACAATATTTATTTAATTTATAAGTATGTTATTTTTAACATCTACGTTGTCCAGCGCTTTCCCTACTGTTGCACTCACTGGAGTGGGAATAGTAATTGTAACCCCTACGCTATCCAGCGCTTTCCCTACTTTTGCACTCTCTGGAGTGGGAATAGTAATTTTTACCCCTACGCTATCCAGCGATTTCCCTACTGTTGCACTTACTGGAGTGGGAATACTAATTTTTACCCCTACGCTATCCAGCGCTTTCCCTACTGTTGCACTCTCTGGAGTGGGAATACTAATTTTTACCCCTACGCTATCCAGCGCTTTCCCTACTGTTGCACTTACTGGAGTGGGAATACTAATTTTTACCCCTACGCTATCCAGCGCTTTCCCTACTGTTGCACTCTCTGGAGTGGGAATAGAAATTTTTACCCCTACGCTATCCAGCGCTTTCCGTACTGTTGCACTCTCTGGAGTGGGAATAGTAATTTTTACCCGTACGCTATCCAGCGCTTTCCCTACTGTTGCACTCACTGGAGTGGGAATAGTAATTTTTGCCCCTACGCTATCCAACGCTTTCCCTACTGTTGCACTCACTGGAGTGGGAATAGTAATTTTTACCCCTACGCTATCCAGCGCTTTCCCTACTGTTGCACTCTCTGGAGTGGGAATAGTAATTTTTATCCCTACGCTATCCAACGCTTTCCCTACTGTTGCACTATGTGGAGTAAGTATATATATTAATTTATATGTATATGTTTCATTTATTTTAACATTTAATGTATTAGTTATTATTTTTAAATATCTTTTAATATTTTTAACTATATTTCTTTTAATTATATGTATTATTTACTTAATTTTACATTATTATTAAAACATTAAAAAAAACTATATTTTTAACTTCGATATTTTATTTTTATTTATTTTTTTTAGTCCTCATCTCACCAAAGCGTCTGCAGACTGTAGCAAGAATAACCACCATCCAACCTGGCACCCCGGTCTTCTGCTGCTGCATAGGCTTCAGGCCTGTCCAGGCCAGCTTCTTTGTATAAAGCTAGGTGTAATCAATGGACCGGGGGCGATTAACTAGTCTCATTTCATTGCCCCACGATAGTAACAATGCCCAAATATTAGGGTTACTGTCTTGATCCCAACGTGCCATACCAAGTGCAGCATTCAACCAGTTTTCATATAAAGGGGGTCTGGGATCTTTCCAAAGTTTACATATCTCCCTCCGAGCTATTAAAATCAAGAGAAGTAGCAAACCTTTTTGTATTGCGGGCAGGATGTTCATCAGGTCGTTATCCCAGCCAAATATAACTAATGGAAGATTCAAATTCAGCCTAACTTTAAAAATTGCTCGTAGAGTATACTCCACATTCTTCCAAAAACCACTCAAAATAGGACATTCAAAAAATATGTGTATATCATCCGCGACGGTGTAATCACATCTTGGGCACTTCGAGGGAGAGAGAGGAGCAAATTTTGCTATTTTCATGGGAGTATAATAGAGTCTGTTAATAACATAGAAATGGTTCTTTTTAAGGGATGCTGGCTTAACATACTTATATAGTATCTGTAAGGAAGGACTATACAGATCGGCCGCAGTGTCATTCAGGGCTGACTTATTCCAAACATGGTAAGGTGGAGGGAGATCTGCAACATCAGAGTCTACTAGGATCCTATACCAGTACCCGACCTCCTTCTTAATGGTTTTTTTTCGATATTTTTGTACTTACCTTTATTCACATTGGACTTCAATATTTTTGACTTCTATATTTCTGTGTCGATATTTTTGCAGGTCGACTTTCTGTCCATCGATATTCTGTCAGAGATTCCTTCCGAACGGAGGAAGAGACGAAAGGACGGGTAGACTTGACTGATGTTCCCTTAACTGACCCACAAGGGGAACTATATGTTGATCGCTCTTGTTTCAAGTTACCAGATGGCACTACAACTGCAGCCTATGCTATTACCACACTGCGCACTGTAGTAGAGAGATCACGGGCCCCTTATTAGTTGGCTCAAGATGCCGAGCTAGCTGCCCTTATTCGAGCTTGTTTGTTGAGTGAGGTACTGGTTGTCAATATCTATACTGACAGTCAGTATGCCTTTGGGGTCGCGCATAATTTTGGGCGACTCTGGGCGGAGAGAGGGTTCCTTACCTCGCATGGCACCAAAATCCAACTAGGGCACCTTATATTGAGGCTTTTGTCTGCTTTGACACTCCCCAAGAAATTGGCAATTGTGAAGTGTAGTGCTCACCGGAAGGTTACTGATGATATAGGTAGAGGAAATGCTTTTACAGATCAGACAGTTAAGGAAACGGCCCGGACAAAGATGAAAAGAATGTTTGTAGCAGGTCCAGCTAGGTGGGTTCCTGAGGTTGACATGTTTGAAGATACCCTTGAAAGTGTAAAAGAGATACAAAGTGAAGCCATGATAGAAGAATTAGCGGTGTAGCAGGAGAGTACAGCACAGTTGAAAGATGAAGGATGTTGGATTGATAAATCAGGGAAGCAGAGATGTATGTTGTCAGATGCATATGTTCTTCCTGTGGTTACTATGCCCACGGTCCAGCTCATATTAGTGCTTAAGGCATTTATAAATTACTAGATCCTGTATGGTAGAATGACAATATCTCTAAGACAGCTGCACACTTAGTGAAGTACTGCATGGTATGCATGATGCACAACCCTGGGAAGGGTACCCCTACACCGCCTGGTAATTTTGCACCACCCACCTTCCCTTTTGATGCCCTTCAAATGGACTACATTGAGTTAGAGAGATGTAATAATTTGAAGTACGTTTTGGTGGTTGAATGTGCATTTAGTAAATGGGTTGAGGCTTATCCCACTACAGACAATACGGCCATTACAACTGCAAAGGTACGCCTGAAGGAGTTCTTTCCTCGTTTTGGCTTCCCCCGAGTAATCTGCAGTGACAACGGAAGTCATTTTAATGCAAAAGTGATTCAATTGATTTGTGAGGGTCTCCATGATAAGCAGAAATTCCATGCCGCTAATCATCCTCAGTCAGCGGGTTTGGTTGAGAAGTACAATGGTACTCTCAAACTTAAATTGGCAAAGATTCAGGAGACGACAGGTTTATAGTGGCCAGATGCTTTACCATTAGCACTCTTGTTGACAAGTACAACAGCTCATTCTAGAACAGGATTGTCACCGTAAGAGGTCGTGTTTGGACGCCCGGCAAATGTCTAGGGTGTCCCACGCCCTCGTCGGTGTTTTGAAATTTAGCCCCCTATGTTGTTGGATTATCTTGGCCAGTTAACAGAAAGTTTACGTTCTTTTCACCAACAGGTGCAGGAGTCCCTGCCTTCTACACCAGAGGGACCCGGCCACGATATTCAGCCTGGTGATTTGGTGCTACTCCGGAATTTTCAGCAAAAGAAATGTTTTGAGCCGCAATGGAACGGGCCTGAACAGGTCCTGCTGGTGACAGTTTCTGGCTGTAAGAACTGGGTGCATGCCACCAATTGTAGGAGGGTGACTCTGCCTTTACCCTACAATCAGTGGGTAAAAGACGGCATTGGGGACTCCAAGTGTGAGCAAGTGCCTCAGTTTGTCCCATTCAGCAATGCCCAACTAATCAGGACTCAGACAGATAAGGAAAATGACGACGTGTTGAATGCGGCTGTTCCTCCAGAAATATGAGCTATTTGAGAGCCGTTGTCCACCGATCCTACAGTGCCTGGGGCTACCAGGTACAATTCCGCCCTCGGCTGAGGGAAAGTGCATCCAAGGAGAAAAGAGATTAGGGATGGACTGTATAAGATAGATTGTACTGAGTTATAGTACCAACGGAGATCTATCGAGCTTGGTGAAGGATTTCTGCTTCCTTTAGTTAGTTGTTTGAACACTAGATAGGGCAGACCGAAGTATACTGTGGAGGTATACCATCTTGATCGATGAGGGATACGAGCTTAGGACAGAGCAAGCTCCACCGCAAGTGCTCAAGAGCGCCAACGTATTGATGGACAATAGGAGCCTGTACCAGTGAGGCTCTGACGGACACTGGGAGCTTGTATATTTCCTTTGCATTTTGCCTCCATTTCATCATTCGTTATGCATCCCTCTGGTAGATTGGTTGCTGAGGAAGAGCAGCCAGTGATTCTTGTTGCCCCGCATAATGTGGTGTGGACCCCCAAGAAGAAAATAATGTGTGTTGCTCTTGTGGTTTTATTGCTAATAATATTGTGCGGGGTGTCATGGGCTTTGGAAAATTATCAAGATGTGTCTTTACATACCAAGGCTAAAATTCTTTCCCCGCTAAGAAAGAGAAGAACAGCCCAAGTAATGTGCTTCTAGATACACATAAGACATTTTTCAGGGAAGGGACCGCTTGTTACCCCACTGAGTCTGTCACTAGTTTATGGACCGCATATCCATTATCTCTTGTGAACTATACCTACACTCATCAAGAGCAATTTGTTGAAGTGAAAGGAGTTTTTGGTTTTGGCTATCCAGGTCCTTGTCTATATTATAGAAAGCCACATGGAATGGGTTATCCAGGGTGTGATAACAACACATATTGCGATAATTTTTACATGGAAGAAAAGAATGTCACGTTAAAACATAACATAACATAACGTTGGTAGGTTGGCACTATAAGGAATTGATAGTTACCCGGGAGGCTGGTTATTATCCTGCTTGTTGCCCCATCGTGAACAGTACGGACACTTCTTTGTATACCAATTGTTCTGGGATAGTGCTGTACAAAAATACAATAACCCTGGTGAATGAAAAAGATCCAAGTACGTTTGGAATGAACACCAGATATGCAGCAGTAGATTACGAAGGACCGATTTATGCACACCCAGGGTTTTATTTTTTGTCTAACGGTACTTATTCTAATGTTCATAATGGTACCGACAATGTCGCTCTTGGGACCCTGTAAGTACGCTAAGCCCAATGTCTGCAGGGTTAAAAAGACTTTGACCAAAGAATTCTGTGAGGGAGTGACTGATATAGAGGTGTATAACTATAGTAATGGAAAAACTTTTGGATACATCCTTTCCTCTATCTTCACTTTGGGTGTTACCTCTATGGCCCGAGGTGAGAAAGCCAGAGAATATTTTGGGTGCAATTTGCAAATATTGTCTAACACTATCGTGGCTGCTTGACGTGACATCACTACTCAGTTAGAGAGTATGCGTTGTGTACAGACTAGATGCGCAGTGGTTTTTATTCTAGCCAAGAGTGGTGGTGTATGCGCGGTAGTGGGCGACCAGTGTGTAGTCAGGATAAAAAAATACGGAAAAGAATATTACTAAACACATATTAGACATCCTCGAGAACGTCAAGGGAATGGAAAGTAGAAATTGGAGTTGGTCTCTTTTTGGTGGCTGGGGTTGGATTCTTGAAAAAGTGATCTACTTGATTGGGATTTTGGTGTTTTGTTTTGCCCTTATTCAGTGCCTACCCTTCTGTTGCTCTTATTGTACTACTCTTCTCGCTACCAAGGGAAAAATATCGATTCATGATACCAATGCCACGATTGTGGTGCAGAATGAGATAGATGACCAAATGCAGATAGATGAGGGCATTTTCAAGACTTTTTCCCTCCTTACAGTCTCCCTTCCTGATACTGAGAACATGGAATGCTCATAAGGATTTACTGTTATTAGTGTCTATGGTTTTTTATTTTCCTGGTTTTCTGATTTCCTTGTTGCTGTTCGAAAATGTTTTAGCTAATGCTAAAAGGAGGGTCTGTTCGACTAGAAATGTTCCTGCTTATGCATTAACCAATGTAAGTTAGCATTCACTGCAACATTTTCTGTTCAGACGCCATTTTAAATCATGATCGAAACTAATCCTTTGCTATTTCTGAGAAAAGGTTTCTGCTAAGTTTAATTTCTCCAGGGTTGGGTTTTGCTTCACTAATGAATAGACTGTTCTTATTAGCGCATACCTTTCTCACTAGATAGAGGCCTTCTCCCACTTGTCTGGTGATGGCCTGACTGGAACAAACTTGGACTTTGCTATTTTGTATGAGATATGAGCCCTGAGATTTTTTTCTCTCTTCTCCATTGCGTTGCAGCTCCTGCCTGGAAAATTCCATTATGGGCGTGTTCTAGCCCAGTTACGAAATGTACTAAATGTATCTTTATGCTCGTTGATTTCAGTCCCTCTGCAGCACTCCTAGCGACTGGGCAGACTGGACTCCTCTCTGAGTGTACTTTGAATAAACAATTATTGGTTTGTATACTTTACTGTCTGACCGACTCTTCATTTGGTATAGAAGGCTGAGAGATGGTCATTAGTGACCCAAGTGACCCGAATCGGGCCACTTCCTTCAAGTCCCATTATTCTTTTCACTATATCCAACATTACGTTAAACATCACACTCAAATCATATAAGAATATTCTGTTCCACTTTCGCTGGAACAATAAAAAGCCCTGCATGTCATTACTTAAACTGAAATGTCCTATAGCTGAAGGTGGTGTGAATTTCCCGGATTTTGTTAATTTTCATAAAGGCTTCTTACCAAAACAATCTATCTACTGGATCATGCCTTCACTTCCTTTCACCCCACTCTTAGTAGATCTTGAATGAGAGCGTCTATCTCCTTTTACCTTTTATGAGAACCCCGATTTTTCAACATACATAGTGTTGGAGGGATTCTACTCAGGAACAGAGCTATGCTTGGGGCCATAGAACATCAGCATGTAGTGACAGAGTCACCATAATACATTAGTACCCATGAGCCCGAATCCGACTATCTATTGTGCCTCACTTGCCCTCCTAACCTTACCAGAGAGACGAGTGACTTGAAACCCCAGAACACAACACTCTCAACCCTCTCAGGGATCACAGAAACAGGACAGACCCTTTCAATCTCTCACTTGCACTTGTCCACAATAGGATAAACAAGAGACATGAAGGAAATTTGTAATATTTATTTAAACTATCATGCTCTAATATGCAGTTTTTACCCCACAATTGGAAAACAAAGTCATACCAAAAATATTGTTAGCATAGTTATGGAACCATATACTATAAAAAGCCCTGTCATATTATAAGACAGAGCAGCCTACCCCCCCATCCTACTGAAGCTAAATGATTATATATCAAAGATCTCTGGGATTAATGGCAGACCCCTTTGGCCTACATAGATGGATGTTCTACATCTCAGTTGATGCGGTAATCGTGCCTCAGGAGCTTTGCTCAGTGTGTGTTTCTTGAACTCCTGTCCTCAGTTATATGACAAGACGTGTGCTCACAAACATCAGCTGCATTCTTTTGTTATGTCTATGTGCTAGTGTCTGACCAGAGAGAATACCAAGGGGCATTGTTGTTTGATCTTGTCGATGGTGCTCTGACTAAATCTCAGGAAAAGAACAGAACACAAAAACATATGCAGGTTCTGTGTGAAAATACAATGTGGCACAAAAGCAAGCGTGTTTATGTAGTACAGTGTGCAAAGGAAATGCGCATGGAAGTTATTTTTGAGTAGTCGCTGTTTAAGTTTCCTTTGCCATCCAAAGAAGGAAACAGCTGCAATACCTGGATATTTTAAGATATGAAAATGAATAGCCCAGGCTAATATGCTTTTAATAGTACTAATATGTTTCAATTAACTTTTTCCTATCAATTGCTTCTAATAATGTTTTTTATATTCGTTGGCAATTGAATTGATGCCTAGCTAGGTATCTGGGGTTATGTGACTTGTATATTTAACTTGTCGTTGTCATGAGATCATCTTGTATG
Organism: Calotriton arnoldi; assembly: GCA_963921515.1. Lineage (NCBI taxonomy): Eukaryota > Metazoa > Chordata > Amphibia > Caudata > Salamandridae > Calotriton > Calotriton arnoldi. Next base: position 2,185,996 of record CAWUFW010000645.1, on the reverse strand, counting down.
AGTTTTAAATGTGAATGCTTTGATCAAGATTTTTGTAAATTTTATCTGTGTGACTCTTTTATGGATATTTTTATACGAATAAAGATTTTTTAACTGGTAACTGTTAAACTGAAGTAGTCAGGGTCGCCGCTGTGACCTCTAGCTTGTTCCCTGCTATTCCAGGCTCTTCCTTTGCAACCCCTGGACTCAGGGGAGGCTAACAGTTTGCCCCCTCTGAGGCCAGGGGTTGCAAAGGAAGTACCAGGAGTAGCAGGGTGCAAGCTAGAGGTCGCAGCTGGGACCCCTGACTGCTCCCAAATGACGTCCATGGAAATGCAGCCTACAACAGGCACAATCAGAATAACATAAGGAAAACGACAATGGGCCATGCAGGAAACACATGACACTAGCTTCTGTCACTTCGCATTCTCCTATGAACCTAACCACCTTTTTAGATTCCATCATTTAGCATAATATTTTCATACAAATAAAGAATAGACCCATTTACCAGTTTGGAGATCTAAGGGGCTCATTTGGGTCAAACAAATGTATAACAATGGCGCTTTCATATCTTTTACACATGCTCAATCACTATTTGTTCTACCATCCACTTTTCGTCAACAATTCATGATCCTCCAAGATATCGTTTCTCAATCATACACTCACTTCCAGTCTCTTTATTTCCCTAATACATCACCAGCCACCAGCCACTAGCCTTACTAACCTATTATATACAAACCCAAAAGCTTATTTTATTTATTCAATACTCCTCTAAAGACCGACCTAATCAACTGAAAAATTGCTTGGGAAAATGACCGTCGTATAATTTTACCTATACTAATGTGGCAGCAGATCTGGATCAAAATTAGGAAATCTTGATGGGCAGCAAACACAACACAAACACTTTCCCTGATATATAATAGAGTACTTATAACACCTGTTCTCCTCCGCAAGATTAACTCAGACACTCCAGACACTTGTTGTGCATGCTCTGCACACCAAGCTGACTTGAAACATTTCATATTTACTTGTCCTTATGTTTCCAAATTCTGGATACACGTTTGGGCCCAAATCAATTGTATATTTTGTTTAAACATTCCTTATTCTATTGCTAAGGTTTTCTTAGGAAGCACCTCTAATATTTGGGTGAATGTATCATTTAATGTACATATAGTAGACCTCCTATTAGCAATTACATTTCAGCAAGTTACTCAGCATTGAAAAGACACTAAGCAATTGTTGTGTAAAGCATGGTGCTATGCAGTATGTTATTATAATAGACTAGACACTGCATATATGCAACCTGTATCTCTTGTTTTAAAAAGGCATGAACTTTGGACACCAATTAGACAATTTCTAGATGTCTCTGCTAAAACATCATCTACATACATACCTGTTGCTCAAGATATATTTAAGACTCCCTGACATTTAGTTCTAATTGCATTATATTTTCAGTTTATTATATAGTGTTTAAACTTATTCTCTACAGTTTATCTGTTATTTACAATCAGGCCACTGCATATTATTTACTTTTTATTCCATCTATGTACAAGTTCCCTTTTCCCTTTCCCTTTCCTTATTGCCCCCTCTTTTCCTTCAATTGATTAATGTATGAACATTTCCATGAATGTACTATTTTCATATGAATAATACTTCCTTTTAAACTTAAAAACAAAACTGTGATGAGCTTTCATTCATTCATTCATAGTCTTTATTCGATCTCTTTTTAAAACAGATCATAAAAGCGTCAATTCATCAAATAAGCCATAGCACAATATTATAAAACCATATAAAAACAATTGAAACAATTAAGATCTATGTAAAATGTTTGGCAATTTCAGCAAATTGGCCCTGTACAAGAAAAATAATATTTAAAAGCCATAAGTGGGAGCAATCATAGTCTTTATACAATGTTTTGCTTCTTGGGCCCCCATCACTTAAATGAAACCAGTTATTCCCGTTAGAACAGCAAGTTATGTCAACAAAGCCCGATTCCTCCTGTTTCTCACACATGCCCACAGAAAACATGCTACAGAGAAGCAAAGGGTTCAGAGAGTGCCTCTAAGAAATACAATGCCACCCTGCACTGTGTGAAGTTATAGCGCCTTAAAATCAGCAGGATAAAAACTTTCCTTTCAGTATGGTAAAACTTGCAGAATAGTACTACATGTAGATCCGTTTGGGGCGAGTGGTTGTCGCACGGACAAGGGGGCAAATCTGAGTGTTTAAACTTCCTCATTGGGAGAGCTAGAATCAGAGGGATGTAGTTCAGGCGAAAACGCAATAGAATGAATCTATGGTGAGCGAAGCTGATACACGAAAGGTATGAAAATCCTTCCCCTACTCTCAATATGCAATTGTCGCCGTTTGTTGTCGATTCTTTTCCCTCCCGAGAAAGTTAGCCCTCTAGAGATACAACTCAGTAATTTGCCGCTTCGATACCTTCCTACACTGTGAGGGGTCCCTAAATAAGTTTCCCTGCCCAATTGCAGTCAATTCGGCCTCTACATATCTAAGCCAGCCAATCCTGTTGTAGTGGTCCAGTTTCATGCAGCTGGCAATTATGTGTTGCGTTAAATTGACAGTGGACCTCCGCCAAATCGAAAGCCACAACAGGATTGGGGCCAGTCTGATGGTATCAAGCAAGTAGGGTAACCCCAGTTCGAGGTGTAAAATATAGTTTGAAAGAGAATGAGGTAATGAAGCCCTATTTTTAAAAAAGGTATCTTCTATCCTCTGGAGCTGATCCGAGTTTGCTATCCCCCAGACTCCCGCCCCATATGTTACTGCTGCCTTTGTATTAGCACGATAGATATTTTTAATCGTGTCCAGAAGGCTGGCTCCCAGCTTCCTTGCAAAGCCCTTAATAGCCTGAAGGCTCCTTTCAATGCCTTGTGCTCTTACCGCCACCAGACTTTTCCAGGAGTGGTTCATATCAAATAAGACCCCCATGTTTGGGAAGGAGTCTACCACTTCAATTTTCTTTGAGGCCAACTGGAAATGGGGGGTTTTGCTCCTCATCTGGCTCCCGCTATGATGACAAATGATTTTGTTTTGTTTGCTCTAAGATCTAATGAAGCCATAAATGAGGCGTATGATGTTATAAGAGATTGTAAACCGACCCCTGTCCTAGCAATTAGGACCGCGTCGTCAGCATATGCCAGTATTGAAAGGGGGGTGTTATCAAATGTAGGAACAACCAGAGGTGAGCCAGTCAGGGCGTCCTCCACCCCATTTGTGTAGATGGAAAAAAGAAACGGGGCGAGGACACAACCCTGCCTGACCCCCCTCTCGATCTTAAATGAACGTGTACATTCCCCATTTACGCCATACCGGACGCAAGCAATGGCATTGGCGTATAGCTGGCGAATAAAGCGGATTATCAGGAGATCAACCCCCATCCCCCCCAGCATTAGCCACAAGTTCTGATGGGAGACACAATCAAAGGCCGCCGACAGGTCCATAAAAGCCATGTAAATCCTCCCCCTTTCACTTTGGTATATTTTTCTATGCAGAGTGACAAATTTAGGCATTAGTCCACCGTCCCCTTTCCCTTCTGGAATCCATATTGCGCCTGCATCAGTATATTATTTTCTTCATCCCAGTCCTCCAATCTGGATAATAAGAGCCGGCCCATGAGCTTCGCAGTGGTATCCAGAAGGGAAATTAGACGATAATTCTTAGGAATGCCCCTATCCCCTTTCTTATAAATATGGACAATTACACTCTTGTTCCAAGATGATGGAGGACCCTCTGTTGCTATACTATTAAAAACATTTGTTAGTAAGGGGACCCACATATCGTAGTTCTGCTGGAAAAGATCGATCGGGACCCCATCTATCCCGAGGGCGCAAGACTCCAACCCTCTTCTAACTTCTGTTAGAGAGAATCTCAGACTACCTTGTGGTGATGAAGGTAGCTCAGTGGATGGTAGGGCAGGGAAAGTGCTAAGGCCAAAAATGCTTTCAAAGTAACCCACCCATGCATCCTCATCTACGTGTGAGTCCAGGGAGGGATCCTTAGAGTCTTTAAAATAAGGGGCATTTATGACTCTCCAGAACTCTCTGCTGCTGCCCGAGGTAGCAGATTGTTCAAGATCTTCCCTGGCCTTCTCTCTAATATCCTTCTCTCTTGGTTTCCTGGCATGGTTATAATTACTACGTAGGAGTTTTATCACTACTGGATCTCTATGGTGGGCTTTTATGGCCTTGACAAGGGCACTCCTTGCTGTAGAACATTTGTGGTCGAACCATCCTTTGTTTCGATTAAGGTTTACAGGCTTGGTACGAGTGAGCACCAGTTTTAATTTCATTAAGAATACTGTAAACTGGAAGGGAGGGAGGAGTCCCCTCAGCCAGGCAATATATAATGTATTCCCTTGCTTGAGCTATTACTTCATGGCCTAGGTTCAACTTCTCAACCTGTGCCCACTTTAGCTGGTAGCCATTTTTTTATCTACTGCCTGTTGGTGTTTTTTCCCTTTACAGGGAAAGTTTAAAGAGATGAATAACATGGCATGGTCGCTATAGCATGTAAACAGGTTATCTAAGTGAAGACCCATATAAGCTTTAACCGCACACCCTTAGATCTATTCGTCAGTCCAACATTAGTAACAGTTGATTAGAAAACGCAAATACAGTGTACTCATCAGTACATGCAATTCTGAAAAGGTCAATTCAATTAATGTTCTTCATATCCAACAGAGAGTCCAATCCAAGTCAAACAAATTCGCAGATTCTTGTCTTTATTAACTTTAAAAGAAATCCCAGCACACGATCTAGCTGACACGTGTTTTGTCTGTACTCAGACTTTTTCAAGGCGATTGGGAGTTTCAGACGTCGATAATTACAATTCTCAAATACAGTGAAAGAAGCATCGAACCGCGTGTAGATTGACCGTGGAGTTCCCGTCAATCTGAATATCTAATAGCCACCGTGAGAATATTGGTATCATTTAAGTCATGGGTATCCAGATGTACCCGTGTACTACTGCACCGATAAAAATCTATTAATATTAGAAAGCCTCTGATTAGAAAATAGTAAACGGTCCGTCAGAAGCAAAATCAATTTCCACGAGGGTGTCAGCAATGTCGGTACAAATCCATGATAAGAATGTACCTCTAATCTGGCAATTGTCCAACGTGACTGTTAGCACGGCTGGCCGACGGCAAAATAAGAAGCCTGTTAGTGTTTTTTCCCTTTACAGGGAAAGTTTAAAGATAAAGTCAATCGTTGACTCCTGTCTACCCCGCCTAAATGTTTTACCTATATGTCCTACTTTTGTGTTATTAATTATTCCCAGATTGCTCAAATATAGGAGGTTATTCAGGCTATCACCATATTCGTTATGTGAGAAATGTGTGAGGGGATTGCCCTGGGAGTCAACTAAGCCACACACCTTAGACTCATTATGTTTACAGAGGTGAATATTGAAGTCCCCCACCCAGATGATGTGGGGTGGACCTTTTCTTTTAAGTAACTTCATTTTCCCTAACTCCCTATTTAAATCTTCTACCACTTTCTTCATATTCCTCCCGAAATCATTATTATAGAAGTTGATTAGAATCCAGGAACCTTCATTTCTAGGCTCAAGATAGAGAAGCTAAAAATGTATGTTTGGGGAGCCAACCTGCCTTACTTGTAGGGGGATGGTGTTTGAGATCAAGGTTAATAGACCCCCCTTCGCTCTGCCTGACATTGAGGGCGCTGCGGGAGTGTGGAAAGTGCGGAAACCTGGAAAGAAAACCTGATCCTTAGCCCATGTTTCCTAGAAGCAGATGATTTCCAGGGATTGCCATAGATTATGCCATTGTTCGTTACCTGCCTTCAAGGCAATACCAGCCACATTCCAGGATGCGAGGGTAGTCCTATTTTTATCCACTATGCCCTGCGGCAAAGGCGACATGGGTGTTACCTGCGTTTTGTGTGGTGAGCTAGCTGATGTATCTGTTCTTCCTATGGGCAATGGTAGTCAATCACATGATTCCAAATCAGAGAGGGGAGCAAATCTATATTGCAATCCTACCCCCTGTAGAATAATCGGACCCCCGCATGTCTCGTGAATAGAGGACCTGACCTTAGCCTACCACTCTTTCCCACTCCTGAGATTAAAGCCTGATTATAAAAGTGCTCCAATGGTAAAGGAATAATTTGGGTGCTTGTAAGTGGGGACCTATAGAGGTTGTCCAGGAGGAGATGACCCACATGTACGTTATTAAAATGTATCACAACACAGTCCCCCGCGCCGGTCTTTGGTGAGTTCCCAACCCACCCCACTCTTCTAACCATGATAATTTTATTGGCCAGCTGGTGATTCCGTATTCCTGAGTTCTTAAGATTGTGGGAAAGCCAATGGAGAGATTTGTCCATTAACTGCATCATAGATTCCGGCTGGATGCCCCGGAGAGGGGGTACATTGGCCAAAACCAGAACCAGAGGGGAGGCTTCCGGTGGGAGATGGAGGACTGGTAGGGGATGGTCATCTGCAGGTGAGGCATTGGGATCTCGTGTTCCTGTTTCCTGATGGCATGCCCTTAAGTCCTCCCTTGCTGTAGATGCCTGTTGGAATGTATCCCTTGGTGCTGCAGCTTGTATAATTGGAGCCTCCCATTGAGCATTTGCATGTCCACTCGTTTCGGGAGGCGGCCCACAAACCTGTATGGCGGAGCTAATGGTATTGCCCAACATGGAGGGATTTGTCAAGGGTCGGGCCTCACTATGATGTGCTAGAGTTGGATCTGCGGGTATACACGAAGGTTGCACTCTGGGGGACTCACTCAGAGACCAAGGCGGATATGTTGTGTATTTCTAAACCGGCCAGTCGCTGTTCAATCTGTGTTAACTTGGTCAGAATAGGGTCCAACAGTGTCATAAACCTTTTGCTTGCTTCTACACATAATTCCTCAGTAAATGGGCCTTGTAGGTGTAGTGTGTTTCCAGTTTGAGTCGCTACTGATGTTACATGACTCAGTGTGGAGGCTTTAAGATGTGTACCCCTAGGTTTGGGGGCGCGAGTAGGTTTAGTTTGCTTGGGCTTGGTAATCGCGCCAGCCCTGCGCCGATTTGCAGGGGGATCAATAATAGAGTCACTTGATGAAGTGGTGGGGACTGAGGACTCTAACTCCCTTCTAGTTATGTCGGACGGGGCAGTAGTTACCGTTGACAATTCCTGTTGCCCCGGTGGAAGGTGCCCAATATTGTCAATTGAGGGGAATAGACTTGTAGCAGGACCTCCTGCGTCCTCCTTGCGGGAGACCCCAAGGGAAGAAGAAGTGGTTCCATTGACAGGCGTCTCTGCGTTAATTCAATTTCGTGGGTGAGAACGCTAGCTACTCTAGACAGGAATGCGTCCAGCATTGCTACAGACCCACCAACCGTTCTTTCCATAGGACCTTTGCGCTTTCTCATAATGATGATACAAAAACAAAACAGCAGGGGAGACAAATACCTTTAGTCAGATGCAAGATGTTAGATGGGGGGCCCAGCCCAGCCTCTTCCGGGCTCCGACGGGTGTGGACCGGCCCACACTTGGCCTGGGCTTCGCCTGGGCTTGGCCCAGGGGCGTCCCGCGCCGCGGGCCGGCGTTGGCGTTTTGTAGGTGCTCCTTGCGCTAGGGAGTGTGGGGAATGTAGTCCCCCAGCAGGGCACTTCCTGGTTCCTCAGGCTCCTCGGTCCAGGTCGGGTTAACAGTGCCCCGCGTCCAGCAAGGCAGAGGACTCCTCCTGTATCAGCAGCATTCGCCCCCGCAGGTATGGGAAACAGGTTAATATGGTTACAATCAGGGCTTTAAGTGGAAAAAAAACTGGGGGTGCTCTGAAAGGGGCGTGACAAATTTCTTAAAGGGGTGTGGCCTATCCGAGTAGGGGCGTGGTCTAAATCAAGATAACTAGCATTGTGTGCTTAAGAAAATCATGAAGTCGCATCCAGCAAAGGATAATAAAATAGGCAAAAAGGTATATTTATTAAGTATAAGCCATAAAATACCAAACACTTTAAAAAACATGTAAACATTATTTACATTACTTAGAAATCTATTGCAGGATTTCCCAAAACCCTTGAAGATATTCACTGTGTCTATTTTGCTGGGGTTTCTCACAACAATTTTCTTCAGCAGACCTTCTACCTTTTGCCAGCCAACTCTTTACATACAGCTTTGCGTCAAATGTTTCAAATGGAGGACCATTGAGTTTTACCCATAAGCATGAAGAAATGGTCTCTACAAGAAGAGAGGCCCTTGTTGGACTAGCAATTAAGTTCATTGCGCTGAAACCTCTCTCGCAATCTGCATTACTTGCTGGCAGGGTTTCTATGCAAACTACTAACTTTTTTAATGCTTCAGGGGTTTTCTTTTCACCAAAATCTTTGAAAGGTCTAAAAGCTTAGATAGTATCTCTTGCTGGCAGCTGAAACTCTGAACACAGTTTCTGGATATCTGTTTCACCATAAAGAATGCATTCATCACCAGAAGGCAAGTTGCCTGCATCTAGCACACTGAAGCTGGCTATAAGTTCTTTCTCAGAATCCGGGGCACATCGTTTATTGATATTTACAGACAGACTTTGGTAAAACTGATTTTGATTAAGGGCAACAGAGTTATTTCTACCATGGAAAAGAGGAACATTCTTGAATTTGCCCTCGTCAACTGCTCTCTGAGCCGCAGAAGCAAACTCCCTGGTGAGTCCTTCATTGCTCTAAATATACGTACTTGACTAACCAAAAGTTATTTCAAAACTAATGTGACTGAGATGTTTTTCAAAAATGCCCCAGCTGCACTCGTGGAGTCAGAGAATCACCCAAAGTAGCGTTTTCCCATATATCACAACTGTAAAACACCTTCTTATTACACTACAACGGATTAGTTGGGGCAACTAATGTGTAATTAGAGATTGGCTAATGTGTAGGCGATAAGAAATTTTGTATATTTCCCTTCACATAAATGCGATGAAAATGCAATTAACTGTAAGCTGTAAAACAACATCGTCATTTGCGTACATGACTGCTATACTACGAATGTATCGTATTGTTTACTATTAAAATGCAAAATAAAGTTAAAAAAAAAAAAATTTGCGTTTTCCCAATCACAAAAATAGCGCTTTCTCAAATCACAAAAATAGCGCTTTCTCAAATCAGCCCCGTGATTGCCATAGTCAAGTCACCAAGCTATAATCACCCCTGCGGCGGCCCGCCGGTAGCTCGTGTGATCACAATCTCCCCCCCTGTGCAAACTCCGGTCACGTGTTGGAGTCGGTTACCTTAGGATGTGAAGGGGGCTCTGCGGTCCGCGCTGATCTCCGGTGAAGCCGCTTTTGCCGGTGGGACGCGCCTCGGCCTCAGGTTCAGCTCCTTTCCTCGATGACGAGCGCGAGGGAACCCCGGTTGCTAGGGGACGCCTCGCGCCTCTCCAGACTCAATGTAGCTCCGCCTGACGAACCTCCGCGTTGCTGGGGGAAACCCTCGTTGCTGTGACCAATCCGAGCGCGGCTCGGAAATGACGATCCCGGGCCGGCGGTGGTGAATACCGGCAGGGTGTTTTCAAGGCTCCTTCTCAGAGTGGCGAACCCGGCCTCGGGCACACAACACAGCTCGAGGGGCTGCAGGCCGTTAAAGCAGGGTCATGCCGGTTCTAACCAGCTGTTGTTGTGCCGATGGCTGGCACGATCACGTAGGTGGCGCTGCGTGTTCAAAGAGAAGGGAAATCCCGAGAGAAAGTGTCTCTCTTCAAAGGATTTCCCTTCCTTCTACAATGACGTCACGCCTTAAGCAGTGCGCGCGCATGCTCACCCGAAACACCAAACAAAAATCGGGACGTCTGGTCACCCTACCTTTGACCTTTGAGGCCCAAAAATAGAGCCCCCTAGAGACCCCTTTCGAGGCCCCCCCCAAAAAAATGGGCGTGCTCAGACCCCCACAGACCCCCCCCACTTAAAGCCCTGGTTACAATCACTGCGGGCCGGTGTTGGTGTTTTGTAGGTGCTGCGCTAGGAAGTGTGGGGAATGTAGTCCCCCAGCAGGGCACTTCCTGGTTCCTCAGACTCCTCGGTCCGGGTCAGGTTTACAGTGCCCCGGTGTCCAGCAAGGCAGAGGACCTTTCCTGTATCAGCAGCAATTGCCCCCGCAGGTATGGGAAACAGGTTAATATGGTTGCCGGAAACAGGTTAATATGGAACCTTTAAGTTATGTGTATTTGACATACATGATACCTTATGTACAAAACCAATGCTTAGGTTATGCTTATGAAGACTATAGGAACTACAATCGATCGCTGAAATAATATAATGTGGCAATATACAGCAGAACTTCACCAAACATTAAGCTATGGTGGAGGAATATTTGCACAGTCAGCCCCACAGTCATTTAGATGTATTCCTTTATCATATGAAATGTCCTACAATCTTTCTCCGTTTGCAGCTCTACTGTTGTGGACAAGTGCAGTAATTTGCAGCACACTATTTAACACAATTTCCAGGAGGAGTTACATGTTTGGCTCCAGTATATCCTACACCAAGGCTTTAGTCATAAAAAAATAAAAATGCATCAGTGGCACAAAATTCGACACACATGTAAATTTCCTTGCTGTAGTTATCGATTAAATAATGTTGATTTCTGAAATTCATATATATATTTCCAGCTTGAATTTTCCCCTTCCTTGATCCCTCCGACACGGGAACCACTGACTAGCGACCAGCCTCCTCTAATACTGCATCACCCTCAGAAAGGTCGCAGCAGGCCAGACCACAAAGCTTGCTTGAGATTCCTGCCAACCAAACCTCTGCCAATTAGTCTTCAGACGCTTCAACGAAAATCCTCCCTGTGTTGTAGCAAACCCCTTTTTAATGCTGGCCCTTCATGTCACTCAGGAGCGTTTACAATAGCTCCCCACAAAACCCTCCTTGATAGACGATGTCTCTCAGCCCGATGCCACGGGACAGAGGATTGACTGGTTCAGATGATTCTTCTTAAGCGACCAGTCGAAATAAGGCTTAAAACTCTCTGGTCTGTTTCCCAAAGGTAAACTTTAGGACTGTTTGCTATTCACAAAGAGGTTCACATTCCTTTGTGAATAGTAAACAATGGTAAACTTACCCAAAAGTGCAACTTTGCCTTTGTGAATCAGGCCCTCCGAGTTCAAACCACTTGCTACAGAACCTCTTTTGAGTAACGGTTGTTTGTACTGAATTTTTTTTTTAGTTTACTCATTGGCACTTTGCCAGCTGCTGTTCATATGCCAATGTCTAAAAACATATTCAGAAAGCGATTGCTGTTAACCAAAGTGTGGGACCCACATGCTTAGACCCGGGGAGCGCATTGGCGTCAATGGTGCAGCGTCCTAAACATCGTGCAGTCATTATATAGTTGTCAAAATGCACCCCAGCAGTTTTTATAGACAGCAGGTGTAGTTCTACTGTACAGCACGCACAATGGGAACAACAAGTCCCCTGCAAGGGTATTGCGCTCACATAAAAATACTTGTGTGCCTGGAAATGTATGCATGAGAAAGGTGTGACAGAAATGTGGTGCATAGCTCTAACAATGTCAGGAGCGTTTTCTCAGAGAGAGCTGATCAACCTGGCTGCTCTGCATAGGGTCCATCCACTTTGACGGATTAGCTGTGTGATACCAAGATCATATCCACACAATATGACAAAGTGACCAAGAGGACGTTTTACCAACGTTACAGCGCACAGACCATTGCTAATAAATCCCCATACTCCACGTGGCTCTCATGAGGATTCTAAACTGAACCCAGCCAATGCTACCAATGCATTGCTGCTATAGTACTAAGGCTCATATTTATCATAATGTTGCATCGCCCGTGCGCCACTCAAGTGGGCGCAAGTGCGACGCAACACTAACGTCAGATTTATGAAGCCTGCATGGCTTAATAAATCTGGAGTAGCGCAAGGCAGCTGCCTTGTGTTACACTGCACCAGGGACGCAGCACACATTGAAAGAGGAAAAACCCTCTCAAGATTGTTTTTGTGCAGAAAGGTGTCCCTTCTGCCCCAAAACAATCCTGCTTACGAAGCAGACACCCTAGCACCATGGTGCAAAGGTGCCTGCTTTGGTGTTAGGCAGCCGAAAGTGCACCAGTGCAAGGAAAGGGCAGGAATGCGCCGTATGATGTTAAGTACAGTGTATTCCTGCCCTTTCCCTTTTACCCGGCGCAGCGAAGCAAGGTGGCTTGGTGCATTGTGCTATGTGAAAGTATAATACATATGCCCCTGAGCGTCTAGAGAAGCAAAAACACTCAGGGGCAAATTATCTAACATTTCATGCAATGCAGTGGAGCTAGGCAACTTGCTAGGCTGCACTGCGTGAAAGGGAGACAGCAGAAATGTGCTATATCTGCTAAGATATGGCACATTTTTGCAGCTTCTCTGTATTGGAGCACTGTGTGCTGCCTAGCACCAATGCTGGCCCCCTTACGCCATGGTGCTAGGGTGCCTGTGTTACATGTAGGATTGCATTTGTGCAGGGACACCTACCTAAACAAAACAATCCTTAAAGGCATCTTCCTCTTTCTAGGTCTGATGCTGAATGCCTCACACATGAAAAAGAGGAGTAACGAGGAGAAATAATATTTCTCTTCATTACACATGTGTCTGGGAGGCGTAACCATTTTGATGCATTCCCTGATTTACAACTCTTTGTAAACTGGGAATGCGCAAATCTCTGGGAACGCGTGGCCTTGCACTGCCCTGTTATTCCTTAGATGCACTAAACCACACAGTCAATCAAGGTGGCTTTTCGTGGCTTAGTAAATCACACGTAAGTGCTTGCGTAGACATGCTTTGCGTTGCGTGACACAGGGGTATCGCAAGCCCTTAATAAACCTGGCCCCAAGTATCATTGGAGCAATACGCATTAGAAAGACATAATCTATTCCCTTAACATGGTCAGTCACCACTGGCAATGCTACTGAGCCAGAGTACAATTCAGCCAGCCAATGCCTTATTTTACCGCCAAGTAAAATACTTCCATACTCCATTAGGAGACTATCATGATGAGTCAGGATCTGCTACCTGGCAAATCTTCACTACAGACACCATTTGGATACAATAATATCATTACAACATGCGACTGAGGTGGCAGATTATTACAAACATTATCATTGACTACAGCCATAAAAATAACAATAACACGAATAAAATTAGCATTTCAATTAAACAAAAAAGGATAACAAATATATACCACATAATACATATAAGTGTCATAGAGGCGGTACCATGTCCTATGCTGTCACTAGAGGAGTTAAAATGATAATTAGATATTTCACTCAACTCCCCATCCTTTAATCAATAGATATCAGAAAGTATGCGAAGAAGGGAAGCTGACTCTCCATAGCGAAGGAAAATGTGCTGAAAGGCAAATCTCACTTGCCTACAACATAGGCGTCACATTTGAGTTTCAGTTGCATATGAGGAAGAATGAACGAATCAGGACAGCCAGATAACCCCTGCCTCACTTAACAGACAAAAGCGTCTCAGAGTACGTCAGCGGAGGCCGTACACATAAGGAACATTGGGTCACTTGGTTACGCCTGACACTTTTCAAGCACATTGCTTCCAAATGCAAGCAAATCCCTGTTGTTTCGCTGATTGCTCAAGTTAATGGCTTACATTGGAACACTGTACATCAATTCAAGTGACTTTCAAGTGTACTTTCACTGCTTCATTGAATGCATCTCTTCATGTCTTTTTACCGGTTTGAATCCTGAGAACAAGAGAATATAATGCAGGGATAAATGCACTTCACCTTGGCCTGTAGGTGGGGCATTTTACTTCCTCACCCGTGCATTTAGGTATCTTAATCATACTCCTGTACTTAGCAATTCTAGGTTCTGTTATTCCTGCAGAGGAAACTGTAGATGATACTGTATTCTATTATAAAGTTGTAGTGCCTGATTCATAAAGGTAATCTTACACTTGTGTGTGAGTTTATGATTGTTTGCTAGTCACAAAGGGATTTACGTATAGTATCTTTATGAGTCCAAAAGTGTAAGTTTATCTTTGGAAATCAGGCACATAGGCTGTACACTATTTCGTACCTACATATATTATTAGCATTTTATGACGCTATAGAGAATGGAGAGTGCCCTGCAAATGGGGCAGGTATGCAGTGCCCAACTGCAAGAATGGAAGTGCAAAAGAAAAAGTAAGCAGGCAAAAGCAGGGAGAAAAAGCAATTAGACAGATCATGATGGGAAGATTGAAAAGAAAGAATTTCTGAATGGAGCAAAATGGACCAGACAAACGGGAAGGAGGTAAAGGACACAGAAGTGAGGACCAGGAGGAGACATAAAGGCAGTAATAGGAATTGGAACATCGAGAAGGGGACAGGAAAGTGGAGGATGCATTAGGCAATATTAGAAGGATAAAAGAGAAACAGCACAAACTGCAGTAGGCATAGTAATACAAAATATAGGTAATGTAATTGCAAAGCAGTGTTCAAAGGAAGAGGTCAATTGGAGGAGTAAAGGACAAAAGTGTTAGTAAAATTAATTTGATTGAGAATTGTCTAAATGACTATTAAATGGTGTACAGTGGCGGTCAGCGGAAAATAAGACTGGCGGGACAAATATTTAACCGACTGACGGGCACTGAAAAAAATAACGCCTCAAAGCTCCCAATTGTGGTCCATTTTTTAAACAGTGTTTATAAAAGGCCACTATTGAGAGCTCTGTAGTTGAGGCTGAAAGTAATGCGAGTTTCTCACAGTGCCTGTCAGTGAGTTAAATCTACCTAAAATTAAAAAAAATAAGATTTACTTACCAACTGCCGCGAGCTCCTCTTCTTCCTCTCAGCAGTTGGTGGCTCAAGCACAGGCTCCCAAAACCTCAGCCAATTCCCCTCTACCAATCCTGGTGCTGCTCTCATGCTGGTCAGGCAGCATGAGAGAAGCACCAGGATTGGCTGGAGCACTCTGGTTTGATGCTCCTTCAAGCGTTGGGGGCCTGTGCATAGTCTCTACCCAGCTGCCTAAGACAGCTCTGCTTGGAGTGTTTAAAGGGTGCATGTCAGGATGGTTAGCACAAGACAGCCGGCAAAGTGACATGTGCACTTCAAACTGAAGTGCACACTGTTCCTCCCTGCTGCTGGCCCCGCCCTCAGACTTGGCTGATGCAGCATGAAGAATAAAATGTTAATTCATTTGTTTTATTACCATTTTATTTTTCATGTTTCCTTTACTCTCAGTGGAAGGATGACGCTCCTCCACCCTCATGGAGGCACCACCACTGGTGCTGTAACTAGCTCAAAAGGCTTTTGGAGTATGTCTGCCTTACCCCTAAAATCCGTGGATAGGAGCACTACGCAGAGGTCCCCAGACTGATTTGTGGCTCAAGAAATTTTCCAGGTCAAAATAACGTTTCTCACTTTCTATACTGGAACTGTAGAGGCCCCAGTTTAGACAGACTTGGAAGTATTGCCAATATATTCCCATAAAGGACCTCACTGCAAGGACACAGCAAGGCAAGGCAACATGGGATAAACTCTAGAACGTCTTAACTTATGGTTTGTCTTCAGCATACGTGTTTATATGAAAAGACATGCACTGGATGGGTTGGGCAATAGCATTAGGTTGACTTTAAACAAAAAGGGAAATCATGTCTTTTTCTGTCTTCCTTTCCTGTCAATTTAGTATTTATCATAGAAGGACTGTCTGGGAATCTGTCATTTTGGCAAATATCTAAAAAAAAAAGCCATCCTTATGAAACAGAATGTCAAAGGTTCACATTCGAGAAAACTTAAAATGACAAACAGCTTTTCAACAAAAATATATTGTTTCAGTGAAAAAGTTAAGCGACAGCATGATAAAGCCATAATAAGAGTTCGCTATACCGTATGGAGGAGGTGTGAATCAGGAAGGGGAAATGATAAGGCGTTAGCAAAGCGTTAGAGGAAGTTGGGGGTTTGGAAAAGGGAGTAAAGTGGGAGAGAAAATAAGGGGTTTGTAATAAATGGGAGGAAGGTAGGAATGGGAGGAAGGGGTTTAAAAAAAATTAGAGTGAAGTGGGAGTAGGGGGTTTTCAAGAAAAGGTGTTCAAAAAAGAGGAAACCTGGAGTGGCAGTAAGGTGTTTATTAAAAGAAAGAAGTAAAGCAGAAGGATATTAAAAGGTTTGAAACATTTTAAAGTGGGAGTACGGGGTTTGTAAAACATTTGCGGAAAGAAGGAGGGAGGAGTAAGGGGTTTGAAAAAAGATAGTGAAGCAGGAAGAGGAGTAAGGGTTTATATAACAAGCATTGGAAATGCAATAGGTCTCACATTTGTTGCAGTTGGAGCTATTGGCATTGTAAATGGCAATGTTTTTTACTTATGTAATAGGTCTTGTATTTGTTGGAGCTATTGGCATTGTAAATGGCATCTTTTTTACTTATGTGCTATGGAGGGTATGTATGTGGTGTGTTGTGGAATTATGTGGGTTGGATTAGTTAGCTGTGTAATTGTGTGGTGTTGAGTGGAATTGTGTATTGGAAGTATGTGGCATGGTGTGCTGTGGAATTATCTGGTCCTAGAAACAGTTGGACATTATATTATACTTGTTTTGCACATATGTAAAGAAAGTATGCTTTGATTTATCACACATTGGGGTCACCTACGTACTGAGCCCTTTAAAAAAAAGTGGAAATAATATACGATTTTCTATAAACAGTTAGGAAACCTTGGTCATACAGAGCTGCCACGTTTTCAGAATGCTTATACGAGACATTTTTATGGTTTCATTGTACTTATGAGTGGCATTAAATTGCCAAAAGTGTGACACTTTTTGCAAGTAGAACAAAGCAATGACATCCTATCAAAGCAATAAAATCGGAAATTACATACTTTTGAGCAATAAAAAGCTATAAAAGGATATTGATAATGTTGGAAAACCCCCTAAAATGTAGTGCCTTTAACCTACTTGACATAAAAGAGTAAATCTGTTTGCATATTTTGAGGCAGCCTGTCGTATACTGTGTGTAATGCAGTTTTAAAATAATGACTTTCAGATTCATTGTGCTTTCAGTCACAGGCTGGCACCTCATAGTACTATAAATACACAAGCCAGATAACACCCCCTGTATCAACCAGGATACAGTTTAATTTCTTTCCCAGTTACACACACATATGCAGTGCTTACACTATCCAATCAGATTTTATAAAATAAAACGATCAAACACTCTTCTCTAAAAGAGAAAACGTTACCACTAACTTGCACAATCTCCTCACATCCTCCATGATTTTACACCTGTTTTGAACACTGCAGTTGAACGGCTTGCAGTAAAACTGACAAACTATAACAATAATCACTGCCTCTGAACACTCAATGTAAAATTGCCAGGCCTTGTAACTTGGCTATGTAAACACCTTTCATCACAACTTAGAAACCCAACTCCTTTCCTCATTGTACATAGCAACACATTAGTTTGATAGCAATCTCTCCAAACAGCACAGTAACAGACATCACTGAAGCCACTCATTAAAAGTGTGGACACCAGAGTTCGACAGCAGGCCACAAGGTCACACTATTACAAAATGGACCCCAGAACCGAACAGCAGGCCATAACCACACTGCAATTCAAAATATTCCTCTCTGCACAAGGCACTCACTGCCTCTTGGCAGCAAACATAAGGCTGTGGAGGGAGTGAGGGTAGACAAGAGGCCAATCCTATAACGCGATCATAGTCAGAGGGTGTCTAATATCAGTTCCATTGCCCCTGGCATCTATGTGAATAAAAGGTCATGCCACATCTTCAAATGTCTCAGATGCAACAGCCAGGTCACAAACCTGTGTTGAAAACGTTAGTTTCTTTCACACAAAAAATCTCATGGTTATACGAGAGGCTGAAGTAGGACCATGATCAGAACTTCGAGTTAAGAATCGTTCACATTCAAAGTTTTAAGGACATGGATGGCAAAGTCTGCAGGGCACTGTGCTCAAAATTTACATCTAGCCCAAAGGGGCGAAAGGACAAACTGCGTGCACCTTTTGATTTAATGTGTGCACAGAGTTCTTTTAAGAAATGGCCATTATTCTAATTAGAGTGTAAATCGTGGCTTGAGTACACACTTTTCATATTCGGCCTGCATTCTGTCGTTGGCTTGGCCTGGTGGTGCCCCACCTTTCCACCAGACCATGAGGGGTGCAGAGGACTTGTGCATGGACGAAGTGTGCAACATGTATTGATGTAAATAATAATTAAAATAAAAAGACTACCCATTAGGATGTGGCCCCAGTTTATGCATCTTTTTTTCTGCAGTTTTATATAGCGCAAACACGACCCAAAGGTATTGGAGTTCTGTACATGATCACCAGTTACAACAAGGACACTCACATTCAGGTACTGTGCTGCTAACGACTGAAGCAACACAAGGTGTGACTGGCAGCGTGTGTTGCTAAACACTGTCATGAAGCTTTAAGCAGAAACTGCTGTCAACAATCAGAGGCGAGCTCTCTTTAGCTTGCCTCTGACTGTTGGCACAGCAGTTTCTGCTAAAAGCTTTGTGACAGTGTTCAGCAACACGTGCTGCCTGAAGAGTCCACACTAGTTCTAGGAACTCCCTCCACATTCTACATATGGGAACAATAGGACCATCTTACTTACTGGTCTGCAGAGGTTCTCGATCTGTCTCAGCAGTTGCTCTGTCACCCGGATAGCGGACAGGTCCCCGGCCTGGTATGCACTAAATGTTGTTTCCAGGTGTCTGTGCTCCTTCCCGTGGGTTCCTGGGCCACAGAAGAAAGTTGCTCCACCATGCACTTTGTGCAGCTCAGAGATGCCCAGCCAGACAAGAAAGGAAGCCCACCATTCCACAAAAGCTCAACCAAAAACCAACAAATCTTCTGAACAATGATGAGTGGCTACAGCAATATTTGAATTGTGCAAGAACAGTGCAGTAAGAAGTGCCAGCGCGCTGTGGCATTGTAACTAAACCAAAGTCCTTGGAATCCTTTGTTTTAAGTTGTAACTAATTACAGCAGTGCTGAAAGATGATCTGTGCAGTGAGGAGGGAAGAGGAAGGAGGGGCTCTAGCAGAAAAAGCCTTTGAACTCAGTGAATGGCCAACAAAAATGTTCTCGGAGTGAAATCGCCTGGGCGTCAACCATGCACCCAGGGGAGGGACTTTGGAAAGTAGTCCACCAATCCACAAGTAGGGGGGCCAGCATTTCTGATTGGCACAGCAGACAGCTGAGTGGTGGTCGATGGGCTTGGTTAAGGCCCATATTGCAGATACATAAAGTATCACAGAGCAGCGCATGTGTGCTGACTCTAGGCTCGACCTAAAAATGGAGTAAAGTAGGAGTGGGAGTAAGAGTCTGTAAAAGTCAAACAGGGGAGCCAGAGGTATGAAAAACATGGAGTAAAGTGGGAGTGGGAGTAAGGGGTTTCTAACAAAAGAGAGTAAATCTGGAGGGAGTAGTACAGCTTGTAAAAAGGGAGTAAAGCTGGAAGTGGGAGTAAGCAGTTTGAAAAAAGAAATAAAGGGGGAGTAGGGGTAAGGGGTTTATGAAAAGAGAGTAATGTGGGAAGTGGACAAAATGTTTGTACAATTGGAGTAAATCAGGAATAGTGAGAGGTGTGAGTCAATGCTACTTTTTGTGCTTTTCAACCCATTGTTTGCTGAATGTTATTGTTGGTTTTTAGACTCTGCACACTTTCCCGCTGCTGCCCAGTGACCAGTGTATGTGTTCTGACCCCTACAATGTGTACAAATTGGCAAATCCTAATTGGCACATCTAACCTTTCTATAAGGCCATTGTTTGTGTTGTCAGAACTATACCCATGGCATGGAAAGTTAAATGTCATCTGTGGACTGCAGCTCTTATTGTGCCATTCACTAGTGTGTCAAGAAAAACATGGCTTCAGTCCTAGCAATGTAGTCTGACTGCTGCAGTTTAAAACTGAGCTGCCAAATTAACACTTTCCACAGAGGAAAAGATCCCTTTTAACTATTAACAAGTCACCCCTATGTAGCCTTGTAGCTCACAAGGTAGGGTGCATGGTATTTAAAAGTGAAACATGAAACTTTGCACATCATGCTCAGGGCTGAGAAACTCTGTACAAGATCTATTCAGGTGGCATTATTTTCCAGAGCACCTAAGTGCTATAAACAAATCTCGACCAGTGAGGTGCTGGAGATACTGCAGTGGGGTTAGGACACTCCTTCACATTCTATGGTTGTGCACTAAATTAGAGAATTTCTTTGAAGCAATACTCTCCACTGTGCCCAGCAATGGGAGGAGAAAGATGGTCAAGGACCCGGTGTTCATCATCTTAGGGGCACCAATGTACAACACATACCCACGTCATTCATCGAGGGCAAGAGAATCTCCCATTTGCTGTTGGCTCCCAAACAAACAATTCTGGGCTCTGGGGAAAGGAGGTGTCACCCACAATAGAGTAATGACTTAAAAGAATATGGCAACTGTTAGCTTATGAGAGGATAGCATATGCTATGAGAGACAAAACCCATACATTAGCTAAGTATGAGAATCAGTTTTGACATTCTTAAAAAGGACAATAAAGGACTCACATATCCAAACAGCCTAAATGCTCTGGGCCTCCAGATGCCCAGATATATCGTCAGCTCCTGTAACATGCCCCCAGAGGAGAGGGTCATTGACCTTTAGGACCCTCACTTTGCAGGAATTTAAAGTTTGAGGCCTTAAAGTAGCTGAACTATCTACAAACAGAGTCAGATTACATGCTGCAGAATGTCTTCGATTATTGCCATAAATTTCATCATTGAACCAATGGTTTTCCCGTACTTGCCCCCTGTTGAACCTTGCCCTTTTTACAGGGTTATCCACAAACCTTCTGCCTTCTTTCTCCTATTTTTTCTGAACTGTTTTTGTTGGCTTTAGGATTCTGGGCACTTTACCACTGCTGATCAGTGCTAAAGTGCATATGCTCTCTGGCTAAACTGTGATTGTGATTGGTTATCCATGATTGTCATATTTGATTTACTGTGTGTTCCCAGGATCTGTAATTCAAATGCTACTAGTGGGCCTGCAACGCTGATTGTGCCACCCACATGAGTAGCCCTGCAAACATGTCTTAGGCCTGCCACTGCAGTGTCTGCGAGTGCCGTTTTAAACTGCCATGTCGGCCTGGCAATTGAACCCATTTGCCATCCCAAACCTTCCATTTTTCTACATGTAAGGCACCCCTAAGGTAGGCCCAAGGTAGCTTCAGGGGCAGGGTGCAGTGTACGTGAAAGGTAGGACATGTACTGGTGTGTTTTACATGTCCTGATAGTGAAATATTGCCAATTATTGCCAAATTAGGTTATAATTGGAGCTGCCGTTTAACCTCTTACAGGTGTAACTTTTAATTGGGAAAAATATAGCGATTTGGTGTTTGGGTTCCCTGAACTCAGGATTTAAAAATACACCTTTTAGTGAAGTTGGTTTTTAGTTCTGTGTTTGAAAATGCCAATGTTAGAAAGTAGACATGTTCTTACTTTACCATTCTGTGTCTCTGCCTGCTTGTGGAATCAATGTCTGGTTTAGACTGACAGCTGGGTTGTTTGTGTATTCACTCTAGCCAGTTACACAAAGGGACTGAGGTGTGCCCTGCATATCCCGATGGCCCATCACCAGGCTGATGGGTCTTCTTGAGCTAGAGTGGTGGGACGAGTTGTCGCTGACACCTGAATAAGGCTGTGCCAGCCCCTCACAGTGTTATCTCCACCCCCCTGTAGAGTGCTGGAGCCAGGACTGGGCAAGGCAGGATCTGTGCACTACAAAGACTATCCTTTGAAGTATGCCTACTTCAATGGCCAAAAGGGATATAAGTATTAGACTCATAACCCCATACTTTTAGAATACCTCTGCACTGAGGACTCTGCCAAGAAGAAGAGCTGAAGTGGTGTCAGGAGGAGTACTGCCCCTTTGCTGGGTTTGGCCTGAAGTTGCTGCTTCTGTCTGTGAGCAGTGAAATAACTGAACTTTGTTTTCTTGTATCCTGCTTTTCCAAAGTTCTCCAAGGGCATTTGTGTGCTTGCTTCCTGTTGGAAGTCTCAGGGCCCTCAAACACTTCAACTGCAGCCCCTGAACTTCTCTGCTGGGAGTTCTGACCTGCCAAGTGGTACCAATTCCAGTTCTGGGATCTTGGGGGTCTCTTTTCTGAAGAAAGAAGAAGGAAATCCACACAGCGATCCTTAGTGCCTGTATGTCCCACTGCAAGCTTGCATCTCCGTGCTGCGGCTGAAGAACTGATGCTGCACCTGTTCGGGTGGCTCCAAGATCACTGCAGTCCTTCGTCCGAGACACCCGCTCCAACTCCGACGCAGGCCCTGCTGTGCGGCAGAAAAACCATTGCATCACCACGCTGTGGCCGAAGGATCGATGCAGCCTGTTTGCGACTGGGAGAATTGACGCAGCACCTGTTTCTCCACCACCGCATCAAACTCAGCGCATCCGGATTTTCCACGCATCACACCTGACACCAAGTTTTCAAGCATCGTCCTGTCGAAAAGAGTCGCCTCCTGAAATCAACGCGCTGCTTCTCCTCACAGTGAAGAATTGATGCAACACTTCTCCTGCGTGCCGCAGAACTGATGCCTCCATTCCCCTGGAACTCAAGAACTGACGCATCACTGAGCTTTCTGATGCTTTCCTATTTTGTGCTGTTTTTCGTCTTGGATTTTGACACATCAAAGGTACTTCATGCTAAAATCAAAGCAGCCATAGAGTTTTATGGACAGAATTGCTTAAGCCTTTAAAAAGTGATATTTTGAGTTATGTATGTTAGAATTTTGTCATTTGGTCTTGTTTGGTTTAAATAAAGATTGTTTTTTTTCTAAACCAGTGTAGTGTCCATTTGTAGTGTCTCCACTGTGCTACTGTGTGTGTTTATGTACAAAAACTTTACACATTGCCTCTGAGATAAGCCTGACTGCTGTGCCAAGCTACCAAGTGAGTGAGTAGGGGTTATCTTGGGTGTGTAACTCCCTCACCCTGACTAGAAAAAAGGGTCCCTACTTGGACAGGGTGCAAGCCACTGCTAACTATGGGCCCCCATTTCCAACACCCCCAAACAACACATTGATGTCTTCTTGTAGAGATTTAATGCCGGAAAGTTTGAAAATAGATCTTAATTATATTATTGGAGCTTCAAGTAAGCTGTGGTATATTCATAGAATATATTCAACATCTTCTTTACCTGAAACTCATAAACAGCAAGGTGAAAGAGGTTGCATTGATTTGCTCCACGAGTCCTCAAATTGGATTGCAGAGTAAAAAATAGCTGAGATTGCAAAAAAACATTTTTTGCTGATGGATTTAGTGGAAAATCCAAATACTTTTGTCTCCTTTAGTTAGAAGTATCTAGAAGGTATCCACTATTTTATATACCCATTACTTGGGATAGTCTTGATCAAATTGAGTTGTTTTCAACAGTCATGAAAACTATAATACAGAATGAAGAAATGTATGGAAAGAAAATCACTAGATAAGGACTAAAAAATCTCTAATATAGAAGGATTAAAGATCCCTACTACTGAACATAATCCTCCAAATACTTTTGTTTGACACGTCGCCTCACACTTCTATTTCCACTCTCAACAACTACACCTTGACTCTTTTCACAGAAACCCGCATCCCTTTCTTTACACACATGCGAAGAAGCATTAGAAAGTTTGGCAACCCTGTTTAAGTTCCACACTCTGTGATCTTCATTCCTGATGGCGTTCTTAAACACTTTAATGATCTTCATAGGCTGCAGGAATTTTGAACCTTGAGAAGTGGAACCCTTGCGAGGATTACGGATTATGATCATATCCCCAACCGTCACAACCGTTTCCTTCAAAGCCTTCCTCATGTCAAACCATTTTTTGTTCATACACATTTTTTTTACCTCTTTCTCAATTCTTTCTTTGTCCCCCTTCTCAAACCCTAAACCTTGTGATTTTTTAACTATCCAAGACGGACACAACATGGTACAAGCCTTTCCCTTACGAAATAGTTCAAAAGGGGTTCTCCCAGTCATTAAATGGGGGGATAGTCTGTAACTTTTCACCTTGTTTTGAACTTCAATGTACGAACACTTTTGATTGCACAAAGCTCTTTGAATGGTTTCTTTGAGCACTCGGTTAAACCTTTCAACTATACTGTTTGCTTCTGGGTGGTAAAGGGCAGATTTTTTGTGTCTAATACCCCTGTTGTACAAAAATTTGCACATTTCCTTCAAGGCAAATTGAACCCCATTGTCCGACAGCAAGGATGAGGAAAAATCTTCCTTTTCAAATATGCTGCCAAGACATGCTATGACATCTCTGGTTTCCACTGAGTTAGTAATTTTGACTTCAGGCCACCTAGAATATACGTCTAAGAGCACGATCACATACTTGTCTACACTGGTGTGTTTATTAGGACCCAGAATGTCGATAACAACTTCCTCCCAAGCCTCTTTGGGAAGTCGCCTTAAAGTCATGGGTTGGACTCGGGGTTTCAAGCCTTTATCACACTTGCTACACTCTACACATTCTCGCACAATCCTCTCCACACACATGTCCATCCCGGGCCACCAGTATGCTTGCCTAAGAATCTCCTTGGTTTTGGAAATGCCCACATGACCCTCATGAGCGAAATCAACCAATTATATCCTCAGGTTGGTTGGGGGAATCAATCTGGTACCCCTCATCAAAAAACAGTTTTGACAAGCTAACGCATCTTTTACTCGAAAGAAACTGCTGAGGGTTTCATCCACTTTGGCGCGTTTGTTCCAACTCCCTGCAATGCCATTCAGCACAGCTTGGAGCGTAACATCTTTCGCAAGTTCACCCACCCATTCGTCCTTCTTGATTGCACTTTCATTGACAAGACAAACAGAATATTCATCAAAATCACTCAAATCATCTTCTTGCTCCTCGTCCTTAGAGAGTTTTCCATCAATTAAGCATGAGCAGCAATCAGCCAGGTTATTCTTTGCACCGGGAACATACACTACGCGAAGCTCAAACTCTTGTAGACCCACCACCCATTCCCTTATTCTATAGGATATGTTGGCTAGATCTTTCCTTTCAAAAATCTCCCTCAACGGCTTGTGATCAGTTTTAATAGTAAATTTGCAACCCCACAAGAATTTGCGAAGTTTTCTCATCGCCCAGAATATGCCTAAAGCCTCTTTCTCTACCACAGAATAGTTGAATTCAGCCCCTCTCAAACTTCTGGATATGAATAAAATGGTCTTTTCTATTCCTTGATGTTCTTGTAGCATGACAGCCCCTAATCCTGCCAAACTGGCATCTGTCATGACAATAATCTCATGACCTGGTTCAAAACTACTGAAGCAAGTGGCTTTGGACAATAGCTGTTTAACCAAAACAAACTCTTTCTCACATTCTGAATTCCAATTGAAACTCACACCCTTTTTTAAGAGCAGCCTCATGTTAAGCGTTCTGTGTGCAAAATTGGGTGTACAAGGTTCAAAGGTTCAAAAAAAAACTTTATTCGGATAACATCGTATCCATAAAAGCACAAAAACAAGACAACAAACAGGTAAAAGATATACAAATAAGAGAGTCATAATAAAACCATAAGCAACATTCAGTGTACAGTAATCTTTGGATTCATAAAAGTTCATTAATAGATAAAAGCTCAAGGATTAGCCATCATTTGGCGCGCACAAACGGCAATTCTCAAAAAAGTGCCTGTGCGAAAGACCAGCTCTTCATCGTCCAAGGTGAGTAGCCTCAAATAAGCGTTTTCCAAGCTGATGGGCATATGCTTTTTAAAATACGAAGTTAAAAGCCACTTAATATACTTTAAATAGTAATTACAAAAGAACAAGAAGTGTAAAATAGTTTGGCCACTCTGACCATCACACGGACAGGGTATACGATCAAGGTCCGGTATACATTTAGCATAATATTCAGTCATGCCTAAAAACTTGACTACTTCCTCTTTGCTACTACGCGTGGGCATGCAACTGATGGTATCCATCAATTCCTTTCTGGGTTCAATGCCTGAGCTAGAGATTTTGTGTCCCAAATAATCAATTTCAGTGAGATTGGATCTACACTTCTTTGCCTTAGGGGTAAGACTATTAGCTTCCAAAATCCTTAAAACTTCTCTTACTCTATTGTTATGTTCTTACACATCACATTCAAAAACCAGTATGTCATCTTGGTAGATCTTAATTTCCTTGAGATCCCAAAAAATATGCTTCATCAACCTTTGAAAAACTGCTGCAATGGATATAAGACCAAAAGGTATCCTGAGGAACTTAAAGGTCCCAAACAGATTTATGAACACCGTTAAGTCTTGGGAACCAGGATGCAACCTTACCTGATGATACGCCGATGCCAAATCTATGGAAGAGAAGAATTTGGCTCCTTCCAATAGGGACAACATCTCAGAGATGTTGGGGAGGGGATAATGGTCCACAACCACACACCTGTTAAGTTCCCTCAAATCTAGGCAAAGCCTGGACTCACCATTGCTCTTAAGTGCCATGACAACTGGAGCCAACCACTAAGTGGCTTCGACTTCGGTGAGAATACCACCACTCAACAGCTTATCAAGTTCCATTTTCATATTCTCTTTTACCTTGATGGGCACACCTCTTACTTTACTGATGACTGGTACTGAATTCTTTTTTTAGTATTATTCTGTGTGAATACCCTTTCAGGGAGCCTAAATGTTCATTAAAGACCATTGGAAATTCTCCTTCAAAGGAAGGACCACTCAATTTCACTTGACTCAGTGGCTCATACATTTTGTCTTCTTGGTTCATGCGCATACCACCAAACACATCCTGTTTTAATCTCACTGATGGAGTCTCATTGGGGTCTAGTATAACTCCAAGGTCTTATTGATGAATATAGCATGTTACATCGCATGCTATAACATTGCGTTCTATTACAACGCGGTCCTTACAACGACAGCGTTGTTAGAACGCGATACCTTTACATCGCAAGTCAGTAGATCGACTTGCTCTAGGGGGCGCGCTGGACTTAGGAATAGTATAATTTACTATTCCAGCTCCAGCCTGCGTAACAGTAGGGAAGGTGTTAGAATAGTAAATCATACTATTCCTTGGGTTAGAGCGCCCCCTACAGCAAGTCGATCTAATGACTTGCGATGTAAAGGCATCGCATTCTAACACGCGGTCATTGTAACCACTGCATTGTAATAGTTACGCAATGTGATGACAGAGTTGTAAACGCTGTTTCCCATTTCTGATGTATTCAGCTAACCAATGAATCATCCCTCTAGGAGACATACACCATCCCAGCGGTGACTCATTCTTTAAAACTAATGTTACTATTGAAATATCCTGAAAGCTTGTAGCACAGTAACAGACATCACTGAAGCCACTCATTAAAAGTGTGGACACCAGAGTCCGACAGCAGGCCACAAGGTCACACTATTACAAAATGGACCCCAAAACCGAACAGCAGGCCATAACCACACTGCAATTCAAAATATTTCTCTCTGCACAAGGCACTCACTGCCTCTTGGCAGCAAACATAAGGCTGTGGAGGGAGTGAGGGTAGACAAGAGGCCAATCATATAACGCGATCATAGTCAGAGGGTGTCTAATATCAGTTCCATTGCCCCTGGCATCTATGTGAATAAAAGGTCATGCCACATCTTCAAATGTCTCAGATGCAACAGCCAGGTCACAAACCTGTGTTGAAAACGTTAGTTTCTTGCACACAAAAAATCTCATGGTTGTACGAGAGGCTGAAGTAGGACCATGATCAGAACTTCGAGTTAAGAGTCGTTCACATTCAAAGTTTTAAGGACATGGATGGCAAAGTCTGCAGGGCACTGTGCTCAAAATTTACATCTAGCCCAAAGGGGCGAAAGGACAAACTGCGTGCACCTTTTGATTAAATGTGTGCACAGAGTTCTTTTAAGAAATGGCCATTATTCTAAATAGAGTGTAAATCGTGGCTTGAGTACACACTTTTCATATTCGGCCTGCATTCTGTCGTTGGCTTGGCCTGGTGGTGCCCCACCTTTCCACCAGACCATGAGGGGTGCAGAGGACTTGTGCATGGACGAAGTGTGCAACATGTATTGATGTAAATAATAATTAAAATAAAAAGACTACTCATTAGGATGTGGCTGCAGTTTATGCATCTTTTTTTCTGCAGTTTTATATAGCGCAAACACGACCCAAAGGTATTGGAGTTCTGTACATGATCACCAGTTACAACAAGGACACTCACATTCCGGTACTGTGCTGCTAACGTCTGAAGCAACACAAGGTGTGACTGGCAGCGTGTGTTGCTAAACACTGTCATGAAGCTTTAAGCAGAAACTGCTGTCAACAATCAGAGGCGAGCTCTCTTTAGCTTGCCTCTGACTGTTGGCACAGCAGTTTCTGCTAAAAGCTTTGTGACAGTGTTCAGCAACACGTGCTGCCTGAAGAGTCCACACTAGATCTAGGAACTCCCTCCACATTCTACATATGTGAACGTTAGGACCATCTTACTTACTGGTCTGCAGAGGTTCTCGATCTGTCTCAGCAGTTGCTCTGTCACCCGGATAGCGGACAGGTCCCCGGCCTGGTATGCACTAAATGTTGTTTCCAGGTGTCTGTGCTCCTTCCCGTGGGTTCCTGGGCCACAGAAGAAAGTTGCTCCACCATGCACTTTGTGCAGCTCAGAGATGCCCAGCCAGACAAGAAAGGAAGCCCACCATTCCACAAAAGCTCAACCAAAAACCAACAAATCTTCTGAACAATGATGAGTGGCTACAGCAATATTTGAATTGTGCAAAAACAGTGCAGTAAGAAGTGCCAGCGTGCTGTGGCATTGTAACTAAACCAAAGTCCTTGGAATCCTTTGTTTTAAGTTGTAACTAATTACAGCAGTGCTGAAAGATGATCTGTGCAGTGAGGAGGGAAGAGGAAGGAGGGGCTCTAGCAGAAAAAGCCTTTGAACTCAGTGAATGCCCAACAAAAATGTTCTCGGAGTGAAATCGCCTGGGCGTCAACCATGCACCCAGGGGAGGGACTTTGGAAAGTAGTCCACCAATCCACAAGTAGGGGGGGCCAGCATTTCTGATTGGCACAGCAGACAGCGAGTGGTGGTCGATGGGCTTGGTTAAGGCCCATATTGCAGATACATAAAGTATCACAGAGCAGCGCATGTGTGCTGACTCTAGGCTCGACCTAAAAATGGAGTAAAGTAGGAGTGGGAGTAAGAGTCTGTAAAAGTCAAACAGGGGAGCCAGAGGTATGAAAAACATGGAGTAAAGTGGGAGTGGGAGTAAGGGGTTTCTAACAAAAGAGAGTAAATCTGGAGGGAGTAGTACAGCTTGTAAAAAGGGAGTAAAGCTGGAAGTGGGAGTAAGCAGTTTGAAAAAGAAATAAAGGGGGAGTAGGGGTAAGGGGTTTATGAAAAGAGAGTAATGTGGGAAGTGGACAAAATGTTTGTACAATTGGAGTAAATAAGGAATAGTGAGAGGTGTGAGTCAATGCTACTTTTTGTGCTTTTCAACCCATTGTTTGCTGAATGTTATTGTTGGTTTTTAGACTCTGCACACTTTCCCGCTGCTGCCCAGTGACCAGTGTATGTGTTCTGACCCCTACAATGTGTACAAATTGGCAAATCCCTAATTGGCACATCTAACCTTTCTATAAGGCCATTGTTTGTGTTGTCGGAACTATACCCATGGCATGGAAAGTTAAATGTCATCTGTGGACTGCAGCCCTTATTGTGCCATTCACTAGTGTGTCAAGAAAAACATGGCTTCAGTCCTACTAATGTAGTCTGACTGCTGCAGTTTAAAACTGAGCTGCCAAATTAACACTTTCCACAGAGGAAAAGATCCCTTTTAACTATTAACAAGTCACCCCTATGTAGCCTTGTAGCTCACAAGGTAGGGCGCATGGTATTTAAAAGTGAAACATGAAACTTTGCACATCATGCTCAGGGCTGAGAAACTCTGTACAAGATCTATTCAGGTGGCATTATTTTCCAGAGCACCTAAGTGCTATAAACAAATCTCGACCAGTGAGGTGCTGGAGATACTGCAGTGGGGTTAGGACACTCCTTCACATTCTATGGTTGTGCACTAAATTAGAGAATTTCTTTGAAGCAATACTCTCCACTGTGCCCAGCAATGGGAGGAGGAAGATGGTCAAGGACCCGGTGTTCATCATCTTAGGGGCACCAATGTACAACACATACACACATCATTCATCGAGGGCAAGAGAATCTCCCATTTGCTGTTGGCTCCCAAACAAACAATTCTGGGCTCTGGGGAAAGGAGGTGTCACCCACAATAGAGTAATGACTTAAAAGAATATGGCAACTGTTAGCTTATGAGAGGATAGCATATGCTATGAGAGACAAAACCCATACATTAGCTAAGTATGAGAATCAGTTTTGACATTCTTAAAAAAGGACAATAAAGGACTCACATATCCAAACAGCCTACATGCTCTGGGCCTCCAGATGCCCAGATATATCGTCAGCTCCTGTAACATGCCCCCAGAGGAGAGGGTCATTGACCTTTAGGACCCTCACTTTGCAGGAATTTAAAGTTTGAGGCCTTAAAGTAGCTGAACTATCTACAAACAGAGTCAGATTACATGCTGCAGAATGTCTTCGATTATTGCCATAAATTTCATCATTGAACCAATGGTTTTCCCCTACTTGCCCCCTGTTGAACCTTGCCCTTTTTACAGGGTTATCCACAAACCTTCTGCCTTCTTTCTCCTATTTTTTCTGAACTGTTTTTGTTGGCTTTAGGATTCTGGGCACTTTACTACTGCTGATCAGTGCTAAAGTGCATATGCTCTCTGGCTAAACTGTGATTGTGATTGGTTATCCATGATTGTCATATTTGATTTACTGTGTGTGCCCAGGATCTGTAATTCAAATGCTACTAGTGGGCCTGCAACGCTGATTGTGCCACCCACATGAGTAGCCCTGCAAACATGTCTCAGGCCTGCCACTGCAGTGTCTGCGAGTGCCGTTTTAAACTGCCATGTCGGCCTGGCAATTGAACCCATTCGCCATCCCAAACATTCCATTTTTCTACATGTAAGGCACCCCTAAGGTAGGCCCAAGGTAGCTTCAGGGGCAGGGTGCAGTGTACGTGAAAGGTAGGACATGTACTGGTGTGTTTTACATGTCCTGATAGTGAAATATTGCCAATTATTGCCAAATTAGGTTATAATTGGAGCTGCCGTTTAACCTCTTACAGGTGTAACTTTTAATTGGGAAAAATATAGCGATTTGGTGTTTGGGTTCCCTGAACTCAGGATTTAAAAATACACCTTTTAGTGAAGTTAGTTTTTAGTTCTGTGTTTGAAAATGCCAATGTTAGAAAGTAGACATGTTCTTACTTTACCATTCTGTGTCTCTGCCTGCTTGTGGAATCAATGTCTGGTTTAGACTGACAGCTGGGTTGTTTGTGTATTCACTCTAGCCAGTTACACAAAGGGACTGAGGTGTGCCCTGCATATCCCGATGGCCCATCACCAGGCTGATGGGTCTTCTTGAGCTAGAGTGGTGGGACGAGTTGTCGCTGACACCTGAATAAGGCTGTGCCAGCCCCTCACAGTGTTATCTCCACCCCCCTGTAGAGTGCTGGAGCCAGGACTGGGCAAGGCAGGATCTGTGCACTACAAAGACTATCCTTTGAAGTATGCCTACTT
The DNA here is from genome assembly GCA_963921515.1 of Calotriton arnoldi. NCBI lineage: Eukaryota > Metazoa > Chordata > Amphibia > Caudata > Salamandridae > Calotriton > Calotriton arnoldi. Next base: position 2,154,409 of record CAWUFW010000645.1, on the reverse strand, counting down.
CAATGGACAAAAGGGATATAAGTATTAGACTCATAACCCCATACTTTTAGAATACCTCTGCACTGAGGACTCTGCCAAGAAGAAGAGCTGAAGTGGTGTCAGGAGGAGTCCAGCCCCTTTGCTGGGTTTGGCCTGAAGTTGCTGCTTCTGTCTGTGAGCAGTGAAATAACTGAACTTTGCTTTCTTGTATCCTGCTTTTCCAAAGTTCTCCAAGGGCATGTGTGTGCGTGCTTCCTGTTGGAAGTCTCAGGGCCCTCAAACACTTCAACTGCAGCCCCTGAACTTCTCTGCTGGGAGTTCTGACCTGCCAAGTGGTACCAATTCCAGTTCTGGGATCTTGGGGGTGTCTTTTCTGAAGAAAGAAGAAGGAAATCCACACAGCGATCCTTAGTGCCTGTATGTCTCCACTGCAAGCTTGCAGTGTGGTTGAAAAACCAATGCATCTCCGTGCTGCGACTGAAGAACTGATGCTGCACCTGTTCAGGTGGCTCCAAGATCACTGCAGTCCTTCGTCCGAGACACCCGCTCCAACTCCGACGCAGGCCCTGCTGTGCGGCAGAAAAACCATTGCATCACCACACTGTGGCCGAAGGATCGATGCAGCGCCTGTTTGCGGCTGGGAGAATTGACGCAGCACCTGTTTCTCCACCACCGCATCAAACCCAGCGCATCCGGATTTTCCACGCATCACACCTGACACCGCGGGGCATATTTACGTTCCCTGGCGCATCCCTGCATATCAGCAGGGATGCGCCAGGGAAAATGCGTCACGCAAGTTTACCCTTGCGCCACGTCCGATGCGCCGCATTTACAATGCGGCACATCGTGGCGCAAGGATAAGCAGATGTGTGACGCATCTGCAGGCGGAAGGTTGGCGCAGTGCTGAAGTTGTGTCGCAAGCGAGACGCAACTCCAGCACTGTTCCAACCTTCCCTATCCCTAACATGGTGCGTCAATCCTTACGCCTGCTTGAAGCAGCCGTAAGGATTTGACGCACCAGCGCCGAGAAAGTGACTGCGTGAAATCTTGTAGATTTCACTACGTCACTTTTCCGAGGCGTTCCTGTGCCGGAACGTCCCCCTGCGTCGGTACACCCACATGAAACCTGACGCAGGTTTCATGTGGCGCATGGGTTTACTACGTGACGCATCTCCCTAGATGCGTCACGTTGTAAATATAGCGCAACGCGGCGCATGGTTTGCGTCGCCGCTGCGTCACATGCGTGACGCAACGGCGGCGCAAAAGTGGCGCAAGGGGCTTGTAAATATGCCACCAAGTTTCCAAGCATCGTCCTGTCAAAAAGAGTCGCCTCCAGAAATCGACGCGCTGCTTCTCCTCACAGTGAAGAATTGATGCAACACTTCTCCTGCGTGCCGCAGAACTGATGCCTCCATTCCCCTGGAACTCAAGAACTGACGCATCACTGAGCTTTCTGATGCTTTCCTATTTTGTGCTGTTTTTCGTCTTGGATTTTGACACATCAAAGGTACTTCATGCTAAAATCAAAGCAGCCATAGAGTTTTATGGACAGAATTGCTTAAGCCTTTAAAAAGTGATATTTTGAGTTATGTATGTTAGAATTTTGTCATTTGGTCTTGTTTGGTTTAAATAAAGATTGTTTTTTTTCTAAACCAGTGTGGTGTCCATTTGTAGTGTCTCCACTGTGCTACTGTGTGTGTTTATGTACAAAAACTTTACACATTGCCTCTGAGATAAGCCTGACTGCTGTGCCAAGCTACCAAGTGAGTGAGTAGGGGTTATCTTGGGTGTGTAACTCCCTCACCCTGACTAGAAAAAAGGGTCCCTACTTGGACATGGTGCAACCCACTGCTAACTATGGGCCCCCATTTCCAACACCCCCAAACAACACATTGATGTCTTCTTGTAGAGATTTAATGCCGGAAAGTTTGAAAATAGATCTTAATTATATTTTTGGAGCTTCAACTAAGCTGTGGTATATTCATAGAATATATTCAACATCTTCTTTACCTGAAACTCATAAACAGCAAGGTGAAAGAGGTTGCATTGATTTGCTCCACGAGTCCTCAAATTGGATTGCAGAGTAAAAAATAGCTGAGATTGCAAAAAAACATTTTTTGCTGATGGATTTAGTGGAAAATCCAAATACTGTTGTCTCCTTTAGTTAGAAGTATCTAGCAGGTATCCACTATTTTATATACCCAACACTTGGCATAGTCTTGATCAAATTGAGTTGTTTTCAACAGTCATGAAAACTATAATACAGAATGAAGAAATGTATGGAAAGAAAATCACTAGATAAGGACTAAAAAATCTCTAATATAGAAGGATTAAAGATCCTACTACTGAACATAATCCTCCAAATACTTTTGTTTGACACGTCGCCTCACACCTCTATTTCCACTCTCAACAACTACACCTTGAGTCTTTTCACAGAAGCCCGCATCCCTTTCTTTACACACATGCGAAGAAGCATTAGAAAGTTTGGCAACCCTGTTTAAGTTCCACACTCTGTGATCTTCATTCCTGATGGCGTTCTTAAACACTTTAATGATCTTCATAGGCTGCAGGAATTTTGAACCTTGAGAAGTGGAACCCTTGCGAGGATTACGGATTATGATCATATCCCCAACCCTCACAACCGTTTCCTTCAAAGCCTTCCTCATTTCAAACCATTTTTTGTTCATACACATTTTTTTACCTCTTTCTCAATTCTTTCTTTGTCCCCCTTCTCAAACCCTAAACCTTGTGATTTTTTAACTATCCAAGACGGACACAACATGGTACAAGCCTTTCCCTTACGAAATAGTTCAAAAGGGGTTCTCCCAGTCATTAAATGGGGGGATAGTCTGTAACTTTTCACCTTGTTTTGAACTTCAATGTACGAACACTTTTGATTGGACAAAGCTCTTTGAATGGTTTCTTTGAGTACTCGGTTAAACATTTCAACTATACTGTTTGCTTCTGGGTGGTAAAGGGCAGATTTTTTGTGTCTAATACCCCTGTCGTCCAAAAATGTGCACATTTCCTTCAAGGCAAATTGAACCCCATTGTCCGACAGCAAGGATGAGGGAAAATCTTCCTTTTCAAATATGCTGTCAAGAAATGCTATGACATCTCTGGTTTCCACTGAGTTAGTAATTTTGACTTCAGGCCACCTAGAATATACGTCTAAGAGCACGATCACATACTTGTCTACACTGGTGTGTTTATTAGGACCCAGAATGTCGATAACAACTTCCTCCCAAGCCTCTTTGGGAAGTCGCCTTAAAGTCATGGGTTGGACTCGGGGTTTCAAGCCTTTATCACACTTGCTACACTCTACACATTCTCGCACAATCCTCTCCACACACGTGTCCATCCCGGGCCACCAGTATGCTTGCCTAAGAATCTCCTTGGTTTGGGAAATGCCCACATGACCCTCATGAGCAAAATCAACCAATTATACCCTCAGGTGTGTTGGGGGAATCAATCTGGTACCCCTCATCAAAAGACTGTTTTGACAAGCTAACTCATCTTTTACTCGAAAGAAACTGCTGAGGGTTTCATCCACTTTGGCGCGTTTGTTCCAACTCCCTGCAATGCCATTCAGCACAGCTTGGAGCGTAACATCTTTCGCAAGTTCACCCACCCATTCGTCCTTCTTGATTGCACTTTCATTGACAAGACAAACAGAATATTCATCAAAATCACTCAAATCATCTTCTTGCTCCTCGTCTTTAGAGAGTTTTCCATCAATTAAGCATGAGCAGCAATCAGCCAGGTTATTCTTTGCACCTGGAACTTACACTACGCGAAACTCAAACTCTTGTAGAGCCACCACCCATTCCCTTATTGTTGGACTTGGCCCTTTTTGCAGGGTCATCCCTAAACTTTTTACCTTCCTCCTATATTTTTTCTGACCTGTTGTTGGCTGTTTTATGACTCTGGGCACTTTACCACTGCTGATCAGTGCTAAAGTGCATATGCTCTCCCCATTATAAATTGATGTATGGATTAGTGACTCCATGATTGGATGATTGGTTTACTTGTCAGTCCCTAGTACAGTGCACTGAGTGTGCCCAGGGCTGGTAAATCCAATGCTGCTGGTGGGCTTGCAGCACTGGTTGTGCCACCCACAGAAGCAGCTTGTAAAGTGTGTCTCAGGCCTGCCATTGCAGAGCCTGTGTGCAGCCTAGGGCTGCCATGTCGACTTGGTGAGTGCACCCACTTACCAGTCCCTAAACCTTCCCTTTACTGCATGTTGGTCACCCCTAAAGTAGGCCCTAGGGCAGGGTGCATTGTAAGTACAAGGTGGGACATGCCCTGGTGTGTGTGGCATGTCCTAATAGCGAATTACAACCATTTTTGTTTTTCACTATTGCAAGGCTACCTGCTCCCCATAGGCCAGAATGGGCAGACTGACTATTACACCTTATAGTCAGAACTGACCCAGGGAACATGGTAGAAAAACGAATTTAGTATGCCTGAACTCAGGATGATAAAATACATCTTTTAGTGAAGTTGGTTTTAACATTCTGTGTTTGAAAATACCACTTTTAGAAAGTAGGTATTTTCTTGCCTAACTATCCAAGCCTGCCTCTGCTAGGTTGTGTATTCCTTGTCTGGGTTTGTGAGTGACAAGGGCTGGGGGACTCCAGGAGACAGGGTGAGTCAGCACAGGGCTGAATAGAGAGATCTGCATCCAGAGTGGAGGGAGGAGTTGCACCTGGGTCTGAATAGGGCTGTGCCTGCCTTCCACAATGCTGGCTCCACCTCCTGCCGGGCGGCTGAGCACTCTGCCCCACATTCTGAAAGGAAAGAAGGAGTCAGAAAAACAAAGTGCTCCAGGACTGACCAGAACTGGTTTTGGACTAGGCAGAGAGGCAGAGAACAAAAAAAAAAGTGTATAAAAAGGGGACCCAGACCCCTAGGAAATTAGATCACTTTTGGGAAACAAGAAGAAACCTTTGCTGAGGAGCGGACCCAAAAAGAAACTGAGGAGTGACTTTCCCTAAGCTGAAGTGCTGCTTGGGGGATTGGCCTGCAGTGGTTTGCCTGACTGCCAAAGAAAGGAGAAAGGAACTTCTGCTTTTCTGTGACTTTCATCAACTTGTGAAGGATCTCCAAGGGCTTGATTTTAGAGCTTGCCTCCTGCTGAAGTCTCAGGGACAACAGACTTCACCCACCAGCTCCCCCTGTGTTCCCTTGCTGGGAATTTGGACCTTCTGACACACTTGCGTGTCTCTGGGAGCTGGAAGCGCGACTCAACACGAAGAAGCGTGTCGCCGCAGCTGCTGAGTATCGCATCGCCGGAGAAGAGTGTCGCCATCAGACACCGTCGCATCCCCGGGGCAGAGCATCGACCTCGCATCAGACGCTGACGCATCGCAACACGAGGCGCGCCCCGCATCCCAGGAGAAGATCGTCGACCTCGCATCAGACGCCGTCGCATCACCAGGGAAGCGTGTCGCAGGGCCTTTCGCGGCTCCAAAGACTCATCGAAATCGTCGCACGGCCGTCGGGCGTGCACGCATCACCTCTTCGTTGTCGCAACCTCAAGAAGACGCCACTTTGTTTCTTTTGCACCAGATCTTCAATGCATCACTGTCCTTGCGTGTAAGGGACTATCGCATCACCTTCCCTGCAACACTTTCCGTTGCCCTGCGTTACGCATCTTAAGGTACATTGAACTCAAAGTGTCGCATTTTCATTTTAAGAGACTCAAGCTAATTCTACCATCCTTAAAGTACAGTATTGTGGATTATTTAGGTCATTTATGGTCTTGTGGTAAATCTATATAAAAGATACTTATTTTTATAATACAACCTGTGTGGTGTCCATTTGTAGTGTTGTCACTGGATTACTGTATGTGTTCACAAATGCTTTACACACTGCCTCTGAACTAAGCCTGTCCGCTCGTGCCAAGCTACCAAGAGGGTGAGCAGGGGTTATTTCAGGAGTGTACCCCCTTACCCTGACTAGAAGCAAGGGTCCCTATTTGGACAAAGGTACCTACCTCTGCCAACTAGAGACCCCCAGTTCTAACACTTATTCTAGAGGATATGTTGTCTAGATCTTTCCTTTCAAAAATCTCCCTCAACGGCTTGTGATCAGTTTTAATAGTAAATTTGCAACCCCACAAGAATTTGCGAAGTTTTCTCATCGCCCAGAATATGCCTAAATCCTCTTTCTCTACCACAGAATAGTTGAATTCAGCCCCTCTCAAACTTCTGGATATGAATAAAATGGTCTTTTCTATTCCTTGATGTTCTTGTAGCATGACAGCCCCTAATCCTGCCAAACTGGCATCTGTCATGACAATAATCTCATGACCTGGTTCAAAACTACTGAAGCAAGTGGCTTTGGACAATAGCTGTTTAACCAAAACAAACTCTTTCTCACATTCTGAATTCCAATTGAAACTCACACCCTTTTTTAAGAGCAGCCTCATGTTAAGCGTTCTGTGTGCAAAATTGGGTATACAAGGTTCAAAGGTTCAAAAAAACACTTTATTCGGATAACATCGTATCCATAAAAGCACAAAAACACGACAACAAACAGGTAAAAGATATACAAATAAGAGAGTCATAATAAAACCATAAGCAACATTCAGTGTACAGTAATCTTTGGATTCATAAAAGTTCATTAATAGATAAAAGCTCAAGGATTAGCCATCATTTGGCGCGCACAAACTGCAATTCTCAAAAAAGTGCCTGTGCGAAAGACCAGCTCTTCATCGTCCAAGGTGAGTAGCCTCAAATAAGCGTTTTCCAAGCTGATGGGCATATGCTTTTTAAAATACGAAGTTAAAAGCCACTTAATATACTTTAAATAGTAATTACAAAAGAACAAGAAGTGTAAAATAGTTTGGCCACTCTGACCATCACACGGACAGGGTATACGATCAAGGTCCGATATACATTTAGCATAATATTCAGTCATGCCTAAAAACTTGACTACTTCCTCTTTGCTACTACGTGTGGGCATGCAACTGATGGTATCCATCAATTCCTTTCTGGGTTCAATGCCTGAGCTAGAGATTTTGTGTCCCAAATAATCAATTTCAGTGAGATTGGATCTACACTTCTTTGCCTTAGGGGTAAGACTATTAGCTTCCAAAATCCTTAAAACTTCTCTTACTCTATTGTTATGTTCTTACACATCACATTCAAAAACCAGTATGTCATCTTGGTAGATCTTAATTTCCTTGAGATCCCAAAAAATATGCTTCATCAACCTTTGAAAAACTGCTGCAATGGATATAAGACCAAAAGGTATCCTGAGGAACTTAAAGGTCCCAAACAGATTTATGAACACCGTTAAGTCTTGGGAACCAGGATGCAACCTTACCTGATGATACGCCGATGCCAAATCTATGGAAGAGAAGAATTTGGCTCCTTCCAATAGGGACAACATCTCAGAGATGTTGGGGAGGGGATAATGGTCCACAACCACACACCTGTTAAGTTCCCTCAAATCTATACAAAGCCTGGACTCGCCATTGCTCTTAAGTGCCATGACAACTGGAGCCAACCACTAAGTGGCTTCGACTTCGGTGAGAATCCCACCACTCAACAGCTTATCAAGTTCCATTTTCATATTCTCTTTTACCTTGATGGGCACACCTCTTACTTTACTGATGACTGGTACTGAATTCTTTTTTAGTATTATTCTGTGTGAATACCCTTTCAGGCAGCCTAAATGTTCATTAAAGACCATTGGAAATTCTCCTTCAAAGGAAGAACCACTCAATTTCACTTGACTCAGTGGCTCATACATTTTGTCTTCTTGATTCATGCGCATACCACCAAACACATCCTGTTTTAATCTCACTGATGGAGTCTCATTGGGGTCTCGTATAACTCCAAGGTCTTATTGATGAATATAGCATGTTACATCGCATGCTACAACGTTGCGTTCTAATACAACGCGGTCCTTACAACGACAGCGTTGTTAGAACGCGATACCTTTACATCGCAAGTCATTAGATCGACTTGCTCTAGGGGGCCCGCTGGACTTAGGAATAGTATAATTTACTATTCCAGCTCCAGCCTGCGCAACAGTAGGGAAGGTGTTGGAATAGTAAATCATACTATTCCTTGGGTTAGAGCGCCCCCTACAGCAAGTCGATCTAATGACTTGTGATGTAAAGGCATCGCGTTCTAACACGCGGTCGTTGTAACCACCGCATTGTAATAGTTACGCAATGTGATGACAGCGTTGTAAACGCTGTTTCCCATTTCTGATGTATTCAGCTAACCAATGAATCATCCCTCTAGGAGACATACACCATCCCAGCGGTGACTCATTCTTTAAACCTAATGTTACTATTGAAATATCCTGAAAGCTTGATGGGCTCACCCCCATAACCGTTGGCTTTGATTTCAGATTCCTGTAGCACCACCTTACTTTTCATGTGTTTGTCATACACTTCCTTATGAATGAGCGTGATTTTCGCCCCAGAATCAAACAACATTCGTGCAGGAGTATCATCAATGAGAACTATTTCAAACTGACCACTTTTTTCTCCTTCACAGATCCCCAAAATTAGTTATTCTACTTCATACACTTCATCACACACAACTTCTTGGACCTTCCTTTTTAAGTTGCCACTACGACAACATTTCAATACTTGACCCTTTTTTTGCATTTCTTACACGTGGCCCTCCACCCAATGCATTCCTTAAAGCTTGCCACATGTCCATACTCCCAACATCTGTAACACGTTCCTTGGAATTTCCATGGGTAAACAGCATCCTTGTTGTAACTACTTTTGTTATATTGCAATTTACTACTTCCACTTTTGTTCTGTTGAGGGTTTGCTGCACTATTTTGTTTATCTTTAAACTTATTTACTACTTCCACGTTTGCTTCTTTATGTCCCTCGCGATACCAAAGGGGATGATGGACGGATCGTTAGAGCAAATCAAACACTCACCCCAGTCAACTGATCTGGGTTTAATCCATCATCATTCTTTAGCTCACTCCACCACCCCAGTTCAGACATGGCCATATGCAAATCAGTCTGACCCTGTGCCTCATGGGAACAGTCCAACCCGAACTGCCAAGCCATGTCTTCCCTGGACTGGAAACAAGCATCCTGGGACCGATTTCGGGTTCAAAACCCTCATCAGCCAGGCTATCTTGAATCCAGTGGCAAAGTGAGCAAGGGACCCACGTCTGGGCATACCCTGCCAACTTAGGGCGAACAAAGCGATACCAAAGGGGATGATGGACGGAGCGTTAGAGCAAATCAAACACTCACCCCCAGTCAACTGATCTGGGTTTAATCCATCATCATTCTTTAGCTCACTCCACCACCCCAGTTCAGACATGGCCATATGCTAATCAGTCTGACCCTGTGCCTCATGGGAACAGTCCAGCCCGAACTGCCAAGCCATGTCTTCCCTGGACCGGAAACAAGCATCCTGGGACCGGTTTCGGGTTCAAAACCCTCATCAGCCAGGCTATCTTGAATCCAGTGGCAAAGTGAGCAAGGGACCCACGTCTGGGCATACCCTGCCAACTTAGGGCGAACAAAGCGATACCAAAGGGGATGATGGACGGAGCGTTAGAGCAAATCAAACACTCACCCCCAGTCAACTGATCTGGGTTTAATCCATCATCATTCTTTAGCTCACTCCACCACCCCAGTTCAGACATGGCCATATGCAAATCAGTCTGACCCTGTGCCTCATGGGAACAGTCCAGCCCAAACTGCCAAGCCATGTCTTCCCTGGACCGGAAACAAGCATCCTGGGACCAGTTTATGTCCCTCATCATCCCTCTTTTTTAGTTCTGCTACGCATGATTTGGTATGTTCACATGACTTTGTATAGTAATTACCTCTGATAAAGAGGGATTATCCTTTTCCTAACACGCCTCTTTAACCTTATCTAAACTGCACCCTAACATAAATTGATCTCTCAGTCTTTCTTCATTGTTAGGCCCAAAATTACGTGTGGATGCTAATTTCCTTAGTACCGTAACATAATCCTCAACGTTCTCCCCATACTCTCAGCATACATCTTCCTAAATTATGTCTTTCCAATACAGTTGTCAACTTGGGCAAAAAATGTAAGTCTAGTTTCTTCAAACATACTTCGTAATCATTGAGGTCATTTGCCTCTTATGTGGATAACTGTGGGAGGTGCTGAAAAATCTCTTGTCCTTCTGGGCCTAAACAGTGAAATAGTAGGGACATTTTCCTTTCAGCGCTGAGTGAAATGCCACATTTTTCTACTGTTTCCAGGGAATTGGGGGTTTATCTGGACTCAATAGAAAGAATGGAGGAGGTTGTACGTTTTGCATTTTGCTACCACGTTAATGATTATGCAATGATTGTCCACCTGTAAAGCAAGTGATTAGTGCATGATTGTCCACCTGTAAAGCAAGAGATTAGTGCAGTTAATAGGTTACTGTTTATTACTGTTCTTCAGTGTGCCTGTCACTGTATGTACAGATGATTGACAGGCCAAAGTATTAAGTCCGCCTGTCACTGATGTGGTTCCCTTGGATGAAAGTTAGACTTCCATTGTTTTATAAAGTTGAAATGGAACGTTTCCCACGGTGGTGGAGCCCTTTACCAGGTAGGACAATAGAAAAGAATGTTGCATTGTCTCAACATTCTCTTTACATAAGTATCTTCAAGGCCTTCCACGAAAGAACTCCAAATAATGAGTTGACGATCTAGAGTTCCAAAAAGAGTTTGACTGTAAGAGCGGGTTCGGCGGCCTAGTGTTGCATATGGGAGGAGACAGGAGGAGGTTCTGACATCAAACGTGGAATCAAAAGGAAGGAGGAGAAGCGTCTACGCCAGCAGGTAGGAATGTTTGCTCGCGCTTCGTTAGAACAATGATCGAGTTATGGAGGGCTGGTGCGTTCAAACTGCAAGTGTGTAGAGCTTTTCAAATACAGCAAGGTAACGTGCGAGTAGCTTTTCAAAAACAAACAGGGCAACACGCGGCAGCCGTGACACGGACAAATGTGTAACGGGGGCCTGCGTGCTCAAACTGCAATTGTGTGGAGCTTTTCATACACAAGCCAGGCAACGCGCGGCAGCTGTGTCTCTCATAAAACAAGAAGAATTCTTCACTTACTCGGCAATAAATAGTGTGCAGTCAAAATACCAGTTGCTCAGCAATTTTCTCCTCCTTAAAGGAAAAAGAAAAAAAGCTCCGATGTCATGCAAGGCAATACTGCTTCTCAACAGCACCAGTCCTTCTCATGCAAAACAGTGTCTGCACAGTCACAACTCGACCAGGGAGCGTTTAAATTGATTCCAAAGTACAATTTGTTCTCCTCATCCAAAATAGTGTCCACACAGTCACAACTTAACTAGAGACCGCTTCAATTGATTTCAATGTGCATGCATTCACAACTTTACCAGAGACCGCTTCGATTGATTTTACCACTCTTTTTTGAAAGCAGACAAGGACTCTCTCCAGGCAGTAAATAATCCCTTGAAAATGTAGTCTCAATTAAAAGTACAGGCACTTTTTTAAAGTTAGTGGATAGGGTAGAAATACGATACCAATAGTACACCAGTATTTTCTTCTTTGTTGTAAAAGTTGCTAGCATTGAGGTGTGTATCCAGATCCAACACAGGTTCTATCAGCTCGTCGCCATTGTAATGATAGTCCCAAAACAATAAGGGGCCGATTCCGATTCGGGCCGGAAATCTCTCCGACCGAGCTGGACCCGGAGAGATTTCTGACCGAATTGGACCCGTGCAGCCCGACTGAACGAGTACGATGCGTCCGTATGCTATCGTACTCGAGTCGGTCGGACTCCCATTGAAGTCAATGGGAGCCGGTCGTACAACGCGTACGCGGGCTCCCATTGCCTCAATGGGTGCGAGGCGAACAAGGGCGCCCCCTACAGCGGGTACGCAGCGAAGCGACTCGCGCCGTACACGCACAGGTAGGGGGGACCCATGGGTCCCCCCTGTGTGCGACTCGTGCGGCTACGCGTACAGGGGGGTCCGACGCGGACCCCCGAAGTACGGCTCCGACTGCTCTTTCGAGCCGGATGGCGCGTGTCGGTCGGACTGCTCGCGGCGCGCATCGTACTTACCCGGCCGGGGAACGTCTCCATTGCGCGGTGCGAGTCGTGTCCGAGCGAGTCGGTCGGTGCGGTTCGACCCGGGAACGAGTCGGTCGGAGCGGTTGGGACGCCCGAACGAGTCGGTCGGCGATTTCGCATCGTACTCGCTCGTCCGGACGCACGTACGAATCGGTCGGGAAATAGGGCTCCGAATCGGATCCGGTTAAGCCAAATCCGATTCGGAGCCCTACCGGCCGAGATCGGAATCGGTCCCTAAATGTGTCAAATGTATTCTTTATTCAAGTTGGTCTTCACACCCCAGCCTGCTAGTCCCAGCTTCAGACCTGGCTCCAAAACAACAAAAGCTCACCGGTTTGAATCTATACATTCCAGACTGAAGCTTAGGAACCAGAGGATTCCAAGACACTGATGACACAGGCAAGATGTTCTTACAGAGGCTTACATCAGAACACATTATAATGCCTTAAATAACAAGCATAGAATACCACAGAGATCTAATCATTGGACGCATCCTTTGCTCTCAACCAATGCTCGGCTGCACCCACCCAAAAGAAAAATGAGCGCTCCCACTTTCCCTTTAATTTTCTTATCCATTTTTTTTATTTATTTTAAATAACGGAATTCCATCACTCACGCCAGAGAGGAGGCTCTGGTTGACACCACTTCTTGCATATTTCTCTCCTTCCCATGAGAAACAAAAAAAGATATGTTTGGTTTGATTTGGTGTCATATTTTTTACCTCTCCATCCTTTCACAATAGACCAAATACAATTGTAATGGGGCTTACCTCCACTGTTACTCTCAAGAGGTCTGATATTACCTTACCCACTTTCAACCAAAAAGCTTTCAGAACAGGACAGCTGAAGAACAGATGAACATCGTCCACACTCTATACTCCACATCGCTTACAACTGGCATTGTTACACTTTCTGAATTTAGCCAGCTTTCCGGGGGACCATAAGGCTCTGTAGAGAGTAAAACAGTGGTTCCTCTTTCACATAGCAGACTTTACCACTGAATAAAGTAAGTTAATTGATACACGTCATATCTCCTCAAACTCTGCATCTGGCAAGTATCCATCCCAGACATGGTGGGGTGGTTTATAGCTCCCCTCTGCTGCGTCTAATACCTATGGTACCAGAGAGCTGCTTCTTTCTAAAGGGATCCTGGAGTTCCGCCTCCATTGTATGGACCTTCAGATGTGTCCAAGTTTGGGCTCCCAACCAAGCAGTCATCTGGTAATATTTAAACCTTGATAATGTCCCCTTAGTGAGCTTCTCCCAAGTGTCCCATGGTAGTGCCATACCTGCCTCCACTACCTGCCCCCACTTGTTTATACCATTTTCTCTCAAAGGTCTTGCTAAAGTCTTCCATACATTTGGGACTTCCTGGAGAGTCCCAAATTGGTGATAGCTTGCTATAATATGGGATTCCCAATAGAGTTCTAATCTCATACCATTTGTTTGCAGCCAAACAGAGGCACTTCAGCCGCACCTTCTTAAAAGGTTTTGGCGCACTGAATTTGTAGGAGAATCCCTCCCCTGGTTGGCCTGCTAACATGGCTATGTACATAATTCTTGCTGAAGGCTCATTCGAGTGAAAGAGGAGTATCCTCCAGTTTTTCAGCTGGGATGCCCAACAGTACATCTGAATGTCAGGTAGTGCAATACCCCCTTTTCCCAGCCTCCTACTAAGTTTTCAAGACAACAGTATGGCTTTACCCACCCAGATGAATGGTATGATTCTCCCCTGGATTTATCCCAACTGATTCCTATTAAAACTCAATGGGATATTATCAAACAGAAAAGTAAACCTTGGCAAGATGGACATTTTGGCCAAATTCACCCATCCGTAGGTGGTAAGTGCCAGATTCTGCCTTTTTGTCAATAGCTCGTCTAACTCATTACTGTCTCTCTTTAGGTTAATCCTTGTGATGTCCTTTAAATGCTGCACAATCCTTGCTGCTAAGTATCTAATTTCTTCTTTATGATCATCTCCCTCCCATACTAAGTTCTAGGTCATTGTTTCTGATTTAGCTTCATTGACTTTATATCCAGAGAGTTCCCCAACTTGCCTCACTTCCAGTGTTGTTTCAAATATTGTGCTCTCTACCTCAGAAGTGTAAATAATGAAATCATTGGCAGTTAATGCCATTGTCTTGGAGAATTTGCCGACAGCAAAGGGCTTGAGCTCCTTATTCATTCTTAGACGTTGAACCAAAGATTCTATATATAAGTCAAATAGTAGAGGGAAAAGAGGACACCCCTGCTTGGTTCCTCTTTCTATCTTAACCGGTACAGACAGGCTGTCATTAAGTAACACATGGGCCCTCAGAGAGCTGTAAAATTGTCTGAAGACTTTTAGATTTGATTAGATTTATATATTTATAAAGCGCACTAATGCCCGTAGGCGTCTAGGTGCTGAGGTCAAGTGGACCGGATTGGTTACCTATGTGGTTGTACATAGAATGTTAATTGGTAAAGAGCCAAGGTTTTAGTGCCTGCCTAAAGGATGTCAGCGTAGGGCTGTTCTTTAGGGCGATCAGGAGTAGGTTCCATGTCTTGACTATCCCTACCAGAAAGCTTCGTCCACCCCAGCGTGCTTTCTTGAACCTAGGTGTTTGCAGGAGTTTACTCTGTGCAGATCATAAACTTCTCGATGGCAAATACCAATTCAGATGAGTTTAGAAACAACTCCCCCATCCCTTAGTGTTTCAAGATGGTCATTAAGTATTTTCTGTTCACTCTATCAAAAGCCTTGGTCGATTCATGAGTAATAATATACAGCGGGGTCTTCAATGCTATTGCTAAATCAATAGAGCCTATCAATGAGTGCATCAGTTCCTGTAAATGTCTTCTAGGGAGAAAGCTCTTTTGATCATGATGTATGACACCTCCCACCACCCAGTTCATCTACGAGGCTGGAATATTGGCAACGATCTCATAGTCACAGTTCAACAGGGAGATGGGACTCTACTTAAAAGGATGGCTACTTAAAAGGATGGAATTGAACAATCTGATCCAGGCTGGGGCCACCTCCTCTACAAGAATAATGCATACTTCATTAGGAATCCCATACTAGTACCTTCTTACACTTATCCACATACTCATAGTTCCTGATCCTGCTTATCTCCCATTGCTGCCTTACTCTCTCTTCCATTAATAACCTAAACTCCAGCAGGAGAGTTGTCAAAGTTTGCCCTAGCAACCCTCTTGAGTCTTCTTCCAAGGTGCCTGATTTCAGAGCGGCCACCAATCTGGTCATTTCCCCTTCTAACTGCTCTTTCCTCTACCTCTCCTTCCTTTTCCAGTCAGTGGATCTGCCAAGTAAGGTTCCTCTTAGCCATGCTTTATTTACATCTCAAGTTGTTTGGCTTAGGGCAGAGTTCCAGCTAAAAAACTACCCCGTCCCCTTCTCCAGTTATTCAACTATTTCGGGCTAGAGGCGGAGCTTCCTATCAAGTGTCCATCTCCCACATCCTTCTGATTTGACAGCTTAATTTTTAACAACAAAGCAGCATGATCTGATAAGTGTATTGGGAGATGATCTATTGCTAGAATCCTTTTGCCTCCCTGTGATCTCCAAAGAGACAGCCAAAGTGGGAAAGATGACCATGTTTCTTGCTATGAAACGTGTAGTCTCTACATTTGCCTTTCACTCTTCTCCACACATCACATAAGTTCAGGCTCTCCATTATAAAAAGTAGGTAGGCCCTCATCTTTGGGGAGTTTACTTGAAAGCGTGGTGATGACCTATCCAGGCAATTGTCTAATAAGATATTGAAGTTCCCGCCAAGCATTAAATGGGCCTTAAATTCCAAGAGTACAGTAAAAAGCTGGGTCAACTGGTTGATGTCATCAATATTGAGGCCACAGTACCTTGCCAGGGTGAATGCCTTTTTTCTTACTCTGACTTCTGCAACTAACCACCTTCCACCTTTGATAATATGGAAAAAGTTGATGCTGATATGAAAAACTATACATTCATTTATGTGAACGAGATTGTGTCTTTATTAACAAATTTGCCTGTTGTGAACGCCATATCAACCCCAACTCGCAAATACATAGTCAGGCCGGCACTGCGATTAGGCCCGAGGTTATTAACTGACAGGTCATAGGTGGGGTGGCATGTAGCAGGCAGACAAACACATGAACAGGAAACCTGAGATCAATTCAAAGATAGGCACAGTGACACTACAGTGGTCAAGGGAGATTGGCACAATTAAAGCGCAAATGGTCGAGGGGTACGTGCGCTCCTAAGATACCATAAAGTCAGATGCCACATAAATTAGAAACATATAGCCAATCAGAACATAGCACAAGCAGTGATCACTCACTCCCCATGCTGGACATCTGGGCATGCTACCCACTGGCTGCATTGTGTCCACGCAAGTTCGAGGCCCACCTGGATTATTGATTGGACAATTATTTATGACTACAAAGGCAGCAACTCAAAGTCCTCACCATACAAGGATCGCCGGAAACATTTTATTACCTATAATAAACTGTATTTAAGAGAGCCACAGATCGATTCTAAATTGAGACAGTCCTCAGACCTTATGGACCACATGTACCATCATTAGGAATAGCAATTACCTAATTGCGATTTTCTGGGAATTGCAATTAGGTAATCGCTAATCCTAATGTATGAAACTCCAAGAGTTTCATTTAGCGATTCCTAGGGGATTGCAAATCGACCTACCTCATTAATATTAATGAGGTAAATCACAATTTGCGACCCCCTAGGAATCACTACAATCTTGGGGATAGTGGCCTGCTAGGGTCAGCAGCTCACCATGTCCGTGATTGCTTTTCAATAAAACAATCTTTTTTTTTAAAAGCAGCCAGTTTTCCTTAAAGGAAAACGGTTTACATTTCAAATAACTGTTTTTGAAGAACAGGCAGTAGTCCGTGTGACAACTGACTGCTCCTAAAAAATGTTTTCGCCACCATCCCTAAAGGGAGAGGGGTCCCTTGGGGGCCCATTCCCATTTGCAAATGGGTTACCACCACCTTGAAGTTGGCGGTAAAATGTGAATGCATTGCGACCACATTCACGGCAACAAAACATTCATGCATACAGCTGCAATTTGGTATTTGAAAGGGATGCTCTAAAATCGCCCCTTCCAAATACTGAATTGCAAACCCATTTTGCGATTCGGTAACAGGTTACCGAATCGCAAAATAGGGTTTGATAGATGGGAAAAGCCTTTTCTGCATTCGCAAATGGGCCAATTCTGCAAATCGGCCCGTTTGGGAATGCAAAAGTGCTTGATACATGTGGCCCAATTCCTGTAACTGCTGCAGTGTTTAATTAAACGACTGTTCCTGTTTTGCCAAATGCCTCTTGTTTTTTCCAAGGTATTTCATGTTCAAGCCATAACCTTCATCAGACTTGTACCTTGCAAGTTCTACTCCAGAATTTAACCTGGCTACCAGGGCTACACCTTCGTACAGTGTTGCTGATCAGTTGCTATTACTTTTTCAACCCAGCTATGTCACAGCATAAGTTCTCTGTATTCATGCCTTAACACATGGGTTTTCTGTAGCATTATAATATGTGCCCTCGAATCCCTGAGATATTGCAATATTGTTTGCTGTTTCCTTGTCACCCTCAGCCCATTAATGTTCTAGCATAGAATAGAAAGGGCCTGGGTCCTCTGCTGGTCACGCATTCTTCCAGTGTTCCTGAGTCTCTATCCATCTGAGCCAACTCCTATAAAGTAACCACTTGTAACTCTTTGAGGACAACACTTATTTTTTCTTTTCCTCCTACAAGCTCCCCAACTCATGCACCCCCACCTGCAGGAACCCTCCCATACCCTGTACTTGGCATCCCAAATGCCCATATAAGCTCCTCCTTCTGGTTGTCATTTTAACTACTTTCCCGCTTCTTCTGCCTCTTCCCTTAAATGTGTAGGAAAATAATCCACTGCTTCCACCTCAAAAAAATTATGCATCTTGTTCCCCCACATTACTTTTAGCTTTGTTGGAAATATAAGCTGAACATTCATCCCTGCTTTCCTCAGTAGCTTGTGAGATATCTAATCTGATGAAAAAGGTAAGACCACTGCCTTCTCTTAAAAAAAAGTTTTTGCATACATTCACAAAGGGGAAGGGGTCACTTGGGGACCCCTTCCCATTTGCGAATGTGTTACCACCAACTTGAAGTTGGTGGTAACTGTGAAAGTTTTATGACTGCGTTCTTGGTCACAAAACATTCATACATACTGCTGCGATTCGGTATTTGGAAGGGATGCCCTAAACACGCCCCTTCCAAATACCGAATCGTAAACCCATTTTGCGATTCGGTAACAGGTTACCGAATCGCAAAATAGGGTTTGATACATGGGGAAAGAGTTTTTTGCGTTCTCAAACGGGTCGATTCTGCAAATCAACCTGTTTGCAAACGCAAAATTGCATGAAACATTTGGCCCTCAGTATCAGGCTTCTTCCTTTGCTCAGTTTTACCTGGATCTACATCTTTAATTGAAGCTCAATTATCAGGTCTAGCAGAGTATAGTCTTATATCCCAGGTTGCAAGTTTCGACCAAAGTAGGCACCTTTTCAAAAGCATTAGACACATCTATAAAACAGGCATAAACAGGCACATGCATCAAGGTAGGATTTTGCGAGTCCTTAATTGCGATTATTAAGGAATCGCAATTAAGGACTCGCAAAAGCCTGTGCATGTAGGAATCGCTATAAAAATAGCGATTCCTACACATTCCTATTTGCGACTCGCAAATTGCGAGTCGCAAATAAGGAATACCTCCCCATTCATTCCTATGGGCCTAGAGGCCCATAGGAATGAATGGGAAGACATTCTCAATTTGCGATTAGCAATTAGAGAATCGCAAATTGAGAATGCATTTCAAGGTTGCAAGGGTGTCAAAAGGACATCCTGTTGCACCCCTGAAATTGTGGTGTGCACAAATGTTGCGCACACACATGTCCCAAGGACATGTGTGTGTGTAACCTACAACTTTGAAAAATGCACTTTAGTGCATTTTTCAAAGTTTTACAAATTACCATCAAGTTCAACTTCATGGTAATTTGCGCCCCTTAGTAGCGAAATCGCTACTTCAAAGTGGTTCTTGCATTGCATTTAAGGAATCGCAAAATGCGATTCCTTAAATGCTATCGCAATTTGAGAACTCGCAATTAATTGCGAATTCTCAAATTGCGAGTGCCTTGAACCTTGATGCATCGCAAATGCCATTTTTGCGGGTGCAAACGGCCGATTTTTGCGAATCGCACCGTTTGCGCTCGCAAAAATGGTTGGTGCATGTGCCTGTAAGCTTCTTAGCTTTTACATTTATTGTGTTGTTGGAAAGGCAGAAATTGCAGCAATGTTATCCAGCTTTGTACACCAGGTTTAACTGCTCTGCTAGTTATAGATGCAACTGTTTCACAAACATTTCTCTATCTGCGCCTAGTAGTGCTATTATACAATAAGTTTTAGGTTTGGATTTAGACCCTTGTTTACAAATTGGTTGAATGATAGAACCTTTCCAAGGTCCATTTTG
The DNA here is from genome assembly GCA_963921515.1 of Calotriton arnoldi. Classification (NCBI taxonomy): domain Eukaryota; kingdom Metazoa; phylum Chordata; class Amphibia; order Caudata; family Salamandridae; genus Calotriton; species Calotriton arnoldi. The sequence continues at coordinate 2,134,854 of CAWUFW010000645.1, read as the reverse complement.
CCTTCTTTTACCAACTGTAAAATCTGGGCATTTGGCAAATTCAGTAATGTGAATATACATGTAATCTATGTAATGGTATGAGTTCTAATAGAAGCCGAAAGGGTATGCAGTTCCTAGGTGGGTCACCCAGAGGGCGAGTACAGAGAGATAAGGGGTTAACAATTTACCTTAGGGGTACAGTGACCTCCAAGGAAAGTGAATAAGGAGGCAGGGGAATTCCTCCTTTCGGAACTAAGGCCCTCACACACCCAGCAAGCTAGTTGTCATGCTTCATCATCGGAACTGCTCCTCGTCGGGTCGGCGCTGCAATACCCGACGGGCACCCAATGATGGGGCTCTTTGGCGGAGATCTTCTGTTCCTTGCCGTTTGGTGAGGTGTGGGTGAGGGGCCTAGGTCAGTGTAGATGTTATGTAGTGAAGGTGCGATATAAAACAGGTTCGGTAGTCCACAAGTGTACTTTAATAGAGTGGCTCCTACCTGATTAGAAAAGAACTAGAGTGGCAACTCCTATCTTAAATTTAATAGTTCAAGATTATAGTGCTCTACTCTATTATGGTCAACATGTTTCTTGCCGCAGTGTCTGAGAGGTCAGACGGCAATTCATCAGGACCAACGTGTAAACTATCTACACCTCGTGGTAGTGATAAATATCTACCTACCACGTATGTTATAGGATAATTACTTAAACACTGCAAAGGGTAATCCTGTTGAACCTCTGTTCATGCTTCAACAGTACCGGTGGGGCTGTGGCACATTGAGGATAATTATCCTGTAGTTCAGCGTCACTGCGCCTGGTCACCTACCCCTGCCGCCGGTCCGGGAAAGTTCTAATAGTGCATAATATTGGGTTTCCTGGTTGATCTGTTGAAAACGTCCTACTTAAAATGCAAAACCCTAAATCCTGGAAAAAGGTCATACATGCCTGTCAGTAAATTTTTGTCTTATCGATAAGTGATTTCATTTTGGAATGCCATAACAAGTGTGTACTGAGTCTTCTGCTTTATCAGAAGCTGATGCTTACAGAAGGCTTGCAATAAAGTCACCAGTGATGATTACTGTAACATGGTTGAGGTTTTCAATACGGCCTTCTTGGGCTTTTAAAAGAGGAAGAATCCTATTTTGGTCATTAGATATTTGAGATATTATGTTCATTATCAGAAGTTTTGAGTTGTCTGGAAAGTCGATAAGAACAGCAAGTGCAAATGTTGTTTTTAATACAGTGGTCGATTATGTTTTATTTTTAGGTTATGTTGAATTAGCAAGCCCTCCACTGGACTTACCCGTTCAAGTTTTGGCAGTGAATATTTCATGTACTTCACAATATTATATGAAACCAGGATCTTTCTCCAGATTTCCTGGAGACAAATAATGCAATATGAAGCAAATAATTTAGTGAGATCAGATTTGTGGTGTTTGAATTGCCGATTTAGGCTAGCAATGTTTCATAAGCATATCTGAATTACAGGCTGCCTCCTGTGGTTAGGGCTTGTTATCCTATCAGGAATGCTCCTGCATTTCTTCAAAATTATAAATACCTTTTTGGCATTTTTAATTTATTTATAAGTCCCTAGTAAAGTGCACTACATGTGCCCAGGGCCTGTAAATTAAATGCTACTAGTGGGCCTACAGCACTGATTGTGACACCCATTTAAGTAGCCCATTAAATATGTGTCAGGCGTACCACTGCAAATCCTGTGTGTGCAGTTTTAAACTGTCATGTAGACCTGGCAAGCTAAGCCACCTGCCAGGCCCAAACCTTCCTTTTTATTACACATAGGTCACCCCTAAGATAGACCCGGGGCAGAGCATGGGCAGGGTGTAGTATATATAACAAGTAGGACATGTACTTTTAAATTTTACATGTCCTGGTAGTGAAATACTCTTAAATTTGTTTTCACTATTTTAAGGCCTGTCTTTCCGATAGAATAACATTGGGATTGCCTTATTACATTTTATAAGTGTAATTTCCAAAGAGATGGGACCCCCACATTTGGTGTCTCTGGAATCACAATTTAAAAACACAACTTATGGTGAAGTTGGATTTAAATTTCAATTCTGAAAATGCTAGTTTTAGAAAGTTGTTTTTTTCTTACCATAACCATTTGGTAATTTCAGCCTGTCTCTGAATACATGTTTGGGGTGGGTGATGGCTGGCATTGTCCATTTCCTCTAGACAGTCACACACAAAGGGAGCTTAGGTGTGAATGGTGGGCCCTGGACATCCTGATGTGCAATCCTGGGCAGGATGGAAGGGAGGAGCTGACACACCTTAAAAGGCTGTGTCCTGTCCCCACATGAAGAGCTGCATACCCCCCTGCAGTGAATCTGGAGCTAGGGCAGGAAAAGCAGAGACTTGTGCATTTCAAAGGCCTCTCTTTGAAGTCTCCCCCACTTCAAAGGCTCAATCAACCGGGTATAAGTACTGGACCTTTGACACTACCAACTCAGAGCACTTCTGGAACTGAGGACATTCTACCAGGAAGAAGGACTGCTTTGGCTGCTGGAGGGACTGCTTTGTTGTGCTTGCCTGCTGCCTTCTTTCCTGAGAGTGAGACGGACTGGACTTGCTTCTCTACATCCCCGAACCTAAGTATCTCCAAGGGCTTGCTGGCTTGCCTCCTGTTCTGAAGTCTCATGGATACCAAAGACTTCTCTTCAACCTACAACAAGCACCTGGAATTTGCTTGCTGCAAGACTGGCTCTGCCAAGTGGTGCCACCCCAGTGCTAGGCCCTTAGAAGTGAGTAAAAAGTGATGCATCTGCCACAACCCATGCATCACCAGTGTATCACCAATTGGAACTGACCCATCTCTGTCGTTGCGGGAACCAGATCAATGCATCACACTTAAAACTGCTGCATCACCTCCAGAACTGCCTCTTCAGAAAAAAGGCATCACCACCATTATATGGAAAAGATAAACACATTGCATCTACAGGACTGAGAAACCAGGAGCATCGCATTCGGAACTACCGCACCTCAGAACCGGCGCATTGCTCACAAAACCGACGCATCACTGCCGTTGCAAGGAGAAATCCAGGCCATCACCCCAACTGCGTGGGGATCACTGATGCATCACTCAGCTGTACCCTGCATCTCACTATTTTTGATCAGGATCAATGTGCTTTTGCTTTGCGGGCTCCGCATGGGTCCTTTATCTGGCCCAGGCTCCATCCCGGTCAGCCTAAACTCTTGACTTTATTCCAGTCCAGCACGACCAATTAACTCTTTAAGCGCTTGCTGCTATTTTTGCATTGAATCTTTAAAAATTCATATCTCGAATTCTACTGATTGGAATTTTGTTGTTTTGGTCTTGTTTTATTTATACCATTATTCTCTATCTAAACTGGTGTGAGTCTTTTTGTGGTATGTTCTAAGGCTGGGCGTAGTTCGCGAAGTAGTGCTTCGCGAAGCTACGCAAAGTGCAGTTCGCACTACGCGAGCTTCGCGTAGCACTACGCGAACTGCGTAGTGCACTGTTCGCAATGATTGCACAGTGCCGGATGCTTGTCCGCACTGTGCAATCATTGAAAACGGCAACTTGCACAGTGCGAGCTGTCTTTTACTGCCGCTCGAGTAGATTTTTACTCGAGCGGCAGCTTTCTCAACGCGGACTGGTAGTTTCTCATCGCGAGCGGTCGCGAGCATACGCGACCACTCACAATGAGAAACCTGACCTCCCCGCGCTGAGAATCTCGCCGGGAGGTTTATTTTCCACGCTCGCGATCGGCAACTTGATGTTGCTGATCGCGAACGAGGAAAAAGTCTCGCCGGGATGTCATTTTGCTTGCTCGGGGTCGCCAACTTGACGTTGAGGACCGCGAGCAAGCTAAAATGACCGCGGCACTACGCTACGCTACGCTACGCGTGTTTGCACTGTGCTACGTGCAATTCGCGTTGTGCGAAGTAGCGCAAACTTCGCAAACTCCGCGAGCGTAGCGTAGCACTTCGCCCAGGGTTAGTATGTTCACTGTGCTACTGTTTAATGTGTTGCACAAATACTTTACACATTGCCTCCTAAGTTAATGGTGACTACTATGTGCCAAGCTACCAGAGGATGAGCACAGTTTAATTTATGGTGTGTCTGTGACCTACCCTCACTAGAAGTGTGGTTCCTGCTTGGACAGGGTGCATACCTCTGACACCCAGAAACCCAATTTCTAACACAGATTTTACTAGAGTTAAACCATGTGTAAGCATTTTACGGAAGGATGATTTGTCTTCTAACTGAAGGTGAGTTATTTAGGTACATTTTTACATTTTCAAATTAATTGGAAGTAATGCTTTCTGAGCATTTACAGTCTCTCAGTTATGCCATATTTATTTGTTCCAGATTATTGCTACCTGTATCTAATTACTTTAATAATATGACAATATTTTCTTTGTTCACTGGTTTAAGTGTTATGGCCTGTCAGAACCCAAGTAGGAGTTACTGGGCCCAGTTTGCTGAGGCTGTTTAATCCTGATTTCCCCGGGCCCGGACTACATGGGTTCTGAGCAACTGTGCCAAGTATCAGTTCAGTACTTGAATCTCAGAAATAGAATAGTCTGAGGAGTCCAAGTCTTCCTCAGTGGGAGGTAGATATAAGGGGTGAACACAGTCTCACAACTCAAATAATAATAGAATTTATGAAAGAAAAAAAGAGAGGTATTTTATTTTACTGCTACTAACACAAAGGTAAATATGACATTCACAAGCAGCTTTCACTGTTCCCTTGAAGTCAGAGCTCTAGTGTTTCTTAGGCAGTTCCCCGTGTTGCACTCCCTCCTTGCTCTAGCACTAATGGTTATTCCCTATTCACTATAAGAAACTTCCAGGGTAAGCCCCACCAGTAGTAAGAGTCTCAAGAGTCCATTCGACCCTGCTTAAAGTCCTAAGTGTTCCAATGCTGAAGCAATATTTAGCAAGCAAGATCCTCCAGGACCGATGGGCCCAAAATCAGTCTAACCACACACCAGCAGTGTTGAAGAGGCCAGAGGTCATGAGCGAATCCCCCCTACTGGCAATGGAGCAGCAGTGGCTTGTTCAGGTGAGTTCACTGCACTCAGCCCAGGCTGGTGATCCTTGAGTTTTTCACACGCAGTTGTGCAACAGCAGCGACACAAAGTTCTTCATGTCTCCTGGCAGGGCATGTCTTCTGTCCATCCCCTGGAGAGGGAAGTACTTTGAGGCTCTTGATGCTGATCCTGTGTCCTGGTGTAGATGTTTAGGGTCCCTTTGGCTTCCCCCACCCCTCTGGTGATGATCCATATCATGCCATACTTTCTGCTGCTCCTGGTTTCCCCTCTGGCATACGAGGTCACCATATCTCTACTGCACACAGGCTTCACCCGATCGGTAAAGCTGATTCCTTCATGGCAGCCCCTCCTGGCGTACAGAGGCCACTAGCTCACCACTGCGCAAGGACTATGGTCCACGTCACATGGAAATCTGTCAATAGCGGCCCCTCCTGGTATACATGGTCGTCGATCCCTCACTACACATGGGTGATCTGTTCGGCACAACAATGTTCATGGAAAGTCATTCTACATTTTTTGACTGATGCTTGTGGCTACTGATTCTGAGAGTGCCCTGAGCTCCGCTAACCAGGCCCAGGGCCAGTGCTCTGTCCTGCAAAGGTATATGGTAATTAGTATAAACTGTAAGTCCCTAGTATATGGTAGGGCATGAAGGTTTAGAGACCCCAGTGGACTTTCTGCACGTACGTGTGCAATGCTGTGGTGTCTGATGAAATTTTAAAGCTAGCCCTGCCTTGCAGGCTGGTTTTAAAATAAAACTATGTCCCCCTTCCTCACCTCCCTCAACTGCGAGAAGCGCCTTCTCCTCCCGCCTAATTAATTTTTCAAAACCCGCCAACACTGCAGCTGGACACTCCAGCTTCAGCTGAAAAAACACAGTTGAGAGGAACACCGTGGGATACCGTGGTACCGTATGAGTTCTCAGGCAGCCTAGCCTAGCCAAGCGGATACTTGACGATACTTGCCAAGGCTGGAGCAGGCAAATAGGTTTCTCGCTGATATAGCGCAGATGTTCAGCCCTCCTTGGGCCTTTCTGACTGCTGGTTCCCCTCAACTTTGAGCCTGATCCTTTGCTCAGAGTCAGATGTTTTGCTCAGAAGTGATGCAGATGCTTGACTGCGCAATTGAAGGCAAACTCACCCCGGGGCGTCTAACCACATAACTTTACTAACCAAAATTAACAAACATTAGGCTCGGAGCCTGCGGCCATCATTTCCAGCCCTACCAGCAGTCTACCCGCGGGGCCGCAGATGAGGTCAGGGAAAACCAGAGAGGCCATTCCCCCGAGGCCAGGGGCGAAGAAAGGGAAAGGAGAAAATACATGCCCTCTTGCTCAGCCCAGCGCCGGTTCTGTACTAATTGCAGACCCTGTACCAAAAGACAGGGCCCCGTCAAGCGATCTAATCGACTCAACCCAACCGAAACGCTATACAAAATTTAGCTTTCTCACTGATGCAGGCTCTGCAATCTACTCAAGCAATGCCACCCTTAAACCTCTGTTTCCCCTACAAACCGAGTCGACCCCATCAACTGCACAGTCTCAAGAGAAGGCTTGCTCAAGTGCTGAGCAGCTGACTAGCCTACTACCAATGACAAGTATGCTCATCTCTTCATCAGGCCCAATGGCACCACAGACTTGCAGTAACCACAGCCGTCCTCGCTTTTCTTGCCGCAGCCAGCTGGGGACTCCAAATGCTACACTCAGCATAGCGAATAAAAATCAGCTCCCTTCCAGGCTTGCAAAGCTTCAAGGAACCCAGAGCCCGATCAATTTACAACAAGTACTAGTACACCAAGGTCAAAACAAGCCCGGGCATTCAACTACTCAGGATCGGAATCAGAATCAGCACTGGAACAGGCTACATCTCTGGCCATAGAGGGGGGCAAGCACTTCACGCGTGCTCAGCCCCAAAGGCACCTAGCCCACGGGGACTCACCCAGGAGGAACTCTGCCATAAAAGGAACACGCAGTCCAACCAACTAGAATGTGCTTCAGAATGTACTTCAGAATGTGCCCCAGAGGTCAGCCCCATCCAGTTACAAAAGGAGAACAGCGCCATAGGTCTGACATGTATTGAGAGGGACCCACAGGTAGAACAAGGTCCTGAAAGCAGTCTCAGCCAACTATTGACATGCAGGAACACTACTCCTGCAGCACCACTGTGGCCTGCAGGCACAATTGCATCAACCCCAGCGTCACCACCTGCACAACCATGGTCACCATCTCTCCCGCTTAGACCATCCGAAGAAACAGGAGGGTATGCTGACCTGATCCATCAAGAGGGGGGGAAGGCAACCCTCTCCTACTTAAACACACAAGAATGGGAGGAAATGCTTGCTGCTTACTCACCTGATCAGCAACAGAGAGCCACTCTGGTCAAGGATCCTCAACTGCACTCCCAAAGCCCCAGCCAAATGGCTAGGGAGGCGAACAAAAACAAACTCAAGAGGGGGGAGAACCCTAAAGAGCAAGCCAGCAGCACCTGGGCCTCCCTCTTAAACACCATACAAATGGCTGTTGAAGCGCTCCAATATCAGTCTGAAATGATGGATATCCAGCTCTCACTTTTAAACACATTGGCACTGTTCACCACAGGCATTGATGAGAAACTGGGGGCCCCTAACGGCTTAATAAAGAGAGCCCAATCTGAGGCTCAACTCAATTGTGGTTGCAGCTATATGGTTGACAAACTTTCTACTCTTCCCTCAATGCTAAACAACTTGCTAAGGGAGATGAGGACTGCAACAACCGGACCTGTAAACAAGCCTCCAAGCGGCCGTTTCACAGCATCAGGGTCGCTCGATGGGCATCAGACAAATCTGAACAGCAGGAAGCTGCATCACCATAATCAGCAGATAGGACCCAACACCAAGGAATCTGCTGGGTTGCCAGGAAGGCACAAAGATTCAACAACGGAGCCCCAAGAAGGAACGTATGCCTTGAAGCTAAACGCCAAACAGTGACGCCAACAGGGAAGGAAAGGGCGCAATCAGAGAACCACTGAGAATTCAACAACTGTTTATCCAATCTTCTCCTGACAACACACACAACTGGCCTCTAAGCCTGTCTCTGCCAACACTCACACCAAAGACCCCGTGCCGAATAATCAATCTGACCAAGGAGGCCCCTCCCCCCTACAAAATCCGGAACAGGAGCACATGATAAATAAAAGAGACAACAGAAATGGGAATACAGCTACTTCTCAAATTAAAGAAGGCTCCCCAGAGAAGTAGCCAACAGAAGCTCAAACGCTCAGATCTAAACGGAGGGCCTCCTACATCTTTCATAATCTCAGAGCAACCCCGACAGCCCACAACAATGGAGGGGTTTAGAGCAGTGTCGCTGGAATCAGCCCCAAAGAGCCCAAAGTCACAAAAGGATATATGCAAAGGGATCGGCACTGAATTCCCAAACAATAAAATTGGGCCGACCCGGGCGGCAGCCCATAACACAGGAACCTGGTCTCACCGTTCGACTCCACTCTTGGAAGGCATCATGCAGACCAGACAGAGCACCACGCAGTTCAGTCTGAACAGAACATACTGCATTCCCCTAAGCATTCCCCTAAACAAGCAAGCTCCGGGCCAACAATACTCGAGACAGAGCCAAGGAACACAACTTCAAGTTTGCAGAGCAAGAGTAGGGAAACCCAGTCAAAGGCAGTGACCCATAGCAGTTGCCAACCTGGAACTCTAGCACCCGCTAATGACCATCAACAGAAAATACTTCTGCAGAGAGATACGCAGGAGGCCACGCAGGCACTCTCCTTTACCCCATGTTTACATCAAAAGGACACCAGGACACCCTGAATAGGGGGAATATTCTAAGGCTGCCGCAAGCAATCCCAACTCTCACTGATCTGAGCGCAACTGACCTACTCTCAATAGAATTAATTTGTCCCACAAACCCCTCGATGCCAGAGGCCACCAAGGCCACATGGAAATCAATAACAGTTGCCCAGAAAGTTCTAGCTGAACAGTGCACCTTCAGAGCCTGGGGGAAAGACATTGCACCGTATCTTATTCCAGCGTACACATCACCTCTTCTGGCCCCCATTTTGAGGCCAGCACTTTCAAAACCACATGGGTGTCCAAATTTAGTGCTCAGAGGGGCTCTTGGTCATACATCTCAACCGGGGGCCAACTCTATGATGGATAGACAAAACAGATCTTGGGCAACACCTGCCCCACAGAGCAGATCTCCTGACTTTAGGTCAATTACTCAGAGAATAACCACCTCTGCAGGAAGGCAATGACGACCAACACAAAACGAATATAGAGTTGGAGCAGACGTCAACCCACTCCGCCTATGCTTGTGGAATATTAACGGCCTGTCAACAAAAATTATGGATCAGGTCTTCCTGTAATACCTCAAACTTTTCGACATAATTATGTTGCAGGAAAAATGGCTCACTCTACCGCAGCACATCCAAGGTTACATGTGTTTTTCCACACCGCCCACAAAGAGCAGCAAATTTGGACACCACACAGGAGGGTTGGCAACCTACGTTTCCACAACGAGAGTTGCCTCAGAGGTCCTTGTCGGCTCCCCTGCACCGGCCACCTCTGCAGTGAAAATTACTGTCTCTCTCCATGGAGGGCAAGATGAGGTGGTTTTAGTCAACGCTTACGTCCACCCAAAACGGAAAACCAAAGAGTCAGAAAAGCTAATAGCTGAAGTATCTAGCTACATAACTGAGATGGAAACCCCATATTTCATCTTGAACGGGGACTTAAACCAACACTTCTTTGGCACATCGGGGGGCGAAGAGACCTGCATTCTCACTTCACTATGCAACATCCCACCACAATGTGCTCCGCTAATCCCAAACAAGAGCCGCAAGAAAAAACATCTTTTGGGAGACCTAGAACATCTAAACTTCAGGGCTCTCAATGGCAGATTCCCTGAGGTCTCTCCCCCATTCCTTCACACTACTCTGCTTCATCATGCTCAATACTAGCCTACACGTTTGTAAGTCTCTCACTGTTTCCCTTCATTCATGGGTTCAGAATGGAGGACAAGGGGGACAGTGACCACCCACCACAAGAAATTCTACTGCTAGCCTCCGCAACCTCCTCCATCCATCAAGAATTAGCCTTTGTGTCTATTTTCACCTCAAACTTCAGGAGGATCAAATGTGCAGCATCAACTACGGAGTCTCTGTCAAAAATAGCAATCAATCTTTTTCAGTCAAAAGTAACAGGCACAACTGACTGAATAACACACTGGGAATATTTTACCGCAAAGCTATTAAGCCTCTGGGGCACACCACCACCAAAATCAGATTTTGGCTGGGCACTCGGCCGGAGAAACAGGATCCCAAAAGTACAATGAGACCAACTAAAATGCTCAAGAAATCAATAAATAGCACCCTAAGCTCTCTGAGAAGACATCCAGGGGACCTAAGCGCCTGCATACTCTTGCGAAACTGATGGAACCTATTGAAAAAACTGAAATGGGAAATTAATAAAGAGCAAGAAGATGAAACCTGGGCAAAGCATCTTCATGATGCAATCCACAAAGATAGTGCCCGATTCTGGAAAAAGGTGAATGCTATAATCCGCCCACACCACGAGGGAATTTCGTCACATATCTCAGAGGAAATATGGCTCAAATTTCTATATGAGCACTTCAACAATGAAGCCGGGGGCACCTGCACAATGGACTTAAACAGACGGACGCCAAGTGACCACTCAAGAGCAGGCTTCAAGGTGACGCTTGCACCGAACATGCCTGACCCAGTCAACACATCGGTGCTCGAGCCGGGCGACCCATCACCATCCGCAATCAAGTAGCAGATTGCAAAAGGGAGAAGAGATGGGGCTCCGGGTCCGAATGGAATCCCACCGGCACTATTCAAACACAAACCGGCCGATTGGGCAAATATTCTGCAACCCCTATTTTTGGAAGTCAGGTCACAATGCAGAATACCTGAATCATGGAAAGGCTTGTCAATCATGACGATTTATAAGAGCGGCGACAGGGCTCGGCCTTGCAATTATCGCCTAGTGGCCCTGATTGATAATTAGGCAAAGTATTTTACGGGCACCATCTTAGAGGATCGCACAGCCTGGGCAGACGCCAATAAGATAATACCGCTAAACCAGACTGGCTTCTGAAAAACGTCCGGCATGACAACAAACATCCTTGCACTCTCTTTTCTTATTGATGCGACCAAGACAGCCAACCTGCAATTACATCTATGCTTCATTGACTTTAGGGCTGTATTCGATAACGTCGAGAGGGGGAAACTCTGGGGGATGCTGGCACGCTGGGGCATCCCTCAGGACATCTTGAATAGCTTGTCACTCCTGCATACCAATACCCTGTCAACCTCCCTCCAGCTCTCAACATCAGTAATGCACATGCACCCAGGCTAAGAGGCAAATCATTGACCAGCCTTCTATATGCTGATGATGTGGTGCTGCTTAGCCACACATATGTTGGCCTTCAACATCTACTCGACAAAATGCAGAAATATGCCATAGAGAATAACCTAAAAATCAACTTTAAGAAAACAAGGATTATGACGGTGAATGACAAAAGAAGACGGTGGCACCTGGGAGGTATCCAAATTGAACCCATTAGTGATTAAAAATATCTAGGTGTAATCATTGACAAAGAAGGCTCCTTTGCTCGCCAGAAAGAAGAAATCAGAAGGAGAGGCTTGGTCATAGCAATAACGCTGAAAAACCTGACATCAAAATTGATGGAGCCTTCGCTATGCCCTCTCCTGAAGGTAGCACAGGCTAAGCTACTCCCCACAATAACCTTTGCCAGCGAAGCATTGCGAGGGAGAGATGCTAAACAACTGGACAGCATCCTGGTTATGGCATATAGAACCATGTTCAGCCTCCCGAACTACACTTCACCAGCTCAAATAAGGCTGGAGTTCGGCCTATTGAAACAATCTTTGACTAGGCATGGAGCTTATATCATCTGCTGGAATAAGATCAGAGTCTCTGCCTCAAAAACTCTAAACCAGCTTCTATGGCAAGAACTCCAGCACAGGGAAACTTCTCCTGGCAGACGCTACCTACAAGAATCTCTTGAAATCACAAAGCTAACCGATCTCTGGAACTCACATCTCCAACACACAACCTTCAAAAAATTGGTCTGGAAGTCTGTAAAACAAATCTCAATGCTGGAGGACAAGGCTCTGTTTTCAGATAGATCCCATGCCTGGATGACCCTGAATTCATACAAAACACCTGCACCTCAAAAATATTTCAATCAGGGTTACACTAAGGGGCCGATTCCGATCTCGGCCGGTAGGGCTCCGAATCGGATTCGGCTTTACCGGATCCGATTCGGAGGCCTTTTTTCCGACCGATTCGTACAGTCGTCCCAGCGAGCAAGTACGATGCGAGCGCACGCGAAATCGCCGACCGACTCGTTCCCGGGTCCGAACCACTCCGACCGACTCGTACGAACACGGCTCGCACCACGCAATGGAGACGTTTCCCGACCGAGCGAGTACGATGCACACGTCGGACCGCCGGATCGAGTCGGAGCATCCGGCTCGCAAAAGCACCCGAAGCCGGACTTGGGGGGTCCGTGTCGGACCCCCCTGCATGCGTAGCCGCACGAGTCGAACACTACACATGCATGTACGGTGCGAGTTGCACCGACGCGTACACACTGTAAGGGGCCCCCCTGTTCGCGACGTGCCCATTCAGTCAATGGGAGCCCGTGTACGCGTTGTACGACCGGCTCCCATTGACTTCAATGGGAGTCCGACCGAATCGAGTCGGGCAGCATACGGCCGCATCGTACTCGCTCGGACTGGGGGAGTCCAGCTCGGTCGGAAATCTCTCCGGATCCGGCTCGGTCGGAGAGCTTTCCGACCCAGATCGGAATCGGCCCCTAAATCTCTCAAAATAAAGTTTCTAAAGCACCGTCTGGGCATTCTTCTGTGCACCAAGAACTTTCCACCATGGGAGAGGGTATTATCACAAAGCACTTGTGATCTGTGTGATACAGGCCCAGGAGACATTTTGCATCTAATTTACACATGCACGGAGCTGCAGCAAGAGGGGATATAGCTGCTAAAGACCCCCTAAAGCAGATAGGAAACCGCACTAGGAGGCAAGTGGTGCTTGCATTCTTTGATCCTGGGCCCATACAACTGAATTGCAGAGTGGTCAAATTCCTCAGACTGGCGGAACAAAAAATGAATGATATTACAAGAGTGCACCAGCAACTTTAGCAAAAGGTGGATAAAGAAGAACTCAACTCGCCAGCCGGAAGCTGTCTTTTTAAATTGAATTGCTATAACTCAAAAAAGAGCCCCCTATGATAAGAAAATTCCTACTTTGCCTTATATCCACTAGGAGCCTCCTCCTGACATATATGTACTCTTGCACTACGCCATATGGCTGCCTGGCTCTATTGGCATATACAGATGGTGTACACTGTTGGCTACATTAACTAATAGCATTGTAGCCACGTAGTACTGTATTGCACATTTTCAGGACTTTTGATTTTACTGTTATATATCATTGGTACATATTGAATGTTTTTATCAGTCATTTTTATACTAGCTATGTAAGCACTGCACTGCATTTTTATCATGTGTACCAATGGTCTTACTAGTGAATAACAATTATTTTTTATCTTGATGTTTTTATAACATTGCAATGGTTTTAAGTAACTATGCAACATAAAATAAACTTGAAACTTAAGAACTGCCATAGGTGCCTCAAGTGTAGGGTGCACTGTTATAAAAAGCAGGGATGCTGTAAAATATGTTTTATGTGCCCCAGTAAGGAAAAACCGCCATTTTCACCTATTGTAGTGCTGTTAGTAAGGCTGGGCGTAGTTCGCGAAGTAGTGCTTCGCGAAGCTACGCAAAGTGCAGTTCGCACTACGCGATCTTCGCGTAGCACTACGCGAACTGCGTAGTGCACTGTTCGCAATGATTGCACAGTGCCGGATGCTTGTCCGCACTGTGCAATCATTGAAAACGGCAACTTGCACAGTGCGAGCTGTCTTTTACTGCCGCTCGAGTAGATTTTTACTCGAGCGGCAGCTTTCTCAACGCGGACTGGTAGTTTCTCATCGCGAGCGGTCGCGAGCAAACGCGACCACTCGCAATGAGAAACCTGACCTCCCGCGTTGAGAATCTCGCCGGGAGGTTTATTTTCACGCTCGCGATCGGCAACTTGATGTTGCTGATCGCGAACGAGGAAAAAGTCTCGCCGGGATGTCATTTTGCTTGCTCGCGGTCGCCAACTTGACGTTGAGGACCGCGAGCAAGCAAAATGACCGCGGCGCTACGCTTACGCGTGTTTGCACTGTGCTACGTGCAATTCGCGTTGTGCGAAGTAGCGCAAACTTCGCAAACTACGCGAGCGTAGCGTAGCACTTCGCCCAGGGTTAGCTGTTAGCCCCATAGACTATCATGGGAAGGCTTAATTAAACTTGATAAAGTTGAACTTTTGATTGGAGCTAGCTAAACATATCATTCACAGTATCAAAATATTGGTTACAATAAATCCAACAACTTGCCAAGATCAAATGTATTATAACTATTGCAGGAAAGTTATTTTAGAAGTTACTATCCTGAAGTTACCTAAAGCAGCCCTGTAGCAGCCCTTGTGATTGGTCAGACTTTTACAGCGTGCGCCAATCTGCTCCCTGAGTAGGTGTGAAGAGGCCTGGGGTTTAAACAATTTGCCATTTGGTGGGAGGAGATCTGCTTCCTGGAGAAGCAAGGCAGAGGAAGGGGTTGGGGAGATAAGCTGGCCTTCTAAGGCAGGAGAAAAGATGTCATAGGACCCAGGCCAGCCCCACTTCATTGATACCCAGCCACATGGGAGCCCCCCTAATTAGATTAGTAGAGGTTCTGGAAGAGGGGTGTTGGTAATTGTTTTCCACGCCTCTGGGTGGGGTTACACAGACAGACACACTATGAAAAAAATGTCTCGATTTTGATTTTTGGAAGAACAGTGCATTCTGGGTCAAAAATATGCCACACTTTGCAGGAAGTGGTCATAGCAGAGGGAGGTAGCTTCTGCTTTTCTCCTATTGGTTGGGGTGTCCCCCCTCCTGCCAACCCAGAATGGAGGAAAAATATGGGAGAGCTGCAGGAGCTCCTCATATCACTGCCTGGAAAATCATAAGAAAAAGAACTGCCCTGCTAGACCCTTGTACTGTACTGCACTGCAGAAGGCTTGCACTCAGAAGTACTGCACCTTCTTCAATCTCAAGGCTCCACAAGGTAAGAACTGTGCCTTACCCAAAGGAAAAGGAGTGGACTCCCTGATCAGCACAGGTACAACATAGTTGGAAGACGTACAGCGTAGGAGTTTTTCCATAGAAGAAGGATGGCGTGGAGCAGGAAGGAGAGCGGCCAGGCAGAGGAGGAGGCAGCCACGCAGGTAAGTGCCTTCTTTTTTTAATTTTAATTAATTTGGGAGGGGGAGGGAGCAGAGCGGAGCAGAGTTTTTTCAAACTCCGTGGAACTCCGTGTAGAGGCACTACGCCAGCTCCGCCCACCCTTACTTATGACCTCACACATTACATCACTTATGACATAGTCAGTGACATCATTGATGACATCTCAAATTACATCACTGACTGTGAGTAATTTTTAACAGTTTATGAGTGTTAAATATATATACTAAGGTGTATTGGTGAATCAGTGGGTTTATGAGTGCCTGTATGGATGATTCAGTAGGTGCATTACTGACTGTAAAAGTGAATGAGTAGGTGTATCATTGAATGTATGGGTGAGTGACTGGTTGTGAAAATGTCTGTATCAGTCTGTCAGTTGGTGTCTAAGTGGCTGTATGGGTGTGTGAGTGGGTACATGATTGGTTGTATGAGTACCTGTATGGTTTCTGACTGTGTGGGTGGGTGAGGGGGTGAGTTACTGCCTGTATGGATGAGTGAGTGGCTGAGTCAGTGGCTGTATGGGTTAGTGAGTGTTTGTGTGTGAGGGGCTGTAAGGGTGAGTGTGTGTGTGTATGACTGTATGGTTGAGTGAGTGGATGTGCAGTGGTATATGGGTGAGTAACTGGGTATGTGAAAGGCAGTATAGGTGATTGATGGGTTATATGAGTGACTGTATGAGTGAGTGAGTGAATATGAGAGTAGCTGTATGGGTGAGTGTGTGCTTGTGTCACTGACTGTTTAGAGAGTATCTGTATGAGTAAGTGAGTGTGTGTATATTTTGTATGTGTAAGTAAGTGGCTGTGTGATTGGCTGTATGGGTGAGTAGGTGTGTGATTAGGTCTCTGGGTGACTGACTCAGTGTGTGAGTGGCTGTATGGGTCTATGAGTGGATATGTCAGTGGCTGTATTAGTGACTGAGTGGGTGTATGAGCAGTGGTTTGGGTGAGTGAGTGGATGTATGTGTAGATCTATGAATCAGTGAGTGGGTGTGTAAGTACTGGTATGAGTATGAGAATGGTTTTGTGAATGGTTGTGTGGGAGTGGGTGTTTGAAAGGTTCTATGGGGGTGTGAGTGGGTGTTAGTGATTCTGTGGATGATGTCATTAGAGATGTCATTAGTGATGTTATCAGCGATGTCACTGAACATGTCATGAGTGATGTAATATGTGAGGTGATAAACAGTGCAGTGTGGGGGAGCGAGTAATAGTTAGCTCAGCTAACTATAACTGCTTCACTGGTTTTGTACAAGTGAAACCTGAGCCTAACTTCTTTGTAAGCTTTGGTTTTTACAGTGAATTTCTAAGGTGCTCTTTAATTCCATATCCTAACTATAATGTCCCTGTAACCTTTGTTTTTTTCAGTGAATTTCTAAGGTTTTTTGAATGCTAATTCCTAACTATAACGTCCCTGTAACCTTTGTTTTTTCGTGTGAATTTCTATGGTTTTTTAAGTAGTAGTTGCGTTTGCAGAGTGGTGGAGAAAGGGGACTGGGCCTCCGAAAACCTCTCAGGAATCCCGCTATGTAGGACTTACATGAGGCACCAGGAGGGCATCTTGGCCCCCAAGGTCCCTCAATAGCCAAGGGGACTTTATCCCCCTACTAGTAGTGCACCAGGGGGTGCATTTTCAGAGTGGTGGAGAAAGGGGGCGTGGCCTCCGGGGACTCTTAGTAATCCAGCTTTGTGCAACTTACTGGAGGTAACAGGAGGGGTAGTTCGCCCCCAAGGATGTCCGTAAATATTTTTTCTTTGACTCGGTTCAACTGAGTCACAGGATGGCTGCCAACACTTCCTGGTATGAAGTGTTGGAAGCCAATCAGATCTCAGCACAGATCTTGGGAGGGGTCACGATCCTCCATGTCCCAAGTTCTATATCTAAAAAACCTTTAACTAACTACGCATTTCCTGAACGGGTTTACACCAAATCGCAAAAAGGCACTTCCTTGGACCAACATCTACCATCCAGCCGAATTTGGTATGATTCCATCTTGCAGGTTGGGCTGGAGCCGTATGTAGAGGTCCTATGGGAATTAACATGAGGAAAGTGCACTTTTGAGCACCCCCTGGTTCTCGGTCCCCGCTTGATGGATCACCCCGAAACATTTTAAGACTGCAGCTGAAGAGAGCACCATATCAGTTTTGAAAATTTCTTGAAGAATCGTCAAACGGCCCCAAAGTTATTGGCAAATGAAAAAACGCTCTTCCTATGGAAACTAGGTTCTAACTATAACTACCTACTGGCGAGTAGGTAAAATATATATATCTATATATATCTATATATTATCTACTGGCGGTCGCCAGTAGATAGTTATAGTTACAACCTATTATCCATAGGAAATCCGCGACATTCTATTTGAAATAACTCTCTTGCCGGTTGACGTATCTTCGCAAAATTTTCAAACTTTATGGCCCGCTCCGGTCCGCTCCTACCCTGAAAGTCTCGGGGGATTCATCAAGCGGGGGCCGAGAAAAAGGGGGTCCCAAAACGCGTTTTCCCCATGCAATTTTCCATAGGAAACTTTAGACACGGCTACAGCTCGAACTGCTGAACGGAATTACACCAAATTTGGCAAAGAGGTAGTTCTTGGTTCAGAAAGAACACTTTTTGTTAAATGGTGTAAATCCGTTCAGTAGTTGCTGAGAAAATCAAAAGTAAAAAGATAGATATATCTATGGCCGAGTAGGGTCCGCGTACCATCAGCGCACCCTGCGCGCACCGTCCCGATCACGAGCTGCATGTTAATTGGCTGTCAGCTGGCTGTCAACATTCCGATTCAGGAAATGTTGGCAGCTATTTTGTCCCTCGGTAGAACCGAGGGACAGAAACAAGTGCGCAAAGCGCACAAAGGGGCAGGGTAGAAACACCCTGACCCCCTAGGTTTGCTCAGGGGTCCCACAAGGACCCCTGGGCAAAAACAAAAAAAAAATTTTTTTAAAAATCGGCAGGATGCGCTCAGGGTGCGCGAATCCTGCCGAGAAAAAAATCGAGCGCGGTCTCCCGCGCTCGATTGTATTTGCCCCCGGGTGGCCCAAGTCCCGGGGGCATGGTGGGGGGATAATTTAATGTGTGGGGGCCTCAAAGGGCTCCCCAAGCCCCGGGGACCGCCACCCCCGGGGCTTTTTTAAAAATGGTGCGGGAGGGCTCTGAGCCCTCCCGCAGCCCTGGGGACCACCACCTCCCGGGGCTTTTTTTATAAATTAAAAACCTGTGTGGGGGGCTCCAGCCCTCACACGCCCGGGACCGCCACCTCCCCGGGGCTGTGAACTGAATGGGAGTGGGGCCGTGCAGCCCCCCTCCTGGAGCCCTTGATGGCCCTGGGGACCACCACCCCCCAGGGCTGGCTCCTGCAGTGTCCCGGGGTGCCTACCCCGGGGACACTGTAGTTTGCTATGGCAGGACGGGAGCCTCGCGGCTCCCGTCCTGCCATAGCTAAACTGCTTGGATATTGGAAGAGAGAGCAGGGAAACCTGCTCTCTCTTCCAATATCCAAAGCACATTGCTTTTCCACATGGGGAGCTGCATCTTAGCAGCTCCCCATGTGGAAAAGCAATGCCGGCTCCCAAGGGACGCGGGAGCCGGCGGGACTGTGGGGGGATTGGGGACCCCCACAGTCCCCAACGAGAGGGCCAGCCCCGGGGATGGGGTCCCCGGGGCAAGTAGTGGCCCTGGAGGGGGCCACGCGGCCCCCCTCCCCAAAGTTTACAAAAAATTTAAAAAAAAAAAAAAGGGTATGGCCGGCCCCGAGGATGGGGTCCCGGGGCCTTAAAATGGCCAGAGGAGGAGGGCCACGCAGCCCCCTCAAAAGAATAAAAGTAAAAATAGAGGCCATGCCCCGGGGGATGGGGTCTCCGGGGCCAATACAGGCCCAGGGAAGGGGGGCCACGCGGCCCCCTTCCCGTTCTTTTTTTTTATTTGTAATTAAAAAAAAGGGGTAAGGCCCTGGGGGATGGGGTCCCCAGGGCCCAAAAACAGAAAAAAAGGAAGGGGGCCACACAGCCCCCTTCAGGGGACAAAATTATTATTATTTTTTAAACGATCGGGCCCGCAGGCCCCGCCCCTTCCTTCACCACTCTGCAAACGCTTCTAAGTGTCAACTTTTAAAGTACAATAATATTCCTTAAAAATCACGACTGTAACCAAAACGCTTTTACTGATTTTAGAAGAATATTTGCACAATGGTGAAGGGAGGGGGCTGGGCCTGAGGTGACATCTGTGCAAACGCGCCCCGTGGCGCGTTTTAAGTTGGGGGATTAAGTCCCCTTGAATCCTGAGGGTCCCTAGGGGCCAACTAGCCCACCAGGAACCTCCAATATGCGCCAGGGGCTGCATTGCAGAGACGTGTAGAGAGGCCACACCCTTTTTACACCTCTCTGCAACGCAGCTCTGTGGCGCTTTCTGGATGTACCTGTTGGGCTAGTTGGCCCCCAGGGACCCTCAGGATTGAAGGGATTTAATTCCCCATCTTAAAACGCGCCACGGGGCCTGTTTGCACACATGTCACCTGAAGCCCCGCCCCTCCCTTCACCACTGTGCAAACGCGCCCCGTGGCGCGTTTTAAGTTGGGGAATTAAGTCCCCTTGAATCCTGAGGGTCCCGGAGTCCAACTAGCCCACCATATACCTCCAAAAGCGCCACAGAGCTGCGTTGCAGAGAGGTGTAAAAGGGGCGTGGCCTCTGTACACCGCTCTGCAAGGCAGCCCCTGGCGCATACTGGAGGTTCCTGGTGGGCTAGTTGGCCCCAGGGACCCCCAGTATTCAAGGGGACTCGTTCCCCTCTGCAAATGCGCCAGGGGCGCGTTTGCAGAGTGGTGAAGAAAGGGGCAGGGCCTGCGGGCCCGATCGTTTTTTTTTTTTTTTTTTTGTCCCCTGAAGGGGGCTGTGTGGACCCCCTTCCTTTTTCTGTTTTTGGGCCCTGGGGACCCCATCCCCCAGGGCCTTACCCCTTTTTAATTACAAATTTTAAAAAATGGGAAGGGGGCCGCGTGGCCCCCTTCCCTGGGCCTGTATTGGCCCCGGGGACCCCATCCCCGGGCATGGCCTCTATTTATACTTTTATTCTTTTGAGGGGGCTGCGTGGCCCCCTCCTCTGGCCATTTTAAGGCCCTGGGAACCCCATCCCCCGGGGCCGGCCATACCCTTTTTTTTTTTTTTTAACATTTTTGTAAACTTTGGGGAGGGGGCCGCGTGGCCTCCTCCCGGGCCAATACTTGCCCCAGGGACCCCATCCCCCGGGGCTGGCCCTCTCGTTGGGGACTGTGGGGGTCCCCAATCCCCCACAGTCCCGCCGGCTCCCCGCGTCCCTTGGGAGCCGGCATTGCTTCTCACATGGGGAGCTGCTAAGATGCAGCTCCCCATGTGGAAAGCAATGTGCTTGGATATTGGAAGAGAGAGCAGGTTTCCCTGCTCTCTCTTCCAATATCCAAAGCAGTTTGCTATGGCAGGATGGGAGCCGCGAGGCTCCCGTCCTGCCATAGCAAACTACAGTGTCCCGGGGGTAGGCACCCCGGGACACTGCAGGAGCCGGCCCTGGGGGTGGTGGTCCCCAGGGCCATCAAGGGCTCCAGGAGGGGGCCGCGTGGCCCCACTCCCATTCAGTTCACAGCCCCGGGGAGGTGGTGGTCCCCGGGGCTCTGGAGGTCCGTAACGGACCCCCATATTTAAATGTTTAGTGCCCCGGGGAGGTGGCGGTCCCGGGCGTGTGGGGGCTGGAGCCCCCACCACACAGGTTTTTTAATTTATAAAAAAAAAGCCCCGGGAGGTGGTGGTCCCCGGGGCTGCGGGAGGGCTCAGAGCCCTCCCGCACCATTTAAAAAAGCCCCGGGGGTGGCGGTCCCCGGGGCTTGGGGGCCTTTGAGGCCCCCACACATTAAATTATCCCCCCACCATGCCCCCGGGACTTGGGCCACCCGGGGGCAAATACAATCCTTGTGGGACCCCTGAGCAAACCTAGGGGGTCAGGGTGTTTCTACCCTGCCCCCTTTGTGCGCTTTGCGCACTTGTTTCTGTCCCTCGGTTCTACCGAGGACAAAATGGCTGCCAACATTTCCTGAATCGGAATGTTGACAGCCAGCTGACAGCCAATTAACATGCAGCTCGTGATCGAGACGGTGCGCGCAGGGTGCGCTGAGGGTACGCTGACCCTACTCGGCCATAGATATATCTATCTTTTTACTTTTGATTTTCTCAGCAACTACTGAACGGATTTACACCATTTAACAAAAAGGGTTCTTTCTGAACCAAGAACTACCTCTTTGCCAAATTTGGTGTAATTCCGTACAGCAGTTCGGGCTGTAGCCGTGTCTAAAGTTTCCTATGGAAAATTGCATGGGAAAACGCGTTTTGGGACCCCCTTTTTCTCGGCCCCGCTTGACGAATCCCCCGAGACTTTCAGGGTAGGAGCGGACCGGAGCGGGCCATAAAGTTTGAAAATTTTGCGAAGATACGTCAACCGGCAAGAGAGTTATTTCAAATAGAATGTCGTGGATTTCCTATGGATAATAGGTTGTAACTATAACTATCTACTGGCGACCGCCAGTAGATAATATATATATATACATACACACACATATATATATATATATATACACACACATATATTATCTACTGGCGGTCGCCAGTAGATAGTTATAGTTACAACCTATTATCCATAGGAAATCCGCGACATTCTATTTGAAATAACTCTCTTGCCGGTTGACGTATCTTCGCAACATTTTCAAACTTTGTGGCCCGCTCCGGTCCGCTCCTACCCTGAAAGTCTCGGGGATTCGTCAGCGGGGCCGAGAAAAAGGGGGTCCCAAAACGCGTTTTCCCCATGCAATTTTCCATAGGAAACTTTAGACACGGCTACAGCCCGAACTGCTGAACGGAATTACACCAAATTTGGCAAAGAGGTAGTTCTTGGTTCAGAAAGAACCCTTTTGTTAAATGGTGTAAATCCGTTCAGTAGTTGCTGAGAAAATCAAAAGTAAAAAGATAGTGATATCTATGGGCACGGAGGATTCGCGCACCCTGAGCGCACCCTGCGCGCACCGTCCCGATCACGAGCTGCATGTTAATTGGCTGTCAGCTGGCTGTCAACATTCCGATTCAGGAAATGTTGGCAGCCATTTTGTCCTCGGTAGAACCGAGGGACAGAAACAAGTGCGCAAAGCGCACAAAGGGGGCAGGGTAGAAACACCCTGACCCCCTGGGTTTGCTCAGGGGGTCCCACAAGGATCCCCTGGGCAAAAAATAAATAATTTTTTTTTTTTTTTAAATCGGCAGGATGCGCTCAGGGTGCGCGAATCCTGCCGGAAAAAAAATCGGAGCGCTGTCTCCCGCGCTCGATTGTATTTTGCCCCGGGTGGCCCAAGTCCCGGGGGCATGGTGGGGGGATCATTTAATGTGTGGGGGCCTCAAAGGCCCCCAAGCCCCGAGGACCGCCACTCCCGGGGCTTCATTGAAAAATGGTGCGGGAGGGCTCTTCTGCCCTCCCGCAGCCCCGGGACCGCCACCCCCGGGGCTTCTTTTAAATTGAAATAAGGTGTGGGGGCTCCAGCCCCTACACGCCCCGGGACCACCACCTCCCCGGGCACTTATAAAATAAATGTGGGGGTCCATTACGGACCCCAGAGCCCGGGGACCACCACCTCCCGGGGCTGTGCAATTTAAGGGAGGGGGGCCGCGCGGCCCCCTCCTGGAGCCCTTGATTTCCCTGGGGACCGCCACCCCCAGGGCCGGCTCCTGCAGTGTCCCGGGTGCCTACCCCGGGACACTGTAGTTTGCTATGGCAGGACGGGAGCCTCGCGGCTCCGTCCTGCCATAGCAAACTGCTTTGGATATTGGAAGAGAGAGCAGGGAAACCTGCTCTCTCTTCCAATATCCAAAGCAGTTGCTTTCCACATGGGGAGCTGCATCTTAGCAGCTCCCCATGTGGAAAGCAATGCCGGCTCCCAAGGGACGCGGGGAGCCGGCGGGACTGTGGGGGGATTGGGGACCCCCACAGTCCCCAACGGAGAGGAGCCAGCCACGGGGGATGGGGTCCCGGGGCAAGTAGTGGCCCGGGAGGGGGCCACGCGGCCCCCTCCCCAAAAAAAAAAAAAATCAAATAAAAAAAAACGGAAAGGCCGGCCCCGGGGATGGGGTCCCCGGGGCCTTAAATGGCCTGAGGAGGGGGCCACGCAGCCCCCTCCAAAGAAAAAAAAATTTGAGGCCATGCCCCGGGGATGGGGTCCCCGGGGCCAATACAGGCCCAGGGAAGGGAAGCCACGCGGCCCCCTTCCCGTTTTTTTTTTTAAATATTTAATTTTAAAAAAGGGGTAAGGCCCTGGGGGATGGGGTCCCAAGGGCATAAAAACTGGAAAAAGGAAGGGGGGCCACAGAGCCCCCCTTCAGGGGACAAAAAAAAAATAATTTAAAAAAAACGATCGGGCTTGCAGGCCCCGCCCCCTTCCTTCACCACTCTGCAAACGCGCCCCCTGGCGCGTTTGCAGATGGGGAAGTAATTCCCTTTCAATACTGGGGGTCCCTGGGGGCCAACTAGCCCACCAGGAACCTCCAGTATGCGCCAGGGGCTGCCTTGCAGAGAGGTGTACAGAGGCCACGCCCCTTTTACACCTCTCTGCAACTCAGCTCTGTGGCGCTTAATGGAGGTAGCTGGTGGGCTAGTTGCACCCCAGGGACCCTCAGGATTTAAGGGGACTTAATCCCCCGACTTAAAACGCGCCACGGGCGCGTTTGCACAGTGGTGAAGGGAGGGGCGGGGCTTCAGGTGACATGTGTGCAAACAGGCCCCGTGGTGCGTTTTAAGATGGGGAATTAAATCCCTTTCAATCCTGAGGGTCTCTGAGGGCCAACTAGCCCAACAGGTACATCCAGAAAGCGCCACAGAGCTGCGTTGCAGAGAGGTGTAAAAGGGGTGTGGCCTCTCTACACGTCTCTGCAACGCAGCCCCTGGCGCATACTGGAGGTTCCTGGTGGGCTAGTTGGCCCGTAGGGACCCTCATGATTCAAGGGGACTTAATCCCCCAACTTAAAACGCGCCACGGGGCGCGTTTGCACAGATGTCACCTCAGGCCCCGCCCCCTCCCTTCACCATTGTGCAAATATTCCTCTAAAATCTGCCGAACTACGAATTCCGATTTACTCACCTGTTATCAGGAGAGACCTCAGTGCTGCATCTTTCAGCCCAGTACTGGTCCTGAAAAGTAATTTTAACCGTACTTACCAGTAACTTGAATTTCCTTCCATAGGATATCATTGCCTGCTTTTTGTTGAAAAAGTTTCTAAGTGTTGATTTTTGAAACATACAAATATTCCTCTAAAATCAGCCGAAATACGAATTCCGATTTACTCACCTGTTATAAGGAGAGACCTCAGTGCTGTATCTTTCAGCCCAGTACTGGTCCTGAAAAGTAATTTTAACCGTACTTACCAGTAACTTGAATTTCCTTTCATAGGCTAACATTGACTGGTTTCACTTGGAAATTCTTCTAAGTGTGGAGTTTTGGAACTTTAAATTATTCCTCTAAAATCAGCCGAAATACGAATTCCGATTTACTCACCTGTTATCAGGAGAGACCTCAGTGCTGCATCTTTCAGCCCAGTACTGATCCTCAAAAGTAATTTTAACCGTACTTACCAGTAACTTGAATTTCCTTCCATAGGATATCATTGCCTGCTTTTTGCTGAAAAAGTTTCTAAGTGTTGATTTTTGAAACATACAAATATTCCTCTAAAATCAGCCGAAATCCGAATTCTGATTTACTCACCTGTTATCAGGAGAGACCTCAGTGCTGCATCTTTCAGCCCAGTACTGGTCCTGAAAAGTAATTTTAACCGTACTTACCGGTAACTTGAATTTCCTTCATAGGCTAACATTGACTGGTTTCACTTGGAAATTCTTCTAAGTGTGGAGTTTTGGAACTTTATAATATTCCTCTAAAATCAACCAAAGTACGAATTCCAATTTACTCACCTGTTATCAGGAGAGAACCCAGTGCTGCATCTTTTAGCCCAGCACTGACCCTGAAAAGTAATTTTAACCGTACTTAGCAGTAACTTATATTTTCTTCCATAGGAATCCATTGTGTGGTTTTCAGCAGAAAAGTTTCAAAGTGTCGATTTTCACAAACTACAAATATTCCTAAAAAATCGCCTGTATGACTTAAACGCATTCTTTCAACTGTTTACAGGAGATGCACCAGTGCTGGATCCAGGATCCAACACTGAGTAAGAAAAAGTAACGATAACAGTTTTTACCTTCTAAGTGAATTTCCTTCCATAGGATAACATTGGTGATTCTATGAGAATAAGTTTCTAAGTGTCAACTTTTAAAGTACAATAATATTCCTTAAAAATCACGACTGAAACCAAAACGCTTTTACTCAACTGTTTACAGGAGATGTTCCAGGACTGAATCTAGGATCCAGTCCTGTGGTTAGAAAAGTAATCCATAAAGTAACTAATTGCATTTAACTAGAAATTCACATTGAGCTGAATGTTGCATTGTGTTTGAAAATGTGTTGCCCATTGCAACAACTGTAACTACTGTAATTAAAAGTCTATTGCCTATGTGCAAAGTATTTAAACTAAAGTAATTCATTCTGAGAAAGTATTTTTTGTAATGTAATGTATAATGTAATTACAATGTAATTTAAAAAATAAAATATGTAAAAAAAAATTGTTTCTGAAAATGTAGTAAATCAGTATGAAAAAAATGTATATAACAATTAATACATTTAAAAATTGTCATTTACAAAACCTTTGAAATTCACTGAAAAAACCGTAGGTTTCAGACATGTTATAGTTACAAATTAGCATTTAAAAAACCTTTGAAATTCACTGAAAAAACCATAGGTTTCAGGGACGTTATAGTTACAAATTAGCATTTACAAAACCTTTGAAATTCACTGAAAAAACCATAGGTTTTAGGGACAGTTATAGTTAGTTGGACATTGCACTCGTACAAAACCCGTGAAATTCCCCGTTATAGTTAGTCCAGCTAACTATAACTTGCGCCTACAATGCACTGCTGATGACGTCACATATTACATCACTCATGACATGGTCAGTGACATCACTGATGACATCACTGATGACATCTCAAATGACATCACTGAGGACATCATCCACGTGATAATTTCATGCATCTTCTCACACCCTAATATAACCTTTGATACACCCACTCTAAATTACAGACTGCCATTCGCAAAACCATAGACACTCCAACACCAATAACTACATACCCACTCACTGATTCTTAGGTCTACGCACACATCCACTCACTCACCCGTACAGTCACTCATACTTACGGTCACTCAGTACAGGACTATCATGTGCACTCATACTCCTATATAGACACTCAAACATCGCCACTCATCCATAGAGGTACTCACACACCTAGTCAGTCATGCAAATAATTTAACACACTACCATTTACTCACCTATACAGTTATACACACACCAGCTCACTTACTCATACAAATACTAGCACATTCTTACGCTCTTATACAATCACTGATACAAGCACACACTCATCCATACAGCCACTATCACAATCACTCACTCTCGCTTATAGCTATTTATATACTCCAACACACATATATACTGCCTTTCACATATGTAGTTACTCACACATGTACCACTGGGACATACATTCACTCACTAACACACTCTTACACACACTTACCCACCCATACAGTCTATCACAGATGCACTCTTGAAACCATCCACCCAGTGAATCACCCACTCACACATCTATGCACAGAGTCGCACACACCCCTCCCACACAAACACTCAGGCACCCATACAGATACTCACACAAGCATTCAATAACTCATATAGACACTCATGTAGCTATTCACAAACACATGCAGCCACTTACACAGCAACAGACAGACGGATACAGACATTCACCCAGTTTAGTCACTAACCCATGCATTCAGTAAGATACGTTAAATCACTCACTTATACAGTCAGTCACGCACCTACTAAATCATCCATACAGACACTTACACACCCACTCATTCTTCAATACGACTTTTCCTATATATATTAAAAATATTTAAACTTTACAGAAACACACAGTCACTGGATGATGTCATCAGTGATGTCATTTGAGATGTCATCAGTGATGTCATCAGTGATGTCACTGACCATGTCATGAGTGATGTAATATGTGACGTCATCAGCAGTGCATTGCGGGGCGCGAGTTATAGTTAGCTGGACTAACTATAACGGGGAATTTCTCGGGTTTTGTACGAGTGCAATGTCCAACTAACTATAACTGTCCCTAAAACCTATGGTTTTTTCAGTGAATTTCAAAGGTTTTGTAAATGCTAATTTGTAACTATAACGTCCCTGAAACCTATGGTTTTTTCAGTGAATATATATATATATACACAAACATATATATATATATATATACACACATATATATATATATATATATATATATATTCACTGAAAAAACCATAGGTTTTAGGGACAGTTATAGTTAGTTGGACATTGCACTCATACAAAACCCGTGAAATTCCCCCGTTATAGTTAGTTCAGCTAACTATAACTCGCGCCCCCGCAATGCACTGCTGATGACGTCACATATTACATCACTCATGACATGGTCAGTGACATCACTGATGACATCACTGATGACATCTCAAATGACATCACTGATGACATCATGCAGTGACTGTGTGTTTCTATAAAGTTTAAATATGTTTACCATATATATGCCAAGGTGTATTGAATAATGAGTGGGTGTATAAGTCTCTGGATGGATGATTTAGTAGGTGCGTGACTGACTCTATAAGTGAGTGATTAAACGTATCTTACTAAATGCATGGGTTAGTGACTAAACTGTGTGAATGTCTTTATCCGTCTGTCTGTTGGTGTGTAAGTGGCTGCATGGGTTTGTAAATAGCTACATGAGTATCTATATGAGTTATTGATTGGTTCTCTGAGTATCTGTATGGCTGCCTGAGTGTTTGTGTGGGTGGGGTGTGTGTGACTCTGTACATAGATGTGTGAGTGGGTGATTCACTGGGTGCATGATTTCAAGAGTGTATCTGTGATGGACTGCTTGGGTGGGTGAGTGTTTTTATGGGTGTGTTAGTGAGTGAATGTATATCTCAGTGGTACATGTGCGAGTAACTACATATGTAAAAGGCAGAATATATGTGTGTTAGAGTATTTCAATGGCTATAAGTGAGAGTGTGTGATAGTGAGAGTGGCTGTATGGATGCGTGTGTGCTTGTATCATTTATTGTATAAGAGCGTAAGAATGTGCTAGTATTTGTATGAGTAAGTGAGCTGGTGTGTGTATAACTGTATAGGTGAGTAAATGGGTGTGTGATTAATTTTTTGCATGACTGACTAGGTGTGTGAGTACCTCTATGGATGAGTGGCGGTGTGTGAGTGTTTATATAGGTGTATGAGTGCATATGATAGTCCTGTACTGAGTGACTGTAAGTATGAGTGACTGTACGGGTGAGTGAGTGGATGTGTGTGTAGACCTAAGAATCAGTGAGTGGGTATGTAGTTATTGGTGTTGGAGTGTCTATGGTTTTGAGAATGGCAGTCTGTAATTTAGAGTGGGTGTATCAAAAGTTATATTAGGGTGTGAGAAGATGCATGAAATGATCACATGGATGATGTCATCAGTGATGTCATTTGAGATGTCATCAGTGATGTCATCAGTGATGTCACTGACCATGTCATGAGTGATGTAATATGTGACGTCATCAGCAGTGCATTGTGGGCGTGAATTATAGTTAGCTGAACTAACTATAATGGGGGAATTTCACGGGTTTTGTACGAGTGCAATGTCCAACTAACTATAACTGTCCCTAAAACCTATGGTTTTTTCAGTGAATTTCATAGGTTTTTAAATGCTAATTTCTAACTATAACGTGTCTGAAACCTATGGTTTTTTCAGTGAATTTCAAAGGTTTTTTAAATGCTAATTTCTAACTATAACATGCCTGAAACCTATGTTTTTTTCAGTGAATATATATATATATACATCTCTCATTCTAACAAAGAGAAGAACAGAATCATACATTCACAGGCTAATCTATATGGTGCAACTCAAGTTATGTCAAATCTGAAACATGAATTGCCTGATCAAGGATAGTAGGACAACAATAGACACTTAAGTACAACTGGGCAAAACCAGTAAAGCAATTATAACAAAAGTAAATCAGGTCCTATAGGAGCCTACCAGATATAAATACTGGCCGTCTCTCTATAAGTAACTCTAAATTGTATCCCAACCAATAACACTAATTCAAGAATATACAATGCTCTTTACTCTATAAATCATACTTCATTTAAGAATGATAGTTCCACTTTCCCGCAAGGGAACAAAGAGTCTTGGCCCAAGGATATCTTCTACACTCGCTATATGTACAGCTCTTCAAATATCATCACTCAATAGGTCCTATGTGAAAAATAGAAAAACAGATGGAACAACTTGTTAAAAACGAGTAACATAGTTACAGATAAAAAGATTTCATTGAAGGCAGAGTCAAATACGCCTTAGTGCTGCTGGTCAGAATACATGAATCTCTTTTGGTATAATTTGAAAGATAAAGAGATAAAAACGGAGGAGCACAGGTAGGAGGAAAAGAGGGGGTGGGAGCGAATAGTCAGAAGGAAAGAAAAAAGAGAGAGAAAGAAAAGGAGAAAAGATAGATAGAGAAGGGAGAAAGAAAACTTGATAATGAACTTAGTACAAAACTGAAGCAGGTCCTGGTACTCATATAAAGAGCAAGCAGTACTATTCCCCTAAATGACTGGACATTTCTTCATCGGAGTTCAAACCTTGCTGTACCTTTGTATCTAGCTCTAGAATATATCTAGACTCTAGTTGACAAAGTTTACATATTCTGTCACTGCTCCTGATGGATTTAGGAATACGATCAATAACAAAGAACCATAGTAAGTTCCCGTTGTTGTTGTGGGCCTCCTCAAAGTGGCGAGCCAATGGATATATTTTGTCTCTATTATGACTTGCCTGCATGTGTTCCAATACACTTTTCTTTGTCAGGAACATAGTACTGCCACATAAAATTTGTCACAGGAACAGGTAAGTACATAGATACAAAAATCTTATAGACATGATAGATGCTTTTCAATATTCCTGTAGGTCTTGGTGAAGAGAAGACTTTCTTAACATTGGTGCTAAATTTGCAGGCTTTGCATGAGGTACTGGTAAAGGTGAAAAAAACCTGTATATTGGACACCACAAGCTTGGTATTAGTTATTTCATTCTAACATAATCTATCACTTTACCTTTGCTAAAAGTGATGATAGGGTGATCAGCAACTACATCACTAAGAGTTGTCTCTGTTTTCAGAATGCCCCAATGTTTTGTGAGGCATTTTCTTATCTCTTGTGATTTGGAATTGTAAGTATTAATGAATCTCAGGGTGACATTCTCTTGCGTGTCCTCTTCAGTTTTAGGGTCTAGAAAGGCTTCCCGGCTCATGCTTGCCACTTTTTTAAAGGCATTAGCAATAATAGCCCCTGTGTAACTGCATTCTCTAAACCGTGCAGTCATGATCTTACATTCTTTAGTGAAATCAGGCTCAGAGCTGCAATTCCTGCGAGCCTGCAGGAACTCACCATAGGGAATACTATTTATCAAATTCCTGGGATGGCTACTCTCAGCGTGTAGCAAAGTATTCCCTGCAGTTTTTTTGCAATACAGTTTGGAGGTAAGTTTGGCATTCACAACCATTATCTGTGTGTCCAGAAACTCTACCTGGGTTTCACTTATATGACCTTCAAATTTTAAATTGAACTCATTGTCATTTATTTAGAAATTAACCTGGTGGCCTGATCCCAACTACCCTTCCAGACAATAAAGAGATCATCTATATACCGTGCCCATATAATAACATGGGCACTGTATTCTTCAGAGGTCCTGGACACCTGCTGCTCCCACCAACCCATCATTAAGTTGGCGTAACTGGGAGCAAAGAAGGTGCCCATCGCAGTCCCCTGAGTTTGTCTGAAGAAGGTATCATTGATGACAAAGTAGTTGCTATTTAGACAAAATTCAGTCATTGAGATTAACATTTCAGTGTGAAGTAAATACGTGATGGAATGTGACTTACATTTTTTTTTTTTACATACCTGCACTCCATCTGAGGGTTTAATGGAGGTGTACAGGCTGCACACATCTACAGTAATCAAAAGGAAGTCCTGTTGCCAGATTATATTCTGAATATTGCGTAGAAAATACTTGCTGTCCTGAATATATGATGGTAGTGCCATCACATATGAACGCAGGAAAAAGTCAATATATTTAGATGTATGTTCCAGTAAAGAACCTATGGATGACACAATAGGTCTTCCTGGTGGTTTCAAGGGGTCTTTGTGGAGCTTTGGTAGTAGGTACAGTACTGCAATTTTGGGTAATCTGTTTAGCAAAAAAGCACATTCATCCCATTCAATAAGCCCTTTCTTTTGCCATGTGCCAAACATTTTGTGATAAGTGGTGTGGGATTCATAAATAACGTCTTTGGTGACCTTTGCATAACAATCTGGTGCATTCAACTGTCTCAAATCTTCCGCAAGGTAATCTTGTGTGTTTTGGACCACAACATTCCATACTTTGTCAGATTGAAGGATTACAATGCTGTGGTCCACCTGTAACGTTTTCAGTGCAAGTCTTTCCTTTTTAGATAAATTGTCAGCCTTCCAATTAGTTTTTTTAGCTAAACATTTGAACTCATTGACTACTAGCATCTCAAAGGTATCAATGACAATGGGGTGGAGAGAGGGATTGAATGTGGATTTCGCCTTAAAGTTATTGGGGCAACTTTCACTGACTTCAAAGCCCATAGAAGTCAAATTAATTGGAGCCTGATTGCTGTCTTCCATTTCTAAATTCAATTTGGTGAGGGTGATTAAAATGTCAATATCCCCAATAGTCAGATCATTGGATTTGGATTTATTCGATGTTGTGAGGGCAACAGAGTTTTAAAATTTTAGGTTATGTCACTTATTTAGTTTTAATTTTCTTACAAAATGAAACAGGGCGATCCTACTTTGTGCATAGTTGAAGGGGTTAAGTGGGCAAAAAGATAAACCATACTGCAAGACTTTATATCTCTATATCATTGAGAAGACGATTAGATAAATTTACCACATTGTTCTTCATTGTTTTTTCTTTTGTCCCTTTGTTTCCATTCCCACTGGCGTTACTGATGCTTTTCCTCCATCGACCTCTCCTTCTTTTTTTTGAAGATGTTATTTTGTCTTTGTTTGCTGTGCCTCTGCCTTTGCCTCTGTCTCTTGCAGCTTGTCCTCTTTCTGCCACATTTGTTGGTTCTTGTCTTGATTAGGCGAAGATGAAATTCCTCCCCAGAATTTGTCGGGTATGTTCATTCTCTATCTGCTGCTGTCATGCCATCTTAGGAAATATCACTCTCACTGATATCACTTCTGGAATCTCCTAGTTGCCCAGTCGGTGGAGATGCTGAGGAATGTGAGGTCTTCACATTACTTCTTATGGCATCATATCTGTGGCTGAAAGTGAAAATTCTACCTTCCTTGTAGTCATGTTGATCTGTAGAGAATTATCTCTGTTTCTTCTCAATAATTTCTTCTTCATGTTTGTTTACTCTTTTTGTTCTTCCTTCCAGTTTAGTTTCGAAGGATTCTTTGCTGTCTTCATTAGGGATTTCCTCTTTCAGTTGTTCAATAGATTTTAATAGTGCTTTGTGCTCCTTCCATGCAAATGTAATGAGTATCGACATCATCCGATTAGAGCAGTCCATTAGATTAGTGGCCCATTCTTTAGTTAGTTCAGGATCTGGCTGCTCGTATGGTGGAGCGATCAGAATTCTCAGATATCTGGGTGCTCTTCCTTGTTCTAACACGTCTTCACGTAATGTTTAAATTAGTCCCAGGAATATTGCTTTCCTACCTGTGACCAAGGCATGTGG
The DNA here is from genome assembly GCA_963921515.1 of Calotriton arnoldi. Lineage (NCBI taxonomy): Eukaryota > Metazoa > Chordata > Amphibia > Caudata > Salamandridae > Calotriton > Calotriton arnoldi. The sequence goes on along the minus strand of CAWUFW010000645.1, from coordinate 2,101,501 downwards.
CATGCCGAAACGCGTTTGGTTACTCTGCTATGCTAACAATAAATTCATCAGAGTAAATTACTGGCTGTTATCATCTGTGGAGGCGAGTGCATGTAATCGAGTGTTTGGCACGCTCAGTCTGTGGAACTTTATATATATATATATATATATATATATATATATATATTATCTACTGGCGGTCGCCAGTAGATAGTTATAGTTACAACCTATTATCCATAGGAAATCCGCGACATTCTATTTGAAATAACTCTCTTGCCGGTTGACGTATCTTTGCAAAATTTTCAAACTTTGTGGCCCGCTCCGGTCCGCTCCTACCCTGAAAGTCTCGGGGGATTCGTCAAGCGGGGGCCGAGAAAAAGGGGGTCCCAAAACGCGTTTTCCCCATGCAATTTTCCATAGGAAACTTTAGACACGGCTACAGCCCGAACTGCTGAACGGAATTACACCAAATTTGGCAAAGAGGTAGTTCTTGGTTCAGAAAGAACCCTTTTTGTTAAATGGTGTAAATCCGTTCAGTAGTTGCTGAGAAAATCAAAAGAAAAAAAGATAGGTATATCTAGGGCCGCGGATCCTCCCGAGCACGAGCTTTATGTTAATTGGCTGTCAACACTCCAAATCAGGAAGTGTTGGCAGCCATTTTGTCCCTCGGTAGAACCGAGGGACAGAAACAAGTGCGCAAAGCGCACAAAGGGGGCAGGGTAGAAACACCCTGACCCCCTAGGTCTGCTCAGGGGGTCCCACAAGGACCCCCTGGGCAAAAAAAAATATATATTTTTTTTTAAAAAAATCGGCAGGATGCGCTCAGGGAGCGCGAACCCTGCCGAAAAAAAAAAAAATCGAAGCGCGGTCTCCCGCGCTTCGATGTTAATTGGCCCCCGGGTGGGCCAAGTCCCGGGGGCATGCTGGGGGGGTTCATTTTATGTGTGGGGGCCTCTAAGGGCCCCCAAGCCCGGGGACCACCACCCCCGGGGCTTTATGTAGAATGGTGCGGGAGGGCTCTGAGCCCTCCCGCAGCCTCGGAGACCGCCACCTCCCCGGGGCTTCTTTTTTATTTATGAAAAACCTGTGTGGGGGGGCTCCAGCCCCCCCACACGCCCCAGGGACCACCACCTCCCCGGGGCACTAAGAAAAATTAAAATGGGGGTCCGTTTTGGACCCCCGAAGCCCCGGGGACCACCACCTCCCCGGGGCTGTGCACTGAATGGCAGGGGGGCCGCGCGGCCCCCATCCTGGAGCCCTTGATGGCCCTGGGGACCGCCACCCCCAGGGCCGGCTCCTGCAGTGTCCCGGGGTGCCTACCCCCGGGACACTACTGTTTGCAATGACAGGACGGGAGCCTCGCGGCTCCCGTCCTGTCATTGCAAACTGCTTTGGATATTGGAAGAGAGAGCAGGAAACCTGCTCTCTCTTCCAATATCCAAAGCCGATGCCTTTCCACATGGGGAGCTGCATCTTAGCAGCTCCCCATGTGTGAAACTAATGCCGGCTCCCCGTAGGACACGGGGAGCCGGCGGGACTGTGGGGGGCTTGGGGACCCCCACAGTCCCCAACGAGAGGCCAGGCGCTGGGGGATGGGGTCCCCGGGGCCATAAGTGGCCACGGAGGGGGCCACGCAGCCCCCCTCCCCAAAGTAAAAAAAAAAAAAAAAAAGTGCAAGGCCGGCCCCGGGGGATGGGGTCCCCGGGGCCTTAAATGGCCTGAGGAGGGGGGCCACGCAGCCCCCCTCCAAATAAAAACAAAAAGAGGCCATGCCCCGGGGGATGGGGTCCCCGGGGCCAATACAGGCCCAGGGAAGGGGGGCCACGCGGCACCCTTCCCGTTTTTTTTTTTAAATTTTAATTAAAAAAAAAGGGGTAAGGCCCTGAGGGATGGGGTCCACAGGGCCTAAAAATAGGAAAAAGGAAAGGGGGCCACATGGCCCCCCTTCAGTAGGAAAAAAACCCCCAAAAAAACAAAAAACGATCGGGCCCGCAGGCCCCGCCCCCTTCCTTCACCACTCTGCAAACGCGCCCCTGGCGCGTTTGCAGAGGAGAACAATTCCCCTTGAATACTGGGGGTCCCTGGGGGCCAACTAGCCCACCAGGAACCTCCAGTATGCGCCAGGGGGCTGCCTTGCAGAGAGGTGTACAGAGGCCACGCCCCTTTTACACCTCTCTGCAACGCAGCTCTGTGGCGCTTTTGGAGGAACATGGTGGGCTAGTTGGACTCCAGGGACCCTCAGGATTCAAGGGGAGTTAATCCCCCGACTTAAAACGCGCCACGGGGCGCGTTTGCACAGTGGTGAAGGGAGGGGCGGGGCTTCAGGTGACATGTGTGCAAACAGGCCCCGTGGCGCGTTTTAAGATGGGGAATTAAATCCTCTTCAATCCTGAGGGTCCCTGGGGGCCAACTAGCCCAACAGGTACGTCCAGAAAGCGCCACAGAGCTGCGTTGCAGAGAGGTGTAAAAGGGGTGTTGCCTCTGTACATGTCTCTGCAACGCAGCCCCTAGGCATACTGGAGGTTCCTGGTGGGCTAGTTGGCCCGTAGAGGACCCTCATGATTCAAGGGGACTTAATCCCCCAACTTAAAACGCGCCACGGGGCAGCGTTTGCACAGATGTCACCTCAGGCCCCGCCCCCTCCCTTCACCATTGTGCAAATATTCCTCTAAAATCAGCCGAAATACGAATTCCGATTTACTCACCTGTTATCAGGAGAGACCTCAGTGCTGCATCTTTCAGCCCAGTACTGGTCCTGAAAAGTAATTTTAACCGTACTTACCAGTAACTTGAATTTCCTTCCATAGGCTAACATTGACTGGTTTCACTTGGAAATTCTTCTAAGTGTGGAGTTTTGGAACTTTAAAATATTCCTCTAAAATCAGCCGAAATACGAATTCCGATTTACTCACCTGTTATCAGGAGAGACCTCAGTGCTGCATCTTTCAGCCCAGTACTGATCCTCAAAAGTAATTTTAACCGTACTTACCAGTAACTTGAATTTCCTTCCATAGGATATCATTGACTGCTTTTTGCTGAAAAAGTTTCTAAGTGTTGATTTTTGAAACATACAAATATTCCTCTAAAATCAGCCGAAATCCGAATTCTGATTTACTCACCTGTTATCAGGAGAGACCTCAGTGCTGCATCTTTCAGCCCAGTACTGGTCCTGAAAAGTAATTTTAACCGTACTTACCGGTAACTTGAATTTCCTTCATAGGCTAACATTGACTGGTTTCACTTGGAAATTCTTCTAAGTGTGGAGTTTTGGAACTTTAAAATAGTCCTCTAAAATCAGCCGAAATACGAATTCCGATTTACTCACCTGTTATCAGGAGAGACCTCAGTGCTGCATCTTTCAGCCCAGTACTGATCCTCAAAAGTAATTTTAACCGTACTTACCGGTAACTTGAATTTCCTTCATAGGCTAACATTGACTGGTTTCACTTGGAAATTCTTCTAAGTGTGGAGTTTTGGAACTTTAAAATATTCCTCTAAAATCAGCCGAACTACGAATTCCGATTTACTCACCTGTTATCAGGAGAGAACCCAGTGCTGCATCTTTTAGCCCAGTACTGATCCTCAAAAGTAATTTTAACCGTACTTACCAGTAACTTGAATTTCCTTCCATAGGATATCATTGCCTGCTTTTTGCTGAAAAAGTTTCTAAGTGTTGATTTTTGAAACATACAAATATTCCTCTAAAATCAGCCGAAATCCGAATTCTGATTTACTCACCTGTTATCAGGAGAGACCTCAGTGCTGCATCTTTCAGCCCAGTACTGGTCCTGAAAAGTATTTTTAACCGTACTTACCAGTAACTTCAATTTCCTTCCATAGGCTAACATTGACTGGTTTCACTTGGAAATTCTTCTAAGTGTGGAGTTTTGGAACTTTAAAATAGTCCTCTAAAATCAGCCAAAATACGAATTCCGATTTACTCACCTGTTATCAGGAGAGACCTCAGTGCTGCATCTTTCAGCCCAGTACTGATCCTCAAAAGTAATTTTAACCGTACTTACCAGTAACTTGAATTTCCTTCCATAGGAATCCATTGTCTGGTTTTCAGCAGAAAAGTTTCAAAGTGTCGATTTTCACAAACTACAAATATTCCTAAAAAATCGCCTGTATGACTTAAACGCATTCTTTCAACTGTTTACAGGAGATGCACCAGTGCTGGATCCAGGATCCAACACTGAGTAAGAAAAAGTAACGATAACAGTTTTTAACTTCTAAGTGAATTTCCTTTCATAGGATAACATTGGTGATTCTATGAGAAAAAGTTTCTAAGTGTTAACTTTTAAAGTACAATAATATTCCTTAAAAATCACGACTGTAACCAAAACGCTTTTACTCAACTGTTTACAGGAGATGTCCCAGGACTGAATCTAGGATCCAGTAATGTGGTTAGAAAAGTAATCCATAAAGTAACTAATTGCATTTAACTAGAAATTCACATTGAGCTGAATGTTGCATTGTGTTTGGAAATGTGTTGCCCATTGCAACAACTGTAACTACTGTACTTAAAAGTCTATTGCCTATGTGCAAAGTAATTAAACTAAAGTAATTCATTCTGAGAAAGTATTTTTTGTAATGTAATGTATAATGTAATTACAATGTAATTTAAAAAATAAAATATGTAAAAAAAAATTGTTTCTAAAAAATTTGGAAATCAGTATGAAAAAAATGTATATAACAATTAATACATTTAAAAATTGTCATTTACAAAACCTTTGAAATTCACTGAAAAAACTGTAGGTTTCAGACATGTTATAGTTACAAATTAGCATTTAAAAAACCTTTGAAATTCACTGAAAAAACCATAGGTTTCAGGGACGTTATAGTTACAAATTCGCATTTAAAAAACCTTTGAAATTCACTGAAAAAACCATAGGTTTTAGGGACAGTTATAGTTAGTTGGACATTGCACTCGTACAAAACCCGTGAAATTCCCCCGTTATAGTTAGTCCAGCTAACTATAACTCGCGCCCGCAATGCACTGCTGATGACGTCACATATTACATCACTCATGACATGGTCAGTGACATCACTGATGACATCACTGATGACATCTCAAATGACATCACTGTTGACATCATCCACGTGATAATCTGATGCACCTCCTCACACTCTAATATAACCTTTGATACACCCACTCTAAATTACAGACTGCCATTCGCAAAACCATAGACACTCCAACACCAATAACTACATACCCACTCACTGATTCTTAGGTCTACGCACACATCCACTCACTCACCCGTACAGTCACTCATACTTACGGTCACTCAGTACAGGACTATCATATGCACTCATACTCCTATATAGACACTCAAACACCGCCACTCATCCATAGAGGTACTCACACACCTAGTCAGTCATGCAAATAATTAAACACACTACCATTTACTCACCTATACAGTTATACACACACCAGCTCACTTACTCATACAAATAGTAGCACATTCTTACGCTCTTATACAATCACTGATACAAGCACACACTCATCCATACAGCCACTATCACAATCACTCACTCTCGCTTATAGCTATTTATATACTCCAACACACATATATACTGCCTTTCACATATGTAGTTACTCACACATGTACCACTGGGACATACATTCACTCACTAACACACTCTTACACACACTTACCCACCCATACAGTCTATCACAGTTGCACTCTTGAAACCATCCACCCAGTGAATCACCCACTCACACATCTATGCACAGAGTTGCACACACCCCTCCCACACAAACACTCAGGCACCCATACAGATACTCAGACAAGCATTCAATAACTCATATAGACACTCATGTAGCTATTCACAAACACATGCAGCCACTTACACAGCAACAGACAGACGGATACAGACATTCACCCAGTTTAGTCACTAACCCATGCATTCAGTAAGATACGTTAAATCACTCACTTATAGAGTCAGTCACGCACCTACTAAATCATCCATACAGACACTTACACACCCACTCATTCTTCAATACGTCTTTTCCTATATATATTAAAAATATTTAAACTTTACAGAAACACACAGTCACTGGATGATGTCATCAGTGATGTCATCAGTGATGTCATTTGAGATGTCATCAGTGATGTCATCAGTGATGTCACTGACCATGTCATGAGTGATGTAATATGTGACGTCATCAACAGTGCATTGCGGGGGCGCAAGTTATAGTTAGCTGGACTAACTATAACGGGGGAATTTCACGGGTTTTGTACGAGTGCAATGTCCAACTAACTATAACTGTCCCTAAAACCTATGGTTTTTTCAGTGAATTTATATATATAGATATATATAGATATATATAAATATACTGACCATATATATATATATATATGGTCAGTACTCCTTTTCTTGTTCGATTCCCTGAGCTCTGGAATCAAAAAGGCACGGACTCCTCTTATTAAGTGCAAATGTTCTTTTATTTTTCTTGCTGTGCCGCCATATATATATATATATATTACCTACTGGCGGTCGCCAGTAGGTAGTTATAGTTAGGACCTTGTTTCTATTCAAAAAGCGTTTTTTCATTTGCCAATATCATTGGCGCCGTTTGACGAATCTTTGCAAAATTTTCAAAACTAATGGTTCACTCAGGTCAGCTCCTGTCTTGAAAGTTTCAGGATGATTCGTCAAGTGGGGGCCGAGAAAAAAGGGGGGTCCCAAAACACGTTTTCCCCATGTTAATTTCCATAGGAACTTTAGACACAGCTACAGCCCGAACTGCTGAACGGAATTACACCAAATTTGGCAAAAAGGTAGCTCTTGGTTCAGAAAGCGACCTTTTTTTTTAAATGGTGTAAATCCGTTGAGTAGTTCCTGAGAAATTTTTTTTAAAAAAACATTGATATCTGAGAGCCAAGGAGGATTTGCGACTCCTCCTGAGCACAAGCTTCATTCTGATTGGCTGCCAACACTCCAAACCAAGAAGTGTTGGCAGCCTTCTTGTGACTCGGTAGAACCGAGTCACAAGAAAACAGTAAAAAAAAATATTAAAAACAAGAAAAGGGGGCAGGGTAGTAACCACCCTGACCCCCTAGGCCTGCTCAGGGGGTCACACAAGGACCCCCAGGACCAAAAAAAGCATTTAACCGCTTAACCGCGGCGCCAATTCCGCCACGGTGCGGCGGTTTAGTGGAGTGGGTGGGGCCGCGTTGGCCAATGGACGTGCGCAGCACTACAGAGGTAGTGCTCGCGACGGCCGTTGGCCGACAGAAGCACGCAACAAGTAAAAAAAAAAAGAAAATCAGCCGAATTCGCGCTGGGTGCGCGAATTCGGCCGAAATTTAAAAAAAAAAACAAAGCGCAGACTCCCGCGCTTCGTTTTCTGTAAGCCCCCGGGTGGGCCAAATCCCGGGGGCAATACCTAATTATGTAGTGGGGTCCCACGGGGGCCCCTGCAGGCCTGGGGACTGCCACCTCCCGGGGTTTTGTTTTAAAAATGCGTGGGGGGCGCTCCTGCCCCCCCACGCTGCCCTGGGGACCACCACCTCCCCGGGGCTATAATTTATTTAGGTTCAGGGGGCCTTGCGGGCCCCCCAAGCCCCAGGGACCAACACCTCCCCGGGGCTATATGATTTAAATGCGGGGGCCCAAGCGCCCCCGCACCCCACAGCCCCGGGGACCACCACCTCCCCAGGGCACTCTTCATTAAAATGCGGGGGTCAGTTGCGACCCTCCAGCCACAGGGACCACCACCTCTCCGGGGCTTTAAACAGTTGGGAGGGGGGCCGCGCGGCCCCCTCCTGGAGACCTAGATGGCCCTGGGGACCGCCACACCCCAGGGACAGCTCCTGCAATGTCCCGGGGTGCCCACCCCCGGGACATTGCCGTTTGCTATGGCAGGGCAGGAGCACGGCCATAGCAAACACTGCTTTGCTTCTTGGAAGCGAGAGCAGGAAACCTGCTCTCCCTTCCAAGAAGCAAAGCAGTATTGCTTTTGGACAAGGGGAGCTGCATGTCAGCAACTCCCCTTGCCCAAAACCAATGCCGGCTCCCGCAGAAGGCGGGGAGCCGGCTGGGACCGCAGGGGCATTGGGGCTCCCCCATGGTCCCCAATGTGAGGGCCGGCCCTGGGGGATGGGGTCCCCAGGGCCAGAAGTGGCCCAGGAGGGGGGCGCCTGGCCCCCCTCCCTTTATTTAAAAAAAAAGAAGCAATTGCCAAGCCCCAGGGGATGAGTTCCCAGGGGCCGAAAATGGCCCGGGAGGGGGGCCACCTCCCTTTAAAAAAAAAAAAGAATGGCCAAGCCCTGGGGCATGGGATCCCTGGGGCCAAAAAGGGCCCGGGAGGGGGTCCACGCTGCCCCCTCCCTTTTTTAATTTATTTATTTTTTTAAACAATTTTCAAAAAGAAGGCCGGGTTTCGGGGGATGGGGTCACTGGGGCCCAAATTGGCCTCAGGAGGGGTGCCACGCAGGCCCCATCAAAATAAAAGAAAAGGCTGGGTATGCTCCAGGGGATGTGGTGCCCAGGGCCAACAGTGGCCCAGGGTAGGGGGGCCCCCTCCCATAAAAAAAAAAGAAACCGGCAACTTGCCAGAGGCCCCAGCCCCCTCCCTGCACGACTCTGCAAACGCACCTCCTGGCGTGCTCTGCGTTGGGGGATTGAGTCCCCGTTGCTAGTGAGGGTCCCTGAGGGCCAACTAGGCCACCAGGAACCTCCAGTAAGCCCCACACAGTGGGTTTGCTGAGAGGTGGTAGGATGCCATGCCCCTTTTTACCCCACTCTGCAAACACAGCTCTTGGCGCACTGCTGGTGGGGTGATGAGGTCCCCTTGTGTCCTGAGAACCTCAGGACTGAAGTGGACTTCATCCCCTGAGCAGCAGTGCACCAGGTGGCACGTTTGCAGAGTGGTGTAAAAAGGGGGCATGGCCTCAGACCACTCTCAGCAATCCAGCTGTGTGGGTTTACTGGAGGTACGAGTGAAATGCCCAACTAACTATAACGTCCCTGAAACCTGTGTTTTTTTCAGTGAATATATATATATATATATATATATAGCAAAAAACAAGGAGTTCATAATACTCCCAAGGTCCGGTGCACTCACGGGGTATGTATCGGCTATAAAACATCCGCAGACGCGTTTCTGGCTCTTGCCGTCATCAGTGCGGAAAAGCCGTTAATAAAACAAACACAGTCATTAAAACGCGAGTTCAGCAAGCCCCAGGTGGAACACTGCTTTGGATTCAATTTGGGCTGTCTGAACCGCCGCTTACGGACTCTGTTGACCTATTTAGGTCGTAGCTTATACAAAGCTAGAGTGTTTCACCATATGTGGGACACTCACAGTGTTTTCGATTTTAATCCAGCGGCAGGCGAGGGAATGTACAGGCACAGTTATTACGGCTGCCAATTGATTTTTTTAGCGATGGGAGCGCCATAGAAATTGCATTAGGCAATAAATAATTAAGACAGTGACGCCCCATTGCTGCTCCTTCATTGGCTAAGGATCCACCAACCATATGGCAGGACCGTTTTAATGACTGTGTTTGTTTTATTAACGGCTTTTCCGCACTGATGACGGCAAGAGCCAGAAACGCGTCTGCGGATGTTTTATAGCCGATACATACCCCGTGAGTGCACCGGACCTTGGGAGTATTATGAACTCCTTGTTTTTTGCTGTTTTTTAAGCGGTTCCCACCACCGCTCCCGGTTGCACCCGCCGCGAGTTCAGCAAGCCCCACTGCTTTGGATATATATATATATATATATATATATATATATATATAGCGAGAGAGAGGGAGCGAGAGAGAGCTATATAGTGAAAGATGAAAAGATACAGATTTAGATTAGATATACCTATATGTATACATGCTGAAAGGAAAATACAGTAAAAGTGAAGTTATGGTTGTGAATTAAAACTCATAGATTCTCTTAAAATATGTTTATAAATGATGTTAACATTATCAGCAAAAAGGTTCCTACTATCGTAGTGCTTACTCTAAATTCAACATTAAACAGTGAAAACAAAAAGTATAGAGCAGTAACAGAAATAACAAAGAATCTCATTTACAAAAAGTAAGGGTCAAGGTTTAGTAGAATTAGAGTCTGATGTATTACAGTTTTTTTGGTGGGCGGAAACATGCAATGTGACAAAGGCACATTTTGATTCTGATGGAAGATGGGGCATGAAAGGGGCATTCCTCTCCTTAAAGTATAAAAAAACATATCAATGCCATACAAATACGTTTGCAATAACTGTCGTGTTAGAAGACTACTGAGTTTCTTCACAAATTAAGCTTTTTTAATGAGAAATACTTTTAATTTTCAAAGCATACCAGGCATATTTCAATTTGTTCCAAAATTTACATGAAATAAAGGTCACATATGTGATCTTCCATCACATTTAAATTCATTGTTCCATTTAAAAGACATTTGCTGTTTTACCTATATTTTTCTATGCTGTGGATGCAGATTTGCGCCAAATTTGGCAATCATCTGGCATAGTCATCTAAGTGTCCACATAACAATTTTCATGCAATTCTGTGCAGTGAACAAAAACGTTAAAGGGGAAGGTTGAAAGTAGGCGTGCTTTACTATTTTAACTACCACAGGAATTTTTTCACAACTACACCAAAAACCACTGAAAAAGTGTATGCCAGACATCACGTGAAATTAGAATTTTACTCAGAAAGTCTGCTTTTCTTGATTTGCTGTAAATCCAATCTATAGGTTTTTATAGTTTTTTATAGTTTGAAGCATGAGTAGAGGTAATACTTTTGGATATCTTGACCACCGAAAATAGCAATTGCCAATCATATTTGAATTTGTTTCCAAACATTAACTGATGAAACGATGTATACTGCTAGGTTTGGCTGCATGATCATTCTCCAGCGGGCAGTATATTCTGCTGTGATGGGCCTTTATCCAATCCCCGTTGAGAATGTCCTTTGATCTTTGTGAGTTTTCATGGTTGCTCTACAAATTGTGGACTGCACAGCTAACTACAACTTTGGAATTTCCGTGTTTTTTATTCTAATTCATAACCGTAACTGTACCTCAACTGTGGATTTTCAAGAGAGATTATGAAGTTTTTTAATATAGAAACAAAAGATAACTATAAATTCACTTTAACTGTGTTTTTTCAACAAACTTCATCGGTTTTTGATTGAATGAACCATCCAACAGTTGGGTGCAGGGCCTGGCACTCGATTGCGGTGCAAGCCCTAGTGATTTCTAAACTGGACTTTGATAGTGCTACCCTCTGCAGCCTTCTCAGAGCGAAGACGGCGCCACCTAGGGACTCTCTCAACTGCACTGCAAGGCTCATTACAGGCTCCAAGTGCTGTCATCACATCACGTCTGAGTTGAAATCTCTTAAATGGCTCCCGTATAAAGCAAGGATTCATCTGAAAATTGCATGCATGATGCATAAAGCTTTACACTTCAACACCCCAATTCATCTTGCGCAAAAACTTGAGCTCTCGGGGGGCTCTCGTTCATCGAGAGACTCTAGCACCTTACGACTCAAGCCACCGAAATTCCATAAAAAGAAAACCTACAATCGACCATTCTAGGGTATTGCACCAAGAATTTGGAATGCCTTGCCATCTGAAATGAGACTTAACAATTCCACAGCTTCCTTCAAAAAGGAAGTCAAAGAGTTACTGATGAAGACATTTTTGGGCTAGTTCCCAATCACCTTAAAATATCGATTTACACAAATATCGAGTTAAAAATATTGTGGGTCAGAAATATCGACAGACAAATTCTTGTGGTCAAGAATATCAAATTTAGGTAAGTAATATCGATGTTAAAAATATCGAAGTGTAAAATATCGTTTGCAAAAATATTAGTTAAAAATATCGATTTTGTATTAATGTTATGTATTTTACTATATATTTTATACTTATGTGATGTATGATTATTTGTATAAGATTTGTTTGTATTTTTAAAATATGTGCTACATTTTTAGTAGTTAATAATTTTTTTTATTTGATTTTTGCATTTTTAATACCATAGTGGGTTGTGGGTTTATAGAGGAATAGGGTGGGAAGTGATTTAATTTTATAAAATTAACTGATTATTTTTAGTAGTTATTAATATTTTTTTATTTGAATTTTGCTTTTTTAGTTCCGTAGCGGGTTGTGGGTTTATAGGGGAATAGGGTGGGAAGTAATTTAATTATATTAAATATATTGAGTATTTTTTATTTATTATTATTTGTTTAATTAAGATGGTATAGTGTTAAATGGGTAAAGTAATTTGTTATTAATTAATAAATAATTGGTTGTTAATTAATTTTAATTAGTTAATTGTAATTAATTATGGTAATTGTGTAATTAATTTTAGGTCTGTGTTGTGGTGTTTATAGGTGTAAAGGGTGGGAAATAATTTATTTTTAATTGATGAATTAATAGTTAGTTGTTAACTAATTTTAATTAATTAATTAGTAATTAATTATGGTAATTGTGTAATTAATTTAAGGTGTGTGTTGTGGTGTTTATAGGAGTAGAGGGTAGTAAGTATTTTGTGTTTAATTAATTATTATTTAGTTGTTAATTAATGTTTTTTATTTTATGTGTGTTGTTTTTACTTTTAAAGGGGTAAAAGGTGGGTATTAAATACATTTTTAATTATTTCATTATTAATTGTTAATAGTAATAGTTGTTCTTTTAAAAATATATATATTTTTTTTAATTATTTTATAGTTTAATTTAGGTGTGTGTTGTGGATATTATAGTGTTAAAGCATGTGCACTCAATGATTGTTTATTATTTTTGTATTAATACTTTTTTTATAATTTAATAATTATGTTAATTATGGAAATAAATTTAATTAAAAATGTTGAAGTGTTTTGTTATTGGTGTGGTGTTATAGGGTAGGAAATAAAATACATACATTTATGTTTTAAATATTTTTTTTGTTTGTTAATATTTGCTACTTTTAAATAATTATTGTTTATAAATGTATTTATTAATTTATTTTATATATAATTTGTAGGTTTTTGTTATATGTAATTAATATTATAATATGTGTTCTTTTTATATGTTTAATATATTTAGTTTTATATTTTTAAAATATTGTTTATTTATATCCAACACTTTCCCTACTGTTGCACTCACTGGAGTGGGAATAGTAATTGTTGCCCCTCCGCTATCCAACACTTTCCCTACTGTTGCACTCACTGGAGTGGGACTAGCAATTTTTACCCCATCGCTATCCAACATTTTTCCTACTGTTGCACTCACTGGAGTTGGAATAGTAAATTTAATTCCTCCGCTATCCAACACTTACCCTACTTTTGCACTCACTGGAGTGTGAATAGTAATTTTTACCCCTCCGCTATCCAACACTTTCCCTACTGTTGCACTCTTTGGCGTGGGAATAGTAATTTTTACCCCTCCTCTATCCAACACTTTTCCTACTGTTGCTATCACTGGAGTGGGAATAGTAATTTTTACCCCTCCGCTATCCAACACTTTCCCTACTGTTGCACTCTTTGGAGTGGGAATAGAAATGTTTTCCCCTCCGCTATCCAACACTTTTCCTACTGTTGCTATCACTGGAGTAGGAATAGTAATTTTTACCCCTCCATTATCCAACACTTTCCCTACTGTTGCACTCACTGGAGTTGGAATAGTAAATGTAATTATTCCGCTATCCAACACTTTCCCTACTGTTGCCCTTATTGTATTGGGAAATGTACGTTTAATTTTTTTTAAATAGTTCTGTTTTTATTTATTATATAATGTTTTTTTAATTTAAATTATTGATATATATATATATATATATATATATATTATTTTTATATAATTTTAAAGTTTAAAAATTAAATAAAGATAATAGTTAATACATTATTTTTAAGTAAGTATATGTATATGCATACATTTTTATGTTTATGTGTTTATATTATTTTAAATTAAGTTTATTTGCTAAAATGTATATTAAATTAATTTTGATTTTTTTAAAAAAAAATATTAATATTTCATATATTCACAATATATTATTTTATTTTATATATATATATTTAAATCGATATTTTTTACATCTCTATTTTTTACCTCAATATTTTTGATTCGATATTTTTGTACTTACCTGTTAAGGTATTGGAGTCGATAATTTTGCCGTCGATATTTTTTTTCGATATTTAGATCATCGATGTTTGTTACATTGATATTCTATCAGTGAACCAGTTCAGATATATCCAACTTATTGATCCGTTCAAGCAAAATGGTAAACATTTTTGTAAAGCTAATTAATTCCTTGAAAACTGCTGCACAGATTTACACTGAGCTAAGCAAAGGAACTTTTTTGAGTAAAATTCTCCTCTCATGCCATGGTTAAAAGTGGTGTTCTTGTACTGGAAAACACAGCTTTTAATGGGAGTTAAATTGGGTAATCTCATGGGGGCATATTATCAAGGGCCATATCGCCACTTTTGCGGCACTTTTTGCTGAAAAAGCGGCGATATTTTTATCGCCCTATTATTAAGCCTGCGTTAACATGCGTTAGCGCAAGCTTTCAGGCGTTAGCTGTCGCATTTTCTATCGCCTTGCATGTCAGCGATATTTATCGCTAATGACATGCAAGGTAGGCGTTCCTAACCTAAATTACACGTAAAAAGTCACTAACCCGACTTCGCTGTATTAGCAAAGTTGTCCCGCGATAATAAAAGTCACGCTAAGCCCCAATGATCGCAGGTTTTTAACACCTGATAAAATCCTGACTAAACATGGTGATACATGGAGGTACAGAAGGGGAACAGTAGCCCAGAACTCCCATCTGAGAAGCAACAGCCACTATAGAGGTAGGTGTCATGCTGCATGGTGCCGTTGTGTTGTAAGGGGGGACATTGCAGTGCATCCGGCCTGTCACATAACATTGTTATTGGCATTCACTGAATTACTGACTGCATTACTGAAGTCATACAATTTCAATTCATTTTTCATGCTGCAGAGTGCCGTGCTCATTGGGCCATTGATCGTGTCATACAGGGAGTTTTCAGGGATATTATGGCATAATATGAGGCATATGCAGGCATATTATGAGGTATTGCCGCTAACAAACCGCTAACGCGCTGCTCCCATGCTATCGCATGTTTGCCTATCGCGTGTTAGCGGCAGTTATCGCTTCCTTTCCCGGACACCATCGCATCTTATCGACGTGTTCATAATAGGTCGATAAGAATGCGAAAAGTCTCCAGGAATAAAAGCGATAACAAAAATCACGCTATCTTTCGCTGGCGATCATTATCGCCTTTTGTAGCTAATATGCCCCATGGTTTTTTGTCCTCCTGCTTCTAGTTCTCCACTTGACGAATCTGTAAAAAACGTACCATTCGGAACCCAAATTAGCAGTGGCGTAGCAGGGGGGGGGAGGTGGGGGCACTTTGTCCCGGGCGGCACGAGTTTTGAGGGCGGTGAGACTCGCCCCCGGTCTTACCTGAGGCCGTCGCAGGTGCAGTGGCGGCGGTTGCAGAAATCGCCAGCACCCCAACCCCGCTCTTCAGACGGCCGCCAAGGGCGGCAAACTCAGGGGCCGCCATGGGCGGCCGCAGGTCTAGCTATGCCACAGCAAATCAGAATCACTTTTTTTTGGGATTGTGTCGTGCATATTTGTCGAACGGCGTCAAAAGTATTAGGAAAACAAAAAAAGCTGTATCCTTAAAAATTATGATCGCGACTGTAGTACAACTGCTGCATACTATGTGCAGGTAACTTAGAAACAGTAGGATAGGTACAGCATGTTTTTTTTTTTGATCAGCACCAATCAGAGATAAAAAGAGCCTCCATAGGCTTCTTGGTCTCTTTTTGCACTTAAGATTTAACAAGCACACCGCAGCTGAACACGTTAAATACTCCAGCCAGTGTTTATTGTGGTGAATCTGTATTGATACAGAGAAGGGCCCTATTCTTCTCTGCTGCTGTGTCTGCTTTTTCATGATGATTCTTGTAAGTTTTATCTTTCTCTAACACCCTTTTCTCTGGGGCTCCATTAGCAATCTGCAAGGCGCGCAAGTCTGACTGTTGACTTACCTCGCAGATGCAGGCGAAATTAACACAGCAGATGCACAATGCACAGAGCAGCAATCGGCACGCCTCTGATCTGAGCGCGAGAACAGAAGCCTTCCGCCATGCCACATCGTTTTCTTTTGTATTATGTTCGACGTTTCAGTGCACAGAAGATAGTAAATATTTGCTCTTTTTTGCTTTGGTCTATTACCGATTGTAAATATCGCCAGCTTGACAACACTTGCTCATTTGGAAGCTGTATCTTTTTAATTAAAATACAAAGGTTCCTTTTGAAACATCAGTGGGTTTTTAAAGTGGTGAAGATGTATTAGGCAAACATTTGTGACTAAGTAAGTAAGTAAGTGGTACACTAAACAAGAGCAAGATTAAAACTGGAAATTCGAGTTAACAAGCTGCACTTGAGTTCCTCTATAGCCAGTTGCCATTCACAGCTTTATTTTTACTTGGCCCGTGTAATCTAAAGGGCAACCAAACACTATTACAATAAGGAACTACACTGCGTGCCCTTCCAGACCCATATCAAAATCAACACCAGCTGCATCACCAAGAAAGACAAGAATAATGAGGGGCAGATTTACAAGGCCCTTACATCACTTTTGCGCCGCCGTTGCGTCACTTTATGTGACGCATCGGCGGCATAAACAATGCACCACGTTGCAGCCCATTTACAACATGATGCATCTAGGGAGATGGATCACGTTGTAAAGCCCTGCGCCACATTATACCTGTGTCAGGTATAATGTATGCAGCGTGGGCATTCCCATGCAGGAAAGCCTCGTAGAAGTGACCACTGAAATCTACAAGATTTCACTGCGTCACGTCTAGGAGGCCACTGCGTCAAAACCTTACTCCTGCTTGGAGCAGGCGTAAGGAGTGATGCAGCACAATAAGTGTTGGCCATCCCATGCATTGCTGGAGTTGTGTCGTGCTTGGGACGCAACTCCAGCGATGCGTGACTTTTGCGCCAACAGATGTGTCAGAATTTCTGACGCATCTGTCAATCCTTGCGCCATGGTGCGCCGGATTGTAAATACGACGCATCCGTGGTGGCGCAAGGGTTTTGAAATGTAGACAAGCAGTCAAGGCCTGATTCACAGGAGAAGGAGTATGGTGAGTCAACGTCAAATGCAACACAATATCTGCAAATGCGTTAAAGATGTGGATTCACCAGCCGAGATTGTGAATATGTAACGCTTTGCGAATACCTCAGAATGCACAAATATATTTGCATTACTAATATGAATCAAATAATAGAAAGTACAATACACTATACAACGGCAATGCAACATAGCACCATGATAAAAGCATGGCCTCTGGTTATCATAACAATTCTTTGTTGACAACCACTAATTCATGAAAGTGAAAGCAAAATGGCAAAGAAAGAACACTGGAATTGTTCAACAATGTTTGCAAACATACAATGGGTGTGATACTGAACTAATTATGATCAGCACACTGTAAAATACAGGTTGCAATCTACCTTCCAAAACTGAAATACTTTGTAATGAATGCAGAAAAACTTTACTTTTCGTAATTCTATTTTGGGTGAGCACAAAAAGCAAGCCGAAACAAAACAAGAACAACAATTAAAAATGTAGTGCATTTGAAACCTACTTATGGAAATGAGAGTGACTCTTAGTTTGGCGAAGTGAGTTACTGTGGCAAGAATGATAATTCTTCCTCCAGAATTAGAATTTCGAAGTGCTTACCCCTTAAAATTAGATATTTCACGACCTAGGAGCCTAGAGCCTCAAGGTCAATACCTCCTCACTTTGGGGTGTTAGGTACCATTCTTGAAAGTAAAGGGAGAGCCTGCTGTCTGGCTTACAGCTTCAAATGCAAAAGACTTTCGTTAGATTCCATGTGGCTCACTCGCAGGCCAGCTTAGTGCTTGACCACCACTAAAGTAGCAGGCTGTTTGAAGAAGAAAATAACAAAAGCTAGCACCATGAGGGTGCTCGCTCACCACCCACAGTCACCACTGATACCACTGATATCTTTAGTAGTTGATTATTGGGATTGCCCTCCTCCAGTCTCTGCTGAGGTGTAGAAATGCTTTCAAGTCACGTATTTCTCGTCACAGTAATTATTCAGCTGGTTTTTATCTTCCACCAGACATGGTAAGCTTAACCCAATATAAACCAATAAACACATAAACCCAATCATAATTTTTCTAACGGCTGGGGCATTTAAATCATGTCACCCTTCTGTGGTAATGTTCTTGGGGGCAGATGTACGACCATTTTTGCGGTTGCGAACAGGAATTTGGCCCGTTTGCGACTGCTAAATTGGGTCTTCCCCATGTACAAACCATATTTTGCGAGTCAGTAAGCTATTACTGACTTGCAAAATATGGTATGCGACTCGCTATTAGAAAGAGGCGAGTCTCACAGCAATGTATGATTGTTTTGCAACCACATTTGCGGTTGCAAAACACTCGCAGTTTACCACCTGCTTCAAGTAGGAGGTAAGCCACTCGCAAACGGGAAGGGGTCCCCAGGGGACCCCTTCCCCTTTGTGAATGGGTGCGAAAATATTTTTTAAGAGCATGCAGTGGTCCCAGGAACCACAGCCTGCTCTTAAAAAATGAAAGTGAAAAGTTACATTTTTCTTTTTTAAATGCTTCCCGTTTTCCTTTAAGGAAAACGGGCTGCCTTTAAAATAAAATACCTGCTTTATTTAAAAGCAGTCACAGACATGGTGGTCTGCTTCCCTGGGAGTGCTAGCCATTCCCAATGGGGTCGCAAAATGCGCTTGCCTCATGAATATTGATGAGGCATGCAATTTTTTACCCCATTGGGAATCGCAAACAGTGTCTGTGACACTGTTGTACATTCACTTTTGCAAGTCGCATATTGCGAGTCATATTTCGACACAATTTGCGACTCGCAAAAAGTGAATGGTCGTACATCTGGCCCTTAGAGTATAATGTGTTTGAGTAATAGAATAGAATTTTGTCTCTGAGCCCCTTGTAAATTGAATGCCAGTTGATGGACTTAATAAGTACTGGAATTATCCTAATGTCTCCTGTGATTGCTACACTACAATAATTACCGATGAGTGTCATTGAACCCAGAGGCTGCTTATCACGGGTTTCGCGACACCCACTAACTAAGATAAAATGGTAAAAAAGAAAGAAAACAAGGGAGACGGGGCGAGAGATCGGAGAAAATTGAGGTGAGAGGGAAAGTGTTTTAAGCTGTCAGACTCATCAAAGGTGTCTTATTTTGGGCTATTTTTTTTAAACGACTAATTCTAATTATAAGCGAAGTAAGTGGGCCGGGTACGAGCAAGTAGAATGTAGAGCTCGTGAAGCAGTCAGGAAGCTGATGCAACAAGCACGAAGGAAAAGGAGCATATTCAGGCTTAGCTCGCGCAAATGAAATGCTTGTCTAAGCGTGCGAGGCAACTGGAGAGTTTGTGCAGCAAGCGAAGGGGTGGCGATCTTACGGCCTGTTCTTGCGCTAAGAATCTCTTTACGAGAAGTGTATGTGTAACACGAGTGAACATCACACAAGGAGGCTGTATGTGAGGAGTGTCTCTGTGCCTCTGACGATTTATAAGAGCGGCGACAGGGCTCGGCCTTGCAATTATCGCCTGATTGATAATTAGGCAATAGAAAAGCGAGGAAGGACAATTACTGTGTCATATTCAAGGAAAAAGATACAACATAGAAATGGGAGTTTGTTAGGTCAAGCATTGGCAGCACATGTGCTGCTGTGCAAGGCATGCTTTAATCTACACTGTGGCTTGTAGCACCTCCCTTCATTTCTATTTGTTCCAGTTCCTTCCATTCATAAATGCCTGCTTTTGTTTGGTCAGCGTGCTTAATCAGTCTCTCCTTTTGGTGTTTCTAACCCTTCCAGCAGACTACCCCTGCTACATGTGGTCTTACATATTTTTTAATTTACGCTCCTTCCTGCACACTATTTTGTTGTTTGGATCTGCCTCAGGCTTGTGTTCATGCATGTTCGTGCGTTTCTCTTCCCAGCACATTTTTTTGGGCAGATGCTATTCACGTGTGCGAGCTTTTGTATTGGTTGCAGCTCTAGTGTTAGCCAGCCATTTTTAAAATTGCTTTTGGAAGGGCAAAGGGAAGAGGCGTGTGTTGCTGTTTGAATTGTACAGAATGTGTTTGCTTGTATGCTTTTGGACGCCATGGGCATTTTGTTTTGGCAGCATGGCACCCGCTTCGGGAGTACCGAGCCTTGGATCGTTGTCTTCTTTCCTCGCGGGCGCTGTGTGGGAGGGCCGTGGCTGCTTCAAGGTGGGATGGGCGAAGCGACGACAGCCCCGCCACCAGTGAATGGACTGCTCTCATTGGCTGGCGCTGGGTTGTCCTGCATGTCTCAGTGTCCTCTCCTTCTGCCTTGTTCGTGGGTGGCATGCACGCGGGGAAGTTCACCACAGAGGATGTGTTGTCCAGTGTGGTGGATTGCAAGTGGGCAACATGGAATGGGGCAATCTTCGCTTGTTGCTCACTGTGTACTTTGATGAGTGTAGTGGGCTTCACTTCCTTGTGGTTCAGTGTGCCTCCATGTCGGGGGTCCATCGGTGGGGCAGGATGCGAAGGTGGGTGTTTTTCTGCATGCATTATTAGAAGAGGCGTGCAATGTTTTGCATTCCCGAGGCCTGCAAAACTGTATTAGTGTGTTGCCCAAGCGATTTTTCACAAATGACGGTGCTGCCATTGCTACATTTTGGTCAGGACTAGGTGCTTCATTTTTGTTGTTTGCATGTGTCTATGACCTGATTAATTGAGTTTGTCCGGTGTGGTGGGGGTCGGCTATGCAGGGCAAATCTATTTTTTTGTGCTGAAGGGGCAAAAGCATTGTGTTGCATCAGATTCTGTGTGTGGGACTCTAGACAGGCAGTTCTGCATTTTGTGTCATCATCACTTGTGTGCAGGAGCCTATTGCCTGTGTTTGTCTCAGTGCATGGACATGGCTGTGATGGAGTGAGGTTTGTAAAAATACATCCTCATGAAATTAAGTAACCCCATAATAATGTATTGACTGCATGGACTAACCAACCCTGAATGCACACGTTCACACATGGGGCAAACGCATTTTACATAATATACTAAAGCATGATGGCATGAGCACGTATTAACTATTTGCGCTTTGAAAAATTATACTAATGCATGTTTATGCTATGTTGTACATTGCACATTGTGCATGTTGTGCACAAATAACGATAAGGTTGCTTTAAATTAAGAGCTTTCGCTAGGAATTAATTAACACAGGGTATTAGTATGGTGGGAGGTAACCATAATGGGTTTTATTTCATGAATTAATATCCTTTTGTGTTTATTTGCTTTAGTACGAGATTGGTCCTGCATGAAAATGGCCTCTTGTCTGACCACAACCAGCATGTGGTTGTCTTGGTCTGCACGGAGGACGCATGCGCTGAAATAGTTTGCCTGCTTACGAACTGCAGAGTGCACCAGCTGATGTAATTTGAGTGAAGGCCATGTTGACCCGTGTCCTATTGTTTATGTGCCAAGACGTGACAGCGACTGTGGGAACTGCCATCACTACATGCAATTTGAATGTGAAGCGGATGTCATAATATGAAAATGTTGCAAAATGTATAACTATTGATATTAGTAGTATGCAAATGTATTTATCCTTAATACTTCCTTTGTTAAAACCGGTATGGGATGGATTTGCGAGGAGAACTGGATGAGGCGACCCTAACATGATTTTTGACAACCAATCACAGAACGAGTTTCTACTAATACTGCAACATTGTGAGATAGTGAGCTAGGCATTAAGGTATAATTGATATCCCAATTAGGGGTGTGGGAATCAGACGAACCTGACCGAGCAGAGAGAGAGAACGCAGAGAACATCTAGACGTCGAGAGGGAAGCGCACCAAGACAGAGAGAGCAGACCAGCATTGAGCTAGAGAACACCTTAGGTACGAGAACGTTGCGGGAGTGCTTGGGAGGAGACTGCGTCCGAGGAGAACTAAATCAAGGTAGATAGGATTGGGAGATTATATTTGTTTGCAAAACTTAGCTGCATCTGTCCTGTTAACTTTGTCCTCTGAGCCTATCTCTGGGGACCCCTTGCCACAACCTCGGCCAAGGAAGTGGTTTTCCATATTCTTTGGTGGGTATCACCCCCCTTAAATGCTTTAATTTTGCAATATTTTTCTGCAAGTGTTTATGTTGTACCTTCTCTTCCCCTATTCCTATGCACGCTTTGATGTCAATACAAATGAGTCATTTTGATTACATTGCTTGATAATTTGTTCTCTTATATGTGATCTTGTGTGTGCACTGATAATCTGAATTATGAGCACTTAATTTTAATAAGATAAAATTATTAACCGAATAAATGACTCTGTGGCTATTTAGTTAAGGTATTACACTGTTTAGTTAATCATAGTCACCATCAACTCTTCAACTAATGGTCCATCAATCAAAGGAAGAAGACAGTTGAGATTAAGAATAGTTAGGTATATATATAAATGTTATTAATGTGAAGTATAGTATTGAACATAATAAAACGGACAAATTAAACACCCCAAATCCAGCGCCCGTCTTCAGGGATCATTTATGGGTAATGTGTGATGGGCCCCGTTGTTTGGTAAGCAATTTATGTGTGAAGAGATTTCCCTAGGTCCCTGGTTCATCAATTAGGGGTTGCGCTGGATCAGCTGCTTTCGTCTGCTCACTTTGAGGTGTCTTTCGGGAAGTTTCATGCATTTTTGGAGTGTCACACGTGCACACCGAGGGCATGGGGATGTCGCACATGGTGGAGTATGGTACTTGGAAGCTGTGGGACCATGGTGGGGCTCCGCGCTGTGAACCCTGGAGGCGGTGGGTGACACTTGGGGTTTCCATGGGGTGTGGATCCATTTCAATGGCTTTTGCATTGCAAGATGTTGGCCAGCTCGCGGGCGTGGGTACGAGCTCTGAGGCGGTCTTCTCCATGGACGCCACGCCTCCATCCTCGGCTGTGGATGCCCCTTCTTGTGTCTGAGGTAGGTTTGCATTTTTTAATTTGCAATGCTTTGATTTGTGGGGGTCAGCTGGGGCCTGGGCAGTGTATTTTTTCTTTTGCTCCTCAAGTGTCCCCATGTGTCGTGATATGTGCGCATGTTTGTTGTCTGTGCCTCGTCCCCGCTGTTTTCGATCATACCATCTGTTTGCTTCCTCCCTTCGTCACTTACTGGCTCTACTTCTGCTTTCCCCCCTCACTTGCTTCCCTGTCTGTGATCTCTTTCTTTTAGCGCATGGTTCCTGCATCTCTTAATTTTTTCTGCTCCAGTTCCATTCCTGTGTTCCATTCCTCCCCCTCAATTCATTTGTTTGCCTTTCCTTTCTGTGGGCCTTTTAATTTCCATTTGGCAAGGATTAAAGACCCCCAATGGCTCAAGTGGCTATAAGATGCTTCATTCACGGAGGTGTCGCCCACTCTTCCTGTCCCCACTTAGCTCTGTGTTTCTTTACAATGGGCTTACTCCACACCTAGGAAGTGGGGTTGAGCCAGGATCAGACCGGAGGGTGGAAGGGGCCAATCATTGTAATAGCTTCTGCGTGTGTGGTGTAGCATCCAGGTTGTGTTTGAACACATAGGATTATTTGCTGTTGTGAAACTCCCTTCTTGCTCCTACATAAAGGGTTGGTTTTGCACGTATAGGGTTATTTGCTGTTGTGAAACTCCCTTCTCGCTCCTACATAGCTTTTGAAAATGCAGGAGCCACAACATGCGTTGTGCAAATCATGAAAGACACCTTATGCTGTTTGAAAAAGGCTGCTTTTATGAAGTAGGTGTCTTTCACATTGTATACAACCCCAGCACACACCTTACAGACTATTTTGGCCTTACTAAACATTAGTGAAAACCTGTCCACACAAATGCACACCACATAGATCCACTACACAACACGTTTAACCATCTAATAATTCCACACCACACAAATCAACTCCACATTATTCCACTACATACCACATAATGCCAATCCATCAAATTCAACTCCATAAATGTCCACTCAGCTCCATGCCACATAATTCCACTTCACATAATACCACTCCATGCCACATAATTCCATTACACTCCACAAAACACAATTCAACTCCAAATAATTCCACTACACATAATTACGCTCCAACTTACATAATTGCACTTCCAGCCACATATTTACACTCCACATATATCCATTCAGCTCCAAAACACATAATTACACTCAACAAAATTCAACTCCACAATCTGCCCCATATTTACACTCCACATAATTCCACACCATGGCACACAATTTCACACAATGCAACACCACACAATTAAATCCACACAATTCCATACCACACAACATATTTACACTCCATACCACATAATTAAACTCCACATGGATCTACTCCATGTCACATACCAACACTCGTCTTTATCTTTTCACCATTCTGCATAATTCAAAAATACAAATACACTACACAATTCTACCCCATACAATTCCACAACTAACAAATCCAAATCAAACCACATGATTCCACTACAAACAACATACATGCACTTCACTAAATACAATAAACGTAAGTAAAAATCAATAACATTTACAATGCCAATAGAGCTCACTTTCACAAATGCGAGAACGATTGCATTGCAAATGCTTGTTTTTATTTTGTAGTGGGGCTTTTCACTTGGAATTGGTTGCAAGTACAAGTTTTTTTAATAATGTTTCTTCTTCATCGATTTGCACACTTTCGTGCAATTTGAAGTCTGATTTAACCTTTACTTTGTTTGGATTAATTGTCTACACGCATCCAAAGTTTGCTCAGAAATCTGCACGCTGTCAGTTCAGATCAATCCAGTTATTAATATCAATTTAAAGACACATTGAGGTCAATGAGTGGACTCTTTGGGTTCAGACAGTATTCAGCGTTTACACACTTTTTGAAGCAAACTGTGACTTATTCAGTGATTTGCACACCTATGGTACAAATTGGATTCAGCGATTCGCACGCTTATGGTGCAAATTGGATTAAGCAATTTGCATGCTTATGGTGCAGATTTCTTTCAGTGATTTGCACACTTGATGGTTAGTGTAATTTGGGATATATTAAATTCAACTGATTTGTTATATTAGTCACACCATGCAGAGTGTACCACCTGCAGCTCCATTTTTGCAAGATCTGGGTGACCCACCTTCTGAGTGGAATTTATGGTTAAGATCTTTTAAAGCATAATTGAGTGCAATTGGTGGGCAAAAATGTAGACCAGAAAGAAGAAAAAGTTTAAGGTATTATTATTTAGGTGCAGAGGGACAGAATGTTTTTGATCACTTACTTGAATATGAACCCTCTGAAGATGAGAAACTTGATCAATTTGACAGAGCTGTAGCTCTATTGGATATGTACTTTACAAAAACAAAGAACATAGTGGTGCACAGATATACATTTGTTACAAGAGTACAAAAACCGAATGAGAATAGTGATACATATATAACAGCAATAAAGATCTTGTCTGCACTGCAATACATTTCTTTAGCTATATTTATACATGTACAGACAGCTCCACAACAATAGTATTCCATTACTGTATGACAAAAAAATCTTCAACCGGTCAAGAATTCAAACCAGTAATCCATCAACAAAAATAATAAATATTCAACTAGCAAAATGTTAATTGACTTTGAACATGCTATGATACACATCATTATAGACAGATACACTGAAATCTGAATTCAAGGCTTTTGACTTCCATTTTGACCATACCATTTGGTGATGTCTACAAATACCCACAGTAAATATTGCATGTGACACAAACATCCAATTAATAATCACCCAAAAAATAATTGCCCTGCCTTTTGTGCTTGTTGTTAAAGTAATCATACAGTGGGATCTATTATTGACTCACCTTATAGTAAATCAAATGAAGACAAACTAGGCCCTTTTCAAGACTATTTTGAAGAAACATGGGTTGGATGCATGCGCTGGTCTGGGCACAGGCATCAACCCAGGTTCCTGATCCTTTGGGTGCATGCTTATGAAAATAAATTAAACAAAGGAGCTCAACTAAATTATGAAATTGAAGAGCAGCGCAACTCCTGTGAAGTAGGCATCACACTACTGTTTACCAAGAAAAAATTGGGACACTACAAAACTAACATAGGTTCCAAGATTTGAGAGAAAAAAATCCAGAGACCAAATACTGTGTTTTGGAATATCCAGCAAATAAAGAACAGCTATTTGAAAACTTCCAAGGTCTAGATCACATAGAGTCAATACCATACACTCTAATTTACTCAGTACCTCCAAAACAACAATATAGTAGCCATCCAAGCAGAACTGAGAATAGTAAAATTGTAATTTATTCAACTTAACCTGCACATGTTTTTTCAATCCATTCTTGGACTGAAAACCTTTTTTTAAAATTAATAATTATAGCATCAATATAACTTTGTTTTTTTCAGGACACATAGATAGATAGGTGGATAGATAGATAGATGGATGGATAGATAGATAGATAGATAGATAGATAGATAGATAGATAGATAGATAGATAGATAGATAGATAGATAGATAGATAGATAGATAGATAGATAGATAGATAGATAGATAGATAGATAGATAGACAGACAGACAGGGGCAGATGTTTCATTAGAATTTTACCGCTCAAGATGGCTGGACCCATTTTACAGACAGATACTTTGAAACCTCCTCTCCCATGATGATACATTATGAAAGGTGTGCATTTTCCTTTACTAATTTAGAAAGGATGCGTATTCACCACAAAGCTGAAGAATCAGTCTGTTAACTTCTTAAATCAGGCCCAAATTCATTTTACGTTCAAAACTGCTTATTCTTTCTCTATACACAAGGCACAGTATGTGACGCTAAGTACAAGTCTATGTCACTGGACCTCAGTACTTCGTGGACTCTTAATCACCAACGATTACCAACGTCCGGCTGGTATTGCCGAGAATGGGAAACAGTGAACTTCTCCACTCAGCACACTAGTATACAGACCAAAGAGTCTGCTTTGCAATTGCAGTCACCCCACTGCCTGGCTCAGAGCCAGAAAATTAAAAATAAAACAATGCAATCATATAATTTTCATTTTCCGGCTCTGAACCAGCTTGCGTAGGGAGGGGCGGGGCATTGGGAGGAGGAGTGCGACATGCACTCCACTTCCTAAGTGCGCACATGTGCTTTGGCCGGCCGTCTTAGGGCGATCAAAACACACATGTGCACTTAGGTTTTCCCCAGCCCAGCTGCATCGAGCAGCCGGCTGTAGAAACTCCCTGGTCTGAGCAGGGCGTTTTTCTTGCCTGCTCAGACCAATCCACGGGCTGCTCTCATGTGAGAGCAGCGCAGGGATCGCAGGGAGTCTGTTACGTGGTCCCAGTGCTTGCTGGGCCCAGGAAGGACTGTGCCAAGTGCGACGCGGGAGGGGGGAAGCACCTCCAGGTAAGTTTTTTTTTTTTTAAATTAGAAAACCCCCCACGCTCCCTCTCCCACGCTCCCCTGTGTCCCCTCCACCCACTCCACCCACTCCACCACCTCTTTATTGTGGTTGCTGTGACTGGTACAATCTCTTTGTAAGTCTTGTGATATAAAATTGTTGAACTGGAATGCATGGTCACTTTACTTACTCGAAACATTTTTTAAGTAATTGATCTCCAATGAGGCAATTCATATCGACAATGGCAGTTTTTATTTTAGAGATCGATCCTGAGGTTGGGAAATTGAGGTTATCTCCATACAGCCTCTCAGCTTTCCCCTGATGAGTTGTTGTTATGTAACCGCCCTTCAGTGATGTAACTTCATCAGTTTATGGCAGTTTTTATGTCTATTCATGACCTAGATTAAGGGGATGATTTGTAATCATTTCATTGTGTGTTTTTAACTTGACCAATCTTTTTTCTCATTGATTTGTTCTTTTGCAATTATTCTTTGTAATGGTTTTAATTAACTGCACAATAAATAAATGAATATTATTTCTCTATATTAAGATTTTCACTTTTGTGCGCAGTGTTAAAAAGTAGACCTCTCTTTCTCAGTTGAACCTCTTCTCTTTAGTGCAGCTATAAATGAATGCACCTATGTTTTAGAACCTATTTATGTCAGTAGTCTATGATTATAGGCAGCTGAAATGCATCAAGGGATTGCATCTCTCTCTGCTTTCTAGAATGCTGGAGACATGCTTTTGATGATTTCCCCCTTGGGATAGAGAATTGAATGCACTTTACAATCCCACCAAGTGTTTGTTGTGGTCTTGCTACATTTGAAAGATTATTCAACTAAAACGATTGCACCTTACAGAAGTTGGAGCTGCAGGAGGAAAGCATTACAAGATGAAGGCTTTATAAGACATCTTAACACGGTATTACATTTCAGCAAACCGGAGTAATGGAACTCTGGGTAAGAAGAAGGACTAAACAGTGCAATCCATCAACAAAACAGAATATAGCACTGCCGTGATTTCTCCATGTCTATGTTGTACTATTACGAGCAGGAGCTCTTTTGACTGTCATACATTAAATGCATTTGTTTTCACTTGACTATTTGACTATAATTGTTAAGTCCAGTGAACAACCTAATGTATCAGATGAAAGAGAAAAATATATTGAAAGATCCAGAGATTTGTCTTTCGTTCAAAAATGCAGTACATTATGTTTAAATCCCTTGCTCTAAACAGTGTACGTTAGTCAAGTTTAAAAGCCAGATATGTTATGGAGATGTAATGATTTCTTTTTTGTTTTCATTCTTCACTAAAGAGCATTTTTCGCTGAATAACCATTTTATTTCTAGCTACTATTTATCAGATAAAATCATTATTATATCGAATTATTTCAAATTAAGATTTAAATCTCTAAACAAGCAGCAACCTAAACAAATAAGAGTTTGTCAATGCCTACACAATTAAGGAAAGAAGAATGGAAATTTGGTCACAGATCGAATAGGAGAATCTATTTTTCAATGTTGTGTGGTCACTATATGACAACAGTTGAAACAGTATTGTGAAATGTAATTTTCACTTGACATTCTTATACAAGTCAAAATGTGCCTGTTTCACCGGTGATGGTAGGCTCAACAAAGGCTTCATAGGGCAGTATATATTTGCCATGATCATGGTGGAAGTAATGTCCGCTGGGTGCTAAGGGCATTCTGTAGCTCCTTTCTGCTCTTCAAATGTTGCTCTTTCCTTGTTTTTCAATCCACTGCCTGTCCCAGTGTTATCCTGCCAGTGTTTAAAGAGAAATGTTTAAAGTTGGAACAGTTGCAGAAATGTTTTGGCAATCACTGCCTGGCCATCAGTACATGCACTGATGTCATTGTGAGAAATGGAGGTCTCTAGTTGGCAGTGGCTTGCACCCTGTTCAAGTATTCCTTCATGATGAGGGTGTTACACACCCTGATAACCCCTGCTCCACCCTTGGTAGCTTGGCACAAGCAGTCAGGATTATCTCAGAGGCACTCTGTAAAGTAATTGTATATAACACACACAGTAACAACATTAAACCACTACAAATGGACACCAAATCAGCTTAGGAAAATAAAGTATCTTTATCTAAACAAAACAAGACCAAAACAACAAACATCCAACATACACAAATCAGAATATGACTTTTAAAAGGTTTCAAGCAATTCTGTCCATAGAACTCTATAAATGCGGTGATTTTACACAAGGTACCTCAAATGCGACAAAATCTACAAAGCAAAACAGCCGCAGAGGAGGGAAGCATCAGAACACACAGCAATGGGTTGATTCCTGAGCCCTTGGGGAGGCAATGCAACAGTTCTGCTGCACACAGGAGAACCGTTGCGTCCAATCTGGACTGTAGGGGAAAGTGATCAGTGCTTAATTTGTAAAATATTACGTGCCAGGGCTCTGACCAGGAGGCCACTGCAGCTTGCACCACCTATCGCCCTTGTCATCGCTGCCAAAACAACTACTAACCATCTCTCTCGCATGTAAATACAACAGTTCAGATTATTCCAGGCCCCCAAAGCTAAAGGAATGGCTGGGGAGGCAGGTATTAGCAATTTTAAAGTATATTGTATTCCTAACCTACCGTTGTTCTGCTCATCTCTAAATTAGATGAGCAGCGCCACCATGTGGTGGACTGTTTTAAGTATGGTGTTGACAATTAGGTGCCGGTGCGGAGCACCAGAAACCAATTAAGTGCCGGTGCTTAGCACCGGAAAGCCCCGGCTCAAATTAAGCACTGGAAGTGATGCATCGATTTCGAGACAGTTCTGATCTGCGAGTGATACATTGGAAAAACTTGGCTCACAGGTGTGATGTGTGGAAATCCGGATGTGCTGGAGGTCGATGCGGGATTTCTTCAGCCGTGGTCCTGCGATGTATCAATTCTTTCAGCCACACAGCAAGGCCTGCATCAGAGTCAGTGGGGGGGACTTGAACTTCGGAGACACAGTGCACTGAACTCGGGCTGCAGCGGTTCCTTTGGTCGCTGACAGGTGCGGTGTCGATTTCTTCACTGCACGGCGGTAGTAGGCAACAATCTCTCCAGCACGGCCGTGCAGTGTCAGAATAACAGGTGCTGGATGATGTGTCAATTTTGATGGTTTCAAGCAGGTCTTTGCAGAAGGAACAACCAGGAATGGACCTCTTCTGCAGAAGAAACCGGCACCAAACCTAGCCAACAGCGAAAGGACTCAACAAATGTGGTCTGCCATCCTTACCTGAAACCTGTGCAGCCTCCAAGACCCCAGGAGCCCTGCCAGCCTTCGCCATTTGCCTGGGACCTCCCTTTGGACTAGTGGTGGCATGACTCTGGTAAAGACCACCACAAGGTGAAGAGTGGCATGGACTGTGTCGACCCGATTCACCTTGTCAACCGAAAGTTGCAGCAGCCAAGGCTTGTTGGTCATCAGTCCTGGAACTGACCTCTTCAATGAATCCACCAGCCAGACAGGCAGAGGGATTCTCATAGTACCTGCGACTGACGTTGGAAACAGCCCCGCTCCTGTGAGCCTAAACCAAATTTCTGTTGGCATCGACTGCATGAAAGCAGCAAATTGGGTACAACCACCCCGACTGTGAGGGACTGCCCTCACCGCACCTGTAGCTGAATACTGCTGGTGAAGAACAAATTCTGCATCCCAAGACCTCTGGCATCTCCATACCAGTTAATACTTTGCCGGAGCCCTGGGACTCACAAAAACCCTGGAGTAGAACTTCCCCTGAACTCTGGGTGACCGTTGTTCCCCAGAACTCTGTGTCAGAGTGTTGCTTCCATCCGGGACAGTAAATGTGTTGGCGGTACTCCGCTACCTAACCCTATGCTTTTCTTCCTCTTAACCGTGATGGTTAAAACCTGAAAGCGTTTGTGTCTTGTACTGCATTTGGTTGAAAACCAACATAAAAAGCATTTATTAACTGTTGAACAAAGTTCTTTGTTGATAAATATATATATAAAGATACAATTTTATTTTTCCTAATTGGACTCAGATTTATTCTTAAGGTGTATGTCTCATTTATTGCCTGTGTGTGTGACAACAAATGCCTAGCACTACCCTCTGCTGATAAGCCCATACTACCACAAAAAGAGCATAAGAATTATCTGCTTTCACCTCTGCACACCTATTGGGGATCCACTGGACTCTCTGCACAGTGTACGTCATTTTAGTACACTGTATAGAGAGTCAGCTTCCTACATTTGGTGGTTCAGCGGTAAGATAGAAGACTTTCCATTAGTTGGAACCACTGTGTCAATATTTTGACCACATGAGTAATCTAAAAATTGTCATTAGCTAATTGAATTTTTTAATTGGTTAATTTTTTTCTAAATTTCTAAAAATAACTGATAGGGCCTTGGTTAAGTGTCTGAAACAAACTGTTTTTAAATTTTAAAATTTTTACTTTAGTTAGGACAAAGTATTTCATATGCAGTAATTTTTGAACTTCTTAAAAAGGTCCCAACTTTAGTAAAGTAATGCCTGATTCCGATATCCAGGTTCAGGAGCTAGACCTACCCCTTACATGGACCGAAGCCATGCTCAACTGAGATTCCTCTGTAAGGGCTACGGAATTAAACTAGGCAAAAGCCCTAAAAAATTATTTTCTCAGACAGCTGATCGCTCAATTTGAGAAAGATCACAAGATCACCCGCAGATGGTAGACTAGTCCGGGGATGAAGAGAATACAAATGAAGATGATACTGAGGATGGACAGGAGTCAGTCCCTTCAAATACAGCTGAGACCCCTTGGACGAAGACCTCATGCTAGAAGGGTTGACCAGGAGACTGAACTTAGAAGCTCAGCTCCTGGAAATAGAACAACAAAGGGGAGAGATGGGCCTGGGACCTATCTCTGGTGGCAGCATACAAATCAATGGAAAAGGTGAAGGTTTTTATGACTCTAAACTCCCCAAAGGGATCGTCCCTAAATACACAGATGATGATGGCATCACCAAATGGTTCACTGCATTCAAGAGAGCCTCCATATGTACAAAAGTAGCCAGAAGAAATTGAGCTCCTCTCTTGTAGGAACTATTCTCAGGAAAATGCAGGGTTAGACTCCTGACATTGCCTCAAAATGATGACATTGCCTCAAAATGATGCTGAGTCTTACGACCTTATGAAGTGTACTCTGATTGGGGGCTTTGAACTCACCACTGAGGAGTATAGAATAAGATTCAGGGAGACTCAAAAAACTCAGAGTCAGTCCTGGGTGGAATGTGTTGACTTTTCCATGACAATAGTAGGTGGTTGGTTAAAAGGTAACAATGAGAATGACCTTAAAGGGCTTTATAATTTAATTATGAATAGGTCTGAGCAGAGTTCTTGACCAAAAAACTCCCCCACGTTATGTGGAGTTCCGCAAGCTGCAGAGTGCATTTGGTCATGCCGTTAGCTCTGATTTTCAGCGCCGGTTGTTTGTCCCGCACTGTAAAATCAGCGTGAACTGCACCATGCGCAGCGCAAGAGGGCGCTGCTTTTTTTCTTGCTTTTCAAGTATATTTACTACCTGTGCGGCAGCTTTCTCAATGTGAATGGAAGGTTTCTCAATGTGAGCGGTCGTGACCATCCGCCACCGCCTGCGTTGAGAAATCTGACCCCGTGTTCAGAAATCTTGCCAGGAGGTAGATTTTCCTCACTCACGCTCACCAACTTGACGTTGGTGAGTGCGAGCGTGGAAAAAACTCCACTCCGCATAGTGAGCAGAGTTTTTTGGAACTCTGCATGCTTGGCAGAGTGCGGAGTGCGGAAAACTCTGCAAACGGAGCAGAGTTCACCACCCAGGCCAAATTATGAAGGATCAACTTTTGAGTAGTTGTTACAATGAGAAGTTACATCAGCATCTGGTAGACCTAGGTCCACTTTCTCCTCCAGAGTTGGAGAAGAAGGCAGACCACTGGGTCAAAACAAGGGTGACCAAAACTACTACTGGTGGGGGTGACCCCCCCAAAACTCCCCAAGGGAAAGATGGTGACCACAAAGATAAAAAACTAAATGAGTCTTCTTCAGGCCCCAAAAACCTTCTCAGGAGGGTAGGCCCCGCAATTAATCACAGCCCAAACCTGGGATCCCAAGAAGGCTTAAGGTTTTGATTGCAAGACATCTGGACACCAAACTGGAGACCCTAACTGTAAAAACAAAAAGAATGCCTCTGGTCCAACTGCAGGAAATGCAGTTGTGAGTCTCCAGATGGGATCACACATGAGTCCTGACCATGTCAAGGTGCTCACTGCGGCAACTATAGTCTATGAGGGAGGGGTGGATGTAGCTACCCTGGCTGTCTGTCCCAGTGGCCTGGAGCATTATAGACAAGAGCAAAAAATTAATGGGATTAAGGTGGAAGCCCTCAGGGACACTGGTGCGAGCATCACCATGGTGGCTGAGCCACTGGTGTTCCCAGACCAATTTCTCCTAGGACAGACTTAGACAGTCCTCAACGCTGATAATCAGGCTAAGGAACATCCAATGGCCTTGGTGACCTTAGATTTGGAGGGGTTAGTGGCCTTAAAACGGTAGTCGTGTCTTCTGCTATCCCTTGATAGTGTCTGCTTAGAAATAATTTGGAGTACTCAGCATTGGCTGATAGATAGGAAAACCCATGCAGCAAGGATGGGAATACCAGAATGGGTGTGTGTAAAAATAAAGGCAGAAAGAAAAACCCAAGGTGAAAATGAAATGTTGGAGCCTGAAAGGCTGGACCAGCCTTCCAAGAGAAAAGGCAGGACCACTAGGGGACCACTTTCAAAACAAACACCAAATCAAGTCCCTCTGCTCAAGAAGAAGACTTGTCAACCCCAGAGGGAACTTAGCTTCAGGAGCTTGGGCCTTACATGGCTGAGCTCTTAGGACCAGGTGGCCCTCTGGGAAGCTCTGTGCCAAGGACAAAAAACCTGTTCCACTCTTGAAAGCCTGACACAGCAAGTTGCTGATCAGGAAAAGGGAAGTGTCAGTGGTTCCCACAAGACCTATTAGGAAGAGGGACTCCTATACACGGAGGCGAGATACCAACCTGGTGCCAATAGGAGAGTGGTAGTGCCTCAGAAGTTTAGAGAGTTTCTCCTAACATTGGCCCAAGACAGTCTCCTAGCTGGGCATCTTCGCCAGAACAAAACCTAGAATTGGTTAGTCAGCCATTTTAATATGGACAGGAATGTCCCAGAAGGAAAATGAGTTTTGCAACTCCTGTGCCACCTGTCAGGCTAGTGGCAAGACAGATAGCCACCTGAAGGCCCCCTCAATTCCATTTCCAGTGGTTAGGGTACACTGTGAAAGTGTAGGGATATAAAGTGTTATTCCCCTTTACCCTCCAACAGCATCAGGGAGTATATGTATTCTATTGGTAGTGGATCATACCACCAGGTACCCTGAAGCCATTCCCCTAAGGACCACCACTGCACATGCAGTGACCAAAGCCCTCCTTGCTATTTTTACTAGGGTTGGCTTTCCCAAGGAGGTAGTGTCAGACAGAGGTACAAACTTCATGTCTGCATACTTGAAACACATGTGGGCTGAGTGTGGGGTGACCTATACGTTCATTACACCATGCCATCCACAAATGGGGTTGTTAAAAGATTTAACAATACCCTAAAAGGCATGATTGGTGAACTTGCTGAAAAACACAGAATGAGATGGGATGTTCTATTACCTTGCCTGCTTTTTGCTTATAGAGAGGTGCCACAAAAGGGAGTAGAGTTTTCCCCCTTTGAGCTTTGTTTGCACAACCTGTAAGAGGACCCCTCTGTCTTGTCACGGAAGGATGGGAGACACCCCTGCAGGAACCAAAACGGGACATTGTGGATCATGTACGTGGCCTCATTCCAGGATGAATGAGTACATGAAAGAAGCAAACAAATACCTTGAGATAGCCAAGAGCTCTAGAAGCTCTGGTATGACCTACATGCTGCCATGCTGGAGTTCCAACCAGGGCAGAAGGGGGGGGGTTTGGAGCCTGTGCCACCTAGGGCCCCCCAGGACAAACAGAGTGGGCCCTACCCTATCCTTCAGAGAAAAGGGGAGGTCACCTAGTTAGTTGACCTTGGCACCTGTAGAAACCTCAAGAAAGTGATACATGTAAACCCTCCGAAACCCTACAATGACAGGGCTGATGTGACCATGCTCATGGTCACAGATATAATCAGGAGGCAGAGAGTGAGTCACTACCTGATCTCCTTTCTCACAACCCTAAAGATGGGTCAGTTGATGGAGTGGTCTGTTCAGACACTCTCACTGCCCAACAGCAGACTAATTGACGGCAAGTTTTCCACCAGTTTGCTGAGCTCTTTTCCTTTGCCCGCTGGTCAGGCTAACTGGTGTGCCCATGAAGTGGACACTGGTGACGGTCTACCTATCAAAAACAAAATATACAGGCAGTCTGGCCTTTTCAATGAAAGCATCAAAGTTGAGGTAAGAAATATGCTGAAGTTGGGTGTCATTGAACCATCTGAGTGCCCCTGGCCCAGCCCAAGCCTCATTCCCAGTGTGGAAAGTAAACAATGAGATTTTGTGTGGACTACAGGGTCCTCAATGCAGTCATGAAAACAGAAGAACATCCAATCCCAAGAGCTGATGAGCTTATGGGCATCCACATATCTGAGTACATTTAATCTCACATTGGGGTACTGGCAGACAGGACTGACCCCTGGAGCCAAAGAAAACTCAGCATTTTCAACTCCTAATGGACACTTCCAGTTTACTGTGATGCCATTTGGTTGAAGAATGCCCCTGTTGCCTTTCAGAGGTTGGTTAACAAAGTCCTTGCTGGATTGAAGGCCTATAGTGCAGCCTATCTTGATGATATTGCTGTCTTTAGTTCCACCTGTCAGGATCTCCTCATTCACCTCCAAAATGTTCTGGAGGCTCTGCAGAGAGCCAGCCTCACTATCAAGGCAAGTAAGTGCCATACAGGGCAGGGCAAGGTTGTATACTTGGGCCACCTTGTGTGTGGAGGCAAAGTTCAGCCACTACAGCAACAAATCCAGGCCATTCTGGATTGGGAAGCTCCAGCTACCCAGACCCATGTCAGGGCATTCCTTGGATT
The DNA here is from genome assembly GCA_963921515.1 of Calotriton arnoldi. Classification (NCBI taxonomy): domain Eukaryota; kingdom Metazoa; phylum Chordata; class Amphibia; order Caudata; family Salamandridae; genus Calotriton; species Calotriton arnoldi. The sequence goes on along the minus strand of CAWUFW010000645.1, from coordinate 2,065,046 downwards.
GAGTGGGTACTACAGGAGGTTTGTGCAGGGATATGGGTCCATCATTGCCCCCCCTCACTGAATTGACCTCTAAGAATATGCCCAAAAAGGTAAAATGGACCGTGACACAGTGACACCTTGAAAGAACCAATATGCTCAGCATCCATTCTAAAAAAATCCACATTACTCTAAGAAGCTCATAGTGCAGACAGATGCCTCTGAACATGGGATAGTAGTGGCCCTATACCAGACTAATGATGACAGTCATGCCCAATCAGTTGCTTCCATAAGTAGGAGGCTTCTCCACAAAGAGCAGCATTGGAGTGTCATAGAGAGGAAAGACTTTGATGCGCTTTGGTCCTGACGAAGCTGAAATCATACCTGTTTGGTTCTCACTTTCTTGTCCAAATCAACCACAGACCTCTCCGATGTCTCATGCAAATGAATGGAGAAAACCCCATTCTGTTAAGGTGGTGAATATCCCTATAGGGAATCGACATTTCAGTGGAACACTGACCTGGGACTGACCATGCCAAAGTAGATGGCCTTTCCAGATTCTTCCACTTAGATGATGAAGACTCTCTAGGGAAAGGTTAGTCTCATCCTCTTTCGTTTTTTGAGGGAGTCATGTAGGGAAGTGAATCCTTGCATGGTTAGCCCCCACTTTTTGCCTGATGCCTGATGTGAATTTGAACTGTAAGTGCCATGGGTCCCTGCTAACCAGGTTCCCAGTGCCAGACCTCTTTCCCCAAAACTGTACCATGATCGGCGCAACTCCAGTTACCCCTATAAGTCCGGATTAAATGGTACCCCTGGTACCTAGGGCATGGGTACTGAAGAGGGCTTTCTGGGGCTGCAGCACTGATTGTGCCACCCTAGGGCCCCCTCACAAGGCTATGCACTCTGCCACTGCAGGTCACGTGTCTTGGTGCAGGAAAATCGGAAGACCCGACATGTCACTCAGCCCTTTGTCCCATGCCTCCCCTGCACTGCATAAGGTATAGGTAAGCCACCCCTACTGCAGGCCTTGAGCCCTAAGGCAGGGTGCACTATACCCTATGTGTAAGCCTATCTGCATGAGCCAATAGGCCCCTACAATAGCCCGTCTATTCTTTGAGGTTGTAAGTGAACATGGAAGCCATAAAGATTACATGGACTGAGTAGTGGGGAATTTTCTCTACTCGCGTAAGTTTTTAAACACAACGTTTTTAAAGATAGCAAGTTTACATTGGAATTGGTGTTACCTTGATTGTGTTTTGTACTTTGCACATTGCTGGTGACCCTGGGGTGTCCGGTCGGCTCTCTGCGCTGCTGCGTGTTGCAGGGTGCGGGCGAGGCTTTGTTTCACAATTGGACGCCTCACGACCGCCATCTTGGGCGGTTGGCGGGCTAGTTGTCACCGGGCAGCAATCACAATAAATGAGAGCCCTGACCCGGACGCGCAGCACTCTCTCGTGAGGAAGTGGGGAATTTTCTCTACTCGCGTGAGTTTTTAAATACAAAGTTTTTAAAGATAGCGATTTTACATTGGAATTGGTGTTACCTTGATTGTGTTTTGCACGTTGCACATTGCTGGTGTCCCTGGGGTGTCCAGTAGGCCCCCTGCGCTGCTACGTGTTGCAGGGTGCGGGCAAGGCTTTGTTTCGCTACTGGACGCCTCACGACCGCCATCTTGGGAGGTTGGCGGGCTAGTTGTCAGCGGGCAGCAATCACAATAAATGAGAGCCCTGACGCGAAAGCGCAGCGGACGCGCCACCTGCGCACCAAAGGCAAGCCCGTCTGCGCCCGTCCGCGCCCGTCCGCGCCGTGCCGGGCCCAGGGGCCAGAACCCCTGCCGGTTGGAGGTCCCAACAAAGTATCAAGTACTCGGCGGACGAGTTACATAAATGATCACAGCCTATCCCGAAATCTTGTAGGCACAACATGGATGTAAAGAGGAAGCCGCTAAAATGTGGGAAATGTAACAAGGACTTTACACTGATAAACCACACAAAATATTAGGGGGCAAACTTGCTTTTGCTTCTACTAAACTGTCGGTCATTAATTAAACATAAATACGAATCTCTGAGATATTGAGGGAAAAAATGCCCGACACCCTATTTCTCACAGAGACGTGGCTTAACGAGAGCTCCACCCCAGATATTCTGGATGCGCTCCCGGAAGGTGACGAGATACTGAGACAAGATCGAGTAGGGCAAAGAGGAGGTGGAATTGCGATAATCTATAAATCCTCAATGAAGAGCAGCATAAAGGAAGCAAATATAGAGAAATGCTTGGCTCTCCTTTTCACATTTTCTGCAGCAGAAGATAAAATCATAGCAGGCTTTCTAGTTTACCGCCCACCAGGCCCAGCAGCTCAATTTGCGGCGAGTCTGGGGGAGAAAGTGGTCCAACCAGCTCTACGCTATAACAATGTCCTCATTCTAGGCGATCTTAACATACATTTTGATAATATGGAGAACCTGGAAGTACAATCTGTATGTAAGGACCTTATGACACTTAACCTAGTGCAAAAAGTGAATCTGCCAACTCATCAAGCGGGGCATATTCCAGATCCAATATTTACCAACTCAATTGAGATCGAGGTTGGGACACCATGGCCAGTTCCTTGGTCAGACCACCACTTAGTCCCTTTTACCGTACCCTCTCATAGACCCATGGCTGAGAGGCCTGCGCAGAAAATGACACGCAGGAAATGGACCAGATTCAACCTGAACTCATTCGCACAGGCATTGTTGGAAAATAATCTTAAACTGGAGAAGGATATAAACATAGCTAATAGGCAACTCGAGACATGGATAACTGACGCACTAGATGAGATAGCGCCCTGGACCACAATGAGCTCCAGGAGATCTAAAGCATCGGCGCCATGGTTTAATGAAGCACTAATAAGAGCCAAAAAAGAGTGTAAACAGCTTGAGCGCAGGTGGAGGAAGGACTATTGTATCCAGATAAAAGAGAGATATAAAATAGAACTAAAAAAACCACACCCTTATTAAGAAAACACGATGTGATTTTTATACTGAAAAGATTGAAAGGGCCAGCAACTCCTCTAAAGAAATGTTCGCCATACTGAAATCCCTCAATTCAAGTGAAAATTTAAATAACTCAACAACTTCCTCAATGGAGAATTGCAATAAAGTGGCCGATTACTTAGCAGAAAAAGTGGCGAAAATATATGACGCTTTTCCAGCAGAAGCACGTCAGGACAAGAACCCAGATTGTAGGCCAGATACAACATTCAAGGGAGAGACCCTTGACGAATTTAAGGTGCAGGAGTTAGAAGAGCTGAAGATCACAGCAAGCGGAATTAAATCCGGATCCCCATTAGATCCAGCTCGCCCAGAGATCCTAATGCAGGGAGGAAACATTATTATGCATTTTATCTCTGAGCTAATAGCACGCTCCTTTCAGCTGGGAGAAGTTCCCCTAAAATGGAAGCAAGCGATAGTACGTCCACTAAAGTAAAAGCCGTCAATAGATCAAGCAGTGTAAGAAAATATATGCCCCATCTCGCTACTACCTTTCTTTGCGAAAATTGCAGAGAAAGTAATGAATAAGCAGCTAACTAACCATATCAACAAGAATGATCTACTGCACCCCTCACAATCAGGTTTCAGAGCTGCACACTCCACGGAGTCGGCACTGCTCTTGGCCACTGAAACAATGAGACAATATGCAGATGAAGGGCAGACGGCTGCACTGATCCTGCTAGATCTCAGTGCGACCTTTGACACCGTCTCCCATGGCCTTCTCCTCCAAAGATTAGAGACATGCGGCGTTAGGGGCACTGCACTGCGCTGGATGACATCTTTTCTCTCCTCGCAGAGTTTTCAAGTCACACAACAGACACACACACCTGTCTCAGGGAGTCCCACAGGGATCAATTCTGAGCCCCACGCTATTTAACCTGTACATAAGACCACTTGAGGAGCTAGTGGAAGGCCATAACGTGACCATCATGTCATATGCTGACGATACTCAGCTGATTGTGGCGTTGACTCAAAACCCCGAACAGACAGCACACCAATTCTCCAGGTGTCTGGAGGATGTAGCAGCATGGATGTCCAACCATTGATTGAAGATCAATGGAAACAAAACAGAGGTGCTGATCGTGGGTAAGGCCCCAACCATTTGGTCATCTGCTGGTCGCCTGAGACGTTGGGCCAACTACCAACCCCGAAAGCAGAAGTAAAAAACCTCAGAGTGTGGTTCGACTCCAAACTGAAATTTGACAGCCAAATCCAGAAAGTGGCGGGGAAATGCTTCGGGACCCTTAAAGTCCTGAGAATACTCCTTGACCTAATACCGTCTAGTGCAAGGAAAACAATAGTACATGTCTTGGTTACCTCCCAAATGGACTATGGCAATGTTCTATATCTGGGTGCGTCCAAAAAAGGGCTGACAAAACTTCAGTCGGTACAAAACGTGGCAGCTCGCCTAGTGTTGAACCTCCCAAAAAGAACATCCACAACGAAGGCGCTGGTAGAATTGCATTGGCTGCCTGTGGAGAATATAAATCATGTTTAAGGCAATGTGCTATTGTCATCGAATCCTGTTAAAAAAAGGTCCACGATATCTGCAACCACTACACACCGAGCCGGAACCTAAGATCCAAAGGCAGGGCATTGGTGATGGTGAAAGCGAGAATGGGTGCGCGCTCCTTTAGATAACTTGCAGCCAAGACGTGGAGCACAATGCCTGAGGACATAAGAGCAGAATCTTGTGAAACCTCCTTTCGCAAAAATCTAAAGACATGGCTGTTCCCAACAGCCAACCAGATTAGACCTACTAGAACCACTGTCAAAGACCATTAGCTTCTCGCTGAGAGTTTCGCCGCTGCCTCACTGAGAGTCTGTTTCTAGCGCGGGGACACACCGGTGGTGTAACCAGGCGCTTTACAAATGGAAAAATAAATAAATACCCATCAACACTAGTTTCCTAGCTCCATGATGATTTTATTGATTTCTAAGGTATTTGGTACCAAACATCTTGTCTTAATAAATCCTCACTGATGCGTTCACACAGGGACTCTTTTATAGGGTCTCCTGAAAACTTACAAGGCCC